>CM023453.1:86671137-87896917 GCA_013339765.2 Haemaphysalis longicornis | reverse complement strand
CCCCAGGAAGACGTCGCTCGCCAAGCACAACCACAAGACAGCCGGCGACCTTTAAATCATGCTCAGCTGCAGTCTTCCCTGCACATTTCACTTCTGTGGTTTACTGATTGCTATGACCAGAGGAATCAATTTACAGTTTTTTGCTTTTTGCACGGCCCATAAGGCAGGCAACAAATTACCTCCCGTTCAAGGGCGCATTGAGCAGTAGAATTTAAATAAAATGTTGCATTGAAAACGTGCATGCACCCCGTCCCCCGCATACCGCCCGTGCACTGACCACTTCGTCTTGTTAACGCGCGAAGCGGGCAGAACAGATCTGTACTACATCTGTGTCATACCGTTGTGCACGAAATTCGATTGATTGTCAAGCCACAATGGGGCTATATGAGGCGCGCCGCAGTATAGAAAGTCCGGATGAATTTGACAACTTGGAGGTCTTTAACGTGCGCCTAAATCCAGAAGCACGGGCGTTTTCGCTTTCGTCTCCATCTGAAAAACAGCCCTCGCGGCTGCTATCGAACCCGCGCCCCCGGGCTCAGCAGCGCAACTCCTCAGCCACTGAGCCACCACGCAGGTGAGCGCGAAATTCAATTTGTTTGATGTTTTGGTATTGTCACGGTCGAACGATGTACCCGACGAGATCTGATTTTATGGTCGGATCAATATTTTTTTAGGGAGTATTCGGTTGTACAGAGATGTTAGACTCCGTAATACTACCAATTAGGAACTCCTAGGAAGGGTTAACGTATCTTCGCGCGTATAACCCGCCCTTGCATATAATACGCCCCCACACTTTCAGCCCGTCGGAAAAGAAAAAAAGATCCTCGCGTATTACCCGCACATTTGATACGGGAAAGGCAGCACCAAAGCTATACTGCTCAAGCAACACATCACATACTATTGGGACAGAAAAGCGTATATTTAGCAAGTAGAATACCCTGACTGCAAGGCGAAAGTCATAATTTACTAATAAGATTCAGTTGTTAGAGTGTATGAATGTATGTATTTATTGAACTATAGAAGGAACAGAAGGTCCACCAGCCGGCGCAAATTGTCTCGCCTAGGGGCGGACACCGGAACGCCTGCTGGTGTAGGGGAGGTGGGATAGGTGGATGTCCTTGTCTTTTCTTCCTTGTCCTTGTCTGTTTTGCGCAATCGCTGCCATGGAAGGCTTAGTCAGTGTTACACGGGTAGGACTGTCACTGCGAGTTCACGGCACAGTTGGCATTGCCGTGAAGCTGCACTAAAGAAAAAAAACCCGTGCAATCATCGCCACCCCTACTTTGCCACTGAATTTTTCGAATTTTTGGTGTTGGTTATACGCGGGAAAATACGGTACGCATTTCATGTCGTCTTTGAACGGAAGTGGAAAACGCTCCTAATGGGGACAACGTCTAGGTCAGCCGCGCTAACAGCAGGCGACCTTACTACCCCGGATGACAGTGACTGAAGTGAAGTGCAGCGACTACATGAAATGGGGTGACCACAGTGCTACAAAGAGTGAACGAATGAATAAAATATTGAATGAGAACAACAGGTGCTGTTGTAAGGGAATCCGCCCGGTGGAGGGGATACCTATCCCGGTTCTCTTGGCTACGACTAGCGGCGCCGGCCCTTTCCACCAGGAGAAGCTGTAGGGAAGGTTCTTTGTCGACCGGCCTTTTACTGCTGTATGAAGGGGTTGGGGATTGGTTGCACATGCGGTGTTTTCTGGCACTCCAACAACTGATGGTATAGGGTACAGGGTGCTGGGCGGTAGCTGCAGGTAGCTTGATATTCCGTTGGACAGACGGCATGGAGAAACTTCCGCTGCGGACCTGTGTTAAACGGGAGTCGTCTGAAGGCAGTTGCTTCATCCTTTGTTAGTTAGTGGTGTGGACTGGGGAAAATTCACCGTTTGTGCCGGCAGTACACGAAGATTTCGGTCTAGAAAAGGGAAAATTAAAAAGAAAACACCAGAGAGAAGACAAAAGAAGGACAAAACGACAAAATAAATCGTGGGCATGCAAACCTATTCGAGCACTTTATACGGTTTATGAAGGTTGACGGACTTCACAACTCACTCTCACTTTACGAAGTGCGGCTTCGTTCTTTACTATACCCCTGTCCTTTTCTTGTTGTGGTCGTTCCGAATATAGCTGCTCCAGCTGTTTATCAGTGAGTAATGACTGCTTGTTTTATTCTTGTGCTGGTGCAGTACACTTTTTAAACTTAAATCTTGCTTTCAAGCAGCTGCGAATTATGGCAGTATATAGACTGAATTTCTGCTCAAATGAGGCTGCCCGGAAATCCTCTACAGTTTTCTTACGCTTCATCCTTACAACTCTTGCTGTAAGTGTTGGCATACCTTGTCAATATTTTAAATATTCCCGCCACTGAAATATCGTGGGCGTATAGAGATAATTTACCTCCCAGGTTTCGCGCCGTCCGCGGTAAGAGCCAAAAACAATAACAGCAGTTATTGTAAAGAGGGCTTCATTGCAAGCACATTCAGTGTGGACAAAAGCCAACTTTACGAGCGAGAGTGACATGATGGGTATTACATGCAAACCAAAGCCAACCCCAGTAAATGTGTCCGAAGACAAATACCAGTATCAGTGTCAAAAAAGTGACTCAAAGATGCGGTTGTCTGGGGCATCGTGCGTAAGAGCACCTCGGATGCGTACTCACACTCTCGGACATCGCGCGTTTAGTAGGGACGGCTCAGCATTTTTCTATTATTACCCGCAGTTGAACCAGCTGTATCAGGTACTGTCTCAAGCCCGAGCAGCACGTTATTCAATATAGCATACGTATCAGTATTCCAGTACACTATGCAATTAGCGTCCGCACGAAACATGAGTAAGGCAACTACATGTTTAGTTAGTTCATCGTTTGCTTATTGGCGCAAGGCCAGCAGCGGGCAAAGAGCGCCAAAACAAGATTATTAAATTAGTGGGACGAATGAAGAAAACTAATAAAATGATTTCTTTAATTATTTTTATTATTGATTGATTGATTGATTGATTGATTGATTGATTGATTGATTGATTGATTGATTGATTGATTGATTGATTGATTGATTGATTGATTGATTGATTGTGGGGTTTAACGCGCCGACGCTACTCCGGCGATGAGGTGCGCCGTAGTGGAGGGCTCCGGAATAATTTTGACCACCTGGGGATCTTTAACGTGCGCTGAAATCTCGTACACACGGGTGTTCTTGCTTTTGGCCTCCATCAGAAAAGCGGCCGCCACAGAAGAGAATCGAACCCGCGTCTGGGCCTGGCACAACGCCTCTGAGCCACCATGGCGGGTATTAATTAAAATAGGAAGTCAAAGTGAAATCGAAAAGTGAAGTGGGATAAAAGAAAATAACATGGCTGGTTTATAGGGCCAGGCTGAGAGTATGGAGGACAGAAAACCAGCTGTAAAATACTTCAAAGCGCGTTTGAGCTAAAACACAGGTTCGGCGAATAGAAAGAATGATGGGCGGAGAGGACTTTGTCGTCTGTAGATTTCTGGGAAGTGTTTGTGTCGTGTTGTGTCGAGTGCACTTCATGTAATTAGTAACATGTTTAGCAAACACTCCGGGAACACCACATCCCTTGCGGTTGGGATCATGGTAGTGCTCGTCTGCGTGCCCTGTTATAGGGGCCTTTTGTGCCGTATGCAGCGTACGAGCTCCTGCCGTACTAACGTGCAACGGATGGAGGCTGACGCAGCGGCCAAAAGCCGTCGTGCGACCTTTAGGCAGCGGCGAGTCGGCGACGCACGCACCAACGCTTGCACACCGGGGCAGGAAGCGACCAGTCACGGAGGATATCTGCCCGCCGGCAATAACGGCATAATTCAGCGCGCCGGCGTCGGGAAAAGCGGGCAGACTTGAACGGACGCCAGACCGGGCTGGCGAGATCCAGCATACAACCCCGCACGCTCAGCGTCGGATGAGCGACGTCGACGGGGTTTGGAGCGCGGCCAAGAATGCGGGCCTGAATTGCGACCAATGCGTCGTAGTACGTGCGCGCCCGAGTGCGACGCTTTGAGCCACGTGCGAGTCGTTTATTGCTATTTATGTGCCGACGCCGCCGCAGCAGCGTTCACTCTGTACGCTACAGATGACACGATTACAACTCGCGGAAACTGTGTTCGTTGCCGCCCCAACCTTGTATTAATCGTGTAATTGCGCGTTTTTGTTCCCACTGATTGCTTTCGGGTTTGATGTGTGCTAAACGGCACACACCAAGCGCAACATTTGGCGCCGAAGTTGCCACTTGCGAAGTGCTCGCCTCAAGACGCGTAGAGTCATTGCCAAAAGACCATTTCACCCGCAAGAATAGGATTGCTTTAGCAATCCTACGTCTATATGGTCTTAAGCATGTCTGACGAGTGTGTTTCTTTGAGATATTTCAGTTTTCACGCGAGGTTGATCAGAGGGAACGTAATGCGCAGCGAGAGGGGAAACGAGGAAGAGAAAGAAAGACCGCGGGCGTGGCGAGACGACACCTGCATGATCGCTTTACAAAACCCAGGAAGTGTAGCTAATTTTGACCCCAACAAATGGCAGTCTGGTTCTAAAGAAGTCTGAATTAGCGCACCACGGACTGCAGCAGCACCGTCTTTTTACGGTTCTGGGCTCATGCTCCTCGTGCCATTTCAATTGCTTGGCTAGCTTAAGTCGGCTTCACTGCTATGCACAAGTGCATTGCTGCGAGGACATTCTAAGACGCTGTTAGAATTTAGAACACCTACCCTGTGCGCGCGTGCTAAAAGTTTGGTGTAGTGCGGTGAAGTTTCGTGTATTGGGGTAAAGCCCACCCTCCTCAAACAAGCTACGGCACGAAGCAGCTTGCCGAGCGCCTGCACGCTCGAGGTCGGTGACCCATTTTGTCACCCACAATGGCGCACATGACTAATCGTTTCACCAACTCCTCTTCGCGAAGAATGCGAAGACTTCTGGGGGCCTCGCCACTGATTCTAGGGACATTCGCACAGTGCATCTAGGGAAGACGCGTTTTGTGTCATCATCATCATCATCATCAGCCTGTCTGCGCCCACTGCAGGGCAAAGGCCTCTCCTATAGATCTCCAATTATACCGGTCCTGTGCTCTCCAATTCCCCGCAAACTTCTTATCTCCGCCCACGTAACTTTCTGCCGCCCATTGACACGCTTGCCTTCTCTAGGGATACACTCTGTTACACTTAATGACCTTTGTGTATTCCTCCTTTTTAGTGCCGTGCAACACGCTGAAGGCCTGTTGACCGTTGGAACTTTTGGGTATAAATACGCGTTCCCCTCGAGCGCCTTTCAGAACGTGCTTGGCATTAGTGCGTATAGCGTTTCTTCGCTCGGGTCTTGTAAGCACGCCATTGACTAGGGTTGTGCTCCTGTAATCGTCGCTGTTCTTCGCCTTAATCGCAAAAAAATCTGTTAAGTTTTGCTCTCGGCTCATTGCCGTCAACACCGGGGCAGCTCTTCTTTGCTGGCCGCTCGTCCACCAGGCTACCACACATACAGAGGCGATGAAGATCGGCACGGGGACACCTTCGAAAATGAATTTTGAATCTCTTTTACATGCACATTGATAACCATGCCAACGCGACATACTACAAAATCAGAGACTCTTAGATCTATTCATAACTAATTAACTAACTTGTCATGTAACATTGGTTATAACATTCGTGTGACCATTTACCTATATTTATGTCGTGTCATCAAACTTCAATTTTCACCAGACCAAGGAAAGATTTACTATATTTATGTCAGTCATCAAACTTCAATTTTCACCAGAACAAGGAAAGAGCCCACACCCTTTCCACATTTAAAGATTGCAGACATAGTGAATGGGGAGATGCCCACACCCTTTCCACATTTACGTAGAGAAAGCAACCGACCATACAGCATAAGATGAATTTCTCAGGTTATTTCAAGCAGCCTATTCCGCCTCATTCCCTCTTGAAACATAAAACATTTGAAGGCCAAAGCAGGGTCGAAGGCCATGGGTGGCCAAGCCATTTCTAGCCCTCATCAAACAACGGGACCATCTGTACAAGTTATTTACTTAAACTGAATCAATTCAGGCCCCAAGGACATTTAAACAACATAGAAACTTAGTTACGAAACAGCTTCCACAAGCAAAATCTATTTCTTAAACTTGTTCAATTCGTCAGAAGGACGCACTGAGAATGTTTGGAATACCCTGAACTCATTGCTTGATAACTCGCAAGAACCGGTTGATAAAATGGTACAAGATGGTGAAAAGCTAACAGGGAGCACACGGTTGATAAAATGGCAAGATGGAATGCTCTCAATGATTTTTTTAACAGGGAGCACACTGGCGAATCCGTTGCCCACAATTTTTTTCTCTCTTGACAAAACAATATTTTCGGAACCAGTCGGAAGGCAAATCGAGGCAAATGAAGCATTTTTGCATTTTTGTAACATTAAGTAACATCAAAGCGATAGATGCGTTCGGGATTCAAATAGTACCTGTCAAGTATGTGATCGACGTCATCGTGCCATATCGGACACATTTCTTAGATTTAAGCTTTTCATCTGGCATTTTTTATAGCATGCAAATTGCAAAAGCAAAACAATATTCAAAAAGGATAATAAAACCGACAAGAATAGAAAAAGCTATCGCGCAATATCAGTTTTGCCTGTTTTCTCTAAAGGTTTAGAAAAAATCCTTCTAAAACGTCTATCATCATTTATCGAGTTTTCGTCATAAAAATACGTCCTGCTTAAAACGTCTATCATCATTTATCGAGCGTCATAAAATTCGCAATTGGCTCTTTCTGCTGATTTATATAGCATAACCTTGGTTTCGCAAGCAGACAAAATTGTCGACTAGGGTTATTTCTGGATTTCTCGAAGTCCTTTGATCTCATCAATCATAAAATTCTCCTGGAAAAGCTCCACCATTATGGTATTAGAGGCATAGCTCATGCTTTAATTTCTTCTTATTTGCAACATCGGCGCCAGTTTGTAGCCATCGGAAAGGAATATTCGCTGGTAAAGCCAGCTACGTCAGGTGTTCCCCAAGGAAGCATTTTAGGACCTTTTTCCTTTATATGGTACATTAATGAGGTAGTAAATTTAGACAAAGCAGCAAAATATATAACACATGCAGATGATGCCAGCGGTTCTTTGCAGGCAGCTCAGGTGTTGATCTCGCAACTAGAGCAAATGAAACGCTCACCAAAATGAATAACTGGGCCGTTGATAATAGTTTAAGAATCAATGTCAGAGGCCATTCTCTTTTTCCCTCGCAACAAAAGAATTGGGCTACTTTCTATTAAGCTAAAACACAAAAATCGGAACATTAACATCTTTTAAGACACTTTGGGTATACATTAACGAAAATATGACGTGGGATAACCATACTTAATATATTACCAGCAAATTGTCAAGAACAATCGGCATTTACGCCGCCACTGTTTTTATCTTCAATATCAATCAAGAAGCTTCTGCATAACTGATTATTTTTGTATTTTATTAACGATGGAATTCTTATTTGGAGTGCTACTACCACGAATGAAAACTTGCACAAGGTCACGGTTTTGCAACAACGAGTCATTCGTTTGTGTTGTAACTTTCCTTATCTCTCACACACTGCTGATGCTCTTGAAAAATTTGACATTGTTCTGATTATTTCCATGCGCTATAACTATAAGCTATTTAGTTGTTATAAATTGGGATTAATCAGTAAGGATGATGCTCTAACCAGGCTTGCTGAATTAAAAGAGAACATTGGAACAGAGTGGAAAGCCGGGCTAGTTAAAAATGGTTCATGACTGGAACTGCGCACAAAAAACGGGACCAGGGAAGAGAACACACAGAATACACACCGTTGTGTGTGTTCTCTTCCCTGGTCCCGTTTTTTTTTTTTTGTGTGTGCGCAGTTGCAGTCAAGAACATTGGAGTCTACAAGACCCGTACACCAGAACCTTAGAAGGTAAATAAGTACCGCACAAACTATGGGAAGACAAATGGTCCAGCGCTTATTACCTACAATCTTAAACACTGTTTTCATTCAAACAAGAGTCGCCGTTTCAACGCTTTCATTTGTGAAGGCCGTACGGCCTTTTGTAATAGCAGTTTTAGGACGCGAAAGTGTTACAGATTAAGCGTTCCAAACGAACAGTCGGGTTTCCTGGCTAGTTCGCATAACAATGCTTACACATTTCAAACGAACACTGGTCGCACACACAAACACGCAAGAGGCCAGTAAGCGCCTCGCTCTGCCTTCACCCCTACAGGGCCTCCGGTCGCTCCTGGATACAGCGAGGACGTATCGAGTTCATTCTCGCGTAGCGCCAGTTGGACAGAAGCATCGGTAGTTCGAAACGACCAGCTGCTCTTCGTCTCTTCAATGCCGAGCCGCCGGACGACGGCCTGTCGCAAGGCTGTCGGCATATCGCGTGTCTAGCAGCTCGCTGGCTGTACAGGCGTGAGCTCAGCTATTACGCACTCCGAAGTACAGCCACTGCAATCGGCATACTACGGTACCGTCGAAAACGCAGAGAGAACGCACGGCGCGTCTGGTAACACGTGATATTACTGATAAATTTGTTAAACAGTGGGAAGAAGCAAGGCCGCCTCTGTGCGCTCCACGGGGATTACTCTGCCCGGTCGTGCTGAAGTCGTTAGCAGTAGGAAAGGTCAATAGGACGGCGTTGAACGGCGATGAGAGTGTGAATTCGGGAAAGGCACCGAAAAGGGTTGATGAAGGGAAGAGAAAGGAAAGCCCCGGTCCCGAGTTGGCGAAAAGGGAACCTTGTCGTGTGAGTAGAAGTTGGGAAAAGGGGAGCAGCTGCCGCACACTGCAGATGTCCCGAAAATATTCAGCGGAATGGCAAGGCTCCTGTAGGGTGACTGTAGGCTCCTGTATAGGTGTATACGAGTGGCTTGGTTCGACACAATATCAACAGGAACCCTGACCCCGCACCATTTATTTCCCAGAGCAGTGTATGTGCGCGCGTTCGTCGTCGCTAATAGTAGTCTGGCCAAGGACCCACCCCGTTTGGAACTGGGTGAAACGTCTATGACTTGAGTCGTTTTCATATGCAAAGGAACTGGCCGCAAGCGAATCGACAATCTGTCAGTATACAGGTGTTGGTGTCACGATAATACCTGAAGGTACGAAAAGGCTGCCGCCATGACTCGAGTTTCCAGGTTAGAGGACATTACGGGGTTCCGCAGGGTGACATTGCTTCATGGCCGCGTGAAGGAGGCTGGAAAGCCCGATTAAATAGCACTGTCAAAGCTCGCTTCTTAATAAGACTACATGTCGGTGCACAGAGCGGGCGTGTGTCGACGTCATCTGAAGGATAACGCATACCTGTTTCCCGAATTGTTCGAGGGATTCCTGAATTTTTTATTGTTTTGTACGAGTCTACGACCTAAATAAAAATCTTCCGAATACGCTCGCGTGCTTGGCTAGACCTTTCTCCCAGTCTAGCCACATTGCGCCGGAGCTTCGTGACAGTACAAACCAATCCGACAACAATTGACATCGTTGTCAGTGAAGAGCTTAAAAAGCATAGTCGGCCATGCGCACAAGTTGGACTGCTCAGTACCACAGAAACGCTGAATGCGAGAGGCAGTTCAGCATAGTAAATAAAAACTGCATCCAGTTCCGAGCGTCCATGTCTGACACAACCCTCGGTCGCATTCTTTTGACGAAGTGTCGCAGGAGCGAACATTGTTACTCTCGACAGTATTTCCAAGACTTCCTAAAGAGGGTGCCGTCAGCCATGTGAAAGATTTAGCAACTGACCTGTGGTGTAGCTTGTTAGTAGTTTTGACGAAACAGTTCAGTTACTGCTGGGTTGTAACTAAATTAAAAATGCGCGTAAATTATTCCATGCTGTTGCTACAAATTTTGCTGTTTTCTGTCTATTTCCTTATGTTTTCTGTTGGTTTCCTTAGATTTGAAGGCGCCATAAGGCCACAGGCGAAAACTATAGATGGCAGGTAGTGCAAGTACTGACATATTTATTAATGAAGCAATTAATTAGGGTATCTTGCAATTTTATTCTCAGCAGACAAAAAATATTGTGTTTTCCCTAAATTTTATTACCACAGTAGCCTGCAAACTAAAAATTAAGTTTGTAGTGCACATAGTTACAGATTTACAAGCATAGAAATAAAACTTTGACCTCCGTTTTTTTACCCGCCCCGTCGTCCTTTTTGTCTTCAATGGAGCTCCCACTTCTTGAAGCTCCGCTAAAGCATCCAGCTCTGCTAAAACGCTACAATGGTGATGGGGAGCGCGGCGGAGACCTGGTGCGCGGCTGGTTGTTAGTATGTACGTGCAGGGCCTCCGCGATCAGCAACGGCGCGGGAGAAGGAAGAGGTGCTGTGCCGATAGGGGGAAAAGGCGATGTAGGCGCAGAAAGAAAACAGTCCATTGCTGACATGCTAAAGGTAACAAGATTCATTTGGACCCGTTTTGCGATTCCACTGAATCAAATTAGGCGTGTTCGTGTGTTTGTTGAGTAATTTATCAGATCGACCCGCATTTGTTTATGTAAACAGCAATACACCCACGCACATACAAGTTTACCCGCAAATCGCACATAATCTTCGTGTCCCACATCCTATGAAAATTGTAATTTAGTTTCCATTAGGACAGGAGGAAAACGTTCTAGGCTACCCATGTAACACGTTCAAATGAAGCATATTGCACAATTTTTAGTTATCGCAAAATAGCTATTAGATAATCTATAGGTCAAGAGCATCCACCGCCCATCACCTTAAACGTTGTCTCTATTCCCCACAAATTTAAACTCGGTGCCTCATTTCGTTCTCCTGGGGCCCCGGAAAACAGTGGAATCTTTCGGACGTTTCTAGTCGTGCTAGGAGCTTCGCTGTAAAATTACCGCAACCCCTTTGCCGACTCCACGAAGTACGTTCAGAGTGCGAAAGCAGCAGCACATGCAAAGATTTTCTATGCCGATTTATTACAGTAAACAAAATAACAAAATCATATTTGTTATAACAAAATCGCTTTATTCCAAATCTCCCTTTACTCGAATTTTTTTACAATCCCACTGCAATGCACGGAGAACAAAGTATCCCTGCTTTCAACAAAATACCGCTTATAACAAAGTCAGTTTCCTGAGCCGAGGCTTTGATATAACGCGGGTTATTGTACGTCATCACGGGATAACATCATAATCGTGTCCCATCGTCAGCTGGGTGGTCTGTGAAATTAGTACCTTATCGCATGGCCGAAATAGTCGATGGATTGATTGATCGATTATCAGGTGTATCTCCTTTTTAGCGGGGTAATGACCTGTGTGATCTCACCAACGAATATAATGTAATGTTGCAGCACTGATGTAATTCGTATCTAATTTATGCTCACAAGGCCTAAAGGCTTTCGCAGTGGTGCCAACGGGTTCACACGGATTCGGAGGTATGACGCTTATAAATGACCTTCGAGCATTAAAAAAGAGTTATCTTAAGCGTTACGAAGATACACAAGAAGCAGCGAACCCAGTTACTCATATCAAAGGGGCAAGGGCAGGTGTATGGCGTCGGCGACAATAGCGTTAACGCCAGCTTCCACTCACGCGCGACCCTGCTGGAAGCGTGCGCTAGCAACTAACCGTTCAGAACTCGGGCATCAATGCATCACTCAAGCTCGTTACCAAAAAAAAAAAAAAAGCAATAACAAATTACCCTTAACGCGAATAAGCAAAGACGCGGGTAATCTGTTTCTCTCGTCTCCCTCTCGCAACAAGACAAACAATGGACGCAGCCCCAGCCCCGCCCAATAAAGGGTTTACTTTAGATGTTGCACAACAATAGACAACTCACTCACTTCAGGGGCAACACAAAGGCAGCGCGTCGACACGGTGGATCGAAATACGGCCGCCATTGTTCGAGCTTAACTTGATATAGGGCACTCGCACTGCGCGTGACATCGATAGATGTTTATTAAGGCGAGAGCCTTAGGTGTCTCATCAAACACGAAAAGTGACCGTAGTAGTCGTCATCGCTGGTGTCGGCGTCAACACGAATGGTACCAAACCGGCTGTCTCTGTAAAGAAGAAATAAATTCGGTTCATGTTAGGACTGAACCCGGGTTGCCAGAGCAGCAGCCAAGTGCTCTAACCACAGCGCTAACCGGGCACCCTGCCAGTATGGAACAAGATTTAGCCTGATTGAGGCGCCGTGACAGGCGTACGTGACAGTATGTGCGTAGAATGGATGCGTGCGGAGGAGAGAGCTGACTGTGATGAAGCTGCCGCGTCTGCCTTTCGTAGTACTCTGCGTCAAAAGACGAAGAAAGGGGAGAAAGAGGCGCAAACACGAAGCAGCAGTTAAGAAGTCTTTGATAAGCACAAGGATTTCGCATTCAAACAACATAAGCAGACTTTGGTGGCCGGGATATTTTTGTGCAGTCAAACATGCATCTGATAAATAAGCTTTCTTTCTTCGCACACTGAACGACGTAATAAATATTTGTGCTTTCTTGCTTGTGTGACCTGGTAGATTTATGCGAAGGAAAGTTTGACATTCACCTGAATGCAGCCATACGGCTACAAAGGAAAGCTATACAGCTTCCTCAGAAACTTCGCCGTTGAAGAAAAATTCGTATGGCTGCATTCAGGTGGATGTCGAAATTGCCTTCGCAGAAACTTACTTTACCCTGGGTATTTCCCCTAAATCTGGTCGATTGGTAGATTTATGTTGCTGTTACGCCTGCCCTCCGATTTTGTACTGTGTACGAGGGAAGCGTACATAACGCGGTTAAAAAGGGGGGTAGGACGAAGTGTTGGGCGACTTAACGTCTTCATGGCGTCGCAGATAAAGGGGTTGCAAAATGCAATCGCAATACTCCTTTGATTCTGAAGTGACGGAAAAAAAACAGCAGACTTTTTTTTTTTTCAGCAGGCGAAGAAGTGAGTGGAAGAGCTGTATAATGTAGGTGGATTCGGGCTAGTGTTGCCGCAACTTAGAGCGAAAGAAAATGGGTAAAGACGGATCCATTTACTGCAGTGTCAGCCCATTATATCAGTATCGCGTGAGGTACGCTTAGTAGAGTTTGTTGCAATGACAACGGGGTAATCAGAGCGTTCATCCAACAGACGAGAAAGCGGAGACAGGACGTCGATGTTGGTTGGTTGGTTGTAGGGTTTAACTCGACCGACGCAACGCATGGCGATGAGGCGCGCCGTAGTGGAGGGCCCCGGATTAATTTTGACCTCATGGGATCTTTAACGTGCGCCGAAATCTCGTACACAGGGCGTTTTCGCCTTTCACCTCCATCAGGAAAGCGGCCGCTGCGGCCGCGAATCGAACCCGCGACCTCGTGCTCAGCAGCACAACGCCTTAGCCACTGAGCCACCGCGGCGGGCAGACAGGATGTCGAGAGCAGCGGGCGGCGTGGGCAGCCCTAACCTAACCGCTGTGCTCACAACGCGGTTACCTTCCATGGGCACCAAGGTAACCGCGGGAGACAGTTGTATACAATGCTAATGCGAGGCGCATTAAACTGCGACCGTTTTCAGAGCATTCAACACACCTTTTTGATAAGTAGCGCATTGAAAATTTGTGAAAGTTTGCATTGAAAGTAGCGCATTGAAAGTTTGCTTTGTCCTAGAGCATAAATGTACTGCCGTTTATTCCAGCAGGTATTAATTACAATTCGTTCTGTACACTCTAGTAAGTCCCTGTAGGGTGTCTTAACCGCAGTGCTCAAGGATGACCAATTGAAGTGGCCTAGTGTGCAGATTCGACGAATGACGTGTAGAGCATTCGATCTAAATGAAAAAGCTCATCTGCGCAGGGTCACTGCGCAATGCAAAACGCCTCGCAAGCCCGGCGTGTTGCCCCTGCGCACAGGCACTTTTTTTAGTCCAATCGTATGTTGGGAATCGTCATTCGCCGAATTTGCACCCTTGGTCACTTCAATTGGTCCTTATGGAGCGCTGTGGGGAAGGAAACCTACGGGACTTCTTAAAGAGTACTGGCTCCCCCCGACCCCATGCGGTCACACAAAGAAACGGCTACGGAAAAATCGCCGTTGCGATCAAAAGCGGGAGAATTTGTTATAAAACACGTGCACTAAAACGTGTTACCACCGTTTTCCGCCGGGTGCATGCTCAATCCACAGAAGCCCATTCATTAGGAATGCAGATGCGGACAACAATTCCGAAGCGTCCTTTTTAAACTACATCGTGACATAACAAAGAGCCAGGGAGCGAAAAACGATAGTTAATTATTCATTTAACCGGCTAAACGTGGCGCAGCTCGGTTTGAGGCACATCTGTCGCATCTGTTTTTCGAGCCCATATCCCTTGCATGTAGGAGCTCGTGAGACTGCATCGTGGTCTCCGTTGCGCTTATCGAACAAGACAGAGTCAGCTGTAGGGCTTTCGCTGTAAAAAAAAAAAAAAAAAGAATTCCCCGGGAAAGTAGAGAGCGCACGACACTGGCGCCCAACCGAAAATGGGGGTCATAACCACCACACCCATACAGCCACAGTCTGCGAGGAGAGCGTGCATGCGCGACAAGACAATCGAGAGTGTGTGGAGGCCTCCAGCAACGGTCAGTGCCTTTCTTTTTTTTTTTTTTTTTTTTCATTCGCACCTGCGTGGGCGCGCGCCACAACAATCCTATCTCTCGTCGTGGTCTCGCTTTCGGTTCACTCACGCGGTCGACAACAATGAGCTTTTTTTTTTCTTTCTTCGAGGCGGCGTGTGATCTGATAACGGGACGACCCCGTCGAACACGGCGTCCAGAGATTAGCCGCGCACCTCTATAAACGGGGCAGTGGACGTTCATTGACTTGCGAACGCGTGCCCAGCCGCCGAGCGCACAACGCTGCCTGTTGTTGACGAGCTACGCTGCGCGCTTCTCTTATCGCAGCCACGCGTTACGGAGTGCCGCTAACCTGCCCTCTTTCGTTGCGCTCTTTTTTTTTTTTTATTCTTTCTTTTAACCTCCCCACCCGCAACCTCCGTGCCCGCAACTTTTCGCTAGAGATTGCATCGCCGCTTTATTAGAGCACGCGTGCGCGCTGATAGTGGGGCTTTTTCCTCGAGAGGACGACTCCGACTGTAGCGACCTGGTGGGTGTGAGGAACTGTATACAGGCAGAGCCCATGGGTAAGCAAGGGTTAAAGCAATCGGGAGACGTTAGAGCGTAGAATCTACGCCTAGCTATGACCTAGTGCTTATCGCACATGGCCCGCTCCCGACGTGACCAATTGGTACCCTGTCTTTGAGGGCATACAATTAGAAGACGTGGTTTTTCGCACGTTCAAGTTAATAATTTGACTCCCATAGCGACGTGAAACCTATAGAGCAATCGTCTAATTACTTCATAACGCCTCCCCCCCCTTTTTTTTTTGTTATCTCGCAGGTATATCGGTGGATGTACGATATGTGAAACGCGCATTGCAACCTCGTACGTAGACATTCGCCAAGATTCAACTTCAGTAGCATACGCGTTGTGTACACTCCTACCCCTACGGAAATGGGTGCAATCACGTCCGTTGTGGCAACTGAATGGCGCCGGCTGAACAAACATGGAGATTGGCGCTGGAGAAATTCAGATGATGGTTTTATTTTTATCGCAAAATCCCGCCTTAAAGACGCGACCCCCACTTTATCCCCTACTCATCTCGAACTCGCGCATGAAGTAGTCCAGTCGCTTCATACAGCCAGGAGCTTTTGCCCTGACAAAAAACTCTTCGTTTGCGTGGCTCGCGCCACCCATATTTCCTGCCGCCCATACCGCTGGAACCACGGATCGCCACCGATATTATATACCACGGACTGGCCACGTAACTCACGGCCCGAATCGTGAATTGGGGGCGCCTGTTACGACATGATTATGCCGCGTCTTTTTCTTCTTTTTTTTTTTTAAGCTGTAGCTCCCCGAGCCGGTCATAAATAAGTTCGGTTTGTTAGAACAGAAGAAGAAGACAACTACTAAAAATAACGGCTCTCTGCCTGGTCCCGCTACGAAAAACAGACGCGAGCGCAGCCTGGCCTCTGCCGCAGATTTCTCCCAGATGTTGGTTATCTACAGTGCGCGTAAGATGCGCGCCATTTCAGGCGACGGCGTGATATACTACGCCTCGCTGCAAGCACCCATGCTGGGAGTTCGCTCTCGCCCCTTTCCTCTTCTGCCGCCCTTGACCCCGTTCTAGTGGAGCTTCGGCGCGCTCAACTCGTGCGAAAAGTGCAATCGACCAAGAGAAATAGAGAAACGAAGGGGTTCGGCCTGGCCCCGCAGCGCGAGTACGGCACCTGCTGCATGCCGGTACGCGACAACGCCCGCACATCGACCCGCATTCGTATAGGTCCACGTCCCACGTGCGCTCGGCACGCGCCGCGAATTCTCACGTATTCTCTGTGCGCACTGGAAAGCGGCTACGTGCGAGGTTGACCTGTCGAACAACCAACGCAACGAGGGACGTCTCATTCCTCTTCTGTTCGCCCTCCTTTCGGGCGGTGTTTCAAGGGCGGGGAAGCAGATACGTTGCGCCGCTGTGGGTCGCCAGGTGGTATGTCCGTCTCCGTTCTAGTTGCGAGAATGGCCAGCGCTTTTGAATGCAGTCCAACTCTTAGCGTAAACGAGATAACCCAAGGCGCACGGGTCAGAAGGGGAAGGGGAGGGGTTGTGTATACACAAACGCGGCGCTCGAGATCGAACGGTAAACACACCGGCTGTTAGCGGGAGTCCGCTTTTCGTGGCCCCGTGGCCTTGCAGATATACCCGCACTTCGGCCTGCTCAAGCTTACATCACTTTGCCGTTTAACCGGTTTCACTAGACCGCCGAGTTCGACGGTCTCCGTCCCATGGGCAGGTCAAATTTCTGACCTTCGATGGTCTAACAAAAGGATACCGACAAGTCCTATACGCGGCGGGCTCAGCACACAATTGATAGCTAAGGCAATCTAATTCAGACGTGAATCGACCAATACGCGACCGCCGACATTGCAATGCAGTGCAAAGCAGTGCTTTACTGATTTCCTCAGTGGACTATAAGACACAGTGCCCCAAAAATATGTCCCCGTATCTGCTTGCTTCTATTCCAATGACAAATGCAGCATGTCGTTTCGGCTATTTCTTTTTTGTGTCTCGTCGTTCGCGCGCTGATTGTTAATGATGATGTCCACGCGCTAGATAAAGCCCTTACCCTCCACTTTCCTTTTCTCACCTACCCGTCTCGCTTCCTCTTCCCGTCCTCTTCCTCGTATCTCCGCACCTGCTACTATTAAACTTACCTTTTCGGCTTCGTTGAACCCACCAAAATCCACTCCGAACTCATCCCTCCCCTCTTCCACAACGCGTCTCACCTTCCATTCCCGCGCGCTCTGATGCTGCTGCTGCTGATGATGATAATTGCTAGTGGTATCCCCTTTGTAACGGGGTAAAGACATCTTGTCAAAAAAAACTAATATATCTGTTTTTTTTTACTTTTCGTTTACTGTCTTTGGGCAGTAAACAAAATCCGCTGTCTTTGGGCAGGCACAAAATATTTTTTCCTGTTACAGGTGGTAGCTGTCCTAGGCAATATTCCCCTCTCTGCTTTTCGTCCACGAGCATTCTAATCTTCTTTTCGTCACCTCGACAGCCTTGAAGTTAACTCCCTCTGTGCTACCCCTTTTATCCTAGGGCTTCTGGAAGCCCAATATTCCCTTCATGTAGATTTCAATGGATAGACTCGCATTCCAACACTACGTGCCGCATAGTTTCTGTTTCTTTTCCGCAGACCACGCATACCACATCATTTTGTGAATAGTTACCCACAAAGATCTTAGTTCGCAAGCAAGCGGCTCTAGCCTCAAAAAGCAAAGCACTGCCCTGGGAATTATCGTAGAAATTTTCCTTTCTGATGTTCTATTTCTCGGCCCTGCACATCTCTAACGCGTTTTTAGCTTCCATTTTTCCCTCCATTTATTGGTTTCACTCTGCCTTGCCTCTTTTTTTCATTACCTTAGCTGTTTTGGATTCTCCACTGTTCTTTCCGTATTTCCCTCGTTAGTCTTCTAGTCTTCCTTAACCACTGCGTGTCCACGCTTTTCAATTATAGCTACCTAAAAACCTTAGCTGCCCACCTTCGTTGATCCATTGCCCTCAACCTCATCTCAAAATATTATTTACGCTTCTCGAACTTCAAACGACGCCCAGCCAATTATCTCCCTGTACTGCTTCGCTAGTTTTTCCATGCGCGCCTAAGGCCAAACGTCCTACCGTTCTCTGGTTGACTTCAAGGCCTGCTAGAGCGTCTGATTTTAAGTAGAGTACCGCATTCGCAAATGTGAGGCCCGGAACCATTACTGCTTTCTACATTCCTCTCACTACTTCATATTTGTTATCCCCCCACAGAGTTCTAAGCTTCATTATAGCTGCGTTTCGCTTTCCTTTACTTTTTAGTGGCTCCTCGTGAGTTTATAAGTAGTTATCCCCTTCGTTTAGCCACACTCTCAAAAATTTATATTCCTTGACTCTGGGTTAATCGCATGGATTGACACTGCGCCAGTGCTAGTGTCATTGAAAATCCATTATTCCCGATTTATCGGTGCTAAAATTGAACCCGAGGTCTGTGGATTCCTGGCCACTAATATTTATGAGCCGTTGCATATCACCCTGGTTATGAGCTAAAAGAACAATGTCGTCTGCGTATAACATTCCCGGAATACGCTGTTGTACCACTTCGCTTTGCAACATATGCGTTGCGTTAAACCCTACTTGACTTTCTTCTAGTTTCTTTTCTAGCCCATTTCTCCTAATCTTCGTATACTCCTCCTCCTCTTTTTCCTCTCTTCATTCACTCTTCCCCACCTTTTAACCACATCCTCCCGCTCACTTTTACTCCTCACCTTCTACGCAACTCTTTTCTCTCCCTCTACATCCCCCTTCCCGCCCTCCTCTCTCCTCTCCTCCTATCCATCCAAACCCTGTCTCTCTCCTGCCCCTCCCCCTCCGCCATTTAATGCTTTCGCATTAAAATGTTCATCTCGCGTACGTTTCAAGACGTGACATACCGTGATATCGCGCGTATAACTCGCCCCTGCATATAACCGCACCCCCCGCCCTTTTCCGTCAACGAATAAAAAATATATATCCTCGTGTAATGCCTGCATATTTTATACAGAAAAGGATGGACCAAAGCTACTACTCAAGCAACATTACACATTTGTTTATGCAAAAGAACTTACCTAGCTGACTACGTAACTAGATGACTTGCCGCATACATTTTTTCAGGTTGGTATGTTGTTGAGCTGTGTGGGAAAAATAAGCACTGTCATTGGGATAACAGTGGCTTACTCGCTATTACTGCTGTAGGGGCACCATGGCCCAACGCACATGGCGAGGAAGCGGCACCAAAGCAAATATCTCGCATATAATCCGCACCCCTACTTAACCCCTGACATTTTCGCATTTTTGGTGCGGGTTATGCGTGCGAAAATACGGTAGTTTCACATGCCATGACTTCAACCTGTACCACGGTACGTGTAGAAATGTGTGTCGGCGTACCCGTTATGATTGCTTCCACCCATAAGTATTCACACAACCGTGCCAGGAATCAAGCGAAGAGCCGATTTTCCCCCTCCAGCTCTTAAGTTTTTTACGCTGCAACTGCTACATAGAAAATACGCCTGCCATACCCACATACTGATGGCTCAGTCACCCAAGGTTCCTCCACGATTGTTGTTTCTATTCCGGCGTCGAGAACCCCGATCACCAAAAAACTCAGCCACAGGACATCATCTACCGCGACTGAGCACGCCGCGATGCGTACAACTCTTCAATACATCACCATCCAGCCAGCCAGTCAATGGGTAATTTTTACAGACTCCCGCACAGCCCTTCAATGTCTTCGGTCTTTTCCTAATCAACAGATACACTGGGGCATTCGGTTTTTACACCACCAAGCCGTCAGTGCTCACCACCTCGTCGAACTACAGTGGATACCGGCACATTGCGGTGTATCGGGCACTTCTACGGCAGACGCTACAGCTTCCCAGGCTCACAATCACGAGGTTCCTATTGCGGCCGTACCGTTCTCCAGGAAAGATGCGGCCGTACTGGCATCTCGTGTTGCGCGGCAGGCACAGCTTTCCATATGGGCTGCTCCATTACGCCGCTATGCACTGCTCTACTCCCTTGAGCCAGAATGGGCTTTCACGTTACCGCCTGGTCTCAACAAGCACGACGCAGCTGTACTAAACCGCATACGTCTGAACGTGGCTTACACACGCCTTTTCCGTTTTAAGCTGCAGCAGACCAGCTCACCCTTGTGCGAAAACTGACACTGTCCAGAAGACAGCCACCATGTCATCTGTGTGTGTCATCGTTATAATACACCCAGACTATCTTTGACAGTGACCTTGGGCTAACTACCCACATCCCGTCTTACGTTGCATGATGTGCTCGGCCCCTGGTCATGTGCTAAAAGAGCCTCATGTGTGACAAAAGCCTTTGTCAGCTTCCTCCATAGTTCAGGTCTAGTCAACACTGTTTCAACGCGTTCCTCATCTTTCAACTCTTAACCTCTGTGGAAGTTCGAAGGGAACATTTCGCGTGTGTGTGTTCAGCATGGCTGCTATCGTAACGCTGAATATGCCGCGTTTTCATGAGACTTATCCGTGGTCTCAGAACTGTGTTCAACTTGAAGCGAACATTTCCTCGAGTATACTCCAACATTCCTTTTTATACCAAACTACTGAACTTGGTTGCGACTCCAATTCTCACCATACCTTTTTTCTATTCTTAATTTGCTTGTGTTTTTTTTCCTTTATCACTCGTTTCATTTTTTCACCTGACGTAGCAGGTCAGGCTGTTTGCTGGACAAACCTAGTCGGTATCATTAAACCATTCTCTCTCTCTCTCTCTCTCTCTCTCTCTCTCTCTCTCTCTCTCTCTATATATCTATATATCTATCTATCTATCTATCTATCTATCTATCTATCTATCTATATCTATCTCTCTCTCTCTCTCAAACCAACGCCCAGCCTTGCTTGTCTTGCGTCACATGCCCATCGACTGCCCTCCTCAGCCAACCAGGGATCGCTCGAACTATGCACTGTGAAACAAACATTAACTGCACAAGCCTGCGAATTATCCCCTTGGGTATGAAAGGCAGACGCCGGTCATGCGTCTCTTAACTAAACGCCTAATGGAGATCTCGACATCAGAGTAGGTGTTTGGGCTAGTTTGTTTGGACTGGTTAAAAAAAGAACACCGAGAAAACAGGGACAGAGAAAGGAAAACACAACGCAGACGTTCTGTGTTTTGTTTTTCTTTCTCTGTTCCCGTTGTCGCACTGTTTTTTTCATCCTAGAGAGCGCTACCGCGATTCGCTCGTCGTCAGAGGCAGAGGTCACGTGAACTCACTCCTTAGTCCTCGCAACATGAGCTGCGCCGGAATGAGGCGTATGCCCGAACCTCACATGAGACTGAGTTTCATCCGTGCAGACAAACGCCGAACTTGCTTCGGCTCTATTGTCCGAAGTTAAAGATATACTCTATAGTCATGCCTCTAGGGCACGCTTCACGTAAGCCGAAGTAAAATAAGGTATAAGAATAGAAAGTTAACTCTACCGAAGCAAAGGAAATGGTAGTATTTGACTGTTGCGGTGACCACCTCGCCCAATTTTCACATTTCGTTTAGTCGAAAGGATTGTTTAACGTACCATAGTAAACTTTATAACTGGTGAATAAAACAGGAACCGTTTAAGATACGAAGTTGTGGAGCATTAAGAAAGTAATTGAAATAAGCCCTGAACTCAGCGAAAGTCGCATAAATTGCAGCAGATTTTTTTGCCCCGTTTGAAAAAAAAAACAAAAAAAAAAAACGTGCCCAATTCCTAGGGCCGGCAGGTGAAGCAAGCGTTGTTCGAGCTACTGCGCGGCTCGGCACTCTATCTTGCTAGAGATGGCCGCGTTGGTCCAAGCGCTTGCAGCCAACGTAGTTATCGGCGGGTGCGTGCGGTCGCAGCACCTCACTGCGACTGGGTTTCATCGTGGTCTGGCCCAGTGCTGTAAGTTATCTCTCGTTCAACGAACTCCCCCGTGAGCTTCGGTATTCGGCCTATTTTTTTAACGCCCTATGGCATTACAACTAGAGAAAAGAAATGTTGGTGAGATTTTCTCTTTTCAAAGCTTTCGTCCTACTTTAATCTTTTCGTCAATTATTTAAAACGTAAAATATTGGCAAGAACGCCCAAGTAGGGATTGCAAAACAAATGCTCAAGAAAATTTGCCATACACCAAGATCCTGTGAAGTCCGCTTCACTACACCACACACCTGCATTACTGGGAAGACATTTTTCCACGTGCCGTATAATCACTCTGATACCAAACTAAGACGGCCCTGAGGCTTTTATTAAAAAAGACACAATGTATATATATGCACTGTTGTAAACCCAGCCTCTTAAAGTCGGCTTCACTGCTAAACACAAATATTTAGCTAAGCAGACACAACAGAAAGGTATTACATGACAATATGAAGGCTCTTAATCTCTATAAAAAGTATCTTCATAAAACCCTAAGTACAGGTGCCGTCGTAAGTAATTGGAGCACGGGAGCTGTGGCCGAACTGTATCGGAGCGCCGTGTAGCTGCACCGGCGGTAAATGAAAGGGAGAGAACACGCATGCGCACCTGCCGATGGTGATCGCACATCTATACTTCTCAACCCACTTCTTTTAACGAGGCTTCTAGCATTGTTCGCAGCATACTGGTATCGGCGATGTCGCTGATAGCGTACACACGTAAAAATATTTGAACGAAAAACTCGCTACAAATTTCTTACAGCGCGCCGCTTCTCCGGACTGGAATGCACCTGAGACGCTACCAGAATCGTCTCTCTATCAGCGCCGTCGCCGAGAGCACTATGCTGCGAACAATGCTCGAAGCCAAATTTAAAAAGTGGTTTGAGAGGTATAATGGGCTATCGCCGTCGGCAGGCGCGCATGCGTGTTCTCGTCTTCATTTACCGCCGGTGCAGCTAACGGCACTCCGATAGCGTTCGGCCACAGCTCCCGTGCTCCAATACTTATGACGGCACCTGTACATCTATAACACGCTGCAGGCTGAGCCCGTTAAAAGTCTGCTTCACTACTGTGCATAAATGCATTGCCACGAAAACATCTTAAAGACAAATGGAGTCTTTCGCGCTAACTCAAATCCGAACTTCGGTGTGCTTGCCTTCTTGTCTGTCTGTCTGTCTGCCTGTCTGCCTTCTTATCTGTTGTCTGTCTGTCTGTCTGCCTGTCTGTCTGTCTGTCTGTCTGTCTGTCTGTCTGTCTGTCTGTCTGTCTGTCTGTCTGTCTCTGTCTCTGTCTCTGTCTGTCTGTCTGTCTGTCTGCCTGTCTGTCTGTCTGTCCCTTCATTAGCCGCCCGGTCAAAGTTGAAAGAATGGATTGATTATGAGGTTTATCGCGCCGACGCTACGCAGGCGGTGAGGCGTGCCGTAGTGGAGGGCTCCGGATTAATTTTGACCACCCGGAGATCTTTAACGTGCGCCGAAATCTCAAACACACGGGCCGTTTTTACTTTTCGCCCAAAGTTGAAAGAATCTTTGAGCGAGACCTTCATATAGGCAAACATTTTCAGCCTAATAAATCAAGACAGGTGCTTTTTGTGTCTAAACATTGTTAAGAAAAAAAGATATTAGTAGGCTTGTACGAGTAAGAACGTCAATGTATAAAGGGTGTTTGCAGTGTTATTTTATTAAAAGTATATGTGTGCTTGATATTTGCGACAAAAAAATAAAACAAAAAAACGGGTCGGAAACAATGTTTCAACCGCAAAATACAAACAAGGCTGGTGCCAGAACACGCGCTCGTCGCTCGAGCGCTAAGTGTCAATAATCCCGAAATATGGCGCGCCAGCAGTGCTAACGCGGCAAAATTGAACTCCGCAAACCTCCGATGGGTGGACCCAGACAGGAGGAGAACAGGCGTGAGAGGTGGCGGATGAGGCAGGAAAGTTAGTTAGGGGGCAGGGGCGGCAGAAGATTTTCATCTTCGACAACATTCGCAGGCGACGTGGGCCGATGCGCGGCTCCTCTTTTTCGGGGAAAATACAGGACTGATATTTTCATTTGATCATTTTAACTTATCTTTATTTAGGAACATACTGCTGGCCAGAGGCCCAAGCAGGACGGGCGCGAAGTGCGAACATATCGACGATACCGTACAGTGCACAATGCAAGCGGCAAAAGCAGAACAATCAAATGAAGTATAAGAACACTGGTCGTCAGCCACAACGAAACTTCTGAAAAATAAAGTGAATTCAGTAATTGTCGATTCCAATTTCAGTTCCAATAGTTTATGGTGCTGGGGGGGGGGGGGGGGGAGGGGGGGATTTAAACAAATTGGTAGAAGCGAACAATGGTTTTAAAGACGGGGAATGGGAATATACGAGTACGACGAGTAACAAGGTGTTTGAGGGAGGGACTCGAGTCTAGAGCAAGTTTCCAGTGATGCAATAAATACAGGAATTTAAGAGAGATAAACTTTCTCCTGAACTACTACAATTTTTGAATGCCATTGTTTTGAATCAGCTCAAAACGGAATCTGTGTGACGATATTTAGAAGAAACAAACCGAGCAGCTCGTGTTTGAATCTTTTCTAGCGCAAGTCTATATTCTTTACTGTGTAGGGTCTCAAACAGCTCAAGCATATTCACTGTGGAGGCTAGATTGTTATCAATAGTGCGCTCAATCCGCGTGAATGAAAGGACATTGGCACCGCAAGTAGGCGCCCTGATGTAGCCTCCACAGTACTAGCTTGCTTGTGATATGAACTATAGTTAAAGTAATTTGACTTTACGTGGGTTGTCTCGAAGCTTATGCCGAAGTAAACATAATTTACGAAAGGCAGATTAAGAAACATTACCGACGTGCGAATTCTAGCTTAGGTTTTTAGTTAAAGTTACGCCCGAATATTTGTATTCCTGTACTCCGTTTAGGGTATTTCCTGTGAGGGTGCACAAAAATTGGTGTGGATTTCATTTTTTGGTGATGCGAGCGTACGAGTATGAATGAGTATGAGTATGAGTACGAAGTCTCATGCTTGTAATATGAGACTTCATACTTATATTAGAGTATGATGTCCTCAGTGCCTTTTATTATTGACATTTTCGTATGTGGCGAAATTGTACCACATTGGCGTTACAAGCTGGACAGACGGTTTCTTCGTTGAGTACCCATACAAATGCTTGCTCATTTAAAATAATGCGAGATAGTCTACCTCTCGCCGACTAAGTGTCATTTAGTTTTTGGGCAGGAAAATTGAAATTAATCTTAATCATTTGTCAAGGTACGATAAAAAACTAGCGCCCCTTCGTGCAACGACAACGACGGTTGAAGCGCTCAGCTTTCTCGTGAGAGGTTGCCGGGGTTCACGGAGTTTTGGTGACGGGAGGGTCGCCATCAGAGAGACCAAGAAAGCTCGCTTTAAATCCGAACTCTCTCGTCCATGTCGGAATGGCGCAGTCGGATAGACGTGGGCTTCATTGCGACGGACACTGGTTCGATTTCGACCACGGAAAGCTTTTTTTTTTTTTCTTAAAGCGCTTGATGTGCCTTCGCTTTTCCTCATCATCGTCTTATGAAACCACTGCGTAAAGTTGGATTAGTTGGTTTGGAGTTGGTGGCCATCTGTGAGGCACAAAAACTTCGCTGTAACTTCGCTTTAAAACTGCTGCATGCGTTGCCACAAGCCGCCTTTGTGAACCGTTTTGTTTGTTTCGCTGCCACTGCCAGGCGGCATAGAGTTTCATACAATAATAACTAGAGGGAAAACTGGCGCTAGTGTCAAGGCGAACCCCGAGGCGGCGCTTACGCTTCGATGGGAATGATGGGTAGTTCTGGAACCGGATTGCGGAGGATCGAAACGGGCCTATAAGGCTGCGCAAATTGTGTTTTTTTTTTTTTTCAACGAAACTCTTATTGCGCGGTTCACTGCTTACAAATTACATGGCAAACAAATTCCCCCGCATTTCCCCGAAGTTAGTACGTTGTCGGCCCGCTTGCGGCGCTTGCGCTCGGCCCCCGCACCAAAAACAGGTTTCACGTGTACACCACGCAGAAATAAAACGCCAACGAGGCTTAAATAGAAAGCAAACAGCGTCGCGCTGCGGAGACGAGGAGTTGCTTTTAGAGGAGCACTGCGGACGCCGACGCCGCCGCCGACGCCGGCGGAGTACGTTTGCCATTTGCCGCCAATTACCGCGAGACGCGGACTTCTCCAACAATTTCTCGTAAAAGTTTCGACGCTTGTAGTTTTTAATATTAAGAAAACTTTTCTGCTCCTAAAAAAGAAACCGATTACTTTTTGGAGAATTAATTCTAGCCTGAATTAGTGACATCCATCAAGCAGCGTTCCTATCAGCCGCCGGTACTGCTGGTCTACGCCTATTCTAGTTCACTCTATCTACGCCGTAGGAGCCGGCGTTCGCACGAGAGATGTGGCCGTTCCAATCAAGTCGCAACCGTCATCAGCTTCGAAAATACATTTCTCTGCCGACTGAGCAACGCCGCAACTCCTAATTCGGAGACAACTTCGCCGCACACAGCGCCGCCATTTGTGTTTTCGTGCTCGCTGTGCCGGCAACGAATTGATAACCCACCCAATTCTCAACCCTGGTTGTAAAACACTCCACTCTTGGCGGCGTCAGTGCACGCGCGGCATGCATTTCAAAGAGAAACGTATTTTTCAACGCTTCTTCCGAACACCCCGCGTAGGCAAGCAAATGCGTTCATGCAAGTTCAAAACGACAACGAAACTGCCTGCACGATTCAATCCATAGCAACTTCGACAAGCTATTGAGCGCCAATCCGAATCCAGAACTACCCATCACGCTTCATATCACGCCCATTGCGGCCGACGATCGCAGCGCTAGATTCCTTTCTAGTTGTTACTATGACAGGCGGAGCTGGGTTACCTTATCCCGGGCTGAAAGCGACCATCCGTTTGTTTATTCTTCCGATATGCCGCGCCCGGCTGTCTAATGTGATAGGGAATGATCATTACCCGTTCGTCAGCCAGCTTGAATGTTTGTTCTCGTTTGAGCGGCAATGTTCTCGATCTGAGTGGATGTTTCTCGAGAGGAGTGCGCTCCCAGGTGAATTAACTGTTATTCAAAACAGCGCCGTGGGTGGTCGTTTCTTGTCCCGTCTTTTTTGCGCTGTTTCGAATTTAAGTTAGTATGCACTAACTAGCCCAAATCACCGTTCTAACCCAGGTGAATGCATGCAGACCAAACGCCGCGGCATTCGATTCACTGACTTTCGATTGTCACATTTACCGCTGCATCGCCGTTTGTTATTATTGCGAACACATATGTTAAATCGGGTCGGAAACCCGGCGTCATGGCCAAGAGAAGACCCACAAAATGGTGGATGACTCAAATAAAAATTAAAAAAAAAAGAAGAGGTGAAAGAATTCTCGAAGAGCAAACTTTACATTTGGGGGGTTTTACGCGCTGTAGCTACACCGGGCCTGGGCAATCGACACAGAGGTGTTTTCGTTCGTCGCCTCCAAATCAGAAAAGCAGCCGTTGCCGCTGGGATTGAACCCACGTCCTCGGGCTCAGCAGCACAACGCCTTAGACACTGAGCCACATTGCTCAGCGCAAAGAAAACCATACGAATGTTTTAGAAAGAATGTAAATACAAAGAATACCAGCGTTTTCTTAATTTAGAATACACGCTGGTAGTTTTTACGATAGCAAGTGAAAAAAAAAAGCTGGTTGAAAACATCGTCAAAGAAGGCGATATAAAAGCCACCACAACAGCAAAAGATGTCGGCTCGAGCTCCTCCAAGAACAACAAAAATAAAAGACAAAGAAGACCTGTCCTGTCCCTAGGCACGCGAGCATTCGAACGCGGGAAAATTGAATTGAAGTAAATAGACTGTAGTGCAGAAAGGACCACCTGGGGCCTAAGTGGGGTAGAAGGGAGTCTTGGATAAGAGGGTGTAAACTGTGGCGGAAGAAAAACGTGCAAAGATAGAGGATAATTATGTTGACGAGAGGACACATTCGGAAGCAATCGGACACTTCTACTTTCGCATTCAATACCTCGTAAGGAGTGGTTGTGCGACCTTGTAAACTTTCAAGTAGTTTGTCGCTACGAGTGAAAAAACAAGTGAGGTTTTTTCGCGCCAAAACTACATCTGGGCTGTGAGGCGCCCCGTAAAATAGGGCTCCGGATAAAGTTTGACCACCTGGGGATTTTCAACGTGTGCCGATATCTCAGCAGACGAACGCTTTCGTGTTTCGCCTCCGTCAGAGAAAACACAGCTACAAGACCCTCCCGTATTTCTTGCGTACGTGACAATATTGTTCACACCTACTTAACCCCTCAGCTTCGAATTCTGTTTATTGCTGAGCACGAAGACGCGGGTTCGATTCACGGCCGCGGCGGCCGCTTGTCTGGTGGAGGCGAAAAGCAAAAACGCCAATGTGTACGAGATTTCGGAGCACGTTAAGGATCCCCAGGTGGTCAAAATTAATTCGGAGCCCTCCACTACGGCGCGCCTGATCGTCTGCTTTGCGTCGGCGCGTTAAACCCTACAATCAATCGAATTCTGTTTATTACAACAGCGGCGCAACACTTGCCCGGACGTCAAGGGGACCGCCACCGCATAGAGGCTGTGTTGAGTCTGTAATATTTACGTCCCTGCGATGTGCCTACGTCCCTGCCCTTACGTCTCTGCGAAATTCTCTCGAAGACAGTTTATTGTCAAGGACAGTGGATGACGCTGTCCCTCTCCTTCCTCATAAGGGATAGTAGCATGTCATCCCACCAACGAGTGCAAGTGAGTAGCACGGAACAAGCAGGTGATGATTAGAACGAAGGGCGGGGCATATTGCTTTCTCCATTCACCCAGGACACAGACGCAGCATCACAGTATTTGAAAGTACCTATACCCGGCAGTGCTTTCACGGGTAAAATACATACAACCGTAAAGTAAAAGCGTAATTCGTGTATGTATCCGCTACCACTGGCTCATCAAGTTATCTTTAAAGTTGCAAGCATTTACTGTCGAACAAAATCTTGCCAATCTTTCATTCCTCAATTATCATATGACTGGAACCCCGTACCCGGACCAATCGACGCCATTAAAGACCATTGCCTGTTTCGCAGTGCTTTAGCAAATTCTATGACTTCGGGAACCACATAAGTCTGTTTATACACTAACTTTTTCCTCCATTGTTTGTTTGTTTTTGTTGTGTGACCGCCCTTTGTAAGGCCTTTGGCTTCGAGGGTAAAATGAATGAAAAATGAAATAAATGAAACTCTATGGAGGGGTGAAATCAGAAAAATCGGAGGCAAAGAATGGACCAGGGCATCGCAAGACAAGGACTGCTGGAGGAACTTGGAGTTGGCCTGCGTCCTGCAGTGGACGCAAACAGGCTGTTGTTGATGAAGATGATGACTGTTATGATGATGATGATGATGATGATGACCGATCGTTGAGAATCGGGGACCTGTTCCACAGCTCGACCTGTTTTAGATGCGAAGCATCTCATGCTCGGGGCTGTGTCCCTCCCTCCCTCGTTGTCGTTGTCCGCCGTCCCGCACTCTACTGCGCATGCGCGTCTCTTCAGCCCCGTCAGCGTTTGGGCTGACGTCAGCGCAGTCCACTATAAAAAGAAATAGTTAGGCGGCAGCCAGGTTTCAATTCCACGACTCTCTGGCCGCAACGGGAGGTATGTGGCGCTCTTCCCACAGCGCTACAAACCGAGACGGGAGCATGTGATACGAACGCGCCTTATGTCCTTCGCTCATTCAAACTACGTCAAGAAGCTACTGATACAACGAAGGCACGCGAAGCTGAGCGTCAACGGAAACGACGAACTGAAAACTAATGGGAATTTCAGTCGACCCCATGGCTTCTTCGCATACTACTCAGGGTTCCCCTACGGGAAGATGGTGTAATTTTTTCGTCGCTTGCCTTTTAACCCTGCACCTCGCAACACACAAGCAGAGACCGCACGTTCGGTCATCCACGATGAATGTTCTTCGCGGAAGCCAGAAACTTTGTCGCCATATACACGTCCCATTAGAGATAACTATTAAAGCGAAGCTTAATTGTCGTCACTGATTCCATTGTACGCCAATACGCCTCTGCAAGAAAGCCAACTTTCTCCGACGATGATGATGAATGATCCTGGGTAAAGTGAAAGAAAAAAAAAGCGCTTCAAGTGGCCGGAATCGAACCTGGGTCCCTCGCGTTATGAAGCCGGCGTCTATCCGAATGCTCCATTCCGACATGGTCGAAGCGGTTTCGAAAACTCAGACGACAACCAAACCATCCGTCACGAGAAGAAGAATGGCGTTGCTCTGCGTGCCGTAACTCAGTTAGCCACAAGACGTTCGGCCTAACTTCCCATTTTGAGGTTTAGGACGTTATGCGTAACGTCACGTGTTGGGGTTTTACACCTCAAACCGGCTCCCACTCAAAGAATTGCTCACTGAACGCCAAGCAGCAGGTACCGATTTTTTTAGAGCGTTTATTTTGCCACAGGGCATAGATATTTACTCCGTACACGGTAACCCCCAAACCCAAAAGTTAGGCCTACGGAGTGCACACCCGACAATTGATGTCGGTATTCCAGAAAAGTGGTGCGGACCTCCCGAGTAGCACATACTCGCAGTGTGAGGTTGGCCAACCAAAGGATCCATCACGAGACAGCTCCGCGTTCAACCATCGTCTTCGTTAGACGGACGGGTGCACGATTTTTTCTGGGAGTTAACTTTGGCGGAAACCGCTACAGCCTGTTTCATATTCCTCACCCGATCCCCCCTCACTACGTACGAGGTACCGCGAAGCAGGCACCTGCGGCGCGTGCGGGCGGCGTATGACAGGTTGCGTATTAACCCGCTTTAGAGCAGCGCAACCGATTCGCCCCGAAGCCCACTTTCCATGCGCCGCGCTGCTCACAACGAGCGGCATAAACGCGAGAAAGTCGTGACTCTCGCCCATCGTGCATCCGAGCGGCGCACCATCAGCGAACGCTGTTATCGCCGGCGTTCCGTCGTCCGCGGCGGCGGCACGGCTCTTCGGCGAAACAAGGCGACGACTTTGAGGGCGCGCGTTCCCCTTCCGCCGCCACTCCTGGCCGCCACGGCGCACGAACGAGAAACGTGGCCACGCATATCCATACTGCCCTTCTCGGAGGAAGCGGTTGCAATGAGTCTCCGTATCATTGTTTTAGGTCCCCGAGGCACCGGCGCGCTCGAAGGAGCCGGCTGCCGTGCAATGCCATTAGCCCAGATCTCTCACGCTATGCACCGCCGGCGGTGAGCGCCATATCGCCGTGCGAAAAGGGACGCTTGCCAAACGGATGCCAGCACGCAGCTTGCGCCGCTCACCACCGCTTCAGACGCGCGGGTTTGCGAGCGAAGCCCCGTCTTCGAGGTGTGCGAAAAAAAAAAAAAAATCCCTGGGCGGCACGCGACAAACATCGCTCACCCTTCTTACATGCAGCAATGTAATTTTGCAAGCTCACATCCGCGTAAACCTGGGAGCTTGCGGAATGCTCTGGTGAAGGGGCCTTGCTGGCTACGCAATAACCCCCACCCGACACAGCCGCCTAGCCTAGAAGGGCGCAACGCATGTTAGGTTTTTGCGTGACTATTACTAATTCAGACGTGATCATATGAGGAGTATGTTCTAACGCGGTAGCGTTAAGGAGCTTGCGGCGCAGAAAAATCGGTGTCGGTGGCGTGACGGGAGAACCCGATTGGAAGAGCGGGAGGTCTTGCCATCTTTCGAGCAGTCCGAGTGGCTCTGCGGTCCTGATATCACAAGAGTTCCTCTATATACATCTGTTCTATGAGCTCCCCTACAGTTACGCGACCGTGCGCCATTTTGGAAACCGAATTCATGCTGAAAAGCCACCCACGGGAGCTGCATATAGGAACTGTAGGTGTCACTAAAGTTGCAGTATACATATGCTCCCAACGGGAGCAGAGTAGCGCGCCTCATTTTCACCAGCCGCAGCGCCGCCGGTTCTGCTGGAGCCACCGAGGAAAACGGGGACGCGGGCAGGTGACGGCATGATGTTAGGCCTAACGTAACGCTAGGCCTAACGCAACTGGTAATCCAATGTTTGATGTACAACGACCTTGTAGTCGCTTCGCCCGTCTTCGCGCTAAGCACTCTTATTAAGCTTAGCGAGAGCAATAGCAAGTAAGAGTTGGTCAATGTAGCCGCAGAGGTACATTGACCAACCCTTGTCTCTGAGATTTTCGGCTTCGAACGAGACCCAGAACATACAAGGTAGCCTAACTACAACTCCGAGAGAGAGAGAGAGAGAGAGAGAGAGAGAGAGAGAGAGAGAGAGAGAGAGAGAGAGAGAGAGAGAGAGAGAGAGAGAGAGAGAGAGAGAAACAGCTTTAGTGGGCAAGTGAGGTCAGCCAGGCTAACTATAGTTGATGACAGGGTAAGAATGCAGCTCCGCCCACAAGCGTGTTTGGCCGCTAGCTGACTCTCCGCGGTTAGAAAAATAGTTCATTATATTGCAGCTGTTTATACCCATGATTACTAATATGAGCGGCTGACAGTATAACCATCTGATTATGATGTCGTTTATATATGTTTCATTCCGAAGAATGAATGATTTTCACAGGAAAAGAAAAGTCATCCTCATTGAAACTGGCTCAGGAGAAAAAAAATACTCACTAAAACAAGGTATTCTTGATAGAAACTATTTCCGGTGTATTTTATGCTTAAATCAAAGCTATCTGTGATTGTTTTACTGTTAGACAACAGAAATAAACATATAAACAACGCGCACACGATTTTTTGGGTCTGAATAGTTCGAATTTCGACCGCGCTGCACGTCGCTTAGCCGTCGTCTGCTTGGAGAGAAACATAATCAACATAATGGTCGTCGTTATATTTTGTCGGGCCTCGTCGCAGTTCGACTATTTCTTCACTTCGCGTGTGCAATCATTGTCAAGAAATGTAGTCGGTACAATATCTTCCACAGCCATCATCACCGCTAAATCAAGCGTCGTAAACGCAGGGTGGGAAGAAAGGGGCGGTTCGTCGCCGCAATGGCTGGATGCAGTGCACGGACTGTGTAAGCCCAGGGTGAAAAGGAAACCAGCGGCGAAAATTCATCGGTGTCTTTCAGAAATCGGCCGCGATATCAACGGGCCACGCATTGTTCTATGCGACTGTTTCGAACGTAGTGACGCAGCTGCAAACACCTATCGCGGCGACGCACGCAACCGTGGAGGTCGCGATGCCGCATAAGGTGTCCTGCCTTGCGAAATCAGCTGTAGGTGCGAAGAAACAAGCGTTCTTTTATTCCGCTTAAACGAGACGACAACACCGTATGGCGCGAGCAGAGAACTGCGGGATGTGAAACGTTACAAGACTAAGCATTTCTACTTCACGAGACACGCGAGTGGCAAGACGCTCTACGTCAGTTGGTTAGATTGACAGTATACAGTGTCATGCTTTCAATCCAGGCGACCATTTCCGAGGTGTTTCCCGGCGATGTAATAAAAGAGCTGCCGGCGTTTCTTTAGTGTCATATCACCACCGCGCAGTTTACAGTGGAATGATAACGCAGAGAACCCCAACTGACGGTGAAAATTGATAGAAAAACACCCTTAAGCACTAGCAGCCGCCTAAAAAAAATTACTGTTGCGAGCTTTTATGAAAAAAAAAACGAATAGTGACCTACAAATGCATCCGTCCGAAGTTCGTTTCCAAGTTGTGCTACATTCAACTTTCATTGGCTTTACACTGATGTGCAGCAGCCTACCGTGAAGATATTTTTATTGTTGATGAGGCTTTTGAAATAGCATACATAAAGAAAATATTCGGTTCAACATGTAGTTGCTTTGCAGCCATGTCATGTCAAGCTTTTGTGGAAGCATTTTAATTTCTGATAATCTTCCCGAAGCCAATAATCTTCCCCTATGTACACCAAACAGTGACGTCGAACACTGACTGCCCCATACGAAACCTGAACGAACAGCTATACAAGTGCACTCAATTCTTACTGCACCTATTTAGACAACCACACTCAACAGGCCCAATGATATGAGTATGAACGTGAGATCTAAGTGAATTATTTAAAAATGTGCCGACATCTCCATGCAAGCATTTCCATTTTATCCACTTCTGCAACCAATCAGAGCACCAAACTGGAACAGGGAGAAGAAATATTTAATTCTCACTGCCCCTTGTCAAGGTGTCATGGGCTACTGCACAAGCATTTTCTATTCTTACCACACTTTCCAGCCAGCAGCAGCAAAGTGGCACCCTGAAAGCCTGACATTGGATCCATTTTTATTTGCTGCACCAGTGTTTTCAATGCCTAATGCAGCTTTAAAGCCAAAAGCAACAGTGTGTACGTGAAAAGCAGTGACTTCACAGCGTGAAGGTGTGGCATGAATTCATTCTAACGTACTACATAAGCATCTTCAACTCTCACCACAACTTCATGGCCAGAAACTACAATGTGTGTGCGAGAGAAGCAGCGATTTCATAGCCTGAAAGTGTGGCATGAATTTATTCTAACGTACTATGTGTCTTCAACCCTCACCACAACTTCATGGCTAGAAGCTACAATGTGTGCATAAAAAGCAGCGACATCACAGCTTGAAGGCCTGGCATAAACACATTCCAACGATATTTTATTAGAGCTTTCACTTCTTACCATAGCTTTCTAGTCAGAAGGAACAGTTCAACCTTGCAAAGGAGTTACATAGCATCTTGAAGAAGTGACGTAAAATCGTTGCGACCTGCTGAGTAAGTTTTTCCAATTTTTACTGCGTCTGAACCAGCTGGAAGCAACAGTGCGCACAGAAAGCAGCGACATGACACTCTGGAGGCCTGAAGTTGAACCATTTTGATATGCCGCATCACTGCTTTCTATTATTCTTGCAGCTGTATAACCAGAATCAACAGTGCATGCTTGAAAAGTATGAACATAGCATTCTGAAGGGGTGACATACCTCATTTCTACCTGATACACAAGTGTTAGCAATTATTACTGCAGCTCTTCAACCTGAACCACCTTCAGTCACTGTTTGAAGGCTCTCCACAGTTGCTGGAACAATAAAAACATCTAAAAGTGGGAAGCGGTGTTGAATCTAAATTAAAGTATGCTCCATGATAAGACGCTCAAACATGTCCTCCACTCTGTATAATAACAGTCTATCATGACAGAGACACTGGAAATCTGAATGTCTGCCAATACACTGTAACCCCTTTGTTGAAACTTAAACTGCACAAGCACCAAAATGCAATCATTAAACTACAGCCATCACTATGAAACACAGCTGCAATAGACAAATTTTTATAACTCATAAAGCCCATCACACAAACTGCATGAAAATAAAGGGAAGATAAACTATTGGTTCATTCCTACTAAACGCATTCAGCTATTTCAAAACAACTTTAACAGCTCCGACACTTATGAGAAATTCCACACTGCACACGAAATACGCAGCCTCAGTACATGCATAGTCAAGTTTCTCTGATGCCACTTAGTGTAGCGATGGGAACATACGCACCATAAGCTTAGCAGGCATAATAAAAAGCTGCGCGCGTGTGTATTTTTGGCAATGTATAAAAAACTACGTGGTCATGTTGCGGGGCCACACATTTCCGGCTTCCTTCAAGCGACGTGGTTTCAAATCCACCAATCATGCAGTTTCGATGTTTATTTAGCCCTCTTATACGTTTCAAAAATGCTACTGATGATTACGACCAACCAATGAGTCAAGAAACGAAACGCAACCACATTTGATTACCTCAACAATACTCGCACTCGTTCATACTTTTGTATGTTCGATAATGTGCCCATTGGCACAAACAGAACGCCATAGGCACCCGTCTCTCGCAGGAAGGCAGGTTCATACCGATTTTCTTAAAGCTACCCAAACCCAGTCTCGGATAATTGTGCACGAACGTTTACTTCTTCGCGAGTCTCTGCAATAATGGTTTAATTCATACCTGTTTACGCAGGGGGAAAAAAAACGCCACACCGCTGCTCCGTTCGTACCCCGGCAGGCTAAAGCAATGCGCGAATCGGCAAGGAAAGATACCTTACATTGTAAGATTTGGCAATCGTCTTAATAACGTGTTCGGCTGTACGAGCGGCCGTATCCGGCCAAAAAACACGCCGCACACGTTTGCACGATCCGCGTCGGGCCGGACGGACACCACGTAGGCCTGCGCTCAACATCGGGCGCAGCCTACGCTCACAGCAACAAACGAAAACGCTTGCAACTTGTCACCGCTACTGCCGTAGACGAAAGCAAATCGCATTATTTCTTCACAAAGGTTTGCGTTACACCGACACAATTTCCACAATCACACCAGCAACAGATGCAGCTTCGACGCTTTGCCGTTCTCAGATCGAGTTCGTTGACGACGTTCCGAGTACGTAAAACAGCCCACCAGTGCCGCCACGATTTCCTCACGTACGTACAAACCACGACGCGGCAAGACACACACGGGACAGGTGACGATAAGCGGCTTCTTGATGCACTACAGCACATTCGTAACACAAATCGCCTACAGAGCTGTTGGTTCTCGGCAACCTCGTTGTCGCTCGACAGCGCAGCAGCGGTAGGGGAAGCGAGCGCGGCCATATTGGAAGTAGTTCTCCTTTCAAACGTACGTCGCAGGCGTCACACAAAACGGCGAGACGCCATTGGGTTGCGGATGAACACAAAATCCCTTTGATCTTGAAAAGCCGCTGCAGAGTTAAGCTGTCACCAACTATAAAACTCCGAGTAGTTTCATTGCTACAAGGCATAGACTACGTCAATGCGGTTCAACCACTTTCCCAGCGAGGATCGGCACCATATTTTTTTTTATCGCAAAGTCTGACGTATGCCCAGCTGAAAGAGAATTTTCTCCTCGTTGTCCATATGTGTGTTACACCTCCACAAAGCGGAAAATGGAGCAGGGCAACGGCGGGCGCCGACACGGGGCTTTCTGTAGGGACGGGTTGCGGGGCAGCGCGGAGAGCGGGGAACCGTTAGTTGAAGGAGTTGTGGACTGAGCGGTTGTGTTATTTAATGCTTCTTCTATATGTTAGGAACTGTTCCTACTTTTTCACTGGGATAGATGTGTTGATTGATCGACGTGAACGACGGAACGTTTATCGACACTTCACTACAACGCACTTCCTTGCGTGAATTGCCTTGTTATGACCGCCGAACAGGTGCACTACCAGGCGGTCACTGCGACATCGTCTTGGCTTGAAATTAGATTTTGACCACCCATACCCTTCAACGGCCAATGTACCCGACAGGGAGAGGAAACTGCCGCGGGAATTACAAACAGCGCCCCCCGCACAGCCTCTCCATTTGCGGCAGTGCGCACAGCTCCCACGTCTCTCGTTCAGCCGGCTGGTGTGACGACGCTCAGAGCTCCTTAATCGATTCAACAGGACACTGGACGCGTAAAAAGGAAGATCGTTCCCATAGCTTCCCCAGGGTGCGCGGCGCCCAGTGTCGGTGATACCGACGACTTTGAAACCCGGGGGGACAGTGTTCCCGACGTACCGATCTGTCTGTTGGTCTGTGCGTGTGTGTGCTCGTCTGCTATAGCTCCCTCAGGATTATCTTGCTTGGTGCGATCCTGGTGACCAGGATCGCACCAAACAAGATGGCCAGTTGAAGTCGTCGGGGCTGGCAAAAAAGGTAACTACTCCCTGACAGGCCAAGGCTGAAAAGCACGTGGAGAGCAGCTAAGTACCACGTATCTCGGCGGAAAGCCTTGAAAGGGTCCGGCCTGAAAAAAGCTGCCATTCCAGACATGGGGCCATTCAGCGTCGAGCCCACCACGCGGAGCAGGGCCAGTATAGTGAACTGCAAGAACAGCACGACGGCCGACGCCTTTTTCAGAGAATAAAATCCCGAGCAGATCGTGAAGAAACCAAGTGCACACACGATAACCATGGCAATTACCACGTCTTCACGTTCGTGAACGGCGTCCAATAGAGCGGAGCCTAGGTGTATCACGTGCCTGTCATCGAACACCTGGGCCACCGACTTTTGCCATTGGTTCAGCTGTCGCGCAGGACAGCGTACTCCTGTAACGGGACGACCTGTTCCCCTCCACTCTTGACAACGAAGCCGTCCTCCCGACTGTACTTCTGTAATGAGTTGCGGTTGGCCAGCGTCGCATGAACTTTGCTGCAAGGATAGGCGCCATGTTGGATCTTGTAGTTGCCATCCACCGAGATGACGCTCTCTTCACAGGTGTTCCAAGGCAACTCGGACCGGAACGAGGACGCCAAGTAGGCCAAGCAGTTGGCATGCAGCGGCACATTGTATAGCGTCATGCACAATTCCGCGTACACCATTGTCCATCCCACGCCCCACGCCTTTGGCCATAGGGAATCCCCCGAATGCCCCTGGCTAAAACATCCGGAGAACCGTCTTAAGATCTCCAGGTAGAGCATCGGTAAGCCATGCCGCAAAGCAGATTCCGTATACCACTACAAATACGAGACCTCCGTTGTGGTAAACGAGGTAGGGTAGCGTGGATACATTGCTGAGTGCGATACACAGGTTCAGGCAAGCAGACGAGACAGTCCGATGTGCTGCTGCCATCGCTCCCTCTCTGGCGGCATGATTGAACTCTTTGCAGAGTCTTGCTCGTGGAAAAGGATGTAGAGAGACGAACGTTAAATGATGACGGCGCCCTGGGTTCAGCACCGCAAGCACACCACGAATCTTCCGGAGGGGCAAAGGCTGTTCGGTGTGCGGTTGCTGGAGTCGGCGAAAAATGGCGGCTGTGAGATGGGGGCTAGGCTTCTTTCTCCTCTTTTTCGAGCCAAGTTTCACCAACCCTTTCCGTGACAGTGATTATACTGATGATGATGCCGTTGATGAGTTGCACGCAGCCTCAGAGGAAGGATAGAAAGGAATAACATCGACTGCATGCTGTTGGCTTTATCCTCTCCCTCCTCATCGTCATCACCGTTTTTTCTTCCACTGCAGGACGAAGGCCTCCCCAAAGATTTCCAGTCCCTTCTGAAAGAAGACAATGAAGAAACGAGCTACAACGTTTATTGGAAAAGACCGAGTACGTTGTTTTAGGTGGCGCGGAGCAGGCCACGGTGACCATCGACATCAGGGTGGTCGGCTCGTCGAGCGGGCTGCTTCCAGTTGGATCCGGATCCTGGGGGGTGCTGTTTCAGGAATAGGGCGAAGCGAAGAGTGGGTACGACAGCTGAAGGTGACGTGGGGGGCAGCAGTAGCTCCATGTCATCCGAGGGATGGGCAACGTTTTCGGCGGTGCGGCGACACAGCGATGCGTACGCTGACCCAAACGCTGCTTACGTCCGAGGCATGCTACGGGCGGGGAAGTGTGCTTCGAAAGCTTACCCAAGCACAGCCCACGCAGCTAGAAACGCTGCACCGCGAGTGCCTGCACGCTATCACGTGCCTGCCCAGACACCCAGAATCGATGAACTCTCCCGGTTTTCGAGAGCTTCTCCGCTACGCCAGATAATAGAGGAGCGGTACAAAGGGGACGCAGCGAGGCGGGCTAGCACCAGTGTCGGGGCACGCATCCATCGTGCCATCAACAGCCCGGTGAACGACGAGTCGTCGATTTTGCCACCCGCCGAATCCGATCCCCCTTGGGAGGACGAGCTTGTCCACCCCAAAACCTATGCTGACGGTCCGCACGAAGGGCCACCACAGAGAGTAGCGCGGCGCATCCGCGGCTCCAGCGGACCTGCAAAAAGCTGCCATCTTCGTGGATGTACTCCGCCGTTGATTCGACCACCAACCGCGTTACTGTTCCTTGTGCGGATGGGCCAGCGCGTGCGAAGCGGATTTTTTAGTGTGACGCCCCTTCGAGCACAGTGCGAGGCGAGCTGGAGGCGGTACTGCTCGCGCGAACCTCATTAAGAGCGCTACCAGACGGAGGAGCACCAGGCAGCCCTTACCGTATAAACACCGAGCAGAAGGTGACGGCAAGACTCGGCGGAACCCTAGTCGTCGGCTCTGTAAGCCGTCTGCTCGAGACGATTGCGAAGCGACTTCGCACAACGAAACACATTACCGTGCGGTTGAAGTGGGTGCCGGGACACGCTGGTGGCGTCGGGCGAGCGACGAATGCAAGAGTTCGCTGCGAACCATTGCACCCAGTTCCCATAGCATGAACAGGACCGTGACTTTGCTGACAGCAGAGCCGCTGCCAAGCAGGAGAGCAGGCCGAAGTTCCGCGCCGCAACACCCCATGACCGAAGACCACTGCCACAAGGACTTCGCAGGGGGGCCCAAATCCTCTACGCAAAATAAGAGCCGGGTGGTGCTCCTGCGAAGGATGTGCTCGCACAGTGCTGGGCATACGTTCCTCGCCGCTCAAGGACACCTAAGGTGTATTGAATGCTCAACAAAACAACCATCAACCTAAATGTACCTGAACTAATTCGCTGGTGGTTTTATAGACCCCGAGCTGAAACAGACGATCCGTGGATGCATTAGGGGGAGGTCCACGGCGGCTGGGTAGATCAAGCGAACCAGGCCATCGATTTCTTCATTTCGAACCTTTGACACATGCATATAAATGAGGCGGTGGATGTAGAAGAGAATATAGGTGGGTCAGTGGTATCGGTTGATTACACGTCGGAGGAGCACGATAATTTGGTCCACATGAGAGCTCAGTGAACTGGAACGATTATGCGGGATGGTGATGCTGATGATTCTGAGGCGTGAGTCCTGGGGACCGTATAGCCTTGCACCATTACTTCAATATCGGGATTTGTAGGGGCACCTGTACGCGGAAAGGAGGGCTAACAGTTCACTCTTGGAAGGGGAGCGCATCGGTGCCTGCTTGGAGAGTGCTCTCAACAGGTCCGTCATTACTTCCTTTTACCTAGAAGTGTGATATCATCCATGTATATGCCAAAGCCAAGGTGCGGGATCTGTTTGAGAGACTGGGAAAGAATGGGAGTCAGGAGGGCGAGATTGAAAAGCAAAAAGGAGAGGACGGCCCCTTGGGGACTACCTCGGCTGGCGCAATTGTATGGGCCGTTAGTGTGTGGGCCCAGGCAGTATGGTGGCTGTGCGGTCACCGAGGAAAGCCTTCAAAATAGTTATATACCCTCAAGCCGGAGGAAAGGGCTGAGAGCCCGGCTATTATTACCTCGTGAGCGACCATGTCAAAGGCTTTTTAATAGCGGAGCTGCTTAAGCTTGAGTTCCATCCGTGCCTGGCGTCGCTCAAAACTTGACGCAACAAAGCGGAGAGAACGAAAACACTAAGCCAAGAAATGTGAGCGAAAGTGGCGAGGAGCCACGGAGCTGACGAGCAGGGGTGGGGAGTACGCGTCGCGGCGCGAATGTTCGGGTGGGGAGGCGCGCGTCGGAGATTGGCTCCGCCTACTGATGGCGTAAGCTCTGACGTGCCAGTGTTAGTTTGAGTAAGACGGCGCGCGCTGGGCGACATCAGTGTCTGATCTATTTGTAAGATGAGCAGACCTAAGAAAAGCCAAGTTAAATCTAGTGAAGGACCATCAGCTCGCTGTGTCCTCCGTCTTCGCATCTCGATTGCGAAGGTGGCCGAATTTGTTAAAGATAAATAGACAGCACTGCTGCATCGTCCACTTTACTGGGAGACTGGATGATTTCATTAGATAGTCCTAATAAAAGATCCTGCGCAGAGAGATTAGGTCTGAATCCGACCATTTCCTGCGGGAGGGCTTCTGGGTGAATTACGTGGCGGGTGAGTCTGGGTAGGAAGGCGTGTTCAAGCACTTTGCAACGTAGGAGATAAACGACCCGTAGTCCAAGTATGGGGAATGGGTGATAGGAACGGGGGTGGGGATTCATACAGGCCAAAGAATATGAGTTGCAAGGAAGAAAGTTCTCCATCTCCCACTGAATTTGTCTTCTTTCACTGATGGTTCGGAGGTTATGGCGAAGGATACTGACCCAGAATTCAGAGTTCCAGTTGTAGGCCGCTTTTAGGTGAATAAATGGCCATTTTATGAGGTGTGTCTGGATGCAGCTGATGGAGGTAATTGTGGGAATGGTTCCATGGTCGACAGGGCGTGCGGTAATATTTCGATAAGAGGGGGAATAGAACAAATCCAGGTTAGGTAATCGAGTGTGGCAGGTGTACAGGTTTTGCAGAAAGGGCTACGTGGTAGATGGTTTGGGTGCGAACCATGTGCGTAATGTTTCTGGAGTGTGGGCTGCATCGGAGAATTTGATAAATATTGCTCTGGTTCCAGGAAGTGGAGGTAGGGCCGCCAAGTGTCCTCTGGGGGTCGCTGTCTTCAGGCTCTCTTTTTTGTTGTTTTTGTGTCGCATTACTTGCACCACCGGTGGAGAAGTGGGGGATGTCTCAACCTTGGGAGTGAGCGGAGGTTGCATGAGCGGCCTGATTTCCTGAAGAACAGTTGTCATGACTAGCTTAAACCCAGTCAAGGTGAACATGAGTTCCGTTACGGTAAAGGATGTCGGCAAGGAGAAGCATTTCATTAGTTAATGGGTTCGTGGAAGGGGTTCTAGTTAATGGGTTCTACCTCTCTCTGGCTACCACACCCTACGAAATGACCAACTTACCACCTTTGAAGACGAATTCCACGCTAAACTCCGCCCTAACGGTCTGAATCGACCGCACCGGTCCGATGCAAACCTCTATTTAAACGTGTTGATATTTTACTCCCAACGTCTAAACCGGCTGCAAAGATGGGAAAGCACTTTTACTGACGAAAAGAATGAACAGAATTGAACTAAGAGAGAGAGAGAGAAGAGAGAGAGAACTTTATTCTCTGAACTGCTCTAGTCCGGGCCGTCGTGCTACTGTCTCTTCATTAGGAAACGGCTGGTCCATAGAACTCCCAGAGGTCTGCACTACACCAAATGCAGTGGGCCTCCAGTTGTTCTTCGGTCGACCTGACATCTATGCCAGGACGCGGGTTGAAACAGTCCTCCCAGGAAGCGATGCGGGAACGCAAGTGTGGTGGTAGGTCTGGACGATGACACTCCCAGTAAAGGTGTCGTACTGATAAGTAGGAAGGTCAGTTGGGTGTAGGGTAAGTGAGACGTGAGAGGATGCCTTGTATGTAGTGGATACTGGATGGAGTGAGAAGAGAGGAGGTTTGTGCTTTCCGGACCACTGATGCGGCTTCACGGGAGAGGGTGAGGTGGCGACCGGGAAACACTGCCTACTTGCGCGAAGCGCGCAGACATGCTGTCGGCGTACCTGACGTTCTAAAGTCTTCTGATTGCCAGGGTGGTACACATTTGGCCACAGCATGGACGGCCCCAGGGCAGAGTTCTCGGGTAAGCGCGGGTGCTCGAGTATTTCCGTCCAAGTTGGCGTGGCCGGGGACCATACCAGCGTTATCTTGTGGGAGGATGGACGCGAAGGGCGCAGTTTAGGGTGTCAGAGGTATGAGGGTGTGCGGTGTGTCGAGAAATATTTCGTAGCGCCTCCTGCGAATCACTAAACACGAAAATTGGGGTGGCAGGGGGTTCGACTTCGACAGCGTATTCAACGGCGGCTATGGAGCATTCTTCCAGTGTTGTACAAGTTGGAGCGAAGTGGACAATGGTGTGCACAGATCTGCTAGCATGTGGCACGGAATACGCTCAATTACTATATTTCGGAAGAAGGACCAAGGAGGGGTTCCGGAGGAATTGAAGGAAGACTGTCTATTAGACTTTATTGCGTGACAGACAGTTATCCTAGACGTCGGCCAAGAGCCCTTGGGCTCTGGCAGCGTCTTCGGCCAGCTGAATGGCCCAGACTTGATCCGCTGGGTCCGAGCTGAGCAATACGGTCTCCCATTGCTCTACACTAGCGATTTTGCGACCTAACGTTGACGCCTGTGGACAGGCCCAAAGCATGTGTGCTAGGTCTGCCCTCTCCTTACACCGGTGACACTTTTCAGAATATTGCCCAGGGTAGCAGTGGCTGTACGCTACCGGGTTGAAGTACGAGTTTGTTGGCAAAAGTCGCCAAGCCATGGACTGAAATTTGCTGAGTGTAGGGTGAGCTGGGGGGAAGCGGGCCCGCTCTAGCCTGTAGTGATGAGTGATGTCTCTAAAGGACACGAGCCGATCCCTGCCCGAACAGCGAAGCGAATGAGCGCTGTGGTCATCACCAGCTCGGATTGAAAATCCTCGAGCGGCGTCATGCGCGTATTCGTTCCCGACCAAGCCGGAGTGAACAGGTGCCCATATTAGATATATCTTGCCGGACCGCTGAACATTGTGAAGTCAAGTCCTGAGAATTGCAGACGCCTCTGGGGAGATGCGCCCCCTTGTGTAATTTATAATGGCAGATTTTGAGTCGCTCACCACGTATTTGATTTTTGCGGAGGCCGTCATTGCCTAGACAATGGCTGCCTCTTCGCCCACCTCCGGTTCGATCGTGCCGACCGACCCGGAGCTTATGGAATTACCCTGCCGATTGACTACCACTAGGGCCATGGCATGGCGACGAGGGTAATCGGCCGCGTTCAGATAAACCACGTCGTCCAAATTGCCGTAACGTTTGTGTAGGGCTTTCGCCCTTGCCTGTCTGCGGTCCAGATTGTGGACCGGGAGTATGTTTTTAGGAATTGGTGGAATAAGAATTTTTTCGCGCACTTCAGGAGCCAAGAGTACCTTGTATGTGCTGGTTCGAGGGTACTTCGAGGGTGAGTAGTAGGCCTAGCAACAGTTCTGATTTTTGCGAGGAGCAGCTGAGGCCCCGGGGACCTATGTACCGCTCGACCGGCTCAATGCCCCGTTGTAAGATTTCCTGAATGTGCCCGTAACTGCCTCCGCTGACCCAAAGCATGACATCGTCCGCATAGAGGCAGTGTTTCATGCCATGGATCCGGGAAGCCCCATCATGGCTACGTTAAAGAGAAATGGGGACAGGACTGAACCCTGCGGAGTCCCCCTGCCACCAAGCTCGATCACATGTGAGGGGAGTCCCCCTACATCCAGAGTAGCTGTGCGTTCACAGAGAAAGTTACTGACGTAGTTGTATACGCGTTTACCAAGGCCAAGCTGGCCCAGGTTGTCAAGGATTGCCGAGTGCCTAACATTGTAAAATACCTTAGTTAAATCTAATCCTAATATTGCTCTGGTATCTATGGTGGAACAGCGTTCCCCATCGATGACGTCATGTTTGAGACGGAGCATGATGTCCTGTGTTGAGAGTTTTGGGCGGAACCCGATCATGGAGTGGCGAAAGAGACTATTTTCTTCCATGCAGTTGGTGATTCGATTTAGGACAAAGTGTTCCAATAGTTTCCCCAGGCATGAAGTGAGAATCATCCGACCTGAAGCCGAGAGATTTAAGCGTTCGAGCTGGCCTGGAGGTGAGATGCGATCCGTTCCTCGAGGGTATTGTAGATGCCCACACGCTCTGCCCTGGGCTAGACGTCTTGTGTAGCGGCATAATGAGGTATCCCCAGTGCCAAACGGTACAGGTCATGGAGGGCGCCTTCAAGGTGGCTTGTCTGGGCCAGTGAGAGGCGGAGGTAGGGCACAGTGTACAGGATGCGAGATGTCGCGAAAGAGTCCACAATGCGGGAAAGCTTCTTTAAAGTTTCTTTAAAGGGTACAAGCGTCCCCGTAGCGTAGCTCGTCTCGACGGTGGAAAAAACGCTTGCAGCTTGACCACAAGCAGCCATGGGAGGCCATGTGGTAGGTCCCTCGAACCCCTTCGGGCGGGGTCTGGGACCTCTGGGCACCCACCAGTTCAAAGGGTACAAGCACCCCCTGTCTCGGCGGGGGATCAAGGGCTTGGACACGCACTACCACTGCGGCAGACGTGGTAGGCTCCTCTGGAGCCGCTGGTCACCCACCAGAATAAAAATGGGGACAGGCGCCCCCCGTACGGGGGATCCAGAACCGTTCCACCACGTCGGTTTGTACCATGGGGTACGAGAATGTGGGAGGTACTTCAGTACCGCTGGGCACCAACCAGTAAAAATTGGTACAAGCACCCCCTGCCCAGGGGATCTAGTGCTTGGGAAGTTACCCGACTTTGTCGGGAAATGCCCCGGTGGAAGGGGTCGTAACTTGTGTACCGTAGCGATGGCTCAGAGTTACAGCACTCGCCTCGTATGCGGGAGGTACTGGGTTCGAATCCTGGTACCGCCGGACACCCACCGGTTTCTTTAATGGGTGCAGGCGTCCCTGGTCGAGTGCGGACCCTTGAAAGAGGATTTCACGTCTGGAAAGCTGCCTTTACCCTATCGAGGGGCCCCTGACCCTTGTCCATCTGGCGGGGCCCCCGGCCATCATGCCGCGTTGCGCCATTGCCGGGGGTGAAAGAGTCTGGCGGCTTGTCCTGCCACAGGCGGTTGTGAGTTGAGCGTCCATCATGGCTGTGGAAGACACCATGTGAATTCGTGTTCCTTGGTGGCGCCGGACACCTACCGGTAAAATAGGTACAAGCGACTCCCCGGCCTGGCGCTCGGCCCTTGTGTGGGACTACAACGCTTGGGGAGTTCACCCGTCTTGCACGGGAAATCGCCCCTATCGAAAGGGGCGGCTGCAAAAACGCAGAAACTTATTATTTTTTTTTTGTCGAGGCTTTGAGCCGTCGTCCGCGAGCGGCGTCGGACTGCCCTGGATATTGTCGGTGAGCTGATTTACTGGAAAAAGCTTAGCACGCGAAGCTATCATCGGACACTAAGGAAGAGCGAGCCGTTCGGGCAGTAAATTTCCGGAAGCGGGACCGCAACCGTCGACAAAGACAGGTTTCGGACAAATAGTATGATAAGCACGGCTACAAGTGAAACCAAGACGTAACCAGGCTAAGCCAAGCTTTCGCTTTAGACATCCATGGTTAGCAGATCTAAGCCGCAGCCATATTCTGATGGTGGCGAAAAGCGAAAACGCCCTTGTGTCGATATTTCGGCGCACGTTTAACATCTTCGGGTGACCAAAATTAATCCGGACCCTCCACTACAGCGCGCCTCATAGCCCATGTTGGCCAAGGTTGGCGCGGTAAACCCCACAATCAATCATTAATCATATGCGTGCCTTGGGAAAAGGGAACTTTTTTAAGTGCGAATGCACTTCTTAAGCGAGCCTGAATCGTCCGCCGCCGTAGTCCGCATAGCAACAGCTGCGGGTGCGCGCGCTCCTCGTCTTCCCTGGCAACGGGGGGAGATGGGCGCGCGCTGCCTGGCCGCGTCCCCATGGCTCATTCTTGTTGTTGTTCCTGCTGACATGGCACATACCCACGTGGGGGATCGGCCAGGAATCGGGCGTGAGAAGGGCTAATGCACCCGCTTAAAGGGGTACTGACACGAAATTTCAAAGCTGAGATCCGCTCTTGCAATCAAGTACAACGACAACACAAATAGGTGTCTGTGAATAAATGCGTCTTTCTTTCTTTGTAGTTGTGTGTGTGTGTGTGATCTCTCTTTCGCGAACATTACCGAACCGCGCAAATTCAACTCGTGCATTCGCACTTTCACATTCTTCCCCTCGGGGAAATGCGGGGAATTTTTTATATATATATGACGAACATCTGCCTTCAGGAAACGCTGTACTCCAATGTTGTGGCGTGGGTCTAACTCGGACGATCCTCCGCACGCGGCTGCCGTGTGGACAGCGCCGGCGTGGGAGGCAGGCAAGAGGCAAGGACAACGGGCGGTAATCCTCTGGGTGCTTTATTCTCAAACCACCTTCGCGCTCCCGTCTTCGGCGTCGTCGACGGGTCCCGCGTCGCTTGAGCGGCCGAGTCGGTTGACTCAGGCGCTACCGGTGAAAAAGCCACCTCACCGGTGACGATGTTCGTCGATGCTAGCTGATATGAGCCGGTTTCGCCCGGCTCCTGTTCCGGTGGTCGTCGCCTCCCGAGTCCCGCGCGCTCTCCCTGCGCCTCTCTTCTCACCTCCCGAATGACGTCATGTTCACCGCCCTGCCGCCCCATTGGACGGCCGGGTTTCCGCGTGACCCATGGCGTACCCTGGCTGCGGAGCAAGGTGAACGGCGCCTCCTCTCCGGCCATCGCGGGCTTCCGCGAGGGCCCCCTCTCCACAATGTGTACTTCAAGATGGGTCGTCATAGCCGCTGCATGACAACTAACTGCCGTAGGATGACCTCAACGCGATGACCTCAACAAAGCGAAGGCGAGGTCGGAGGTGGTCATGCCGCTTATCACTACTAACCCGGGGAACGAACGACAAGTGAAGAACAAGCATAGATTGACCCCGCTTCAGTGTGTATCGGAGTTTAATTATAGAGGCTACGACGTCCACGCATATTTTAAAACTTCTGCGCTCATTTTCTCTGGGTTTACGTAATTTTTATCACGTATTTTAGCAAGAAGCACTGTTCTCCGAAGGCGTAAACTGGTTTTCGGAGAGGCATGTAAGTGGCCACCGATAGCCTAAGCGACCAGCGCGAATGATGGCGAGTAATCGCGTGAATGATCATAGAAAATCTAGTTTTTCTATAGTTTAATGATCTACTACGCAAAATACCGTCATTCTGCTCTCGGCGGAGTGATAGTTCAAAATAAAAGCAGGGAAAGGTAAATGTACAGCAGAAGCCCGGGCCTATGCACTGGAAAGACAATCCTGGTTTTATAAAAGCACCGCTTATATCAAAGTTAATATTAAGGAGGCATTAATGTCCGCCTCAAGGCCTTATGTCCACCTCAACGCTGACTTGAGTTCCACGTGTCAGCATTGCTTGAACGTGCAAGTGGAGGTCGGTTCCGCGCCTGTGTTCGCCGCGTCCAGAAAAGCGGCACCAGTGGTCGCCTCTATGGTACGGTTGGTTGTCCCGACTGTGGTGAGCCCTTCAGGTGCAGTGACCACCGTTGCAGGCTCTACGACGACACTCTCCGACCTCGTAATCACTGTACCAGCGCCGTTGTCTTCCATCTCGCTAGGCCCCGCGGTTAGTGCACCAGGAGCAGGAAGTTCAGGCACACCGCCAGTGACATCTGGCGCCGGCGGTTTTGTTGTCTCGTCCGCTGGCCCTGCGTTTCTCTGGGACAAAAAGGTCTGGTAGCGGGAGTAGACGACGGGGTCCTTTGGTCCGTAACCTTGCTGGGGCTGCAAGGCGGCGTACAGATCGTAATTGTTCTTGGCCAGAGTGTCGAGGGCGAACGCTCCAAAAAGGATGATAATGGCAGCGAAGGCGGCGATTTCAGCGGGGCTCGCCCACTGAGGACTGGTGGAAGCGACAGACTGCATGTGAGCGTCGCCTGTCAGTAGGCCGATGCCCGTAAGAGCGAGGATGACAGGGCAGACGAAGCGCCAGCAGAACGGGAGAAAAACTGGCGGTCGTGCGTCGAACATGAAGACGATGTCGTTGACGAGGCGACCGGCACCGTAGCCGTAAGCAATGAACAGCACTTCCGCTATCCCTACCAGAAACATGAAATTTCCCTTGACGATCCTGTTCACGAACTCCCGAAATCCTTCGCCTTCGTCGAGGATAGCGAGGGGCAGGCCGATCACGAATGCCCCCAAGCAGGCGACGAAAGACGATAGCACGGACCTGTCGCCCACCACAGGGTAGAGATCTCTCAGGCTGTCCAGCATGGCCGCCAGATAACAGAACTGAGTGCCGCATACGGCAACCGTCACCGTGACGTAGAAGGCAACCGCCCAGATGTGCGGGTGGTTGAGTGGCTGGATGATCTCGGGAAAGGTCACGAACAAGTAGTCGACATCTTTGGTGGCCTTGTCAGCAATGGGCACCGCGAAAGAATCCTCCAAGTGGCCATACAAGCTGAAAGCAACGGAGCCGGCAAATAGTCCGAACAGAAGGTCGCAGATGGCTACCTTTAGCGCAGTACCGAAAATTGGCCAGTGGAAGTCGTTGCGGCTGGCGAAGAAGGTAATCACGCCCACGGACAGGTCAAGGCTGAAAAACATGTGGTGAGCAGCTGAGTACCACGTCTCTAGGAGGAAAGCCTTGGATAGGTCTGGCGTGAGAAAAGCGGCTATTCCAGATTTCGCTCCAGTGAGCATAGAGCCGAGCACGCAGAGAAAGGCGAGCAGAGAGAACTGTATGAAGAGCACGACGGTCGACGCCTTTTTCACGAAATAGGTTCCCAAGAAGATGACGAGGAAGCCAAGCGTGCACACGACTACCATGGCACTTACTGTTCCTCCCGGATAGTAAGCGGTGTCTTGAGTGACGCCGAAGTGCATCAGGCTCTGGTGGTAGAACAGTTGAGCCGCCGAATCAGTGCCGTTGATGCAGCTGCCACGCAGGTCAGCGTACTCCTCTGGCGGGACAACGACAACCGGATTCTCTCCACCCCCGACAACGACCCCGTCCTTGCCGCTGTAGTTTTGTGACGAGTAGCGGTTGGCCAGCGTAGCATTAACTTTGTTGCATGGATAAGCGCCATGCTGGATCTGGTAACAGCCATGCTGCTCGACGTCGCTCTCTAGGCAGGTGTACCAAGGCAACTCGTTCTGGAGCGAGGACGCCAAATAGACGAAGCATTCCGCAATTAGCGGCGCATTGTACAGCGAAAGGCACACGGCAGCGTACACCATTGTCCATCCCTACGCCTTTAGCCATAGGGAATCCCCCGAATGCCCCTGGCATGGAACAACCGGAGAACTGTCCTAAGAAGACCTCCAGGTAGAGCATGGGTATGCCCATGGCGCAAAGCAGGATCCCGTACACCGCTATGAATACGAGACCGCCGTTGTGGTAAACGAGGTAGGGTAGCGTGGACACATCGCCGATTCCGATACACAGGTTCAGGCAGCAGACGAAACAGTCCGCTGTGCTGCTCCATAGCTCCCTCACCGGCGGCATGATTGAACTCTTTGCAGCGTCTTGCTCGTAGAAAAGGCTGTAGAGAGACGAACGGTAAATGATGACGGCGCCCTGGGTTCAGCACAGCAGGCACAGCAGGATTCTTCTGGAGGGGCAGAGCTGTTCGGTGCGCGGTTGCTGGAGTCGGTGAAAAATGGCGGCTGTCCGAAGGGGGCTAGGCTCTTTCTCCTCTTTTTCGGGCCGAGTTTCACCAACCACTGCCCAATGACAATTATTATGACGATGATGATGGCGTTGATGAGTTTGGCACGTAGCCCCAAAGGGAGGGCAGGAAAGGGATAATGTCCACTGTGTTCCTTTTTTATTTATGTATTTATTGATTTAGAAATACTGCAGGCAGCATCGCTGCCCAAGCAGGAGAGGGTTACAAAAGTTTATTATACAAAGCATGTTCAAACGCACCAACACTTGCACATTCCGTGATCGATATGGGCAAACAGTTCCATTGTTCTATGGTGTTAGGAAAAAAAAGACTTCTGATATATTTGAGTGCGGGTGAAGTATGGTCGTATGGTTTTTCACTGATTGATTATAGATGATCTCTGTGGTTAAGAAAGTAGATAATCTTCGTGTGACAGTCCGGATTTGTTGTCGTACAATAGATAGAGAAATTTTTGGGCGGGCGACCTGCCGGCGGAGTTGAAGTGATGGCAAGTCAAGAGTCTTTATCATAATTGTTGCTGATGATGATGTCCTTTAATGGGACAAAATGAAACAAGCAGCAAGACACTGGATACGCTCCATCTTCGTAATATTGGTGGCATGGAACGGGTCCCAAACTATTGACGCGTACTCGATGACTGGGCGAATCAAGGTGCGATAAGCTTCTAATCTAATGTTACAAAGAGATCCTTTCAGTTTTCTTCTCAGGAACCAAAGTTTCTTAGAGACTTTGTTTAGATATTATCAATATGCATATTCCATTTGAGATTATTAGTAATTCTTAATCCCAATTGTTTGACAGACCTTAAAACTTTGAGAGCACGGTTTTTAATAACATAAGTGTGAATAAGCGGATTTGTTTTTGTTGTAACGACCACCGAAACTGATTTTGAAAAATTAATTTCTATCCCCCTCTTATCGCACCAGTCCACGAGTTTACAAACATTTTCATTCAATGCACCTCACAAGAACCACTCTTGATAGTAGAGTAAACAACGCAGTCATCTGCAAACAGTTTGACCTTCATGTTGTAACCAATATCTTTCGCAATATTATTAATGTACACTAGGAACAACAAGGGTCCCAACACTGAGCCCTGTGGCACTCCTGATAAGACACGCAGACTATCTGACCTAACACCATCACATTCAATAAATTGGGTATGGTTTTCAAGGTAAGTTTTTATCCAACGAACCATAATGTCGGGCAAACCGATCTCTGAAAGCCTAGCCACAAGTAAATTGTGCGGCACCCGGTCGAAGGCCTTTGACAAATCTAAAAAGATTGCATCTATTTGTTGGTGATTATCGATTGCGGCTGCAAAGTCATGAATAACAGTTACTAGTTGTGTTATTGTAGATACGTTACGCCTAAATCCATGCTGGTACTCAACAAAGAAGTTGTAATCTTCAAGGTGCTTCGATATATGGCTTGCTATTACATGTTGGAGTATTTTGCAGCAGGTACTAATCAATGAAATCGGTCTATTGTTTTTCGCATCTAATAGGTCACCTGATTTGGGTATAGGAAATTACCTTCGCCGTCAACCAGTCATGTGGCAAAGCGCTCTGGTTGAGCGACGCCTCAAAAAGTACATAAAGGTATTGCGACAGTATCTCAGAATATCGTCGAAGAAAGATGTTTGGGATGCCATCAGCGCCACATGATTTCTTTGCATCAAGATTTAAAAGTGCGAATATACCTTATTGGTGTAATATGACATCGGGAATTGGAATGTGTATTGATAATGAGCAAGATTCTTCGATCTGGGTGCCGATGGATGATGCAGGTTGCGAGAAAGACCTGAAAAACGTGGAATTAAATTCGTTCGCAATCTCTTTGGTAGTTTTCACGTTAATCTTGGTAGTGGTAGTGACAGTGGTAGTTTTCCCGTTAATCTTGAGTTGCTTGGTCTGCCGCTTAGTGTCTGATAAAAAGCGCCAAAATTTCTGGGGCGATTCCTTCAGGAATGTTAAAAGGGTGGTTTAATTGGCTGTAAAACTTAATACGCGCACTACGCAACTTGACGAGCAGGTCATGCTTCAGGGTGCGCAGTCCGGGATTTGGTATCCTCGCTTTGCGCTTTTCTCGTGGAATTATCTCTCGTGGGATCTACGGGCTGTGGTGCCTAACTTTTCTTTTTGCGCAATGAAACATGTGAAGAAATACATGACATGACGAGTCTTTTAAATCTGTCCCAGAGATATGAAATGTCATCACCAAGCTGAAACTCATCAAGACTAAAATACATGCTGTCTAGGATGACTATCGTCTGCCGCCGAAAAATTGGGGAATGTTTGGACAGGATGAATTATTTTCTTTTTTTACGCACATTTAACGACAACCGGATGAGCTTGTGATCTGAAATACAATCGGACGTAGTTACAGAAGAGTTTCCGGGAAAATTAGTAACAGGTCAAGCGTTGATTGCACTGTTTCAGTGATACGAGAGGGAATTTTCGCTAATTGCTCGAAATTGTAAAAAAAGTGCAGAATCAAGGAGCAGACGTGTGCTCTCCGTGTCCTGATTGCCAGAAATAGACATCTGGTTACAATCGATGCATCACCAGTGAATATTAATTTGTCCTTTCGGCGGACCACGCGCTCTAGGTACGTATTTAGAGATGTCATATAACTTGATGGGCTTCTGGGTGGCCGGTAAACGGCGCTAAATATTGCTGATAAATCGTGATAATTGATACGACACGAAATGCTTCCGTGCTCGGGAATATATTCGAGTCGAACGCAGTCGACCTCATTTTTTAGAATAAGTGCGACGCCGTCGCCACACCCGTGACGATCTCGTCTGAGTAACTTGTGTGCCGGTGGGATAATTTCAGAGTTTATAGGATAATCGATGAGAGCCATGTTCAGGTTACTGCTAGAATGTGGGGATCATGAAGAAATATAAGTTCCTTCGAGCTGCTTACATTTATTGACTGGACTTCTAGCATTCATCAGAATTATTCGCAGCGGTTTGGTCTGGCATCAAGGGGGAGTGGTTGCAAGATTTAGACTGACGGGTTGGGATGGCATTAGCTGAGGCGTTGGGCTGACGGAATGGGATAGCACACGATTTACCCTCGTCCCACACATAGGTAGTGTCGTCGACGTGAAGGCGGTCATAGTCCAGTGTTTCTTTACGCCCCTGATCTTTAAACTGTTTGCCATACTACCACAGGTTTGAGCGTTTAGTCAAAGTATTTTTGCAAACGTCATGGTTAATCGACAATTTTGTTCCTTTCAGTTTAGAGTAGTTTCGAAGCAATGACATTTTTATTGTAGTCGAAAAAGTTCTGTATAACAGGACGTGGCTTATCTGCTTTTTTCTCTTACCTTCTCTGTGCACCCTTTCGACAGTTTGCGTTACAACTTCCAGTTTTTCACTGAATATTTTATCGATTACGTGTTCTTTTAATGTAATATGCTTCTCATCTGGGATTTCGGGAATGCCAAAGATTATCAGATTGCGGCGTCCACTGCGATCCCCAAGGTCATGTAGTTTTACTTGTTGTTCGTGCACCACCTTTTTCAGAGAACAAACTTCCGCGTTTAAGTTGCTGATTTCTTCTGTATGCTGTGCGATAACTTTAAGCGCGCTATTCAGCTATCATCATCACAATCAGCCTCTTTGCTTCCTCTGCAGTACGAAGGCCTCCCCCAAAGTTTTCCAGTCACACTGAAGAAAGAAGTTATTTAGTGAACAGAAACAGTGATTTCGTCCCATCGGGGGTGATGGGACGAAATCACTGTTATGGGACGAAATCACTGTTTCTTACCATTTCCATACTTTACTAAATAGCAGCCGCTTACAGCTCTGACCATCCGCCGCGGTGGCTCAGTGGCTTTGGCATTGTGCTGCTGAGCCGTAGCACGCGGGTTCGGTACCCGGCCGCGGCGATCGCTTTTCTGGTGAGGCGATAGGCGAAAACACCCAGGTGTTCGAGATTTCGGCCCACGTTAAAGATCCCCTGTCCGGAGCCCTCTACTACGGCGCGCTTTATCGCCTGTGCAGCGTCGGTACGGTAAACCCCGCAATCAATCAATCAATCAATCAATCAATCAATCAATCAATCAATCAATCAATCAATCAATCAATCAATCAATCAATCAATCAATCAATCAATCAATCAATCATTACAGCTTTGGCCAATCCCCCGGTGGATACGAAATAGTTCACCAAGGTGGAGAAGAAGAAACACCGAGGCCAGTGGGGTGTGTTTGGGGTGGTGAGGGAAAGGAAAGATAATGTACGAGTACTTCCGATTCTTAGTGGCACTTCCAGTTTCTCAGTGTGAAGGACCAGGGACCCAGTGAAGGACGTGCTAGGCAACCGGTGCCTCTTAATATGGAAGATAGCGAGCTGGAGTGAAACTCATCGCAGGCTATTTTGTGTGATAATTTAGGGAAGGTAGCATGGTGGACTTGATAGGAGCTACGATCATGATTCTAAACATACGCACACCACCAAATGAGATGGCGTAAATGGGACTTGACGTCCAGATTGCAATAAGGGCAATGTTTCTGTCCTTGAGGTTCTAGGACCCATTTCTTAATTGTTTGGGGAGACCAGCCTTCAGCCGCTCGTCATTGTGCGTCCACGACGAAACGATAACGTATCAGGGAGGCCATCCGATTTTTTGCTTGTCTTGCTTCCTAAAGTCGGAGTTTTAGGAGAGCAATGGGCGTAGAGGTGGTGTCTACAGAAGTGGTGGTTACTGACGTTACAACGTTCGCACGCTAAGACCAATTTTGGTCATTACCCAACCGGGCAGCCCTCTAAGCATCACTAGCAAATCACAGTCCGTGCAGTGGTGGTATGATCAAGAGCAAACAACCTCTCCCGTATGCTGGTGATGATCGAATAGCTGGGTGCTTGCACGGAATTGGATTATGTCGGGGTAACTTGAATCTCTAAATAAGCTTTTTAGTGGCACCAGTGCTATCCTTGCAACAGCGTTGAGAAAGAGAAAAACGGGGATGCACCGGTACGCGTCTAAGTAATCCCGCGCACCCAGGAACGCGAGAGCCACACACCTGGATCAGAGAGAGAGAGAGAGAGAGAGAGAGAGAGGAGAGTAAACGTGCTATTTGCGAAAATCAATGGGGAAGAGTCCAGTCCAAGACCCCTTGAGCTTTCCCAGCTTCAAGAGCCTTCAACACCAGCAGGTGCTGGTCATTGAGGTCGGAGCTGGTCACAGCTCTCTTCCAAAGCTCGTAAGAAGAAATGGAGGGATTTCGGTAATGTAGCGAGGTGTGGGCGCATATTGTGTGAAGTCTTTCCTTCTTCGATTATCTTCGCCCTGACAACTGCTTCCGCACGATGCCAACCCATAGGCATCATCTACGCAGACTCTAGTCAAATCTTGTCCCACAAATATTTTAGCCCGGCATGGCCTCCCGCTAAGGCTATAATACCAAAAATATTGTAACGAGGTGTTGGGCGATGTCCCATGGGGCAAACCTACCGGTTTGGGTAAGCGCCCAGCGGCTGCGCCGTGAGAAAGAAGTAGTGTCTCGGCCTAAAAGGAAGAGTACCTTTTTTCGCGCGTAGCACCAGCATGTCGGCACGTATTCACGCGATCCTGGACACATACCCATGCCCTGTGCGTGTTTTGTGGGTTCGCCGGGACATGCTTCCTGCCCACATAGCGGCGGATCGCGCCTGTCGCCGTATAGGCCTTTCACGGCCGCTACCACTTCTTCCAGTGTCCACCCTAGAAGAACTGCTGGTGGAAAAGGAGAGCCTCCGCCGCGCCACGCGTGCTTTACTTCCACCGCGTGGAACTGACCTCCCCAGTGGGCTCGCTCGCTGGGAGGAGGTGCTGCTGCGGAGGCTTCGAGTTGGGGTGGCCTTATCCCCAGCAGTGACCCACGCTTGGCCTGCCCGCTATCATTCACCGTTTGCGGACACCTGTCCCTTTTGTACGGTCCCTGCGTCCGAAGACGACACGAGCCACCTTCTATGGCGCCTGCCCTGCCCTGCAAACCTTTCGCCTGCAACACCTCCGAGGCACAGGGCTCCATCCTGGGAGACCCCCTGATCTACAGCGGTGGATCTGGGGCCCTCAGTACCGGTTTCTGCTTACGTTTCTGCGTGACACAAATGTGATGTTGTATATATAACTGTTATGCCGTAAGGCAAACTCTCGCAAAAAAAAGTACCTTTTAGAAGACTCTGCTCTGTACCACACACAATATAACAGTTATCCTGTTTCCGCATAAAAATATTGAAGTCGGTCAAGCGGTTCCGATGCACCAGAAGCTTCCATTAAAATCCGTTATCATAACAAGCCGTGGTGGCTCAGTGGGGGCGTTGTGCATCTGAGGCCAAGGACGCGGCTTCGATCCTGGCCACGGTGGCTGCTTTTCTCATGGAGGCGAAAAATGAAAACGCTCATGGGTCGTGATTTCGGCACACGCTAAAGATACACAGGTGGTCAAAATTAGTGCGGGGCCCTCCACTACGGCGCGACTCATAGGCCGGGTGGGGCTTCGGGGTGTTAAACCCCGCAACCAATCAACCATCGTTAATCATACGCATTCCCGACGAAGAGGATTTTTTTTATTACACGATGAACGACTGGCTACGGGAAACGCCGAAATCCAACGTGTACGTCAAGATGGGTCCTCATAGCCGCTGCATGACAGCTAACCGCCCTGGGATGGCCTTAACGCGATGACCTCAACGCGAAGGTGAGGTCAGAGGTTGTCGTACCGCTTATCACTACTAACGGGGGAATGAAGGAAGGACAAGTGAAGGACAAGCATAGATTGACCCCGCTTCAGTGTGCATCGGAGTTTATCTACTACGCAAAATACAGTCGTTCTGTTCTCGCGGAGTAATGGAAATCAAGGCAGGGAAAGATAAATTTACTGCGGTAGCCGGGCCTAGGCACTTCAATGACAGTCGCTGCGCTACAGATTACAGTGTGTGCGTCAAAGTTAATATGATACAGGCATTTCTGTCTGCCTCAAGAATGAAAAGAAAAACTAGATTGTCTATGCTCATTCACGGGATTATTCGCCATCATTCGTGCTGATGGCTTAGGCTAACGGTGGCCACTTTAGTTGCATGCCTGTCCGAAAACCAGTTTACACCTTCAGAGAACAGTACCTCTCGCTAAAATACGTGATAAAAGTTAAGCAAAAGCAGAGAAAATGAGCGCAGAAGTTCAAAAATAACCCTGGACATCATTCGCGCCGCGTTTTTGGACTCGATGCGGAGGATGAACGGAACGTAGAGCTGGTGTCACCGTTGCTCGAGTGTGAGTAGAGTTCGGCTCCGCGCCTATGTTCGTCGCCTTCAGCAAAGTGGCACCAGTGGTCGTCGGTACAGTACGGCTGGTTGCCCCGAGTTTGGAGAGCCTGTCAGGCGCAGCGGCTGCCGTTGCAGGCTCTACGACGACAGTTTCCGACCACCTAATCGCTGTAGCTGTGCCTTTCTCTTGCATCTCGTTAGGCCCCGCGGTTAGTGCACGAGGAGCAGGAAGTTCAGACACACCGCCATTGGCATCTGGCGCCGGTGGTTTCGTTGTCTCGTCCGCTGGCCCTGCGTTTCTTTCGCACAAAAAGGTCTGATAGCGGGAGTAGACGACCGGGTCTTTTGGTCCGTAACCTTGCTGGGGTTGCAAGGCGGCGTACAGATCGTAATTGTTCTTGGCCAGAGTGTCGAGGGCGAACGCTCCAAAAAGGATGATAATGGCAGCGAAGGCGGCGATTTCAGCGCTGCTCACCCAGTGAGGACTGGTGGAAGGGGCAGGCTGCCTGCGAGCGTGCCGTGTCAGTAGGCCGATGCCCGTGAGAGCGAGGATGACAGGGCAGACGAAGCGCCAGCAGAACGGGAGAAAAACTGGCGGTCGTGCGTCGAACATGAAGACGATGTCGTTGACGAGGCGACCGGCACCGTAGCCGTAAGCAATAAACAGCATTTCCGCTATCCCTACCAAAAAGATGAAATTTCCCTTGACGAACCTGTTCACGAACTCACGAATTGATTCGCCTTCGATGAGCATAGCGAGGGGCAGGCCGATCACGAATGCCCCCAAGCAGGCGACTAAAGACGATAGCACGGGCCTGTCGCCAACCACGGGATAGAGGTCTCTCAGGCTGTCCAGAATGGCCGCCAGATAACAGAACTGAGTGCCGCATACAACAACCGTCACCATGACGTAGAAGGGAACCACCCAGATGTGCGGCCAGGTGAGCAGCTTGATGGTCTCGGGAATGGTCACGAATAAGTTGTCGACATCTTTGGTGGCCAGGTCAGCAATGGGCATCGCGAAAGAATCCTCCAAGTGGCCATACAAGCTGAACGTGACGAAGCCGGCAAACAGTCCGAAGAGAAGGTCGCAGATGGCTATCCTTAGTGCAGTACCGAAAATTGGCCAGTGGAAGTCGTTGCGGCTGGCGAAGAAGCTAATCACGCCCACGGACAGGTCAAGGCTAAAAAACATGTGGTGAGCAGCTGAGTACCACGTCTCTTGGAGGAAAGCCTTGGATAGATCTGGCGTGAGAAATGCGGCTATTCCAGATCTGGCTCCACTCAGCACTGAGCCGTGCACGCAGAGCAAGGCGAGCAGAGAGAACTGCGTGAATAGCAGGACGTATGACGCCTTTTTCACGGAGTAGGTTCCCAAGAAGATGACGACGATGCCAAGCGTACACACGACTACCATGGCGCTTACTGTTCCTCCCCGCTGGTAAATAGCGTCCTTAGTGAAGCCGAAGAGCATCAGGCTCCGGTGATAGAACAGTTGAGCCGCCGAATAAGTGCCGTTGATGCAGCTGTCACGCAGGTAAGCGTACTCCTCTAACGGGACAACGACGACTGGATTCTCTCCACCCCCGACAACGACCCCGTCCTTACCGCTGTAGTTTTGTGACGAGTAGCGGTTGGCCAGCGTAGCATTAACTTTGTTGCATGGATAAGCGCCATGCTGGATCTGGTAGCAGCCATGCTGCTCGACGTCGCTCTCTAGGCAGGTGTTCCAAGGAAACTCGTTCTGGAGCGAGGACGCCAAGTAGACGAAGCAGTTGGCAAGCAGAGGCGCATTGTAAAGCGTCATGCACAATTCCGCGTACACCATTGTCCATCCCACGCCTTTTGCCATAGGGAATCCCCCGAGTGCCCCTGGCATGGAACAACCGGAGAACTGTCCTAAGAAGACCTCCAGGTAGAGCATGGGTAAGCCCATGGCACAGAGCAGGATCCCGTATACCACTACGAATACGAGACCTCCGTTGTGGTAAACGAGGTAGGGTAGCGTGGACACATTGCTGAGTCCGATACACAGGTTCAGGCAGCAGACGAGACAGTCCGATGTGCTGCTCCATCGCTCCCTCTCCAGTGGCATGATTGAACTCTTTGCAGCGTCTTGCTCGTGGAAAAAGATGTGGAGAGACAAACGGTAAATAATGATGGCGTCCTGGGTTCAGCACAGCAAGCACAGCAGGATTCTTCCGGAGGGGAAGGCTGTTCGGTGGGCGGTTGCTGGAGTCGGCGGAAAATGGCGGCCGTCCGGCGCGGGCTAGGCTCTTTCTCCTCTTTTTTGGGCAGAGTTTATCCAACCACTGCCCCATGAGATTGAATATGATGATGATGATGGTCTTGATGAGTTTTGCACGTAGCCCCAAAGGGAAGACAGGAAAGGGATAACGGCTACTGTGTTCCTTTCGGCGCTATGATCATCGCAATCAGCCTCTTTGCTTCCTCTGCAGGACCAAGGTCTCCCCGAAAGTTTTTCAGTCATGTTGAAGGAAGTAGTTATTTACTGTACAGAAACAGTGATTTCGTCAATCACCCCGCGCCAACTGAGACCATCTGGTTATGTTTTTGTTATTTACCATTTCATTACTTACTAAATAGCAGCCGCGTACACCTGTACAATCTGCCGCGGTGGCTCAGTGACTATGACATTGTACTGCTGAGCCGTAGGACGCGGGTTCGATACCCGACCGCGGCGGCCGCTTTTCTGATGCAGCGATAGGCGAAAACGCCCGTGTGTTCGAGATTTCAGCCCACGTTAAAGATCACCCGATTTCAATATTAATCCGGAACCCTCCAGTACGGTGCGCTTCATCGCCTGTGTCGCACCGGTACGTGAAACACCGTAAGCAATCAGTCAATCATTACAGCTCTGGCCAATCCCCAGATGGATACGAATAGTTCACCAAGGTGAAGAAAAAGAAGGAACACCGAAGCCAGTGGAGGAGAAATACCTTTATTATCAGAGGGGGCATGAATGCCCTGTTGGGGAAGGAGAGGGACAGGAAGGAAGGGAGGGAATAATCGAAAAAGAACGCTGTTCAATGTTCAATCAGTTGAAATGGTGGATAGCATTTTAAGTGCGTGAACATATAGTTCGCAAATTTCGTGAAGAGATAGGTGCAACGTTTTTGACAGGTATCGGTCCAGGTTATTACACCAACTTGTAGAGACCACTGGTTAGCGAGTATTCAATGACTTTCTCTAGCACTGAGGGGTCCTCTCGAACGCGTTGCAAATGCGGTTCTTCATTTGCACGTGAAGAAACGAGGTCCAATTGTGGCTCGAGACAGGTCTTGAAGTGTGCACAGTGCCGTATCAAATGATACAGGTTAGGGATGCACTTCTCGCCACAATACTGGCAGCGTTGGATGTGCGAGCTGGCTCCGTGTGTCCATTTATGTAGTACATAAAAAGTTAGGGCCGTTTTAGCATAAATGTCATTAGGTACAGCCTCCCCGAGCGTGTGAGCGTCTTGAGTGAGCCCAGAACACCCACCGGGATGGTATCTTGAGGCCTCTTGCGACTCTCTGCCTTGAATTTCCTCAGGTAAAGCTACCAATCTGGTCATGGTAGGTGTTGCAATGGGGCACTTGAAACCGCTGGAGGTGTGTCGAGTCTCTCCTGGGCGGCGGTGTGAGCCGCGGGGTTGCCATGTGCCCCAGGCGCGTGTCCCGGGTCCAGACGATGTGGAATGCGATGCCTTCTAGTTGAAGGTCTCGGATGGCATGTATTATATTTGTGGCCGTATAATTAGTTGAAAATGTTCGGTTCAATGCTTTAGGGGCGACGTGAGAATCCGTAATGATGCAAAATTTCCTGGCTGAGAGTGAGTCGCAATTGTCGCGGATGGAACGGGAAGCTCCCAGGACAACCATAAGTTCAGTTTCTTCAGCTAGGCCATATGTATTGGAGATCTTCCGGGAACCATTTAGCAAGGGGGCGTCCGAAGATGTCCATGCAATGGCAGCCTCATTGCCGCGCATGGCGGCGTCCGTGAAAATGTCGACTTCGTTCTCCATATTCTCGTAATGGATAGTGCGAACGTATAACTGCGTGCTCTCACCTTCCACAGAGGTATAGGGCGACGTCGAGGGATGCCAATCGCAGGGCGCTCCCAGGGCGGAAGGGGCCATGGATAACGAGTGAGGTCGAATTTACTGTCTATATAGTCCCATGAGCCGATAGCCTTGCCTTGGGGGGACTGCTCAAGATGTTCTTTAAAACGTAGCTTGGTCTGTTCGATCAGTGTATCAAGAGAGGGAAGGGGTACAGTTTGGTGAATAATGTCTACGGGGGTGAATTGAGGAAGGCCACTAATTGTAAGGAGAAGGTGCCGATTTAATATATGGAGATTTTTCACGTGAGCTGGACGAAGATTATATACCGAAAAGCCGTAAGTGAGGTGCACGTGTGCTATTGCACGGCCAAGCATTGTAGAAGCGAGCTGACGGGCACCACCAGACTTTTTGGATAGGCGGAGGATGGCATGCAAGGCGTTGCGCCAAGTGGCTTTCATATTAAGGATCCATTTACGGGGGCTATTGCAACTGCTAATGGGCAGGCCGAGGAGACGAATGGTGCCGTTATCTGAATCCAGCTGCGTATCCCCGATCTGGATGGAAATGACCAGGTATGAATTTGTGCCATTTTTACCGTCAACACTGAGTGTCTCTGTTTTAGTGGGTGATAGCCGAAAATGTAATTGGGAAAGGGAGCGTTCAAGGCTCAATATGGCAGCCTGGAGTTTCGTTTTCATGGGATCTTTAGAGGGATAGTCTTTAGCTTCTGTCCAGGCCACTACGTCGTCACCATAAATGGGAAACCAAGCAGCAGTGTCGTCTTGTTCAAGTGTTCGTGCCACCCGATTCATGGCAAGGTTAAACAAAATTGGAACTAAGAAGGAGCCTTGTGGAACACCGTGATCTAAATAGAAAGTGGTCGACTGGTGTATGAAAGCATTTAGTCGAATTTGCCGGGGCTGAGGGAAATTTCGTACCAAATTTTGAGCGTTTCAACTGGAGAACGCACTTGCCAATTCGTGGAATATGCCCGATCGAGTAACATTATCGAAAGCTTTGTGAATGTCCAGTGCAATCACATGATCTGGCAAATCCATGCGAGCAGTTCTGTTAATGACGCGACGTAGAAGCCATAGGTAGTCTTGAGTGCTCCGAGCGGGGTGGAACTATCTTGAGCACTCAAGGTGGTGCATTATTCTATTGTTTATCATTCTCTCAATCATTTTACTTAGGACTGGAGTTAATGCTACTGGGCGCAAGTTCTGGGGGGTATTAGGTCCTTACCAGGCTTAGGTATTGGATGAATTATGGTACTTTTAAGATGGTCAGGGACCGTCCCTGACGTACAATGATCGTTCACAAGGTTAAGCAGAACGTCCAGGGCATGCGGGAGAAGATTTCGCAGATCCTGCCATTTGACATGATCATTCCCTGGAGCTGATTTTGAGCGGCCCTGTGAGATGGCTGTCTGAAGCTCTCCCATAGTGAAGAGAGAATCTAGCTCTTGAAGGGGATTGATAACGTCATTAACGGGAAGGTCAGGGAGAACCGATGGATCCTTCACAGCATGAGGGAAGAAGGCGTGAATGAGATCATCTTCTACTTGATGGTAATCTTGCGCTAGAGAGAGAGAGAGAGAGAAATAACTTTATTCACATAAAGGGTTAGGGCGCGGTGGGCACGATCCGAAGGGTCGCGACGACTTCAGCCGCTCGAGTCACGAGCTCCTTCTGGAGCTGGGGGTCCGAGCGGCCCAACGCCTCCATCCACTGGTCAGGAGAATTAATTGGAGGGAATGGGTCCTCATTACAAGCCCACATTTGGTGTTGGACCGTGGCTTTTTCACCGCAGCGGGGGCAGAGCGAGGATGGGTAGAGGGAGGGGTGGACATGATGGAGGACGGCTCTGCACGGTAGAGATTCCGTTTGGAGTTGACGCCAGAGGCGTTCCTCCTCCAGAGTGAGGGATGAGTGAGCGGGTGGTAGCTTGCGGCGGGAGAGGCGATAATGCTGTGTGACCTCTCGGAATGTGAGGAGACTGTCCCTGGTCGATCTGGCTCCGTGGAGGGAAGAGTCCACATCGTACGCCCGGGAGACAAGTGCTCGGGCTGCCGTGTGGGCCGTCTCTATCCCTCCAATGCCCGTGTGAGCCGGGAACCATTGGAGTTCGACCGCGTCGGATGGCGAATTTAGACCGAGAATTTTGTGTGCCTGGGCAGAAATGAGCCCTTTGGCGAAATTTTGGACGGCCGTTTTCGAATCCGAAAATACAATTTCAGGGGTGGGCCTTTGGGTTATTGCTAGTGCGATTGCCGCCTCTTCCGCGACATGCGGGTGACGGGTGTGAATGGTGAGGGTTGCAAGGGGAGGAGATGACGTGGAGTGAATTACAGCGATGGCGAATGCATCTTTATGCCGATATTCTGCGGCATCGACATAGAGTGTCGCTCGGGAAGGGGGAAATTTTTTATCCAGTGTCGTGGCTCGATGAATCCGCCTGTCAATATGAAATTTTGGGTGCATGTTTTTGGGAATCGGTCGAACGATGATATGATTTCTGATTGATGATTTGATGCAGCACACAGACTCGGGGCTTTGAGCTGGTCCGATCCCTAGTTTCTGCAAGAGGTGTCTGCCCGCGGAGCAGCGCCCTAGGCGGTTGACTTGGCCAGTGCGGTGGCCTTCGATTAGTTCTGCTGCCGTATTGTATGTCCCTGTTGCCTCTAATCTGGCAGTGGATGCGTTCGGTGGTAACTGCAAGGCGGCTCGGTAGACTTTGCGGATGAGACCATCTACTTTCTTCATTTCGCTGTCGTTGAGGGGAAGATAGGGAAGAGCATACGTTAGTCGGCTGATAACAAACGCTTGTACAAGTCTCAAGCGGTCTTGTTCTTTCAGGCCGTGCCCTCGGGCAACGATCCTACGGAGCAGGCCAATTATTTGGGTAACATGGGCCGAGAACTTTTTGATTACCTCCGTATTTCTCCGATTACTCTGTAGCAGTAGGCCTAGAATTTTGAGGTTGTTGACCCGCGGTACAGGCTTTCCGTCCACTGAAATATGGATGGAAGCCTCTCGCGAAGGTCCAGATCTTTTTGCTGGGAAGACAAGCATCTCTGATTTGGTGGGAGAGCATTGCAGGCCCGCTACTCGGGCTCCTTGCACGACGGCTGTAGCGCCAGCTTGCAGGGTTTCTTCTATGTATGCATCACTTCCTCGAGTGACCCATAGGGTTATATCGTCTGCATACATGCTGTATTGAAGACCGGGCACTTGATCCAGAGCACAGGCTATGTGTGACACTGCTAGATTAAACAGTAAGGGGGATATGACCGACCCCTGCGGTGTGCCGCATGACGGTAGTTGTATTTCAGGAGATTGCAAGTCACCCAGTGTCAGCGTGGCTGTTCTGTGAGATAGGAAGGCGCGAACATAGTTGTACGTCCGTACGCCTGGCCCTATGCGTTCTACGCCTGCCAGGATGGCTGAGTGAGATACCTTATCAAATGCTTTTGTCAGGTCCAAGGCTAAAATGGCTGCGGAGTCACGTGAGGGAGGCTCCTTCAGCAAATCCCAGTATAGCCTCAGGTGGACATCGTTTGTCGCAAGCCCTGCCCTGAAGCCATACATGTTGGGTGACAGCAATTCTTTTTCTTCTATAAGCCTGTTTATTCGTGCCATAATTATTCGTTCCATTATTTTTCCAATACATGACGTTAGCGATATCGGCCTGAGATTTTCTGTCGAAAGCTGTTTGCCCGGCTTAGGGATCAGAGTAACATTCGCATGACGGAACTCTCGAGGAAGAGTGCCCTCTTTCCAATGCTTGTTAAAGAACTTGGTGAGATAAGATATCGAACCATCGTCGAGGTTTCTAAGCATCTTATTCGTGACTCGGTCTTTCCCTGGGGCGGAAGACGTTCGCACGTCCTGCAGCGCTCCCCTGACCTCTGCCTCTGTGATATCCTCGTCCAAGGAGGGGTTAGGCGGCCCGGAGTAGTCCGGGTGCTGTTGTTGTTCTCCCATCTGGTACATATCTATTGATGAGGTCTCGAAGTGACTGGTGCGGATCGATCGCAAGCTGTCTGGTTAGTCGGGTAATTTGGTTCGCCTGCTCCTTTTTAGAACGTGATGGGTCGAGTAGGTGTCTTAGGAGGCACCAAGTCCTCTTCATGCTCATAGCGCCTTGTAACCGATCGCACAGCTCTTCCCATCCTGATCTCATTAGTTTGTTTGCATAACATTCGATTTCCTTAGCTAGGATGGCTATTCGCTTTCTTAGGCGCCTGTTATGCTTTTGAGTGCGCCATCGCCTCTTAAGGCCTTTGAGGGCTTCCCACATATGCTGCAATTTAGAGTCGACGTGTGGCGTCGGTATTTCGGGATCTAATTCTTTTTGGTGATTCCGTACATCGCCCAGGAGCTGTTCCGTCCATTGAGCTAGGTCAAGCGTTGGGGAGGAAGGCAGGTCCCCAGCTTGTCGTGCGTCCCGGAAAGCGTGCCAGTCTGTGATGAAAGTCTGCATACGCTTTGGTGGTGTGGGGTGTTTGAGTGTCGTGTGTAGCTGTATTATGTGATGATCACTGCCGAGGGTGTAGTCTATCCTACTCCATTCTGCATGGCCCACTCTATAGGTAAGGGTGAGGTCCGGGGTGGTGTCCCGTTGTACACTCGTTCCCTCCCTAGTTGGTAGATCCGGTGGAGTTTCGAGTGTCAGCTTCTGAGATTGAATCAGATCCCAGAGCAGCCTGCCCTTTTTGCTGTCCCTACGATAACCCCATGCAGTGTGTGGAGCGTTAAAGTCTCCAGTAATGATGAGGGGTGAGCCTGAAGCGGCTTGTTTAGCGGCCAGGATTAATGACCGAAAATTATGTGTGTGTTGCTTGGGGCTACTGTAAATGTTTAGTAAATGAATAACCTGTTCTGTCCTACGCTTCGGGTAGACCGTTACAAAGTCATGGGGGATGCAGCAGCTATCAAAGTGTGTGTGTTGTGCTGATATGTTTCGCTGTACTAGAACTGCAGTGTCGTGTTGTGTTTGCAAGGACTGATAACCTAGACATCTGACACGCTTTCCGGGTTCCTGCAGCGAAATTATATCGGGGGGATTCTCAACCTCTTCTAGCAATAGCTGCAGTTCCGCTCGTTTCCGAGCGAAGCCCCGACAGTTCCACTGCCAGATCACGAGTCCCTTAGAGGCCTTCATCGGTGATACCATTAATTGGGACGTTTTGGGGAATTATTTGTGCGGCCAGGTCTCTGACACTGGACAGCATCTCCCGAGTAATGTTCTCAAATCGGGCCTGCATTTCGGCCTGGGCGCTCAGGATGCTGTGTACTGTTTGGGTGTATTCAAGCTTTTGCTCGGCTAGCACCCTTTCTATACCCTGCAGGCGCTCCTCCGAGGGGGACTCGGGGAAGAGATGACTCTTCCCATTGGGTGGGTTTGGTGCTCTCCGCTTGGGCGGGGGCTCCTCTCGCTGCTTAGTTCGTAACTGCGTGATCTCCTTTTTGAGGGCGGCATTCTCAGCTCGTAGCGCGGCTATCTCGAGGCGCATGGCTTGCAATTCGCGTGCTATGTCAGATGAGAGGGGAGGGGTGGGTCGGATGGAGTTGGGTGATGAGAGGGGGGATGATGGAATGCAGGTGGGGGTCCTGACCAAGTGAGTAGAGGCGTTGGGACCGCTCACCTGTTGCTGTGGTGGTCTGCCGTCTTGTTGGAGGGCGGACTTGTAGCTGTTATTGAGTCCCGTGCCGTGCTGGTTTCGGGGTGGGTGCTGCCCCGCCTTGTGCTCGTTGCCCTCGGGAAGCTTGTTTCGGTCCTTGGTGTTGCGGGCCTGGCGCTCCAGGTGGTCGGTGCGGGTTCCGTGATGGAGTCCAGGGAAATCGGCGGGCCGGTCGTACGGAGCCTTGAGCAATTTTTCTTGTTCCGAGACCACCTGGGCATACGAGGGGGCTCGCTTGCGTGGTTGAAAGCGTCTTGGGCAGTAGACGGAGCCCGTGGGGTGAGGGCCCTCGCACACTATACACCGCGGGGTGCATGGGTGGCCATCAGAGGGATTCGTTGTGCCGCAGCTGGAGCATCTCTTGGGCTCTGTTATGTTCGGGCACACATCTTGCCGGTGCCCGGCTTGCCAGCACACCGCGCATGCCTCCGTCTTGCGGCGAAAGGGCTTGCACCGGTACGTCGCTGCCCTGTATCTCACCCAGAAGGGTACCCGGTGGCCGTCGAACAAGATTTGTACCATGTTAGAACTGTTCAAACGTTTGGCATCAAGGATTGGTAAGTCCGAGTTGTAATCAAAAATGCTGTCGCGCACTTGTTCCGGGGTGTCTTCCTGTGGAATGTTGAAGATGATTCCCATGCTGGTATTCGCTGGAGCGGACACGTGAGCGGCTATTTCATATTGCTGACCGCGAAGCACGAGACATTTAATCCCGGCGTATCTGGTGGCACGGTCTTCGGAAGGTGTGCTAATAAGCAGGTAATTAGCCACATGGTGTATCCGGATTTGGTCCTCACGGTTGGGCGCCACTCCCGCTTGGGCCAGGATGGCGTCGGCTAATGTGGCTTGCGCTATAGACGAGAGCGCAAGTCCTCCTCGAAGGCGCAGGACAATTTTTACATCAGAAGATGGCAGAGGCGAAGCCGGCGGCGGGCGACGCGGGGAACGCTTCTTGTTTTGCTTTGGCGCACGTGCAGAGCTCGAGGTGTTCGTGCCTCCAGTCGAGGCACGTGCTTGATCGCGCAGGGCGTGTTGCCGGTGGCGAATCGTAGCCCACCCGGGCTGCTGCAGCTCCTCGGGGTCGATGTCCTCCCCTTCCACGATGCTTTCCATCCCGGGTATTGGCTCGCGCGGCCACTTGCAGATGTTGTGCCGGCGGCGATGGCGACTTCCCTAGGCCTGGTAGGCCTAGCGAAGCTGGTGGCGTGGCAAATCTATGAATCGCTGTAGCTGACCGTTGGCGTGGTCCACGGCTGCGATGTTGGTGTCCTCGGTGTCCGTGTGACTTGCCGGTTGTCGTGGTGCACAAAATGGCAACGTCCAAATAAATTAAACAGCAAGAAAGGGGTCCAAAAGCGGAGCCGACGAGAAGTGAGTTCGCATCGTGCGGCCCCCTAGCGGCCTTCCCTCTTGCGCTAGGCACATGTTATCAACGATGGGCAGCTTTTTCTTGGCGCGGCCATTCAGGCTACGGAAAACACGCCATAGACGAGAGAGACCCGATTCATGGCCGAGTTGCTGACAGAGATCGTGCCAATGTTCGCATTGAAGGTTGACCTGATATTTTCTAATGATGTTATAATGGTGTTTGAGCTGCATTAAATGATGATGTTGCTTGCCACCCGTGCAATAGCGATCGGTAAGGCGCTCTGCTTTTTTGAGAAAACAAAACATGTGCGCGTCCGCTTGCCCGACATTCACCGTACACGTGACGGACTCCATCGCAATGTTGCGAACTTAGTTAATGGATCTAACAAAATCAGCAAAGTCATAGCAGGATTCAGCAGAAAAAATTTCTCTAAATGAAGAACAATTGACGTGGTTCACAGTGTGACGCGGGTACGAAGTTTCTTACTGTCGATATAGAGGAGGATGGGATAGTGATCACTACCCTAACTGCAGTTAAGCGTCTTTCACGTTCGGACGGTGCTAGAAGTGGGTGTCAATTTGTTTAGGATGAAGGCCTATGCGGGTATAGACGCCAGCTTCAATACGTAGGTGTAAGGGGCTACATTCAAGTGCCTGTTCGAGGAGCCTGCCGCGCGGATGAGTGCACGAGTAGCCCCAAAGAGCGTTCGGGGCGTTGAAGACTCCTCCCACTAGGATAAGTACTGTAAAATTTAGTGAACCAAGATATGGAATCCAATCATAAGCTTTCGAATGGACAGAATCTTTGCAATAGGGATAGTATACGCACACCAGAAGCATTGGATTGTCCCCAGGTGGAACCACTCTTACGATGGCAACTTCGCGATGAATTTACTGGCCTTATCCCACTTGTGCTGCACTGCCTGACATGAATTATGGACAAAAACAGCCGCTAAGCCCGTAAAAATTGGTTGTCCAGTACAATTGCGTGTGTATGTTGGAATAGTCGGAGCTACAAACGTGTTATAATTCGAGATCTTACAAGGTGCGCGGGTTTCCTGCAAAAGAAGAGCGAGAGGCTTGAAGGTGGCTATCTGTGATTTTAAAAGCGGTCCTGTGTGAAGGAAGCTATGGCAATTTTATTGTATGACGAGCCGATTAATCGAAGATGCGGGTTGCATTTTGGGGACTTAAGTATTCTTTTTTCGTTTAGTTTCGTTAGATGGCGGCGTCGGTGGCTGCATTGTTTGAAACAGATCACCAACCTGCGTGGCGATATGAGTGGTGTCATCCTTGAGGGAGGTTACTTGCACTTGGAGAGCGACAATTTCGTTGGAGGCCTTCTGTCAGTCTTTGTTCTTTTCAAACTTCAGGCGAGCGTCCCGCTGTGCTTGGTAACGTAATCCTGAGTGGAAGTTTTCGTGGTTGACCTGTTCTCTTCTGCACTTTTGCGTCTAGCACGGGATTGGCTGCGATGCTTTGAGACGGGGCGGACCGTGTCCGGCGAGGGTGACTGACGATGCGTCAATGCCCTACGAAGGGCTGCCATTTCTTTGTGCAGAGCCGCCATCTCTGTGTGCAGTTCAGAGAGACTGTGGCGAAGCTGAGCATTTTCGATGACCAATGGATGATTTTCGGTAACTTGTATTGGGTTCCCGCTAGCGTAGATGCCGATGTGACCCCTTGATCCTTTGCCGGAGGGGATTGCTTGATGGCGGACGTCGAACTTGTGTTACGTTCTTCTTTCTTGGGGACACGGCTGGGGCACACCTTGCTAACGGGGAGGTGGCCGTTCTCGTTGCATACGACACAGTACGTTGTCGAGTCACATTCAGCATCTGCGTTGTACGTTCGTCCACACTCACCACACACGCTCGGAGAGAGGCAATATTTAGACATGTGGCCAAGGCAGTGGACCGTTGAAGCATACGAGTCCTTTAGGTCGATATTCTGCTACCCGTACTAATCCAATGTAGTACTTGACGGTTCGTGGCAGACTTGATGAGTGGAAGGTCAGAATAGCCCGGTCGGATTTTCCAATCTTTTGCCCTTTTAAAATTTCGGCGTGCTCACATTGCACCCAGCTGTGAATGGTCTCATCGCTCCCAGGTGGATCCACCTGAAGTACACCACGCATCGTGTTCTTGTTGGATGGGATCGGCTTAATGGCTACTTCTATTGTTCCAGTGTGGCCGTTGTGAAAGACGAGTACTTCCGATTCTTAGTGGCACTTCCACTTTCTCAGCGTGAAGGACTAGGGACCAAGTGAAGGACGTGCTAGGCAATCGACGCCTCTTTATGGGGAAGATAGCGAGCTCGAGAGAAACTCACCGCTGCCTACTTCGTCTGATACTTTAGGGAAGGTAGCACGGTGTGACTTAATAGGAGCTGTGATCATGCTTCTAAACATACACACACCACCAAATGAGATGGCGTAAATCGGACTAGACGTCCAGATTGCGATAAGGACAACGTTTATGTTGTTGAGGTAGGTGCGCGGGCCCGTTTCTGAATTGTATGAGGAGACCACCCTTCAGCCGCTCCTCATTGTGCGCCCACGACGAAGCGATAACGTATCAGGGAGGCCATCCGATATTTTGGTTCTCGTGCCTCCTAAAGTCGGAATTGTAGGAGAGCCCGGGCGTAGGCGGCGAAGACAACGTGGACTTCCGTTGAGAGAAACGAGCGATACTCTCTTGCGCTGCGTCGTGGGCAAGCCGTTTCTGAGTGTTTGTGTTCTCATTTCCCAGGGGTTCGAGACCTTCGTGGGTGGAGACGTGGACAGAAGAAAATTCAACGTCGTACCCCACAGGTTTAAGCAGAGCCATGAAAGTCTTTCTGCCAGATTAACTTGATTCTCGGAAACCTGTTTCTCAATGTTAAACTACTGTTTCAGGGATTCGAACAGCGACGTAGCAACGACGCCCTGTCAGTGCTTTGGCACGCCGAGAGGTCGATGTAGGGGTGGAGTGTAGCTTAAAGGGGGCTTAATGAAATTTCGCATTAGCTTAAAGAATATACGTTTCGTAGCACTCCCTTTGTTCGTAGAGTAGCGATGCATTATTTGCTAAAAATAAATAAACAAAGCTAGAACTTCTCCTTCCCGTTTCTTTAAATTCTTTTACGTGACGTACCCACTGCGTCACAAAGTAGGAGCGAGGCACCGGTGCGGCTTAGAGCGTATACGGTTGGCGCTAGGCGCTCTCAGGCTGGCAACGGTAACTTGTACATCTCCAAGCCATGGCCGATCCCGACAACGTTTCTCTAGCTGAGAAGGCTGGCTTGGACTTTTATGATTTTCCCCGGCAGAATGAGAAATGCCTTAAATGCTCGAACGGCCGCTGGACCAGCCTATACTAGCCTGAGTAGCATCCAGCCATCTAGGCATCCAGCCGGCTGCGAGTGAAGCCTCTTTGGAAGCGACAAGCGCCGTATCGAATATTAAGCGCGGCGTCCCGGCTCGCACAGTTCAGGCAGGAGCTGTTAACTTGTCGTCCCAGTTGTTGTGGGTGCTTGCTCGCCCGTTATAAGGCAAGCCAGTCATCCCCATTTTGTCATCTGTGCAATTGAAGAAAGGCGGATCCCGCTGATGAACCAAACCGGCGCCGATGATGGGCGTCGAAGTAGGCGCAGGCTCTCGCTCACAGCCCCACGAGGAGGGGCCAAGGCTGTGGTGAGCGTCCTGTTGCGGAGCTCCAGTGTAAAGACGTAAGGACTGTGGCAACCTCCACAATTTTAATAGGGTCTGGGCCGAATTAGCAGAGGAGAGGCAGGAATCGGGATTCAAGACGGCGCCGGCTTAATCTCGTGCACTCGTCGCTGGCGATGCTGCAGACTGACGCTCACCGTCGTCGTCGTCAAAGCTGGCAGTTCACCTGATACTCGCAAAGCCACTTACGCAGCCACTACTCATGACGCCCAGCCGTTCGGCTGTGACTACACTAGGTACACCGTTCTTCCTCATTATACGACGCAATTGTCTTGAAGGAAAAACAAGTTTATTGGAGCGCACTTGTGCTCCCCTGATAACTCCAAGAATACACAGGCGGCGAAGCTGCATTCAACAAAGTGACGTGCGCAGGCGAGTGGCGGTGAATCGAATACCGCGGCGGCTGCACAGGGAGTATTCATATTTTGGCGCGGTTGTTTCTCTAAACGTCGAATTAGAAGGAGAACACTGTATATCAAAGAAGATTACTCTAGGCTAGTGACGCCTAAGGGCGAAACACTCTCCCTAGGAAAATAACATAGCCCGTGCGGCAGAGAACACAGCCGGGCACCGCCGGATGGTAACATGAAAACAGAAGTACACGAACAGAATGCATAGTTCATGGATATATATATATCCCAAGGCGCACAGGACGTCGACACCTGCTTTCCTGTTTCTGGCGTCTTCTGCCTTGTTAAACAACTGCTAGTAGCAAAAATGGTGCATTTATGTTCTTCCACCCCATCTATTCATACATGCTAACTTGTTTCTTGATTGATTGTAGGGTTTAACGCGCCGACGCAACGCAGGCGATGAGGCGCGCCGTAGTGGAGGGCTCCGGATTAATTTTGACCACCTGGGGATCTTTAACGTGCGCCGAAATCTCGTACGCACGGGCGTTTTTGCTTTTCGCCTCCATCAGAAAAGCGGCCGCCGTGGCCGGGAATCGAACCCGTGACCTCATGCTCAGCAGCGCAACGCCTTAGCCACTGAGCCACCACGGCGGGTGCTAACTTGTTTCTACCTTTTAGTGCCCCTTTAAGTATCGCCAATGGCCCAGTTTCGACCAGCCAAGGGGACGTGCGCATCGTGGCAGCATCGCGCAGCTCCAGTATAGACATCTAAACATTCAGTTTTAGTGGAAGAGCTCGATGCTGCGCTAGCTGCGTGCTGGCGTGCATCTTAACAGGACAAGACGGAGTGCCTTACGTCGCCCTGTGCATCCCAGTTCAAAGAGAAAGCCGCGCTCTTTTCTGACGGCTGAACCGCTTTTGACAAGATAGTATGGTCCCTGAGGACTACAAATTTAACCGCCTAGTTCCAGTTCTTGAACTAGGCAAATGCCTCCTCGACCTGGCGTTATATCCCCTTTAGCAGTAGCAAGTTTCACAATAAAATTTATAGAAAGTGTGGTTTTAGTACGTCTGTAGTGGTACTTCGAGCCCGACAAAATCTAGCCAAACGCTACGGCTCGATTCCGACGCGGCCGTTCTTCAATGGCCTAGGTAATTGGCCTCGTGGCAGGGGTTCAGCATGAGAAATCACTCAAGCATTTGTTTGCAGCTATCTCGATATAAAAGGAGCGTGTGATAACGTTAAACAAGATGTCAATCTGGAAGGCCTTCAAAATACGCGAATCCATGGCCGGGCATCTTGATGGATACAAAGCTTTTTTTGGTTGGTGACAAATTTATTGATGGTCCTGCAGAGCTCTGGCCAACCGGGACTTGGGTCTCTCATGCGGGGACGTCGAGGCGTTGCCTCTCCGCCGCCTCCTGCGCTCGCTGGACGGCCCAGAGTTGATCTACGTGAACGGGCCTTCGCAAGAAGCGGCCCACCGCTGCGGAAGGGTTCCGGAGCTAGCACCTTTCAGGTTTTTGTTACAGTCCCAGAGTAAGTGAGTTGAAGTGGCTATCTCAGTGACTACCGGCGTATAGTCTGTGATATTGTGCCGGATTAAGGTAAAGTGCGCGCCTGCAGTTGTCTAAGAGTCACCGCTTATGCCCTGTCCAGCTTGTCGCTGGGCGGAGGGTAGAAGTGTGGCGGCCAGGGCACAGGGCCTCGGTGATTTCGTTGTAGCTCGCCAGGCAGTCTTTGGTGCTGTCTCACGGACGACGGTCGCCGGCGTGATTCGCGAGCACATGCACCTTGGCGTGTGCCGTCTCGTTTCGGTTGCGATGTTTATCCGATACTTCACTCATGTGCGCCGGCAACCACTGAATTCTGGTTTGAAATTATAGCTCCCGGTGGAATTGGTGATCGCGTAGGACTCGGGCCGCTCATCGTGACATCTATCCTTTGGCGACGTTTCTGACCGTTGTGTTCCGGGAATACGTTCCGTGGAATCGGGTAAACTCCTAGCCTTTGTCTGGTCGTGTCCGGAACGGCTACTTCCTCGCCCTGCTGAGTATTGTAGTGGATGCCGAGACTTTCCGTGACGTATCGTCGTACTCTTATGCCCGCAGCCCTTTACAGCAACGTTCTTTACAGTTCAAAGCTTTCTCTCTAGACTGTTTTTCGTCGATTCGTCGGACGGCCTAACGCCGTTTCCCTGTTTCAGGTAGCGTTCCGCAAGGAAGTGTACTTTGCCCTACCTTATTTAACCGCACGTTGGTTGGACTCATTCAAGACGCAGCAACCAGTGCTCCCCCCTCCCCCCCCCCTATGCTGTTGAGATTTGCATCTTTGCATGAGATTTTTCACGGCCTCTGATTCGGGCCCGGCGTCAGAACGACCGCGACGCTCCCAGGTTTGTTCTTGCGTCGACAAAGCCACGAAATAACTCCTGAAAGTGCACTGGTGTACTCTTGCTGCACCACTGGTTGCTTTTACCAGCAAAGCAATGCCTCAGTATACAATTTCTTTGAATGGACACCCCATTTGCTGCGTCAAAAGTAATCGGTTTCTGGGAGTAATCATCGATTCGGGTATATTTCAGACCCACCGAATTTCCTACTTGAAGGAAAGGCTCACCACTGTGGTTCAGCTATTCAAGTTTCTCGCGGAAAGACAAAGGGTGTCTCCATTCACTTGATGTTATGGTTTTACCATCCCCTGTTTCTCAGTATTTTGAATTAACACCCGACTTGCAGGGAATCTAGGCCATACAAGCCCAGGGTCTGCGGACATACACGGTTTTCCGCGTTGCACTTTATCTGCGGCCACCATCTATATTGCAAGGAATCATCTCATCACCCCCTACACGACAGTGGAGACACTTCGGGAACAATTAGACGTCTTGCATCCCTGTCTTCAACAAGACCACGGGTATCTTTTTATGAGGTGGTTGCCGCCCACAGTGGGAGCCTGCCATCGAGATGCGCACCTCCGGCACGGCCATCGTCCCCACTTTTATTCCGTTTACAGCCACAAGCGCACCAGGCCATCCCGGGGATACAAAGAACCCTTGTGGTCTTCGACAGTTCTCCCCACTGGTTCTACACGAGGCGTACAGAGAACCGGTCCATGTCTAAACAGATAGATAAGTAACCATCTCCAGTTCTAGTGGGGCTGTAGCAATACGAGACAAATCTATCGGGATACATTTTGAACTTGCCAGCTTGACGACGTCAACCACTTCTGAACTGACAGCTATTATGGGGGCTCCATTTTATTTTTAAAGCACTAATCACCAGAAATATGGCCTGTGCTCTGCGAATCGAGGCCCGCTCTTTAATGCCTTCGCTCTGCGCTTCGCGGCGGCCCATATAAACAACTCGTGCCTACAATCCGGTGTACATATAACCTTCTAGTCAGGCATAAGCATGTTATTTTTTTCAGTGGCTCCCAGTAAAGCTTGTAATGTAGCGCATGGGCTTGCAATGTAGCGCTGCCCCCCTCACCCAACGGCTTCTGTCAATGAAAGGAGATAGCTCTGGTACGACAGTTTCCTAGAGACATTCCTCGCTGCAAAGCTGGACGAATCAAGGTCTCTCTGAATGGCCTCAATCGTTACGGCGTACTGCCAACCTTTCGTTGACACGTCTCCGGCCACTTTAATGTTTCTGCATGGGGACAAACCACGACGTTTCAGAAGGTCAGGCTGGGAACGTGGACCAGCTTCCAGAGCCCATTAACCATCGTGTACCTTATGTAACAGCTGAGCACCAGTGCCGCAGGACAGCTTAACCTTGAAGGGCTGACTTACGTAGCTTGTCCTGGTGTGGCATGTATATGCCAGCCCCCTTTCTCAGAACAACGCCTAGGTACGACACCTAAGCAACAGCGTACAATGTTCAGTGCCCCCCCCCCCCTCACCCCCGCACAAATTAAGGTTCATACCTGACCGCCCCTTTGCCTGCGAGCTGCATCACCGCATATTTCCTGCATGGCCTTGAAATGGAGTCCCAGCAGTTGTTTGACAGTTCGGCTTCTGCCAACAGCACAAGGCCATCAGCAAAAGCCAGTCCAGGCAAGCGGTCCTCTCCGGATAAACCTATGCTGAACTTCACGCTTAAAAGAGCACTGACACCAATTTTCGGCGTTAATATTATTGCACAGTTCGCTCCCTTCACTCAGCAGAATACCCTGGGTGAAATATGAGCGGCCTGCGACGCGAAGAACATAGTTCAATTGGATCTCATTTATCGCGCCGACGGAGCAGCGCGCGGAGCGTCACTCAGCAAATGGACATCAGCGTGACATCATCCAGGGAGAGTCAAAAGAAGTGACGCGGCAGCGCTCGTCAAAAGCTCGTGACGTCACTTCATGCGCCCGGCCCCACGAGCGGCGAGCGGGCGCAACACCCTCTCAAGCGGGCGCCGGTGACGTCCGCACAAAGCGGTGAGGTCAGGCAGGGAGTCTGTCATATGCGCCGTTCGGGATGAAAGCGCGGGAATTTGAAACAAACGATTTTCAGACCGTTCAAAGTAATTAACTATCGCGCGCTGAATTATTTGAAGTGCTGTTTCAGGTTCGCCAGGCCATTAGCATCAATAAAAGCAATAAAGTGTAACATAAAATTTTCGTATCAGTGCTCCTTTAAGACCATACCAGACTGTATTAGCTTCCTCCCCAAATATGAGAGACGTAGAGGCGTTTGAGCATTGAGGATAGCGGGCACTGTGGGGACGCTCTGAGCTTCAACTACCGCTACCTATTAACGACCGCGAAAAGCTCCTCGCGCACTTGAGTGGTAGTCGACTGTGCCACTTGGCCGCTTTCCCAGTGGGACCACTTTTGGACTTATAGGCGTACCACAACTTCGGTCAATGAGGTTGCTTTTTCAAATTAGGGCAGGCACGCTGATATAGGCGGACTTCTCAGCTTGTGCAACACTTAGAACTGCGGGTAAGCAATTATTGGTTCCCTAGGGTCTATTTCGAACCACATACCTGTTGATTGAAAAGCGAGCAAGCCATTCATTGTTGCGCGAAAGAGGTTTGTATACACATTCTAACCGCCAGAGGTGACGGCTTCGCAGCGTGCGTTGGTATGGCTGGCACGGTTGCTATGAATTACTGCACGCTGGGAAGTGGCGCGTAATTTGAAATCACTGTGATTAAATGCGCGTGGCGCTTCTGTAGACACCACCTCTGATACAGGTGTCTGCAAGTCGTTGCTGTGGGCGCAACGGTTGCTTGCACGCACTGCTGCGAGGAACGAGATTTTTTTTTTTCTCTCCATCTTATCCGACACTACTGTCTGCGCTGCGCCAATCTGCCCCTACACCGCAACTTAGTGTCGGGGTAAGGGTAGATTACCCTCACGTTAACGCGTTCTCGCGCTGACAGCAATTTTGGTCATTACCCAACCGGGCAGGCCTCTAAGCATCACTAGCTAATCACAGCCCGTGTAGTGGTGGTATGATCAAGAGCAAATAACCTGTCCCGTATGCAGGGGAGGATCGAATAGCTGGGCGCTTGCACGGAATTGGATTATGTCGGAGTAACTTGAGTCACTAAATAGGCTTTTAGTGGTACCAGGGCTATGCTTGCAACAGCGTTGAGAAAGGTAAAAAAGGGGATGCAGCTGTACGCGTCTAAGTAATCGCGCGCAGCCAGGAACGCGAGAGCCACACACCCAGATCCTCGAGAGAGATTGAGAGAGAGAGAGAGTAAACGTGTTTATTGCGAAAAGCAATAGGGAATAGTCCTCAGCCCAAGACCCCTTGAGCTTTCCCAGCTTCAAGACCCATCAACTCCAGCAGGCACTGGTCGATCATTGAGGTCGGAGCTGGCCAGAGCTCTCTCCCAAAGCTCGTAAGAAGAAATGGGGGAATTTTGCGAATGTAGTGGGGCGTGTGCGCATATTGTGTGAAGTCCTTCCTGGTTCTATCAACTTCGCCCTGACAACGCCTTCGGCATGATATGAACACAGTCTGCATGCATCGGCTACGCAGACTCTAGTCTCATCTTGCCCCACAAATATTTTAGCCCGGCATGGCCTCCCGCTAAGGCTATAATACCAAAAATTTTGTGACGAGGTGTTGGGCGATGTTCCATGGGGCAAACCTGCGGTTTGGGTATGCGCCATGCGGCTGCGCCGTGAGTAAGTAGTAGTCTTGACCTAAAAGAAAGAGGACAACGACGATGCCCGGATTCTTCTACCTGTGCCAAAGTAAACCACTCTCCTCTGTACCAAACGCAATATAACAGTTATCCTGTTTCCCCGCGAGGGATTCCGTCCAGGCGTATCGATGCAGCAGAAGCTTCCTGTAAAAGTCATTAATCACAACCCGCTGTGGTGGCTCAGTGGCGGGCGTTGTGCTGCTGAGGTCAAGGACGCGGCTTCGACCCTGTCGCGGTGGTTGCTTTTCTGAAATGAAATGATGAAAACGCTCATGGGTCGTGATTTCGGCGCACGTTGAGATCCCCACGAGGTCAAAATTCGTGCGGGGCCCTCCACTACGGCGCGACTCATAGGCCGGGTGGGGCTTCGGGGTGTTAAACCCCGCAACCAATCAACCATCGTTAATCATACGGGTTCCCGGCGAAGAGGATTTTTTTTGTTACACGATGAACGACTGGCTACGGAAACCGCCGAAATCCAACGTGTACGTAGTTAGATTTCGCCTCTCCATCTTCTTGGCGAACTGATGGAGACGAAATAGTAATGTTCTTTTTGATGGGCGAGCCGAGAGGACGATTCTCGACTCGCTCCGATGACCGACGACCGATGCTTGGAGCGGGTGAGGGATGAGGACTGCCTTCCTTGCTGGATATTAGGTTTATTAAGTGCGAAATGGCACTTTATAAGCGACCCTGAATCCGGCGACCCGCCGTCCGTCCACATAGCAACAGCTGCGGGTGCGGCGCGCTCCTCGTCTTCCTTGGCAACGGGGGGAGATGGGCGCGCGCTGCCTGGCCGCTGACATGGCACATACCCACGTGGGGGATTGGCCAGGAATCTCCCTCGTCTTCCTTGGCAACGGGGGGAGATGGGCGCGCGCTGCCTGGCCGCTGACATGGCACTTACCCACGTGGGGGATTGGCCAGGAATCTCCTCGTCTTCCTTGGCAACGGGGGGAGATGGGCGCGCGCTGCCTGGCCGCTGACATGGCACGTACCCACGTGGGAGACTTGGCCAGGAATCTCCTCGTCTTCCTTGGCAACGGGGGGAGATGGGCGCGCGCTGCCTGGCCGCTGACATGGCACATACCCACGTGGGAGATTGGCCAGGAATCGGGCGTGAGAAGGGCTAATGCACAGTCAGTCGGTCGGTCGGTCGGTCGGTCGGTCGGTCGTCGTCAGTGCGTGCGTGCGTGCGTGTGCGTGTGTGTGTGATTTCATTCCCTCTCGAACATACACTTTAATTCACCAAGATTTCCAGAGAGGGACTAACGGGGTGTGTGAATCCTCACTTGATCACGCGGGGTGTTAACCCTCATAGCATCATCCGTGCATTCGCACTTCCCCATGCTCCCCTTCGGGGAAATGCGGGTGAATGTTTTTTTACACTATTTACATTACTCTAACTTTACATCAGGTCAGAGTGACGGTTACATTGTCACTCTGACAGCAGCAGCCTGTTCGGCCGAGATCTATACTGAACTAGATCCCCTCTCGACCGACCCTCGACAAAACCCAACACTCCGGTTTTGATACCAAAAACCCCGCCTCCAAGACGGGGGCGTTCAAGAAAGAGAGAAAAAACCCTTTAAACAATTAATAGAAACCATTGATTGGCCACAGGAACCAGCCAATCACACATGTGTCCCCACCTGCGGTCACGTGAACCAACGCTCTCTCTTATACACTCACAGTGCGTTTCCCACGCACGCTATTACACCCGACAAGCAAATACAGGACGTCTGCGTCCTAAAGTGGGCCCACCATTACGCTCAGCGGGCGGCATCTGCACACTGTACCAAAGCCAAGCCGACGGCTTGGAGCGGTCTTCGCGCGGCTAACCTCTTCCCGCGTCGTCGCCTTGGCGCCCTCTCTGCGCGCGCGCCGGGACAAAGAGGGAGTCGTTGCTAATCCCCTCCCAGACGAAAGGGGCGCCGCCGCCCGCCTGAAGAGACCACGGGAGGAGACGCTGCCAGCCCAGGTGACCATCGTCGAGGCGAACGACCCGTCGACGAAGAGCGGCCGGCGCCGGCTTCGCAAATTCACAAAAACTTACACTGCGCGCCTTTCCGACACTATGAGACACACCATCATTCAGCTTCCCGTCAGCTTGTCATGCCGAATGACCCAGCCACCTCCGACGCGACAGAGATACTCAGGCTAATCACCCCCGTCTTTTGACACACAAAAGGACGGGCACAAAACACGCTCTCCGCGTCACCGAACTTGGCGTCCGTGCGGCTACATGAAAGGGACACATGATAGCAGCTACCAGCGGAGGCGACGCCGATACGTGAGCCACCGGCGGCTTTCATTAAATACATGAGGAGCCCGAACTTAACATGCGTCAAGATTGGTCCTCATAGCCGCTGCATGACAGCTAACCGCCCTGGGATGGCCTTAACGCGATGACCTCAACGCGAAGGTGAGGTCAGAGGTGGTCATACCGCTTATCACTACTAACGGGGGAATGAAGGAAGGACAAGTGAAGGACAAGCATAGATTGACCCCGCTTCAGTGTGCATCGGAGTTTAATTATCTACTGCGCAAAATACAGTCCTTCTGTTCTCGTGAAGCAATGGAAATCAAGGCAGGGAAAGATAAATTTACAGCGGGAGCCGGGCCTATAGGCACTTCAACAGTCGCTGCGCTACAGATTACAGTGTGTGCCCTCACTCAAGGAGGGCTTGCGTCAAAGTTAATATGATACAGGCATTTCTCTCTGCTCAAGAATGAAAAGAAAAACTAAATTGTCTATGCTCATTCACGGGATTGTTCGCCATCATTCGCGCTGGTGGCTTAAGCTATCGGTGGCCACTTTAGTTGCATGCCTCTCCGAAAACCAGTTCACACCTTCGGAGAACAGTACTTCTCGCTAAAATACGTGATAAAAGGTTCTAAGTAAACGCAGAGAAAATGAGCGCAGAAGTCCAAAATAAGCCTAAACATCGTTCGCGCCGTGTTTTTGGACTAGATGCGGCAGATGAACGGGACGTAGAGCGGGTGTCAGCGTTGCTCGAGCGTGGTAGTTGAGCACGGCTCCGCGCCTATGTTCGTCGCCTTCAGCAAAGTGGCACCAGTGGTATCCGCTATGGTACGGCTGGTTGCCCCGAGTGTGGAGAGCCCATCAGGTGCAGTGACCACCGTTGCAGGCTCTACGACAACACTGTCCGACCTCGTAATCGGTGTACCAGCGCTGTTATCTTGCATCTTATTAGGCCCGGCGGATAGTGCACGAGGAGCAGGAAGTTCAGACACACCGCCAGTGGCATCTATTGCCGGCGGTTTTGTTGTCTCGTCCGCTGGCCCTGCGTTTCTTTCGGACAAAAAGGTCTGGTAGCGGCAGTAGACGAGGGGGTCTTTTGGTCCGTAACCTTGCTGGGGTTGCAAGGCGGCGTACAGATCGTAATTGTTCTTGGCCAGAGTGTCGAGGGCGAACGCTCCAAAAAGGATGATAATGGCAGCGAAGGCGGCGATTTCAGCGGGGCTCGCCCACTGAGGACTGGTGGAAGGGGAAGATTGACTGTGAGCGCCGCCTGTCAGTACGCCGATGCCCGTGAGAGCGATGATGGCAGGGCAGACGAAGCGCCAGCAGAACAGGAGAAAAACTGGCGGTCGTGCGTCGAACATGAAGACGAAGTCGTTGGCGAGGCGACCGGCACCATAGCCGTAAGCAATAAACAGCACTTCCGCTATCCCTACTAGAAATACGAAATTTCCCTTGATGACCCTGTTCACGAACTCAAGAATTCCTTCGGCTTCGTCGAGGATAGCGAGGGGCAGGCCGATCACAAATGCCCCCAAGCAGGCGACGAAAGAAGATAGCACGGGCCTGTCGCCAACCACGGGATAGAGGTCTCTCACGCTGTCCAGAATGGCCGCCAGATAACAGAACTGAGAGCCGCATACGGCAACCGTCACCATGACGTAGAAGGCAACCGCCCAGATGTGTGGCCTGGTGAGCGGCTGGATGGTCTCGGGAAAGGTTACGAACAAGTAGTCGACATCTTGGGTGGCCAGGTCAGCAATGGGCACCGCGAAAGAATCCTCCAAGTGGCCATACAAGCTGAACGCGACGGAGCCGGCAAATAGTCCAAACAGAAGATCGCAGATGGCTACCTTTAGCAGCAGTACCGAAAATTGGCCAGTGGAAGTCGTTGCGGCTCGCGAAGAAGGTAAGCACACCCACGGACAGGTCAAGGCTGAAAAACATGTGGTGAGCAGCTGAGTACCACGTCTCTAGGAGGAAAGCCTTGGATAGGTCTGGCGTGAGAAAAGCGGCTATTCCAGATCTCGCTCCAGTGAGCACTGAGCCGAGCACGCAGAGAAAGGCGAGCAGAGAGAACTGTATGAAGAGCACGACGGTCGACGCCTTTTTCACGGAATAGGTTCCCAAGAAGATGAAGAGGAAGCCAAGCGTGCACACGACTACCATGGCACTTACTGTTCCTCCCGGATGGTAAGCGGTGTCTTGAGTGACGCCGAAGTGCATCAGGCTCTGGTGGTAGAACAGTTGAGCCGCCGAATAAGTGCCGTTGATGCAGCTGTCACGCAGGTCAGTGTACTCCTCTAACGGGACAACGACGACTGGATTCTCTCCACCCCCGACAACGACCCCGTCCTTGCCGCTGTAGTTTTGTGACGAGTAGCGGTTGGCCAGCGTAGCATTAACTTTGTTGCATGGATAAGAACCATACTGGATCTGGTAGCAGCCATGCTGTTCGACGTCGCTCTCTAGGCAGGTGTTCCAAGGCAACTCGTTCTGGAGCGAAGACGCTAAATAGACGAAGCATTCAGCAAGCAGCGGCGCATTGTAGAGCGTAAGGCACAGATCAGCGTATACCATTGTCCATCCCACGCCTTTGGCCATAGGGAATCCCCCGAATGCCCCTGGCATGGAACTTCCGGAGAACTGTCCTAAGAAGACCTCCAGGTAGAGCATGGGTAAGCCCATGGCGCAAAGCAGGATTCCGTATACCACTACGAATACGAGACCTCCGTTGTGGTAAACGAGGTAGGGTAGCGTGGATACATTGCTGAGTGCGATACACAGGTTCAGGCAGCAGACGAGACAGTCCGATGTGCTGCTCCATCGCTCCCTCTCTGGCGGCATGATTGAACTCTTTGCAGCGCCTTGCTCGTGGAAAAAGATGTAGAGAGACGAACGTTAAATGATGACGGCGCCCTGGGTTCAGCACAGCAAGCACAGCAGGAATCTTCCGGAGGGGCAAGGCTGTTCGGTGTGCGGTTGCTGGAGTCGGCGAAAAATGGCGGCCGTCCGAAGGGGCTCTTTCTCCTCTTTTTCGGGCCGAGTTTCACCAACCACTGCCCAATGACATTGATTATGATGATGGCGTTCATGAGTTTGCCACGTAGCCCAAAATGGAGGACAAGAAAGGGATAACGGCTACTGTGTTCCTTTAGGCGATATCATCATCACAATCAGCCTCTTTGCTTCCTGTGCAGGGCGAAGGCCTCCCCCAAAGTTTTCCAGTCACGTTGAAGAAAGAAGTTATTTAGTGGACAGAAACAGTGATTTTGTCCCATCACCCCCGCCCCAACGGAGGCAACCTGGTTAGTTTTGTTTTTTTACAATTTCCATACTTTACTACATAGCAGCCGCTTGCAGCTCTGGCCATGCGCTGCGGTGGCTCAGTGACTTTGGCATTGTGCTGCTGAGCCGTAGGACGCGAGGTTCGGTACCTGGCCGCGGTGTCACAAACTCCTCCCCCGGATAATTGCGTCCGCTTGCAAATACAAAAGAAGGGCGCGAGACAGTTATTTATATTTTAGCAGGGTGGCCGGCCCGTGAGTTTTCACGTGTGCCGAGATTGCTGGAGTGAATGAAATCACAACGGAGATGCTCGACTGCGTTTTTACTATATAGTTTACTACACGAACAAAAGATTACAGGGCAACGCCCGACACAAGAAAAAGAAGCCTTCACACTGCCATCGGCCTTTTGCGCGCAGGCACTAATCGACCGTACACTAAGCGCACGTGCGCGCTAACTAGATAGTAACACAACAAAGGACAACCAAATACACAAGGTGGCCACTACGGCGGCACTCGATCCACCGTGGCCTACGCCTTAACCTTCGACCTCGAAAACATAACTCAGACCGCTGTACGTGACGCGCGAAACACTCTAGAGGGAACACTTGTTACACCTCAGTAACGCAACTACAAAAAAATACTAACAAGTTCGCAACCCGCATAACACTCTATGGGACAAACATCGTTAACCCCCGACAACAGCACTCACTATAAGAAACATCTAACAGCTCTGCAAGCTGTACACGACACTCGAAATGTCCTCAAAATCATTACCCTCACCAACAACACTACTACAAACAAGACACCAAAAAACCAACTCTCAGCTCGTTAGCTACAAGTGGCGCTAGAAAAAAAAAACCCGGAAGGACGCGGGTATCTTAATCCGAGGCAACAAACAAAATACGGCGGGAGGGGCCTTGTAAAAGAAAGTCTCTAAGAGGCAAGGAGAACACGCTGGTTCACCGACGGAAAGTCACGACGAGGTGGAGCCGACCTCGCCGGGCAGCCGCTTACATGTTTCGGGGCTCCGGGGTGCAGAAGCTGGTCGGCCATGGGACTCGCGGCGACGGGCGAACTCGAGCGCTGAGCCGAGGCGTGGACCGATCCGTGGCGAGCCTACCGATGTACTTCCGCTAAAGCGCGTCACCCCCGGACCCTTTCCCGCGTAGCACGTTCACGAATCTCCAGCCGACTGCCCCAAGCGACCGCTTGCGTCCGCTTAAATAACCTCCGCCGGCCGTCCCGTAGACCCACTCCTAAGTCTTCCCCATTGTTCCTCTGTTCCCCCTCTCGGGGCCCTCGGCAACTCGCCACGATCGTACGCGCGCATCCGAGCTAGCGATCGTGACGTCACCCTCCGCACCTGCGCGCTGGAATGCGGCAGCTCGCATTGTCCTCGGAGCTGGCAGGGCGAAACAAAGAACGTGAGCACAAAGCCGAAGGGGGGACCCCCAATTCCTCAGCCAGGCGCAAAATGGCCGACTCCGTCCGGGAGGCCGTCGTGTCGGCCGCCCGAATATAGAAAATGGAGGGCCTGGCCTGCAGTTTGTGACACGCGGCGATCGCTTTTCTGGTGAGGCGATAGGCGAAAACGCCCGGGTGTTCGAGATTTCGGCCCACGTTGAAGATCCCTTGTCCGGAGCCCTCTACAACGGCGCGCTTCATCGCCTGTGTAGCGCCGGTACGATAAACCCCGCAATCAATCAATCAATCAATCAATCAATCAATCAATCAATCAATCAATCAATCAATCAATCAATCATTACAGCTCTGGCCAATCCCCGGTGGATACGAAATAGTTCACCAAGGTGAAGAAGAAAAAGCGCCGTAGCCAATGGGGTGTGTTTGGAGTGGTGAGGGAAGGGGGAGTAATGTACGAGTACTTCCAATCCTTAGTTGCACTTCCAGTTTCTCAGCGTGAAGGACGTGCTAGGCCACGGGCACCTTTAATAAGAAAAACAGCGAGCTCGAGAGAACGCAGACCACTTTGTCTGATACTTAAAGGAAGGTGGCATGGTGTGACTTGATAGGAGCTATGATCATGCTTCTAAAAATATACACACCACCAAATGAGATGGTGTAAATGGGACTTGACGTCCAGATTGCGATAAGGACAACGTTTAATTCTGTCCTTGAGGTCGGCGGGCCCATTTCTGAATTGTTTGGGGAGACCAGCCTTCAGCCGCTCCTCATTGTGCGTCCACGACGAAGCGATGACGTATCAGGGAGGCCATCGGATATTTTGATTGTCTTGCCTCCTAAAGTCGGAGTTGTAGGAGAGCCCGGGCGTAGGCGGCGAAGACAACGAGGACTTCGGTTGAGAGAAACGTGCGATACTCTCCTGCGCTGCGTCGTGGGCAAGCCGCTTCTGAGTGTTCGTTTCCTCATTGCCTGGCGCTCGAGACCTTCGTGGGTGGAGACGTGGACAGAAGAAAATTCAACGTCGTATCACACTGGTTCAACCACAGCCATAAAAGCCTTTCTTCCGGGAACTTGGTTCTCTGAAACCTTTCTCAGTTAAAACACTGTCAAAGGGGTTCGAACAACGACGTAGCAACAAGGCGCTGTCAGTTCTTTGGCGCGCCATCAGAAACGCCGAGAGGTCAACGTAGGGGTGGAGTTTTGCTTAAAGGGGGCTTAATGAAATTTCGCATTGGCTTAAAGATTATATACGTTTCGTAGCACTCACTTTGTTGGTAGAGAAGCGATGCATTATTTGCTGAGCAATAAATAAAGCTGGAACGTCTCCTTCCCGTTTCTTTAAATTTTTTTCGTGACTTAGTTACTGCGTGACAAAGTAGGAGCGAGGCGCTCTCACGCTGGCAACGGTAGCTTGTACGTCTCCAAGCCATGGCAGACCGCGACAACGTTTCTGTAGCTCAGGAGGCTCGCTTGGACTTTTATGATTTTTCCCCGGCAGAATTAGAAATGCTTTAAAATGCTCGAACATCCGGTTGACCAGCCTATACTAGCCACTAGCCTGCGTAGCTTCCCAGACCCCATCCAGCCGGCTGCGAGTGAAGCCTCTGGAATGTCAAGCGCGGCGTCCCGGCTCGCACAGTACAGCCATGGCAGGAGCTGTTAACTCACCTTATCTGGCGCCATCTCACATTATCAACTCTCGCGCGAACTTAGCGTGCAATGAGCACTCTCTTCACGGAAGCTGTGTCGAGTAGTCGTCGTGTCGAGTAGTCGGCGCCTTCGTCATCACTTGCGTCGGTTTGTTCAGTGACATAAGCGACAATAGCGTTGCCGGTTGCCCGTGAGGTCGACGCGGAAATTTTAAAACAGCCGCGACGAACGAGTGACTCCAGAGAATGCTTCACGCACCATGGTGTTTTAGATGCGACGCTGAGAGCATCTCTTGTCGGCGGCCCTGTCCTTCCTGCGTGCGTCCGTCCGTCGTCGTCGTCGGCGTCCGCACTCTCCTCCGCTCACCCCCTCTCCTCTCCGATAGCGAACACTCTCTCGCGAGGGGCATTGGATTGGATTCGATTGGATTGGCTTGGATTTGGATTAAAGTGGATTGTGTTGCGTCATAGCCGCGGCAGACGCACTGGCGCCGGCGCGTGCCCAGGTGAGAGCGAACACTCTCTCTCAACATCTGCGGGTGTGCGGCCCAGCGCGCTCTCACTCCGCCGGTGGGCGGTGCTGCGCATGTGCAGTACTCTCTCTCCGCGGTCTCCTCTCCTTCGGGCGCGCTGCGCATATAACCGGTGTGCCGCTCTCCGGCGGCCTTTCGGTCGACGGTCGCTCTCCGCTTGCGCTTGAACCCCCCCTCAGCGTCGCATCACACCAGGGTTCCCGCGAGGGGTGGTGGGCGTCATTTTTTTTGGGGGGGGGGGGGACTTATATTAGTTCGTTATAACCATTGACAGGACAGTTTTACTTCGTGACAACGAGGTTTCAGATGCATGGTTCCCTATTGAGATTTCAAGGGGAATTTCATTTACTTCGTTATATCCCGTTACGTTATCACGAGCTTTGAGTGCAGACATGTATACTTCATCAAATTCACGTTTCCACAACTGGCCTGCAGTCACCACCATAAATTACACAGAAGAGTACAAGTGGTTTATTTGAGAGAGAGAGAGATGACTTTATTTGATGCCCGAGATGGGTTCTGAAGGGTAGACGACTTGGACGGTCTCCCTCCCTCATCCATCAGCCAGGATTCCTTGGATCCTCGCAGCGGCTTCGGCCATCCGGACTGTCAGTTGTGCCTCTGGTGTGGAGCTGAGCACAACAGTCTCCCATTGGTCTACAGTCTTAATTTTGTAGCTTCTAAGTGAATCTACATCGAATTTGCTATTATAGCCGGTCGTATTTTTTTGGAGCTCATGGCAGGACCATATCATGTGGTGCAGGTCGGCTCTGCTGTTGCACAAAGTGCAGAGGTTTGAGTAAAGGTCTGGGTAGCAGCGGTTGAGGGAAACAGGGCTCGGAAAAGTGTTCGTCTGCAACCATCGCCATGTGACTGCCTCTTTCCTGGAGTGTGGTGGGCAGGTGGATATTTACATCTGGATAACCTGTAGTGATTTATTATGTCCCTGTATGTGACTAGCCTGTCTTTGTGAGATCTAATAACGTGTGCTTGTTCTTGGCTTTCCTTAATTTTTTTTAACAGGAGTATTTTATTTTTGTTTTTGTAAACTCCCACTCTTTGCTCAAGTCATAGTTTTTCCTCCACCTGAGAGTCATAGTTACTCCTCCTATTAACCTGCACCGTAATTTTTCCTTCTATTTGCACACAAAATATCTTCCATGCCATTTTTGTTGGCTTGATGCTCGACACATTATATTCAGCATCCCTTACTTTGCAAAAAAGGTGCGACATCACCTGACGGGTAGCCATAGCCATGCAAAGAACTTAAAGGAGCCATGAAGACAAAATACAAGTTGGGTTTATTAGAAAGCCTGCTTAGTCCTGATAAAAATGATACCAATATCATTGTAATCTTGAACAAATAACGGAGATATTAAAGAAAACGTGTGAAGCAGTCGCGACCCCCTAGCCAATTTCCCGCAACTTTTCTATGACACCACGGAACCTTGTTTGTGCGATTGGCGGCCGTCAAACTGACCTGTCGCGACGAGATATGACTGGACGTCTGTAATGGGGCCTCTAGTTCCATTTGACCGCATCACTTGAATGCTAACGTGCAGTTAACGCACTGAAAATTGTGTTTTATTGCTGGCCCCTATGACGTCATTCTTGCTCATAACATGTCACTGTGGCGCAAAATTTGAAAGTTTGTAAATACTTTGTTTTTTTAGTTAAAAAAAACATCTTTTGTGGCTGTAATGGAGCTGAGTGAGATACTGAATCCTAGTTTTTTTCAAATTAAACAAAGTTGTATTTCTCTTCATGGCTCCTTTAACTGGACCCTTAACAATTGAGACAAGTGGCGACAGCCAGCAAATATTTTTTGTGCTATGCATACCTGGTAGATAGAAAAATGGAGCGACGCCAATTTGATACCTTCGTTGTATGTCACTGTCGACTGAGCAGCTGCTCGCTGTTGCACTGGAAACACCGACATATAAACCCGCCTTTACGCCCACTTGCTTTTCATTGAGGTCTTTCACCTTCCAAAGAAGCCTTCCAGAGTCCTTAGCTGTTTGCTTCCCCCAATGGTTATTTTCCATTCTAAAATTGTAGTAGTTGAAGTGCCATTGATTTCTGCATCTATGCTACCCTCCTTTTCATTTGTTGGCGAATTCGTTCGTGTATGTTGGCAAAAACCCCTGCACCCCGTTTCTTTTCATTCGCTTTGTCCTATCTTTTTAAACCTAGCACGATTCTGCTCCTCCGCATCAAGTGATCACTAACCTCCATCTTATCTAACACCTGTGTGCTAACAAAAGACCTGGATCGGCACTAAGGATGAAGTCGAATATTTCACTTCTCCATCCGAGCTTTTCTATGCGCATTTCCGATTCTTGTGTTTGCAGAAGTATTCAGTATCATTAGGTTACTTCAACCCACTGATTCAACAAGTGGTGATGTGGTGGGTCTATCATCACGACGCTCTTTCCTCGACCTAGCGCAATGCTTCCTCCTTTCCTTACCAGCTAAAATCCCACCCTTGAATATCCTAATCAAGTGCTGAGTGCACTTGACCAAATGGTAATCAAAACCTCCACGATCACTTCAACCGGCTTCTACAAGGCCTTTTGAAGATTAATGTCAGCATATTTAGTGGCGAGCGATTCTTGTAAGCAATCGGCACAGACCTGCATTCGCCTACATTGGATCGAAAAGTTTCCAAAGTCAGGCTAATTTCGTCCAATGGCACTGCGATTCTGCAGCACAGCTGCAGATTGTTGGTGACGCATTATTTCGTGTAAAGCCCCGAAAGTCGAACACTCCTGCATTTGAAAGCACCCAGACAGGGCCACATAACGCACTGGCACAAAAAAGGGAACTAGAGGTAGCAACAGCGGTACGAGGCTTGCTTCAAAATATTTAATTCAGAACTTCAACACACAACATCACTACTTAAAAACTGTCATCCGAACACAGGCTTGTAACCATCTATGTAAAAAGCAAGGGAGTACAGATCACTTCCAAATGCTGGTGTCGGTCACAATAGCAGCACGCGAAACAAGAGCTAAACACCTGCCAACATCCTTGGTAAAACACGCGGCACTGAGAAGTGAAAAATTGCCACTAGAGAGTCTCATTTGGGTGGCCACAATGCGCGCTTCATAGCTGCACGGCACTATCCCCGCCTACAGCGAATTAGCTGCTCATTAACCACAAGGCACTGCGAGGCAAACAGTCAGTATTGCAACAAGCCAAACACACCAGCAAGTTCACGGCACCACAACTTCGATAAACACGGCTCAGTAATCTTGTAAACAGCATCCGACAGTGTTCGAAAGCGTGAATCAGGAGCAAGAACAATGTCGGTAACATTTCATTAGAAATACTTTCTCTTTTTTGTGTCAAGTCCTGCGCACCTTCGAATCTGGTTCCTTTTAACATGAACTGAATACATTTGGGTTTGACGACAGACAACAGTAGACACAAGCCATGCTGCCTGTCTGCTGTCAAGCAGAGAACGCTAACAACTATACTAGTTGGTGTGTCCATGTTAACCAAATTTGTCCCCCACTCCTGAACCAATTGACGAGATTGTCACGAAGCTAACAGTTTTAGAGCCGCATAAAGAATGCCGGCTTTAGCAATAATAATGACCCATTTAACAAGAAAACAGTGGTAAGCAGTGCTGGATAATCAATGGCGAAATTTCTTAGGGCACAGAGTAAGGAGCCCACTCAGCAGATCACAAATTCACAAGTTGTCGTGTTGCCACTGAGAAAAGCTTTGCGGGGCAACGTTAAAAACACCAGTTGGGGCAACATTAAAAACACCAGTCTAAATACTTTGAACTGCTCTCTATAAATGTAATGATTTAGCAATATTTAAATAGAATTTGTGCATCTTCACGGACTGTAAAACAAGTTGGCGGAAAAACAGGAACATAAGGTCGGTTCCACCGAAGCAACTAGTAAGGCGGCCGGCCATTGAAAACTACGTGAAAATTTACATTCAGCTTTCCGTACAGAGTACGTATTTCGTTGGGTATCTTGGCAGAACAATTTTCGTCCCACCAAATACAAGCAGTTCAATTTAGGAACCAAAGCCCATGCCCACGCGGAGAAAAATGAGGCAGCTTCTACGAAGACATTACGCATTGGCGAGCCAAATATGTATCAATTTCACCTTTATGATGCCAAATGAAACTCCAAATTTCTCCTAAAACATAAAGCTCGATACTTCCATGTTTGACAAGGCCAACAAAGAATAGTGGAGAACAGGCAGCTAACAGAACAGTTGGTTCAATGGACATTTTTTTAACATAGATCGACGAACGCAAGCTTCTGAGAGCTTGTCCTATGAAATAAAGCACTCAGACATGCGTGACTGAGGTCTAAATTGCTGCAAGAGACACCTTGATTGATGTGCTTCACAACATAAAAAAAAAAGGGGGGGGGGGGGGGTGCCTACGTATGTCATTCTCTGCTGTACTGTGTTCTCGTCTATCAGCGCTGTACTTTTTTTTTCAGTGAAGTGACAAATTAACTTGTACAGAAAAGGGTTTCATTCATTGCATCATAACATTTTCTGCACACACCCAAAGCAGCTTTATTTTCAGTACTCAACATTTCTAACTTTCAAAGTGTTCAGGTCTCTCTACATGTGCCTTGTTAAAGAAGCAAACTCGTACTCGCATTCTCTCCGTTAACTTACAAGGCTCACATGCACACACGCTTTAAAGCTCACCCAAAGTTCATCGAATGACAGGCTAAAAGAAGAAGCTTCCTGTATCTACAAATGCGGCAGCCTGGAAGGTAACGACGCCAACTACTGTGCGTTAACTAAAAGGAAAGCCCACAGGAAAAGCACTTCCACAGGGCAAACATTCCACTTCGTTGAGAAAACTACGCCGTAAAAACGCGAAATCAGTATTTCGGCACCACACTAAAGAATAAATTCGTTGTGCGCACGTCACGTTTCACATAAGAGTCCACAGTGACCATGTCCAAGCACCGCTCAGAACAGATCGTTGTGTAAAGCCCATCAGAAACTGTGCTTGAGCTACAGCACCTAATACATAACACTATTACAGACTACCCCCCACTCTGAGGGTTTTTCATCAAGTGTGAAACGTCCGGCAATGTAAGATCTTCCCTAGTGGGATAAAGAAACATGGGGCGGTATACATACCCGACCCCTATAGAAGGAAACAGTGCTTTTTAAAAAGGCACCACTATAACCACTGTGAAACAAACTTGACAGAGCCTGAAACAACCCATTATCTTCGGCAGCAGCAGCTATGCAATTAAAACGGTCGGTAGAGTCTGGTAGTTGGCTACAAAAAACTTGGCTCCCGAAAGCAGGGGAAGTGATGGCCAACAGTCGTCGATTGGTCCAACTCTGCCCACGACAAACATTGCGCACTGTGTCCCGCTTTTTGGGAGCAGTCTGATAACTGTTTTTGAAGACTCCATGCATCACAATGTCAACTACCAGAGCATTCTAATGCCACCATTCCAAGGATCCCTCCAGGGTTCAACAATTGTCAACCAAAGCAAGGACCAAAGCAAGGACCTCTGTACAATGTGGACTCCCGAGTTTGCTGAAACTAGGGCATAAGCCACCAGTTCAAGGTTACTTCTGCAAGCTTGATGACGGCCTGCTTTCGTATGCTTGGAAGTTTTGACAGGAGGCGCGCTCACTGGCAACTGTTTCACTGAAATGAACAGCAAGCTTCTTTCAAAGCAGATAGAGGGAGGGAGAGTATTCAGATCACTATACACTGCTGCCCACGATTTGTCCATGCACACTGCAATGTGGGTACACGCTTGCAACCTTAAAACAGAACAGGTTATGCCAGGGCGGACGCACGGGGCTAGGAAAACAGGCAAGAGAGGAAACTAGGCAGCTATTCGAGTGCGACCGATTTCTCAGAAGGTTTCGCTGGGGTCACAGTCGGGCGCTCGAATGGCCGAACATCTCACAGACGTCGCAGTACGGCCGGCTCGAGCGCCTTGGCGACCCATGGTGGCTGTGGGTGGACACCTCGTCCTCTATGCTGCACTGGATCGGGCAGTCAGCTGTGTCGTGCACGTCGAAGCGGTCGCAGATGTCGCAGAAGAGGCGAGGTGGCACGGGGCCCTTGATGCCGTTTTCTGGAAAAAGGGGACAAGCAGGTTTTTAAAAAAATTGTACGAGCACAATGGCAGCACGATTCCATTCTATACACAGTCCGTTTTGACACTAGTTACCATTGGACCAAAATGTTTACAGCAGGAATGAAGAAGAGACATAAATAACCGCGGTTCTAAAGGGGGAAATTTTCAGCTTGGTCCTTGCTTCAGCCCCAACTACTGTTTTAGGCAACAGGACAGCACAGAGACAAGAGTCGAACAGATGCAGTGCCCACCTGCTTCTCTCATCATACATCCGAGTCCTTGGAGTGTCTTGTCATTATGCAGCACTTAGCTCCTTCACTTTATATTTTAAGATTATTCAAAGTGGGCCTCTGAGTGTTAGCAAAGCTGTTGCGCTAAGTGTTTTGCGAAAGAATAATTTACCCCTTTCTAAAAAAAGTGACACCCCTGCACGACGGCACTGGTGTTTTTACTTATTGCTTAGTTGTTTACACTGCACAGAATGTTGCTACAAACAGAACATCTTTTCAGACAGGTTTAAAAAGCACAGCAGGATGCAGCATCTCAGAAAGCTGGGATGCTCTTTACAACTGTTAATTGTTCCGACCCAGTTATTAACGTCCACCAGACACACACAGATAAAAAAAGAAAAAAGAAAGATGGATCCCAATTACTAACTACGAAAATGCTCGACGCGGAACACTCACTATATAAAACACCCAGCTCCAATTATGTGTAAGCCAATTTAGTTTGGCTGCTCATTATTAAAAAAAAACAACAGGCAATCGGCAGTGAAGTGAACCAGGCAAAAACTGCCATAGTTTGCGACGGATAAAAAGAAAAAAAAAGTCATTGCAATTAAGCTGCAAGCTTCTCTTCCTCCACTCTCTGAAGCAGCAAGAACCCCCCCAAGATTTCTACCCTCCATCCGGGTCCACTTACAGGCCAAGGTCGACGTCATCGTCAAGGGTGGGGCCAGCTTCGAGGGTCTCTATACGCCTCTTGAGATCATCGTTTTTCCTCTGCATGTCCACGATGATGGTGTTGAGGAAGTCCACCTGGGGGCAGGGCACATTGACCGATGTCAGCTATTGCTCTCGCTTAAAACAACCCTCAGCGTATGCCTCAGAGGACGCTTCACATGAAGGCAGGGCTTTTCTACATAGACAGTTGCCTTGAATCACTGACCCGAGCACCATGACTGACGCTACTAAACCATGCCACCGTTTTCCACATGACGCAATTAACCAGAGTTTTCGTGTGCCTACGTTCACTGTAGATGTCTACGATTACAAAATTTTGGGCTGGGAATTGAATGTGAATAATAAAAAATTTCTGCAAATAAACATGAATGCTCTCATACTTGACTGTATGTGCCTAAACACACCTAAGCAAATAACATAAGTAGCAATCATAATTATAATAATATGGAGAGTTAAGAACGTTACACACTTGTGGTGTTCGTGTCTAAGTGCTGGATAGTTTATTTTTCAACACACACACAGACGGGAACCCACCTGCATCTGAAGGTTGTCCCTCTCCTCTTTCAGGGCCGAGTCATCACCACTGCTCTCTGCAAAAAGTGGCAAGAGAACCTCAGGCATCATGTGAAATGTGCAGGCCGAGCATCAGCAGCTGTCACCATGCAACAAAAAATGCAAGCAGTTCCACTCAACGCGAAACCTGTCGGAAGTGAGGAGCAGTGATTCACCAGAGGGGCTGTGGCGCCCTCTCGACTAGTTTCGGTATCAGCCTGGCGTTGATACCGAAATTAGTCGAGAGGGCGCCACAACCCTTGAAAAGGTCAATAAAGAGACACTAGATTGAGGTTTCATTAGTTTTGGGTAATTAGTGCGCTAATTCATGATTTTTTTTTTCCTTATTTTATATTATTGCGTACTTTATTCCGGCCTAGCAACAGTAACGTCCATGGCAATAGCGCACCACAAAGATCACCCACAACACTTTGTATATGAGTAATGTGTGTCTGATAGACGTCTGCTTCGTAATAAGCGGGACCCAAGTTCAATTCCGACCAGAGAAGTGGTTTTCTTTTCACAGCCACCGTTTGGGTGAGTGATGCCGTGACCCCCGAGCAGCTAAAATGACAAACCGGACCCCTAAAGTGCCCCGCACTTAAAATTCGGAGGAACTAGAATATGATGACAGGTGACAGCTGTACCCAAACGGAAACACTGCTGCCCAATTCCTGCAAGCTTTCCGATTAAGTTGCTGGGCAGCAGCAAAGATGCTACCCAAACAATGCAAGCAACATCAGCTCACACATAGGATTTGCGAGCTAAGTGATCCGTTTTGTACTGGGGGAAAGAGGGGAGGTGCCACGGTTGCACAGGACAACATTCCCCTTCTGTTTCGGCAGTTTATTCGCTCGGACTCGTAGATCAACAGTGCCAGATGACAGTGAAGCAGAAGCTACCCAAGTTTGCCAGCCATGCAGTTCAAATTAAGAAAATATGCAAACACGCTGCATTCATCATACGCTGCTCAAATGTTCCACCGATTTGTTCAGTTTACCTGAAAAAATTCCTTCGGGGGACTTACGTCTGCTTAGGTGCTCAGAAGGTAAAGCAGCTTGGTGATGCTTATCGCAGACTTCTTTGCTGCCACCCTCATCTTCACGTGTATTTTCTCACTTCCGTTCCCTTTGTCTTTTGGCACAAATTACTCGAACAGGGCAGATAAGCCGCAACTTCACGTCACATCTCCTCCAGAATCGAAGTTGTCCGTGGCTGTCATACACCTGTTCTTACTCACGTGCAACCACATTCACCTGTCACGCTACATGACACCAGTGTCACACGCACCAGGCCAACACTTGTTCCGCGACTGCCAAAGTGCTGCTGATGCGCGGTGGTAACGCGCCTCCTACTCCACAGGCTTGGATTCAATTCCCATACGAACTCAAACACATTTTTTAATGCTCACAAATGTGTTTTTTTAACAAAATGACGTCGACGCCAGTTTTTCGCACCATAGGGTACGTGAGAGCCCACCGAGTTCAGAAGGGGCTAATTCGCTGCCCAAGGGGTTCTCACCGCCATTTCCGAGTTTGTGTAGTGCCGCCGTGCTCGTGGTGCTGGCCTCTGCAGCAGCGGTAGGGGAGGCCTTGCTGGCCGCAGCGGCCATGCAGCCCTGAGCTCGGCCACCTGTGCCTCGAGCAGGCGCTTGTCTTCCAGGGCCACTTGAAGCTGGTCCCGGTACGACTGGCTCTGCTCGAGCTCACGCTCCAGCTGGGACAGCTGCGAAAGATGGGGAAGGGGAGCGGAAACTAGTGCTTATTAATAGGCTTGTGCGGATATTCGGGCGCTTCGAACATTTGAACGAATATTACAGTATTTGAATTCACTTCGACCCCAAATTTAAAATTTCAGACATTGCGAAGTATTTGGGGTGAACAAATATCAAAACTGCTTTCAAGTACAATGAGGAGTTTTGGTTTCTTTAGGCAAGCCACAGTTGCCATTGACATCAGGCCTACATCTGGACTACATGTGGAGCCAAGACAAGCTAAGCCACATTAGAGCATTGTTGTAGCCATCTTACGTGCGCACGTTCGTCAAAATACTCAAGGTTCCCGTTTCATTGCTTCAAACAATGAAATGGTAAACGGAACAATTTGTTTGGTTACCGTGGTGGCACGTGTGCAGTGAGCAGGTGTTGACTGCACTCCTGCGCTTGAACTTCAGTGGACATCATTTGCTTCAATCAGTCAAGTGGCATAGCCAATGTGTCCAGGGTTTTCTATGAAGGTCCCGCCAGGCCCGGAAGCTCAGTGTCTCAGTGACAGGAAGCTCAGTGACACCTGACAACTATTCGAATTCGCTTTGGAAGTATTCAGCCCCAAGGGCTATTTGCTTCGAACTAAAATTTCGCTATTCGCACGAGCCTACTTATCAACACACACATCACGCGCTTCCAAGCACACGTGATCTCCCACAAGCGGTTCGACACGCGCACTTCCTTTCCCATGATTCAGTGCCAGAATGGTTTTCATACTGATACTAGTGCCAGGGGGAAATTGGACCGCTGCAGTTGTGCGCCGGAATTGCAGCTGGAATGGTTCGTTCCGTTACTCGACCTAGCTCACAACATGCCTTCTTGTGGCCTCTGATGACACGGGCAACAGCAGGGATAACTTTTTTTTTTTTTCTCGCTCCCCTTGCATAAAACTTTTGAAAATTCTTGACAAAGTTTTTTTATTACTTATTACCTGCACTTCTATAATGACCAAATAACTTTAGCCTTTCAAAAACAATCGTGGTTTACGATCCACCGGAAACTTTGGAGCTTGTCGGTGAGCCACACCAAGTAAAGATGGCTTGCTTTCTCCACGGGCAAACAATGGCACCTTAACTGAAGCGTGGACCCCTCAGGCACTAGTTGCCAGGTTTTCCTCTAGTATGAATAAAACTCTATGGGTGCCAACTTAATTCAGTTCGTGTGGTTTCTGAATTCCAAAGAGAACGTGAAGACAACGTGCATCATCTCACTGAAAAGACTGCTTCGTCGGAACACTTACACCAGTTTGAAACACAAACTTCAATCAAACAAGTTGTAGATTATTGAGGGAAAATAGAGTAAACGAGTCACCAGCTACTTTCCACACTCTATTTGTAACGCAATGAGTATATTTTGCATGACTGAATGGCTGATTACATCCAAATTAACTGATTATTTATGTCACTTTGTAGTACATATTGCTAACAGAGCTCACATTCTTCAAACGAAAAAAGCACCCCTATTTTGTGGCAATAAGGAAATTAAAAACGATTATAATGAAATGACGTGAGAGGACTGAACATATACCACAAACAGCTTTGCAAGCTGAAGTGATGTTGCAACCACCTCTCGAGTGGCTCAAAAAAGATAAATAAATCGCTACTGTAACATTTTTCACGAGGCACTGAAGGTTGAGGTGAACTCAATTTGTCCCATCTTGGTTACTCACATTGTCCAAAGCAAGAACACACGTTCATGGCTATGCCAGTACATGGCAAGGGGTGTATTATTATTACATGCTGGGATGCCCCTGCCATGTTTTACTACGTTTGATGAGTGGTCCCAACCTTTTGGTTTCTTCGTGATGCCGCAGAGTCAGTGACTACTAACTGCCTGTCTTTGGGTCAGAGGGCTTTTGCCACACCATATAATGGCATAGTGAACAGGTAATTTGCAATTATGCCCTTTTAAACACTAATTTTCGAGCAATGGCAGCACATTCCCTGTAGAAAAAAATTATAGCGTGACTCTCAATCTTTTGAACAAAGCGAAGTTATACGGTTGTCTTTATGAATCCTTTAAGGTTCAGGGGCTACCTGCTATTGAAATGTGGTCTGAGGGTCCCCTGGATTAATTCAGGCCACCTGGTATTTCTTTATTGCATGCTAGGCATCATGGAGTGTGGTTAGGGTTTCTACACTTTGTCTCAGAACATTTCTACATGCATCTCTGAACACGGAGCAAGAATTATTGAGGAGGCGAAAAGAGGACTTGCTCCGGCGGTGCGATAAAGTCACGGTGCCCGGGCACTGTGCCGACACGCCCTCTGTCGCGAGGCACCAAAGGGAAAAGGCTCGCTCAGCCAGTTCAGGGTCAGTCAGTGCATAACTGGCTGCCGCCGTGGGGAGAACGATGCCAACGAATCCCTCGCGCCAATGGACTTCCATGAAGTCGGTTTGCGGCGGAAGAAATCATCACATTTCAAACATTTTTCGCGGGACGAAGGGGCTTCGATATTTTCAGAACGCGAAACCTACTGTAAAAAAAAAAAAAAAACATGTGGTTCAGAATCTAGGTATGATTAGTTCCAACGAATGATGGTTCTTATCCTCTATGGCATTAGTTCATATTTAGACTGTCCTAACTTTGCTGCCTTGCCTGTGCAACAAGAAAAGTGCGTGCAAATCTGAGCAGCCGCTCGCGAGAGGCGAGAGCGGCGCGAATGAACCACTTGTAACGCGAAGGTGGCGTCAGTAGACGTCGTCTGCTCCGGGATTCCGTCTAGTGCTTCATTTCAAATGCGGTACGGCTTGTAACTAGGGCAGTGTTTATTAATAACTGCTGCTAAAATGCCCAGCACTTCTGTTTATTGATTTTACAGAAATAAATCTGACAATTTTTACAATGTATTCGATGATGCGTCGCGTCCGTAGAAGAACATGTAAACTATGGCAACGCGCTTGATGCGATGGCCATCTGTTGTGCTGCTCCGCAAGCTGCATTTCCTCCTCACCAGGCAGTAACATAAACGCGCAGCCCAACCGCGCTGTCCCAGCCCATCAGATTCGCCTCCTCAAATACTTCTTTCTCCATGTCTCGGAACACTCTACATTTCGGTCTCTACATTTCCTGCAACACTCTACAACACTCTACATTTCCTGCCTAAGAAAAACAGTTAATTTTTTTCTTTACTATAGCAATTTGTTGAATAATGTATCATAAAACAGACAATATCAATTGATTTATTACAGACTGCAACTTTCAGGATAAAATGTCCACATATATGTGTGTACCACCAATGCCACCTGTATAACGTTGCCTGTTGTGTTGGCCAAAAAACGACTAAACAGCCACTTTCCCGTTGCTCTGTCCTCTTTCCCCTGCTTCAGCCTCCACGTGTGATCCTGTCTCAAGCAGTGACCTGCTTGGCAGCGCCACTTTGCAGAAACTATAAGAAACAATTTCCAGGATTTATCCAAGGTGGTGGTCCTACGGGTCCAGGTTTTGTTAGTGCCTGCCCATCCAATGTGTGTCAAACTCGATTGCTCGCTTCCCGTGCACCAAACCACGGATCAGCGACCCAAACTAGGCACCCACACTGCTCCCACAGGGAAAGCAGGCGATGCGACGGGCACTCACACCCAGGTATAGAGGGAGATGGAAGAGAGCAAGGGAAGGGGGGGCGGGGTAGAGCGCGAGACCACCCACCTCGTGGCGCATCTGGCCGAGCTTGCGCTGGTCTTCGTCACGCTCTTCCCTTGGCCTGCTCGAGCAGCGTCTTCAGCTCTTCCCGTGTCTCGGCCAGCTGGTGCTCCCTGGACCGAGGGGAGGGAGCGCGGCCAATGCATGCGCCGCTCACACCGCAGCCGCTAAGCACACACACACACGCACAGGCCACATCGAAAGCATGTGGATTAGAGCCTGCTCTCGGCTAAGGCCCTGCGCTGCTGCCGCGTGCGCAGTATTAGGAGCCCTCGATCACCACGGCACTGTGTACGCAGCCTGTAGTCTACCCAGAGGGGCTAATGGCAGCGAGGCAACACATTTCTTTTAACAAACTTCACGACAATAAAATCACACATTATGTCTTCCCATGCTATCCATTTGTCAGCAGAATGACAATACGACACGAAAGGAGACTATGCCACCAGCCTTTTTTTTTTTTTTTTGCAAACATGAATGGCGAGTTTTGCCAATGACCCACAAGCTGCTAGTAAAACCCTTCAATTTATCAAGTTTTTTTTTTTTTTTTTTTAAGCAGTAATAGGGAGACAACTTGGTCACGGTCTCTCCTCAACAGTGCCGTGGGCTTGGCCCGAGGTGGCTTGCTGCGTAGCCAATAAGCCTCAGGCAGTGCAGGCGGTCATGGAGACCGCCCACAAACTGCGGCATCAGCTGTGCATGAACTGAGGAAGGAAGCTTGTGGTGCAAAAGTCACACGTAATGCGCAAGTTATGTAAAATGGTTGACATTAACGCGGCGGACAAGTGCATACACTGAGGATGCCGCCTGGGTGAGACAGTGTTGCATGGGCCTCTGGCCAAAAAGACAGTGCAGGTGTCTTGTTAGTATTGGTGATCTTTGGCCCAACACAGTTACCCTGCAGCTACTCAAGAGCATATGTTCTACCTGAATAAATTGAAGAAAGATAACTTACATTGTAGACAGAGTATTAACTATAATGTTGAAACAATATGGAAAAGGAAAGTATTACAATCCCCAGTGACCTAGTGGTGACCGAGTGGGTAACCCAGTGGTGACCTAGTGGTGACCCAGTGGTAAACAAGTGCTAAACCTAGTGGTAACAACTCAGGGAGTGGGGTCCAGTGGTTGTTTTGTGACCGGTAAATGATACAAAGAAGTAGGGAGGCAAATTTCAGACCGCTGCCATTTATTGTGCAGCCCACATTCTCATAACGTGACAAAAGAATTTGTGCCAGCTTCCAACAAAACACGCGAGAACAGAAATTTCTGCTTCAGCACTTCGAACGCAGTTTGGTATGCACTCAAAAGGGAAGAACAGACCTCCAGCATCCCTGACTGCCTCCTCTTCTGAATGCCACAGCAAACCTTACTGGGCCCGTAAAACAATGCAGCTGCATCAAGCCAGTTAAACACCGGCGGGCTCTGTACACCTCAAAGTCACGCCAGAGAAAAAGCCATTGAGACAGTTTAAGCTCACTCTTAAAGCACACTTGTTGCTTTATTGGCCAAATTTTTAAAATTCTGGTACTCCAACTTGCTTATGCAGCAAACTTGTTATGAGTCATATGCAGACCTGCTGAGGCAATTCAAATCAGCGTCCTTTGTCTCAACCCAGTACAAACTGGCTTCATGCAGCAGCTAGAGATAAACACGCGCAGTTCGCTAAAGCTGACCCAAACTACTCAGAGAGCTCGCACTTTCCGAGAATGCCGCCAAAACATCTGTACTTGCTTGGTCAGTTGCTTTAATGCAAGGATATGTGTAAAAAGACAAGGCAATTCACTTTGCTCACTACGCAGTTAGCAATAGTATTATTCAGTTCTGCTGTTCTTTGCGTGTTCATGCTGTACAACTGTAGAGATCCATTCAGAGCTGGCAAGAAAGCAATACATAATGTCAGACTCCTGATACCCAAAATGGCACATTCGTGGACTCTCCTATCACTCTCACTCGCCCAAAAGAAATGCACTGACCTGACCATCAAAAAACATACTAGGGACGACATCGCTAAACGCGCGGAAGTCGCTTTGCCTCAGAAGTAGGCACAATATAGCTGAGAGGATACCACACCAACATGTCGCGGTTTCGCCGCCCTCAAATTGCCCTAAAACGTCACCACGATCAAAAGATTTTGCAAAAACAAAGCGAGAGTTCTGAGAAGCCAGCTAATGACAAACGAACAGCCTGCACACAAAACAAAACACCGCGCACCTTTGTAAAGCGCGTCACATTAACGCGAATCGGAGTAAGGAAAACCCCCAGGGTGGAGCTAAGTAAGTAATGTGCAAGGCAGCAACTGACAGTCCACCCAGTATAGCAACGCCATTATGCGAGAAGGCCAGCCATAGCCCAATTTTTCAGCTATCCCCCCAATTGAGAAGATTAAATAAACAGACAGACAAAATGGTGTTAAAGTTAGGCTGGATTCCGTAAAGTGGACGCACTGTTCTCGGTGACAGTTTTCAACAAAAATCAACCAGCCCGCAGACGAGTTTTAACCATCAGTATTGTAATGAATTCGTTAGAGCCCCAACCTCGGAAAGACAGCAGCGGACACCGTGAGTTTCTTCATTGGCTGATGTTAAGCAATGACAGGATTGTCAGAACCTTGCATAAATCTCTCAATGCAAAGGAACAAACTGCCCAGCCCTCAATCAGGGCATGCAAGCGTGACCTCAGACCACTGGACTTCCAAAAATGTCTCTCTTAGGGGTTCCGCTATCCAAATTAATCGGACACCTGACCGACAAAAGCATGGCACAAGTAGTATGTTTCGGCAACTTCGGAGCTCCACCCTGGGGGTTTTCCACGCACCGATTCGCCTAAGCTCCATTGCTCTGGATAACCGAGTTGCCGAAACGCCTGCTGTGCCGCCATGTCTTTGCGTCCTTAAAAATCGCAGCTTGCACCAAGTTACAATTACAGAAGCCTTGTGCTCAAGCCTAACGGTTTAAACTTGCATCACGAGGTTTGCATTTCAGGCTTTTTCTCCTGCAGCTGCACTCAAAGGGACGAGAATTACTGCCTTGCAAATGTAGCACTATGGAAACACGCTTACTTTGTAATCTATTTGGGAGGGAAAAAAAGACAGAGATAATTGTTAAGCTGACAGCACGCTTTCGAACACATCGTTTGCTGTATCGGAGGAGTAGCCCAACATGCATAGGCAAAAAGCATGACCGTATAAAAACTTTGGCTCCGCAAAATGAGAAACAAAATGTCTCTCGATGCATGATAGCCCACATGATGCGAGTGACCTAAACATTTGTTCATTAGAGAGTCACTTTAGCAGCGTCAATCATGAGCAGCTCCTTTCGGTGGTTTGTCAAAAATGCAGAAAAGAAATGCTTCATCACACATCAATCACAGTGTAATAAAGGTTAGAGAAAAGAAGGAAAAGCAATTTTTGGCAATTTCCAAATGTCCCTTTCTCTCCCCAACGTTCCCCTTTTGATCCTTGATGCTTCTGGATACGTGTAACAGATGCAATGCATAAAGTTCACTCTAGAAGGGTGCTACTGGCAACAACGAAGCACAGATATTTCTTACAGCGCTGAACTTGGCAATGTTTCTTTTGTCCTTTGCTGTATGGACCCTGCACGGCTCCCAAAAACGCTTTGATTCTTAAGGGCAGCAGTTTAAAGGAACATTAACAGCTCCTCGTTCTAACTGAAAGGTCAAAGCTTTTGAAGCTCTTTCAGATACCAGATACAAACTAAGCCTGCCAGATGCATTTACCTTATTCATCCTCGGGCGTTCGTAAAAACACCTCCACAAGCACTACCGATTCCGATTTCATGATTTGATACGTCACAAACCGTTTTATGGAAAAACACATGGTGTGACAGTACCGGTTTTCATGCTTTCGGCATTTTTTGCATTACTATTAAGCGACTTCGCATTCTCGGTGCCAAGATGTAACGGTGCAGAAGTATTTGTTGTCACCCTTTAGTGTCCCTTTAATTCCTCATCTCTGCTATGCCCCACACCACCCAATACAACCGTGAACAAGAGCTAAAGAGAGTGCCAAGTCCAGCTCCTAAGGGAAGCATGTTACGAGCAGACATCTAGCCATGGTGCCACAGCACTAGACTATTTCAACCAGCTTTTAAACGAATGTTTGCCGCAAACAGAGAAACACTTTAATAAAAAAAAAGTGCCATGTTATTTTCAATCCAAGCTTGGGTACCGACATAAAACATATCTAAAATGCAGGCATTGGCCACTCTAAAGCAAGGTAAATGCAGACTGGTTTTAAGATACCTTGGGGAAGGGAAGAAAAAAAAAACATTCGTTAATTAAGTGTACAAGCTCGGACGTACTGATACAGACGCCAAATGAAGCGACTAGCCTAGCATGACTCCAGCTCAGCCCCTCCTTCAAAGCAATCACAACACCTAAACTGCACAAAAAATGTGCTCAGTGCTAGCTGCTTATCCAGAAACAGATCAGGAAAAATATATCACACCCCACAGCCCACAAAAGGTACAAACACTTGCGAGAAACTTTGCAGCGCCACAACCGAAACTTCATGCAACAGTGCAAGAGTGGAGGAGAGAGAGAGAGAGAGAATGCATCGGAGGAGGAATTTGAAGGAACATGAGCCGCGAGGAAGGAGTTGTTCCGTCAGTTAGCAAATGCAACAGTGCGCAGACTGCGTGAGCGTAGCACGTGGCATGATCAACGCATGATGTAGGCAACGCAGAAGAGTGCAAAGGCCGCGAGGCCCCAGATGGCATTCCACAGGGGTTGGACGCTTACCGTGGGTAGGAGAGAGTTCAGTTACCACGTGAAGCAAGGAGAGAGAGAGAGAGAGAGAAGGAGAGAGAGATAAGGAGGAGGGAGAAGAAGAAGAGAAACGGTGGGTCAAGAGAGCCCCACGTTAGCAGCGGTTCGGTCTCCCACAAGGAGGCAAACTGTCCCCCACCCTTTTTTTGAGACTTTGCTCATGCGCAACACAGTGGAAAACTACACATGCTTGACAAGAAGAAGAAGAGGAAAGAAAAAAGGCAAATTGCTTGCGCTTTCAGGGCAATCTCACGGTACTAGCTCTAAATGCATTCTACATGCGTTCACAGCCACACTAGAGTGCAGTTGGATCCTACACAAAGGAAAGGCATGGAAGGTATTTTTCCTTTTCACAACTGTACTCCTAGTTATGAACACAGACACACCAGCCCATTGTTGTTGTCACACAACTTGGTTGGCCCTACAAGCGTTAAAAACTAACAACAAAAAAGAACATGCGACCAGCAAGTCCAATTTGCATTGTTTTCCGCATGCTAAGTTGTCGCAATATTAAAGCTATATGCGCAACAGGACAAACATGGGTAAAGTGGGTACTAACTACAACTGACTTAGAAACTTCGCCACATACTTTTCCCCATGTTTGAAAAAATCGTAAATGTTTGCTCAACAGCCTCGATACATATTGAGACTGTTTTGACAATGCATAGTATACTTCATTGCCGTTGTGATTTCTCAATGCAACAGGCCACAATAACTAAAAAAATAAAACTAAAATGAACAGCTTTTTTTTGTACTTAGTGGGTACAGTGGTGCAAGGAAATGATGATCAATAAAATATACTGCATCCACTTCTATACTGCAATTACAGGACAATGATTGGTAGAAAATAGTGGTTGAGGTCCTAGCTTTATTTTGGTCTCTTCGCAGCAGACAGACATTCCCTTCTAACGAAGCAAACTATCACAGGGGGGGATTACGAAGGGATGTCGGCATCCAGCCCCTTCGCTGCTGTACTAACAAAAAGTACTGCTTCTAACCGCACATGCAACTTACAAATTGACTTCTTGGGATCTTTTGCTAAAGTGAGAGGAAAGTACGGAGGGGATTCTTGTAACGCTTAGCAGGCCAGCCTAATTTGGGTAGAAGTGGACAACAAGTGCAAAAACAAAATGACCTTTTATTGGCAGCTGCTGAGTGCTAATAGTCAGAATATTCTATAGACTCTGTATGGGTGAAGCCTTGGTAAAAGCCGCAACACACTTCTCACGTGACAATATTTCTGCCACGCATTTTCATTGCCCAAATGAAATCACCGGGAATAGGCCCCCCAACTGCCACTGAATAACCAAAGTGCTTAAAATGGGGGACACAATTATGACGAGTCTTGTACTCGCTCTCTCCCATCTCGCATTTCTCTCTGAGTTTTCGGATTTCTCCGCGCTCTCCTTCCTCCACGTGGCAGTGCATGTGCACGTGCACGTGCACAACGCACACACACACATGCACAGGGCATCACATTTGACATCACATTTAAACCGCAAGATAGACATTACATGGTGCAAAAACCGCGCAAGGATCTCCAAATAGGGACAGAAAAGGGACACCGAGACAGGCGCTTCTTTGCCCTTCTTCCCTGCACTTGCTTTGTTTGTGTGCCATGTGTACACCCAAGGCCAAGTGGCCCAGCTTTGTAATTTACTGCAAGCCAGCTTTCCCACATGGCAGCATTGAGTTCAAGGCTCGAATGATTCCGATATTTCTTTGAGGATGTACTGAAGTGAGGAGGATTGCAGGTGTTGTCATCCCCACTCTAAAAATGTGTCAAGCTGCCAATGCTCAGCACTCGAGAGAGGTACACCTCCCTTGAGTGCTGAGAGGAGGCCAGATAACCATTTCAACCACACCACTATTTCAACTTCGGAAGGAGACGAGGTACAGACTGGGTACCTCACTTCACCTCACTTCCCTCTTCCTTTCTCAAGCTGCTTAGTTTATCCGAAATGAGACCATAAGAATTACATGGCGTGCTTGTTGCTACGGCACTTCTCCTTCTACGGCGCCCATTCTCCCAGACGCCAAAAAATGGCAAATGGCAAATAAAAAATTGAGCCAAATCCATGTGCACGATTTTGAAGTACCCTGCAGCAGCACCTGATGAGAAAGAGTTGAAATAAACACCACGTCTGTGTTTCTAAATGGCCTTCACTTGAGTGCCCATAAACGAGGGATGCTTGAAAGGCAAGCTGAACATGTTGCTTGGTTCATGCACATTTTGGTAGTAGCGTGGCACTGCTTACAGCGCACATTTTCGCGGCACCCCTAACATACATTATAAGCAATCTACACTGTATAATGGCCAGATTTTTTAGGTTTCATCGATTTCATTTCAAATGGGCTGCACTGTGACTGCTTTCTTACAGCTTGGACATAAACATATCGCAACCATTGCCTACTGAAAAGTCAAACCGGGTGATGTAACAAGATAAATCATCTGCACCCATTAAGTGCTAAAAAATGGCTTGAAAGTGTGAAAGTTTTTACAGAGACAGCCCAAGTCAGTGCCGCTTGCCTTTATTAGGATTACAAAGGCTTGCCTGCCGTGGGGACTTGAGACTTAAGGTGGGTACCGATAACAGACTTTTCAAATAAGCGCAGTTCTGTATCATTCGTAACTACAAATATTAGCAATACAAACTTGTAATTGAATTATTCAATGAGTTATCATTCGCACATCCCTATAGTAACAGCAGTGAAACATGTGCGAAATTTTTCTTGCACTGATGCCCCAGAGTGAAGTGTAGCTGAAAACAAATGCAATGAAGAGACTTTTTTATATATACTGAATTCAACGTATTGCACGCTCTGAAAAAGTGCCAGTGAGAAAACTACCTCTTTTATACTGTGAACAACACGGGCTTGACTTCTGCTTCTGTGTTTCTACCTATGCCAATGCAAACTTTTTTTCTCTTGGTGTTACTCTGCCCCCTTGACTTTCTGCTATGTGTACTCGTAGAGAGATGAGCACAGGTTGTCGTCCTCTCCCTTAGTTGTTCCTGTGGCTTACCTGTTTTGCAGGTTCTCAAGTTGGCTCTTGAGGGCCTTGATCTCAGCTGCGCTGCCATCATCAGCCTGGAAGGGGACGGAGAAGGCGATGCGGGCAGTGTAAAAGTAGCCATGAATGCAAGGGCTGCTTTACCTTGCAAAAGGCCTTGCAATCCTAAACCATAACAGTTTTTGCCGCGAGATTAGACATACCCCGCACAAAAGTGGAACAAAGTTACTTGCAAGTTTATAATAGACTGTTCAAACAGAAGACAAACAGGTATTTTGAACATGTTCTTTAAACTACAAAATGTTTCTGAACTACACAGCAAATAGATGAAATAAAAATTAAAGCGGTTCCACTCAACGTGAAAGCTGTCGAAGTGCAGGGAGCAGTGATTCGCCAGAGGGGCTTGATAACGTCTTGAGTAGTTTCAGTATCAACCTGGCGTTGATATCGAAAGTAGCCAAGAGAGGGCACTGGAGCCCCTCAAAAGGCCTACAAAAAAACACTGGATTGAGCTTTCATTAATCTGGGGTAATTAATGCATTAATTAACGGTGTTTTCCTTAATTTATATGATTATGTACTTATTTCCGACCTAGGAATGCAGCCTCCACGGCAACGGTGCAGTGCAACGCAAGGATCACCCCCAACACTTTGCAAGTGAGTAATGCGTGCTTCTGTGGGTCAGCTTCATATTGCGAGTGACCCAGGTTCGATCCCGACCAGGGGAAGTGGGTATCTTTTTGAAGCCTCTGTTTGGGTGTGAGACGCCGTGACTAAAGTAGCTAGACATTCCGAGCCCAGAGGAGCTACAATGACAAGCTGCGCCCCAAAAGCGCTCTGCACTTGGAAAGCAGCCCGATTGTCTGCAGCAGTGAAGGAACAAGCAATACTGCAGAGAACCAATTCAAATGAGCTACGTTGTGGTGTCAGAAAGGGCAAAATGCAGGAAAAAAAACTGGCAAGCTCATAAAAGACTGTCAAAACAAATCACAAACAGGAACTCCACAAAGAGACTTTCAACCACAAAATGTTTTTAAAGCACAGAGCAAACATGAAAAAGCAGCTTGATTGTCAGGAGCAGTAAAGAAATAAGTGGTACTGCAGTTAATAGACGCATCTGGACTGTGTTCTGTTGTCAGAAAGAACAAAATAGGTGGACAGATGTCAAAAAGAGTGGCATGCAGGGAGAGCAATGTTGATTTGGGCAAATACATAATGAACTGTAAGCATGAACGAGCCACGGGCAATTCCCAATCATTAAGCCCCAGATGTCCGATCACTGTCCACGGATATGCTTCACCCGAAACTGACTATCAGCCCAGGAGGGGCAGTATACCTTCTGGTGTTCGGCACTGGCCTGCGACAGCTGTGCCTCTAGTTGGGTGTTGCGTTCTGCCAGGCTCTGCTTGGCTTGCTCAGCCTCCGACAGAAGCTGCCGTAATTCGTTGACCACGTTCAGCTGACTCTCCCTGCACCGTTCAAAAAAAAGAAAAAGAAAAAGCTGGTTGAAAGAAGTGCATTCGTAACTCCAGAGGTCTCACAAGTACTTATATTATCCATATTTTTAAGCATCTTGTGCTAAATATGGCTGCTCGATGAAATGCAGGAACCGTTGCCAGCAAACTTGGGCTCAAAATCTTTTCTTTCTTTTTTTCTTTTCTTTTGCCGGTGAATGTATTCAGTGGTTTACTCATTTCGCGGTACTGCAGGGCCAATTTCTTAGAAACTGAAGATGCAGCTTGGAATTGTGGCCCCAACACACACTTGAAAGAATGTTTAGGTTTGAAAGTTGTTCTTTAATGTATTATCAAAAAAGAAAGAACAATCCTAAATTAGTGAAATCTTGTGCCCTGCTTCCAAAATTAAATTTTTTTTTATAGATTTGTAAGTGTTCTTTGCACATTAAACTGAAAGTGTTTGTGCCCGAAAATATTCTGTACGGTTTGCAGTCAAGTTTTTACACTTGCTTTCTTTATGATCAAAACATTCATACTAGTTGCACGGCTCCTTTTGAATATGATGCACATCCAGTCCCCCTTGTTTGCATTAGAAAACCACACACTAAAACGACATGCACGCTAATTCTAGGAATGAAATGAAAACTCCCAACGACGGTGCACTGCCACCACTGTTCCCATTACAGGCTGTGTACAGTTAGTGCTTTTGAGCTCGTGCCATTGTTAATTAAATTACATACAGCACTCTACTTGCTTCCAGGACAAACAAATCTTTCTTTCCCAAGAAAAATTTGTGCTTAGAAAACGGGGTGGTGCATTTAATGAGCAAAGTCAGCCTTATGCCAGGCCCGTCTCAACTTTTGACCTCCACTTTCTGGCTGTTGCTGCAAGCCTCACACTTCTGTAGTGTGTAAATCGATATCCCGTTAGTGTAGCGACCATGCCAGAATCCAAAAGAAAGTTATCCACGCTAAGATCTGTATTGTGGCTTGCGAGAGGGACATTGCAAGTGCGGCAGTCGTGTTGGAAGAGTGATGGAGAAATGTGGGAGAGAACCGTGTGGTTAAACTACCGGTCAGTAGCCAGCGCCCGATATGAGACCGTTGGTTACTGACAGTAGGGTGGGGACTCGTTTGAAATTGGGAACCATTTTCACAGCAGCAAATGTGTTTTTTAACATGCCAAGTTTCGTCTTCGTGACCAGCTCTCTTTCACCATTCAAAGTGTCAAACACCACATGTAGAGGTGGAAAATGCCCCAGCCTGTCAGATAACGGCAGCTCAGTCTAGAAGTAGCAACCGGAGAGCTTTTCAGTAGAGCTAGAAAAAAGGCCTACATGAGTTGGCAAATATTTGAATTATTTGATGTTTTAACACGCACAAAACAACAAACGAGAAAAAATTACTTCCCAGCTCGTTACTTTGCCTACCTTTTCACTAAACACAACTTTTTAGGGGCGAAGCCCCTCAGGGGCTGGGGCTGTTGGCGTCGACTTCTCATGTAGTCACGGTTCTACAACACCGAAAAACTCGTTTACACTTCGCGCTAGATCGTAACGCATACCAAAAAAACACTGGAACACTCGTTTTGCGCCTCACGCTGGAGCGCTTCGTAATGCGTACTAAAAAAAAAAAACACACACAGCAGAACACTCGTTTATGCCTCGCGCTCCGTGCTTCAAAGGCAAGAGACTTTTACAGCAAAGCTGTATACCTCTACCCCCCAACGGTTTCATCTCCGTTGGCAAAAACGCCAAGGTGCCAAGAATACACTTATACACTGCATGCTTTGCCCCTCCCAAGGTTTCACATTACTGGAGACGGCCCTGGATTTTTTTTCTGGTTGAAAATGGGGCTCGCACTTATTTTCGGACCGGTTATACTGCGCGGTCCTTCTTAACCCTTTCGGTCCTGGTGGCGTCAATTGACGCCATCACATTGTAGTTCCTATAGCGCGTAGAAAACGAAACTAAATCTGCTAGTTTTTTGGGGAATTGTCCTTCAATGATGCCTATTGCGATATATATCACTGTTGTTTCATTTTAGTGGAGCTACTCGCCACAAAAAAAGAAAAAGTTCCGGTGAAGTCGAAATTACGACACCGAGGCTGAAAAAAATGGCGGCTACAGTTTTATTCCCGAGCTTGTAAATCTATAAATACGTGCACTGCGAGGCTGAAGTTTTGTTTGTAGGTACGTGTAGTCATAACGTTTAGGAAAATATGCAAAAGTGATGTCCTTGCTCCTCACAAAATTTTTAATTGCCAGATGTCATAATTATTTGCCTCTTTAATAGGTCTGTTATTACTTCAACTTCCCGCTCTATTCTTCGTTTGTGGGCTTATGGGACCCTAAAATTTAGGAAAACACACAGAAAACACTGTTCTGCTTGAAATAAAAAAAATCAGGGCCGAAAGGGCTAATTAGGAAAGGGGTGGGGGGGCAAGGGGGGTATCATAGTGGGCATAGTGGTGTCAACAGCAGTACATTTCCTGGCGGAGCTCCTGCACGGCATGGGCCTCCTTGTCGCGCGTCTCGGCCAGCTGCCGCGTCAGCTCTTCCCGGTGGGCGTCGAACTCCCCCCGGAGCCGCTCCATCTCTGCCCGTGCGGCCAGCAGCTGGCGCTCACGCTCCGAGGCCTCCGAGCTCAAGTCCCGGCTCTGGGCGTCGCGCAGCTGACGCTCCTCGGACAGCGACTGTCGCGCCTGCACAGGTGAAAGCAGCGCAGGGGCAGGGTTGTTAGCATGAGGACCCAGCGTTTCACTGGCGGAGGAGGCAAGTGGGACAGAGATTTGACTTGCACCACATCGATCCAAGGAAATGTTTCCCTTTTGCACACCAAAGCTGCTAGACAATTGAAGCGAAAGTGACGGGAAGGCTGGTGAACCACTTCAACCTCCTCCTCCCATGATTAGCTCCTCCATTTTGAGCAGCAAAGTCATGTCCATATTTATCCACATAACGTGAATTTCTCAGTGACAAACACATTCTCTCGTGCAGACACTGAGTAAAAAGGCTCACCAGGATGTGCAAAGTTTCACACGTGCTGTTCATTTTTACAACGGTGCCAATTTTCACGCTGTTTGCTATAGCCTTCTTACGATTAATTGGGCAACAAGGTATCGCAAATGTGAGGGATGTAATTGTTTTGCACTAGCTAGAAATGTTCTTTAGGCAGAAGTAAAAGAGGAGTAATCAGAAAGACATATCTTGTACGCTTAAAAATCCCTACTAGTTAAGCAGGGATTAATCTCTACAAACCTTAATCCCAACAAAATTCCCACAAATCTCGACAAACGAAGACTTTCACTGCAGAAAAAAAAAAAAAAAACAATTTCCCTAACAAATAAAGCAAGCGGCAAAAAACAATGCAACCCATATTACAATAGCAAGCGTTCTTTAAGATATGGATTATGTGTCCTTTGTCAGCTATTATAACCAACGGTCTAAGTGTGAACTGAAGGTGATGCCAACCCTTGTTGTCGTAGAGCTGGCTGTACTGATACCCAACAAGAAAACTGCGGGCCTCTCTCCAATTATCAGTCTCAAGCTTGCCAAGCTGAGACCAGAGAATGTATACCAGGCCCTGCACTTGCACACATTCGGGCAACTGAAAGTTGCTGTGCAGCACAGGCATCAACACTCGGTTATGCTGGGCCGGTGGATCCCCTCCGACGTGTCCCCCCAGACTGCAGTAAGAGGACAGCTGATCATTGCGCACCTGGTCGAGTTCCTGGGCCAGCCTCTGGGCCTGCTGCTCTGCCGCAGCCAGCTTGTCCTGCCACAGCCGTGACTGGCTCTCCAGGGCCGCCTGGGCCTCGTTCCCGGACTGCTCCAGGCTCCGGCAGCGCTGCGCCCGCTCCTCCAACTTGCCCTCCTGTTAGAGGGGGGGAACAGGGGGTCACCATCATCATGTTCTTGTGCCCACCACTGCAGGATGAAGGCCTCTGCCACGTTTCCCCAGGCACTCCCGTCTTGCGATACCCTAGCCCACCCTTTGCCTCTGAAATTTATGTTATGACTCCCTCTCTCTCCATCGAAATAACGGTCTTCCTCTACTTCTAGACCAATCTCTCGGTAGCCACTCTGTTACCCTGATGGGTTGCCAGTGCTCCGTCTCACACGCCCAGCCCAAGTCCACCACTTCCTCTAATCTGAAGCTACGTTGCCTTCCCCGAGTTTGTTTCTTTAATTGGCATGCTGGCTTCCTATCCCCAAGCGTTACTCCCATCCCTTTTCTTTGCATTCCCACTGTCAACATCAGAACGTTCTTTCTGACCCCACAATAAACAAGTGGGATTTCAGAATGGCTAACCAGGGCAGCATTCATAGTATATAACCTTTAACCCTTTCAGGGTCCCGGACGTACATGTACGTCCTCTGCAAACACCTTCAAAATGGTCAATAACATTCATGTACGTCATTGCTTGTATGTTTAAAACACGCGCCTTTTTCACCAACTTCTCTTGCTTGGCAAGTGCTGCCACAATGCAGAAATACGTCAAATTATTTTGTTGCACCAATGGCTCTTCTTTTCATTTTTTTATGATTTACTTCAGCGGCACGCCGGCTATCCCTTGCGCATCTGGTAACGAGGGGGCGCACTGGGTATTGCCTACCTAAGGCCCCTTACGCCCACCGGGCACCTCTCGCTTCTTGCACCTGCCACAGACCAAGGGTGCCTGCGAAACTGATGAGGCTCTCTTCTACTTTTCTTTTTTTGAATTTTTAAGGAGCGGTGCGCCGTCTATCGCTCATGCATCCAGCCGCGCGCGCGCAGGTGCAGCGGCTGGTTTTGGTATTGTCCTCCAGGCAATTCCCGCTTTTTGCGCCCACGAAACTGATGTCTATCTGATGTTGATTCACTCAAAAGGTGCCGGCTTGTTCCTCTCTCGTTTTTATTTAGAATTGTTCTTGTGTTACTCATAAATAAACCACATGTATGTAACAACACAAACGATTTTTTTGTCACCTTATGGTCACTCTAAAAAAGTTACGATCAGTTTTTTTCGAAATAGATTCATGTGAAGAATTTAAATCAGCAATAAAAAAAAAATTGACCTTGGGGGGTCGCATTTGACGAAAAAATTCGACCCTCAAAGGGTTAAGCAACCCTATTTATTTGCCTGCTCTGAACGTGCGGCTGTAGTCATAGGAAGCAGCACAACTTCAGGCGGTGCTTTGGTTCATACAGTGTAGCCAGCATGACCAATCAAGTGGACAGGCTTTGGGAATCGGGGGAATACTCTAGGAAGCTACGCATTTGATACTGAGAAAAGAAACTGATAAGTGAAGCCATAGAGCAGTTGTTGGATGAGGGAACAAGAACAGAAGGAGCAACCAGGAAGCAGCAACTTTGGTGTCCGAGCTGCTCTTGGCAGCACACAACTCTTGGACAAACCAGCCACTAGTAATTTCTTTTTTCCTAGTGTCAAAGCTGCACTGCAGAGTTCGGATACAGTGCTCGGTATGCAGAGCTGGGGTACGGCACTTGAACACCAGTTTGATGCAACAAAGAAGACTGATGCGTGTTTGTCCATCTAAGCAAGACAGGACAAGCACAGCTCTCTTGAGATGTTAACACAAACGCTGAAGGTAGTACACGGTTGTCTATAAGCGTGACATCAGCAGCAGCGGGTGCTCACAAGGTCAGCCAGCTTCTGCTGCAGGGCGGCGATCTCGCGGGCGTGCTCGGCCGTAGTGCGCTCGGCAGAGGACTCAAGCTTCTCGGAGAGCTGGGCCAGCTCGTGCCGGGCCTTGTCGCTCTCCTGGAACAGCGAACGCACCTGGGCCTCCAGGCTCTCCACCAGCCTGCATTGGGGGGCACAGGGAAGCCCTCAGGGATGAGGTGGGCAGCGGAGCAGCAGGTGAAAACTAATGAACACTGAGCCTCCACTCAAAAGTATTCAAAAATTCAGATTTTGTGCGTTTTAAGTGTCGAACGTACACCTGGGCTATGAGGTGCAGTGTAGTGGAGGGCTTCGGAATTAATTTTGACCACCTGGTGATGTTTACTGTGTTCCAAAATGTTGAGCCACGGGCGTTCCCGCTTTCCGCCTCCATTTGAAAAGCACCCACTGCCACGGCCACTCAAAGATGTCTCGACGGATCTGTCAGTTACATGAAATCCAAATGCTCAGGACCTGAGCAACAGCATCGTGGCTTGTTTTTAAGAGCACCTTAGGAGATTAGCGAGGGATACATTGTAAAAGCAGCCACGCGAGGTCAGAGGGGTTGCGCAGGCATACTGCAGATGACTTAAAATGAGCGAAAAGTTGGGCGGGTAGGTACCCAAATAACGTATGCTTAATTTCTAGTGAAAAAAAGAAAAGAGGGGGAAGGGCTGACACATAGGGGAAGAATGCAGAAGAATGCATACTAGTGTGACGTGCACACAAGCATGTGCTTTAGGGTTGCGACAATTTTATGGTTCAATGTTTTGTTTTATGAAATTCAGTTGTCGTCTAATGCCTGTTCTATTCCCATTCTTCTTCTGGATTGTCTTTTTCTTTTTTTGGTGCAGGTGATATAGAAAAGAGGCTCAAGATGAACTTACTCCTAGCAAACTGTGCATCTTATTTCTGAGAAAAAACAGGACACACATACATGAATGAAAAAAAAAAAAACAAAAACAGAGGAATGTTATGCATTTTGAAGTGTGTGTGTACGTGCACGGAAGAAAGAGATCCCACCTCTCCTTTTCCTGCAGTCGGTCGCTGAGCTCTTGCACCTGGCTGGATCCCCCGCTGGCAGCCACCCTCAGGGAGGCCACCTCATCCTCCAGGGCATGCTTCTGACCCTGGAGCTGCTTGCACTGCTCTTCGAGTGAGGTCACTAGCCGCTGCTGGTCTGCACACAACAGTCAACACAGAGAAAGCACCGTTTTAAATCAGCTCTGGGAACAGACCAACCTTGATCTACAAATGGGAAACCAAAAATGGCTGCGTATCTGCTCCTTTCGTTGCGAATGTCGTCAGAAGACAATAGTCGACTGGTGTAAATGCCTCCCTTCTCTTTCCCACTCACCTCTCATCGTGTTCCTCGCCTGTCTCGCTCCTCCCAAGATAACACGCTAGAGGTTTGCTCAAGTCAAATTAAATTTACCGCGTTCCACTCCCCAGAGGCCAGGTGCCTCGATGCCAGCGCTGCCCCACGGCCCAGACGCGCATGAATCGAGGCCCCCTACTACCTTTATAGAATAATGTGGCCCTACTCCACGTGCGTTCCAAAAAGAACGTTGGAACCTACCTAGTGGAACCTTTCATTGCTGTTGCCATTTGATTTATTAAAATGCCGCCAGGAGCTATAGTAGCATGGGCAACAGCAGGCAACGGAGTGAATTTTTTCTTGTAGTACTTCATTTGCTATCACAAAAACCAAGCATCCATGAATTTTTAATAAAGGAACGCTGAAAATATCACTTATGTATTGATTCCCTGCCTTATATTTGCGTAATGTCTTGTTCTTGTTCAACAATTTTGACAAGTATGAACACTGACACCGGGCTTAGATGGGTAGATTTGGTTGTGGGTATATAGACGGTATTCGCTGAAAAGTTTAGCGGTCAATTTCTTCGCTTGGCAACACTGGAAACGGCCACAGACATGGCCGATGCGCCACGGATACGGCGCAGCCTGGGCCACTGCGGCCGCACGCCGAAGAAGAAAAAAGACACCGGCGTGCGTCATCTGCACCATTCCAATCCGATTCTAAACTGTGGCGCCAACAGAGATATTAATCGCACTCACAATAAACTCGGCGCAATACTTTGTGTTAGGCGAAGAGTTCGTAACGTGAAACAGTCATGTGTTTCACAGTCGTGCTTAGCTGGACAAGTGCCGCCATCCCGCGGAGCCCGACGTAACGAGTGACGGCGCACCGTGGCCTCCCCCGATTTGCTGCTGGCGGCAGCAAATTACGGAGGCTACGGGCGCACTCACACGGTTGCACGGAGGAGAAGAGGGGTGCCTGATCTGCGGGCCGTGCGCACAACGTCGCCTAGCAACAGACGCTTGGCCACAGATATGGCAGCGCACACTTGGTTGCCTGCATGCATTCCACGCAATTGAATACTGCAGATAAGACTATTGCGCAGCTTTTGTTCACTTAGGCCAGGTGGCTGAAATCGAGTCACAGACAGGCAGACCAAAATTTTTGCGTGTAAGTAGCCCAAGAAAGATCACCGTCTTTAAAAGTTGTACCCTATGACAGCACAGCCCAAAGACAGCTCAGCTCTTGCTCTATATGGCCATGCCGTTGGTGAACTTTTAACAGGCAGCTCTGGATTCCAATGTGGAACTGCCCTGGCTGCTTTAACACATGGCAGGTACAAAGTTCACATACAAAATCACAGAAACGTCAGTGCTGCTAAGGCCCGCATCACTGAATTTACCCACTGCGGCTTACAGCCACTCAATCACGTGTGCAAGATCTACGCACCTGCGGCGTCACTCTTGAAAATCTGCGACTCCTCACTCAGGAAGTCGTAGTCTGTTTGTAGCTTTGCTAGCCTTGCATTCAGATCTGGAAGAGAGAGAAAAAAGGGTAGTTTTAGGGTCGAATGTCCCAGAGGATGCACCCCAGGTACAGAGAGTTCACTTTCTGGCAGAGATAAAGGTTACAGTCTCCTCAAATGCAGTCACATACTAACTACCAAAAATTATTAACCCAGTTCCCCTCAATGTGAAAGCTGTCGGAAGTTCAGAGCAGTGATTCGCCATAATGGGCTGGGGCGCCATTATCCGCTCACTGCTACCACCCATCACACTCTTCACCTCCCTCACCGACTCCTCTCTTGATGAACTGAATGGAGGTTTGTCCAATGCAATTCAAATTTCCCGCCTTCGCAGTGCTCGCACGCCCCTGCCTAGAACAGCGCGAACGGGAGTTCTGTTCTTTTTGTGCTTGCTTTCACTCCGCACATGCCGGCACTTTACTGCACAGTTTGGAACGCGTCGTTTTTGGCGGTCACGTTTTTCGCTATCGCAAAAACCAACCCAACCGGCGTTCCTGTCTATATGGACACAGGGGCTGCCGGTAAATTACATATATTTTGCCTCAATGTCGGTACAGTGTACCAACTGGCCCTTCAGCAAACCTTTCTGCCTCAAATGTACCTGCAGTTTTCTTTGCACTAAACAATGGGGAGATGTATGACAAGCGCCAGCGGTTCACACGTTTCAAATGCTTGTGACTATATAAACCGCTTGGCTTTCGAAGCATCTGTTTAGGTCTGTTACGCCGTAATGCCATGGGGCTCTACTTGGGTCCGCTATCTCGCTTCGCCGCCTGATTTCGGCAGTTGCTGGACATTGCGACAGCGAACAAGGTACAACGACAAGCCGAGCCCCTAAAGTGACTTAAAACAAGCTATATGACTACCACAAGGCTGTTGGCATTCCTCTGCACCTACATGACTACATTTAGATTATGCCAGTTTCTCATTCACATGGTAACTCATCACATAAATCAAAGCACATCGTACAAAAATTGGGAATGAAACAGCAGCAACTTGCGCCCCCCCACTGCGCGCAGGTGCACGCACGGCACGCGCGCGCGCACACACACACCACACACACACACATATGAGCACACACATAAATAAGCTGTACACATTGTCTGACATTTCAGAAGGAGACAGGACAATAACATTAGATCTGAAGAAAAGCTTTAATTACATTCCAGAAAATAGCGCCTTGAAAGAACAGTGAAGGGCACAGTGGTTATCACCCGCCCACCGTTTGCTACTGCCCCGTCAATGTACACTTGAAACGGGCTGCTCAAAACAGGATGGCCTGCAGAACATTGGTTAATAAAGAGGTCCTTGTCCCATTTTCACATTTTGCACCACTTCCAGTTCGAACTGAACCTGTCGCAGAATAATTTAGTTTGATGCATGCACCATGTAAAAAACCTTTCTGTGCTGCCCTCAGTGACGGGACACACTACTAACTCACCTTCGAGTTCTTGCTGCTGGCGTTCGTCTTTCTCTTTCATGGTTCGCACGCTGTCCTCCTGTGAGCGCAAAGGGAGAGAATTTTCAAATTTTCAACAAGGAAGATGTCGCCAAGGTACTTGCGCCTGTCGCCAAGTGTGGTGAAGTGCTGTTTTAGCATAAGCAGCGGTGCAACAATATCAATTGGAGAAATAAAGCCACTTGTGGTGAGCACAGGCAAACGACCAGATAATGCCACAATAAAAACTAACGCAGACCTCGAAACTTTGATGCTATGTTCTGGCTGCACAGTGGAATGCCAATCGCGGTTGAACACACAGTTTTTTCTCCCACAACAGATGCCGCTAGCTTAAACCAAAAAAGTTTATTTTCACAGTTATGGTGATGAAAATTGGGGGGCACATGTAGTTTTTCCTTATGATTGTAGATATAAAATTTGTTTTTGTGTAAAATGTCTATATTCCAATTTATTTGAATTTCTATATTTTATTTTTTGCCAGCCTTTGTAAGAAAAATGCTAGAGGGATGCAGCTGAGTAAGGTACCAGTGTACTGTGCACAAATAAAGGAGTGCAATAAGACTAGCATCATCATTCTATCTTATCAGTAGCAGAAGTTACGACCGTTAGAAGGTTGAGCTTGAAAGGTGGGGAAAAAAACCCCCCCCAGGTTTTGCCTTCGAGGCCCAAATTTCAAATGGTCGTAATTTCTGCTACAGACCAGATAGAATGATGATGTTAGTCTTATTGCACTCCTTTATTTGTGCACAGCTCACTGGTACCTTACTCAGCTGCATCCCTCAAGCAGTTTTTTTACAAAGGCTGTCAAAAAATCAAAATATAAAACTCCAAATAAATTTGAATGTGGTTTTTCTTCACAAAAACAAATTTTATATCTACAATGAGAATGAAAAACTACATATGCCCTTTAATTTTTATCATCATAGTTGTAAAAATAAAGTTTTTGATCAAGGACCCATGTGTCCCCTTAATCTGTGCGAAATGCTTGCGACATTATCTAGCCGCCCTAGGAAGCAAAGTTCCCTCTCCTGCCTTACTTCTTGCTCCATGGCTAAAGCATATTCTCACTCTCTCACGAGTCACAGATTCCACTCGAGTATAATTTTGCAAGATTCATGCTTTCATGTGATGCCACTTTGCCCTGTTTATGTGGTCATGTGATGTTTGATGAAGCCATTTTGGCAATGAATTTTACGGCTCATTAAACTTCGGTGGCACCAGTGGCAAGGAACCATTTTCAGTGCCCATTTCAAACACCGAAGTTTATTGAGCTGTAAAATTAGTTCCAAGCGATGCATCAAAAAACTGCTTCCATTATTGCATTCAGCAGGGTTCATAGTATTGGAAAATATAAAGAGTACAGTTTTGTGACCAACACTGTTTTGGTAATTGTGGGGGAAAAAATGGCTAATTATCTCTATTTATCTTGGAAACTAATTGACCAACTGAAAAAATACTGGCATATTTGAAATCAGTAGGAAAAAAGCAGCAAGACTGACAAGTTTCACAGAGTTCACTTGAAAATTAAAAGAAGTTGTTTTAAGACCAGTGTCCCCCCTTAATGCAAGCGCTGCTAATTTAGCCCAAATGCCATTAAATTGGTTGGCATTTGGAATAAATTCACCGGCACCTGGATTAAATTAGATGGCACTTGGATTAAATTGGCTGGCACCTGGATTAAATTGAGTGGGAAAACCTGTAGGGATCACGGCCAACAATAAAATGGTGCAACAGGAAACCGAGACAAAAAAGAGCTTCTTGGCACAGCCGACAGAGGTAGCAATCCTCAACTCACGAGCTCAACTGCTGCGTCGCGGAGTTGCAGCAGCTCCTTGGACTTCTGCTCCAGGGAGGCCTCCAGACGGAGCAGTGCCTCGTCTCTTGACAGCAGGTCTTCGCGCAGCTTGCCGATCGTGGCGCCATCTTCAGCCTGGAAATTTCACAGCGCAAAAACACCCAACAACCCTAAGAATCCTGCTTTAGGACAGAAGTTTCAAGCCCTACTAACCCCCCTGACAATCAACTCGGAGTTTCCTGGTGGCCTCCTGAGGAATCAGCTGCCTAGTCTCCATCAGCTGCTGTTCAATCTGGCAGGCAGACTGGCAGGAAACAAACAGGGCTAGCGATGTCAGCGCCTTACTGGCTCAGTGGCCAAAACATTGCACCTACAGCTGTACTAACTGACACTACACCTTCGTTAAAAACGGGCAGTGCACTATACCACTACTCTCAAAGACACCCCAAGGTTATTGAAAATGCAGCTGGCAATATGCACAACGTTTATGCTAGCTGCCTCCATTAACAAAAGGACCACTATAGCAGAGTGCCTTACCAATGACCACATGCATTGTGGCAGGATACCTTACCACGGTTTGGCCACAAGTATTAAAAAAAAAAACAAGGCAGCGAAGGTGCAAGATGCATAATGTTTGGAAGCGGGCCGACCTGTTTCGCTTCGAGGCTGGCCAGCTTGGCTTCGGCTTGGCTAAGGGCTTCCTTCAGGCTGTGCACCTCGTTCTTGTACTTCACCATCATCTCCTGCATGCCGTCATCCTGAAGCAGCGAGAGAGAATAAAAAAAACACATTACGCAACAGTCCCTTTACATCCCCTCCCGGCAACAAGCTTCTTGTTCTTCTTGTTAAGCTTTTTGTTCAGCTTCTTGCAAGGCTGTTCTGCATGTCACATTAGTTGGCCTGCAGTATGCTGCCACTCTGAATCACCACCACCATCCGGGGGCAAAAGTGTCAAGACAACAGCTGATACGTGCTTGCATACTTGGTATCATTGCAGTTCAGCTCTCTTTACAGCAAGAGTGCAATGTACGAGACAGCATTCTTCCCTCTGCAATGCCCACCTCCCCTTTGCATACTCTTCTGACGACATGTAGGAATTACAACAGCCTGTGAGCAAATGCAAAAAGAAACCGCTTAAAGTTGTTAAGCAAAAGACATGCTATGTTATCATTTTTCAACTGCCCAGAAGTGGGTTGTAATTTAAAAAAAAAAGAAGAAGAAGAAGAGAGAGAGAGAGAGAGAGAGAGTTCCTGTAACAAACGAGTATGGTCACAAACAAAATTTGCGCAAATTACGAGGCCGTCCCATTGCGAGATATAATCTCCCCTCCTTCAAACATTTCTTTTTGCTTTTCACAGTGATTGTTTTTGAACCATGCCAGACAATACACCGGCATAGTCAGCACCCGCAAGAGCGCAAAGACGTTCTCCCTGCGAGCGAGGGGAGACGGGCTTGCGACAGCCTAGCAAGGTGGAGAGTTTGGCCTTGTAGCAGTTGCCACCGTCCCACAATGTCTCTACACTGTCAGGCACACGATGTTTCCCTCTTCCGCCCAGGTGAGGAGAGGAGAGCCGCTCACCTGGGCGCTGCTCTGCAGCTTAGCTGCCTCCAGCTGGTCCCGGTACTCCTGCAGTTTCCTCTCCAGCTCGGCTGCCTTCTCTCGGTGTGCACTCGCTGCATTCTGGGCAGAAGAGAGGGAGGGGCCGTGAATGCCGGTCCATCATAGCCGGCACACTAAACAGGGATTTTGCGACAATCCAAGCCTTCCTCCTATCTGCACATGACAGCTTATTTATCACGAACCCTAATAATGTCGTTATGGCCCAGCCATCAAAGGTAGGCTGTACACGCTGCAAGAACAGCAGTGCTAATTCATGCCGCAAATATGGGTGGAGCATGTCGCCTCTTCCTCCCCTTTTTCGATTTTTCCTTTGGCTAACAAAAGCAAGCAATGCAGGCGGGCTGAAGCAGTGAATGAAGTAAGGCATGACAGAAAAATGTACCCTCCTCAATACACCCCACGGACCATCAGGATAACAAAACGACTACTGCGAGACAAAGTCAGAAGTAGAGGGAAACAGACAACTCAATGGAGGATGAGATAAGCAAATTGAGGGGCAAGAAAAGGATTTGAACAGCACATGATAGGAAGCAGTTGAGAGTCTATGGGAGACACTTTTGTCCTGCAGTGGGCATAAATTAACAGGCTGATGATGATGATGATGATGCAACTTTCTGCTAAAGGCTGACTTTCATACTTCCTAGCAAAGCCCATTGAGACAAGGCTATAGAGTCGATCAGAGCAAGAACTACCCTCCTTCTTTGTCGAAATAAAACACTGATGGCAGATACATCTGTGAGGCCACATTTCTAAAATATTTCTATTAGAAAAGGCTGCAACAGAGATGTCACCACATCAATTTCTTTTATTTTCTTTAGATGTGAAACCCTATGCAGGCTTTCTTCGAAGACTGAAGCAAAGGATGAAAAAGCCTAAAATAAGGTGATGGATAAAAAATTCCCCAGTGTAGCAGCTGCAGCAAATGATGCAGAAATTTATGGTTTCACTTCCCCAGTACAGCAGTTCAGTTTAGCCTACCGCGTACTAAGCTGCTGCTATGTATGTAGTATAATGCACCTTAAAAAATCAGCTAAATTTCGATTCTCCTATGCTGACTCAAACTTTGTGATCATTTTTTATTCCTCCAAGAACAAATGAACACTTACAGCTCATGCATATGACTACTTTCTAACAATGTAAAATAAGGATGCTTAGGCTCCCTAGTACAGTAAAACCTCGTTACAAGAGACACTGTTACAAGAGACACTGTTACAAGAGACACTTGGTTACAAGAGACATTCGAATAAAGGCGTTTTGGTTGGTTTTCCAATGTTCACCATGTTAGCAACATTGCCTACAAGAGACCTTGGTTACAAGAGACACATTTTTTGGCTCCCTTGAGCGTCTCTTGTAACGGGGTTTTACTGTAGCATGCTCTTTATTACACATGCTGCGCACACTTTTCATGAATGCACCTCTTGATATGGTACCTTAAGGTGACTGCATTTCTTTGCACAAGAATATTTACTCAATTCAGAAGCAAGCATGCCCAGTGACTTACATCGCTGTCTGAATGCAAAATTTCTTGCTCTTCAAGCCGAAACTGCAAGTCTTCCACTTTCCTACAAAAAAAGAAAAAGATACGAGAGCACTGCTTTCATTAACATTGACAGCAAGATCGATAGCGAAACACTTGATAGTGAAATGTTGATAGCGAAACGCTGGGAGCTTTTAGCACCATTTTGTACACTGTTTTTCTTTGCAATGCATCCCTACGTTCCAACTTCTTTGTTGCAGTTTGGTAACCCTATAAGAACTAGCATTGGCAAAAGCATATTCGCGTACAAACAAATCCCATTGTACTTTGCCAAAACCACCACATTAGGGGCCCTGGGAGACTGGGATTGTAGCAATTTTTTTTTGCCTAGAGTAATGAAATTTGGCAGACACACTAGAAGACACTCCAGATGGTGAAATTTAAAATACTATCATAATGGTACTTATAATTACTTATAATTGGCTAATTACTCCTCTGGAACTACATTTGGCCACATTCGAGAACATCAATGTGTGCATATAACTGCAGTAAGCAATCGACAACCCAGAAAAAATAGGTAAGAAAAAAAAAAAATCTAAAAAAGCCAAATTACATACAGTAACAAATTAACAGTCCGCTGTAATACAAAGGAAGGGGCATAAGAAATCCTTTGGGGAAAGACCAAAGGTCAAAAAACAAAAACTTTTGAAAACTGGTAACAGCGGTCTCGTGGTTCAAACTACCTCAGTGACAAAGCAACAGCAATGGGGGCGGAACACTGCCCTAGGGAACCCCCCGCACTCAAACTTGCCTTTGAAGGTCCGAGTTGAGGGCAGCCAGCTGGGCACGCTCCTGCTCGTTCTCCTCCAAGAGTTGGTGGAGGGACGCAGTCCGCCGCTCCATCTCTTCCGCATAGGCCTGGTGCTCCGCTTGCAGGGCCGAAAGCCTCTGCTCCGTCTGCCCCCCAACGGAAAACGGCCGGCAGAATCAGAAATTGCTTTGCAGACCCTTCAGGGCACCACGACGGCTAAATACAATTGTTCAATTCGAAAGAACTAGTCCAAGGTAACTCACTCAGCTCCATTCCAACCATGAAAGACGTTTTTTTAAACGAAAAAAGAAGTGCAAGAAATGTTACAGAAACTTCTAATTTCGCACTACAGTGACTTACGTGCAGCACTGATGGAATAAAGGCCTGCACAAAAAACAGTTACATATCAGTGTGTTAACTGTACCTTAGTACTCAAGTGATACAATCAAACAAAACCTAGAGCCCCCACTACTATTGCCCAGTCATATTTCTTGGTAATGGCTTAGGTTGGCAGCTGCCAATCGCACAAACAAGCTTCAGTGACATTATAGATGTCGTCTGAAGGTGGCTGCAGAGTCGACACTGCCTCATTTGTTTACCTAAATACCTCTATTATTTGCTTGAAGTTTGCAATAAAATTGGCATCGTTATTAGGACAAAGCAGTCCTTGTGCGAACCAAACTTGTGCTTTGTCTTCACGGCCCCTTCGCTACGAATGGCAAAGGTTCCGTGTCGAGACAGAGCCACATTACCTCTTCCACCTGCACGGAGGCCCTGGCAACCTCTGCCCGTTCAAGGTCACGCTCCTTAAGCAGTTGCTCCACGTGTTCCTCCTTCTCTTTCAGAGCCACCTAGTGAGAACAATGACGGGAACACGTCAACTTCCGAGTGCAATGGGTACTTCAGCATCAGGCGACAATTACCCACACTACACTCGGGGACAATCCGTTCAGCCAGCTGTACCTAGGCCCCTAATACCATTCGGCAAGTATTATCTGGGTGTAACAAGCCCAATGGGGCCGACTTGACCAGTGCAACAACGCACTGAGCCAGCAGACTTGGCAAGAATGTGGGACCTGGTTTTGTGGCAAAGGACGTTGTCCCCAAGTGTGTATTGCGTGTTTACGAGGAGAGTTGCCAATGTGAGGTTTTTTTCCTGCCGTACACAAGCCCACATGTCATGCACCACCGTGGGCCTGAATACTTGACTTGTTGGAAGCCCCTAGATTGCATTGCTCGAGTAAGTCTGGCTGCTTCGACAGCTTTCAAAAGCTGCTAAATATCGAGCAGCGAGTTGGTCCTTCCTTATCAAAATTACGAGGTCTGTGAAATGGGATGACAAGTTTCGATCATGCACATGCAAGCGTAATGAACTGCATGCATGCATCTAGAGGGACGCCAAGAGTAACCAGAAAGTCAGATGCAAGTCTAGTTCTTTTTATTTCGTGAAACATAAAAGCAGTTTAGGCTCAAACAAGTCTTTTTACACCAAACAAGGGGTGTGGAGGGTTTGTATCGTAATCACAGTCAACAGCTCCTCCTTTTATGGAATGTTATCGTACAGTGTTAGTGCAGGTTACTGTTAATTGCAGCAACTGCACAGGCGAATTATTGGCAGTGTCGTCGCTTAGTCACATGTTACCGCACACTCATCAGTGCACGCTTGGCAGGCTTCCAGAATCCCGAACACACTTATTGGGGTCATTGACCAGTTCAACGTGACCGGCTCGACCATTGCAAACAAAAGTTCACTAAGCTTGGCCGTGGTCACGAGTACTGAACCGTCGTCTCCGTAATCATCGATGGCAGCCACGACCTCTGAACTGTGCGCGTGTACAAGTACTTGATTTTCAATACCAGGACTGGGTCGATGGCCTGCAAGAAACCACCCAGAAAGGGCCAGAAGCAAGGTCAGACCACTATTTCATTCTACCAATGACCAAGAGCATTAGAACATGTATTCCCGAAATTTTGAGCAACTACAGCCAGCCATCAACACAGGGCCAGGCTGCTGTCAAGAAGAACGAGGCTCCGTGAATCAACGACTCGTTCCCAGTGTACACTAGACTCTTTTATTGGTCAAACTGCTAAGACTAGACGCGCTCTGCTTTCTTCACTGGAGGCTCTGCAGGCTGGTGTGAGAGGGAAGCTCATTTTATTGGGCACACAGGAGCAGAGGAAGGGACAGGGGAAGTTGGCGCCACTATCTGCCGTAGGCCGGAACCGTGGCGATGCATTGTGGGTCGCTTTCTCCGGCCGTCGCGGGTGCTCCATCCGCATCATAAAACCATCCGTCGCAGGGGCCTCAGAAGGTCGTCAAGAGGGGGCGTCACGTCCTGAAGTGAAAGCGCTCTTGGGGCAAAGGCTGGTGGATGCACGAGCCATTCGAGAGCTGGGGCTCTCCCTTAAGTGCCCTGGTCTCAGGAATGGGGGTGTAGGTCAAGGTGGATGTGAAACAACATGCACGTGCATACAGACACACATGTACAAGCACCAACATGAGCACTCAGCAATGGTAAGGTTTGTGGGTGCAAAAACTTCACATTGGCAAAAAGCAAAGACCCATATGGAAGGAAAAAGAAGGAACTTACCACATCACAATTATTTAACCAACGCTAGCTGCTAAAATTGATCACTTATTACCCTTGCTCAGTTGACTGCAAAAACTGGTACGTACCTGTAGGGAGTTCTGCGACGCTGCCATGGGAGAGGTTAGCGGTTTAGAAGACTTCTGAAAAACAAAACACAGAGGAAATAGTTTTAGGATGCCACGAGGAAAAGTTGTCTCCTAGGGTTATAACAAAATTGGTCAATATGCTACTCGCACCAGAACTGCGGCTATTCCCCATGCAGCACAAATTTAGTAGTCAGAATAAGAACAACTACTCCGATCGCAATATAGTAGTAATGTTGAGTATCGAAAGCTAGACGCTAAACACTGTTTGAAGAAAGCTAGCACTGACGAGGCATTGCAGCAGAGATGCTACAAATGAGTCTTGTGACGTGTTTACAGAACTACTATGAAGTAAGTACTGTTGCGGTAAGTAGCAATTTCATTAATGCACACATTATCCTCTCCCACAAGAGAGGGAGAAAAAAATTCTGTAAAAAACAGAAGTCACTAGCCTATGATAGTATGTGAACGTTTTCTAATCATAAAAACAATACAAACAAAAAATAGGGAGAGCGGAGAGAGAAGGCAAAGCGTGGGTTCAGCATGGGGCATGCAGAGGAGAAACAGAAGGCAGAGGATGCAACAAACAGAAGCCAAAGTTGAGTCACTACAGAGTGCCAAGCTTTCTACGTGCTAACGTTGAGCCATGGGTCATCAGACGGTCAATGAGAGACTGAGCCAAGTCCGTCTCACCGTTGTCCTCTTGTGGCCCTTGTTTCTCAGCTCACAAGTGCTAGCTGTGGGCAAGTGGTTGGGCTTTGGACTTCTCAGTAGGACGAGAGATGGAAGAGCGGGACACACAAGCCCGTAATGGGAGATTTACAGAGGGAAGCCACGAAAAATGGTGGGTTCTGAGACAGGTGCAAAATGGGTGGGTGGAAGACAGGGTGTTGGCAGGAAGTCCCGAGGCTCTGGTGTCTCAGACAGTCAGGTGCGAATGAAATTTCATGCTGTTTGGGGGGAGGTGACTCAGTGGGTCTCACAATTGACATCGTGCCCGGACCACAGACGTCTAAAGTTTCTCGTGTTGCTTGAACACCCTGTTTTCTTGGTGTTCCCATTTGCTGTGTGTGTGTGTGTTTTTCAATGAAGTGTCCAATATAAGAGGCAAATTCTGCACTCATTTTCCTGGTTGTCCATTGTGAGGCAGTAGTTTACAAGCACCTATTCCCTTGTCTTACACTGCACTAGTCAGTTATGTCCATTTCCCTTGAGAGCTTAAATTAACAGCCCAGACCAACAGCCCATACAGCTATCAAAGTTAGTAGGTTTGGCCGACATATTTCTCCGGTCCTTCCGAAACTGTAGAAATAAGCCTGTGCAGTAACAACGCCTCCTGGAAATATCTGCACTGAGGATGACAGCACAAGTAAACGCATAGGAAAGTGACACTGCAGATAACATGTGCTGAAACGTGACTTTGAGCTTTACTTCCCTCTGCTGTCCAAATGCAGCAAAAGTTCACAAGTCACCTGCCCTTCCTTTGCTAGGTACACCTCACAGGCGCACGACTCAGAAACATAGTTTTATCTAAAAAGTGAAATAAGTGGAATCACTGCACTGCAACTAAGTACCTGATTGATTGTGTGAGTGGCTCGCTGACTGTTGATAGTGCACAAGTGAGACAAACTTGGTGTGAGCTGTGGATACGCTAAGGTTGTTGGGACGTTGATGGGGCATTGTTGGGACATTGTTGGGACGTTGGTGGGACGTTGGTGGGACGTTGGTGGGACGTTGGTGGGGCGTTGTGTGGGCAGGGCACGAATTCAGCTGAGTCCAGAGCAACTTACCCCAACTGAGGGAAGCACCGAGGGAAGCAGATCATCAGAGTGAGAGACGGTGAGAGAGAGAGAGGGGGAAAGGAGGCTTGCAGGAAGGGGAGGGGGATTACCTTGGCGGGGGAGGTTAGTGCGGCGACGCCCAGCCTTACCCCGGCTCTGGCGGAGGCCGAGCTCAGGGAGCTGCGCAGCGACTCTTGGCTACCTGCACGCCGCGGCTGCGAGGTGATGCGCGTCGTGCGCATGGTCGTCGTGGTGGTCGTCGACGTGTGGCCCCCCTCGCGGGCAACCTTGTGCAGAGGCGCAAACAGACCGTGTCGCGCCAGGCACCGGAAGTACCTGGGTGTGAGGGGACCACAGGTGTGGAGGGGAAATGATCCCATTCACACAGGCTGCAAGAGCCAGCTTTAGATTGCACTGGATATGGGAGTAGCACACTTGATCCTTAATTATATACTCTTTTATTCTTTCATGCTATGCATGTCGGGCATCTGACGAGAAGGGTTTCATCGATGCACACTTGTGCTTAGTTTATTTTTAGTTCAAATAAAACACGAACCAACCTGTCGACTAGCTAAATGTGCATGAAACCAGACATGTTGTTTCCAGTAAAGAAAATGGGGGGACGCACTTCGATGAATTCCGGATGTTTCAAATAAATCAAGAGAACCATTCGAGCATTATAAACTGGTCCTCAAGACAACTGAAAAGCAACAGCATAATCCAAAGATACGTCATTGCCATGACATTAAGGGTCTGGATGACTCGTTCGTTCGACCCTGGTAGACAACTAAAATTTAAGCAAGTGCACCAGAAAATCGAATCAAATGAAGTTGAAACCAGAACCTTATATGCCCTGTCACATCATCTAAATTAGAATTCAGCGACAAAATCAAATCACTTCAGGCAAATCGACAAGCGTCAACTGCACACCGCTTAAGCTAGCCTTAGATACGAGAAGAAACACTATTCCAAGACTGCAGCTTACACTGCAATGCACTTCTTCCTTCATTTGCTTAACCTTCATTCGCTTTTCCTTCATCTTCTTAACCTTAAAAAGGTTCCCTGTGCAAATCCACAGGCCAAAACCCCTGAAGCTCCGTCAGAATGCGCAAGGGGGGTAAGGAGGAGAGGGGACGCACTTCTTGCCGGCGACGGATCCGTCGTTCTTGCCCACAGGGTCGTCCAGCTCGACGCCGGCCCACTGTCCCGTGGCGAACTCGGTGGGCCCAATGAAGCGCAGGGTGCCGGCCTTCATGCCCGAAGAGGCGTTCACTATCACCCGGTCGCCCACCCGCAGACCACAGTCGGTCATCGTGGTCGACGTGTGCATGGTGACCGCCCTTGGGGAAGACCGCGAGCTGCCCGTCGGGGAGCTGACACGCGTAGTCGTGACCTGCACATCGAGCCCTGCATTGCTTCTTTGTTTGGCTTAGAAAAACACCTTCCTTCGCTTAAACATCTAAGATGTTACACACCGTAGTGTAACGTAGCAATAAGAAAGTTAACATTGCAAAAATGCCGAGTGAGTAGTAAGCTGCATAGCTGTATGTAAGTCATACGTGCACAGGAAGAAACTGCTACAATTAACACTGCTTGTCACACTAAATGCACTTACACGGCACTACAGTAGTAGACAGTTTTAGTTTTACACACATAGAAGCTTTAGGTACGTAGAGCTTTCACAGGTGACCAGTGCGCATGTTCAGAACGCAAATGGTCTGTGCGAGTCTTACGGACATACGCGAGATTTGAATTTTTACGTTGCTGTCCTTAAGTTGCTCCCATACATAGAGTTGACCAACATGGCGGCGCCCTGCCCTCCCGCTTTGCAGCTTTAGCAGCTTCGTTGCTAATCTCTTAATGTGATATCGTGTTGTAAAGCTGCTGTTGATTTTTTTGCCTTTAAGTTGCCCATTCTTACCCTCACATAAAGTTTCAAGCGACAAATACATTTTGTTTTTTAGACAGAAGGGCAATTTTGCAGCTGTTCAAGCCTGATGACGTAGCGTTTGTCGTCGTCATAGCAACGGACTCGCGAGACCACGGGTGGCTACAGCAGTGTGTGTCTGTTCGTAGATAGCGCTAGGCATCCAGGCACCCTAAGTGCGGCGTGCATCGCGTACGTGTAACTAAGCGGGTTTCAAACTACATGCGCGTGGAGTACGTATACTTCTCACGCTTGCGTACGCGAACTCTGTACGTATGTGAAACTAAAACTGTCTAGTATTACCAAAGCGCAATAATGGACTGCGTTGACTTGCAAACAAGTAGATGTGAATACAACGAAAGCTCACTATTCCTGCTCGATCACAAAGATGAAAAGCTGGCTTTTCAGCAGCACAAGACGTGTCCGAGAGGAAGCCAGCTTCGCAGGCCCCGCTAGCAGCGTTTCGGTGGCAGTATGCGGTACAGAGCACAACTACCGGCCGAGCCTGCCAAGCTGGGTTCTCCGCAGTCACAGCACGAGTTCGAGAGGAAGCCAACTTTAAAGGCTTCGCTAGCGTTGAAGGCACACGGCATAGAGACCTGCGTCTTTCCGGGCCCCATGAGCGTGGAGGTCGTGTTGGTGCCATTGGCGCCGGGCCCTGGGAAGCGCGAGAGGCGCTCGGGCCGGGCGAAGACGCCGCGGCGGGGCTCGCACTGGAAGTAGCGGACGCCGTTGACCGAGCCGTCGTTCTTGCCCGCGGGCTCGTCGAGCACGACGCCGGCCCAGTCGCCCGAGGCGAACTGCGTCTCGCCCAGGAACTGGATGTAGCCCGGACGGGTGCCGTTCACCCACACGCGGTCGCCCACGATGAAGTCGTCCGCCGAGCCGTGGTTGAAGGGGCCGCCCGTCTCTGCGAGCAGGTGCATCGCGCAACGTCAGCCAAGATCGGCCTCGCCGCGATTCCCATCGGCCGTGATCGCCACGAGTGAACGGGACTAAACACAGGCACCGCCGTCCATTGTGAGAGAAAAACAGCTGAGGACAATTTGACAACACCGAATGCAAACGGCACGCACTTTCTTACCGTTAGTACTCTCACTAAGCAATCCGGGATTTCTCGAATACGCCACATGATCACCGGTGGGTCAACGCATTTTGTGCCGACGGCCGATCGTAAATAGCCCACTCTCTTGTCACTACGTACACCACAAAGCTGGCTCCAACCAAAATATGTTTCGCAAAAGGTCGCTCCTGTAGCGAATTCGGGGGAACCTATTTCTGTGAGAACCGAACCTCTTCATTGAGGTCCGTCCGTTTTTGCAGCATGGAGTGAGAAGAAAACGGGCTTAATAAGCGACGCAATCTGCACGCAGATCAAAGTTCACGATTACGCCACTTCGTGGCACACAACCTCCGAGTGCACCCGATCTGGGTGGGGTCACACACACGCGCGGAATTCACGTACCAGGGACCGAACGTGGCGACGCAGACGAGATGCCGCGCGCGTTTTTCGCAAATGCTCACTGTCAACACAGCTTCTCTCGCGCAAAGCACGACTGTCGGCCACACTGCGCCAAATGGGGGCCGAGGACGACACACATCTCCGGAGTTGGGTGGCGCGGAATCGCGCGTGTGTGACGGAACCACATTAGTTTCCCGCAGGAGCGCATCCGCCTCAAACGTGCGCTGTGGCCTCCGGTAGAGCTGCGTGGCAAAGCTCGCTTTACGGCACCGCCCGCGCGGCTCATGTACCGTTGGTATCTACGTGTCCACGGCTGGAGCAGCAGACGTCGATCAAGACGCATATGAGCTAATTTCGGTAGACATTTTACATAGTTCAAATAAGTGTAAAGACGCGAGGGTTCTTGGACGACGCGGAACTGGGGAAGATTTTCGCTTGCGCTGCTTGAGGGGAACTGGGGCGCAGGAGGGCTTCGGGGCGCACGCGCTCCGATGGAGCCGCTCAATTCCGATGGAGCCGCTCAAAGATATAAGGATTGTGCAGTGACAACTGAGTACGAAGAAGCTACGCAGAGTTTGACGTGTGAATGACAAGGCATGGGCACACACTACGACGGCGAACCTGATCACCACGCGATGCAAAGAGCGGCTCCGCTGCCATTTCTAGCAACTCGAGTACATCGGCGACGAAACAGCGGCACCTACGGTTCATTCCACAAGCTGAGCGCCCACTGAGGGCGCCTAACTCACAGTGAAAGGGGCTTTGAAAGGGCCTGTCCGTGTCCCCCTCTCGGCAGGTGGAACCGCAATACCCCGGCGCCTTTTCTCGCTTTCTTTCATGGTGAGTTAGGCCCCCTCAGTGGGCGCTGCATTGACAAAAATGCAGCCTCCTCGGTGCTGCATGCAGCTTGTGGAATGAACTATAGATAGACAACGCCCAGCTGGAACATTAGCTTGAACAAGGAAGCGGCATTTCGTGGAACCTGCGCCGTCAGCGAAGACAGCAGCAGACGACAGACGCAACAACTCAACACCCGCGACGATGAGCCCACTGGAAACCGAGTGCTCCCTTCGATTCGAGTCGCCGAACACAACGCACGTTTCGCGGAAGAGACCAGAAAAGAGACTGCCAAACCTGTCTAACCGGAGACTGATTATTGGCTTTACAGTACGATAACGCCGACTTTGGTCTTTTTAACGTTCAAACAAAACGACCCAGTGTGCACACTCCCAGGCACACTTTGCGCCATTTACGGAATTGCACTTCATGGCCTTGTGATTGGAACTTAATATATATACGCCGTTATACTCGTTGCATTCGCCGCAGAGCACTGGAGTGTTTCAAGAGTGAGCGCCCTCGGGTAATGAACACTCTTATTACAACCTCACGCACAGCATTCCATTTTTTTTTTTTCGCCAAGTTTTTTTTTTCTCAGCAAAGTTACCCGCGGTGGTGCAAACCGAGTTGCGTGTCATATCAACAAACAAAAAAAGTCGGTCCCGCTCACAAGGGTAGGGGGAAAAAAACTCGGCCGAGGAAACGCGTCACATAGTCGAAACCGGGCTAAACGTTAAAAAAGGACGCAGAGCTTCGACGACGGTACAACGTTGAATTAAGGAAAAAGATAGAAGGAATCTAACACGGAAAACGCTAACACATACAAAACACGTTTCGCGTTGGAGGTTTCGGCCTTGGGGTGAAACGGTGTGCTACCTACGCTGCACATAGGCGTAGAAACGACCACGCGGAGATTTTCGGTCGGCTAGCTTGGATTCGCTAACCGAGACAGCGCTACACACACACACACACAAATGGATCTCTCTGACTGCTCAAACGTGGAGCTAACAGTGTCCAGGTGGCTACTGACTTTGCTACCCCCCCAAAAAAGTTAGGCTCCGCTGCCGAAACTACACAAAAGGAAGAGTCAGAAAAAATGCTGTTCGGGGCGAGCAGGGAATGGTAGAAAGAAGAACGAGACAGAGAGAGGGGGGAGCAAGCAGATAAAACTTTCTGCGCGGAAGCTCCCTCGCTTCCAACGCGAGGCCACATCATCGCGAAACCCACGTCTTCCCCCTCGGGCAACCAAAAACTCCCACGCGCGCAGCCACTACTGTTCCCTCCCCTTCCCACGCAACGAGCACGCTAATTGCCCCCCAAACGACGATCGGATGAAATGCGCAGTTCCCCTGTTCGGAAAGTGAATAAATGACGAGCTAGATCACCGCTATCCCTCAAACACTAATCCACAGACGGAAGGGCGCTGGGGGAGAGAGAGAGAGGGAGTAATCCATGGCAGAAATGGACCACCAACGATCCACACTGGCGGCGTCGACGAAAACGCAACAACAACACGGGCCACGAATCGGCAAGCAAGCTTGCAGCACGGTACCACGAGCACAAACTTCTTCCACCGGGTCGCCAAGCTCTTCCACAGCCCCGAATTCGTATCGGGGAGAGACAGCGGAAGTGGTAGCATCCGCAGCGGAGCAGAGGCAGGGCCCGGCGAAACCGAAACCGTCCGCAGCGGACGCACCTCGGAATCCGTACAGCGGGCTGGTGGACGGCATGGTGCGGCTGCTGCTCCGGTGTGCAGTGGTCGGACGAACCGTCAGGCACCGAGTGCGCCAGCGCGAGCTACCTCCGCGGCATTTTATATTGACCTTCGCGCGCGCGCGCTGCACGGGCGGGGAAGGGAGAGGGGGCGCATTAAAACAAAGGGGCGTAACGAGACGTTTCGAAAACGCCACGCTCGGCGGGAGGGCTGCGCCGACGACGGGGTTGACGCCTACGTAGCGAGTCACGTGGTCGCGGCTGACGTCAGCCACGAGCCACACGCACATGGCCGCAGGCTTGCACCATTTTAGGCAAGACCACATGACGCTGCAGACACATACACAAACAGCGAGGGGAAACGAAGCTCAGACTCCCTAATTTTGTGCAGCAAAAAGGGGCTCTGGTTTTCAGATTTGACCGCGCTGATTTGATCTCTGTATACCGTTTCGTATGAAACTAAATATGATGATGACGACGACGATGATTATGATAGGCCCTCCGATATATCAGGACACCTGTTGTTAACAATGCTGACAACATGATGTCAGCGTTTATTGTTGATGATGATCGATGATGATGATGACTGCTATTGGTTTCCCCTTTGTAGCGGGGTGATGACATGTCATCTTACCAAAAAGGTCTAATATACCAATGTTTTATACTCCTGGTTTAATACTAGCGCTGCTTAGGGCAGGCACAAAAAGCTTATTAGGCACAAAATACTTTTTTTTCCTGTTTACAGGTGGTAACTGTCCTAGGCAATATTCCCCTCTCTGCTTTTCGTCCACCAGCATTGTAATCTTCTTTTCGGTGCCTCGACAACCTTGAAGTTAACTTCCTCTGTGCTACCCTTAAATCCTAGGGCTGCTGGAAGCCGAATATTTCCTTCATGTAGATTTGGATGGATACCCTCACATTCTAACACTATGTGCCGCATAGTTTCTGTTTCTTTTCCGCAGACCACGCATACCCCATTCATTTTGTGAATACTTCCCCACAAAGCTCTTAGTTCGCAAGCAATCTGCTCTAGCCTCAAAAAGCAAAGCACTGCCCTGGCAATTATCGTAGAAATTTTCCTTTCTGATGTTCAATTTCTCAGCCCTGTACATCTCTAACGACGTTTAGCTTCCATTTTTTCTCTCCATTTATTCGTTTCAATCTGTCCTTGCCTCTTTTTTGGTTACCTTGGCTGTTTTGGATTCTCCACTGTTCTTTCCGTATTTCATCGTTAGTCTTCTAGTTTTCCTTAACCACTGCGTGTCCACGCTTTTCAAGTACAGGCACCTAAAAACCTTAGCTGCCCACCTTCGTTGATCCATTGCTCTCAACCTCATCTCAAAACATATTTTACTCTGTGCTTCTCGAACTTCAAACGACGCCCAGCCTTATGTTAACATGATGTTTAACGCCATCTGTCGCCTTCCACCGTAACTACTTATCATATTACGCCGTGCGGGACACAACCCGAGTTTTATCCAGCTACGCTGCTATTTCCTTGCAGTAATAGAAAAAAAAATATGCTGTGTCAAAGGCTTTTCGAGAACTACTAAAATAAACCGCACGTACCATGTTTTTAATGCAACCAACCATTTCAACAACAGGCGAACAGCTTAAGGAGAACAGGATAAGTTCGCGGCAAAAAAGAAAAATAAGAAGAAAATCAGGTCCACTCGTTAGCCAGCGAAACCATGTACACAATGCGAGCAATTCCGCGCTTTTTGATCGGAGTATATATACTCTAAGCGCCGCACGATGCTTCCACTTTGCTGCACGCAACTAAAAGTGAACGCGGCGTGTACACGGGCGACGTACAAGGCGTCTTGTGCGACGAGCGAAGAAAGGCGACGCGGACACCCTTGGGACGTCCCACGTCCCGTGGCCTCGGAACTGAGACAGGTTCGCCCAATGCGAGGCACCAAACACGGGGAAGGGAGGGGCGACATACAGGCGCACACCACGAAAAATGGGTCTCGTCAGCCGACGCCGAAGGCTATACACGCACGAACGCGGCCAAACATCGATACTCGCGGTGGCGTTTGTGATTTGCGCCGTGCAGAACTCCGCGAAATATGTCGCACGAAACCGCCGCGCGTACCTTTGGAGACATTTGCTTTTGAACAACTGGTACAGACAAGCCCAGACTACTACTAACTTCTTATCAGACCAGTCTGAATATGAGTTCCCGGATGGTGATTACCATACAAAATATTTAGCGCAATCAAAGCGAAACCTTGACCTGCCGCGGTGGCAAGCGGTTATAAGGCGTTGTGCTGCTGAGCCCGAAGACGTGGGTTCGATCCCTGCCGCGGCGGCCGTTTTTCTGGTGGAGACGAAAAACGAAAACGTCTGCGTGTCTAGATTTCGCCGCACGTTCAATATCCCCAGGTGGTCGAAATTAATCCAGAGCCCTTCACTAAGGCGTGCCTCATAGCCCGGGTGTATAGCTTCGGCCTCCAAAATCTGAAAAACAGTTCCCAAATATAACGGCCTAGCGCTACACCTTCAGCGCGCACCCAATACGAAGCCTAGGAATCCACGGTCGCGCCGGAACCGTTGGCTGCTATAACGGCTCGCTAGCTGAAAGCGGGGAGAAAAAAGCCGCAAGCACGGGCCTGCGCAACCTGTCACAGTTTCCGGGAGAAGCGGCGAGATTGCATTGGCTGCGTATGCACATTCATACGCGTACACGTCACTTCGGCGGGGCGACCTTGATGTGCATGCCTCCGATTGCGCAGGTTCTCGTTAGTGAACGGGGGAGATGAACACACACACACGAGAGATTAGTATTCGCAGTGCGGGCGTGGGCAAAAAATTCCACGTATACTCTATAGTTTCCCAAACACTCTCCATGAAGCCCACTCTCTCGTTCTGTCCTTTAACGACCACTTACGCCACTATTTCAGGGTGCGTACAGCGTACGTACAACGGGCTCTCTTCACTGCAGTCGCCGCTGACGTCAATTCAAACACCGCAGGAGGACTGAGCAAGACGGTGCTGATGTCCCACATTACGGAAGCGTGTACTTCAGGTTTTGCGTCAACGGTGATAAAAAAAAAGCCAGCCGCATTGTTGGCTATCGCTTCGCCAACCGATGACAGAGAGCGGCAAAAATTTTAGGCGGCCGCATTAGAAACAAACCTCCTGCAGGTGCGTGGTGGCGATTTTACGGTTTACAGCCTCCTCGTTTACGGCTGTGGCTTGGATACGTGCATCTGTACGTTATTTCATTTAGCCGCTGCCCTCGCGGTCGTAAGGTTTCTTTTGTTTTCCTATTTCCCTCCGATTGGTGCATTCACGAAAGCTGCTTTACCACGTGATCTGCGAGATAAGCAGCACATTGTTGACCCCAACGGCTGAGATATATACATAGCCAGTGGACAGATATCCTTGGACGCTTCCCAACGCTTCTCGAGAGCCGCGCCCTTGTTTGCCCCGAAAACGGTGGGTGCTATAGAACCATGGTTACCGGACCCAACGCCGCACACAAATATCGGCGTATCTTATAAGTAATATAGGCTATGCAGGCCTGACACCACGGGTGCCCGACCGAGAAGCATGCATCGGAAGAAGTCCACGCAATGCACCGTAAAGTTGTCTCATTTATACGCGTTAGTTCACAACGTCGGCTGATAAAGGACAACTTCACGTTCTTGCGCAAGCTATGGCGCCCCGCACGGCAGAAGGATTGGCGCGCGAATATAATCAAGCCGCGGAATTCCCATTAGCGAGGCTCACGACCGTCCTTCTCGCTAAAGACATGGAGGTGGGCCTCTCGGTGGATCCGCCGCAATTTCCCATTACCTTCCGTCCAAGCCCATATATATGCACGTTCATTGGACACGGGCACGTTAACTGCCCATTAGCACTCTCCAAGACTCTAAATCGGATGCGCAATTATTACTGCAACTTCCCCAGGGTAAGAGCAAGGCGTTACCCTTCTAGTCAGGACGGCACAGCCGTGCACGTAGCCATGACGAATACACGCAGACGCAACGGGAGCAAACTGGCGTGTTCGCGTCCCGTCTTCGCACTAAATTAACCCATTTTCCGACTTACAATAAACAAGCGAGAAGCAAATACCAAGTTTTGGTCCCGGCGAACGCTCGGCAATGATTTTTTTTTCTAACAACATTTCGATGCAGCCCACCAAGCTTAGTTGGGGACTCTCGAATACTTAAGAAGCTGAATGCTAACCGAAGTCAAGTCCTGTACGAGCGTTTCAGCCCAGAAAGACGTATCGGTGTAATCTCATCAAAAATAAAAACAAACCTTATACAGGCACTCTAATTCTAAAAAAAAAAATAGAAATAAAATGTGCTAAATAAAAACGCCGAAAATTATTTTGCGAATTCTCGGGTCCTAAAACAGACTGAGACTCGGCAAAAGCATTTCCCAAGTCACAAAGTTCCTAAAGCCCATTTACTATTTTGCTAAAAGAAAAAATAAAGCAAACACCCCGAAAAGAAAAAAAAACCGCATAGGACGGTATACATAGACAGTACATCTTTCAACGAAGCTCCTGCTGCCAATCTGCGCATTCTTCAAGTATTCCTCCCGAAATTCGTTTTACTGCTGCCCTTTAGCAATGAAGTACGAGGACACCCCAAGCACTCCTTACTATGCAGCAATTGCGAAGGCGTGCGCGCTCCTGTGAGTTCGACACCTAAAAGCGGCCACAGCGTCGGCAGAGGTGCGGCGCGCAGAGCCCCTGGATCGCTGGTGACTGCTGCGCCCCAGGAGTGAGGACAGCGGCGTGACTTGCATGTTCATTCTGAGTCAAGCGCTGTGGATCCACGTGCCGCGTCGCAGACAACGGGAGTTTTCACAGCAAAGCTGTATACCTCCACCCCCCCCCCCAACGGTTTTGACAAGGCCTAAGACGCCGAGCGCATGCGTCAGGCTGTAGTCAGGCACACAGCATAGAGCTCAGAATTCGTTTAAGGAAACCACAAAACAAGCAGCGAAACCGCATTATGGATAATAATGTGCCTGTGAACAATGCGACCTGCCCCCTCCCACGTGTTCCTCGAAAGATTATGTTTGCAGATTATGCTGCTGCTGAATGCAGCTACACGCGTTGTCTTTGATTCGCATTCGGAACGACGTCAGTTCCGTGCAGCCGCAGAGCGGGGACGACAAGCTAAGCCTACCAGAGTTGACCGACTAAAACGCATAAACAACAAAATGGCGGCGCCCATGAACCGTCGCAGTGTAAACAAATGTCACGTGATGCGAACTGACCAATTATCACGGCGGCGGCACGGAACAATAGGAGAAAAGAGTGAAGGTACCCTGTACACTAGCCGAGCGCAAGCGACAAGCCCCGCCGAGACGACGAAAAACATTTCACGCTCTCCTCCATCACCATTTGTAGTGGTTTACAACAGCTTCGCTGGATGGACATCCACTTTCGCAGGGCGGGATGGCGGCCAATTTTTATTTCCCTTCCGTTTCAGGGACGCCAACTTTTTCGCCCTGCGAGTCGTTCAATGAAGCTGCCAGGCGTCCGACGCACAGCAGACAGCTAACGCAACCAACTACACTGCCACCAACGCGCGTCCTCATTCGTTCGACAGGCACTCAAGACGTTCGGCCAGAGAAAATCCCCTGCTTTCAAGGAAGGGCTGTTCTAAACCTCGTGTAGCAAAAAAGACGCCCATGAGATTGGGAGGAGGGGCGTATGCGTACGCAGTTCCCGAGGCGAGAAATTGGGCCACTTGGCTTCGCAGTTTAAATATTAAGCTGCGTTCGACCCCCCGCCGCTCGGCCTTCCGATGCTCGCCTTTTTGTTTCAACGCTCAAGACGAGACAGTTACGTACTGCCCCCTCACTTCAAAGTGTTTCAAGTGGCCATACACAAGGGTTAAAGGGATGAATATACGTCCCCAGTATCACGCGTATGAGTTGCCAGAAATTTATTTAAAGGATGTTTACTTAAGGGATGCCTTAAGTATGATCGACCAACTAGCCCAACAACGTACTACCTCATTAGACTTTATTGACAGAAAAGTGCGCTTTCTGCCTCATTTCGGGACGTTCCTCACGGCCTTTGTTATCAGGACGGTGTTGGGTATAGAGTAAGGACACTGTTGGACAAGCCTTAATAGCCTCAAGCTCCTGGCCGCTCGATTCGCCCGTCCGATTTCCCACAGACTGGTTCACGCTCGTATTGACCACACACACGCCACACGCACCAACGAGCACGGGCGCACGCAAGAGGAACCAGCCCACGGCAGGTATAGTATACACGTCTTGGATATTTCCCAAGAGTAGACAGCTGCCAAGAGAGGGGAGGCTGCCAGAGGGGAGGAGTTGAGGAACGCCCACGAGGGCACGCACGCGCAGCCTGTCTTCGGCGCTGCCCCTTCGAGGCCGACATCATCGGGGAGAGAGAGAGAGAGAGAGTGCTCGATAGCGCCCGATTTATTCCCCTCCGCGTACGTGAGGCCCGGTGTAATTGCCGTTCGTCGCCGGTGGTCCCGGCTGCCGGGCTTCCACACTAGCGGCCGCGCTCTCACGCACGGCGCGTTTCTTTTCCGCTCCGGGCACACAGCGACAAGAGGAGGACCGAATCGTTGACGTATTTGTTCGTTTACCGACGAGCGGACCCATTTCACACCCATTAGTCTTTCATCGAACCGACTGCTCGCTTCATGTCGTGTGGCTGTTGGCTACATCTGGTTGCGGAAAGGAAGAAGTGGCGGTGTTGTCGAAAGAGCGGTGAACGGTGTGGGTACGGTACGGCGAGGGCCTGGCTTGTTTTAGAATTGGCCATGACGCTGTGAACACGCAAGGGGAAAACAGACCGCGAAAGCGATAGTCACAGATGACGTGGTCTCTGTCAACTCGAGCCGTCCGTCTTCTTGACAGTGAACCGTAGGTGGCGTGCCAGACTTTGTAGCACTGTCAACCGCATCCGAAAACGACGGCATCCAATTGGTACACTGAATTCAGGGTCTAGAGGAGGACACTGACTAGGCAATATCCTGGTGCGGGGTGACAAGGAGGCATTCTAGGGACTGCGAAGGTCAGACGGAAAGTTCAGCGGAAGTTAGGAGACACGAAGACACCATAAGAGGTTAATCAAGGTAACGGCTGAGCTGAATCGGCCCATGCTCTTGGGGCGTTTGTCTTTAGTGTGTACTATGCGCATAATTAGCGGCAATTCGTGGGGTTGCTCCGATACCGCTCTCCTCTTTGCACATATAAGATCCCTGTTCCTGGGCTTCTTGCGCAAAAGCCTTCGGGCCCTATACATAACTTATCATACACAAGCTCTCTCGTCTACGTCTCTCAACAACAGGAGCTCTATGAGAAGCTCGGGTGCTTTCCTACCAACCGCTACAGCCATTCCGAACATTACTGCGCCATTCCCCTCGGGCTTTCACGCGTGATATAACAGCCACTCCGCGTGGCATGGAAGAGACTCGATAATTTGTTGATTGTAAGGTTTATTAGCGCGTCGACGCAGAGCAGGCGAAGAGGCGCGCCGTAGTAGAGGGCTCCGGGATTAATTTTGATCACCTGGGGATCTTTAACGTGCGCCGAAACCTCGTACACACGGGCATTTTTGCTTTCGCATCCACCAGAAAAGCGGCTACCACGGCCAGGAATCGAACCCGCGTCCTCGTACTTAGCAGCACAACGCGCCACCGCGGCGGGTGGGAGAGACACTCCTCTGGCAATTTTCAGCGACAGCCTTGGCACCGTGCACCATTGTGCCGCCGAACATAATCATCACAGCTCCCGGAAACAGCCAAACGTCATCGATGCACACACGTGCACTGAAGTTCGTTACGCTAGAGTACATTTTTGTCCCTTACGGGGACCACTTTATGCGGACGGTTCCGCTATACCTCGGAATTATTTGCCATTGGCGCGTATGATGTGATCGGGGCGGTGTACATCAAGGCCTTGGCTTTAAGGCGTCCTCATACACCGCTGCCGAGCTAGGTAGCAGCTGCACTTCATTTCATCATCATGCGCGGAAATAAGCGATTTTCTGGGACTTGCGAGGCGTCCTGCAAGCTCTCAGAAAGCTATCCAGCCCCAGCAGTGAGCTTGTATACTAGCAGAAAGACGAATAGGGCACTAAACAGACGAAGACGAAGGAAGAATAGAGATGCAAGTTTTCATAAAATTTTGAGGTGCATGAAAAAAACACAGGTTTTTATCGTGTTTTTTTTCCCAGAACTAAGAAAAATAAAAAAAAACAAGTTTCTGCACAGTACAAAAAATTAGACATACGTTGTCTAATGTCTAATCAAACGCGGAAAGTGACCGGAGTTGCTGGCGACTACACGAACGAAACCAAATTGCGGCCGCTGTAAAAAGAAAACAAGTAAATAAAATATGCAAACAAACTTATTTGCGTTCGGATGGGATTTGAACCCGGGTCGCCAAGAGCCGCAGCCAAGTGTGGTAACTACAGCACTAACCCTTTACCGTGCCAGGACGGAACAAGAATTATCCGGGTGCGCGCCGCATGACAGGTGAACGGGACGGCCCCGCAAACACGATGCAGCAGTGAAGAAGCCTTCGATAATCGCTGGCTTTCGCCTTCGAATCACTGACTGACTGAAGTGCCCGATGAGATTTTCTGTTAACACTGAAAAGAACCACAAAGTCCCAGCAGAGCTTCCGTTCTCAAAACCTGGGGACAATTTCACCTCAAGGCATTGATTTCAGAAAGCATTTCCCTCCCTGCAGATTGGTCACATCACAACAAATTTCCCGGAGAAGAAGCTCTGCTTTTTTTTTTTTTTTTTTTCACGAAGGTGTTTTATGCTAGGAGTCCACCAAGATCTGACTGACGTCATATCCGTCACGGAAATGACATTGCTAGAAAAACGCAACTGCGCCAGGTTTCGAGCCGGGTACTCCATCGCCGGAACGGGAGGTGCCAGACACTTTACCGACTCCGCTACGAGCTCAAGCGCAGACAGCCGTACAAAGGCGCCATATATCTTTCTTATAACCGCTTCTATTTCGATGGTGCTGCCGTCTAAGAGAGGTGAAGCGAAGTAGTGCATCACGATGCTAATAAGCGCCGACAGTTAGCGCCAGCTGAGCTCGTCGCAACGCAACGTCTGCCGTACACTCCACGGAGCAGGGACGCAGTGGTCGCACATTTGCGAAAGCGACGCGCCAGCAGGCTGTCGCTCGCCGAGCATACCCACAAGACAGCCCCGCAAATCATGCTCTTTCGCTGCAGCGGACGGCGACTTCACCAAACAATTCATGGCAACCCGTTCGGTATCGTTCGCATGGTTTGCGAGCGCGTGTGGTTTCATTCGTGTTTACGCAGTGCCCCGGCGCGTGCACTCCAGTGTCTAATTTTGAGACGTCTGACGGCGCCATACCGACGAAATATAAATAGCGACGTGCCAAGTTTTCGTATCGATGCATTCAACTGATCATGTGAAGGCCACACCCTCACTTTCATGTTCTACCTGATTCCTATGAGAGAGGGATCAAACACATTTTTTTAATTGCTCACATCTCTAAGGAAGACACGAAAGACAGCGGTAAACAGGCGCCAACAGGGTAGTAGGCCCCTGTTTATTTCTTTCGTGTTTCCTTCGTCTTCGTCCGTGTTTAGCGCCCTATCCGTCTTTTCTGCTACGACAATGCACCAACTAGCTCAACGACTTTTGACCTGTCTGCTAAACCAATGAACTGCACACAACGGCAAGTGCGAGTGCGAGGCGGGCCATCACGTATTCTTTCAAGGGCATGCTTGGTCACTCTGGCATGCAAGGCATCCGATGCAGGAAGCAGCTCGGGTCCTCCCATTGGTAACACTCCCTTCCCTGGATGAGAACAGAAATGTCCTTGTTTTTGTGACTGGACAGACTGCGTAAGTGTCGGAGTGGCTGGACCCTGATTACAGATATCCACCCTCTGCGTGCCACTGACGCTCACTGGGCATTCCGCTTTCGCACGGTCCAACAAAAGGACTGAAAAGGTGCCGCACCGTCCGCGCCTGAACGTTGGCGTACACCCGAAACTTCGAATTTTAGATTTGGTGGGAAGGATTCACCACTGTGCATGCCCGACGCGCGCTGTGCGAGAACACGGAACATTTGCTGTGCACCCGACCGCGATTCCCCGCTGCGCTCCTTACATGTCGCGTGTACGACGTACGTGGCAGTAATGTTGAACTGAGCCACTTCCTTGAACCCGGAGCCAACAGCAACGACTGATATCTCGGCAAAAATATTCTGCTTATTTTTCTCCTGGACACTGGACTTGAAAAACTCATTTATCCCTCACGAGTGACATTCCATGTATATTCGTCGCGTTGTAATGCCTACGTTTTTGTGTTTGTCATTTCGGTATTCTCCCTTCACTTTACACTGTTCTCTTTCTATTTTTGTCCTTTCGTATTTCCGTTTGTCATCTCGCTGCTGTTCCCAACGTTTTTAGCCAACACCCAATTCATTACAGTCAACTCCCATCTGGCGTAGTATAGCGTAAGCTTTCCAGTTCTGACAAAGAACCCCCCCCCCCCCCTTCCCTTCCCTAAGGGGGTGGCGGTTGGCCTGGCCCACCATCACGGATGACCTCTCAAAGGTTCAAGACGGAGTGAATCCCTAATGGGCCATTCACTGGTCAGCGATCACTGCACCATTAGGCGGCCCTTGTTTCCGATAAGTGCTAGGCATCGTTTGATCGGCTGGCATCATTTATCCTAAACAGGTGCACTCACGCAGGAGAATGAGATAAAGACGCAGGTAACGAACAGAGCACATCGACGGCTGTCCGGGCGAACGACTGGTGGCCAGCTCTCCACACACAAGAGCTCTCCCACGTCCCCTGCGATTCTGGCCTTGTAGGTTAGGGCACGCGCCAGTTCTTAAACGACTTGCCCAGACGACGCGGCTAGGCTCGCTGCGCTTTCTCGAAATGCCGGCACAAAAATCTGACCAGAATTCCTGCTAGCAAATCAATTGCCCCCTCTGTCCGCTTGCTTGTGTGATACGCAGCTCGTCACCTTATGCGAGAGGCCGGCTGTCGAACCAAACAGACCTTCACAAGCCTATCTACGCGGTGCGATTTTCATTTGCAAATTCGGTGGCGGGAACACCTAGTTGCACGTGTTCCTAATGGTCACGGGTCCGGCCGGACTACACCGGAGGAGCGGTGTTCGCACGAAAAGTTGGGTCTCCCAAAACATTTTACGACCTGCCGCAACAGCGAAAATAGATCGCTCTGCGTACCGAGCAGCGTCCCAGCACTGAATAATTCGCGGGTTAAGTTCGCACCATGTAGTCCGGACTACAGGTGGCGCCGTCAAGCGACTGCGGTTAAGTTGCAAAAAGACTCACAAAAAGTGAGACGCAAGAACCAGAACAAAATTAAAACAAACCGAAACAGGGAAAACAAAAATTGTGAGAGCGATCAATGAAATTCATGCAACAGTAATGCGTTAGCATCTAGTCCGCCTACGTTTGGTCCCTCTGGCGCGTTCACGTCTTGCACGGAACGATGAGGCGGCCACCGACGATAGGTTTTGGTAGGTTTCAAACGAGCCTTCGTGCAAAGGCATCGCCCACAAGCATTTTGGGCGGTTCGTTTTCGTCGCATGCACAGGTTCGGCATTCTTCGCTCGACGCTCTTGAAAAGCAACACTCGGGCAAGGCGAAGCGTCCCTTCTTCAAAGGGACAGACAACCGATTTTTGTCGAGTATAATTTATCTGTCCCTAATGAAAGCGCATCATTTAAAACACCGCAACCACGAACGGTTTTGCTGATAGCGGCCTAGAACTTTTGAAATGAGCATTTTCAGGTCTACCGGCCATACGTGGCCCGCCAAAAGGAGTGCTAGTAACCATCACATTTTATTCCTTTATTCGGGTTTTGAATCGTGCATTGAAACCGACAGAGTTGTTTGGACCCTTACGGTAGTGTCACGTTTTGGCACAACATGGCGCCACTTTTCCGACTTCAGAAATTTTAGTGCAAAATTAAAATTATTTCCGCCTATTTATTTGGAAATCCCATGCGGTCACCCCAGTATATAAAACGCTGGCTTTCAAATGAGCTAGAAGGCATGCACTCCACAAAAGTCGGTTGTCTGTCCTCTTTAAAACTACACAGCGCATGGAGCACTAACGCGACAACCGGAACCCGCGGTCACGCCCCCACTTGACCTTGAGCGCCCGACTTGGCCCGTTGCCAAACACTCGACCTTGTCCCCACTTGCACTCGAGCGAAGGGCATCGCTGACGGCCAACTGGAACAGTGCCAAGCCTGTGCAGGGCCGCATTTTGAGCGCGCGGTTGTTCCTCTCCTCTTCCATATGGCTTCGCGCCAGATCGGCGAACACCCACAACCGGCGGGTTTCAATTCGCATGAGCGTTCTAATGTTTGGGACTAGACTTTACCCTGTACGCCGACGCGACACTTTCAATTGTGGCGCACCTCCAACTACAGATATTCTGGAGGCGAATGCCTGCAGCTTACAACATTTGTTTGCGACAACAAAGTATCTGTCGGCGGCCTGTCCCCCGCTAGAAAATTAGTGAAGGGACGCAGTTTACGATGGTTACGGGGATATGCGTGCTATTAACGTAACCCATCTTTAGGCGTGAAGGCGACCCATCGCGGCAGACGATGGCAACTGCGGGAAAAACGCGTTCAGGGCCAGACATACATGCGGGGAGCGACGCGCTACCGCACGCGTTTTCTCCCGTCCGGCGGCGGCCAGGAACTCGCGGGAAGGCTGCCGGACCGGTTCTGCAGTGGGAGAAAACGCGCGCGGAAACGCGTCGCTCCCATCGCTCCCCGCACGTGTGACCATTTCCCGATACCAGTCAAGGCCCGTTCGCACTTGCGACGAAAGCGGGCGAACGCGACGGGAATTCCGTCGTTTGTCGCGCGACGATCGTTTTGGTCGAATGGTCGGGACCCATTTTCGTCGCGCGACAGAATTCCCGTCGCTTTCGCTCGCTTTTCGTCGCAAGTGCGAACGGGCCTTCAGAGAGAGCTAAGGCGCAGTCACAGGATCACTCACCGGACTTGTCGTTGAGGTTGGACAGTGAGGAGGCGGCGGAGAGGGGCGTCCTGGCGCCCGATCCCCCGCTGCTGAGCGGGGACGGGCCCGTGTTGGCGCCGTGGGGCGTCGGCCCCGCAGAGGTGAGCGTGGTGGGCCTGCGCAGCTTGCTCGGGGGCCGCAGGGAGCCCCCCGGCGTGGCGGCAGAAGATGGCGGGGGCGGCATTCCACCGCTGCCGTTGGTGGCGGCTGCCGGGTCGTGGCCACTCATGGCTGCGCCGCCGTCCGTGCCGGACGACGACTGCGCGCACAAAGGGGACCAGGTTAGGCACGACATTGAACACATGACAGGCAAACGTCCGCACTGCAAATATCACTGATAAATCGCGCAAGCCCTAAAGAATGGCAGGAACTTCCGACGGGACCAATGCACAGAAACCCCTGGGCAGACGACTCGGAACAAAAGCGGCTACTTCCCACCTCTAGCAAACGATTCTGACTCTCCAGCACCCAGTTCGGGCAGGCACCAGGCAACCGGAAAATTTCCCTGCAAGGTTAATAGCTACCGAGCAGCTAGACGTTTTAACGATTCGGAAAGCGATTGTAGACCACAAAATTCTCGTTTGTTGAAAGAATTCAGCCATTCCTGCTCTGTGTGCGCTGTTTACTTCTGAGTCAAGGTAGGGGAAGAGGATAGGAGCAGAGCTGAAGCATACTATAGGTCAGCTGGATCGAGCGGTTTCACATCAGCGTAGCGTGGTTCGTGCCTAAGTACGGAGAGGTCGTTGAAGGTTCACGCAGCACGAAATGCCATGCGAACTGTCTCCGACGGCAATTTCCCAACATCGGAGCTGAACTTGCAGGACGATATGTCGCCTCTCGCCAACGACCTATCGGCCACGACAGGCAGTACGGTCTGTCCGGCTGCTTCTGCATTATCTGCATGGTAAATCATTAATTGATTTGATTGTGAGGTTTAACGCGCCTACGCTACATAGGCGATGAGGCGCGCCGTAGTGGAGGGCTCCGGATTAATTTTGACCACCTGGGAATCTTTAACGTGCGCCGAAATCTCGAACACAAGGGCTTTTTCGCTTTTCATCTCCATCAGAAAAGCGGCCGCGGCGGCCGGGGATCCAACTCGCGTCCTTGAGCTCGGCAGCACAACGCCTTAGCCACTGAGCCACCGCGGACGGGTCAGCGCGGCAAATCAAAAGAACCACGCAGGAAAATTGTTTTCCCGTGTGATTTTGCATCAACGGAGACCCTCGGCGCCTTGATTTGTTTCGCAGTGAACAAGAAGAACCGCAGCTGCTCGTCTTTCTACGGAAGCAGACTGTCCGCGTAACGGATGCGCACGTATACACGAAAGCCCAAGTGGCTCCATATATGTACTTCCTGATCTTGTTTTAGAACCAGCTATATGTTGCTCACATAAGAGGAGGTGACCTGAACTGTAGCTCGTTCCGCAAACTGCGTGCAGCAGGACCGCAGCTACGTAGCTTACCGCAACGGTTGCACCTGCCCAGCGGGGGATCGGAAATGTCCGTCCATAGTCCCCAAGTGCATTGTCGCTTTTCTACAACCGGCCTTACTAGAATGCCACGGCGAGCTAGACGTGCTCGCTGGGCAGCTTTGCTGAAAGCCGTGTAGCATCCGTAGTGCAACACTAAGCTTGTAAAGTGAACTATAGTGTCGCCTATGCCACCTTGTCATAAAAATAGCTTCTCTCTCTCTCCACCCCCCTTTCCTATGGCTCCAAGCCTCCCATGCAAGACGCCAGAAATGTTTACCGTGATTGCAGGGTAATAGAGCAACGCGCGAAATGCGAGATAGCCCCTCACGTAACAGGAAGACACGGCAGAACGCTGGCAATGGATGGGCACAGTCGCGGTATGTAGGGGACGGTTCCCATCACTGACGAGGGGCAGATGCGAGATGCTCGCGTGCCGACAGCGAGGGATCGGAAGGGTCGTTGCGTGCATGCGTGGTAATCGGCGGCGTGAGTGGCCGGAAACAAAGACCCGGAAGAAGAGGGTCGCTCGGAGAGTATACGGCCACCGTCTATCGTCGGGAGATTCGTGCGTCTGTGGGAGCACGCAGGTGTCACCTGCTCTTCCAAGTCAGCCCTTTACTGTCGGCCGCAAGCCCCACGGCACACCGGAGAAGAAAAGGACAGGTGCGCCTCTGTCAATGGAGTGATTGCTTATCATCGATACAATTACACTTCGCGTGCACTACAAGGTAATCTGACTGGCTCAACCAAAGCACTGATGGCTCTGGCTCAACTACGGAGTAAATCCGCGATAGAGCAAAATAAACATTAAAAAAACCTCGTTTTAACAAAATATCGCTTTATAAAAAGCGTTTTATAGGTCCCCACTTGCAGTGCATACAAAGCAAGTCCATCTCCGCTTTTAACAAAATATCCCTTATAACAAAGCCAGTTTCCCACCCTGAGGACTTCGTTATAAGAGCGGTTTACAGCAGTCGAACCTATAACGTAGTAGTATCGGGGTAGTATATTAGTTCGTTATATCAGATATTTGTTGTAACAGTAGAGGTAAAAATGGCTTTAACAAGCAGGCAATCTGGCTAGCGTGAAAACCCTACATACAAAACATTATTCTAGGCTTCGAACCCACTATAATTGGGTAATCCTTGCCTGTCCCCTTGTGGATATTCAAACTAAACGTACCGGAACATGAGAATGTGAAACTAAAACAGAACAAAGTTCCATGAGTGAAACTTAGGCGCAAACAGACACAGGGACGAGAAAGGGAAACGACACCAGCGAATGGGAAGCGCTAGTGTCGTTTCCCTTTCTCGTCCCTGTGTCATGTTTGCGCTTAAGTTTCACTCATGGATGTTCACCAACTAGCTCGTCTCTCCATTTTGCTTCAGAACAAAGTTCGTTTGACAAAACAGGCCTGCGAGGTGGCGCAACCAACCACTCCAATGCGCTTTTGCGCCGGACGACCAAAATTTTCCCAAGTTTTTTCATGTAATTAAAAAGAATAGTTGTGTTATCTTTCAATTTTTCTGTTCTGCTCTTTTTGCGCTAGCTTTCCAGTTCTTAGCCTCGCACAAACCAAACAGTTACTTCGTTAAACCGAATTCAGGCGCGACTATCCGTTTCGGTTTCGTTATAAGAATGTGTACGCTGCAATTAGGTTATACCAATCTACATTCCATTTCATGGTTAACTCTAAGCCGAGAAGTGTGAATAAGTGTTCTTCACGAATAGCAAGTACTCATAAGGTTGACTATGGCACAGATTCATTGCAAGTTAGAATTTGGAACAATGAGCGCTGCACTAAAATTCATCCATTAATTCGTTGAGTCTTGAGAGCACCACGGAGGTCGATGCCTCAACTTCGCGACAGTGTTTAGCGAACGCACGAATTTAAAGCGCAACGCGTAATGCAATGCGCGAATAGCACCACAATGGAACAACGAGAGCGCAGGAGTGCGGAGACGCCGTACACCGGACGCTTGATCGAGCGAAGACTGAAGCAAGAATGCCGATGTGCAGTGTTCGCGCTGAAGCGGCTAACCGCTTCGAGTGGAGTTAGAGCAGCGTAGTGCTTAAAACGGAAGGAGGGAAACAAAAAAAGACAACCGACGTAATCAGCCGAACCGTAAAAAGCTGATTCTTATGCCAATGGATTTTCTAAGTTTCATTTCTGGTTCGTTTACACGGGACGCAGAAATTTTAGTTCCGATACCGAGAGTTTTAATAAGTTATCTGAATACAAAACCAACCAACTTACAGGCTACGTTCCGTTAAGCGGCAATTCCATTTCCGTTTATCGATATTCTACTGTAGTTCGTTGCGTTACAGCGACGCGACTTCCGTTTCGGTTTCGTTATTAAAAGAACAAGTGTCGCTGCAATGAAGCGTAACCAACCACAGTTCGCATTTAGTTAACTATAGCCGATAATTTGCTATATAAGTGTTCGTTACAGCGAGGTGCAACTGTACTCATAAAAATTGACTCATGGCGACGTTCATTTGCGTTAAATTTCGTATGGCGCCGCGACGTGATGGGAATTGATGACATCATCACATCGAATGATCTTTAGAGCACACGTGATTGGTCGAATGCCTCAACCGCGACCATTTTTAGCGAAATGGTGACGGTATTATGCGCAACGGCTGTCGTCACCCTCGCGGCGCCAAAGCGAACACCGATGAGCGCGGTAAGTGCGGGACGCCAATACAACAGGCACCGTAGTAGGAAAGTTTGCTTCACCGCAAGAATGTCCCGTGTGACGTGTTGCAGCGTCTACAGGAGACTCCGCTCCTTTTCGGTGGATATTTTGATTCATTGTAGTGTTTAACGCGCCGACGCAACGGAGGCGACGAGGCGCGCCGTAGTGGAGGGCTCCGGATTAATTTCGACCACCTGGGGATCTTTAACGTGCGCCGAAATCTCGTACACACGGGCGTTTTCGCTTTTCGCCTCCATCAGAAAGGCGGCCGCCGCGGAAGGGAATCGAACCCGCGACCTCGTGCTCAGCAGCGCAACGCCTTAGCCACTGAGCCACCGCAGCGGGTGTTTTCGGTGGATACGGGGTTCTCCCGGTGCAACACGCTCGATGAAGATGACGACGGTTAAAAAAAGTTTGCGTAACCAGAGCAAGCTTTCGGCAGCAATAACTGTCATGCAGATAGTTTTTTTTTTCTTCTTTCAGTGACATATGTTGTGCTACCCACAGTAGCAGCTCTCCGGCTTTGAATACGACGTGCAAGGGTGGATTTGGCATATAGCAGCAAAGTCGCCGAAAAAAAAAGTCGTTGAACTACGATGGTTCACTTCTAAATACTGTACAATTCTAAATAGAGGTAATAAATGTTGACACAAGTGGGCCTAGGTTCACTAACTTTTTTCTACGCCGTCCAACAGATCTCGGCGGTCCGAGCGAGCGATACCGACGGAAGGTTACCGCTGCAAAGAATGTGCAGGCGAAGCCGGCCGAAGGGAAGTAGCGAGGCCGGAGCCGAAGTGAGGGATGAGAAGTCGAGAAGACGTCACGGCCGCGTTGCGAAAGGACCCCCCCGCGTGCTGAGGAGGATTGAACCGCGCTGCAGGCACTTTAATAAAGTTTCCTCTCACTCTTTAGACAAGACAGTAATTACCGAAGCCCATAAAAAAATTTAATTTCGGAAGTATCGTTTCAGCCAAGAGACGCCCAGGATGGTTCAGAAACCGCGGGACAGAAAAGCAGAACAAGGAATGTGCGTCAAGGTCACAAGAAGCACGAATTGCGACGCGTGCACATCTGCTGGCCGCTGGAGCTTTCTCTGATAGTAACCTACCCTCGACTTTTTGTAGCCGCTACCCAAGCCCGCCTTTTTAATTGCGCCGACTCTCCGTCGCCAAGTTATTTTCCCCCAACATTTTTAAACAACTTATTGCACCTCGGCTCACGGGAGGGTAATTGCACACCCACCACACACACACACGCTTACTACGCCTCAGCCACGTCGAGACGTACACATCACAGCAGGCGCTCGCGCTACGGTTTCCCGCCAATTCAAGTTTCTCGGCGCGCACTCTCGTATACAGTTTGCTTTGCGATTCAGCTGGCTGCGTGTCTACGCGCGTTAGTCATCCCCCAACGCGCCCTTGAGCGTATGCGAACGTCGCCGAAACGCCGTGTACGCCAAACATGGCCTCACTCCCGGACTACGCACACACCAAATGTCCTTTTTCACGTTTCCTTTTTTTTTTTTTTTTTTTTTTTGCGCAGCCTGGCTCGTTCACTTTCTGCTTTGCCTCCTCCGGCGCACAGCAGGCGGTCGAAACTTGTTCGCACAGGGCACTTTGATTACAAAGGCATGCAGACTCGCACGCTGCTGTCGCGTGGGCGTCATACAAAACGGCAGGCCGCGTCTCCTTGAGAGCAAAACAAAGGGTAGGGGTGGGAAGGCGATAGGAGTTTCCTTTTACAGTTAGACCGGGATGTAACGAACCTCTATATACCGAAATCGTGGATTTAACGAAGTTTTTCCATTCCCCATTGACAGCCCCATTGAAACCCATGTGTCTGCATGGCGACCTCTATGTAAGAAAGGCGTTGCGATGGTCGACCCTGATGTAACCAATTCCGCTACGCTGATGAGCCATGGTTTTTTAAACACTCTTTGAAAATCGGCTCGAGAAGTGCACTAATTTAGCAAACTTAGCCCCGCACCCCAAACTACCGCGCGTTCCCAGTGTCGGTTGGGTGCTACTAGGTCTGCCTGTCGGCGTGCAGTCGCGCGTCCCCACTGCCGTAAAGCGTGCCGCAGTTTGCAGACAAGCTCGAAGACTAAAGAGCCGGAAAATCCACGCCGCACGTGTTTCCTTGATCCCGGCCTTTGAACCCAAAGAGGACGAAAATGGCTGTTTCGGTCCGCACTGCAGCAACCACGAGGGCAGTTGTTCTAGTATGGCGGGGCCAGTGCATACGAGCTCGCCACACTAATGTGGCAAGTGCAAGTACCATGCACACTTAAAAAAAAAAAGCCGTAACGTTTCTCTAACCGAACCAATACAAGGAAGGCTGAAAGGCAGGAAACACGCGACACAAATTTTGTTTGCTACGTTCTCTTTTCTTTTCAATGCGACGCGTCGTGTCACTTTCACCGGGAAAGCGATGATGACTATTATTGCGATGATGATGATCCTTAGCGAGTGGCACATACCCAATCAGGGGAATGGGAAATATGAGCGGTTGGGGGGAAAATGTTAGAGTCCTGTATGTAGGCAACTTGGAGAGGCTGGAAAGCATTTTGAAAGCAAAATAAAGGACAGGTAGACATAACTGAGAAGAATTGTATAAAAAAAAAGTAGTTCGCCCGGATCGCTCACGACCGTCGTCGCCGACAACAAGAAAAACAAAAGTGGCCAGCCTTTCCCAATTCGTCAGTCGTCATGTCTATGAGAAGCTAGGGACATTGCATTTTTTTTTTTACTGTGAACTGGAGGGATTGTTGTTTCCCGTGTCAAGAGAAGGGTCGTAATGACGTCAGTGAGAATCCGGACGGCCGTCGCTATGATTTTCCGATAGAATGGTGGCGATTCTCAGATGAGATATGGTCAACTTCACTGGACTTCTTTTTTTGTTTTGCTCTTCTAAAAAGGCCACTTTTCAGTTGTGTTGCGTACAACCTCCACTGTGTCTCGTGAGCAGCGAAAAAAGAAATTATTGTCGCGCGCCATGCAGAAAAGAACTTGAACAAGGTTTTAGGGAAAAAAAATTCTAATCCCACTCTACACATCTGCGGCGGCTGCTCTACGTTGGCACATTTTATGGGCGTCCAACTATAGCCGACACCTTCTTTAATTGGCAGGAATCAAATCAGGCCAGCCACCACTCTTTCATCTCCTTATTAGGGGAAGGCGACTCGAGGCAAAGAAACCACGTGGAAGCGTTTGTTTAATGCCCTACAGCCCTGAATGCTTATTGGCAATTCCTATAGGGGACTGCCATTAATTCCCCCAGTGTCTGAGATGCGGATCGCTTCGTCAGACAAAATCCTGCGTAAATCTATGACCATACAGGCGTTTCTATGGCCCTAGACTCTGCAGAATTAATGGTCCGATTTCTCCTAAAAAAAACGACGATTGATACGCAAAATACGCGCGATACCCTTTGAACAGAGGCACCTACTACCACCGTAGACGAAACAGTGACGCGGAATCAGCACACTATGCGACCCGAAACATTGTGTCTGCGCACTATTTGAAGATGAAGTTCGTTTCATACGCAGTAATAAAATCGTGACCGGGTAAAGTGCTGAAACCATCCGCCTCCATGAAAAAAAAAAAGAGGAAAGCAATATTAACGTAATTTCGCTTATTACAAGATCAATTCCATGTATTTCGGGCTTTTTATAAGATCCATCACTCGCGCGTCATGTTCTATCGTGGTTTGTGGTTGTAGGGTGTATGCCGCGCTTCCACAACCTCAGCGCGACTTAAAACAAATCACGAAAATCACGCACACTTCGTACCCCCTTCTAAGACTGAATGCCTTCAGGGGGAACGTGCATATCTACGCGCGATAAAGCCTAGCTGGACCACGCGTTATGCAGCACGAGACGGCGGAGGAGACGGCGGGGCGAGAAGGTCGACGCGGAGCAAGACATTAGCCCCCACGCGTGGGTTGCCCAAGCCGAGGATGAAGGGGGAACACCCGAAGTACCGGGATGGAGACGGATACACGACGTCGCGAGCGATAATGCGGCTGGCTCCTCATTAAAAATGCCAGTCTCGTGCGAAACTCTCCGGTCTACCCTGTCCAGAGTGGGCCATTAGTGAGTGAAGGCGTCAGAACGAGACCCCTAATGGTCCCGCGGATTAAGAGATAACCGCCTCTCTAGCCGGCCTGTTGGAACGCCGCGCACGAGAAGGGCCCGGCACGAGGCACATCCGCTGTGATTCCTTCCGACCAGTACGCAGTTGATTTCGCCAGCCTCGGCGCGTCGCCATAAGGCACGATTAAATAGGCGCCACACGCTGCGCTGCCGAATGCGCGCAGTCCTAAACTTGGGAGGAAGTGCTGTCGTACCAAGACAGGATAGAGTGCTTTTGCGCGCGCCAGCCAGTCCGCGAGCACCGGCGTACGACGACAAGCGGTCAACAGGTTTAAAGTGGCATGCAAGAGCCTGAAGGAGGTAGCATGTACGCCCGTGTACAGGTCCCAACCACTACACATTGTACACGACTGCTCTATAGATTACATTACGTTTATTATCCGACTTCATACATCGTTGGGACGGCGCAAAATGTACCCGTGGATCTGACAGTCTACCGCGCCCGTATCCTTCGACTATGGGTAACACTGGAAAGGGAAAAAATGGTATATACGCGGCTCTCTGAAAGCGGGAATAAAAATATAATCTACAACCGCAATATACTGACCTATCGACCTGTTGCTGCCTTTTATTTTTATACATATTCTGTGGTAGCCCCCCTCCCCCCCCCCCACCACCACCGGCGTTCTGAGATGTATTGGCGTCGAACACTCGTAGAGGAGGAAAGAAGAGTACTATGTCTGCACAGGTCACTTCTTTTCGCGCACATCACACAAGTTATCGCATGCGCGTATATGTAAAAATGGTTTCTTCAAACGTTAGCAGAGCATTGGAGATTAAGTAACACGTGCTCCCTTTTAATCGTGCTGCAAGCCACTGCACTTTTTTTTACCATGCTGCTGCCACACGCCTCGTATTACCATTCCCCAAAACGCGGTAAATGCCCGGGTTGTCAGGGGCTCGTCGATTTACCCCCCCCCCCCCCCTTTCATTGGTGTCCACGAAAGCCCGCATGCACGGCGAAACGCACTGCTTACTACCGTTTACGGCACGTACCATGCGTGTTTATTCCCTGGAACAGACGTCAGTTAACGGCGCCACCCGTTCGGCGCTTCCAGGAACCGAGAGCGAACGGGAACAGGCAAGGAGGAGCCCTCCAGCTGTTGCCGCCTCCAGACGTTTACACCCATATCGGTCCGCGCAAGCCTGCTGTACACAGCTAGCGAACCTTGACCCGAAGACAAGACTCGCCGCCTGCGCGTGCACGGTATTTATACGAGGAGCGGCGCGGGGACACACAGCCGAGAGGCTCTAAAAGCCTCCGCCATCCGCGACGCTGCCTCCGAGGGAAAAGATATCGCGCGCAGTTTCCGAACTAGCCTCGCGTGGGCAGTACAGCCCCCTCGGGCTGCACTGTCCCAACAAGACGACGCTGGCTGCAAGGGCACGCAATGAGGGCTCGGTCCCTCACCCCCTCATACGCGGCGAAAAAAAAAAAAGGGCCGTTTTCTGCTCTTTTTTCCGCCTCGCTAGGCCGGCGAAGCGGGAACCGCATGAGTAATGTAGCAGCATCAAGCAGCTCCCACTTGCCGGCGCGATTATGCTGGGCCGTCACGTTTAGTATATGTAACACAAACCGCGCGCGCCCACGCACGGGGGTGCCGTTAGCAGAGCACAAAAGGAGGAGAACAAACAGTAGCGGCACCACGGGAGGCCCTTGCGGTATAACAATGTTGCTCGCGGGTGCACTGCGGCGCCAACAGCGTCTCACCACCTGCGGCGAGCCACAGGTCGCTGGTGTCGCTGACTCGGTGCAACTCAACTGTTTCGTGGCGCAGCAGCTGTAATAGTGGGCTACAGTGCGCTACTCACGACTGTCCATGTTCTCTGGAGGGGGAAAAAAAAAAAAGCTTTGAGACAGGAAGGACGATGCATTCGGGACGATTTGCCGCCGAGACCATTACCGATTCAAATGCCTCACGCGCTCGATGTGCTGCCTTCAGACCCATGCCTTTCAGCCGGCGGATACAACGTGCGTCGTCTTAGCGCTGCCAATGATAAATTGTTCACCAAGATGCCACTTAACTCTGAACGGTTATCAAGCCTTTACGCGGTTTTATCAGAGGTTTCAAATTTGGTTTGTTTTCACTACATCAGATTGTACGTGTCCGCTATAAATTTGTGTTCCTTTCTAATAAATTACTAGTTGCGAGTCAGCGCCCGTCTTGGGTTTTTCTTCTGTGTACCTCGCCGTTTTTTTCGCTGTTACAATCCATCACGGATAAATTATTCTACAACCGGACTTTCAACTAAGCTCGATCGCATTGTGAAAGTGTTTGATATCAACAAGGCTGTCTCGTCCAGTATATTACAAGGACCGGGCATACCCAGTAGGCGTATAAACACCGTCTTGCTGAATGCATCGTGAGGAACTCAAATGTGAACAGTCAGCCTGGCAGTGAAAACGAGTACAGACGAGTGCCACTGCTGTTATTTATCGTGCCGACTCTGTTCTATTAAAAACAATGACTCTGTTTTGTTTGCTGCTCAAGTTGAGCGAAGCTGCGCTTAACTTTTTCGTTGTCCACCGAAGTGGCGATCAGTCAAGCTCCATTAAATGTATCACCGCATCGTATAACGCCTACCACGGCCCGCCAGCTATATGAAGGCGTACGATCAAACACACGCGCTTATATATGAAAGCACGCCGGGGTACGTGTGGGTAGGCGCACTAGTAACAAGCCCACTCGCCATCCGCGCAGACGCTGACAAAAATAAATAAGAAAGGGCTACGCAGATTAATCCGCCCAGGAGCGGCTGTCGGTGGGAGTGAATGTACGTAGGTTTCCAGGAATAGCCTGAAGAAACAAACCTCCGGTTGAAAGCTTGTACGGAAATTCCGAGAACTGCCCACTAATGCGTAAGCCTACTTTCCAGACACTGCTCTGTAGAGAACCCCTTTAAAGTCCGTTTGCCTACTATACACAAACGCACGGCTAGGAAGGCGTGTTGCTAAGTCAATGTTAGAAGCCTTATATTTAAATCCGAAGGCCCCGTGTAGCCCTGTATACACGCTATAAACGAGTTCTCTCAAAGTCGGCTTATTGTGATAACGTGCATTGCTAACGCAATGTGTAGACGCCTTGGTATTTATCCGTAAGCCCTATCGTTTAAGGCCCGAACATTCGACTATATAACAGTGTCGCCCCAAAGTCGGCTTCATTGCTATACACGAATGCATTGCTAGCGCATCGTGTCACACGACTTGGTTATTTTCCTTTTTCAAGCTCTTCCTTATCGATTCTGAAGGTAGAACCATAACAATTGTATGTGTCAGCCCCAAAAATTATGCCTTGATTTCACATATACAAGGGTGTCACGCTTTTTCAGTGGACCCGCGGCGGTGGCTCAGTGGCCAAGGCGTTGTACTGTTGAGCGCAGAGACGAGGGTTGCGGCGGCCGCTTTTCAGATAGGTAAAAAGAAAAAAAAAAAAACTTAAACCCGTTCCACTCAATGTGAAAGCTGCCGGAAGTGCAGAGCAGCGATTCGACATAATGAACTGCAGCGCTGTTATCCGCTCACTGCTACCACTCAACTCAATTCCAATTTCCCGCCTTCGCAGTGCTCGCGCGCCCCCTGCCGAAACTGCGCCAGCGTGAGTTCTGTTCGTTTTGAGCTTGCTTTTCCTCCCGCACGTGCCGGCGTCGCGTTGCCACTTTGTTTCGCTTGCTATCGTAAAAACCAACCCAACGAGCGTTCCTAACTAAATGAACGCGGGCGTTACCGGTTAATTACGTATATTTTGCCTCAATGTACTACTGGAGTTTTCTTTGCGCTAAGCAACGGGGAGATGTATGACAAGCGCCAGCGGTTCACGAGTTTCGAACGCTTATGACTACATAAACCGCTTGGCTTTCGAAGCCTCTGGGTAACGCCGCGACGACGGAACGCCGTGCGGTCCAGCGAGCGAGCTATACGACGACAAGGCGAGCCCCTAAAGTGCTCTGCACTTAAAAAGCCCGCACTTCGAGATTTCGGCGCACGTCAAAGATACCCAGGTGGTCTAAATTGCCCCGTAACCCTCCACTACGGCGCAACTCATAGCTCAGGTGTAGATTCGGAGCGTAGAACGTCCAAAATTTGTTTTTTTTTTCTTTGCGGGGCATTCCCAAAGAATGCCTACGCATTAAAAATCAAAAGTCGTGACCGCGAGTGGAGCGGGGACAGCGCCGTTTCCGCCCGCCATCTCCTCGCACCTTGAGCATCGGCTCGCAACCTCTTTGCTCGTTCTTCGTGCTTCTCCGCCGACGCCATTCTCGTGATTTCGCCTCGGCGTTGCATTGAAACCCTCTTCCTTGCTCGCGCGGCGCTCTTTTGCTCTGGGGCCTCGACGATAGGCTTCAAGCTCCGACAGAACGATAGCTGAAAGCGCAACTTGTGCGCGGGGTTCCCCCACCTCGTATACAGGCATCTGACGTAAGTTTATGCGTCCCCACTTTGGCCATCCCTATTAGCCAAACACGCGCGCATCCTGTATTACTTCTTTCATTTATTCGCAGGCATACCGAACGACCAAAGCAGGAGGGGGATATAATTACGAACGGTGAGATATGAACAATAAAATAAAGTTCGACAACGTGGAAAGAAGAAAAATTTAGAGCACATAGAAGAGCTCAAATTACGGACCAAACGAAATTCAGCGCATTCACAATAAATGCAAAAATACAATATGGCAAGTTGAGGCGATGCTATCGATTAATGATGCTGGTAGTTGGTTCTATTCGGTTACAGTGCGCGGAAAAAGAAAAATGGCAGCATCTCCACTGCGTGGACGATGGCGAGGGTGCGGAGTACGGGGACATGAAATGATATCCAAGTCATTCAATTTGAGCCGTGAGTTGCACCTTGATTATTCCCTAAATAAATCTGCAATTCACGGCTCAAATCGAATTTCGCTTGATTTTCGCTTGATGGTGGTGTGAGCGCGGATGGACGCGGACGGACATTGGGAGGTCCTAAGGTGCTCCGCACCGTTACAGGCGAGGGAGTCAGCCGTTTGAACTCACGGTCGTAGCCCAATGGGTAAGACGACTGACACCAACTCTGTCTCGTCCACCAGACACAGGCTCGAATCCTGCCGGTGCATGTGTGATTTTTTGCGATTGTAAAATGCACGGACGCGGACTATGCACGGACGCGGACGGACATTGTGCGGTCCTGAGGTACTACGCACCTAAAAAATTCGAAAACGTCAGTCGCAGCATTTTAAAGGCGTTAAGGATTCGGTGTCGTGTGTGCGCACTCTGCGAAGCGAATTCTGCAGTTGATGCACATTCGGCTGCAAACGCAGCCGCTACCGCATGCGCGGAGGAGGGATCTCTCCGTTCACGCTCGACCAGTCAAGCGCAGCGGGAAGAGGCTGCACGTGCACGCGGTGCAGCAGTCCGCCACCGTGTACGCCGAACCGAACGCGCACGTGTGCGTTAGACGCGCCCGGCCAAAAGAAACGCCAGCACGCGCGCTGGGCGTACACGCACACAGACACAAAACAGGCGGCTCGTGTATCCGCTCCCGAACAACGGTTCTCACGTGGATTCGAGGACGCGCACGGGCGTATTTAATTTGCCTCCCAGCTCGAAAGCACACCCGGACGTTGCTGTGCGCTGCATAACAATGCAACCAGAGGGCAACTGTACGTGGGAAAGCCGAGCTTAACGCGCACACGTTAACACCGGAGTTGCGAGCACAAGCTGTAATTTCGACCACCTGTGGTGCGTTCTTCAACGTGTGCCAGAATCTCGTATGTGCAGGGGCGTGACGCCGCAGTTAGAAACATGGCGTTCGCGGCGAGGCATCGAACCCGCGACCTCGAGCGTAGTAGGTTCGTAGGAAAAATAGAGGCTAAATCGACACGCCTCTATCCCAGGACGTGCCGGCCTAATGCAACGATTGTGCCGTGCAGTGCGGACATTTGGCGCCTTGCGCGCGCATGGAAAAGTTCTTGCATGCTCTCCCGTTGCTAATGTGGCATTTGGAGGAATAAATGAATGAACTACTTTACTTGGAAATAGGCCTGAGGCCCAGCGGGGGTTGCTGGGAGGCGAGAAAAGAGGAGGCGGAAGTCTGAATTAAGTTCTCATGAAAGCTACTAAAACTCTGCGTCCGTTGGCAGGCAATACCAAAGCTTTCAGACCGCTCCACACTCCTTTGCAACTACCACTGCAAGTGAATAGATTCCAATGCATCCGAGAAAAGTAGCTTTGGATACGGGTGAGCCGTATTCGTGAACTGAGGACGAAAGAAAATCCCAGGCCGTCTTCACTAACCTGAAACCTGGGGAAGGGCGAAGCATGCGGTGTAGAAGTGTATTCTTGGCGCCTTGGCGTTTTTGCCCAAGGGGATGAAACCGTTTGGGGTAGAGGTATACAGCGTTGCTGCAAGTCTCGTATCTTTGAAGCACGAAGTGTTATAGCGCGAGTGTCCCGGTGTGTTCTTTTAGGCACGCGTTACATTCTAGTTCGAGGCGTTGGAAAACGAGTGTCCCGTGTCCCGGTGTTTTAGTACCGTGACTACATGAAACGACGACGACGACAGGAGACGCCGATAGCCCGAGCCCCTAAGGGGCTTTGCCCCTAAAAAATGAGTAGTGAGCGTCAGGGTTCACAACCGACCTTAACGATATTTCAAATCTGACGACAAATCTCGATCATCTGGCACTGTTTAACGAGTTTAACGAATTACATTGCACCTGGCGTTGAGGATTGGCATTGAGGTTTGTAGGCTGAGAAACAAAACTGCCTTTGAGTATGCATTACTTAATGACAAGCGACATCGAGGCCTGGATTGAGGGACCCGGCAAAGAGCCAGCACCATAAAAAAAAAAAAAAAAAACAAGGATTTCTGCTGCTTTTCGGTGACGCTGGCAGTGGTGGCAAACAGATCGATCGCAAACTTAGCAAGCGCGATCCGCAAACCAGCACTTTTACAGCTAGCAGTTAATTTAGTTCTGCCTCTGGGGATTTACATCACGTCGGGACTCGACTCTTTGCCAAACAACACCGGGCTATGCTGTAGAGTCAATGAATACCCACTATCTCATTATGGGAAGTAGTGCGTGTTCGTGACTCTGAGATCACAATTGAACGGGAAAAATATAAGCGACGCCACGCACGTTCTAAAGGCACGGTTGTGTTTGAACAATTTCTCCCTGCGGTCCCTGCACTTCTTTTGTCCGCACTTTGCATTTAATATGACAGGCCTGAATTGCACGAAGGCAAAGCGCATTTCTAATCTCGCCGAATTAGGATTAATTCTACGTCGCTCAGTGTTCCTTACCGAACCCTTAACACCCTGTGCATGAGTGAATATTATCTTTCGGCTTCTATAGCCGCACAGCTCGAAGGACGACTAAGCTCGATCCAGCAGCTGGGGCTCGTCGATCGTTGCGCGACAAATCCCCTGGGTCGCTTTCCAAAAGTTTGCTTCCTCGCGCGACGTGGACGAAACTGGCGACAGTTCGACAACGGGCGCCCCAATTGCAGCTGTTCGGGCGGAATAATTAAATGCAGCAATACCTCGTTAACTCGAACTCACATATCTCGAAAAATCGTCTAAGTCGAAATTTTCCGCGGCACCGAACCATTTCCTATACGTCCCACGTATTTGTTGCCCTTTATTTCGAAGTATTTTTGGGCCAACTGCGGATATCTCGAAATCTTGACTGAGAGTCGAACGAAAATTTCGCCGCCGCGGACCGTTTCACAAGATTCGCGCGTTGCTGCCGCGCCTAAGTCCTTCGATTTTTTTCTGTTTAACCGCGCCTACCACAAAGCCGATGTTTTCCCCGAACGTCAAGTCTGAGCCTACGGGCATATCAACTTCGTCAAGCAACCCTGCGTCACGTCGTGCAACGGTAGAGACATGCGCAGAGGTGCAATGTACTAGAAGATAGAGGCGTAGCGTGCGGGGAAAAACCCAATTGAGAGCAGCGGCAGGGAAGATCGGCTCATGCAATGCGTAAAGCAGCGTCAAGAGGACTCCTTATTAGACCCGAGTGCGACCGCAAGGCAGACCAGCATTATGCAGTTCTTGTCTGCTAAGTTAAAATTGCAGTGCCACAAAACCCAGACGGTTAACATCTCTTGTATGTTTTTTCTCTTTCAAACCTTTATAAAAAAGCAAGATTGGAAGCTGCTGGTGAAGAGCTGGTTAGTAGTAGCACCTTTTTTGCAAAGAACTCGATATTTCATGGCAATTCCCACAACTGCGCTAATCTCGAAAATCCGCTTATCTCGAAATATTTCCCGGTTTTTACTACTTCGTGGTAACGAGGTATTACTCGTATTTACGCGTGAGGATTCAACGATGAACAACCTACGCTTGATTCCTGCCACATCCTCACATTCTTTTTTTGTTACAAATACTGCAGCTATATATCAGTGATGTGAGGACTGACGTGCAGACGGAAACTTCGAACAATTAAGGCATGCCAAAATCACATTGTTTTCAATGACCACACGCAACTTTCCCCTTCAATTAACAATTACGCAAGTCTACCAGAAAAAAAAAAAAAAAACGTCTGGATACGTCTGGGAACCTACAAGCACTTCTTAGTGGTATTTGAATGCAAAAGCACGAAACGTTCAAGTGAACGTGCCCGATATATCTTAATTGCGTCCACCAGGCGTCGTCAAGGACTTTGTAAGCTTGCCGCTGTAGACAATTTGCTTCACGTTCCGCCTTTACGCTTTCGAATGGCTTCGATCTGCCTTCTACGCACTGCTCCGCTGCTCCTTCTTGCCGCCGTGTAATAGGAGAGTTGGCGACGATGGCGGATGTTCCGCTGGTCTCCTGCCTGTCCGCCTCGAGAATTGGGCGCGTTCCGCTCCCCCCCATCTACGGTTTATACTGCCGTGGAAGGCCATTTTTAGTTATTTGCCAAGTTTATGCTCGCGCCATGGAACTCCTCTGGCCATGGAGCGCTTCCCGAGAAGCCGCTCTGCTGTCCTAAGCCTTTTTTTTTTTTCTTTCTTTGTTAAATGGGTCGTGTAATGCTTTCGCGTTGAAACAGACAGTAAACCGCCCCGTGCACTGTTCTAGGCGGGAGGGCCAGGCTAGAGCACGCGTTGTTAACCATTCGCCCCTCCCCGTCCACTTCGTTTCAAGTCTCCCCGCACACTCGACGGATCACGACCGCACGCATGTGTGTCAGGGCCGAGGAAGCTGTCGAAGCAAATCGATCCCGTCTCAGCTCCTTCCTGCTCGCTGCTGCTTCGACGGATCCGGCCACTCGCGGTTCAGGTTTGCCCGAGCTATGCACACGGGCGAGTCAACGCGGTCGGTGAACGGGGGACCGAGGAGAAGAAGGCAAAGCACCGAGACTGCAGCGGCTTCGCCCCGTGAAACGACGGAAGGAGTCAGTTCCTCGAAGAGCTTCGAAGCGTGACGGCGATCGAGCTCGAACGAGCCCGGCAGCCTGCCCGGCGACGAGAAAAAATAAAGGCGTTCTTCGACGGGACTGCAAGGAGGGAGGCTTCGGGTCGGTATACGCGGTGGGAACACAAACGCCGCGACACGTCGCAAGCGCCTCGTCACGCTGCCAAATGAACGCCGACAGCGCATATGCGCCCTTGCAGACTGGTGTGCGTGTGTGCAGCCTTACTGTGGACCTAAAGGAGTGTCTGCAGGTGGATTTCTGTCCAATGACGACTCCTACCTCTCTTTTCGATGACGAGCTGTTTGTGGGCCTGTCTGTTTCTGCGCTACTTAACCGAAAAAGAAAAACCGATAGCGGAAGGAAAAAAGCTCCGCTTTAACGCTGAGGGAAACAAGACCCATGCCCTGAACTGATGATGTGCAACTGTACCCTTCGCTTTGTTTCAGAAACATAGTTGCAATGGTGCGGACACGTGCGTACTAACCCAAAACAAAAAAAAAGCAAGGCGAGCGGCGATGTATAATGGGAGACGTGTTTTGTATGGGACATTAGAGGGGCAGATGGGAAGTGATACTGAGCCCCGTTCAAGGACGTACACGGACGGCTTCATAACTCTCGGTGTCGGGCCGACATCATCTTGCACGAAAGGAGTGCCTTCCCATGCGCAGTCCGCAATTAGGCATTCCGTTATTGTTAACTTAAGCTACCTCCGGTTTCTCGCTAAACGACCCATTTTACCACTGCTGGTCGTGCAGGATAGGGGTATGAACCCGGCAGCCAGCCTTTCCACCGGGAACATATCTCGACATTTTTTACAGGCATTTATTCGTCCCCCACTTTTCTTCTGTTCAATCTGGCGAGTGTTAAACACCATGCATGCCTCGTCGCGGCTATCAGGCACTAATGAAAATCATACTGCCAACGCTTCCCAGGAAGTACGAGTTCTACATACATTTTGCTTCGAATAATTAAGTGCTTCGAAACTTCCAAGCTGGCTTTCTCTTGCCAACATCCGTAGCCGCTTTCAAGAGCTTGTACTCCCAGTTTGTAAAAAGCGGGAGGCAAACGCAAGGCGTCCCTTTTCGCCTGTACAAAATAAATAAAACATGTTCTCTTATAATCGCGTACACGAACAAGCACTCCACCGCTGACGAACACGAAGTTGACACTGCCCTTCCGATTCGGTGGGATGCTAGGACTCTAACCTAACCGCACCTCACTAAGTTTAAAATGAGTTCGTGCGCTAGCTGAGGCTTAAAAATGCGCGACACGCACTCCAACCGTGACCCGGTGAATCCTTGCTTGAAGACACCCAGCAAACTTTCGCTGAGAGGAGTCGATAGCCCTCTAACTGACAAAGCCCAAGGGACAAAATGAGGAAAATAAATCCCGGGTTGTCTCCACTGACGTGAAACCTGGGGAGGGGCGAAGCATGCAGTGTATAAGTATTAGTGGCGCCTTGGCGTTTTTGCCAACGGAGATGAAACGGTTGGGGGGCAGCAGTATACAGCTTTGCTGTAGAAGTCTCTTGTCTTTGAAGCACGAAGCTCTCTAGCGCGAGGCGTAAACGAGTGTCGCGGTATTTTTTAGAGCGCGTTACGAAGCGCTCTAGCGCGATGCTTAAACGAGTGTCCCGGTGTTCTTTTAGTGCGCGTTACGTTGTAGCGCGAGGCGTAAACGAGTTTCCCGGCGTATTAGTGCCGCGACTTCAAGAGACGACGATTACGACGACGACAGGAGACGCCAACAGCCCCAGCCCCTAAGAGCCTTCGCTCCTAAAACTGGCGGATGACGCGTCAAAATTCTCCGGGGCAAGCATGCATCGTCAGGGGATGGTTCGAGCGGTCCCGTTACGCCGAGGCGAGGGAGCGGGAAGACAAGACGGCGGCAGCGTCACCGTGTCGTTCGACGTCAGGACAAACAGGGCAATACGCCTTGGGTAAACCCACTGGCGGAGGAACCGGCCTCGTCTCCGACATGCGCGGTGGCTGCACGGCATCGTGCACACGGCCAGGCGAGCTTCCTAATGAAAGGCAAACACACGAAGTGCTGCACACAAGAACCCGCGGGGCGGTTAACAAGCGTTTGCCTAACAGACAAAACACAAGGCGCAGAGAAGAAAGGGGCCCGACCGCTTAGAGATGCGCCAACGAAAACGAAGCGCCGAAGGAGAAAAATGCGGAAAAGAAGATGACAGCGGAATCGTGCTGCTCGAAGCCAGACAGTCACGCTCCGAGTAATGACGTCACAGCTGACGTTTATATTTTTTTCCCCATTCAACGCAACCGTTCCAAGAAAATTTGCAGGAGGCCGGCTGCCTAGCATGTTTTCTTCTCTTCCCGAGTCCCAAAAATGGGCACCAAGCGAGGTTTCGTAACATTTACACACACACACAAAAGGTTACACGGAGAAGAGGCCTAATTCGGTCAAGAAGGAACTTTAACTCAACCCCGCCTGTAGGGGCCCATTTTGTAGCACGAGAAGGGGAGGAGACAGGCTTTAGCTTGCTTAAAAGAGCACAAACTAATCAGCACACCATTCTTTTTCAGGGGAAGAAGTACGCTGCTGTACCTGACGGCGCTCGCCAAATGCACCCGGACGATGGAAATTCTATACGTCTGATATCCTTCTCGTGGCGTGGGCGGGGGGTCTGAAAACTTGCGCAAGATCGATGTATTCGCCCACCGCTTCCGGTATGACACAGCCCTGGCTTAACGGTGTATATCTCTGCTAATGTTCAAAGGGATCATGAAAACAAAATGTAAATTTGTTTAATTTGAAAAAAAAAAAAAGTCTAGCATTCGGTAGCTCCCTCGGCTCCATTCCAGCCACGAAAGACATTTTTTTAACCAAAATAACCCAAGAAATAGTGAAAAACATCCAACTTCGCGCTTCAGTGGCCGTAATGCGGGACAGAGGGAATTTAATACGGTCCAGCACTAAAAACACTATCAGTGTGCTAACTGCATGCTAGCATTCAACTGATACGAGCTAAACGGAACTAGAGGCTTCACTACATTTACTCATTCATGTTTCTCGGCGGTAACTTTAATCGACGGTGGTCAATCCCAAAGACAAGGTACAGCGACGTCATAGGAAAATCGCCGTAAAGTGGCCGGAAGATTCTTTAATATCTTCACAATAATTTTAAAGTCTGCGATATAAATTGGTGTTATCGTTGCCGGGACAAAGCAGCCTTTTAATAAACGACACGTAATTGTCTTCATAGCGGCCGGCCTTTAACTTTACTTCCTATTTCCTTACATTCGTTTACTCGATCCTACGACTTAGGTTTTTGGATAAAGTTCCTGAAAAATTATTTGCGGGTCCTCGCCGGACTCACTGAACAAGATGACGTCGTCCGCAAATCTGAAGTGGCTCGCATATTCCTCATTCAGTCGTATATCCCGGAATTCCCCCAACCAGTACCCCAAAATACCACCTTTAGAATAGACTGTGAATTACGCAGGAGAGAGGGCTTCTTGTTATAAAGCTTCATCACCACCGCAAATTACTTGTATACGTTCTTCCAGGAGCCTTTGTCCCTTGTTTTATCAAAGCTAATGCTAGAGAGTTTGTTGCTGGGCTAGTTGGTGCATATTAAGGCTAGAAGAAACCAGCTGAACATTGAAAACCAAGGACTAAGTGTTAAGAAAGAAGTCACAGGGACAGTGCTGGACTAGGAGACTTAGTCCTTAGTGCAGGGGCACTTAGTCCTTAGTTTTCAATGTTCAACTCGTTTCTTCTAAACATATCAAAGCTACCATTACTGCAGCTGTTTCCACTGAATCAACCGCATTTGCATAACCTATGAAGGGCGCGTACAGAGGTTTGTTATACCGCACGGATTTCTCGATCGCTTGGTTCATAGCCCGAGTGGCTAACCTTTCCTCGTTGTAGCCTGTTCTCACGACAGACGGGAACTTAGGGGTGTCGCTTATGCGCGTTCTCAATCATTGTTCGTTGATTAAGACGACTGTAACTTGCCCTTCAACGCACAACGAACTGCCCCGTTTTGACATTCCTCCCCCAGCAGACAAATCCGGATTCGAACCAGTGAAGCGGCCCGTAGCTGCAGAACTCGTTCCATCCATCGTCCCGCAACTGGTTTGCTCCTAAACCGCTCACGAAACGCAGCGAAAGCCCAATCCGGCAGAAATGTCCGGACTTAGCTCATTGGAGCATACAGTCACGCGAAGGCTGCGTTTCCTAACGTTCCAGCAGCAAGCAAGTCACGCGCCTCACAATCCACGACCAAGAGACAGGCGACGTGCACGGCCTGCCTACGTATCGAGGAACGCACGCCCAGGCGACATCGCGAAAGCTGCGGAAATAACGGAACCCTACGGCAAACAAGACGACCTCGCAGGCAAAATGATTTCTCGGCCGCCGCTGCCTCGCTTGCTTGCGCGTCCATTTCTTTACCTCTTCTTTCCACGACGCCCGCGCATGCTGCAGAGGACGTGGACTGGAAACCGACATATATATGTGCGGCCGCCCCGCATGTATACAAAATGGAAAATAAAACAGAAGAGCGAGGGGGGTCGACCTTCAAATTCCGGCGGCCGACCGCGGCGTCGTTGCCCAACTACGTCCATCCGCCACGCACACACGCGCGCCCACAAACGACGCCGCCGCCGCCGCCGACTTCTGCAGCAGACAACAACACAAACAAGCACGATACGCCGACGGCGTCGCGCGACGAGTCAGAGGGCCAAGTCCGAGGCCGGGGAAGGACGGCCTCTCCGCGTCAATCTCGGCGCCCGCATGTCGGCCAAGGCGCCACGGAAGCTCAAAGGGACAACAACCGAGGCCGACGACGTCTATTCATCGCCCACGGCCTCCTCCGAACTCCTTTGCGGAGGAGCCTGTGATGCCTCGGTCGAGACAGGTTGTGATTGAACCACCACACGACGTCCTTGCCGTGTGCGATGTGAATAGGCCACGCTCCGCTCGCTTTGCGACGCCGAATTTCTGGTGGGTTAGTGCCGAAGCGAGAAGTGCGGGAAGGAAAACAAAATGGGGCAATTCGGCCCAACAAGGCTGCTGCTGCTGCTGCATACGGCTGCTCGACATTCCCTGCCACGCGCGGTAGCCGGCGAACCTTCCCACGCTGTTGCCGGTTACAGAATGGCCCACATTCAGCTGCCACAACAACAGGTTCGCTGAGTACATTGCAGACAACCACGGCAGGCAGTCGAAATGATGTCCGCGACGCGTTCGTTCGACACGCGAACGGAAGTTCGGTGCAGCCGACGACAGAGACTACCAAAAATACAAACACACACACACGCAAACAAAATTCCCACAGACGACGAGGTTGTGTAGATGAGATCCATATTCAGTACAGACACAACAGTTGCATACGGATATATACGGGTAACTACACCAGAAAGAAAGAAGGTTACCTCATCGAGGCAACATGCTTTCTCGCTGTAGTGCAGAGCTCCGGATTTTCTGAGACGCCAGCGCGAAACACGTAGTGTACACTGGAATTTGATTTTTTTTTTTCCTCTCCGTAGAGGGGAAAAAAAGCAGTGCGTACGGGAGTTGTTCTATGACTCCGGCTCCAGTTCACCTGCTGAAACGTTGACGGGCGATCACGGCGATGCGAAGCGCATTGACGGCGCCCACGCTGTACAGAGCCAAAGCCGACGTTACGGGCATACTTGTACCGCAGCTGTTTATACACGCATCTAACGAACGGCGAGACGAAGGTCGAAGGAACTGGCGAACCGATAGCAGATGGTAGGAAGTCCACGTGATCCGCTACCTTGCCGAAAACGCGACATCAAGTCAAGGTCAATAAAACTAACGACGCAATTGCTAATTAATTACCGAACGGCTGACGCTGTCAATTCGCGTCGCGTCACCGCGTGATCGCCCGCCAATTTCGAATTCCGCATCTATTCTGAAATACAGCCTCCGTTGCATCAACCTCGCGGGCGAGCTTCGCCGCGTTACAGTGTTCGCGCAGTGAAGCACGCTCGGGGACTTTCGGCCACGCCGACGCGAAACCAGCCAAAGCGCCCAAAAATGTCACCTACACTGCGACATCCTCACGTCTTCAGTTCAGTGACGTCACAGCGGGGATCAAAATGCTCAGTCAATTCATACCTTGTCTCGTAATTCGTCAAAGCTGACGCCACTTTGGACCCAGCGAACCAGACGCAACGAACGCGAACCCGAGTGACTGACCTCCACGAGCCCCGGCACACGCCACATCTACCAACACCACCTGACAGCAGAACGGATTCGTGGCCGCCATGGATGTATCGGATACACAGAAAAGATAACTTCCAGGCCACGCTACTGTTGCTATACCTTGTGTTACTTAATATTGCGCAACCTGGGTGGGCAAACAAAATATGAGAAAACGGACAAATCGCTCACTAACAAGGAAATTGGAGCTAAAACAGAGCATTGTATTGAAGGAGAAAGGTGTGAAGAGAGAATTTCTTATTTAAAGATTCGCACGACGCACTAAATGGCGTTGATGCAGAAAAAAAATAACCCCTGTTTCAGCGGGAAACTGCTTCGCTACTGTCTATTTACCGGCATGACCCCATGATGAAATATTGCCAGGTACATCGACAGTAAGACGGTCGCGCTTTAGCTGCCTTCGACAGAAAACGGGGCACATGCATGGCGAGTCCACCACGCAGCCGACAAACTACGCCTTGTAGGCAGAGCTCAATACTTTTCAGAACTACGACCTCTCATTAGACGCGTTGTACGCGTCAGTGTGCGATGACGAAGAAGCAAGCAACGCATTTTCAGCTCGGCTTAAAGTTAATCCAGACAAGGCGATTTAAATGAGTTTAACCCGCACGCCCTCGTTGCCGTCGAATGAGCTGCAGATTGAGGCCGAGACGGCGAGGCTCGTCAGCCGAAACTTAGGCCCCGACAGTGGCGTCCGAATATGAACACAACCCTTCCCCTTCCACTGGGCCTCCCGAACGAAGGACGCAGCCGCCTCCCTTCATACCTCGCTCATAAATATTCGCACCCCCGAAGTTTCCTTCCAAGGCCCCGACGGCCTCCTGTCGGCGCCCCATCGTGCGTTTCCTCCCCGAAGGCCCCCGGTGCGCACCCACTTTCGAGTAATAACAACGATGATAGTAAAAACACGTTCACCGACGTCCACAGCGTCCAAAAATAGAAATGTGGGGCGACCCTTGTTAGTCGACCTCCAGTAGGCGCCGACGAGTAGAAACACAACACGCGCGCGCACACAAAAAGTAGAGCAGCGCCGACAACATCGTGCGTGTTGATGCGGCGTACACGCTCGCTCCTCCGCTCCACGGCGCCGTTCCTCTACGTAGAACGCGTTGACAACGTGCAAGGCGACAAATAGGCCTGACGCCCTCTTGGCACGTATCATCGCTGACTACGCGTAGATTATAAGTGCACAGAGCCGCTCGGTGTACTTGAAGCCCAGCAGGGTACAGGGACTCGTCAAGACTGCGGGAGACAGTGGCAGATTGCGCGCGCCGGATATAGTATATGGGCGATTGAAAGGCTCCGCTGCTCGCGCACAGAGTGCATAGTACCAGGCCAGGGCTGCCTATTCTTCCCGGCGCCGAGCTCCTTTCTTCTCCGCCGAGGACGGCGGTCCATGCAAAGCAAGCGTCACGAAGCGCGCCGCGCTTCCCTGACCCACTTGCCCGAAGGCGTGACCGCGTAACGTCACGCCAATTACACTGGAATGAGGAGAGAAAGGCGTATACATAGCGCGCGTGGGTCGTCGCAGACTGGCAACATAATCAGCGTCGGCCAAATAACTGAGTGCGAGTAGGGAGACGCTTTTTATATACGTGTAAAAAAAAAAAAAAAGACACCCGACGCGTACAAACGGGGTGGTGAGAATTTCTTGCGCTTCTCCTCCGCTCACGAGACTGCCGGTTCAGTTCGTGGCTCAAATTTGGGACAGGATGCCAGGCACAGGCTAGGACGTCATCATATTGTTCTGATGAGCTTGGGGACAAGCGACGAGATATTGAAGCCTTATCATGAGCACCACCTTTCTTGCGCAATCCTCGCAACAATATGTCGCAGGGTCAACTCTGGGGAAATGCGCGTACCTTCACCGACAAATTCGAATCTTGCAATTTTTACGTCCGGCTCCAGCGAAAAATGTGTCCGTACGTACGAACGGCACGAAGCCTTTGTATTCAAACTCCACCCCCGCCCCACGTACCCTCCATGGAAGCGCACCGGCCGAACGGTAGGACCTGCGCTGAGGGTTTCTGCTTCTTCGGCATGCACAAGTTTTTGGGATTCACGCTTACGGCACGCCTTCCTCGTCTCCCTCTTTTAATGTGCCTGTTAGCGTAGAAGCTGTAGGCGCATTTGCGCGGTTAACGTAGCCAGTCTCGTTACAGAACACCTTATCTCTCGTGTATACACCCGTTCTTGCAAGGGGGAGGATTCTTAGAACACCCGCCGCGGTGGCTCAGTGGCTAAGGCGTTGTGCTGCTGAGCCCAAGGACAGTGCGGGTTCGATTCCCGGCCGCGGCGGCCGCTTTTCTAATTAATAGAGAGAGAGGAGAGGAGAGAGAGAGAGAGAGAGAGAGAGAGAGAGAGAGAGAGAGAGAGATGAGAGAGAGAGAGAGAGAGAGAGAGAGCAAACTATGGCAGCTCAAGTCCGAGCAGCGGAGTTATCAGACCTCGGAGGAAGCGGGTGTTCCCTGGTACTCCGACAGTGGCGGTCTTGGCGGAGGTGCACAGAGTTACAATGTGGGCAGCCAAAAGGGACCGCAGGGCTGCCCGTAGGTTTTCGGGAGAAGCGGCCCAGCTAGAGTACGAATAGGGAATATCAGGGGGGAATGGGTTGGTGGAAAGAAATGTGGAAGACGAGGTCAGCTTGTGCACAGCGCCAATACGTGTGTTCATTGTCCGGATAGCCACTGCATACCCACAGTGCAGACGGCCTGGTGACTTCTGTATGCAGTGGAGAAACAGATCACAAGGGAGGGACAATGTCTGCGCCTGTCTTATATATGTAGCGTGTCTTTGTGACATGAATTTAGATGGGGAGGGAAGAAGCATTCTTGCTGCGCGGAGGTCACCGAGATGTTCGCGGTGCCTTCCGTGATGCAGCTGCTCTAATCCTCTTTTGGATTGTATTCCTCAGGCCACGGCTGAGGGCTGAGCCCGTTCATTACGCTCTATGCCTTGGCGGCCGGGGATCCATTCGAGGAAAACGTGTAGGTGGGGATGTACGTTGTCAGGTTGATAGGAGGCGAAAAGCGAAAGCGCCCGCGTGTTCGAGATTCCGGCACACGTTCAAGATCCCCAAGGTGGTCAAAATTAACCCGGAGCCCTCCTTCATTAAGGCGCGCCTCATGGCCCAGGTGTAGCTTCGGCGACCTAAACCGCCCAATCACTCAAATCGAAGGTTCTTAGAACATGATGACGGAACACTTCTGCGTGCGTCCCAGCGCATCGTCATCGCCACGATAACCGCAGCTTTTCACCAGCGTGAAGGCGCGGAACGGTGATCCGCTCCTTTTAAGCACGGAGAAAGGGGAACGAGGGGCACCTACTCCCCAAAAAGGTACTGGCATGCTATCGGGTGCTACATTGAGACGCGGAATCATAGTCCAATGCCGTGCGTTCGTGCGTGCGTGCGTGCGCGCGCGTGTGTGTGTTAGCAAGTTATTGCGAATACACATGCTGTCACTTTTTATGCCCCCTCCCTTCCTTCTACCCTCACACGTGTGCGTGGGGGGGGGGGGGAGGGAGGGAGGATTAGCCACTGCCTCTCCGGCGACTCGCGGTGTAATGGGCCTTCTTTGAAACCCCCGGGCCGTAACTCGAGCGTCTGCGACGTTTTTGGAGTCGTCAACTCGATCGCGTGTAACCTTAAGCGTAGGTTAAGCTCATACTGAACATTCTCACACTGAACACTCATAGATAAGCCGAAAAGTGAAACTGAATACAGCCCCGTAGTCGAATTGGTGAGCCATTAGAGAGTATAATATATACCGGAATGTTGCGGGCTCTATAGCCCCACCCTGTGTTTCCCCCCCTTTCATTCCTAACACCTCAAAATTCCCATTTTCACACTAAAAAGCGACAAACTGCTTTCCCCTAGCCCTCCTTTAAAGTAGGAGTCCTTGTCGATGCATCCAAAATATCGCAGCCAAAGGAACACCGGGCTGAGGCTGCCCCCGCAGTTGTTTCGTTGTTTCCTGACCGATTCCCTGCGATGGCCGTTTTATAATGCGTCCTCCCCTGCGAGCACAGCTCTACACACTGAATGCGCCTTTCTTAAGAATCGACGCCTTATTCCGGAAACAACACCTGTCCGGAGACATGGGGAGGAAATACACCCAGGACGAGAGCCAAGGAACGGCGGCCCCAAAAAGTGCTTCCGGCATTAAAAGGAGAGCAAGAACGTTGGGCCCTTCAGCCCATATCTCCTCACTTTCACTTATATTTTGGCCCCGCGAAGCGGCCCGTATAGAAGGGCCGATCAATGTCGCAAGTTGCGCCTAACTTGGCGCGTGCGTGGCCAGCTGCCAAATCAGCACGCAGGTCGCGCTGCGTGGCGACAGATGCGGAGGCCACTCGGCGAGGACCGAAGCAAATGCGTGCACGCTGCAGGCACGGATGCCCACGCACACCTGCCGGCAGCCAAAAAGCGCGTGGGTGCGGACATACGGTTCCGCCGCATCAACAGCAAAAGGGCCCAGCCAGCTCGCTCAACACGCGTAAAAAGGTGGCTGCACAGTGAAGTACGAGCCCGTATAGTTAGCGCCTTGCCGACTACGCAAGCCTGCTAAAAGGGCGCTTCGATTCAGCCGATATTCAATCCGTCTCGTTGGACTTCAGCCCCTGCAGCTCAGTGCCTTTTTCTCATCTTCCTGCCATTTGCTTTTTACGAAGGTAAAAGAGTTGAGAAGCAACTTGACTAAAACACTTTTTCGCATATCCCTGGGGGTTCCCTTCGCACGCAAAACAAATGTGCAGCATTGTGCCTTATATATAAACACGTTATCATCTTGTGTAGCAGACAAGGATACGAATTATCGGCTCAAGTTTGAAAGCAGGGTCAGGAACGGATGCAGCTAAGCGGCCCACTACAATTCTGCCTGCAACAAGCCCAGCGGAGGCTTATAAACAAACGAAGTACTATTTCAGACAGAATGCGCGCAAAGCAGTTTATGCGACCAGCTATCAAGGCTCCGCGCACGTTGTCCGTGCTTTATTAGCCCGGTGAGACAGGTTCCCGAAGTCCTAAAAAAATATGCAGTCCACATGCACGGAGAAAAAAAGTCGGCGTCTGTTTGACTTTTTGCCGCCACCCTGGAGACTGAGCATTCGTAAACCGCAGCTGCGGCCAGCGCCAGATGTCAGCCATCTCTAACAGAGACACGCCAGAAGTACGCTCCACCACAACCATCCAATTCACGCCCTTGTGCAGGTCTGAACCAAGGTTTCGCACGTGCGATAGATAGCACGAACGCAATGGGAGATTCCGAATGGTCCGACAAGGGCGCGCAATCCTAAGCCCGGTGCGCGCTACAAGAGCATATAGCCCCGACCTGGTAACCAGACGTGGCCACCAGCGCGAAACTGGCAAGAATAACGGGCGGGAACTACACGATGAAGAGCGGACAAGCCGGAAAAGGAAGAACAAGCGGCGATAATCGAACCCACGCACGCCAAACTGGCCCTTGGCGCTCACGAGAAGGGCAGAATGTGAACACAAGCCGGCTCAAGGCGCGGGCGATGTGCGCATTGCGGGAGGGGGCGGCTTACAGCCAAAACCATTAGAAGAGCGCTCACGAGGTCGGCCGCCGCTCGGAACCCGGTCGATGCTATCAATCGGCCATTTAAACCTGCTCCCGCACTCGTTGCAAGCGCACTTTAGGCGGCGGCGGCGCTTGCAGGAAGTCCAGTGGAGCACTGTGTGCAACGGGACACGCTGCGGCATCCATCTCTCTCCTCAAGGTCGTTCGCGGTATACAAAGGACGAGGTTAAGGGCGCCCGCTGCCTTCCCAGCAAGTGGAGCAGTGCACACTACCACCACCACCACCCACTGGGAGCAGAAGAAAAAGAAACTGCGCGGCCAAGACAATGCACAGCCTGTATTGGAGGCACAGCGATCGGAGAGCCACGACTGCCCAAAGGACATAGACGTCAAGTGATGCGTTCAAGGTGGGCACCATACCAGTACGGAGAGAACATCCGGGAAAGGGATCGGCGGAAGTGGGAAAAGCTGCGACGTGGAGGAATGCGACGGAAACTTTGGGGCTAAAGAAAAAGGCAAGAAGTGGTTGAGAATCACTGGGAGGGCGCTGAGCGACAACGGCTGCTACTGCTGATGGAGATGATGACGATGCCTATTAAGCCTACCAGCTTTTAAAATCCACAAGGCCCGATTCCCCCACCACCGTTTTCGCCGTGTACACTCGTGGAAAAATGAAATGCGAACACGGAAAACATGAACCAAACACGCGAAACTATTACTGTTCGAGTGGACGAAGTAATGGCGCGCAACTGTTATACTTCGAAAGGCAAATTTCCCAACTATGTTACTGTAATTGATACAGGCGTCCATTCGACCTGCATGGAAAGAAATCACGCTATTCGCGTGTTCCGCTTCATATTTCCGTTATCGCTCTACATTTGTCCCATTACTGTACACAACGAAACCACGCTCCCACACGCACCGCGTTCCCACCACACGCCGGAGAGAACGTGTCAATTGTTCGGCGGGCGCTTATCAACGGGCCCGGTTCGCCGTGCCTGTTCGCGCGTGTCGCAACGGCAACACATTTGCAAGCACGGGCAGCGGAGGTACACAACAAACACGCGTCTCGCTCTCCTCTTCGCCGGAACGCGGCCTCCAGGCGGGCGTCTCCAATGGCGCGTCGGTGCCTGATGTAGCGGCCATTGTTCATCCGCAGCGCGAACAGCCGGCGGCGGAGGCCTTGGGAAACGACGCGCCGACGCCGCCCGCCCACGCGGCATCAATCACGGATGCGTCGAAATGCACGCACCTGCCTATGTATGTATCGCTATATTATTGTGGAGCCGACTCAGAGCGAAGGTACAGTGTACTAGAAGACAGAGGTGCGTCGTGCGAGGGGGGGGAACCAATGGAGAGCGCGGGTCCCTTTTGCGATGAAAAAAAAATGTATGAAGCGCAGGCGTTCCCCGGAGAGCACCTGTTGCAGCCAGCGCCACCTACAAGTTTTTAAATCAAACTCAACAGCTATTTGTAGAGTTTTGAAAAACTTTGCGCCATAAAATAAAAATAAGACTATTTAATGCAATAGATAGGTGTTCATTTTACCAACAATACTTCTGAAGCCAACCGGTAAACAGTGGCCGCCAGGGGCGCTGCTTACAACAGGAGTTCCTCAGAAATTTTCATCGCAAAAGGACCCGCCCCCCCCCCCCCCCCCCCCTCCTTCCCCCAAACGGTCCTGAACCTCTCTTCTAGTACCCTGTAGCGAAGGGGCCTTGCCCATTGCGGAGTGCAAACCGTGGCCTGCAAACTCGTTCCCCCACCAAAATTTTGCCGTGGTTCGAAACGCGGGGAAGCCCAGTTTGCCTAGCGATACAGCTCGTTTTTAGCGCCGAAAGCCCGCAGTTAACGCTCACGAACTTGGATGAATCCACCGCCTCCTTGGATCATTTTCTGATGGCACGCGCTGTTCCCGTTCCTGTATCCAGCTGCCCGCATCACTTCCCTCGGAACGAGCGAGAGATTACACGCTTTCACTCCGCAACCGCGCCAGGAGCTGGCTTGACCTTGGCTGAGTTTGAAGGTTAGATTGACGCTGCCAGGACCGCGGCGTTTTCTGGGTTTGTATCTGGAGTAACAGAGCTTTCGCTTCGCCTTTAAGAGCGAAATGCGACAGCCGAGCACGGGCAGACGAACACGCAACACCCGCACTGGTAGACGTCACTGCATCCATCGGCATCATGTTCCCTTCCAGCGGCGGGGCCCCGCTGCGAACGATGGCGTCAGAATCGCCAAGCCGCTCGGCGGACTTTTCGCTCTATGGACCCTTTACTGCATTCCCATTCAACCGCCACTGAGTATGCACTCGGATGGGCGGGAACCGCCAGTGCCAACTCAAGGCCTATCTAGCGTGAGCTTTGAGGGGGCGAGAGAACATTTAACGCCTCCAAACACTGCTCACACAGCCGCTTTTGTACTAGAAGTGCGCCCACAGCAGGCGCGGATCGAACCCGGCACCTCGAGGCTCGATGAACGGTCGTCCTCAATCTCTGCACGCTTGAGTACGGCGCGCCTAAGTACACGCGTCGTCATACTCACATCTGGCGCACTCGAAGGCAGGTGCTGTCGGGCACATTTTCGCGACAGGCGAGCCGTCAATTCAGCTTTACCCGTTATGCAAAACTCAATTTCAACCTGACGTACATCTCGGAGACGTAAAACCCACCCCCCGCTGTGGTGAGGCGAAACCGCGACCCTATTTATTATAGGCCAAGCCGACGGGCGTGTTCGTGAAACAAATTTCAGCCATGATTGCTATGCATCCGTCTTGTCGAGTGTCGTGTGCACTTAAGAATACATCGAGGACGGCGTTGCGTAGCATTTTTTTTCTGTCAAGCACCAAATACACAGGCGTGCGTAATTTTTTTATGCGATGTGTAAACGGAAATGCACGCGCTGCGACACCGCTGGCTTCGTGATCTCATCATAGACGAAGTGTAAAACTTCCGAGCGTTTGAGTGGTGCGACGTTTAACGTGTAGTGCGGAGAGGAAATGAAGCGTGTGCCTCTCTACGTGCTCGCCGTCAGAAGGCCAGTCACTAAGTCTAGCTTTATCGCCACCAGCCAAGGTGGGAATGGTTGTGTAATTGCACTCTGAGAACGCCGCGAATAAATGTCATACCCAAGGAGCCAGTTCAGCTCCAAGTGCGCTTATTAAAGAAAAATTTGCGCACATAAGTAAACCAAACAGACTACTAAACCCAGTTCCACCCAGTATGAAATCAGCTGAAACAGCTGAGCTGTGGTTTCCTTCTGTCGGCTGGAACGTCAAAGAGCGCGCCCGAGAACGACAGCGCCGTCGCCGCGCAAATTCTACGGTTCGCGCGCGAAGGAATCGGCAGCTAAACGTCAGCGGCGGGAAGCTCCCCCTCTCCCTCCCCTAGCGGGAAAAAGAGGAACCCGCCCCTGCGAGACCACTGCGCCCTCTATCGGTGGGTCTGGGAACTTGCTCCTACTCCTGCGTGACGCACGACCTTCAGCAGACGGACCAAAAGGCCCGACCTACATCAGCTCCGTTGTTAGAAGTGTGGTCCAGCATTCGCGCAGAGCCTTTTCCTCCCGCTCAGAAGCAAACAGGCGGTTTTGAGCTCATAGCGCGGAAACCCCGGTGAGGCGAAAAGACCAAAGCGGCAGTCCATAAAGAGACTGTAGCACTCCACCACGGCGCTTCTCCATAGCCTGGTGGGTGCAGCTGAAGTCGCCAATTATGGTTGCAAGTTTGTTTATCTGCTTTCCCAGAGCCCCTTCATCCGACCCTCCTCCCGCACTGCTGTTTCCCTTTCCCGGCGCGCGATCCCCGGCTCACGCCTTGCGCTCCGATTTTCTCTGCGATTCTGTGTACCCCTGACAACGATTCTTTGTCCCTCACGCGTACCACTAAAACACAGATACCCAAGGATTTCGCCTTAAACCTTTCGTATGCCGCGCAGACTACCTCATTTGATAGGGAGAGTGTTTCGCCCTGTTGCCACTAGACTTCTTTGATCGCCAGTGTTCTCGATCTAATCGACGGTTCCGGAAAGTGTAGCGCGGAAAGATAAACGCTCTCAGGACAAACGCCATGACACTTTACTCGACGACGATCGCCTGCGCACGTCACTCTGTTCACTGCCTCCTCGACACCTGTGTGTTAAAGGGACACTGAAGGCACATACAAGTTGCTCTAGATGGATAGCTTAGCTCACCGCGAACACGAATAGACCCCTCTTATGAGTAGCTTTTGGGAAATAATGTAGAAAATAGCGAAAACCTGAAGACGGGTGTCGCCGCCACTGGCTACACCACGCAACTTGCACCGGAAGTAATTAAGATTGTGCGACAAATATTTTACCAATACGGCTCCAAAAATATATAAAAAACTGTGGTTGATTTCTCTGTCATAAGAATCTGTAAAATAAAGTGAAATGTGCAGCGAAATCTGCAGCTCAGCATGATTTGCGGGTAGGCGGCTGTCTTGAGGGTGTGCTTGGCGAGCGACGCCCTGCTGCCGGGTCGCTTCTGCAAAGGTTTACTGGCGTCATTTCCGTGACGGATATGACGTCAGTGAAATCAGTGTATACCGGCATAAAACACTTTAGTGTTAAAATATAAAACCCGAAAACAAACAAGCCTAAGTATAACAAACTCTTTAGTACTAAAGGTTGCTTCCCCGCAAGCACACCCTGTGTGCAGGGATGCACCCTTTACAGGCCGCTTGCTTCGTTGCACCGCCGTCACTTTCGTGACGGATTTGACGTGAGCGAAATCTGTGTACCCGGAAATAAAACACGTTCGTGTTAACACTTGGCTGGAAGTTTGCGTAGTCATGTTTCAACGTCGAAGATCAAAGAGAAAGCTAGAAAACAATACTAGGACACCACAGCCGATCGATCACGCGACGACGTCAAACACCAACACGTTAGTTTCGGTTTCGGTGCAACACTCGGCCAGTTATTTGCTACCCTTGCAGATGAGGGTGGGGGAAGGACACGGCTTGGATTTATCTATATATGACTTGCTGCGCTCTGCTTAGAGAATGGTGTGGTTTAAGATATCGCTTCCTCCCTTCTTTATAGTGGTTGACAACGTCCCTGTAGCTCGTTATGGGTTGCTGTTCCTGCCCTCTCTGCCCGACTGATTAATTCTCTGGCCTGTTGGTGGGCAAATTCATGGCCCTCCACCGAAGAGTGGGCTGGGACCTATATTAGCTTTGTGGCTTGGTGGCACTTTCTTTTGGAGGATTCTCACTGCCTTATAAGACACCCATCCTTTCCTGAAGTTCCTACACGCTTTTTGGGAGTCCGTGACTATTTTCGTCGCCTTTGGTTGGGACAACGCGACGGCAATTGCTATTTCTTCACCTTCCTCTGGGCGTGGTGTGAGGACTGATGCACATGTGATGAGCTCGTCCCTTCCTGTTACTGCAATTGTTGCTCTCACTGAGTGCTTGGGAAGTAAGGCGTCTGTGTACGTCACTCCTTTTTTTTTTTTCCATTGTAGACTCGTTTAGGGTCTTGGCTCTGACCTGTCGTCTCCCTTCGTTTCTGTCTTATCTCCAAAACAAGTTCTACCCGGATAGGTACGAGAAAGAATGTCCCAGCTGCAGGCAACTGGGCACACTGCAACACGTAATAGGAGAGTGCAATTTTCCAAAGTTCAATTATGCTGATGATGATGATTACTATTGGTTTCCCCTTTGTAGTGGGGTGATGACGTGTCATCTTACCAAAAAGGACTAATACACCTATGTTTTATACTCTTGGTTTAATACTACCGCTGCTTAGGGCAGGCACAAAAAACAAAAATACTTATTTTTTCCTGTTACAGGTGGTAGCTGTCCTAGGCAACATTCCCCTCTCTGCTTTTCGTCCACCAGCATTCTAATCTTATTTTCGTCGCCTCGACAGCCTTGAAGTTAACTGCCTCTGTGCTACCCTTAAATCCTAGGGCTTCTGGAAGCCGAATATTTATTTGGATAGATACCCTCACATTCTAACACTATGTGCTGCATAGTTTGTTATACCCTCACTTTCTAACACTATGTGCCGCATAGTTTCTGTTTCTTTTCCGCAGACCACGCATACCCCATCATTTTGTGAATACTTCTCCACAAAAGCTCTTAGTTCGCAAGCAACCTGCTCTAGCCTCAAAAAGCAAAGCACTGTCACTCACCCCCCCCCCCCGCCCCCACTCTCCTGACATCAACCCTGATCGATGTGAGACTGTTGTCCAGCCCCGCCCTGGAAGAACCGATTGCGCTGATCACAGCGGACAGGAGCACCTGGAGACATATGGGGGCCGAGAAGAGGGCACCACCCCATCAAGCGCCTAAACAGCAGTAGAATGCTCAATAAAGTTTGTCTCTCTCTCTCTCTCTCTCTCTCTCTCTCTCTCTGCTACCCTTGCACTGTACTGTGGGCATAGCCACATTTATCGTGACCCTCTGCGTGCTTTCGCTGCGCCTAAGCAAACACGGGAACGCTTATTTTGGCTTAGGTCAGTATTTTCAAGTGTGCGGACGCAACGTCTTCCCCAGCTCCCGCCTGGATGGCGTCACTCGTCCACACTTGGGGAGTTTCCGCTATGCGAGGAGGAGCGCGTGAGCTGCGCAGCGAGCGGTTGGTTGGACGCCGACATTCGCGCGGCGAAAAAAGGACAATATGCTTTTCCTTCAACAAAGCGTTCAGTAATGATCAGGGGTCCTATGAAGAAACATTTGGCTTAGTGATCCGGAGCAGAAAAGGACGCGGAAGTTCGAGATCGCACGTTTGATTTGACCGAAATCGACAAAACCGGTTGGTACGTGGTAGCGTTGTATTCGGTTGCAATGAGGAAGAGAAATGCGTTGTTTGATCAGCGATTTCTCAGAAATTAAGACATCTTTCGGCCCCGAATCAACGCTAAAACGGCTATGGCAAGGTCAGACTGATCTAAACCAACTGGCTGTTTACCTTTAGTGCACCTTTAAGTTTATTGCAGAGCACAAGTTCGCCCCAATAAACACTGTTCACTGGAAGAACTCCTGCATCGTTCTCGGCTTCGTGACTGTACGTTGCTGTTGTTACCTAGTTTATCTATTACGCACGACCGCCTGTTTGTCTCGAATAAGAGACTGGTAGTGTTTAAAATGTACACAAATAATAAAAATGTGAGAGGAGTTATGTTTTTCGGGGGGGTAGCCAGCTTATCTGATTTCCGGGAGGGGCCAGCGAACTTACACTTCACACATGCCCGTAGATGCGGGCGTTAATGTTTCGCATGAAGCCAGCGACATTTTGAGCTTAACTTTTCACGGAAGGTGCGCACGGCTGTGTGGGACATGCCAGCAGCCGCCAAACTGACTGCTCGCGAAGAAGGGAGGCTGTCCTGTGTCGGGACTAATATGAGAACTGCCGTTAAGAGGCGTAAAAAAATATCGCCATCGTTAAAACAGCGATCCTCTGAGGAAACGATCTACGCCAGCGAATATCTGCCTCTAAAACAGCGTCACATCCCAGTCAACCCATGTGTCATCAAACACGACGACGGAAACGCGCCTTCCGCTGTCGGTCGCTATAGTGTGAATGGAAGCCCCCCACAAGTGGTGACGCATCACTGTATAGATACCGCCCGGAGGAAGGGAGCAGAACGGAATTACGATTCTAGTGTGACTCAAGCCCTAGACGGTCGACTTTCGCGTGAACCTGCGGTTTAACCTCCATTTTCACGTTTTCTTTCGTCCCCATGGTTTTGCCGCTGTATACCGCAGCGAGAGCTCAGGGAGTTCCAAGCAAACCGTTCCTGACAGGAGAAGGATGGGGTTTGGAGGAAGAGAAGTAGTAAGTTGGGAGGAAGAGGGGGGGGGGGGGGGGGTTGCAGAAATGGGATCCCCAGGGTACTTCCTCTTGAGTTGCCTCCCCCACGTGCTACAGGGAAGGGAGGGAGGGGTAATATCGGTGTACGGATAAGATGGCAGCGTTACGAAGTTGACGCGTTGGAAGTGGTATTCGCACGTCGTTTTTTTTTTCATGCACGACGCTATCCCATCTAATTTGCAGCAAGCGTTTCTTTGCCTTCGACGTTACTGAGAAAGGTTTGGAGGCACGAGGGAGGGCCACCACCACCACCACCACGCAAAACAAAAACACGAGGCCACGGCGACTTGAATGCCTGCAGGAGGCGGCGCCCAAAAGCAAAGGGTCCAACTTGCGGTAAAGTTTGGCAAGTAACACCTGAGTGGCGGCGAAGAAAACGGGACAGACACGAGTCCACCGAGGCATCCATGCAGTGGGAGAATACGAGATATAGGTTGACGCCGACCAGACAATGGCAACACGTGCCCTTTAAAATTGAAGCCCCATTTATCTCCGTACGATCGACAATTCCGAAAGATGGGAAGGCGCCCGGCAGTGGCTCGAACAAACGCCTCGTTCTATCGCCGTCGCACGAGCGCTGCTTACGCGACCGCCCCACAGGCCGTCAGCGCACAAGTCCGCACAAGCTATCGTCTCGCTCGTTGGTCCGCTCGCAGCCGCAATCTCTTTAAAGGCCGGCCGCCATGGCCGCCACGAAATCACCGAATCTCGACTGGCGTGCGTGCCTGATGTTCACGGTTATTGAGGAAGCTTCGAGCGTCGAATCACCTACATTTTCCCCTCGAGAACGGAGAAAGAATAAGGGCCCTGCCGCCGCAGCAGCCATTACGACGACGCAGGCCAGTGTAGCGCAAGGAGTTAACGCGGCCCTGCACGATCTTCGAAAATATCGAAATGCAATCGAGAATTCGTTCGCGCTTGTCCCAGATATAGGCGCTGGGGGAAGGTCTCCTTGGACCACGTCACGACGTTCTAATACGCGTGAGGTAATAGCACGTCCCGGCGGAAAAAAAGAAAGCAGACCTCGTTACGAGAACCAAAGAACGGGATGTTTTATATAGTACGTCGAACAATGTGAAATCGATTTTCCCCGTATATCTGGAACTATACTTAAAGGTATACCACCGTTTTGCTGCGAAGGTCTGTTTTTTGCGTTCCTCTAGCAATGCGAACAAGACTGGTTTCGGGGACATTTTCTTCATTTTTTTCCTTCAAATCTTACGCCCCCGAACGCCACACTTGCTGCCCGCCAGAAAGGGCTTGGAGGAACGCCCGGGTAGGGTCTTCCAACTCTCTCTCTCTCTCTCTCTCTCCTCTCTCTCTCTCTCTCTCTCCTCTCTCTCTCTCTCTCTTCTCTCTCTCCTCTCTCTCTCTCCCTCTCCTCTCCGTCTCTCTCTCTCCTCACACACCACACCACACACACCCACACACACACACACACACACACACACACACACACACACACACACACACACACACACACAAATAGCGCAGGCAGGTTGGCGTCTCAATTTCACTATTTTATGACAGTGGGTTAGAAATAATGTCCACATCAACTTGTTTGGACCCGATATACCCGCAACGGTCACGCAATGGGTCAAGCCAAAATCTCTATAGCTCACCCATCACGCATACAAATTAAATGAGAGCACAATAATATATGAACCAACCCTCCACTCAAAGGGTCAAACATGCCTCGACACGAAGTTTTCAAAGCACAGTCAAGCACACGGGTTCTTCCGCGGCGCGCGCCGGGAGCGCATGCGCAAGAGGGCCTCAGCCGCGACGAAGATTCGTGGAATTACGCGCCGAGCCGCTGTGTTGGCTTCGCTGCACGACGCGGAGCCTCCGCGGGTGAGCGCGCTGCTGAGTAACTTCGCACGCTGTTGAAGCATCCGCGGCACGACAGCGATGCGTCGAAACCTAGCCGCATAGCTCGTTCTCAAAGAGATGACAAACACGGTCTGGCCAAGAACAACCCTGTTACGTTGGCTGTACCATAACCGCTGTTGCAGCAGACAGGGACCGGTCTCTATTCCCTCAATTTATATCCATCTGGGAGCAGCTATAGCAAGACACTAAGCGCGGCAGCCAGGATGGGTCCGTGTAGCACGCGTTATTCTGCGCTGCTATTTCTCAGCCTTCCATAAGTACTGGGGGCAGGGGCCAGAGAAGCGTGTGCGACATCATTCCTCGCCGTCCGCGGGCGTCGGAAGTAATTCGAAAGACAACGGGATGCAGCGAAAATTGGGCAGCACAGGGCGAAATCATCGGCAACGGGTGGCCAACAACACGCACAACGCCTGAGAAAGGGAGGCCAGAGGAGGCCGTCGCACGCCCGTACGGTTCCCACGACTCTGCCGGCGGTATAACCCCGCACAAGCTGTTGAAAACGACTCACGTACGTTACTACACCATTGCTCCGATCAAGGCAGTGTAAGTCTAAGGTACACACCCCTTGCTTAATGCGTCTACGGGTGGAAGTTCCCTCCCCGCCTCGTGCCCCTCCCGCGCAGGGAAGCGACGAAGGTAGCGCCTTTTTTTTTTTTCAGAATCTTCTCTTAAAGATACTGGACGTGATGGCTTACAACGACTTGGTGTACTCCTACATGTACACGCAACTGTGCGTGCGCGTGTGAACTGTGTTGAGTTTCCACGGACAAGGTATGCGTCACTCCACTCTTTTAAAGCACGGTGTACAAGTACTTAGTCCGCAATGTCCATCCCAAAGGAGCGAGATGGTAGTCGTACTTATAACTCCGTTCTCCGCCAAAACTATAGGGGGCCCCTGGCTGATTACTGAGAAGGGAGTCACGACGACGATGATGACTACGACGGCGCTCATGTGGATGTTCTAATGTACGAACGGACACAGTTTTTGCCCATGCAAGACGCGTGCACGTAAAATGGGAGCTTGCACCGGACCGTACTGCGAGAAAGATTTTCAGTTGTCAGTGGCTTTTCATCCAACTGCTTACGGATATCCCATTCCGAAAGCTGCTCGTCATGGAACTTCGCCGCAGAACTGTTCTGTTCACGGCCCCAACTTCTACTTTAACACCTATGACCATTTTCCCGCATACTATCGCCCCAATTTTTACAGGGTCGGAAATGCGCACACGAAGGTATACAATTAGATCGTTCAGGTGTACCAACCATTCAAGGAAGCTTGCAAGGATCAGTTTGGAGATCACTATAGTTATCTACATGCATCTATATACCGACTGATCATTCCATTACTACAATAGTATACTTGGGAAATGACGCGAACGCCCCACCTCCTTCCCCCCGGCTTCTCACATACAGAAATGCGTCCAGCTAAATGCGCAAGACCGGAGGGTCCAGCGAACTGGAGGCCTTCGGTAAATTTACACACGAGCAGCTGCGTGAGTGAACAAGACGGACAGTACAAACTCTCAGTCCCTTAAAGCAGCCTCCTAGCCACTCAAACAAGTGCTCACACCCAAGTACTTTCAGTGCGCGACCACGCCCGCCCCAGGGCGGGCGTCGCGACACCCACAACGTACACACACAGCCCGCCGTAACTCACCACGACCGCTTCGTAGTGGGCCAAGCCCGCTCCGGGACGCAGGAACAGTCGACGGAGCAGGGGCGGCGGCGTGGGAGCCGCCAGCCCCGGGGAGGTGGGCCACGACTCCGTCATCGTCGCCCGGCGATGAGGAGACGTCATCGGCGTGACGCACCACCCCTGCGCACCGTCGCCACCGCCAGACACCGAACCGTCCAGCGTGCTAGCGACAACCACCATGATGTCCGCGTCTTCTGCAGCGCTGCGCGAGTGATGTCAACGGCCAACGTCTGTCGCACTCAGCGCCCGGAAGGAAGAGCTCCTCCGGCGGTCACTGCTTTCCGGTCGTCGGCTACCGCGGTTCCGTCGCCCCGCTGGCTGGACAACGAGCACATCGCAGACAGGCCTCGGAGGACGCGCCGTGTGGGAGCTCCCGATTGCGCGTCCGACCGCTCGCAGAGCGGGCCGGCCAGAGGAGGAGAGGCCGCTTTCCAGGGCAGCTAGGAAGAAGGGGGTGGTCCGCTTTTGGGCCGCTACAATGCCGCTCGCGCGGCGCTAACGACGGCTCCTAACGACCGGGCCGTTGGAGCCGGTGACCCGTGGTGTAGCACTGCAGCCAGCGTAACGGCCGCAGCAGCAGCCAGCCCCCCTCGGCGTGGGTGCCCGGGAACGACATCGCCCGGCCACTTTCGGGGGACGCGCAAAACAAGAGCGCCGGGGAGGAGGACGACTCGAGAAAAGGAACAGGGCGTCATGCGGTGCAGCGGCGTGACTGATGGAGAGGATGCCGGCTGCTGCTGTGGAACCTCCGCGAATCGTGATTTCTCGCGCGCCATTTTCCCTCCTTCGTGCGTCTGTGTGTGCACAGCTGGTGGTTCTCTGCTTTCCTCGGACACGTCATCCGTTTGCAAGTTGACATCATCCTCCTCCCCGCACCCCGGGAGTCCTTGCACGCACGGCGACGCGCAACGACCTCCCCCCGCCCCTGCCTCCAAGTTCAGTGTCGGTCGACGGAAGCCGGCCGGCGCCTGCATTACGCATACGTCGTCGTAACCGCGTGCGAAGGAAACGACGTGCTCGTCCGAGGATGCTGCCCAGCGGCAGTAAATATAGCCGCGCCTCTCGCGCTGCCCACATCCGCCCGTCAGGGCGGCGAGCGCCCGCACGCCGTAAGGGGGGGGGGAGACGGGGGACGGCCGAACGGGGGAAAAAAAACGGTCCATTCGACCATGAGACAAACCTGCATCGAACCGCGCCTCACGCGGGCCAAGAACAACAACGAGCACGAGCGGATGACGCGCCACCTAGAGAGACACCATGACTCTGGTTCAAGGTGGACGTGTCATTTTACTGAACCGTATTCTCGTCACTGCCTCTTTTGAGAGTGGAGGCAGATGAGTCGGCAATGTCTCTTACGAGCAGTGTCGAGAGGGTGGCGATCGCCCTCGTCGTGCCGTGAGGTGCACACGTACGAAGGTAACGAACGAACGCGTTGGGGCCCTGCGGTTTCACCTGCCCAGCGGGGCGACGGAAATGTCCTTCCATGGCCCCAACGCCTATTGTCGTTTTTCTTGAACAGCCCACTGCAGATCGTCAAAAGGAGTTAGACATGCTCAGCGGACCAATTGTCAACGTCAAAAACGTAGCGTCCACTGTGAAATTCACCTAAGCAAAATCGCATCTGTCGCGTGTGAAGCCTCTCAGTCACGGCCACAGAGGGAAAGAATACCACTGGATGAAGAAAAAGCGTTACTAAACGAACACACGAGGGCGTCGGTGTGTGGGTGCTGCGTCCACTGCTACCGAGCTTCTTCGCTTCGCCACTGCCCCTCTACCCTCAGTGACCATGCTATTAGGTGCACAGCAGCTGCTACACGTGCCAGTGGGGAGCGTGGTAGCTGCCGTAGCAACCGCTACATTGCCGCCAACCCCTTTTGGGTATCTTTCCGACGCGGATGCACCCCTTATAATTGGCTTTCACTCGAGGACCAGCTCGCACAAGAACGCCGTCGCGCCCAATGGACCGTCTCCAGTCCATCCCGTCCACGACGGGTTGCACTGATTTGAACTGTGGCGGGAAGTCGGAGATATATCCTCTGGGAACTGCGGAACGCGCTCTGCGCGGACGTCCCGCCGCCAGCCCCGTCCGTACCGCGGTGGCTGAGCAAAAATCGCACCCGCACGGTGAGCAGAACCACCTTGATCGTTAAAGTGCTCTACGGTCTGGGAGGCAAGTTGGGTTGTCCACTTGTGCAAGCCAACCTCGTTTGGACAACTCTTTTTGGCCACCTGCTGACCATCAGGGAGGGGGAGATCATTTGATCTCAACTTCATGAAGCGCGGACCTGGACATGGGTTGTGAAATGTTCACTCGCTCTCTTACTCTCTCTGTATGCAGTACATTTGATTGCACGTGCAATAAACGCTGCCCGTGATGTTAAGCCATGTCAGTACTCACACACGCTAGCTACAGGCGCGGATAACTGCAGGACGCAAAAGGCGACGGTTCGGAGGGGAGGTTAACCTGTATCTCATCGTGTCTGTAGAGCGCATCGTCTCGCAATGGACGGGCCAAGCACTCTGAACGATATCGATGCTCACCAGCACCACGCTCGTCTAGCTGATCAAGAACGTAAACCACGCCGAGCTCAACATGCGCCCGTTGACCCTGGAGTGGTGGATAAAATAATTTACAACTAAGGAAAAAAACGATACATCCAAGAATAACCAAGTAGCACCTTCCCCTTCTCCCGCCCCAGCGTTACTAGTCGCATTAAATTTAGTGAGACGAGTTTCAAAACTTCTCCTAGTTAACAAACCTCTCGACAGCGTAATTTGGAGTCTTCGGAGCCACCCCTGCAGATAAAGTGAGTGTTACCACCCTCACCGCGCAGAAGCAATGAAGCCTGGCAGCTATGCCCACCCAGTGTGCCGGAACAGAACAAAAAATTGCGGTTGATCCCTTTTTCATAGGAGCCGGTAAAACACGAAAGTGAAAGGTGAATTCACAGGAGTAGTTGAATGTCGAAGGAACCTCCCTCATGTGCGAAGGGTTCGCGAGCCTGACCCCGCCAAACGAAGTGACGCCGACAAGCAAGAAAAAAAAAAAAACACGATTATTCCTGTGCAACAAAACCAAAAATGACATGCACAAAAACAGCAGCTTGAAACACATAACGGTCATGGGACAACACGACAGTGGAGGGTGCCTCAATTCACGCGCGTCCCCCGTACACGAAGGCGCTGGCATCGAGGCGCCAACTGTCGGCGCTCATTAGCGTCATGATGCGCTACTTCGCTTCGCCTCTCCTAGACGGCAGCACCATCTGAATGAGTCATAGGGAAGGACAAAAGGCGCGTTCGTAGAGCTGCTCACGTCTCTGTTCATAGCGCAGCTGGCAGAGCGCCTCGTACCACCCGTTGTGGCGAGAGAGATCGTGGGCTCGAATCCGGGTGCCGCCACGTGAATGGCACTTTTTCTAGCGACGTCACTTCCGTGATGGATATGACGCCCAAGTACACCAAGATCTCACTGACGTCATATCCATCAGGGAAGTGACGTCAGTGGAGATCTTGGCGTACTTGGGCATAAACACTGTCGTGTGAAAACAGGAGAATAAAAACAAACACAAACTGTTTTTGGCCGGAACGGAACAAAAACAACAGAACGTTATTTATTTCGTTCGGGACCGAAAGAGGCTTCGTTTGTTTCGGTTTGGGTGGAAAGTTAGGGTATTTCAGGACTCGTTTCAATTTCCATATGCAACGACGTCAGTTCGCTGGCTTAAAATAGCCTTTCGTCTCGCTGGAGCCCTTTCTCATTCGGCAGTCTTGCTGCCTGCTTCCATGCTCTCTCCGTCTGTCTCGATGGGCGTTGCTGAGCTCCTCGCGTGATCGCCGCGCGGCTGCGATGCAGACGTCGCGGCCTTATTTGTTTACCTATTAAGGTACCTACATTCGCCTTACGGCATTGTTGCAGGGGGCAGGCACACGTCGCCCCTGCAGACATGTGCCTGCGTATGTCGACAGGGGCGCGTCTAGTATTTCTTGTTTATGTTTTCGTTCAAGTTCCCGCTGCTTCCCTCCTATCAACACTCCTCTCAATGCGATTTACGACTGAAAAAAATTTAAAAGGGAGAACACAGACAGGCTTTTAGCTCTTTGAAGAATGTGAAGAAATGCAACTACTGTCGAACACGCATATAACGAAATATTTTCTATATCGAACAGTCCGAACATCGCCCTGGAAATCCCATGCAAAATATATAGCACTGTTGTACGCGTGTATCAAACTCTCGATCACGGGCACGTTCGATATATCGAACGCTGCGCCGAAAGTGCCCCTGCAAGTGTGTTTCCCGCGAAGGGGTGGATGCGATGATGATGAATGCGGGGAGTGATTGGGTTGCGAAAGGCAGTAAGGGTGGAGGGAAAACCGAAAGGAAGCGCTCGGTTTCTGGCATTTTTTTTTTTTTTGCGCGGTTATCACTGCTGGCTCGCGCAGGGGGACCTATGTGGCGTGGTGCGTGTTTGTTTTGTCCGCGCCACGCGTTTCGGAGCCGTAGTCACGGAAACAAGGAAGGTTTTAAATTTAGCGACGAAAGCGCACATTGTTCAACGGGTACAAGCCGACGAAAACATATCGGTGCATTTCTCGCAGCTTTTTTGAGCTTGATGCTGCGCATCTAACCTGACGTACTCCTAGGAGAAGGCAGCGCGGCCACGGCCCGGCCGTTCCGGAGCGTGTAGTGCGCAAAGCGGCTTTGTTGCGCGGCTCCAAAGGAGAGGTGTACTGATACCGAAGACAACGACGCTGAGTGCCTTGACAGTGAACTTAGCGGCTCCCAGCATTTAGAATGACACAACGGCACGCGCGTTCGTAAGTGCAGACGACGGCGCGTGGCGGACGCGACCGTTGCCCTTTCCAGCGACGCTAGTGACGCCGCGCGGAATTTGTCCGAAGCCGGGAGACGGTGATCGGCGGACCGGTAGCTCCGGCAGAGGCGGCCGCCGGCATCCGTGCGGCCTCGCAGAAGCGAAAGCAAAATAGTAATCGACAATGCCGAGTAAATAATCGGAAAATATACGCTGAACCAGCGTTCATATTTTCTCGACTTTCTTGAAGCTAAGAAGCTGTGGGTAAATGAAAGAGTTTTGGGCCTGATCGGTGTCTGCTGCGGAGAAAAACGAGTCTTTGGACCTTTAGACCACCGCCCCATAAGGGGGAGCTCTTTCAATAAATGTTATTTTAAATGCAGAGCATTTCAGTAACTCATGATGTCACCCGCGTTGACGTCCGTAGTCCGCACCGCACCCCTCCCTACTATATAAAAAAAAATACTATCCGGCGCCCGGTTTCGATCCCTCGACCCTGCGGGCGGAACGCAATGTACATGGTGCTCTACCCACTGCGCCACAAAGCGACACAGAATGGGACGCTACCAACGCGCCTTATATCGTTGACTCATTCAAATTACTGCTGACGAGCGCTCTCTCGTCAGCAGTTGCCACAAGTGCAACAACATTAACGTAACGCAAACTACTTAACGTCGTGCGCCCCCGGAAATGCTCTGCATTTGATCGTGCCCCTCGCGAGGGGGATGTTTCACTGAGTCTTCTCTCGGTCGCGGGACCCGTGGCGCCATCTGGCGGAGGCGCGGCACAACTCGTAGCACTTTCTTTGAAAAAGCGCCTCGAAAGCGCGGCAAATATGAAATAGGGATGATGCGCTTTCAACGCAATCCGCCGACGCGGCTGCTTTATTTCTCTACCCTATCCTTTTTTCTTAGTGCTGTAGAGTATTCCTTTCCTGTGCATAAACGAACCTAAAGCGAAAGAATCATACGTAGAACGAGATTCAAAACAAAGATAAAATAACAGGAATGGGGACCCGTAATGAGTGTGCCTTCGTTTACAACGCAGCCACATCATATCTTCGGGCGTGATTTGGCTTGTTGATGTTTGTTGCACACCCCATGGTATGAAGAAAAAAAGAAATTCGCCAAGCTTAACTAAAAGCCTTATTGACAAAATTAGACTGCGTTTGATGAAATCGCTCAAAATTAGATTCAGAGAAAATGAGCGAGATGTATTTCAAAAGAGTGCTGTGCGTACATAAGATTATCAGGGGAGGTACACTCCCCAGGTTTGTAGCTACTTCCGTTAGCGTTTCGCTGCCCTGAGATTTCGCTCCTTCTCTCTCTCTCTCTCTCTCTCTCTCTCTCTCTCTCTCTCTCTCACCCACACCACACACACACACACACACACACACCACAACACACACACACACACACACACACCACACGGCGAAGCGCGCTGGGCGGTGAAGTTGCATCTCGGGCGAAAGTTCGCGCATCACTCGCACCCCAAGGTAACAACACCCAAGTCCCGCGAAACCGCGCCACCATTTGAGACCGGGAAATCGTGACGAGCAACTCCAAGCTACGAGCATCCTTTAGGGGGTTTACCGGAGCGCACCACGCCGTGAATGACAGCTGATAGAATGAGTGGGTACTGCTCTATGGTCAATGCGAATGGCACTAAAGTTCACCACACAGTTGCCTCACACCTTGCGGCGCCGCTTTAGAGCCGTTTCGGCGCAGTTCTGGGGCAAGAAAAGTGGATTGGAGCAGCGTGGAGCAAATGGAGCAAGACATCCACCCCTGCACCTGTCGGGAAACAAACATCCCGGATACCTGAGAGGCTACACCAGAGAGGTGCAACTATAGTAGGAAGGTTCTCTGGGGCACAAAACAGCCCTCCTTCACCACAGGGGGATCTGGCCCCATTTCAATGCAGTGCTAGGCAGCAACCGCCTACAATTGAACGTGGCTTTCAGCAAAGCACCTGACCACGGCGGCGGTCAGGCCAGCGATGCAGCAGAGGGCGTGAACAACCTCCGGGTCCGGACAGGCCGCCCCTGGACATTTGAACTCGGCAACGTTCAACCCGCAGACTGACTGGAGAGGGAAGCTTAGCTGTGCTACTAGAACAGCTCTCAGACATTAACTGGGATATCACACGTTTAAGAAAGGTTAGAAGAACACGGTAAGACGCCTCTGTGTTGAGTGGCAAGCACATTCCGCGCTACCGAATACCTCAAGAAAACAAGCAGGAGCATAGGATTGGATACTTGATTCACAAAGGAATAGTAGGGAACGTGAAAGAGTTTGGAGTACTAATGAAAGTCAAAATTGTGATCGAGCTAAACAAGTGATTAAGGTTAGTAAAGTAAATGCCCCAATATAGGCACTACAGCCCCAACACATAGGTATGATTATGATGATACTGAGGGTAGTCTCTGCAAATGGAACAGCGCAGTTCACAATGGCGATGGGAAACTAACGCAAAGGTAAGTGAGAAGCAAGTGTGCAGAAAAGCAATGGGAAAGACTGGAAGAGGCAGTCACAACAGCAGAGGTGACACACTCGTTGGATTTGCAGAGGATTTGCAGTTTTGCAAAAACCCAAAGATAACAAATACATTCTTCCACAAACGAAGAAATAAAAAAATTGGAGTGGAAAAGGCCTGGTGGTATCACTACAAATGCAATCGACTTCTTTATAAGCGACCCTCCAAATATTGTGCACGGCGCACAGCGTTGAGGTGCTAGGCAAAGGTGGAGGATAAGGCTAGATCTCGAAAGGGAAAGCATAAAACTAGCAAACAGAGAGAGGGCTAATTTGCAGTCACAAAGTGACAGTGTAGAAGAACTTAGACTAACCCTCGACAACCAATTAGCGGTGTTAAACAGAGAAAATGAAGCCAGCGTGGACATACTAAATGACAATTTAACGATGGTAATCACAGTGACAGCAGTAGCTATAGGCAGACAAGAACACAGAAAACTGCTAAACTACCCCAGGAAACGAAAGCGTAGAAATATAACGGCACCAGAAATGGTAGATCAACAGGAATTGGCAGCAGTGTCAAAATTGATTAACCGAAGAAAAGTTAGTGGCATTCGTACCTATAATATGAAGAAGATTCAGGAAACATTAAGGAAGAAGCCTGAGAGCAACTCAGAGGCTAGCTATTGGCGGTGAGCGCGAACACAGGCGGCGCTGCGAAGCGCGCCTCCGTGACGTCAGCTTAGGGATTCTCGCATTTGTCGTCTGCTTCACTCAGGATCTCTCCATGCTGTTTCTTTGCGCTCGGTCAACGTCTGATGCTTCTCCGCACCAGAATTGGCGTGTGGGTAACTTTTTATCATAACTAATAGGCTTAAAATCGCATACACTAGCTCATGGTGTCTATAGTTTTGGATACCGCTACGGGCAGTGGCGGTCCCAAGGGGGGGCGGTCGCCCCCCCCCCCCCTTCCAAAGAGGTCCTCGGTTTCTTATTTTTAGTTTTTTTAAGCATTCCACTTGCGCGAAGTTAAATCCCAGCGGGTTGCACCGCATACGCGCACACGCCTCCATGGTTATCACCAGGGCCGGATTAAAGGGGCCCTGAAAGGCGTTTTGAGCACACTAAATTGACTAGCGCAATCGTTAGATTGGGTCGTCAACATCATCTGTGCCAAGTATTACTCTTTTACGCGCAGCGGAAAGCTCACACTTTTGTTGCAAAGTTGGTCGCTTTTTTCTCACCCTTTCCTTCGTGTTTTTGGACGCCGCCATCTTCACATGTCTACATCATCGATTCCCAGATGTTCGTCATGAGCTAGACATCCTGCTATTGGGCGGCTTTTTCACGCACTTCCGGCAAAGAGATGAGTCGTCTGCTCAGCGTCGGCTCGCCGGCTGATCTGCCAGCGGAGTGCCGGAGTGCTTGGACATTTTACGACAAACGAAACAAGTGTAAACAAACGCTTAACCGTTTGTATTGAATGCAACAGGGCCATAACACGACATGAATATTCTCTTACTTGAGTACGTTCCATAAAGAAAGCGTTGAAGCCCCGTGGCACTTCTTTCTTGCAATCGCAGAGAACGCCCTGAGCCGAATGCCCGGGTTTGACGCATACATTTTATTCAACTTCCAAACAATCCAGAGATGCGTTTCGAACGAACACAACGTCACAACATGCGTTGCAAGTACGAACCGCGATTGACAGACGATGGGTTGCCTCCTCCTGCCCCTCGTAAATTCGGCACTCACCTCGCGCGCGGTTTGCGGGGACAAACAGCAAGTCACTTAACTCCGGCGCACAAGCCGAGATGGCTTTTAGCCACGCACACTGCACATACCCCATGCGAGGTTGAGTCGTACGCCGCTTGAGAAAGATAATCCAGACATATGGGAATCACTATCCACCCGCAGAAGCACAACGCATTTCATCGAGAAACAAAGGCGTCCAGAACACACACACCATCGCCTCCTGTAATGCCAAACGCATCTCGCACTTCCAAATGGGAGTGAGTAGTATGCCTGCAGTGCCCATATGCCGCGAGGTGGGGCCCCAAGCTGAACCGGGATCACGCAACGGTAACTGACTTCTAGAGCGGTTTGTGCCTTGTTGCCAGGGCAACCGATGTTTGATATTGTCAAAGAAATGGTGCTCGCTCCAGCGCGAGGAAGCTCAGAGCCGGGCGGAGCATGTTTTGCCAACGTTGCCGCTCTCCACCACGCGTCGCCCCAAGCTGAACTGGCGTTTTGTGATCGGGTTCTGTATCGGTTCAAAATGTCTTTTTCACATGCCACCGGCAGGAATTACCACCGCCACAAAATAAGACCCGGCACCAGCGGGGCCACATCTGATACGGCGCTTTTTGGATAAACAGTGCGCTGTGCATCCAAGGGAGCGAGCGCAGGATCCTGCCCGTGCGGCTGCGAGTTCGCCGCCTATAAAAAGTCGCGTGCCGCCGATAGCAAAGTTCTGCAGCAACGTACACCGCGAAAGGGCAAGGCCAGGCCGCCGCACACATGCGGCCAGATTTTTCGTTCGCTTTTCCAGCCTTGAGCGGAGTGCGGATTAATGGTGTCAACAAAGCTTGCCCGTAGCAGACGGCTGTGGGAGCAGCGAATAGCGGAAGTACGTCACCGCCGAGGAGCGCAGCATCACGGGAGGGAAGGCTGGGGCGCCGTCAACAGCGGGAGTAAGTTGAAAGGAGGAGGAAACGCGGCGCGACGATAATGCGCGTTTTTTGATTTACGATTTCTCAGCTAATACTCATCGCTTCAACAAAATTCTTGCGGGAGGAGATTGCTAATACATTGCTTTATTTGGTTACATGTACATCCACGCATCGGCGGAAGGTATTTCAGGACCCCTTTAAGGGGGGGCTACGGGGGCTGCAGCCCCGGGCCCCCAGCTGTCAGGGGCCCCGTTCGATCATATGAAAAAAAAAATATCTTGAGTGTGCTCGCTGCCCGCATTGAAAGTTGAAGGTAGGAGCTTCAACCTCACCTTCACACCGAAGACTAACTCGTGACAGGTGAGGAGGAGTGGGGGCCCCTCACGTTATGGTTGACAACCCGAGTCCATTTCAATTTAATTTAGTTATTCCTACTCCTCTTCTTGTTTTCCCGAGGTTTATGAGAAGACGTCTTGGACCAAAAGTCGCGGGTACACAGCTTTACAGGGCCTAAGAAGCCACGGAAAAAAGGCCCCGCTCTCGGCTCCGGTCTTTTTCGGCACAGGTCGTTTCGGTAGTCTTTTCGGTACACGGACATCTAAGTACGCGGACGTTTCGGCGCGCGCACGTTTCGGTATAAGAAGGGGTCAGGCATGCAAATAATGAAATAATGTCTGAAGAACATTGTAAATGTTTAAGCCTGAGGGACGTTATATGTAATTATTGACAACTTAAGCACTGCCTAAGGGCTCATACACAGTTTCTGCCACAAATTTTCAATGTATAGCGCTTGACAAGAAGTTCATTGCGATGACGACCGTTCAATAAAGCTAGTGGATTAGTTGAATCGCATAAGCGTGATTGATATCGACTCGATATTTCTCGCGAATGGTCAGCGTATATATGGTTATTTCAATGTACAAAGGTTGTGTAGGCCACTCGCGGGGTCGTTCGGCTTCAGCCCGCGTCTCTGTGCCGTAGCCTCTGCAGGCTGTCAGAGCAACAAGCGTTGCGGAAGCTACGTGTCCGCGCGACTCCATTTGTAGCGTAATTCTCTATAGCGCCACTCCGCGTGGACGCAGAGGCCGCCGGGCCAGCCCGACCCTAGCGGGTCCCTTCGAGCTGGGGAATCAGCAGGCCTAGGCGGTATGAAGAGCTCAGGCGTGGACGCCAAACAAAGTAACAACAACGTCTGTTTCCTTTCGGTATGACGAAAGCTGTGTCCACTTAAAAACACATCCTGCGTGTGACCCCTTCGATGCCGTCTTGAAAACGGACCTCAGCCGCGACTCGGGGACGGTAAGCTGTTTGTCCCCGTGGGCGCTTTTCGCTTTGGAATAAGCCGGCGGACGGCGCGGACCAAAGGGCGGCCCGCAGATCTGGTCCGGCTTGGGCGCGGCGGCAGGAGGAGAGGAACCCCCGAAGGAGCGCGGGAAAACAGTAGACTTGGCAGACGTGTTGAGGACTCGAAAACGAGAGGTCCACCCATACTCGCCTCCGTCGTAGACCCCGAATCTAGACGAGAAGCTTCAGCGTGTTTCCACTGCCAGTTACCACCGAACAACGACCCGACCGATCTACAACAAACTACTGACTGCTGGAACTGTTGCGCGGCACCGACGGGAAACAGCATGCGCGGGGGTGAGCAGAGACATTCTATCCCTATTAAACTGTTGTCTGATGCCATCTCTCGTGCTCACCTGTCGCTCTCCAACCCAAAGGGGACCCGTTAATGTGTAACGGCTTGCCGACTAGCAAGACCATCACAGCTGCGCAACAGGAGTTCATCGCCGCTGAAAGTTCGACGGCCATGCGCAAACCCACGCATGAAGCGGACCGCTCCCCAGCCCAAAAAGCGACATTTTTCTGCTTATCGTCTTTGTGCTAATCGTGCTGCGATAGGAAGGTTGCGTTGCGCGACACATCAGAGCCTCCCCCCCCCCCCCCCCCCCCCCCCCCCCTCTTCCGAACTTCCTTTAAAGGGACACTGAAGTGATATGTAAACATTGCGGGATTACTAGCGCGAATTGTAGTCCGGAGTCCCCAGGCCATTTTTCGACCACTCTGGGCGTTTACGCGATTTTATTTAGTAGAAAAACTAATTCGAAAATGCTGTCCCTCCTCTCTTTACGCTCGCCCATTTTCTGTGGCGTTTTCGTGTGACGTCAGGAGGGGATGAGCTGGCAATTGGCTGCGCACGGCTGCGCCACGGCTGCGTACTGCACGGCTCCCCGCCGACAGAGTCAGTCGGGCCCCGCGTTTCGTCTCCGCCGGCCCGGCAGGTCGTCGCAATCAAGGAGGTTAAAAAAAAAATTTCTTGGTCGCAATTCGTTCGCTTAGTTGAAACGAAGCCAGGACCGTTTGTGAATGGAAGAATGTGCCTTTCTTTACTTGGTTTGTTTGTACACTGTATCTAGCTCCAAGTAAGTTCGCTTCCACAAGTGCTGCACAAGCGCACATGCGACGCTCGCTGACTGGTACGCCAGTAGGAAAATATCAGGCCTCTTGAAGGCGGGAGAAGAGTCAGCGAAGTCAATATAGGTACTAAGGAAATAAAATCAACTGATATTTTTACCGTAAGCGTAAAACTAGGGCGCGGGAAGCACTTTTTTGCGCTGGGCAACAAGCACAGCGGTCAGCAGCACGACTACGCATCTGCGAACGCTTTTCCGTCTACGAAATGCAATTGCTAGACGTGAGCTACTGTGGAAACTCGGGCGACGCTTACTGCACGATCGCAGTACAACAAATAGTCACCTAAGCTGCTTGAAATGCCAAAACTAAATAAAAGTGTAACCGGTTGTACAATATATACCCTATATTGAAAGGCCTTCGCGTGTCACTCCGTGGCTCAGTAGTCTGGGGCCTGGGTACGTCACTGCAAATGTTTTGCAAGTCACGAGTTCGAATCCCCGCGGGTACGTGCTTTTTTTTTTTTTGTAAGTTAACTTTTTTGTTTTCCGCCGATGTTTTCTATATTGAGTTCACCTTTTTTTGGGCCGCCACGTTCATGGCTACACGAACTAGTTCACAAAACGCGCGCAGGCTGGCACATGCATGGCGCGCTAGCGAGTTCTCGTTGGCGTGCTGTTGCCATAAGCACCGACTGCTTGCAGGCAGTGGGCACAGGGCCCGAATGAACAGACCCTTGGCCTGGTGCGAACACGCTTTTTACGATACAGGCATGAGGGAGGCAAGCTCCAATTTTGGGGGAAAAGCGCATGACATTTGGGCGTCTACGGGTACACGGAGGGCGTTCATGCACGCGTAGGTTTCGGCTAGTGAATGCTACGATTCCAAGCCGTCCTAGGAGGCTTATCTTTATGCATTTTTACAGCTGACAACATGGCAGAAGCGCGGTACGATGATTACTGAGTCATTGAGAATGCCCATCCAACAACGCCACCGGTTGTGTTTTTACAGAACCGAAACCAAAACCGAAACTTGTTTGGCTGCTCACCTTGGGCATCGTCCAATCACGGTGCCCGCTCCCCCTAACGTCACAGTTTTAGTTTGTGCGGCCGCCGCAAACCGCGCATGGTAGTTTTTCTTCTTTCGCGCTTGTAAAATAATTACCGATTTGTCAATCGTAAAAAACGATGAAAAGTGTGCTAATTTGAGCCAGTCTACACAGGCAAGCAAAAACGGGAGCTTGACAAATTCACTTCAGTGCCCCTTTTAAAGGCAACGCGTGTTCAAAACCGCCGCGTGCTTTCTCGTCTGTGCGGGTAACCTACAGGATTTTGGCCGTAAGCCGTGGCGGCTAACTGTTTGGCAGATGTCGTGAGTGACAGCTGACTGCGCGGACTTTGAGCTCCCATATATGCAGGTGGAGAACTTAGACCTTACAAGCTTAAAAAAATACGCTTCTTGTAAGAAATACTCTTCTGTACCTGGCGTGTGCAGGCCGACACGGCGCTTCGATTAATTGTGAATCTTTGATGGACCAGCAATCAAACCATACTAACTTTTACGCCTGAAAAAATCCGTTATATAATACTAGACATCAAGCCAAGAAATTGTTTCAGGAAAGCGTAAAATTATGTATAATTTATCACTGATCAGAGAGCATAACATGGGCTTGGAAATTTTTCCCCTATTAAAGCGGAATCATTATCATCATCATAATATCATCATCATTAGGGCCCCCAAAGGGCGCAGTAGCCCCCCGGGGCCCCCAAAATTTCCTAATCCGGCACTGGTTATCACCACCTCCGCAGAATTGGCGCAAGGAGGGGAGCGATTCTTAATTCGCCGCCCCCCCCCCCCCCCCCAAAAAAAAAAAAAAAAAAACAAACCCCCCCCCCCAAAACCGATCTCTGGGACCGCTACTGGCTACGGGAGAAACATTGCCGGCGCCACCCCATTCCTTGCGAAACCGGTCCTGTGCGGAGTGCGAAGAGTCGGACTAGGCGTCAGCTTCTCATGTAAGCATTCGAACAAAGGAACAGTCAGCTGCTCATACCGACAACAGCGAAAATGGAAGACCAAAACAAATTCTAGGCCTTCAGGGCTATCGGCTTTGGCAGAAGGCATTACGATTCCCGGTAATCATATGTAAGGTAAAACAGTTTTTGCAACCTTGCCGAACGCTCGAACGCGTTTTGTCACATCACTTTACGTTGTCAAGTCATGAAAGTTTGCCGACATCACTATTGGCGGTGAGGTCGACCACGGGCGGCGCTGCGAAGCGCGCCGCTGTGACGTCGGTTTAGGGATTCTCGCATGCGTCGTCTGCTTCACTCGGGCTCGCTCTCCCCGCTATTTCTTTGCGCTCGGTTGACTCTGCACCAGACTTTGCGAGTGCGTAACTTTTTATCATAACAATACTTAAAATCGCACAAACTAGCTCAGGGCTTTGTTTAAGTATACTTTGGATACCGCTGCGGAAGAAACACTGCCGGCGTCGCCCCCTTCTTGCGACGCCGGCCCTGTGGGGAAACGAAAAGAGTCGGAGCTGGGCGTCAGCTTCTTAATACTCTCGAATAGAGGGAACAGCCAGCTGCTAGTAACCGACAACAGCAAAAGTACAAACCCACAAAAAATTTCCCAAGCCTTCGGGGTTGTCGGTTTTGCCAGAAGGCATTGCGATTCCCTGTAATCATATGTAAGGTTAACAGTTTTTGCAACATTACCGAACGCTCGAAAGTGTTGCATCACATCACTTTACGTTGTCATGGCATGAAAGTATGCCGACGTGCGCTATGGCGCACAAAAAATGTAAATTGAGTTCCAAATAACCTACTGTAAGTAAAAGCGTGTGCTGGTTCTATACCAGGCTTCTAACCAGTATGGGGTTTATTGAGCAAAGCGAGTCACGTCTACGGTAAAGATACGGTAACACTATGCTTGTTCAGACCTAGGTGGCTATTTTTGGGACATTTCCCGCAGCCATATCTTACCAATACTCAGATATGCGTTATAGGAAACTGCACTCAAAAGGAGGTGGAGGAGGGGGGGAGGGGAAAACTATATTTAACTTTAAAATCGAGCTGATTAGTGGGCTGGGGCCACAGCCCAGGACAAGAGGTAAGAGTAATTTTCTTGCATTCATCGAACGCCATCCCGAGTAGACCAAGATTTCTTTTTTCGCCTGGAAGGGTTGAAAACATAAAGAGCTGCTTTAAATATTCATCGTTTCGATTCTTGTAATATATGCACGTATGCCATTTATTGTGTTTGTTAGCGTGTATATCAAGCCTTCAACACCGTAATCATGTCATAATTGTTCGGGTTGAGAGTCAGTTCGTTATGATAACGATGGTTACGACAGAAATTAGGAGCACAAAAGCCCCCTTCGAGTACTCCGGACAACGTTGCCTGGGGCGCGATCGCGGTGGCGTAGCACAAACCTTCTCATTGTATTTGCATGCGAATAAGCAACGCACACAGCGGATATGCACCTTCTTTCACGCATTCATAACGAAAGCCAATTCGTGAAAAGGGAATGTATGTATACAGCCCTAAGAAAATATACACACAATCTTCGTGAGCTTACCAAACATTCCCAAATTAGTAATAAGAAATTTGTACGGTGCAGAAACAATAATGCGTTGGGAACAGAAAAAAACATTCATAGTAAACATCAATGAACGAAATAGAAGACGGCCGTTTTATTTCCTGCTGTGCGATGCGCGTGTATACGGAGGGACCCGCTGCTTGGCGCGTAGCATTAGACTGTTGAGTCTTCATAAGAGCATCTCAAACACAATTCAAGGAAGCCTACGCATTTCGAATACTTATCGAGGAGCTCTGAGTGCTTAACCCCGCGAATAAGCAAAGAAGGACGAGTTGTAAACGATCTTCTGACCGAGGCTCTCAAGAAAGTTGTTCCTCTGTCCTCATGTGTTGCAAATTTGTGGGGGATACAAATTCAAGTTACTCAGATGCGTCAGAAGCTGGCAAAAATAACTGAATTACTAGAAACATGCCTTTTGGTACCCTAACGCATCAAAGCGGGTGATTTCTAGCGCAGGAACTGCTGCCCCTCACAACAGGAGTGTAGCAGACGACAGAGGCGCGAGTCCCTAAGCCGACGTCAGAGCCAGGGGGCGCCACTCAAACATCTCATCGCCAATTGTCAAAGACGAATGTAGGCACTCAGAAACGAACAGGGTCACATAATGCACAACATGGATACGATAAAAATAGTGGGACGATTCTATACCAAGCTGCGTGCTAGCAACATTAGGCGAGGGGACAGCACTGCATCTACAGATTTAGCTTGCCAAGTCCCACTGGTATCTAATCTGGAAGTTGAAAAGGCACTCAAGGGTATGAATATAGAAAAAGCTTCAGGAGATGACGGCATAACCATGTATCACCCAAAGAAAAGGCTTGCAAAACTATTTTCAAAATGCCTCAGAACTTTACAGGTAGTCTAGCATGAAGAAATGCCAACATAATTTGCAAACAAAAAGGGTGGTGTCAGACAGCTGTAGAATTACAGAACCGTCCGCCCACTACTCTTGGTTGTCATAAGAACTGTTAACTAGGGTAATAGTTAACCACACAAATAACAGCCTAGGTTTTCGACTGGGTGGGCAGGCTGAATTTATGAAAGGCTAATCCCCAACTGATCCCTTCCAGCTCATCAGAAGGGCAACTAGAGGAATTCGTGGAGTATAATAAGCCCCTTTACATAGACTACAAAAAAGAACTTGACCATAAACACCACCGCAGTACTGGAAGCATTGAAAGACCAGGAGAGAAAGAGGAGACTAACATAACAGTCTTAGATGACACGCACATGGGATGCACAGGCAGGATAATCCTCCACAAAAAACTTCCCCATCAGAAAAGGAGTAAGACAAGGAGACACTGCCTCTCTAAACTAGTTCACAGCATATCTGGAAGTGGCTTTAGGCACGACGGATAAATGGAGAATATTGAGCCTTGTGATTTGCATATGCCATTATCATGCTGATGAGTCAGGAGAACATTTGCGAAATTTGCTTTAAGGCCTTCACACAGAAAGCTTGGTCACAAGGTTAGGTTAAAGATGAATGTGAGTATAATCGCAAGTAATAAATAGACATGCGGGAGCAACTCCTCAACCTAGGGAATGAAATAATAGAAGTGGAGGAATATAACTATCTCGGTCAAGTTGCAGGTGCTGATCCCAATTACTAGAAGAAAACCAGGCATAAAATTACCGCACTAAAGGTTACATTGAACCATGAGGAAAGAATTCCATGCCTTGAACAGTAGCATACCTCTGGCACTAAAAACACACACAAAAAAAGGCATACAACCAAAGTTTACTACCAGTGGTGACTTACTGGGCAGAAACTTGGGGACTTACTAAGCAACTTGGAAGAAAATTTAGGCCCAGCCAATGAGCCGTGGAAAGGGTGATGACAGGAGTAATGCTTCGAGATAACAAATGACTGTCTTGAGTTAGGCAGCAAACTCCAGTGGAAGACACCCCAGCGGGGAACTAACAAGTGATGGACTGCCTGGGGTAACCGAATGGCTACCCAGAGACAGGACTAGAAGTACAGGAAGGCCATTGACTCAATTTGGGGGTGGATTAAGAAAATTAGGGGGCAGAGAATGGACTCTGGCAGCACAGGACACGAGCAGTTGGAGATCTATGTATAAGGGGGGCCTTCTTCCTACAGTGGACCTAGATAGGCCTATGACAATTACAGCCCCACTCGGTGGTAAGAGGTATAATTAAATCTGGCACCACACAATGAATGTCATATTCCAACACTACAGTTCATCTGACGAGTCGCACTTCTCGACATGGTTTAAGCGCTACTAATAAATGGATTATTGGAATAAGGTGCAATGACACACATGGGATAGGATGCGCAGATGAGCTGTGCGCAGAGCACTAATCAGGTTACGGACGGGCGGTATGAAACCATATTATTTCACATTCATAAGGGCATAAAGGGAGATGGACGGGTCACTGATACAGTTTCTTTTTTATGTAGTACGCCTGCCAAAGTACACAGGCTGTTTAGTTTCAGCTTCTGCCCAGAATTTTGGCTTGGCAAAAAATCAGGTCACGTGCATTTTTGGCAGTGGGACAGAAGATGGCCTCCATCAACTTTGATTAAATTTCGCGCAGCATGCTCCGTCAGCAGGTGGTTCTACCCTACATGCAACTTTCTGCATGACAATGGCATGTCGTACACGCCTTTTTTTACCCACCACAGATACGGCATGGCATGCTTCTATAAGCACAGTCTTTTTTTTTTTTTTTTTTGCCAACTTCATTGTGTGGGGCAAAGCTGTGCAAGCTTGCTCAGCGCCAAAAATAAAAACCAGTGCAACACTTTGCTGATTCAGTGCCAAAAATTAAAAACAGTGGAACACTTTGCTGATTGGCAACTTTTCCAAGGTTATTGCACAACTTTATGTACAGGTGCCATCACACGTATTTGGAACAAGGATTTGTGAACATTGCGAAGTATTTGCCTTACTAATTTTACACAGCCATTACCAGTTTACAGGAAGCTTTTTCTATTAGGGAGGCCTCTTTTAAACACACACCAATGCAGCCAGGTCGTGGTTTCTGGAAGAAGAAATTCCTGTAAATTTACGAGACCACTGTTTCAATTACTTTTGAATGCCCTTGTACATACGGTAACAACTTCAGGCTTCTCACTGACCCCTACAAATATCGACTCTATGGCCCCACAGCAATAAAAAAATGCTGCTTTGGACCTCCAATGATAAAAAATTAAAAGAAAAGGATGTGTCAATGTCGCAGAAAACCAACGTGGCTGTGAGGCTATCCTGGGAGTGTGAATGATCCACTGCCTATTACACCTATGCTCCAGTGTTTTCCGTCAAATTTTTAAAGGTTGGGAACATTTTTGAGAGCAAAGTGATGGGTGTGTGGGGGGGGGGGGGGGGGGGGACAAAGATGTTAAATTGAAGAATTACATATTTTCGTTGCCCAAATTGAACTCTGGGGAAATAAATACCGGTATTGTGGTACCGCAGCATGCTAGGGTGGAAGCTCATAAACTAAAAAAGCGATAAGCACAAGCATTGCCTCCAAGGTTTTCATGCAGCTGGCCATCTGAGATTTCAACGCCACCTGCTCAGGCTTCTTTTTACGTAACCAGATGGTGGGAGGCCCGGGCTGCTGTCATTACTCTCGCATGCTGGCCGTGTTTAGTTCCTCAGGTGGCCATTTCAAATGGCTCAGTTGGTGGGTGGTCTACAGAAAGCAGCAGGTGGTGAACTGGAGATGACGGCATTTCCGCCACCTCCCACTATGGGGAAAACCCTGCTATGCAACTATAGCCGTCCTATGCTCTGTTTTATCTCTACACTGCAGAAATATAGCCGATTCTGATTAAGAAACGTGGGAGCCCTGGGTTAATGAGCACCTCGCCCATCTTTACGCGGGGAAGCATAGACCTCAAGCTCATTACTTCTAATGAAGCAGTGGAAGTGGAGGGGATACACCTTTCCGCGCTACCCACGGGAGTATTTGTTCAGCACAGTACTCATTCAAAAGGAATAAATATAATAAAGGCGCTGCAGAAGTGCGTAGGATCTATCGAATTGAAATTTAGATAGAATTACGTTATCTACCGCAAAAGGTGGTCCACACCATAAAACTTCAGGATGAAAGGTTGTATTCCGAAGCAAATAAAAGAATAGGAAATTGCGTTTTTTTGTCCAAACGGTTAGTTGCATTGACAGTTAAGACGGATAATACACAAGGGGTTTAGTATGGAAACCAGCTGGTACGACGAGGAACCGCCCTTATACGCGCAGGTGTTCCCGCGCTTCTCCGCAAGGCTGGAGTGCATCCGCATGACCAGCACACCTACGCCTTGGCCGACGACCAAGACCTCCGCTTTCCCGGCCGAGAAAATAAGTGGGGCGAAACATAAGCAGCGAGCTAGACGACGCTCGCCGTCTGGTCGAATCGATGTGTCCCGACGGATCAATGGTGGTGTTTTTTACAGCGGCGGCAGCAGACATCATCCTGCGACCCAGCCGTCGAAGTCGCAAGCCGCCCTCGTGATGCAGTCTACGAATCTAACAAGTGAACCAACACAAACACGCGCGAGCTGTGGTATCCAGCGAAAGTCACCGATCAGTTGTCAGAGCTCCGCATCCCCCGACAAGACATTTCGCGAGGATTGTAAACACGGAAAGGCGTAAAGCGTAGCCGATGCGGCAGCATCGCCAGCAGACCCATACCTTCTTCTAGGTTACCAGAAGAGCACCGATATTTCAAAACACCATTGACATTGACGCTTCGAAAGGCGCGAAGGAAACAGTTTGCAGGACAGACGGGGGCGAGTGAGACACCCGGGCCATTTTCCAGGGGAAGAAAATTGAATGTGCACTCACTTTACGAAGACCGAGATGCCACTGTCATAGTCGGACGTCTGCGTTGCCGCTCCAGTATTGCACAACTAAACAAAAACGCGAAAAACAAACTTCGAGCTATTTTTTCGCGACACTCAACCAGCTTGCCAGCATCCGCGAACTCTTTGTTTTATCACGTTTTTGCTGTTGATAGGGCACAGTGTTGCTGAGCCGTGTGCAAAAATTCACCAAAAACTCGCTAGCACATAATAAAAACGTGAATGAATTGTTACGTTGAAAAAAGATTTAAAAGACCACAAAACAGGTTTTTATATTAGAAAGTTGGGTTTTAATTTTAAATAACACCTAAAAACTCGGGCGACTTACCCTTGTCAAGTGCACCAAAGCTGTAACCGAAACCGGTCTGCGAGGGTGTTGCGACAGCCGAATTTCAACACTCACTCGACGGCAAATTCCTGCGTTTTTACGGCGAAGCATAAACAAACAAAAAAAAAAACACGCGCGCACACACACACAGCCAAACCGAAGTTGCTGTTCACGGTGTAGCCATAATATCCTGTTTCAGCGAGCCAGCATCGACAAAAGCGAACGGAGATGTTGGGCGACGCACATGGAAGTGCGTACGTCCAACGTCGACCACATTGCTGTTACGCGAAACAATGGTCCTCTTTTGTTGGTCTTCCTATTTAAAAACACGCACCATGTGCGCGAAGCACGCAAGACAACGCTTGGTCTGGTCACGAAGTTCACGACTGTCACGGTCACCGAAGCTACCGATTTGGGCGCGGCATACATGGCTCAAGGCTGAACGGACGTGCGTCGTGCGCTTCGCTCGTTTAATCGACGCACGACCGCAAAAGCACGTGCCAGCTTCACGTTAGCCGATGCTTTTGAATTCTCGACAAGCCCTTTCAATATGATGCAATTCGACAACGAGCATGCATCAAATGTCACGCACAATCAAGTTACTGTAACTGACATAAATCTTTATTGCACATCCGAAAATTCCGGAACGTTGGGGTAAGGTGGCTTAGTTGGGGCCATGCCGAGGAACGGAGGTATTGTACTGTAGAAAGCCGTTTAGACAAGGTCGTTGGGGCTCAAATCGTGTAGCGTGACGACAATCCTGGAAATGGATACAAGAACATTAGGCCGCAGAAAACGAAACCGAAACTAGTTTCTAAGATCATTAGTTGGCCTAATCCAACGTTTTTAGATTCTAAATCTAAACCTAATTCTAAAAAATTTGACCAAATCTCACCGGCAATGTTCTGAAATGTTGCTTAAAACAATATTATTGTCGTAATTATTCAAATAGCGGAAATCCAATTATTTAGGCCCAACAGGAAATGGCGTGGCAAGGTCGGAAACGCATGAGGCGCATGAGTAAACGAATGACCTTGCAGCGGCCGTGGCCCTTGACACTGCTGATATTCTTTTCCAGCAACAGTCAAGTTTTGTGAATAGATGTTTCAACCATGAAACACGCGCTACAGGTAGAACTCAAACACGTCAAGTGGTTCACGAGTTGTGTTCGTGGTTGTCTCAAGGTGCAGGGCCTGTGAAACAACCGTTCGCGCCGCCGCAACAGCTCGTGGCCAGTAGTATGTTCCGTATTCACGCACCTTTTCGGCGGCATCGCCAAGTTCTCCGAGATAAACTCCCGAAGCTTGCTCCCGTAGTCCTTGTTTTTCTCCGGCGAGAACACGTTGATGGAGTGGATGGTGCACAGGCAGTTCGGGTCGGTCGTACCAGCTCGCGATATCTCCAAACCGGGTTCCACGATAACTGTCACTTTCTGCGAACAACCGACCACGAATTTGGAAGGGTACACTCGCCTGCCAAGTGTCGCCGGCAGGTCTTCTGGAAACGCGTAAGCTGCACCAACTCACCTCGATATCCTTCTTCAGTAGAGAGGCAACATACTGAGCAAACTTGGCGTGAAATCCACCGGGGATTTTGCTAGCGATCAGGTTCGTTTTTAGCGTGCACAGCGGCATCGCGACGTTCACAGAGCGCCTATCCTCCTTTTCAGTGTCACGCGTAACCACAGAACAGGCGTAACGCGCATGCACTATCGCTATCTGCGCGCGGTCGACGCCGATAAGCGCTGGTGAAACGGCACCACCATTGATGCCAGACGGCGATGACGCGGCCTGATATCTAATTACGACGCATTGTCCTTTGCGCACGACCGCGCCCCCCTTTCCGCGCCACATTTCGTCTGGACGGGGAGCAGTTTCACCGAGCGCGCAAATCACGTAGCTGCGCTTCGACGTTCCCCACCCGTGCTGAAGTTTCAATATCACGTTTATTAACTGAATATTATCGAATACTTCCGGTTGGCGGGCACGTACGCAATTAACGTATTTTATATGTGCATTCTTAGTTTTTTTTCCCCCTCTCTGCGACGTAAACGAGCAGACAGCTTGCTCCCCGCACAACAAGTCTAAAATTAAGAGGCTGTGCATTCATGGCATTTCAGACAATTGACCCGTGATGCTGCTGCAAAATAAACTAAGAAGTTTTACCATTACACTACTTGACACCAAGGAATAGGAACCAATCACTCTTCTTCAATCACTTATTTTCACAGGTGGAATCTTACCAAGAGTTTGGAGGAAATGATGCGACCAATCAGAACTTGTTAGTGCTTCAATGTTCATGCAATCAATGAGACCACACTCATTTCAATAAAAAGGCACAATTTATTTCAGAGGGGAAACAAAAAAATCAAGGACCAGAGTTTACTGCGAATCAAAAGCCTGACCGCCAAATCTGCCACAGCTCTGTTGCACTGCCGTCATGTTTTTGTTCACACTTCATGCCACAGGAATTGGCTACGTACTGTTCCATGCTTACATTAGCTTTTTTTTAGGGACTATGGCTCCTACAGGATTCTACAGCTACAATATACATAAAAAAAAGAAAGGAAAACCAATCTGAGGATGACAGAACCACTTCACTTTGTTATATACTTTTTTTTTAAACTCGACTCGAGTTACAACGCAACACTTTGTTTTTCACTGTTACTCAATCGCACAGAAACACGCACACACACAGACAGGACGCAGTCGCGCTATGTACAGAAAAAACACTTTTCGGCACCACGTTGGCACCAAACAACAATCGACCGACTGAATCCACCAGTGTACCGGTACCACAGACAAGAACAAAGCATGACATGTCACAACTACGGGCCTTCAAAACGAAGTTAACAGGACTTCTTCACCTCGAGTGCATTTAGACGGCGAAACACTTTGCTAAAGAGCTCTTCATACTTTGCGACAGGACAGAGGAGGGCAAGGGACGTTGAAGTGCTTCACTCGTCTACTTATGTACAAAAACTGCTTGGATGCACAATTCTTTTCCCCTCCACGTAGAGTTTACGTGACTGCACAAACAAACGACGGAAGGCAACGCTATTTACAGCACACACTAAGCACACACACACATACAAGTGACAGGTAGGCTACCGTATCCACGACTACTGAGCACCAAATTGAACTCATGCAAACAAGACGCCAGAAACTACTACCGCTAGAAAGGAGGACGGGGGAGGGGGGCACACTTTAACAACACAAGAATGTATCGCTTGAGAGACCCGCATTGGTTTTCACACACGACAAGACACGACGAAGTGACGACAGACAAAACAATGACCAGAGAGAGCGCAACATCCGGGCACACACGACAATTACCACCAGGTGACAAAACAAAGGAGAAACAAACGCGGCACGCAACCAAGACAAACCAAAAAACAAAGAGCCGAAAAAGACTATCACAGACTTTCTGTTACTTTTTTTTTTTTCCTCGATTACGAGTTTTGCTCATTCACTTCGAGAGAAAAATTGCTTTTTTTTTTTTCGAACTCTTTTCAGTCTTCAGTTGGTAATAAACCAAGCAGCAAATGTGACAATCTCACAAAGGACAAACAGGACACCAGAAATAAGACTTGAACACATTCCATCGTGGTCACAGGCAAAAAAAAATAATGTATATACGGAAAGAGAAGGAACGAAGAACCAACTGCATGCTCGACGTCAATAAACCAAAGCAACAACGTTGTACAAAAGAAGTTGGTTTCCAATTTCAAGGTGGTAGAGGGACCTCACTTCGGGGGGGGGGGGGGGGGGGGGTCAAACTGCCAGCTACACATGCAAACTGGCGACGTAGCAGCGAAAAACATGCCGCGACGCTTCAGCAGGACCAACCGACCACAAGGTGGCATACACGAAAGCTCAAACACGGAGACCTAAATGCGACTCAACGCACAAGAGCGCACAACAGCTTGGACAGAAAACTAAAGACAGTACGTCAGCCTGCGCTTATCGCCACGGCTGCTACGAAAGAGGCTGCTGTAACCTTCCGCTCAAACCACACCAGCAACGTAGCGCGAATCACGGAGGCTCCAAAAAACGCTACAAACAGTGTTGCCAACCCACACTCAAGGCAAGATTGTCACCAATCAATGTCAAGTGATGACACGGCAGAGATTGGCTCTCGCTCCGTTCAGAAACAACACTACTGCCTTTAGTCACCCTGTGAACAAGCCTGCGTCACTGAGACTCAAGTTGTGACTGCTCGATAGAGCAGCAGCCTTGATTACATTAAAAAAAAAAAGGCAAACTGTAAATGTTAAAAAAAAAAAAAGACCACTGTCGATCACACATATATGTACAAAGATACATAAACACACTAGCAATGTTAGCCATCTCTGAGAACACAGGGTGCACGCAGAAATAAGACCGAGCACCAATTTATAGACAAAAATTGGCCGACGGCGAACAAAGCTTACATGAAGAACAAACAAGGTAGAACGTCAGAGGGAAATAATGTGCGCCTTTACGAAAAAAAAAAAAAAAAAAAAAAAAAAAAACCGCAATAATAAGAAACGCTGCACTTTGAACACTTACAATGCAAGAACACAAACCACAGAGCGTGCCTAGCCTCTACTGCTGTACGAAACGAAATACACAAGAACAGAATGGCGTGTGCAAAAGCTAAAAAAAAAACTGCACAAACCTGCGCAGCCAAAACAGGCACACATTCGTCACAATTACATCGCCACTAGTACCGCAACAACACAATAGCACTGCTGCTACTAGTACTACTAGAGAAATCTCCACAGAAGCCAGAACGCAGGGAATAGTCCGAAAAAAAATAAAGAATAAAAATTGTGCAGCCTCTTTGTTTTCACTTTGTACTTCAGCTGCGCGGACTACAGAAAAGAAGCTTGTACAAGGGGAAAAAAAAACCCAAGAAAGCAACCGAAAAGGAAAAAAGTATGTTAAATTACAGAACAAAGTGTACAAATGTTGCCCGCAGGATCCCAGATGTGACAACAGCCTGGACGCAGGAAACAGTGTTCAAGATCACAGCAAAAGTGAAAGGGAAGAAAAAAAAAAAAAAAAAAGCAAAGTGCGAAGCGCACGGGGGTCCTTTTGTGTGTGCTCCTTGAGCCAATGCATTCCATTCTCCCCCGACGGCACCGGCCTTGTCCGCTGCTCCAGAAGTGTTAAGCGATGAGGGAAGATGCGGGGACAGAGAACCTTTAAATAAAACACCAGGCTCAAGTGTCCCCGGACGCTGGGGGCTGCTACAAAATTAAGCTCCTCACAGTGCGCAGAGCACGTCTACTACAACATTAGTCACAGCACCTCCTCACTGCTCGTGTGTGTCGCACCAAGGCGCGAAAGACGCGTCGCTGACAAACCATCTCCGTGTACAACCTCGTCGCAGCCTGCAAACAAGCAACGGCGGGAAGAAGATTCCCGGCCCTCCTTTTCCACTCCACGCGCACCGCAGCAGAAGCGTCCCAGTGCAGTCCAACCTGCCCAGCATAAATGCCTCGCCGGAAGGCTCAGTGTCCACAGAAGGGGAGCCCCGAAGGAGAAGAGAAGCGCACGCCCCCAGGGAGTCGGCAGAAGAGTGTCGTCTGCCACGACGGGCACACAGCGTGTGCGCTGAACAGGCTACTTGGCCGGCCCGGCACAGTGTAAAGATGGCGGCCGGGGGTGGGGGGTGAGTGGGGGCAGGTAGAGCGCAGAAAAGGGAGCGGGCGGTCAGTTCTTGACCGCGGTGGCCTGCTGCTGCTGGCGCTCGACCTCCTCGACGAGCAGAGCCTTCTGGTGGGGCACCGGCGGCAGGGTGGGCTGGTAGAGAACGTCGCTGCCAAACCACTTGGCCAGGTTGGCGGGGGCCATGCCGGCAGGGCCGCCCGGCATGGCTCCGGGGGGCACCACGCCCCCTGCGCGGACCGCCAGTCCGCCGGGCATCAGGCCTCCAGGGCCGCCCTTGGCGTCTGCGTGGGGTAGGCAAAGGTCAGTAAGGAACTGCCGCTAGCCAAGCCTCTCGTCACATGGGCACTACACGCAATCAAACATATTCAACCCGAATGCGCGGGAAATTTATTTAGCAAAGCAAACGTGTCCCCACTCTCGTAATTTTTCTTTACGAAGTGTCAATGCCTGCAGCAATGCTTTCCCAAAATCCGGTCACCTGCAAAACATGGTGTTAAATCTGATGGGACATGCACTGCTCAATTATATGGATTTTAACCTGCGAGCAACCATGGGGTATGCTGCGATACCTTTGACTAACAATTGGATTTGACAGTACACACGCAATGTCAAACTTCAAAGACACGCAGTGCTCTTTCAGGCTGTTGTGCGTTTGCGATGACTGCTTCGCAAAGATATGCAGCCAAGACAACCGTAATGATGAGCAGGCCCCGCCTTGTCATACAATTGCTACGTATGGCAAGTCCACAGTGACAAAGTCTTCAGTACTACATCAGGAACCTCCCACATCATCAGTTGGGCCTCAAGCTTACATGCTATGCAGTGTCCATTAGGCCCAGGCCTTTCCAATCTTTTGGGGAGAATTCTGCTCAACCATAAGCACTACTTCATAAGGGGGAGCTACCCAGTTGGTGCGACTGCATAGTTTCACTTTGGTTTAGGCCTAACAACATTGCATCAGCACTTCAATGCAATCGTGATCAGGTTGGGCCATGTTATGGCACAGCACTAGCTGCACAAGTTTGTTTGAGAATATACAAAAACCTCGGGTACAATTAAATTGCTCAACTTTCATCAGCGATCATTGCAGCACCTCTTGCAGCACTTACAAGCACCAAGCCCCCACTGCCCCATTTGTTGAGAGTGTGCGTGCACGATACAGGCCACTGCACCTAAGCAGAACAGCGCAAACCATCCCCACTTCGCCCCCGCACTCACCACGGGGTCCCGAGGCCGTGGGTGCGAAGGGGTGTCCTGCCTGGGCCGGGTGGAGGGGTGCCCCGAAGGGAGCTGCGGTGGCCCCCACTCCGGGAGGGGCGGCTGCACCCCCCAGGAGGAGCTGCTGGAAAGCCAGTGGGTGCAGCCCCTGGGCCAGGGCCTGCTGCAGCATCTCCATAGAGGGACCCCCACGCGGGTTGGCTGCCCCTGCTGCAGCAGCCACACCCTTCAGCCCCGCCGCCGCACCCACTGCACACGAGGGGGAAGAAGGCAAGAGAAGGGTTAAGTTCTTTGTGGCTCTTCTTCAGAAGGTACTACCACGTTTAAATTTGCATGTGTTGGTGTCCTGTACCACTATCAGATGTGCAAGTGGGAAGTATCGAAGGCGACTGCATAATAGGCATTCATCCCAATGGAACTGCGGTAAATGCTATAAAAGGTGTTCCGCAAGGCCCAGCTTTTGCTCCCGTGCTATTTAACCCTTTGAGGTCTGAAAATTTTATTCACTTTCCGGCCGTCCTGGTCTGAAACTATTTTTGCCGATTTCTGGTGCTGCGAAGAAAAACACAAACCGTGCAAGAAAAACTCGCAGGATATTTATTTTTGCTCTTGCATTCTGCTTGCAACTCCTTTTAACGATATTCCAGCAGCGTGTGAAACCGAAGCATTCTCCTGGGTGCTTCGCCAGGGTTATTGCGGCATGTTTTGCAGAAAAACAGTTCGCTCTTTTTGTTTTTCTATCACTACAAACAGGACCTCTGATGGAGGCTGCAATTTCTTTCCTCACTGAAGTTATTGCTTTCACTAGGTGAGAAAGTGGTCATGCTTCTCAGCGAACAGTGCGCACTGGGATCCAGAAGGCCTGTGCAGAACGTTGTGCTGCACCCTTCCACTTCAACAAAGTTCACTTATCCCTCAAGAGATGGCACATCACGTATACAAAGCACGAGAGCGCATCGCAGTGAGAAAAACTGCGAAATTTAACCTTGCACACCCAAGTCGGGCAAAACCTGACAGCAGACCAGTACAGCCATGTTGCATTTCCAAGCAGCACCCGACAACGGACCACAAAGGGCTAGTGAAAGGGGAGTGCAGAGCGGGACACCACTGACCGTGTGTGCGTGGCGGGCCCATGGGTGGTGGGGCAGAGGCGGCAGCAGCAGGGGGCGGGGGCCCCCCGGCCGGCCGCATCATGCCGGGCAGCTTGATGGCCGGATGGTGGTGGTGGTGGGGCCCCTGGGGCGGCCGCACCAGCCCCAGCACGCCCGGGGGAGGCGGTGGGGCCCGCTGCTGCTGCTGCAGCTGGAGCAGGCGCTGCTGCTCCAGAAACGTCGCCATGACGTCCCCCTCCATGCTGCCGCGCATCAGGCTGCCTGCAGCTAGGGAGCAGAGAAAGGGGGAAGGGGGGGGGGGGGGGGGGGGGGGGGCATTGATGGAGGTGAAAATCCACCAATGTTTGCTCTGCACTCGTCCTGTGGCTCCTTTTTCACTGCCCCGTCTGTGTGCAGCTTTAAGGTTAATTACACGATACCAACTAGACCAAGGAACCAACTAGACCAAGGACACTCTTTTACTGTGCAAATCTGTCAATGCTAGGCCCCAGGATTTCCCCCAGAGTGGAAATAGGCACTTTACACTTGATCTTAGGATAAGGCCCGAGCCTCAGTCACTGGTGGTCTACAACAGGAGCTGGTCTACAGGAGCTGGACTGCTGTGCATACCCGCCTGCTTGCCTGTGTGTCTTCAGTAAGTGGTCGGGCTCGCGTGCAGACCTTTGCAGGAATAAAGAAAGGTCAGGATGGGGTGGCAAAGTGGCGTAAAAGGTGGGAAAAAAAAGTGTTGTATCTCCGCTAGGGTGCATCACATGGAGCAAACTGCGTGCACCCAAGCATATTATGATTCGCGTTTTCAATGCATTGTTTCTTGGGGAGTCTACCAGGACTGCGGTGATCAGTTGCAAGAAGCAGGTCGTTAAACCAGGGGACGTATAATTGGGATTCCACTGTGCCACCTTAATCGAGTGGACCGAGATGGCAACTCTAGCTACAGTGAGGGAAAACACGGAACACTGCCACGAGGATGGAGGTGCACATTCCATTCCAACGACAATGAAATGTGTCGGGGGCCACAGAGAGAGGCTCCCTCCTCACCCTGGTGCTGCTGCGGGAACTGCTTGGGCGGGTGCATGCCCTTGGCGTCGGCGGAGACCGGCGGCACGGGGGCCCCCTGGTTGCCCTTGATGGCCCGGCCCAGGGTCTGCGGGGGCCGGGAGGAGGACGCAGTGCCGTTGCCCATCCGCTGCTGCTGGGACGGGGGGCCGTCCCCGACCTCCCCGTTGGCCTTGGGCCCACCTTTGTCCCCACCTGCAAAGCAGGGGGGGCTCAGTGGTCAGCTGACGCGCTTGCAGGACACACGTCAGGTTTGCACAACCCGCTGCAGCACAGAGGGGAGGCTAGGCCCAAGGCGCTAATGCAAGCAGCTGAATACCGGCAGGCCCGACTAGACATTCACTGGTAGCCTGCAGCAACTGCCCCCCACGGCTACCTGCAGAGATGGGCCACACATGGGGGGCTTGACTCGACTCCCTCCCCCCTAGGACCGTGCCCAGCACATTCATGGGAAGGGACAGACCCCAAGCCGCTCTCTCACCACACCAGTCCACCCGGGCCTTTCTGCTGCAAAGCTCGCATCAATGAACATTAGTTCCGCCCTCCCCAACCGACCCCCACCCACCTTTGGGGTGGTCCTGGCGCTCCATGTGCATCTTGCGCATAACCGAGGTGGGCGTGAAGGCTGCCATGGTGGGGCTCAAGCCCTTCGATGGGGATGCCCCCCGGGTGGCCGCCGGTCCCCCCTGTGTTGTGGTCGGCGAACGGGCCCTGCAAGCCGGAGGGGGGCAACAAAGGGTGGTGTGTACAGCTGCACTCCCAACCCTGGGCGCAAGCAAAAACCACCGCGCAACGGTGGGGGGGGACAAAGACCGCTTTGTCTGACCCAGTGTTAGAAACATTGTACTTGAGCAACTTTGTCTCACCCCATGTTTAGAGCAGAGAAAGGTTCTGAACAGAACACTAAACTTCCTATCCGAGTGCAGTGAGCATGTAATTCACCACGCTCCCTTTCCACCAAGCACAAGTCATGAACCCCTGCACGAAGCAGAATATGACAGTGTTCTCCCCGATTGGGCAAGAAAAAAACTGCATTCACACCTTTTTTGTAAGTGTTAGTTTTCAACTTGGTTTAAATCATCACTTGTGATCACCAATGGGCAAAAGGCCAGGAGGGGAAAGCAGAAGCCTTTCAGTGGATAAAAATAGGTAACATGCCTGTATATACAGTCTAATCCCGCTACAATGAAGTCCGCTTCAACGAAATTTCCGCTTCAACGAAATATTTCCATTTCCCCGTCAGCTAGCCATAGAAGTCAATGCAACAAAGTCCTCGCCACAACGAACCATTTGTCTGGCTTGCTTTCGCTTCAACGAAATTTTCGATGAATTGGGCTGGGTTTGAACAATTATTTTACAAATAAAATAATCATAGCAGGCAACCAGCTATCTAAAACTTTTTAAACATTCAGGACGGCTTAGTTGCATCACCGAAAACATTCGCGGTGCGCCCACCCCGCCACCCAAAACAAAACAAAACAAAAAAAAAAAAAAAAACTCATAGGCGGACGCCATTGTTTGATGATGATAACGATGTGGCTGGCCGTCTTTACATGAGGCACAGGTCAGGTTCGCCAAGCCGGAGCTACAGCTAATCTGTATCCAATTGAAATCCCACGAATGTGCTCCGCTGCTGGCGCGGCGCCGTCATGTATGTTTTCCTTCTACCATTCTTCATAGCCAAGAGCAAAAATCATGTTTGCATGTTTGGTCTTGAAGCCAAGTCATCCTATTTAGTCGCGAGCGCGCGGTCATGTTTAATGCAAGCGCGTGCGTCTTGCCTGCCAAGGTCAGTAGCTGCGGTGCCCTGTCAGAGGATAAGATAACGGCACTGCTCCTGCCACAAGTGAGAGGGGGCCTTAGGACGGCCTAGCAGCTATCTGCAAGTAATCAGCTCGGTGGGCACGCCTTGTTGAGCAGCAATACGTTTTGCGCCTGCATTTCTTCACCCCCCTCCGTAACGCGTTCATTCGTGCAGTGAACATAGATAACCATTGGTATGTATTTTATCCGAATAAACATGACGTTATTGCGCGTCACTCCTTTTTCTAAACATTGTTTTTTTGCTGCCAATGATGCGGAAACATACGGGGCTATTTTTCGGGCCTTTCCGTGGTGTGTTGGAGCGGATTTCACCTCAACGAATTTTCGCTTCAACGAAATTTTTCGCACGTCCCGTCAATTTCGTTGTAGCGGGATTCGACTGTAATATCCTTTACTTTGACAGTGCTCAAAAGACCGAAGAAGCAGATGCTGACAGCAGTGCTACCTATCAGTGCTGCCTATCAGCAGTGCTGGGCTGCTACCTACCCAAATCCTCACAACCTGGCACACACACACACAAAAAAGAAAACAAACTTCTACAGAGGAATACCATTTAAAGTACATTAAATAACTAGTAGGGATAACTAGTACGAATACCACACCAGTAAGATTGGTGGGGGGGGAAAAAAAAAAGAAAAAAAAACACTGCGTGACGTTGGAAAACTTCCCCCCAGTGAAGTGGTGCGAGCGCAAACGTGCAGGCAGGCAGCGAGAGCCACTTACACAGGGAACGACCGTGGCCAGGGTTGGCGGGGGGCAGTGGGGGCATGCAGCAACCAAGCCAAGTGCCTGGCCAGCGGGGAGGGGAGAGGAGGGCAAGGACAGGAGGGTGGCAACAGCAGCAGGAGGAGCACATCCCAAGGAGGGAAAGCAGAAAGGAGGCAGGCAGGAAGAGAACGTGCACGGGTAAGCAGTTGAACAGCACAGGGAGGAAAGACGAGAGAGAAGAGTCATCCTGCGAGGGCGATCTTTATGGGCGCCCAAACGGCGAATTTGCTACTGAAGCAAGTAAACAATTGTTTGCACGATACTGTCATTTTAAACTTGGATTTTTCAATACAAAAATGAAAATTTCTCAAGCAAGGTTCTGCAAAAGTACCTGCGGCATGAAACAAAACATGCCGTAGCTATCTTCCTGCTCCAGCTTTCACTGAAATGTTTTATGAGGGGTGGGGGGGGCAACTGTCACCTCGTACGGTGATCTCAACCACAAGTCATTCAGTTTTACGCTATAATAAAGTGCTGCTGTTAAAGGAAGCTGCTGCCTCTTAGCAGAGGTTGATTTTAAGTGCTCAGAAGTGCGGTACATTCAGTGCCCAAGTCGTTCCAACACCCACTCTTCTCAATTTGCACTTTTGACCACACAATGTCACGTACAGTGGAACCCCGCTGCCTACGACGGATCACCGCGGTTCCGGTAAACTCCCTATAGGAATAATGCTTTAAAAACATCAACGGTACGACGCTCTAGTGCATGCAGTCCACTTCATACGACTGACCCTAGCGGGGATTAACAGACGTTTTGTACGGCCCCATGCGGTAGCATAACGGCAACAAGCCAACCGCGAGAAGTCAAAGAGCAGGTGGCCGGCAGACCACAAATTCAAAGCCACATCAAGCCCTAAAACGTGAAAACATGCAACCCAACACCGCTTTCTGTCACCCGCCCTATTTAAGTTTCTTCCTTTCACGACGCTCTTCCCCTCTCAGCGTCTTTCAAAGCTGCGTTGTCGCCCTGGTCCTTTCTTTACCACCTTTTTTTTTTCCATCACCCCCTTGTACAATTGTTTGTTTTGCTTGGAAGTTTCCCCACTTTCCTCTTTCCCCTCCCTGATTTGCTCGGCCACGTGGGCCTATTCAGCTAATCTTGCAAGTGCGGCGAATGGCTGGAAGGCCACCAGAGGCACCATGGAAGGGAGGTATTTTAGATAAAGGTTCGCAAACTACGCAAAACCAGACTAAATGTAGCCCAACTGTCTAGCGAGACCATCTGCTAGGCCGGCATTTACACATACACCGATCATACGACACCCCGGTCATACGATGCTAACAGGGTTCCACTGTACTATAGTTTATTGAAACAACTGTCCATTTATGTTTTCAAAATTCGAAACAGTTCAAAAATATCACGTTCTCCAATGCCGATGCTCAATTTGGTATTCAAAAGTTTCGAATATTCGCACACCCCTGGAAGTTTTATGCGCTCGAGCAATGTGCCACAGCGTGGGTGTCGCAATGTGAATGCGCACCGAGCATTCACAAACACCCGACTCTGGCCTCCGATATCGCTCGCTGCACTGCAGACAGAGGAAACAAAGCCCCCGCCCTCACCTCTGGGCCTCCTGTTGCTTCCGCAGGTTCTCCTTTTGCTTCTGGTCCTCCAGGATCTTCTTGAGAAGGGCCGTCTGTAGAATGGACTGCGTGTGCACCGCCAGCTCCTGGGGGGAGGGCACCCGCGGACGCAGGCCTGCATTCTGCACACAACACATCCAAACACTGCACCCCAACAGTCGAACGAGTTGAACACCCCGGCTTCCCCGCACAGAGACTGAGGAACACAACTCTCTGCATGAACAGCGTCTCTAAGAAACATCGCACCCAAGAAACATCGTGCAGTACTGCATGTTGAGGGCTTTGCACCCATTCCACTGCCTTTTCCTTCATTACTTTTGAAAACTCGGCAGACGGGCAAATTGATACTACACTTCTTTTCGGAGCACAGTCACAGCAAGGTTAAAGAAGTGAACTTTGTACCCGCCCCCAGAACAGCATGCAACCAAGCCGCTGCCGCAAGGGTAATCTGGCAGAATGAGTACAAATTACGCAAGCTTAAAAGCTTTGGCCTGTTCGGCACGTATGCCAGCACGGCAGCCAAGGTCGCCCAAAAGTAAAACCCAGCCGGCAACGACTGACTGGGCAAGCAGTGCACTTACGTGAACCTGCAGGGTGTTGGATGACTGCACGGGGGCCCCTGGAGTGGGGCCAGCCACAGGAGGTATCGGCGAGGGGTGCTGGCCAAACACTGCGTGGGCCAGAAGGGAGGAGGGGACCGGACGGGTCAGCAGTGTTCATTTGGCAGTGCCCATTAGCACCCCCTTGGCACAAGCTGGTGCCAGGATATTGCTTTATGCATCCCCCCATACACGAAACCATGACCAGAGTCCTTCAATCTTTCTGGTCACGAAACTCCGGCTCCCTTTCATACAGGGACAAAAGTTGCCGCTAGGGTCGCCGCTGTCAGCGCGGGGCATTCCCTGCCCGCGCCACCCGCGCGCAAGCATTCTGCCGAAGCTGGGTACCCGTTCGAGGCAGTTTTTTGATAGCTCATAAAATATTCTGCTATCATTCATATTTAGCTTGACGTCAATGTGGTTGCTGCACTCGCGTGTGAAAAGGTTTTCTTCGCTTACCTTTGCATGATATCAACGCTTTGATGGAGCCAGTCGTGCCGCAGCAGTTATGAATGTACCTGTTTTGCGACAGTTCCCTTTTATCTCGTGCAGGGCACGTAAAATTGTGCTTTGTTTAAACGAAGGTTATCTCGTTGGTTTGCGACTCTGGCGAAGCCTCAGATTTAGAAATTCGCAAATATTATACGCGCAGTGAGCACCCTGGGGACGCTGATCGCGCGAGTTATATGCAATCTGACCATTTACGCCGCCGGTGTTCGCCGCGGCTGCGTACGAAACTAAAGCTCAAGCAGAATCATTCAGTTGATGATAGCGCATAGAATATTCTGCTATTACTCATATTTAGCCTGACGTACAATGTGGCTGCTGCACTCGCGTGTGAAAGTTTTCTTCGCTTACTTTTCAGATATCAACGCTTCGATGGAGCCAGTCGTGCCGCAGCAGTTATGAATTTACGTGTTGTTGCAGCAGTTCTTTCATCTCGTGCAAGGCAGCGTAAAATTGTGCTTTGTTTAAGCGAAGGTTATCTAGTTGGGCTTGCGACTCTGGCGAAGCCTCAGATTTAGAAATTCGCAAATATGATACGCGCAGTAAGCCCCCGCGGCGACGCCGATCGCGCTATGCAATCCGACCGTCTACGCCTCCGATGATCGCCGCGGCTGCGGTACCGAAGCTAAAGCTATAAATTTCGTGTGTTTAGTTTGTTACAGTTGACCTCATTCCTGTGCGCTCATTACATAGAGCTTCAGCAAAGCTTCAAAGTGCGAGCGATGAAGCTTTCGTCGCATTAATACATGCCATCTCTAGGATTCTAACCAAGTTTAAGTTGGGGTCGCAGCTACCTTGTGTTCGCTTTCATGGAACTTCAACAGGTAATAAAAATTGCTGTTGGGCTAGTAGGTTCATTCAACAGAGTAACGTTACATAGCACAGAACGAGGAAAAGTGCGTCTCGCGCAATATTGTGCAGCCACTCAAGGTCATTCGGGAAGCTCCAATTTTCCAATGAGTTGCTTTCCCAGAAATGTCCCCCCCTCGACCAAAAAACTACCACTTCGATTTGCTGCTTCAGTTTAACAGGGGGTTTTGCTATGATGACTAACTCATTTAGTCACGCTCGTCCTACTGAACGCGTGCTGCGCATGCGGGCAAATGGCGCCAACGGGACGATGTGCGGTGCACCAAAACCCTCAAACCTCTAAGGCAAAAGACACCCACCGAACGTCCATTTAAGTTTCATCAAAAAGTGATTCCCCTAGCATTTTCAAACGGTGCCCTAAATAAATAAAACTTTTTTTGTGTACATTGGAAATGCTTTTACGAGTCTACAGCACGTAGCAGACTCCGAGTGCTACGGCACTGCCTGCAGCTAGCGTGCAGTGCGGGCATGTGGACCAACCAAGCACCTGGAAGGGAGGCTTCTGCAAGACGAAGGTGGGAAACAGTATGGAGAGATTTCAATGGGACGGAAAAGAGTGAGAAAGCACGTAAGCATTGAAAGGGGGAAAACAAGAATCTCTAAGACAAAAAGCGCTAAAAGTACTTTTGAAATACAATTGTTGCCACACTGTTAATGATTTAGAAGAAATTTTGAACAAATAAAAAGATGAATACAAAATATACTAAAAAATTATTCAGTTAATACAAAACTTATGGTGCGTTTCATTATTGTGGTATAAAAAGACAGTTACCTTAATCCTTAAAGAATGTCTGGGAAGTAGGCGAACGTGAAGCGCCAACCCCACGTCACGGTAAATCTGCGCGTGAGGAATTAACTGGGTTTAATAATAAGCGGTGACTCTGTGCAGCACGTCACATGGTCATGGATCTGATCGTCGCTGCGAGGCGATTACACGCCTGTGTACGTTTCGCCCCTGCGGTCAGATTCTACCTCGGGAAAATGATGCGCGAAGCGCGCGGCAGTAGGGGCCAGCCAAATTCATGGAGGCGCACTCTCAGGCCGTATTGAAACGCTGAGCAGCTGCACCCACCTACGCGGGGATATTTGGCCCGATGACATTTTATAGTGCATTTTCTCCCACTGTCACCCTTTCCCGCTGCAATTTCAGTCGTTTTAACAAACGGTTGAAGCGGTCGCTGAAGCCTCTTGACTCTCCGGCAGCCAGCCATGTTGGTGCCGCCTGTCGCATGCAGCGGCACTTTCCATTTTTCTCGTTTTCTGATGTACAAGTTTCGGTGATCCGAATATTTTTGCCGGCCCCTGAGATTGTATGACAGAGCCACTGTAGTTGAATAAGTTCTCAGCCCACTGTCGTGCGAGACCATCTGCTAGGCGGCATTTACAATACACCGATCATACGACACCCCGGTCATACGATGCTAACGGGGTTCCACTGTACTTAGTTTATGATTACAACTGTCCATTTATGTTTTCAAACTTCGAAACAGTTCAAAAATATCACGTTCTCCAATGCCGATGCTCAATTTGGTATTCAAAAGTTTCGAATATTCGCACACCCCTGGAAGTTTTATGCGCTCGAGCAATGTGCCACAGCGTGGGTGTCGCAATGTGAATGCGCACCGAGCATTCACAAACACCCGACTCTGGCCTCCGATATCGCTCGCTACACTGCAGACGGAGGAAACAAAGCCCCCGCCCTCACCTCTGGGCCTCCTGTTGCTTCCGCAGGTTCTCCTTTTGCTTCTGGTCCTCCAGGATCTTCTTGAGAAGGGCCGTCTGTAGAATGGACTGCGTGTGCACCGCCAGCTCCTGGGGGGAGGGCACCCGTGGACGCAGGCCTGCATTCTGCACACAAGACATCCAAACACTGCACCCCAACAGTCGAACCAGAACACCCCTGCTTCCCACACAGAGACTGAGGAACACAACTGGCTGCATGAACAGCGTCTCTAATGCACCGAAGAAACATCGTGCAGCCTGCATGTTAAGGGCTTTGCACCCATTCCATTGCCTTAGCCCTCATTACGTTTGAACACTTTGCGGACGGGCGGATTGATACTACACTTCTTTTTGGAGCACAGTCACAGCAAGGTTAAAGAAGAACTGAACTTTGTGCCCGCCGCCAGAACAGCATGCAACCAAGCCGCTGTCGCAAGTGTAATCTCAGGCATCACTGTGCTGCCGTTCTACCCCACGATAAGACTGGCAGAATGAGCACAAATTACGCAAGCTAGAAAGCTTTGGCCTGTTCGGCACGTATGCCAGCACGGCAGCCAAGGTCGCCCAAAAGTAAAACCCAGCCGGCAACGACTGACTGGGCAAGCAGTGCACTTACGTGAACCTGCAGGGTGTTGGATGACTGCACGGGGGCCCCTGGAGTGGGGCCAGCCACAGGAGGTATCGGCGAGGGGTGCTGGCCAAACACTGCGTGGAGCAGCAGGGAGGAGGGGACCGGACGGGTCAGCAGTGTTCATTTGGCAGTGCCCATTAGCACCCCCTTGGCACAAGCTGGTGCCAGGATATTGCTTTACGCATCCCCCCATACACGAAACCATGACCCACAGCACCCACTTCATTTCGGCACTCCTGTATGAGAATCATTTCCGTCACCCCACTCATTCACTGGCCAGGTTAAAAAGAACTGCCAGGTAGCTATTAAGCACCGATGCACAAGAAGATGTCCCCTACAGGCAAGGGACAATTCAAACAGAACAAAACAACTGCCAGACAAAAGTAAAAGACAGAGCAAACTGATTCCTTCACATTCAACGCTGTGAAGGCATTCCACTCCAGAGAGAACACAGCAGGCGTCCGTGCTCACCAAGTGGGGAAGGCACCCTGCGGGGGTCCTGCGGCGGCAGGGGCGACGGGCAGGGGGCCAGCAGGCCCAGCTGCTGGGTGGGCGACGGCCGCTGGGTGGTCACCACGGGGGGCTTCAGCAGGCTGTTCAGCATCTCCTGCTGCTGGTGTTGCTGCTGACGGAGCATCGCTGCTGCCGCTGCATGGGCAGAAACACAGCCAACGGTGAGGGAAAAGCAACACAATGTACGCTCTCCAATCGCTGTTTGAACGAGAAGTGCAACAGTGGAATGCCTGAAGGTGGCCATGAGGAAGCATGTAACAAGCTTTTAACAGTCTGCCTCGCATCATGTCAACATATTTAAAACATCAAAGAACCACTCACCTCCAGTGCAAAGAAGAATGCAGTACTATTGGCAACGATAAACTACCATGAAGACACCCACTGAACACTATATATTAAGGCCATCTATTGCGGCACACCACAAGGGTCTACTCTGTCCCCCATTGTATTCAGCGTGTCCGTAGTAGGGTTTTTGGCACTGTCCAAAATATTACCGCTCCTTAAAACCAACCTTGAGCTGTTTCACACAACTACTGGCAACTGCGACATGCTACAAGCAGTCATTAGTAAATTATCTTAGGATGCATATGCAACAAGCTGATCCTAAATATTAGAAAAATGTGAGGCTCTCATCAATCATGCTATACATGCACCCTGCTTTTTGCACCTCTAGCATCGTTTTCAGACCAAGATTTCAGACTTCAGACCTAGACTTCAGGCCCTTAGACAAACACGAAAATGCTCACAATGGTGGATGAACAGGATTACAGTCGAGACACAATGGCGCCTCAGGTTTCAAAATGAACGCGATGCATTCAGGCCATGCAGCACTGCCTTTAGGATTTAACGGCGCCAGCGACCCCTCCCTTCTCCCTGGCCACCCACCGGCCATGGGGTCGTGTCGAGCGGCCAGCAGGTGTGCAGTGGTGGGCGGGCTCAGGGGCTGGTGGTGGGGGTGCCCCAGGGGGGGCGGCTGCAAGTTGGGGGAGACGGGCCCCATGCCGGCCAGGATCTTCACCAGCACGTCCTGGCCCTGCTGGGGCACAGGGGGCTGGGCAATCACCGGGGGGGCCTTGGGCCGCAGAAGGTGGGACAGCAGGCCCTGCTGCTGCTGCTGCTGCTGCAGCAGGGCGTCTCCGCCACCCACCCGAGCCATGCCTGCACGTGGGGGTAAAAAAAGACCAGGGGCACAATTCTCACTTTTGTCCATTTCGAAGCGTCCAATTTGAGAGAGCATCTGCGAGCGTCGGGTTCTGGGCATGTGGTTGACCAGAGATCTCGCAAGTGCAATCACACCTTAATTGAAATGTATCTTTTAAAAGCGGACTTGGAGTTTCAGGCCCAGAGCTCAGGGCAACCCTACAGATTCCACCAATAAGGCTCAGCTCCATAATTAGAACTACCAGGGGGTATGCACAGGACTTATGCCCAAAGAAATTCACTTCAGTACGCAACCTGACCTGACTGTTTGCCAAGTTTTAGCTCATTAATGGAAAACTAGTTAGCTCCTCCACTGTTACCAGCCAGCGGTGCCGTATAAATATTTTCACTTGTGTCAAGGATGATGCGAGTCACCCCATCCACTTTAAAATCCGTTACAGCCACTTGCATGGAAGGAAGTTACAAAAGGAGTGGTGAAAGCAGACAGCAACAGTTTGACTCAGTTTCATCGACACCTCTATCTCCACGAAAGAAGCAGTGGCAACCGGATAAAGAGGCACGCAAGTACACTCAAGCCTTGCTACATCAACCAGAGCAGATATCGCAAAATAGTTGAATACAGCTGAGATTGATGTAGGAAACTGCATTACAAACACCTCAAACTGCAACGTGTAGCCTGCTTCGTGGGAAGGGGCCACTCACTACTTGCCCATAAATTCTCTGCAGCCAGAATGAAAGCAGTCTCCCTCTTGCTGGATCACTGGACCTGACTACACTGCGAGTTCAGGCGTCCACGAACAATTAATGCAGTGCTGTTTTCCGCATCTTCAAATGCCAGGGCTCGAGTGCTAGCTGTGTAGCACCTTGGCCCTGGTGTCACTTCTTTTAGATGTGACGCATCTCTTTCACCCGCCTTGTCCCTCCGGCGTAGTCGGCGGCGTCCGCATCCCTCCCCCCATTCTCCTCGCCGCGACAGCTGCACGCTAGCGCCGCTCTCACCGCAGCGCCATCTGTGTGTTAGCGCTCGCCGGCACTCGTTCCGTTGCCGTGCCAGCTGTGCGTGGGTGCGAGTTAGCGCACAGCTTGTGCTGCTCTCTCTCATTCCGCTGCATATAAACACTGTAACTGCGCCGCTCCGCTCAGTCGTTCCCCGCCGCCTCTGCCGATGACATCCTCTGATGACCACCGTGATTTTAATGGAGACTAACAGGCCTGCTATCGCGATGGTCAGCGCAACTGTAAAAAATTTACACCATCTTCCCGCGAGGGGAACCATGGGGCAGATGCAACACGTCGGGGGTGAACATGCTGCGTAAAATATGGATACACAACAACAATGGACACGCTAACATAACGGAAACGCAACGGAAACCCCCGATGCGTCGCATCTACCTCCATGGTTCCCCTCGCGGGAAGATGGTGTAAATTTTCAGCAATGGGCTCAAGGTGGTTATGTCGTATGTACTCACAGTGCCAGTGTTCTCTCCTTTCTTGGACAAGAAATGTTCTCGTGTTTTACTGCAAATGGCAACAGCGTACGTTTCTTCGTGTTTGTTCCAACCAAGCATTACACAACTACAGCCTGTTGGGGAGACCAAAATATTGCTGGGGTACAAGCTGCCAGGCATGCTTCAGACTGCCCCAGGTATACCCCACCAAATCACAATGGCACTCGCACGATGCCGTGAACATGCACTTGGAACTCCACGAATGCCTGCTGCACCCACACTGTTCACAGCATATTGCAAGAAAGCTCGCGTCCATACCGGGCAGGAGCCAGAAAGGAGTTCAAATGAACCTCGCCTTGAAATTGAACGCTGCCTCAACATCGGCCCTGTGCCACTTGGCTAAATAAAGCTGCTGGTCACACTGGGACCACACCCGCAGAGCAAGCAGCAGCCACCCACCGTGCTGCGGCTGCTGCTGGTGGTGGTGGTGCTGGTGGAGCGGAGAAGAGGGTGGCAGCTGTGCCCGGAGCAGGTCCTCCTCCTGGAGGGCCCGCTCGGGCAGGGACGGGGGTGCCACCAGGGTGGCACCAGTGTGGCCGCTTGGGGGGTGCGCCCCCAACTTGTTCAGCAGGCCCTGCAGGTGCTGCTGCTGTTGGTCACGCTGCTGCTGCTGCTGCTGGGGGAGGTTCAGGATTGGCACCGGATGATGGTGGTGATGCTGCTGCTGCTGAGGATGAGGATGAAGCTGATGCTGCTGCTGTGGCCGATGGTGCTGCTGCTGGCGGACGTGCATGCCAGTCGTACCCAGGACCACCTGCTTGAGATCGGCCTCCAGCTCCTCCACACTCTTGGCCTTGCCAGACAGTGCTGCACGCAAGCCAGGAGGCTCATCAGCACACCACGTTCGGGGCACAACAGCCGGGCTAGTCCAGGGCACGGCCGGCTTTATAGATAGCACCCTGCCCATCACATTTGGCGACATTGGGAGCCAGCGTGCCAAAACATTGCCGTGTTGGGACGGCACGCTCTCAGGTGGGACCGAGTTTAAGGGGGGAGGTGGGTCTTTGGACATTTTTATTTTTAGTGCCAGCTTGATGAAAATTGGCAGCCTTGATTAGATTTTTACACCGATTTCAAATATGTAATTGGTTTTAACATAGCTGCATTTGTTCAAGAAATATAACTTCTTGAAATTAATTTAATGAGGCATTTCTTGCGGGGGTCTAGAGCGATTTCGCTTTAGCAAACTCAATGATGATTTATACGGACATAATGCGAAAGGTCTACTCTGGAGGCTATGCTATTTTTATTCATTTCGAAGACTTTTGCAAAGCATGAAAAAGGTGAACATTTAATATCAACAATTTGTATAAAATTGCCTCATCTTTATTAATTTTTGGAAATAGGTAAATAATGACAGAGCAATAAAAATAGCATCACCCCCTAGATCAATTCAATACGAATACAATGATACCAGTCTTGTCATCCTAGCTCAAAAAACCCCCCCGTAAGGAAGAGTCCGGTTTCTGCTTAAGGAAAATCGAACGCTACAAACGAGGAGCGCTACAGCGCTCCTAGCGTAGCGCTACAGTGCTACGAGTGCTACAAAAAGCACAGTTCTGTCCTCGTTTGTAGCGCTCGATTTTCCTTAAAGGAGCATGAAGAGAAAATACAACTTCGTTTAATTTGAAAGAACTAGGATTCAGTATCTCCCTCAGCTCCATTAGAGCCACAAAAGATGTTTTTTAACGAAAAAAAAAAGCAAGAAGTATTTAAAAACTTTCAAATTTTGCGCCACAGTGACGTGTTATGAGCAAGAATGACGTCACACGGGCCAACAATAAAACAATTTTCAGTGCGTTAACTGCACATTAGCATTAAAGTGATGCGGTAAAATGGAACTAGAGGCCCCATTACAGACGTCCAGTCATGTGTCGTCGCGACAGGTCAGTTAGGCGGCCGCCAATCACACAAACAAGGTTCCGTGACGTCATAGAAAAGTTGCGGGAAATTGGCTAGGGGGTCGCCACGGCTTCACACGTTTTCTTTAATATCTCCGTTATTTGTTCGAAGATTGCGATGATATTGGTATCATTGTTATCTGGACTAAGCAGACTTTCTGCTTAAACCCAACTTGTATTTTGTCTTCATGGCTCCTTTAAGCAATGAACCAACTAGCCCAACAGCATATTTTACTGAAGTAACCTTTGCTACAGCACAGCTACAATAACAAAAATGGCATCACTGTGCAGCTCAGTTCTTCATGAAGAAAAGCACACTAAGTATGTGCCTGGGTGCACCACAAAAATAAGCGTAAAAAATTCAGCGTAAAGCCAAGCATATCTCCGAAAACAGTTGAGAAAAAGTAGATTGTCTACTAATAAACTCTAGAAACCAAATTTACTATTTCCCAGTTTATTCCAGTGCCTCTGAAAACTACATACAAGCCCACACATCACATACTGCATTCTTTTCTGCTACCTGTAATGCTAAAGCACAGCAGCCAATGAAAGTGACATTCCGTTATGCTTTTGAAACTAAAGCAAAGGTGTAGGTGAACTGCAATTTTCTAATCAACGCTAGGGTTGTACAAATAGCATCACCTGCTAGAGCAATTGCTTACGAATGCAATGATACCAGTTTTATCACTATAGCTGAAGAGATAAATACAAAAACCTCGTAAGGCAGAGCAGAATCTTGCAAGGAAAAACAAAATAATGACGCACTACAAGTTTCTGATCACAGCCACCTTTGCTACAGCACAGCTACAACACAAATAGAACTATCATGTAGCTGTAGAAAGTTTTACTACAAACAGGGCTAAAGCACAGCAGCCGCCTAGAAGTGGGCACTGTCCGGTGATGTCTCTCCGACCTAGAGCAGACCAGGGCTGTAGGCGGAGTCCCCAGCAGGCCCGTGTAGCCTCGCCAGCTTTCCTTTGACGGCAGTACTGTCGGAGTGGTCCTTTCTGCGACCTCTGAAGCCTGGCCTCGTCCTTCTCAAGGCTGCGCCGCACCAAACAACTTCCTGCCCTGTAGCCGAGGTTCTCTGCCACTTCCACGTTGCTGCTGGTGAGGCCCTGGTTGAAGCGGCTGATTGCTTCCGCCACTGCCCTCTCGATGCTGCGCAGCGAGTTGTGCTGACTCTTTGGGGCCTGCTCCCAGATCAAGGCATGCAGGCTTTCGTTGGAATTTTGCGTGATGCCATCACTACATCGCTCGAGCAGGGCTTCATCACTGAGACATGTGAAGACAGGCTCCAGCGCCTTGCACACAAAGTCAGGCAGGCTGTTCTGGTGAGGGAGGAGCCCCATTCTTGGCCAGGGCACAGTTGTACTTACACCAGGACTCCGGTCCCTCGGGACAGAGGCTGTGCTTGGGCGCCTCATCTGTCGACTACATGTGCTGCAGCACGGCCGCCACTGCTCACTGCATGCCTGGCACATCGTGCTTGTGGCTCCTCAGGGCGTAGCCGTAGTAGTTCGTTATCTTCTTGATGCGGTCTTGGGCGAGCCTTCCTTTGCCTCCAAGTGGTTCACCCTGGGCTCTGAATTTGCCCAGAAGAGCACGCAGGACAGCTCCCATCCACTTGTGTATGTGATTGATACAGTCTTTCTTGAGGACTTTTATGAAGCCGTACACAGCGTCCTGTACCAGGGCATGAAAAGTCCTGCTGTCTCCATCGGACAGCATGGTGGTGTAGCGCAGCTTGTACTTCTCCAGAGAACATCGGACATGATCAAAGCTGCCTCCACCTCCATCTGCCCAGCTTTACAGTCAATGTTTTTTTGGCACACCGGAGTGCGTGTTGTGTGCCAGTCCGCGTACACTTCGTCGTCTGGTTTCGGGCCAGTCGAACAGCCCTGGCAGAAATTGGACAGAACGACGTGGTCTATGACAAGACCAGTATACATCTCTAAGAGACATCCAACAGAGATGTGGGAGCTGCGTCCGTGTGTCAGCCAGGTGTCGTCAAATGTGACGTCAATGTTTCCGGGTGCGTTCCCCAACTCGGCATAAAGTTCTCCGATGAGGGAAACGCTGCCTCGCACTCACTAGCCACCGCATTGCAGGCTTTGCCCATGAGGCCCTGGTACGTCTTGTGGTGCAGGCAGCGATGGGAAATGTTCATTGCGGCAAAGAAGTCAGCGAGAGTTGTCGCTCCCTTTCCAAAGCTTTGCATACCTTTCATGGCGCGAACATTCACCTCAAAGGGTGTTATCTTGGCCGCACCAGCCATCCTCGGAAACGGATACTGTTCTTCGCGCAGCCCACATGCTGAACACGCAAGTACGAGCTTCGCACAGAGTCCGTACTCTTTTCCTTGGTCCTTGGAAACAGTCAAGGTTCTGCCGCCTCACCCGGAGCAGAACACGAGCCCAAAAAACGAGTTTATCACGTCCAAGTCCACAATAAATTCCGTGCCACTTTCCAAGCTTTCGCTCGCTGGTTCTCTATGCAAAAAGTTTGAACTTGCGCTCTGTCGTCGACTGCGACGCCAAACGCTTCTTCACATCCGCCACATGTTTAGCACTCGAGGAGCCCAGATGACGGCTCGATGACGCCTGAAGCACTGCAACTTGCCACGGCCGGAGATTCTGAAAAATCTTCGTCAATGCCGCCTTCCTCCCCACGTTCCACGCACATTTCCGCCACTTCCCGTACACTTGACGCGTAGTTTTTTTTTTTATGCGAACATCTCCCGGCATTGTAGCACGAAAAAGAACACGTCACACCAAATCGCAGCAGCAGAAAGAAAAAGACACCATGAGGAGAACTACCGTGGAGGCAAACGCGAAGAAAGAAAAAACAAAAATACAAACGCAAATACAAACGCGAAAAGCACCGAGTTCACCGCGCCACCCAATCAGAGACTCGATACGCGGGGCTCGTCTCGCGCACGGTCTGGCCAATCAGGGGCTCGTAAGCGACCTTTCGAAAAACTGCGAGAGCGAGGGCCCTCGCCATGCTATGCCATTTTGAGACATCGCAAAATATGCACAAAGAAACGACCCTCAAAACGCGCCCAAGATGGCTGCCACTGGTCATCTCCTTCACGCATCGTGCGTGCGAAGTTCAAGCATTTCTTTCCTGATTTCGACAATTTGGCGTCGCCGTCATGTTTACAAAGTTGATTTTTGGACACTTTTTGATCGAATTCAGCAGCGAAACTTTTGGAGTAGGTTCTTGAAGTTACAAAGGCTTCAAAAATGTATTTCTCAAAACACTTTTTTTCCCTATTTTTGGCCATTCTGAGACCCGCGTCCCCACAGCTCTGTGCCTACGCTGCCCGTGCAGGGCCTCCATCACCCACCGTGCTGGCGCAGCTGGGCACTCTTGGCGGCGTCCCCGTTGAGCATGTGGGCCTCGACGTTGATGTTGGCGTCCATGAGGATGTCCAGGATGTTCTTGGAGGAAGGGCCGTCGCGGTGGACGGGGGGAGGAGACAGCTGCTGCTGCTGCTGGGGCAGGGCCGGGCTGATGGGCGTGAAGTAGGAGTCCGGCCCCGGCACGCCCAGCATGGAGCCGCCACCGCACACGCCGGCTGCTGCGGCCATGCAGGGGAGAGGGAAACGGGACTGGGCTCAGCCTTTGCTTTCGTCCAGTTTCAGGAAATGTGCTAGGCCCCCCTGCCTCTCCTCCCCTCTGACCCACAGCTTTCCACGAGCTACGAGACAACAAATCAGCACTCATCCTAGCATCAAGGGCACAGCACTGCACCAGCCTTCTCTCAGACTTCAAATTCCAGGCTACATGCACACTCTCTGCAAAAGGAATTTTCCTAACGTTTACGGAATGTACGCCCAATCTGCCAGGCACTACTATTCACAAACTTGCACCAATGACAAAGCAGAATCCTTGTCCAAAAAGGACGAGCCTCCGACAGTACACCTGGTAAAGACAAGCCTTTTGCTCCAAATTAGCGCCCTCTCTCAAAATGCCCAACACTCCCTTTTCCAGAGGCACCAGTCTGAGAGGGATGCAAGAGAGAGAGGAAGGAAGGGCAGGCGAAGCAGGGAAGGCCCGCACAATACGCACGCCGGCGAAGGGGAGGTGGAGGAGGCGAGAAAAAGGTGCCCAAAGAGAGCGGGTCTTCCAGGAGGCGGGGGTGCGTGGGCGGGGCAGCCTCGGGCAGCAGCACCATCCTGGCGACCCCCGGGGCAGGTCGGGGAGCACAGGCGGCCGCAGCAGCAGGGAGAGGAGTAAAGGCACAGGGAGGGAGGAGGGGAGAGCGCAGAGGAGAGGTGGCAGGCGGAAGACAGGGAGCAGGGGGAGCAGGAGGCTCCTTCCCTGAGGTGGACGAAGAAGAGGAGGCGGCAGTCGGAATAAGGGGAGCAGGAGGAGCAGGAGCCTCCTTCCTTGAGGTGCAGGAAGAAGAGGAGAGCAGGAGGAGGCAGTGGCCGCGGCAGCACCTGAGGCCAGGATGCGCGAAGCCAGGTCGTTCTCCTGCCGCTGCTGCTGCTGATGGTGGTGCTCCCCCCGCCGGTGGCCGTCCTCCCCTCCGCCACCACTCAGGGCTGCCAGCAGGCCGCTGTCCAGGGGAGGAGCCAGCTGCGGGTCCGAGGAGAGGGGCGGGCTGTCGCGACGGAACCACTGCGAGAAGCGGCTGCCCCCACTGGGCGCTCCAACCTCCGTCTCGGTGAGGACATCGTCCTGCAAGGGGGGCCGTTCACACAGCTCAGCACAGCCCCAGAAAAAGAAGCAAGACAGCTTCTCACAGGCGAGACTTCAGAGAGAAGTGCTCATACATGTAACACAGACCTTGCACACAAATTGCTTAACTGACAAAATCACAGACCCTCAGCCTGCAAAAGAAAAGAAACGAGCATGGAATGAGAACACAGCAGGTTAAATAACTCAGCCACCTGAGAATCTTCATGCCATAACTGCCCCACTGCTTTAGGAGTACTCCTAAGGGAGAATTAAAACCCATGGCAAGGAGCGCAGGTCATGTAGGTACTTATATTAATATCTAAGTTTAAAAATTCCCACCGTTATAACTGATAATTGTTGTAATAAAAGAGACTACAAAAGACACTAACCAGAACTCAAAACATTTTTATCGCGTGCAAGCACGGTCATACTACTAATTTGCCATAGAGAAGCCATAGGGCCTCTTTAATTCACAATTCTAGACTCACCGTGGACTCCCCCAGAAGCACTCCGGCATTAAATTTTCCCCGTGTAATCTTGTGGCTTTGGGGGGAATCCTCTGACTTCCCACGGACTATCCACGGAGAGTCCGTGAAATGTAAATCGAAGAGCCCCATAGCCTGTCAGCTTTGTTTGCCGCATGCGAAGTTAGTGCACATCTCTTTCAACAGCATCTATAGGTGCTTCACCTAGCTGAGGTCCTTGACGGAGACGAAGTCCCCGAGGGACTGTATCGTGCGTTGGGCTTCCTGCAAAGACACTAACCGAATAGGCTGCCCAACCACACGTCATCAGAGCCCCCGCTGTCCGCAGCACATATCTGCACAACGATCACCTCTTCAGTGGGGCACTCAGACATTGACAAAACATCGGCCCTGTTGTCCCTTTCGCGGACAAAAAGGAAGGCAGTTTGAAGAGGCAAAAATATAGCCAGTCGTTGAAGAGGCACCCAGTCAAATTCAAAGCAGTGCACACTTGGCGAACGCCCAAGCGCCTTGCGCCGCGATCTCGCGAGCGGGCGTGGGAACAATGCCAAAGCGGAGGCGCCGGGAGAGGGGTTCGCAAGAAAAACTAGTCCCCTCCACCTCTCGCCTCCTCGTAATCTGTGCAGTTAACTCTTTCTGAGGGGTGGACGGGATGAGAGGCGCATGTGCCCGAGTGCAACGTTTTGTAGTGCATTCAAATCCTCTGCACATTTGAATCCGGCTTGTATCAATCACCGATCGTTCCTCCCGTCGGGGGCACGAAACCACCATTGACACATTGCCCATTCACCCAGCCACCAGTGCGAAGCAGCGTACACCCACCGAGAGGAAGCGGGGGCACCAGTCGGCCTTGAAGATGTCGTTGAAGTCGAAGCCGTCCTGGGCGGGCAGGGCCGGGGGTGCGGGCCCCACACTGTCCGGCAGCGTGGGGCTCGCACCAGGGGCGTCGAGGTGACCCCGGGGCCATCGCCCGACAGCTTGCTCAGGTCCATGGTGCCCGTGCCCGACGAATCCTCCTGGCTGTCTGTCCCTGGGAGGGGTGGGGATGACGGCAGGCAGGCAATAGTCAAGACCACCACGCCAAGAGTGATGGTGATAATTGGCGTTTCATGGCACAACGCCAACTAGGGCAAAGAGCGCCAAAAGAGGGTTATATCATAACCCTGGAGTCATAAGTGGAATATAACATGCACTTGCTTTTATTATGCGAAAACGGCCAAAGAAATGTAGAATACAGTCTACGCTCGTTACAGCGGATCCGGCAACAACGGACTTTCGGTTACAACAGACCATTTCTGTTGGTTTGTCTGGTCCCCATGCATTTTAAATGGAGTCCACTCCGCTCATAACGGACCCAGCTAGAGCAGACTATCGGCTACAACAGACTAAATTTTAGGGGAAAATTTTTTCGACTGAATTTTATAGCGGACTTCTGCGGGGCCGGCACCCGATATACTTTTTGTTTATTTTGGCCAGAAAACTTATGTCTGGCAACATTGCTGGCAGCCGGGTCGTCGGCGCAGCCAAGCCCAAGCCAGAGTCCTTCAATAAGGGACTCTGCCCAAGCCAAGCCAGTGCCAGTGGCTTTTTTTTTTTGTGGGGACCAGCGCATGGAGGAAAGAAAAGCTTAGGAGAGGCCCTGACGTCACACCCAGCGCAGCCGGAAACGCCATTTCTGTAAGTCGAATGGCAGACCATTGGCCCTCCATGCCATTGGCGGACTCTTTTTGCCTCTCTCTCTCGGTGCACCTTCTCCGCCTCCTCCGTCCTGTATCGCTTCTCTTTGTCTGCATCTGCCAGCGCCGAGCCGGCGGAAATCAGCTGATAGGCAGGTAGAAGGCCGTTTTGCAGCGCGTGACCGTGAACCTAAACGCGCGGTTACACTGTTACACGTCTTCAGTGTGGCCGCAGCAGGTTTTGCGAAGCGGCTCGCTCTAACAATGCCGCAATGCTCGGTGCCAGGCTGCAAGTCGCGATCGGTACCCAAGGAATTGGGCGTCACTTTCCACCGGTTAGTGCATCATTCCGCTGACAAGTATTGCTGTACATTGGTGTGCATTCATCCTTTGTTTGCAATCGCCGCCGTTTATAGGTTCCCAAGCGATGGAGAACGCCGCAAACAGTGGGCGAACGCCATGCGGCTACCGGACTGGAAAGTGCCCAAGTTTGCGTTGCAGTTTCACTGGCAATCCCAGAGATGACTAGTCAATTAAACGGCCGTTCTATATATATAGGTAAGCAGTACTTCATGCAGATTTCACGCTAAAAAATTGTGGAATGTTTTTACCGTTGTTCGCGTGCCTTCGATAGAATTTTTTGTGAAGGAGGAGGAGGTGGAGGCAAAACGTTTTATTGAGTAAAAAAAATGAGAGGGTGGGTGGCGTCAATAAACTTTTTTTCGCCAAGTTTCAACTTGTCTCAGTGTCAATAAATTCAAGGTGATATCAGTTGAAAACGTTCATACACTAACCTCGCAGTATGAAGCGTTGAAAAGCGAAATCCAGAGCGAGACCACAAAAAGATCCAGATTCCAGATCCAACACTCTTCCAGTCAACAGACGGACACCTACTAAGGTTATAGGACGATGGAATTATATCAACTGGGAATCTACCTTGTAATAGTTGCAAAGGCACTGCCGCGCATTGCCGGCCTAGCAAACTATATATTGCAGCGGCGATAACCAAAAAATTGAGTTGCGAATCGTTCGGTTGCAAGTCGCCTACGTACTGCACACCGTGTATCACTTCCCGAAAATCTACCTGACGGGTGTCCGCGCGTACGACGGGACGGCGCGTTCACGGTATCTGCACTTCAATAGGCGCGTCGTGATCGCGACCGGAGCAAAAGCTTGACGCGGTACAAGGTGCACTTGCAAGTAGAAATTAAATGACATATTCACATCGGCGCAGCTGTCGCAACTCGCAGCATCCTTTTCGAGTTCCGCAAGACCACAGCGCAGCAAAGCGAAGCAGCAATCTTCGCAATCGGACGACAAGGCAGGCGCTGCCTTTCCTCCATGACTGGCGAACGGCGGGCGGGCTGTTGCTAGGACGCCGTTGCTAACGCGACTTCCAATGGCCGCCGAAAACACGTGACTTCCTCCACACTTTTGCCAATGCGCGGGGATAGCTGGGGGCCTCTCCTAAGCTTTTTTTTTCCTCCATGGACCAGCGCATAGAGAATTTTTTTTATTTCTCTATGACCAGCAGCATAAGCGGCAGGGTAGCTGATTTCACTGTCGGATAAATTAAGCGTAATTAACGCTGTCGAACATGGGGAAAAACAGGCCGACATCGCCAGAAGTACAGGCCTGTCTAAGCAGATGGTCCGCTCTACCGTCAAGAACAAGGCCGCTGCTGATAAACGCGACTCCGGTGAGATTGAAAACAGGGCTATCGAATACTCAAAGTGGTGCACTCGGAGGCGAGTCTGCCCTCGTCAGTTTTTTGTGTAATAAAAAACTCGGGTTCAGTGAAGTTCGTCTTTATTATTCCCACGCAGCATCATTCCCGTTCCGTTCGGTGAAAAAGGGAAGAAATGCCTCAAGAAGGGGGGTTTTCCATCCATTGTGTGCAATCTGCCGGTAACCGTGCGCAGTCCAACTGGTCTAACTTTCGATTTCACAGCTGTCCGTCATCAGATTATTTCATTACAGCTGTTTCAATGACCAGAATAAAATCGCTAAAAATGTGGAATCTGCCTTGAGGGAACGTCAGGCAGCGATCTGATTTGTTTGACGAACGGTTTCGGGAAAACCTGCCTCGTCGTGAGGGATTTAAAAGAGCCTAGCTAATGCTGATGGCCACGACTGATGTTTTATAGCTGGTTAATAATTGCGCCTAGTTATATTCTTGCTTTATTTTGCTCAGCTTATGCGTCTTTACACGCTTGACTGCATGCGCGAGGCCTTTTGCAAGTGCCGGTGCTAAGCTTTGGAAATGGTGTTTACGCGATTTTTTGCCCTTGCGCGAGCACCGTGCAGAGGTGCTCTGCGTGTAAAGAACATTGAGTGTAGAAAGAACATACCCACCCTACAAACTTCACCCCCTATGACGTGCCCTTCTCACCACGTTTGTAGATGCAGACTGTAGCCATGTCATCTATAAACCCACCAAATCCCTCTCCCCTTATACTTTTAACTCTTCATACAGAACCCCACGGCATGCACGCACATGCAATTGTGCATGAGGGGATTTTTCCCCGTATATGGGGCCACCGGATTTCCCTTCTGCCCAGCCATGCAAATATCCGCTTTAGAAAGAAAACACCCCGGGCTCACTCTTCAGCTTGGACGCCACCGAGGGGCCCGCAGAAGAGGAGGCGGTGCCAGCGCTGGTGGAGCCCGCAGCGGAAGAAGAGGAGGAGCAGTGCGAGGAGGACGACACCCCCGTGGACTGGTCGTACTGCTGCTGCTGCTTCTGCTCGGCCTTCTGCTGCGACTCCTGGTCGGGGGCGGGCCCGTTGTTCTGCTGCTTGCGGCTGGCAAAGTCGCGGCAGCGCCGCATGCGCCGTGCAGTTCGCCGGCTCATCTCGGGGTCCTCCTCAAAGCCCACCAGCTCGATGGTGTCGTGCTGGCTGGTCGGGCCACCCACAAACCACTCTGGCTCCTCTTCCTCCTCGATGCGCTCGTCACGGCCTATGTGGGAGGAGGAGGCAGAGCGGTTAGCAGTGCTGGCGGCACCCGGGGTGCCCGGCACAAATGGTGGCAACTGCCAATCTGGCTTTAGGCTGGCAACGCCCACTGGTCATGTCCATCACTAACCTGTTGTCCCCTGCACAGGCCGACTTCCAACCATTCCCACCTTCTTCACTCCATCATTATCATCATCATCAGCCTGTCTACGCCCACTGCAGTGCAAAGGCCTCTCCCATTATTCTCCAATTATCCCGGCCCTGTGCTAACTGCGACCAATTTATCCCCACAAACTTCTTGATCTCATCTGCCCATCTAACTTACTGCCGACCCCCTGCCACGCTTGCCTTCTGTAGGGATCCACTCTGCTACCCTTAAAGGGGTCCTGAAATGCCTTCCGCCGATGCATGGATGTACATGTACCAAATAAAGCAATGTATTAGCAATCTCCTCCTGCAAGAATTTGTTAAAGCGATGAGTATTAGCTGAGAAATCGTAAATCGAAAAACCGCGCATTATCGTCGCGCCGTATTTCCTCCTCCTTTCAACTGTTTCTTCTCTGTTGGCCTCCCCTCCCATGATGCTTCGCTCCTCAGCGGTGACGTACTTCCGCTGTTGCGCTCCCACAGACTGCCGTCTGCTACGGGCCAGCTCTTTCGGCTTTTTCATCTTTGTTGACACCATGGACACTCCTCTAAAGGCTGGAAAAGCGAACGAAAGACCTGGCCGCATGTGTGCGGCCTGGCCTTGCCTTTCGCGGCGAACTCGCAGCAGCGAGGAGAATCAGCGCTCGTTCCCTTTGGTGCACCGCGCACTGTTTATCCAAAAAGCGCGGTCTCAGATGGGGCCCGCTGGTGCCGGGTCTTATTTTGCGGCGGTTGTAATTCCTACTACCGGCGGCATGTGAAAAAAAGACATTTTAAACCGACACAGAACCCGTGCACAAAACGCGCCGGATCGGATTGCTTTATCAGTGGCGATGAACGGGAAGGCGCAGAGCAAACCAACGCCGCACTCGAGCAGCGAGCATCCCGTGTTTCTGATAGTCGTAAAATGTTCAGGCACTCCGGCACTCCGCTAGCAGAACAGCCGCCGAGTCATTTCGGAAAACATTTAACAGATGGCGCCGTATGCATTAGCATGTCGCAACGCAACTGTTGAGACGTCTACTAAAACTCCCCTCGCTGTTAGTGTAGGTCAAAAATTTGCTTTAGCCTGGGGGCCACCGCTGTTAATCCCCAGGATAAGCGGTAAAAATGAAAAAAAAGGGGGGGGGGGGGGGGGGGGGGGGGGGGGGGGGGGGGGGGGGGGGGGGGGGGGGGGGGGGGGGGGGGGGGGGGGGGGGGGGGGGGGGGGGGGGGGGGGGGGGGGGGGGGGGGGGGGGGGGGGGGGGGGGGGGGGGGGGGGGGGGGGGGGGGGGGGGGGGGGGGGGGGGGGGGGGGGGGGGGGGGGGGGGGGGGGGGGGGGGGGGGGGGGGGGGGGGGGGGGGGGGGGGGGGGGGGGGGGGGGGGGGGGGGGGGGGGGGGGGGGGGGGGGGGGGGGGGGGGGGGGGGGGGGGGGGGGGGGGGGGGGGGGGGGGGGGGGGGGGGGGGGGGGGGGGGGGGGGGGGGGGGGGGGGGGGGGGGGGGGGGGGGGGGGGGGGGGGGGGGGGGGGGGGGGGGGGGGGGGGGGGGGGGGGGGGGGGGGGGGGCAGGATTTTTTAGCCTCAATGACCCAAAATTTTTGGGAATGATTTTATGTTAAAAAAAATGGGGAAAAAATTTTTGGCCCGGGGTCCCAAAAAAAAAAAGGTAAAAAAAAAGCCACAAACTTTTGCAACAAAAGTGTATTTCCGCTTGCGCGAAAAGGTAATACTTGGCACCTTCCGTTGACGACCCACTCGGCCCCTAGTTCCCCTTTGTGTCTCAAAATGCCCAGGGCCCCCTTAATGCCTCCGGGTTTTTTGGGCCTCAACATTCAAAAGCCCTGGCCCATTCTTAATTTCCTACTAATATGTCCTTCAACACACCTTTGTTCCCTTGCCCCCTCCGGGTTTTCTTGCCTCTTTGTTCACCTAATCTCCCTTCCATTGGGCCCCCTGATCGCCTGGGAATAAGGGGGGAAAACGGTAAATAAAGGCCAAAATAGCGAAAAAGCATTTTGCGAAAAACAGGGAAGGGGCTTTTACAGTCAAGCACTACCTCTAAAAGTTTCACCGCTGAATTTGATTGGGAAGAATCTCAAAATTAACTTTGAAAACGCAGCGGGAGCCGCAAAACGCCGAAAACCGGGCTAAAAACGCTTGAACTTCGCGTGTGCGCCACACCTGGAGCAGACTGCCGCGGCGGCCATCTTGGGGTCGTTTTGTAGCCGATTTCTTTGTGCGTATTTGCGAAATCTCAAAATGGCGTCGCACAAGGAGAACGAGCGTTACCACCAATCTACCGAAGGTCGTTTTGAGCCGCTGATTGGCAGGAGCACGCGCGCTCGAGTCGAGCCCCCCGTTCCGCGTTCTGATTGGCCGGTGGGGTTGAGGTGCCATTTTTTTTTCCTTTTGTTTTTGCAGGCACGTGTCCGCCGCCGCAGTATTTTCAATTTGGGTGCGTTTTCTCTGCTGTTAGTGACTGCGATTCTGTCACAACGTCATAATGTCTCTTGCCGCAATGACTGGAGACCTTTACCTCAAGGAACTACGCGCTGCAAGCGTACGAAAACATGATGGAAGACGCCGTGGACAGCGGTGCCGAGATCGCCTGTCACATACGAACCTGGTCCGAGAAGCGCCACGTGGAAACGTCCAGATTTAGTTAGCTGTTGTGCTTTGGTTTTATTTGTGAAAAAAAAAAAAAAAAAAAGTCTGCAGCACAATATGTTTGTGCTTTTCTTTAGTTTGCATCGACGTTGAAGGAAGTGCAAAGTAGGAACTACCGTACGTGAAGTTCAGCAAAAAGTGCAGTTTTCCAGCGCTGTTTACAAAAGTTTTTCATTACTTGCATAGAGCTTTCTAGGTTATTTTTGTGGTACGGTTGCATACTTTTTTTTTTAAGGAACAGAGTGGCACGGCGCTTTTTATATTGTGGCTATGCTGTAGCAAGAGCTAGAAACTAAACATGCATTTTTCTCTATCTTATTTTGAGATGTCATGCTCTGCCTTACGGAGTGTTTCACTATCAGGCTTTTGACCTAGGATGATAAGACTGGTATCATTTATATTTGAAATAAATACATTCGCAGGTGATGCTGTTTGTATCACTCTGGTATCGATCGCCGAATTGAAGTTCACATGCAGCTCTTGTGAGGTTACGCTCTTCCTTGCGGGGTGTTTCCTATCCTACTCTTGAGGTGAGGATAACAAGACTAAATTCGGATATCTACGATTTTGAGAACACTTGGTAGTGCTTTCGCGGCTGCACAGCAAAGCAACTACCGTGGTCGTACCACGGGTCTTACTGCACAGGATGCAGCAGTCATACAAAGAGCGCCATGAACACGGAATTCATAACCGGCCCGTGAACAACATGCTAGAAGCAGGCTTGCCGAGGTAGCAGTGAGTTCTGGATATGGATGCATAGCCCACCCCGAGAAGACGACAGAAATCGCAGCTTCGCAGATGGTGATAACACTACGTATTGCTTTCTCATGGTGGCGCAGGTGCCACAGTGTCGTTTAAATAGATGGTTCCATTTTTTTCAAAAATTCGTATAATTTCAGGCACGATTCGTAAAATCGTAAGACGGGTCAAAATTCGTACATTTTACGTAAAATTCGGAAGAGTTGGCAGGTATGAGACTGGTATAATTTCATTTGTATTGAATTGGTCTAGCAAGTGATGCTATTTGTATCACTGAAGCATTGACCAGCGAAGTGCATTTCACCTACAGCCTTGCTGTAGGCTTGAGATACATTGCAGGACAATCTAGTTCTGGGTGGCTGCTGTCCTTTAGTCTCATTGGTAGCACAAAAACAACAGCAGCACATGGTATTTGTGCCTTTCTGTATTCTGAAAAGACACAGAAAAAGTGAACGAGGATCGATACAGTTTCTGAAGAGTAACAGTAGAAAATTTGACTTCCTTCACAATTCGTACGGCATTTGTGTGAATGTACGTTGATCTTTCCAGAGTTATTTTTGTGTTAGTCGCATGCTTGGTGTGCTTTTCTTTGTGAAGAACAGAGCTACAAAATGATGCTATTTATATTGTTGTAGCTGTTCTGTAGCAAAAGTTACGATGATCTGAAACTTCAGATGCATTTTTCTCAGTTTTTTTTTGCAAGACCATGCTCTGCCTTACGGGGGGGTTTGCAATGTTGCTCTTAGGCTAGGATGACAAGACTGGTACCATGTATTCATATTGAATTGATCTAGGGGGGTGATTCTATTTTTTATTTCTCTCATTATTTACCTATTTGCAAAAATTAATAAAGATGAGGCAATTTTACACAAATTGTTGATAATAAATGTTCACCTTTTTCATGCTTTGCAAAAGTCTTTGAAATGAATAACAATAGCATAGCCCCTCCAGAGTAGACCTTTGGCATTATGTCTGTATAAATCATCATTGAGTTTGCTAGAGCAAAATCGCTCTAAACCCCCGCAAGAAATGCCTCAATAAATAAATTTCAAGAAGTTATATTTCTTGAACAAATGCAGATATGTTAAAACGAATTACACATTTGAAATTCAGCGTAAAAAACTGCTCAAGATTGCCAATTTTAATCTAGCTGGTGCCGAGTCGTTCTCAATTTAAGTTGAACCCTCTTAGTGAGCCTCCAAGTTTCTGTCCTGTAGACTAGTACCGGCGAGATGCAGCTGTCATACACTTTCTTCAGGGACAATGGTAGGCTGCCAATCATCTGAGAATGCCTGCCGAATGCACTTCACACCATTCTTATCCCAACTATCTCTGCCTCATGGTTGGGATCCGGGGTCACTACATGGCCCAAATAGATATATTCGCTTACGCCTCACCACCTATCTCAAACCGCTGTACTGTTCGAGGCTATTGAACATTGGTTTAGTGTTCTGCATATTAGTTTTCAGGCCCACGGTTCTACTCTGTTTGCCCAGCGCGGTAAGCATGCTTTGCAATTTATCCGCAGGGTTACTTAGCAAGGCAATGTCATCAGCAAATCTGAGGTTACTGAGGTATTCTCCATTAACCCTTATGCCCACCTGTTCCCAATGTTCTGAATGCCTCTTGTAAACATGCCATGAATAACATTGGAGAGACTGTCTCTCCTTGTCTGACTCTCGGTGTTATATTTTCCTTTACTTCACACCCACAGTCTCAGTACCAATTCCAAGTGACATGGACAGCCTAGCTGAATGTTTTGTTCTTTGGTACAGCTCGCTCACTTCCCATCCTCAAGCGCTACGCCTATCACCCACTTTTGTGTACCCCTATCAGCAGACCCGAGTGCGCTCTCCAAGGGCCTCCCTACTTACCCCTGCGGCCGTAACGGTTGGAATGTCCGCCGCCCCCGCCGCCGGAGTGCGAGGAGTCGTCGAAGCGCCGGCCACCCCCGTAGCCGTACTCTCGGTTCTCCCGGTCCCAGTCACGCTGGTCTCGCAGGATACGCCCACTGCCAATGCGTCGGCTGGGCGGCTCCCGATGCAGCAGCCTGCACAGCACGACACTGCTCAACCGCGGCTCCAGCAAGACCAAGGCTTCCTACATCACCGTGGCAAAGCGCGAGGAAAAACGTTGCAGCCCCACACCAAAAATATACCCCGAACAGGACTGTACGTTTCGGCAGCCTCTGCTATTGATTGCCTTTGGCTGGCCAGTACAAAAACTTCGACATTTGGGAAACAACGCAGGAGGAAACAATGCGGGAGGCTTTAGCAAACCACAAAACGAGATTAGGTGTAGCCTAAGCTCAATATAGCAAAGTAGTACTTTGCAGACAAAAAAAAAAAAAATCAATCAGTTTACTGCGAACTTCGATGCATCAAGGTTTTCATCTATCAGCGACACAAACGATATCATGAAGAAGCATTCATTTTTCAAGTTATTTTAGACAAAACAAACAAACCAACTGGTGAGCGCAGTATAGTAACTTGCCAAACTCCTCTCTCTCCCTCCCTCCACTTTTCTGGTCTTGTAGAAGTGAAGAACGCACCACAGTACAATAAAGCAGCCTGCATGCGACATCCTGCCAGTTTTGCCTTTTAGAAGCGTGCCAGGAAGGAATTTATGCAAAGCTACACTGCCGGGCCCTGCAGCACTCGCATGCCCCCACCGATTCGTTTCTCACCAAGTGCTTGAGTGTGACGGCAGAGGACATTTCCTGCATTCTGCGAGCGTAACGCACCCCTACAGAAAGGAGTGGGAACTTCTCTTGCCCTTGAACATCTTGAAAAAGCGCAAACTCGACAAGATCCACTTCCTGTGTTCACACCGAGTTTGCACTACTTCAGATGTCACACAGGGGCAAGTTGGCAACGGTTCGTGATCTCTCTCTCCCCCGGCTTCCACCAAGAGGGGATTCATCCTCGAAGAGCCAAACAGGCACAAGGAGGGAGAGAAGAGACGGGGACAAGCACTGCTCTCCAGCCTGCCCAAGTTCACTGCGAGGAGGAAAAGAAGGGCATCGCTCACCCTCCCTGGTCGTCCTTGTTGGGGCCCGACTCGGAGGCGGCCGTCGTGCGTTGGGGCGGCTGGCTGACGTGGCAGCCAGTGCCGAAGCTGCGCCGCTGGGGGCTCAGCACCAGGTCGTCGCGCTCCTCCCGGGCCAGCCGCTCTTTGGGGTCCGTGCTGCTGCGGCGCTTGGGGCCCCCCAGGGGGGCCGACCCCCCACCCTCACCCCCCTCAGAGTCCAGCCGCTCCCGCTTGCCACTGCCACGCGGCGGCTGCTGCGCTGCTTGGCCCCCTCCGCCGGATGAGGAGGAAGAGGCAGGCGCCACACCGCCACTTCCCCCCGCCGTCGACTGAGCCGCCTCTTCCGTCGGGGACGCCGAGCTGCCCCGCCGCTTGCCCAGGAACCACCGCTCGGGGTCCCACATGCCCGACAGGCTGCACACGCATGCACGTCCACACAGTGAGCACGACAGGCCACAAATTTGTACTCCACTTCAAATCGGGGAGAGAGGATGAGCAAAACTCTGGAGAACCACGATCTAACACAACATTGTCGCCGGAGGATGGAGTAGTGGACCGCCCTTTGCACAGATTACAAAGTAGGCCTCAGAAGGGCCCAGTTCTGACCTGTTTCACTTGCATTTGGGCCTTCTAAAAGGGGGCAGGCAGAACAATTTGTTCCATCAATGCCCAAGAACACAACAATCAATTGCCACCTTTTTCTCTTTCCCTACCTCTTATATTCCCCTGTCACCTTGATTGCAGAGGCAAACTGAACATACTTCCCCCTACAAAAAGAAACTGAATAAGCTCTGATGATCTAGCTGTCCTTTAACTCTTTCACTACCACACCTATTTAAAATTGTGCCATTTGAACAATAACTTTGGAGCCCCTTTTCGAAGTGTTCAAGGAATTTTAAAAACAGGTAAAGAGATTTATGGTTGGCTCAGAAAGCGCCCTTTCAAAATCTTTCATTTTCATTTATGCGACAAAAACACGATTTGACACCCATTTCCATCACCCGAGAGTATAAATGGAGCATGGTCATCACTGCTGCCGAATAAACAGGCATGCCACTCAATTACACAGATCAGCATTTGGTTGTTACCAGAGCACCAATGAGAAGACGATTTGTCAGGTTTGGGCTCTGACAGCAATTAGTGAAAAAGCAGCTGAAAATATCCAGTAGTGCCTGTTAGCAAGGTTAGTTTTTATTATAGGCAGTTTAGTTGCCGTTGCACACGTTGTGCTAGGTCATGTGGTTATAATTAACACAGGACATTCACAAACAGTTTACTTTTAGTTTCATATTTTGGAATTCGTATCTGCTGCCACTACATAGTTGCACAAATTCAAGTTGATCTGCCATGGCGCCTTCGTCGCCAGCTACTGACCCTCGAAAAAAAAAAAAAAACATGCCGCTCGCTATTCGATGCCACCCACACCTCATGTCTGCTATAAGAATTTCAGCTGCAACTCAAAAGATAACACCGAGTGGTCAGATATCAGTTCAGACAAGGAGACTGAATCAAATCAGCCTTGCACGCCATCAGGTGTTCACCGGCCCGTTTCAGTTTTTGCACTGGTATTTTCGGAGGTCTAGTGTTGCTTGTAAATAGAACTATCTATTCTGGCAAAGCTTGCAACAGTTTAGGTGTTGTTTCTGCACAAAAATGTCAGGCACTGCTGCAAGCCAGAAAACGGTTGGCACAGAACAATTTTTGTTCCAGGACAGCTCCTTCCGGCCACAATTATGCATGTCACTTTATTTCTGCTATGAGGGAAAGTACCAAATAAGAAGGTGGCAGTAACGGACAACAACGGACTTCCTGCTACAATGGACTTCCGGCTACAACCGAATACGTCTGTTGGTTTGTTTGGTCCCCACGTATATTAAGTGACATAACAGACCCGGCTATAGAACACTATCAGCTACAACAGACTAAATTTTGGGTGACAACCGTTTTCACTGAATGTTAATGGCAGACTCCTGCAGTGCTGGTACCTGATAAGCTTTTTCTTTATTTTGGGGAGAAAACTACCATGCCAGGCAACATTGTCAGCATAGTCAAGCCAAGCCAGTCAAGTCATACCCAATGTTTTACAAAATAATCACTATCAGCCATAACAAAAATGCAGCAGGTAAAGCACAGTAAAACACAAATCCAGTGCCAACAGCTGTCCTTGAACGGTATCACTGAGTCATCGAGGAAAGTTGACGATAACCAAGGTAACAAAAAGGGTGCATCTGTCACACAGCAGCAGCCCCGGTCAACATACCAACTTTCCCTTCAGGTACCTGCCCTGAATAAGTCATTGCTGACATCACGAAACATACAATGCAGCCAGAGAACTGAAATTTTGGAACCTGGCACTGTCAACCTCTGGGCAAGGTGCCCGCACAAATAAACTGCCTCTGCGCACCCACTTCTCCCGTTTGCTACTCCCACACAGCGCATTGTATGCTCCCTCAGGTTCCCCCAAAGCCAAGACGCAAAAAAGAAACGCCAAAACCAAAAGGCAAATTTTGGCTACGATCACGCAAGGTAGCTTGGGCCTGCGACAGTCCCGAGCTACCTTACGTCAACCCAGAGAAGGCGACCAGTTCAGGGCCACTTCAGGAAAACCATGCCTCAATGTTTGTCTGTGGAAGTCCTCTACAAGACGAAATTCACGACACAGCACGAGCCAGCACAGTTTGGCCCACCACAAAAACAGGTTGATTCTAACCAGCAACGCTTCTTCCGCTTGCAACAAACCTAGACCAGAATTCACGGTCAAGTGGCAAAGGTCTTGCCGAATTCTCCTCAGCCAACTGCGAGGGGGCCAAATAGCCCATTGGCACCGGCATTGCCGGGCATGGTAGGATGGTGTGCAGGGACTGCGCTGAGGTGTGGTTTGACACTAGTGCGAGTAAAGACTGCTGTGGAAACTAAGAAATTGCCGGGCTTGCGGAATCAACAAATAATTTGTCAAACAAACAGTAAAGGACTTCCGAACACAACAAAAGAAAATGGCGCGCGTCCACCGCTCACTTGTTGTATGCCGGGTCCAGGCAGAGCGGCCGCTGGTGGTCCCCATTGCGCAGCTTGAGCAGCTCCGCCTTGGAGTACTGGTGCCGGGGTGGCCCGGGATCTTTCTCCTCCTTGGGGGCACCGCCCTCAGCCTCCTCCTCCCCCTGCTCTCCCACCGCCTTGACGTCCCCCAAACTGCTGCTCCGGCTGCTGCTGCTGTGGCCGCTGCTGCCCTCCTCCATGGAGGACTGAGCCGTCACCGTCGTCGCGGCCCCCTGCTCCGCACCCTCCACTGCACATTCTTCCTCCTCCTCCGTCACACCCTCCTGCTTGCCCTCGACACCTGCACGGAAGAAAGGAACAGGCACGCATTCAAGCACCATTCAGCCACATCAGCAATGCAGGAAGTGCGAAATACTGCCACCTGGCACAGCCACAAAAACAAAAATGCCAGAGGAACGCACAATACCAAACAAGGTGCCCTTCAACCAGGTAAGGGGACACTGAAGAGGATTACCAATTAACAGTAAAGCCTACAATGCGCAGGCCTCATTAGGAATTTTTCAAGCCAGTTCATTGATTTTTTTAATAAGAGAAGAGGTCGATTTTGCAGCCAGCTATATGTTTTAACAGTGTGCCTCGCCAAGGAATGAGAGTTAGAAGTGTATGCAACCGGGTGCGATGATATGCCAGAGTTGTGGTGCAGCTGCGATAACAGTGCCCAAGTTGCACACGTTTGCATATGTGCACAAGCTTGGCCCCCCTTCAAATAATCAAGCCACTGAAGGGAGAGAGAAGGGGAGATCTGCGTATGCAATGACAAGGAGGAGGAGGGAAGGGGTGGGCATGCAGTGCAGTGGGAACAGTATCGGAATGCCGATGATCTTGCTTCATGCCCAAACCAGGCATATTACACCCTGCAGAGATTTGCAGCTGACAGTCTGCAACACTGACAGGCATATCCTTGTTTCACATTGGCACTGAGGCTATCATAACTGTCTGCTTTTCCAGGGAGTCTTCTTGCACTAAAACTAAAACAGGTAAAATAAAGATAGAGGGGAAGTGCTAGCAGATGAGAGTTATATCCACCACCAATGTTAACCACAGCTGGAACCATGGTGGATCACGCTACTCAAAATTAATTTCGAGCAGCATCCCTTTAGTTTGACCCAAGCGACAACTTTCTCCACCTGAAATATACCACATAGCCCGAACACTTAAAGCTTCCATGCACACACAGTGGAGTTAGTGAACTAGCCAGAAAATTGCCCAGCTACCAAACAGAAGCACACTGGATGGAATGGAATGCGTTGACCACTGAGAGAGAGTGCACAATGTCATGCTCCGAATGTGGGGCCCGAGAGTGTCTGAAGGGGGATTGGCTACCAGGTGCCCTTCCTGATAGAAGCTGTGACTGGAGTGAAAAGGAAGAAATAAAGCTTTTGGTTGGGCTTTTTTTTAAAACAACAATGGCGAATTCTACAACGGTAACAACTCAAAACTGACACCCACCGCACAGGGACATTTATACAATTCTGTTCATTAAGCGAGTAAATGCAGTGCGAGAAGTGACGCAAAGCATGTGCGGCACGAAAAGCCAGATTTGCTTGCAACATGTTTTTGAAGGCAATAAATGTAATGCAAAATCGCAAAACAATAAAGAGATGTGTACAGGGCACCCAGTCTGCTTGTCTTGTTCTTGAACTCCACAGCAGACACAATGCAATGCGTTTTTCGACCAACTGGAGCACGGAAAACTGTACACTTGCTTGGGCAACGCTATCAGATAGAAGATTTTCCAGACAAGAGTAAAATCGAAAAGAAAAAAGCGATATCTTACATAACAAGTGCCAAGTATATTAATTACCCATGATCCAAAATGACTACAGTTACCGCTTGCAACTGGTCCTTTTAAAACAGGACTGGAATTAAATCTTATTGCTGCCCTTTAAAAGGTCCGTCGAATTGCGACAGGCAGGAATCTCGGAACAGTAATGAATTGTCACCTGCAACGCAGATTGCAGTCAAAGTGGGCATCCATAAAGAAAACTAACCTGATACATTTCCCAACTCGCACTTTAGAACCAAGGAGACACGCTTCACAATCACAACAGATGGTGCTGTTCAAGGCTTGCAACATGTACAAAATTTAGCATAGATTTAATGTTGCCGGCATAAAATCTCCAGAAAGGTCATCAACCTTGACACGCATTACGCTTGCGAAGGCGGTGATAACTTATACTGGAATTGCAGCAGGCAGCAAGCTGCTCTAAGTGAATAAACGCAACGCTCCCCAAATCTCCCACTCTCCCTACCAACTTTTACAGCTAAATTTGGGAAGCCATCGAGCCAGCTTCTTTGCAGTAAGCCCTAAAAACGACATGTTGGGGGTTTTATGTGCTCAGTCAAAAAATTGATGGCAACCAAAGTAGCATTTCACAAGCCAGCACTTCACTTTCCACAAAGGATTTTTAAGCAGTTGAAAATAAATGCCTTACAAAAGGTGCAGTTCCCAGAAGACAAAACCCATATGATTTCTTCCCTTGCTAGCGCTGTTTATCAGCTGGCAGTGTTACTGCAAGCAAATTTCTCACGACAGCTGCTTGTGGTTGGCCAGACATGTCACACACACCTGTGTCGTATTCAGAAGGCAAATATGTTGAAAGAGCAAACAGAATTCTGTGTCAAGGACCTGGAATAATATTTCACTTCTTCCCAGCGCCTTTCTCTTCTTTCCTAGTGAACTTAGAGCTCGAATTATATTCACAAGAAGTGAGACTTTTTTCCGGAATTTGACTCTGAGGCAATAGCTTTCTCGAGCCCTCGTTAACCTGCACATAATTCAACATTGAAATGCTTAAGGACTCCAATGTGGGCTTAATGAGGAAATCCACCAATGTGCAGAAAGCTTAATTGTCTAACTTGACCGCATAAAATATTAAAGGCCACCGTAGGGCTTTCATATTTTCATGCAAGACTGCTTACAGTGGCCCTACAAAAAATGTCTTCCCACCAACACATCTGCTTATTGTAGTGAAGCCGACTTTAGAGGGGCTTAGTGTATAGCAGGGCAGCTCAAGCATTTACTCGCAATTATCACTTGAAAGATCTCACAATTTTTTGTTTGCCATCTATTCAATAATGCAGTGGCACTTACAGCTCCCATGTTCACTTCCATTGTGCTGCAAACACGTTACCCACTATGTACCCCCCAAACTATTTGTGCCTCGATAGGGGTTTCAAGTGCATTAGCCCCTGTAGAATGTCATCTACGTCAGGATGGCGAAGAGTGAAAGGGAGTGCAAAACAAGGAAAATAAAGGTCTAATTGAGCTTTCACACACAAAAAAAAAAAGAAGAAAAAAAAAAAAGGACCCTGGGCTATTATGAGGCACCCTGCAATGGAGAGCTACGGCATTTCTTGGACACCATAGGAAGCATTTAAACAATCCAGAAAACTATACTGGCGGGGAGAAACTTTGGACATTGTCTATGCACTCCAGAGTAATCTGATCTGTACAGGCTAAGCGCAGCCAAACTTTTCTTTGCCCAAGTTCCATCCATATTGGTAGCTGATCCGCACAACAAGATAACCCCCCAAGCATTCAAAGTAGCTCTGTGGCAGGTGACGCTGTGCACCCGAGCAGACGAAACAAGTACTGGACAGAACAGCGAGCTGAGGAATCTGCACCATAAGGTTTGCACGACTTTCTGGAATCACTGCCAAGCATAGGGAAGCTTGTCCCTGCTACAACCCTTTAACAATGCACAAAAGCTACATTTCATATACTTCAATAGTTATTAAACCTTATTACTCATCAAAAGAACTTGTAAAAAATAGCACACGTGTATTTGCCCGTAAACCTGTCACACATATTCTACTCACAGAAAACAACACGAGATATTCCACTAAATCCTTGACTTGATAATTTGCACATTAGCACCTGACATCTGGTTTTAATGACAAATAAAACTTGTACACGCAGCACATAAACAATTTGGAATTTTTTTTTCTTCCCAAACTTCATGAACAAAAAACTACTTCCTAGTGGGGCTAAAAATATCTGCGCAAAGATGTGCCATTGCATTCACAAACTAATGAAACATCTTGAATCCCAAACTGACAAAAAGGCTTTCTCTAATGCATAATAAAGCATTCACTATTTAAAGAATTACTTCCTGTGTGAGAAAACCATCCCCAAAAAAAGCAAGCCCATATTGCACATGTTCCTCGTATTGAAACATAGCAAACTAAATAACTTCACTGGCCGTTTTCGTGCACAATCTTTGCTTTGTGGACCGATGCAAGATTTCAATCTGATGTTACAATTTTATCCTCAATGCGCTCCAACAATTGAGAAACTGGGCGGCTGTGTTCGCAGCAACACCAAACTGCGACTGGCGATTAGTTGCCAAATGCGGCTAATCAAAGCTGTGGAAAAATTCATATTAAGAACAGCATCGTGAATCCGGGACCTTTTCAGCTCGCAAAGCCCAGGACTGCTACTCAGATTTTCTGACACATCTAACAATCGAGAAGCAGTAACGACCTGACAACTTCTACTCGCTATGGCAAGATATTTGTGGCGGTTCTGCAGAAGCCACAGTGTAATGCGCAGCCTGCCACGTGCATTCAGAGGCTGTGTCCAACGGGCAGTACCAGCACGCTGAAAACCACCATTTTTGCAAGCCATTCGTGTCATGCACATTTCTGCTGCAAACACAGTATCTCGCTGTCAGCGCTCTTTAAAGGGGCCATGAAGCCAAAATACAAGTTTGTTTTATTCAAAAGATTTCCAGTTCTATAGGAAGCAAACTATGCTTTATTCATTGCACATTAATGTAAGCTAAAATTTTGATTCTCGCACCAAAACGAGCGTTTTCCCGATGTCTGCAATGACATAAGAACAGGTCTTCCCAATAAACTTTTCCAGGAGCGGAGACTTGCTTACTGCTTTAGTCAACCTAGATGGCGCCACCACACCGCAGCAAGCAGTTGTCTGCCTTTGGTTGGTTTGTGACCATATTTAGACGTGGTGTGTTTTTGTTCATGGGGAAAATAATCGTTTCTTGAAACCTGGTGCTCACTCGATAAATATGGCCACGTAATACACTGTCGCCTGCGTCAGTCGGCCAGTGTCGTCTGAGACAACCCCAAAGCCCCGCAGTGCTGGGCATATAAACAAGGCATCGTGCACGCAGTACCAACAGCAGTATGCATTGGTACTTCTATGTTTACGTGTGCTTTCATAACTTCCACTGTTTTTCCTTACCATTCTTACTGATATAAAAAGAATGTGCCTTAATTTAAGCGCAAATGGCTCGTTCGGCAAGCTTATAAGTTCTGCCTAATTTGAGTTTGCTTTTTGCGGCCTCCACCAAATCGCAGAGCTGGCTGGTATGACATGATAGGTTCTGTTGCGGGAAATGAGCTTGTGGGTCGCATGGCCATTCCCTTTTTTCCTAATTATGCAGCTTATCTGAGTGAAGTTTACGTTAAAAGTGGTGTCAGCATGACTAATGAGGCGATCTTTTGACTGAACCAAACTTGCATTTTGTCTTCATGGCCCCTTACGTGCACTGTGTTGACTTAATAAAGCAGCAACATTCCGAGCAACTATATGAAAATCTATGCAGTATTAGGCGAGCTATGGCTTTTGAGGCACAGGCAAACAATTGTAGTGACAGCATTGAACAGACCTAAAAATGAGACCACTTGCAGAATTTACAGAGAATCCCGAATTAGTAGGAAAATCCTTACTAGTACTAGAATAGAGGGAAAATGAGCTACTAAAAGAATTGCAGTAACTGACATTTAGGCTGCTCAGCCTTACAGGAATGGTAAATTTTGCAAGATTTTATGCGAAACTGCGTAAACCTGCCCTGAAACATTCGAGAAACTAACCTGAGTGCACAGTAGAACACCTCGGGGAACGAAAATCACCGCTAGCTGACCAAGTTTAAGCCAAAAATCGCCACCAATTCACCCGGAGCAGCGTCTACTAACAAGGGAAAAATATATTCAGCACAGGCAGAGGGAGGCTTACTGCAAAAACTGGTGATTTCAAAAGCATAAAGAAAGTGTCGATTAATGAAACGAACAGTACATTAAAGCACGATTACCGGCACTCAACTATTGCCCATCTCAACCGAACCCGTGTAGCACGTAGCATAAACTCAGAAAAAAAACGACTAAACGCTCAGATTGGGACAGGATAATAAGATTGGTTGATGCATTTTAAACTCCGCGATACAGAACGAACAGCAGAAGTACCCACCGCAAACCCACCTGTCCCTCCCTTCAAACAAACCAAGTCAGCTCGAAGGCGATATGCCGCGTTGGCAGTAAGATGCAAGAGCAAAAAAAACAAAGAAAACGTTTGTTTCTCCACCGAAGTGTGGACAAGCGAGGACGCACAACGACGGAATATAAAGGTAAGGTCGAACAAACCGACGGCAGGGCCAGCGGAACTGCGAACATAAACGCGCTCCAATTTCACGAAGTCAGCGTTTCCCTCTCAAACAAACGCGGCAGATAACGAAACAAAAAGACTCGAGGTGACAGCGCACATCGATGCAAAATGCCTCGGCATGGGCAGCGCCGGATTAAAAAAACAAGGCCAGTCATTTCGTGACGTTGCGCCGTGCGGCCGACGACACGGAAGGCAGGAGCGGAGCGAGCACAAGATAAGGAGGAGCTGATGCTTTTTCATCCTCTCCCTTTTTCTCCTGAGCCCGCAAATGCGCGATTTTAATTTAAAACTGCGCCACGAAATGACAGGTGGACAGCGGAACACGCAAACCTGAAACATGCGAGTCGTGCAGGAAGCTATTCTAAACCAAAACAGTCGCGCAAGAGCTGGCACGTCGTCATTCTGCGCCGAGCGTGCGACATTGTCGTCCGTAGGTAGGTAGGCGCACAATAACTACGTGCTTGCGTACGAGTTGAATAGTAGAACGGTAGAGAAACGTCAATGCCCAAGTGCTTGCGCAGCGCCGACGACAGCGGCAGAGCCCCGGCCGTTCTCGAAAACGGAACAAGGAGAGCGCGCGCGACCACCCATTTTCTCGGTACGGCGGCGGGGCCTGAAACCAAACTGTAGAAACCCCTAAAAGGTATTTCACGGACGGCTAAGAATTAAAAATTGGCACACGGAGCAGCGGCCGCCACGAACAGACTGTGCTCGGAACACAACACCGGTTGTCGCGGCATCTTTCTCTTTTTTTGGTCGCGGCGACGGTGTCGGAAAGGAAGCTAAACAGGGCCGGCGGCTCCCCCGCTCCTGCCAAACACACAAAAGGACTCGGCAGCGCTAACAAGCTGATAACGGTGTCATCGAATGCGCCGGACCAGCGGCCTCGAATGGGCGGTCCCGAAACCAAAGCGAGAAAACACGCTGAAGGATGATGCTCTCGCTATTCGTTCCGTCCGGAGCGAGGGACATTTTGCTCCGTGCCAGGCTAGTTGTTTTGCTCTTGCGCCGTCGCTCAAGACGACGGTCGGTCGGTCGGGCATGCGTACTGTCAGGCCCGGAATAAAAAAAAAGAAGAAAAAAAGGGAACGGGGGGGGCCCCCCGGTTCCAGCAAGGCCGGTGGCCGAACGAAACCGCGAACTACTCGATAGGGAACGTTAGGGAAGTGGGGGGTGTCTGTCGCTGTAGCCGCCAGTCACCTGATGTAACGCCGAAAGCAACGAAGTGGCCCGCCGCGGCGGGGGGGACCCAGCATGGGCAATACGCTGCATGCGAAGACGGGGTTGACACTGCGAAGCCACGTCGCGGGAGCTCGCAGCAGACTCACCGTTCAAAGCTTCTTCGCCGCTGCCGTCACGCTGTACCATGGCCATCTCCTAGCAGCGACGAAAGAAGCTCGCAGTCGTAGCTGTCCGCACGCAACGGTCTTCGCTCCGTGTTGAATAAATGTCTGACGCGAGTATGCCGTTTGTATTTACAGGGGCCTGAAGTCTGCTATATACACTGTACAATAACCTCGTCCAGGTTACGGGGACTACACACGAATCATCACTAAAAGACACAACAAAGAAAAGCACACAAAATTTCCAACTGACGCAAAAATAGAAATGTCGAGGCAGACGAGGTCCCGGATGCTGCTGACCTCACAGGCACAGATGGAATAATGCGCGCCGTAGGTGCGCCGCTGAATAAATGAGCGCGCCGGCAGAGGCCTGTCCGGAAGCGTCGCGCGTTTTAAACAACAAATAAACTTATAAATAAACTGCTTGAATAATTTTTTGGCCCCGAAAATTGGATAGTCAAGCTTTTATTTTAAAAATTCTCACGATTTGAGCGCTACGAAGCAAAGTGTGAGAGACGGAAACCAAAACGAGCGCGTCAAAATGGCGGAAAAACGAAAACACTCTGACGAGGATGAGCCGGCGGGTGAGGAATCGGAGCACTCGGACGACGACGTTATCGGCCCGTTACCGTCAGAAGCTGCGAAACCGAAAAAGGCCAAGTTCCTTCCTTTTGAACACGTCTATCTTGACAACCTTCCATGCGCGGAAGCGTACGAACAGAGCTACATGCACCGGGACGTCGTCACACACGTGATCGTCACCAAGACCGAGTTTGTGATCACAGCCAGCTGCGACGGGCACCTGAAATTTTGGAAGAAGACCGACGATGGCATCGAGTTCGTCAAGCACTTCCGGACACACCTCGGCAACGTACAGGACATCGCGACCAACTCGACGGGCCTGTTCCTGTGCTCGGTGTCCAACGACAAGTCGCTCAAGGTGTTCGACGTGGTCAACTTCGATCTCATCAACATGATGAAGTTGCCTTACGTGCCCGGCCGGTGCGAGTGGATCTATGGATCCGGCGATGCGATTGCGGCAGTGGCCGTGTCGGACGCGGATTCGGGAAAGATCCACGTCTACGACGGTAAAGGGGACGAGAAGCCGCTGCACGTTCTCGAGAAGCTTCACTCAGCCCCGCTATCCGTGCTCAGGTTCAACGCGAAACTAGAAACGGTCGTGTCGGTCGACAAGAAGGGCATCCTCGAGTACTGGACTGGGCAGCGGGGCGACTACAAGTTTCCCAAGTTCGCCCGCTTCGAGTCCAAGTTGGACACGGACCTGTACGAGTTCGTCAAAGCCAGCTCCTACCCGACGGGTCTGTGCTTCTCTCCCGACGGCTTGCACTTCGCCACGATCGCGACCGACCGGAAGGTCCGTGTGTTCCGTTTCCTCACCGGAAAGCTGACGCTCGTGCTCGACGAGAGCCTGCAACGCCTGTCGGAGCTGCAGCAGATGCAGCAGCAACTTCCCGACATGGAGTTCGGCCGGCGCATGGCGGGAGACCGGGACCTCGAGAAGTCCGAGGCGTTTCACTACTGCAATCTGACGTACGACGACACGGGACACTTCCTCGTGTACGCCACCCTTCTTGGCATCAAGATTATCAACCTGCGCACCAACGTCTGCTCTCGCCTGCTTGGGAAGAACGACAACATCAGGCCACTGCACGTCTCCCTCTACCAGGGTATCCCCGGGGCCAACAAGCAGGTCACGACGATGGAGACGCACGCATCGGACAACCCGACGCTGCAGGCGCTGCAAGCGGACCCAATGCTAGTTTGCACAGCCTTCCGCAAGAACCGCTTCTACCTGTTCTCCAGGCGGGAGCCGGACGAAGGGAAGACGGCGGAGCGAGACGTCTTCAACGAGCGGCCTTCCAAGGAGGACATCCTCTCGGCAACCGAGTCTTCCGCCCAGCAGCGCCTCTTCCCGACGGCCATCATCCACACGTCCATGGGCGACATCCACCTGCAGCTCTTCCTCAAGGAGTGCCCGCGGACGGCGGAGAACTTCTGCGTGCACGCCAAGGACTCGTACTACAACGGCCACATCTTCCACAGGGTCATCAAGGGCTTCATGGTGCAGACGGGCGACCCCACGGGCACGGGCACCGGCGGAGAGTCCATCTGGGGTGGGAACTTTGAGGACGAGTTCCACCCGACCCTCAAGCACGACAGGCCGTACACGCTAAGCATGGCCAATGCGGGACCCAATACCAACGGTGGGTGATTTGAAGGCTCCCGTTGTTGCACCTAGCTTCGTCATTTTTATTCATTGCGTAGTTGTGACCGCCCCAGTGTCAGTGTTTTTCGTGGCTGTCACCTCCTTTACAAAGAATGTGGTACGTTCTTGTAACAGGAGAGAATGTTGAGGAAAAAAGTTCGGTGAGGAAACGTGTAATTAAAAAACATCACAATTGGAGGGGGAGGAGGGCTCTTCTGCCAGATCCTTTCATTACATTTCTTACGTAGGTTTCCACTCCATGTGGATACCTACTTAAAAGCACTGTATGGGGTGGGGCTATGCCTTCCGTTTGGGAGCAAACACAAGTTCAGTGTTTCTCTGACATGCATTTGCACAGCAGAAGCATGTGTTAATAATTGAGCGGTTGACTGGGTTCAGGTGCAAAACATGTCTCTGTGCTGTTCTTTGCTGGTGTATTTCCAAAGTGATGGCTGTGTTACTGCAAAATAAGTCTTTATTTATGCAGTGTCGGTAAACTTAGTCCTTTTTTATTAGGCCAGGCCACTTCTACAGAACGCAATGCAATGCTCGTAATTCGTGAAGTGCATTGTCTTTTTTTTTCTTTTTTTTTTTTAGGTAGCCAGGAAGCTTGAAAGGTACACCACATACTATTACTCCTATTGTTTAGCGGATGCAAGAATGTCAGTCTTTGCGGTTACAAAATGTTTTGCTCATGGCTAACTTTATGACAGTGAACCTTCCTCTATTGCCTCAGTCAGTACATGGACCCTGTGTGGTGGATTTATTGCACAGGCCGCTTTATCAAAGAGAACTGCACAATCACAGGGGCCAAAATTGTGTGAGATTAGTGTGCCATGTTGGCTTGAATGTCTACATATTCTAGCCGTCATTTGGTGCTCTTCTTTATGTAGCCTCCCCTTGTTCATTGCTGAACTCATCTGTAAACGACAAAATCGGTTGAGCTACTAATGGCATTGCTCCTACCAGCAAAAGAAACCACTCTCGGAAATTGGTGGCCTATCGATGCCAGGCCATGATACATGACCAACAAGGGCCGATGTGCTGGCATTTGACTCATTCACTCGTGTCATTCACAATTCGGGCACTTTCTGCCTTTTGCACTGCTTTTCATCCTCAAAGATGTTCCTTATCTAAGAGGATGATAAACTATAGAGGTTTTGCTGCATGCGTTTGCCAGCTTTCTTGGTCATTCTGCTAGGCCATGATGGCAAACCAACCACCTTTGACATCTGTGTGGTCATCAGCTGAGCAGAAGTATTTTCTGTCACCCAGCCTTTTTGCAGCAGGTTAAACATCCTTAGAGCCAACTTGCTTAAAAATGTTGTGCCATGTTCTGCAATCACAGATGGGTGCAAGTTCTTAGCGTTCCAACAGTGATGTACAGCAGCTCCATCAGTGGCATCGTGATCATCAGCACCTTCACCCTGTCATCTTACACGGCATGACAAAGGCCTCACTTGCCATCATTCCAATCCCATATCATGAAATTCATTAAATCAGCAGCATATGGACCAGGATGTGAGGGAAGCTCTGAAAAAGCTCTAGAAAAAAAGTTTTTTTGTTGTGCATACCGTATTTATATTCGATTATAAGGCGAGGGTGCAGTTTGGAGAGCCAAAAAAAATCGCCTTATATATATATATTGAGCTTCGAATATAAGGCGAGGTATGACTTTGAGACTACGGATTTTGGAAAAAAAACCTCGCCTTATATTCGAATAAATACAGTACTGGTTTGTACACGCTCATTCCAATTTTTGAAGATACACGAGGTTTTTCTGTATTGTGCGTTACATATTGAATGTGCTTGGAAATCAGCTTTTTTGAGGAGCTCCGTTGAGCAAGTTAATTTGCTTAAATTGTAGCGTTGCCTCATGCCAGATGCTCCATTTGTCTCTCTCTATCAAACACTTCAGTTTCCGCATGCCACATATTATGCTGCGATTGTGAGACTGTTAAACCTTAAAAAGGCTGTGAAACCATATACTAAAACAATTGTTCTTGAAACAATCAACTTTGTGCATTCTGTAAATTTGTGGCATACAAGAGGATTGCTGCTTTCTAGGTTTGCCCTGACCTAAGCCACACTTACCTGTTGGCACGTGGATACACTTCCAGCCTTACAGGCATCTTGCTAGCTTGTGGCAGGCATTGCTTCACTTGTGAAGAGGCGAATGTGAGAAACACGGTGTACTTGGTTTTGGTAGGTTAAACGGCGTTAGCCAAGACGGCATCTATTTGATGTGTAGTTACTCAGAGTAGTTTTTGCCTAGTATGTCGTTACTTTTTTGGTGCGTCGTGAGGCTAAAGAAGGAAATAAGTGATTTTAAATGTCCTTTTAAAATGCAAATTGCTTTCTACCAAACGAAATTCTACCGTGGTATGAACTGCCCCTGTCTTTTATTGATTTGTTTATTAGTGTTTATTCTTTTCCTTCGAAGCAGCCACACACAAAAAGAGTTACTGGGGACACTGAAGTCTGCTTCCATGCTTTGAATGTGGAAGTGCTGTGGCAATGAAAACTTGTTATCTGACAGCAACTTTCATCTTCGTTGGCCAATCCCCCTGAGTGGGTATGTGTAATATCTGTGGGTATGTTGGCGTTGCAGCCAAATGGGAATTCCTGCTAAGTCTTTGTTGTTTGTGGTTTGAGGGAAAAGAGAAGGAAGTGCACCGGGGATCTTTTTGAGCTCGGCAGGGAGCTCGCCCACACGCAACCCAGTGCGGGAGAGGGGAAGCCAGTCGTGATCTTTTGACCATAGCCTGTCATTGTCATTGGCCAATCCCCTTGAATGAGTACGTGCCCAGTCTGAAGACCACCCGGAACTCTGCTGAGAAGCTAAAAATCTGCAATTTGTCTGTCACCACTTCTTGTCAGCTAGACAACTGCTTTTGAAGGACCCATTCGAGCGTTTGGGGTTGATTGACTTTATGATTCCACCTATTAGCGCAACAAATATGGGATACGCAAAAAAGGGATATGTATGTAATTGTATTCAAGCTTTTCTTTCTGCTTCAGGTCCCTTGAATTGCTGAAGGGTGCTAATTAATGGGCAATTCAGGTTTTAATCATAACGAAGTTTGACTTTACGGCCTCTGTCTTTCCATAAATAAATTAGTATTTTGAGGTCCTCACGAAATTTAACAAGCGAGTTAGCCCTGGCCGATTGTGGGTACGTGGCAAAAACTTTGAGGGTATCATCATCATGACAGCTTCATGGGATCAGCAAGACACACAGATGATGTAGCGCTGAAGTATTGGCAGGGGAAGACATAGTGGTTCACATTTAAAGCAAGTAATAGATAAGTGTACCTTGAAAGCCGTATTTCCAAAGTGGCATTGGTATAACCTATCATCGTATGCTTTTTTTTTTTTTTTTAAGTTGAAGGCACATGGAGTTTGGGGCCATTCATTGCTCACGGTACTGGGTTTTTCGCCTCTTAAAGCATATCATGCCTTCGCATTGAAGTGGCTGGTTTTATTTTTCAGAGCAATGCTCACGTATCACCACACTTCAAACCTCTTACGACCATTTTTTTTATGGTTTGCAGACTCAAAAATTAGTCTGTAGAGTCATGGCCTTATGCGGCTCCCTCTTCCTCCTCGTTACAGGGTCTCAATTCTTCATCACCGTGATTCCTGCCCCCTGGTTGGATAACAAGCACACGGTGTTTGGTCGGGTCACTCGTGGCATGGAGGTTGTCCAGAACATCAGCAACGTCCGCACAAGCCCCAAGACGGACAAGCCTTACGATGACGTCCGAATCATCAACATAACGCTGCGATGATCATCCTCATCTTGGGGCTTCGTCACCTTTCATCATCATCAGCTGCTGCGCTGTGTGTACATAGCAGTGATGGCATCATCCATGTCGGTCACAGTGCGCTTGTGATGACAACAAAACGGAATTGTGCGTGATCGTTTAGAGTGACGCCTCAACAAAATAAATACTGCGTCTTGCTCATTGTTATTTTGTGACTCTTCTGGAATTGTATTCATGTTTGCTAAATGTGCATCTCAACACTGTGCGAGTTCTTGATAGTGCAAAAAATGGTAGGAAATACTATAATGCCCCCTTGTTATCCATAATGAAGACTGCACTCTGGAGAAGAATTTTGGATGATTTCAAGTCTAACGTGTCATCTAAACATAGCACCAGACCTTGAAGCCACTATGGGCCCTTCACACTGTCTTTTGGAACTGCAGTCTTTTGGAAAATTCACGCAGTCTTTTGGAACTGCAGTTTTATTATGAGTTCACTCGTTTTCACATAAACCATTTGGTTTAACTGAAGGGTTTTCCGTAGTAAAAAATAAATGGTTAATGTGAAACACCAAATGTTAAAAAAGTAATCTATCATCCATTCCTTAGAAGCAGCTCGCTTTTGCTACAGCCGAGCTTCCCAAAGCTCACGAACCATCTGCAAGTCTCTGACAATTGGGAGAACTTCAAAAGAGCCCAGAAAGCATGCCACTAAACATTTTAAATGGAATTCGTGTTGGCCTCGAAAACAAGGCATCCCAATGAAATGACACTCGTGTGCTCAGAGTTGCTCTTTTATAATCATGTTACATATGTACAGACAGTCACAACACTACACCGGTCTACGAACCCTCCAGCATTAAATAGAAGAAAAATATACGCATCCCCCTCTGTGGAACGCAATCCAACTGGTCTCTCAGCGGTGAAGGTCTAGAAAATGAAGTGTGGGATGAGTGGTGGGGCTAAAGCCTCTTTTTGATGAGTTTCTCGAATCTTCGGATGCGGCTCGACTCGTGCTCTGGCGTGGCGGTGGTCACGACAGCTAGGGCCGAAAGTAGCTGGGCCGCAGTGCCTCCTTCGGAAGGCGCTGCCGACGCTGAGGCCGCAGCTGGGATTCGCGTGCGGAACACCTCGGTCAGCACATTTTGTTCGCTTCGCTTCAGCCCCTGGACAGAGTGGAAAAAAGACAACACTAGGCATAGATGATAATTATAAACAAACCAACGAAGGAAACCTGATCAATTTCTTGCTAAATACAGAATGTGAACTCCTGTGAACAGCAACACGTACGAGTATTTAGGCTAGGCACTGTTATCTAATTTGCTTTGATTTGCATTCGGCCCTATGAAATCCTGCTGCATAAAGTTGGCTTTCCTGCAGTATGAATGTTCTTGCAGTGAAGCGCTCTTTACAAAGAGTCTTTGGATCTAATGGCAAATGGTGCAAAACAGTGCCGGGCTCCTATAAAAAAACTGTTGCCTTCAAAGTAAGAGCCAATACTTGTGGCCCAGGAATGGAGTGTAACTCAGTAAATCCACCACCCGAAATAACTCAGAAGTTTGTCTTTTTCAACAAAGTAAGGCTTTCAGATTGTGTACATTCATGGGGCAGTACGATGTTATCATAGTAGGAACCAGCACCTTCATACAAATGTTTGCAAAAATAAAGATGAATTGACATTTGGCATGAATCTAGATATGGTTTCCCAATAAAAGGCTTCTTAATCCACTATTGGTCACCTAGACATATTTCTATACAGGAACTCGTAGGCGAATCAGGTGGTTCTCTTTAGCCACAACTGGTGAGAGGCAGGCAGACAAGGGAAGCCCCCCCGCCCCCCAAGGACGCAACGCACCTTCATGTCGAGCACCTTCTGGAACTCGTGGGCGTCCGAGTCCGGCAGCAGCTTGGCGTAGTGCTCCACAAAGCTCTCGGCCGGCTCGTGGGGCGCCAGCACCATCTTCAGCAGCATCTCCGCCTTCGTCATGCCCTTCACCACGATCTTGGTGTAGCTGACAGGGCCCAGGCAAGGGGGGAGAGAGGACGGTTCTTTCATTTAAAGGGCGGCGGTTAGCTTAGGTCTGGGTTAGGTGACAGTGCGTGCAACACTATCAGCTTCAAGGCTGGCTCTTTCGCACTTTTTCAGCACCTTTGACCACTATCCTGTGCTGGTGAGTGTCCACTCTCTGCCTTATTCCATTCATCTAACAGGTGTAGTTCACTCAGGCGGCAACACGAACTGAGTTCAATGCACTGGGGGCAGTGGCAGTGCAGAACGCTTTGCACTGAGGTAGAGCAAGGTACTGCACTGCCGCTACAATAGCTTTCAGCCGTCGCACTGCGCAGAGAATGCCACAGTGAAAGCTTCAATGTGCACGGCGTGGTAACAGTAAAGCATTACCTTCAGCCACTGCACTTGTGTACCTGCTATCAGCCTCAGGGGTGCATTCACGCAAACATGACTTGCGAATACGTAAGGGTAAGTAGAGAAAAATTCAAACCATATTTGGCACTAATAGTCTTTCTCTAGTCAAATGTGTCTGAATACAATAGCTACAATGTGCCTTTCTGTTCTGTACCCTGAACTGTGGTCAAGCGTGTTAAAAATAGTAGACTGTGAACGGCGTATTTTTATACGCCATTCATTATATGCGACTCGCCAATTATAAAACCATGCAAATGCTGAAATAAATGTGCAGCTTTCTTTCGTATGGAGGTCCTTATTGTAGTACGCATCTGGCCGTATTCTTTGGGCTAGCAAACCGATAAGTGCGTAACAAGATAGATGCCGGCAGGAAGCTAAGCAGGTCATCCTAGTGTGAAAGCCTATTGTGTGCACTTCTAATAACAAGCACCCCTTTTTTTCTTTTGCTTCAAAAAATTGCCCAAGATATACGGGCGCATTTATCAACTTCTCCCTACCTTGCTGTTGTAGAGAAAAGTTTATGGTATCTGCTACTCTACAAGCAACAGGCAATAGATACCTCAGGGGCCAGACACGGGGGTTTTTTATTGGAAGTCCTACCGTATCTGACAGCCAGGTGGAGTGTTTCTAGATGTGGGGTTATCCTATCTTTGATGTAAGCTTGCTCTCGCTGTTCAATGCTTTTAAAACAATAAGACTCAATAAGAACAGCCGTGCCCAATGGACATAAAGTAGCTTTTCCCCAGTCATGGGCATGTTACCAGTAAGAAGTAACAGTGTTACGGCTACAGTTACCAAGCCAAATAAAGTAACTTGTCACAGTTACTGTGAAAAAGTAACATCATTACTTTCATGTTGCTGTATAAAACTAAGCAACATCACAAACCGAATGACAGAGTTTGTTTAAAGGGACACTAAAGACAATTAGCGAGTTGGTTTGAAATGAAAGTCTGACCTTCCCATAGTCATTTTGGCGTTAAGTCAGTGCCGAAAGACGCCTTAATTGCTGAGAAATCACTAATCAAACGCTGATCAAACGTGACGCAAACAGCGACTGCAGCCACTGTTTGCATCGTGATAAACTGGAAGCAAGCGAGGCAGTGGTGCAGCATAGCGGTAAGAAGCAACCGAATACAACGCTACCACGTACCGAGCAGTTTGGTCAGTTTCGGTCAAATCATTCGTGCTTTCACAAACTCCCACGTCCTTCGCAGCTCTGGACCACTAAGCAAAATGTTCCTTCATGGGATCCATTATCAGTATTGACGCTATGTTGAAGAAAAACTTTGTCCTTTTGAAGTCCCACGAATGTTGGCGTCGAACCACCCGTTTGTGCGTAGCTCGCCTGCTTCCTTGAAAAGTGGTACCGCCACCTGCCATCCAGTGGTAATGCCATCCAGTAATGAGCACTACCATCCAGCGGCAGCCAGGAAAGACACTGCGTCCCTGAGATGTTTTAGGTAACCACTTCCGGTGCAAGTTGTGCGGTATAGCCAGTGGCGGCAGCACCTGCCTTCCTGTCATCGTAATTTTCTACCTTATTTTTAAAAAAGCTACCCCGTAAGAGCGGTATATCCATGTTCTCAGTGAGCTAATCTACCGAACTCGAGCAAATTTTATTTTGGCTTCAGTGTCCCTTAAAAATAAACGTATGAAGGCGTGCGGGCAGTCAAAATTGCACGTGGTGAAAACCTAGATGAAGGGAACATAAAAAGGAGCGCACTGAAAGCCAACAACAACAATCGTTGTGATGCACCCTTGGTGTCATGGGTGCCCCGTTCTTGGAGGGCCTCTCTACGGTGGTCTTCCTTTACAAGGGCAGGCTAGCTGCATCCTTGGCAGAGGTCTAATTAAATGCCATATTCTTTTTTTCTTGTTTCCGCTTGACTGAACATGAAGGAAAAGTTTTAAGAAATCACCGTAAAGACCACTCTCTGACCTCAATCTTCTGCAGGGAAGATAATCTCCTAAGCGATCCCATCTCCTCAACAGTGAAGTTAGCCGTGTTGTGGGAAGGTGAAAGAAGAAAGCCCAAAGAAGTGGAAAGGGTGACCTGCACGAAGGGCTTTAACGAGTGATGCTGTGGGATAATTTTTTTATAAAAAAGGAAGTAACTGTAACAGCATTTCCTGTTACACTTCCAGCGTAACAAGGGTAATAAAGTTGCAGTTATACAGCTACAGTTAAGCTACAGTTACAGTTACAGTTACTGAAAAAAAAAAGTAACCAGTTACTGGCCCGCCGTGGTGGCTCAGCGGCTAAGGCGTTGTGCTGCTGAGCACGAGGTCGCGGGTTCGATTCCCAGCCACCGCGGCCACTTTTCTGATGGAGGCGAAAAGCAAAAACGCTCGTGTGTACGAGATTTCGGCGCACGTTAAAGATCCCCAGGTGGTCAAAATTAATCCGGAGCCCTCCACTACGGCGCGCCTCATTGCCTGCAGTTGCGTCGGTGCGTTAAACCCTGCAATCAATCAAACAACCAGTTACTGGCAGCACGTTACTCCTAACTAGTTAGTGCCCAAGACTGCATTTTCCCACAAAAGTGTGGCTACCAGCAGGTAACCAATGCAGCATGATAAAAAAAAAATGGGTGCCCTCATTGGTGATGGGAGGGAGGGGAAGGGAAGCATCTTATACTTTGATGAAATTAAAATGTGCATTTACTAAGCAATTGCATCATTATGCCAGCAGAGCCAATACAGCAACTTCTCTAAGACTGAGCAGCCACTTGTCAAGCCCGACCTACAGCTGGAAACCCCCAAAAACAACACCTTAGGCTGAAGTTTGCCTCAGTTTAGCATAGCATTTGAGCCGCCCATCCCCCTCGAGGTTGTGACATTCTGTGCCCTCTAAAAGTGTGGCAGTACCTTAGCAGGAGCTTTCCTAGCCACTTGTGATTCCAGCAGCGGGAGGTCCAAGAGCACCATCTTCAGGCTGTGCGTATCCAACAGCAGCTGCATTGAAACAACAAAGGTCGCTAGTAAGGCTCAGAGGATAAACATGTCAACCACCTTTCAGATAAAAAGCAACCTCTAAAAAAAACGATGCAACAGATACCTTTCAATGCCCCAAAGTGCACCGGCAACATGTTGTGCACGGTAGAACACGAGCGCACAATGCAATTTTTTATTTCAAAATCGCTCCACAGCTACGCAAAATCCACTGCTGTGTAAAACTGGGAGCACGTGTGACAATCGTGTCATGTCCTTGCTCTGATCATGTGCAGCTTTACTGAAATCCGTTGTGGTAAGTTCATTTCCCTTCCCGTTTTGCAACCCTCTTGCCTCTTGCAAAGAGGCTGAACGCCTACAGTGCTCTTGTCATCTCAAGGCCTCTGTATTCTCTACTAAAGGGAGCTCACAATTTTTTTTCTCTAATTTTTCTTGTGATTCACAATTTGATATTATTGTGGATATGAGCACAAGGTGACAGGGGAAAAAGAACGACCTGAGTGCGAGGATTTTCGTTGGGGTCGATGCTTACCTGTTCAGCTCCGATGGGGCACATGGGCTTGCACTTGAAGAGCTGACTGATCAGCCTTGGAATGAACGAGCTGCATGAAGGCAGTAGGAGCCCGCAGTAAGCAAGGGTCTTCATCATCATCTCAGAGACCTATCATTACTTGCACTCCTACTGTGCAGCTCTGGACAACTGTGCAATTTGGTACTGCCTGACACATCTAGGATCACTCACAAAGTTGGGTAGAGATCTGTGCCAGTCTTGAGATGGCACACTTGGCATGAGGGCTGGTCTTCACCAGTGTCTCATCACCAGTGTCACCGTTGTCACTGGTGTCACTAGTCTTCACCACTGTCTCATTTTCGCTTAGTTTCAGCCCAGCCCTGCAACTACCTGGGCACAGTCGCGGGACCCACCTGACAAAGTGCACACAGAACTGGGTGAAGTAGCGACGCGAGTTGGCCAGGTTGTCACGTATCAGCGGCAGGGTCTGACGAAGGTGGGACGTGATGGCTGTCACGTAGCCGCTCTGGTCGCCCACAGCCTTCACCAGGGACCAGTTGGTCTGTGTAGAGACATGAAAGTGCCGAATAAGGTAACGTGCCTAACTCACTGCAGTTGCTCAGCCATGAGGCTTTCTGGTGCTGAGCAGATGACCACGGTATCAACCGCCCGACTCTTAACCCATTGAGGGTCAAACTTTTTTCGCAAATGCAAACCCCCAGGGTTGATTTTTTATACTGCTGATTTAAATTATCCGGACGAATCCATTTCGAAAAAAAATTGTCATAATTTTTTAAGGTGACCATGAAGTGATTAAAAAATCATTTGTGTTGTTACATACAATGAAGAAAGCTATGGTTGTGCGCGCATCCGGAAAGCAAGACAAGCGAGAAACCTATAATAATCCTTCATCTCGTCACCAACAAGATGGAATTGGTTTTTGTGAGTCCCCAAAACAAGTGTAATCGCTCCCTGGTGAGCAATAAGTGAGGGAGTAAGAAGCTGACACGTTTTGAGTAATTCGAAACCAGATAGCCATCAGTTTCACAGGTGCAAGAAGTGGGAAGTGCCCGGAGGACGAAACCGAAACTAGCCACTAAGCACACAAGCGTGACCGAATGCGTAAGCGATAGCCAACGCACTCCAGTAATAATGCCTAAAGAAAAACCTCCGGCCATCTCCACCAACGTGAAGCCCGGTGAGGCGCTCATGCAGTGTATAAGTGTATTCTTGGTGCCATCGCATTTTTATCTACAGAGATGAAACCGTTGGGGGGTAAGGGGAATACAGCTTTGCTGTAAAAGTCTCGTGTCTTTGAAGTACGAAGCATTCTAGCATGAGGCGTTGTAAAACGAGTGTGCCGGAGTTTTAGTACCGTGACTACATGAAACGACAATGATGACAGGAGACAGCGACAGCCCGAGCCCCCAAGGGGCTTCGCCCCTTAAAAAAAAAAGAAGAAGCCATTGGGCAAGAAAAAATTTCACGTATTTCCACAATGTGGCAGCACATGCCAAGAGAGAGAGAGAGAGAGAGATGATTGACAAAGGCGCGCTTTTTAAACATACAAGCGGTGACTGTGCGTGTCATCAACCATTTTGAAGGTGTTTGCAGGGGACGTACATGTACTCCATTGAGCCTGAAAGGGCTAACAAAATTGCACCTTTGGCACTAGAAAAACACAAAAAAAATGACATGCTCATGTCCCCGACATCTGATGGATGCTTTAAAGTACCCCAAGTGATGCACTGCGTGACATTCAGACCACTTCCTCTCTCTATTAAGCTTGCCAAGCATTTGCTGTGACACGATTCGCCACAAAATGAAGTTTTAAACATGCCATAAAGGGCCCCTAAAACACTCCATCTCAAACATTTCCTGAACATGCTCAGTAAATGTGGCCCAGTCTTGCAACTGCACTGCTGCCAATTTCCTGAATATTGAAAGCTGAATACACTATAAAAGATCTACATCGTAGTATAAAAAACAGGACTCGACTACACTTTTTGTACAAGCTTATATGGTGTTAAAGGGGAGTTAAAAAATTTATAGACCTGTCATAGGCTTTTTGTCCTTTAGTGTGTGCGTGTATGTGTTTTCATAGCCCGAGAAAACCCCCTCCATACCCTCCTCCTCACTTTGGCACAAGCTCTACCTTCAACCTCGGTGCTTCATATTTTGAAATAAGACGACTGTGAAAAAAAAAAAAAGTATTCCTAGCAATGCGTTTGTGTGTAGAGGTAGAGCCACCTTTAAGAAGATTGGCGCAAGCTTGGTTTTTGTAAGCTGGCTTTCCCACACTGTGAGTTGCACAGTGAAGCCTGCTCACAATACCACTGAACGCTCCCCTGGCGCAATGGTGCTGCTTGAGCGGCAGTTTGTGGCCAACCAATAAACCCACACACAAACAGCGCCACTGAGTATAACACACTGAATTTTTCTTGTAGCAAGCACTTGAAGCAAAGTGGCACACATTCCCACCCACCTTGGTGATGGTTGACAGAGCTGGCTCGCAGGCAGCCTCCAAATCATGGACCAGTAGTTGGATGCAGTTGTTGATGACCCTGAGGGGAGGCGAGGACAACAACAGAAAAATGGCACATTCGCCGAAAGGGATGTAGACCCTGCCAACATCTGACCCTTTAGCACTCGACCGATGACAGCATATTACCGTATTTTTTGCGCGTATAACCCGCACCAAAAATGTGAAAATTTCAGTGGCAAAGTAGGGGTGTGGATAATACGCGTTTCTTTCTTTAGTGCAGCTTCACGGCAATGCGCGTTGTGCCGTGAAGCTCTTACGCCATAACACTGACTAAGCCCTCCATGTAAGCGATTGCGCAAAATATACAAGGACAAGGCAGGGAAAAACAAGGCCGACTGCACTGTGACAACTGAATTTTGTTAGTGAATTGTGACTTTCGCCTTGCAGTCAGTGTATTCTACTTACTAAGTATACATTTTTTTCTGTCTACATAGTATGTGATGTTTTGCTTGAGCAGTAGCTTTGGGGCAGCCTTTCCTGTATCAAATGTGCGGGCAATACGCGAGGATTTTTTTTCTTTTCCGATGGCAGGCTGAAAGTGGGGGTGCGGATTATATGCAGGGGCAGGTTATACGTGTGAAAATACGGTATTCAGCACCGAGTGAAGGCCCACAGCATGTAACAAGGCTTGTATGGTAGAAGTGCATGAGAATTTTTTGTAGTTTCGGCTAGAAAAATGCCTCCGTTTGCTTTCATCCTGCTTCTTTATATGGCGCAACACGAGGCCCAGCTGCAATAAAAGATGCAGCGAGCCCATGATAATCCTGATACATAAACGCTGCAAAAGTTGGCTTTGCCTAACTTAATCGTACATGTCGGAAAACAATAATGACACAGTCTCTGACACGCGTGGCGCTTGGTGGTGTCAAATCAGGCAGCACTCAACTGACACCCTACCTTTTGTAACACTTGGAAACACCACTCCAGGAACTGTGACAATGCCAGGAGATGAACGAAATAACCGAGGGAGAAGGGCAGCAGCTGCAGCATGGCCGCCCCACCACTTACCCGTTGAACATGTCTTGCTCAGCGCTCAGGTCAATCTTGGATGCTAAGCTGGGGTCGATTTTCTCCTTCAACTTCCCTTCCAGCTGGAAAACGAAAAGGGCACATTCTGACGACCTAATTTCGGACAACATGACTCTAGATCGACTACTACAGCACACACTAGGGATCACTATGCTGCAATCGGATACACGTCACAGACGACACAACAACAAGACACATGCGCTGCTTCTGAACAGCCCTATTACGGCAGCGTCACTTTGCAGCACAGGCTTCGCAAGGAGTCACTCAATGAGCGTCACTATGGTTACAAACTTAAGGCAGCTTATTCCCCACAACTGCTCCGCTCACCTGCGACAAAGTGTGAACGCCTAACCAGTTCTTTCCCTTTCATCGGGGCTTCTTGACTGCACTCTCGCTTCTTCGCACTTCAAGTTTTGGTATGCTCGACAATTTAAATCAAAGCACGAAAAAGTAGCATAGCCTGTGACTGCAAGCCCAACTGTTTACCTTAACCTTCTGAGGAAGTCGTGAAACGCTGAAATGCCTAGCATGTTTGCAGTGATGTCTGCAGGTAGCTGGGAACAATATGCGCACTGCCCCAACCCTCAAGGTTACACCCAACACAGCCTTTAGGATGACACCAATGCCAGGGATACCCCACTCTCCCTCCCTATGAATGGCGGAGGAACCTTTTAAAGGAGCCATGAAGACAAAATACAAGTTGGGTTTATTAGAAAGACTGCTTAGTCCCGATAACAATGATACCAATATCATCGCAATCTTCGAACAAATAACAGAGATATTGAAGAAAACGTGTGAAGCAGTCGCAACCCCCTAGCCAATTTCCCGCAACTTTTCTATGACGTCACGGAACCTTGTTTGTGCGATTGGCGGCCGCCTAACTGACCTGTCGCGACGACACATGACTGGACGTCTGTAATGGGCCTCTAGTTCCATTTGACTGCATCACTTGAATGCTAACGTGCAGTTAACGCACTGAAAAATTATGTTTTATTGTTGGCCCGTATGACGTCATTCTTGCTCATAACACGTCACTGTGGCGCAAAATTTTAAAGTTTTAAAATACTTCTTGCTTTTTTTTCGTTAAAAAAAAACATCTTTTGTGGCAGTAACGGAGCTGAGTGAGATACTCAATTCTAGTTCTTTCAAATTAAACAAAGTTGTATTTTCTCTTCATGGAGGCCAACTGCACACAAATTTACCCTTGGCCAAATTTACTTTGGACATACAGGCGTACCACCAAACCAACTGGGACATGACTGGTAGCCCCGTGAAATGCGTTGCTAAATAGTTACAAGTGTTCAAAACAGCTCCGTCGCAGTCAACGGTGCACCTACTGGTGGATCGTGCAAACACCCATGAAGTGGAAGTGACATTGCAGCCGGCCCTAAGCTTTTTTTCTACGGCCAGCCAGGAGAACTGGTCAAGCTCTGCTGGGTGCCCTTCTCTCAGGGCTGCGGCGAGGGTGAAGCGTTGCACGCAGGTTTTCTCCGGCTGGCCGGCTGTGTGCGGCTGCTCGCTCACCAGCTAGGCCGGCTGGGCTGGCTGGAACGTCATTTCAACCTGGCCACAATGGCCGCACTCCCCTGAATTACGGCTTCAAAATCTCCGATTTTTTATGGTCGTTTGCACCGCTGACACGCATATGTCAGCTGTCACATTTTGTACCTTGCAGTCTATTTAGGCAGACTATACGGAAATGACGTTTTCAAGAGGTTGAAGTTTTGAGTGCAGTCAGAATTTAAAGGTCCCTGGCTCTGCCTGTACCAATCCCGCTGCGAGGCTGACAAGCCCCACCGGTCCCTCCTCAGGGGCCCCAGACCGAAGAACATGCAAAACAGTAAAAGTTTTATTTCTAGTTGTACTCTCACCACCTGGGGACTGAAAAATTCACTTTTGTCAGGCCTCAATGCATGTCTTTATCTCCTGACCAAAAGCGTACGCAGAATTTTTGAGCTTAAGTGGGTCTTCAGGAATTTCTTGAGGCATGCACCCACATTGCAGAACCCGTTCTGCAATGTGGGTGCAACGCCCTGTTCTGCAACGCCCCGTGCGGTTCACGCTTAGGACACTGACCTGACGTGTACCAAAATGGTTCATAAATGTTCATTGTGGAAAAAAAGGGTCGTTATACCCATTGCTAAGAAATTTTAGCTTCGTTAAAATGAGGTGTTATTTTAAATACATAGGTGTCTATGGGAATTTCAAGGGGAATTACAACTGCTTCGTTATCTCCATTAGTCCGTTATATCCTGTTTTGTTTAACAAGGTTTTACCGTATCAAAAAGCTTCCTTTATGCAAAATTATTTGCGTTCACCTCTAGTGAGTGCCCTGTGCTACCTGGCACTCAAGGTCAAACACTTGGCATTGTTGCACTGAAATCAGATAGGCATTGTGCCTGCCACAAGAAAGGTGATTAAAAGATGGCAGCTGTGTTCCAGCAAACTACATGGGAATGGATATCCTATAAGCAGCTGCTTCTGCATGAACTTTTGAAAATAGGGGGTGCACTCATTGCGTGGAAGGTAAAAAAAAATGCTTACAGCTTACACACAGGATGTGCTCATTATGTGAGCAAATATAGTAGTGATCCTACCCTCAATTCTTGTCCTAATAATGGTAATTATTACCATTAGCGACGTAAAAATAATGTTAATGTTAACAGTCAGGAGTGGGTCATCACATCGGTTACAATGCATCCTGGAACACTAAACACGGACAAATAATACATCCCACGCTACGATTAAGCTTGCTCCACCCTTGTGCTATGCTCCACCTAGTGCTCGTAGTAAGAGCTTCGTAGTTTGGTCTAAAATGGTAAAATACACACGAGAAAGTGTTTGCTTTCAAGTTGAGCAGAGTTCTGAACACCGCAGAGTAACCAGGCACGAGCCAAGCTTCAGCTCTCCCCCAGGCCACACCTGACCCCCCCGCCCACCTGCTGGGTGGTCTCGAGGCAGTACTCGGCCGTGCTGAGGATGCCGCAGATGCGGCACAGCTCGGGGGGCGTCAGCCTCGGACTCTCCCCCTCCTTGAGCAGGCTCTGGAAGTTCTGGATCAGCCCCGCCGCAGTCACCCCCCCGCCACCGCTGCTGCTGCTGCCGCCTGTCCTGCGATTGTTAAATGGCACATGACGGGTCTACCTCACGACCGGGTCGGGCTGGTTCAAAAATGGTCTGCACCACAGAGGAGGTCTACGGATCAATTCCAGCCACCTAGGAATCTTTAACAAGCTACATAGAAGAAATACCCCCAAAAGTATTGGCTTACTCTTCAATGCAACGGAGAGCTACACTTGTAGAAAGTAATTGTAATAGTAACTCGTTAATTTTCTTTGCCAAAAATTGTTACAGTAATTTGCAATTTGTTACTGTTTACATCAAAGTGTACAAGAAAACAAAATGAAAAATGCACGCAGGGTGCAGTTTACCACCCAGGACAATCAGTTTGCACTATGCACATTGTCTTGCAAGACACAAGAAGCTGCTCTTTAAAGACAGAGGCTAAGGTCCCAAGACTCAAACATCTTATGACAGCATCTACTACCAGATGATAGTGTATGTCAGAAGCATTTTCTTAAGCTGCTGTGCAAGGTTTCTTGACAGTTCGCACAATGGAAGCTGCAACTTTCCTTTATTAAGCATAACTTTGCTGAGGAATAGCTCCAAGTTCTCTTGTGGTCTGTCTATTAATCAGTTCTTTATCTGACTGCCTGCAACATGGTCCTTTCCACACCACATGTCGCACTACACAACATGAAGACAGTTTCGGAGGGAAAAAACAAACACTGAGAGAAATTTCCTCTTATCCTTCCTCTCCCCTCAATTTTCCCACGCTTTCTGCCGCAACAAAGCACCCTCCAGGGTGGTCACTTGATAAATCGTTACTGACCTTACAAGAAAGTGTATTTCTTCTCTGTGGTTATGTACGCCAGCAATTTTTCTTGAAGTGAACAGCACAACAGAAGCAATGGAAATTAAGATAACAGCAGCACAGGTGGGCATTGTACTGTAAACATTCCCTTCATCACTCTTGCTTCCGTTGCGCCGTTCCCTTCACAGAATGGTCACCGACCAACAGGCTTGACCCAACTGAACCCTGTAGCAATTCCTCGTCCCCCAACATCATCTCACTCTGTCTCACGTCTTCACAGACTCGTGGTTTGAGCAAGCAAAGCAGGGCAAGGGGTCGAGCAGGCAGCGCTCACTTGGGCAGGGACCCCTGGAGGACGCGCCCGGCGTAGTCGGCCAGGTGCCGTCCGAAGACGCGTGCCAGGGCCAGCAGCGGGGGGCCACGGCTGAGCTGGCTGCACTGGACCAGGCACTTCTTGTAGTAGACAAAGAGGTCTGCGCAGCTGGGTAGCACCCCCGCGGTCTCCACATCCGGCTGGGGGAGGGGGGCCCGCTGGGCCGCCTCCACAAACTGGTCCACCAGCTGCTTCAGGGTCCTGGGGCACGGAGCAGGAATATATACGCTGTACTCACTGGCGAGGCACGCATGCAGGCAACCATGTGTGTGCGCCGTCACTGGTTACGTTTGGCTCCGTGGGACGGCGGTAGTTGTCCGTGCTAACCACACGATGTGTGTTGGACGTTCCAAACTCTACCCCACCCTCAATAATGACCACCGGTTATCTTGCCTTCGGATTACATGCCCTGCCCACACCCACTTCTTCTTCTTAATTTCTACTAGTAATGTCCTTAACACGCATTTTTTCCCTCACCAACTCCACTCTCTTCTTGTCCCTTCAGGGTGACACTGCACATTTGTGCAGGCATATGTTATCAAATCATTCTTCTGAGGCTGGGGCTTCTGGTGGGGCATGATGAGTGCACTCAGGCTAGTAGGCCTCATTGTGCCCACTCCTCCAAACAAAACAACTCACTCGTATCATGAAACAAAAGTTTTGGCTTAGTTTAGTTTATTTTAGGCTAGGGCAGGCTATGTTAGGCTATGTTTAGGTTAGGTTAGATTAGTGCATGCCAAGTGCCCTGAAGCTAGTGTGTCCCAGTGCCCCACTGCCTCCAAACAGCATACAGACCTAACTCGCCCTGTGAAACAAGTCGCCTCTCAATTGTGACGCATTTGCATGCGACAGGGCTCTATGAAGTCTTCAGAGCGCAGCCACTACTCCCCATCTGCAACAGTGTTGACAAACACTTCCCGTACCTGTCTTGCGACTCCACGTAGATGTCCAGGTGGCGTTCAAAGCAACTCGATACCAGTCCTTGGAATGGGTTGACATTGGCCAAGGACACCTGCACGCAAGCAGGGAGTCAGTGTCACACTTGCGGCACTGGCATGCACAAGGTCGCTCCACTGACAGTTCTGCGACTATCAAACATCAACAACAGAGTGGCGGTTCAAGTACGACGCATAAGCGTAAGCTGAAGCACGCTCCTCTTAACGTTAAACAGCTCACTCACAATCTACCGATCTAATCTTAAATCCTTAGACTGACACTGGGAAATATCGTATTTACTCAATTGTAATACAAGTTATTTTCTTTTTTAGTTTTCGCTAGCTAAAGTTAACCCTTATATCACAATCAAATACCAAAATTCAAGTTGACTAAAATATACGATGATGCACCCAATTCTCATCAACGGCTGCAGTTTTGGCCATATCGCTATCTATGTTGGCAATGGGGCAGAGCTATTCGGATCCACTACAAGCCAAGACGGCTGTCTTCATTTGCTTGTTGTTGTTTTTTCTGTGGTGATAGTGACGGCGTTGACTGCGTGCGCAGCACTTTGATTTCGTTTTTGCGTCGTACTGTGTGGAGGCCTCAGTGGTTTTAGTTGCCCTCAAGTGTTTCCAACTCCTCTTAGGTTCCCCTTGTGATGGCAATGTGTTGTGCTCAGTAACATGCCCGTTTCAAGCAACATGCTATTTTAATGGCTGAAGAAATCGGCGATGCTGCCAGAAGACTCAATGGCTGCTCCAGCGGGAGCACCTTTTCACATGCGAACCTGGCCGAAAAGGTTTCTGCGGGCCTCATCACGGCTGCCACAGCCACCCCGTTGAATTGGAGAAGCATGTTGCTGATTTCGTCACAGGACAGCATAATCACCTCACGACGGTCAGTGTTGAACGTATTGATACAGCTCAATATGGGCATCCCACAAATGAAGGTCAAAGCGTCACAGGTGGGTGACTAGTCACAGGGTTTGAAAAATAAATGTACTTTTCGATGTTTCTGCTGGCCTCGCGTGAGTACTTTGGTGGTTTTTTTTTTTTTCTTTTTTGACGCAAGAAAAAGTTACCCTTGCGTTACTTTTGCGGTTTTCTTTTTTCTTTTTGGATGCAATGAAAAGCTACCTCTCCCGTTACAATCGCAGTTGTGTTACAATTAAATAAATATGGTAGTACGTCTGTAGTTTGTAAGCCATACAGGAAGGCTAATGTTGATGCCCTAGACATGGTCAGTATGGTTTGACAGAATAAACCATTCGTTTTATGCTGTCAAAATAACAAAATAACAAAAAAACATGAAATACATTACAATCATAATGCGAAATTCAAAGGCTAGAATTTTTCCTCCTTCTCAAAAATGGCCAGATGATAATGAAATCCAAGATGTATGTAAACTGCTTACAGCATGTGACAAAAACAGCTCAAGCAAGGGGTTTTTTCCCAGCTTTCTCTGGCCTCCTCAAGACATCAGATAAGTAGACACTGTTTCACTGTATAAGTAGTTCACAAACATGGCAGCTAAGCTGATGTCAGTGGTGGCTCAGTGGCTAAGGCATTGTGCTGTTGAGCCCAAGGACACGGGTGCAACTCCCTGCCGCCGCGGCCGCTTTTCTGATGGAGGCAAAGAGAAAAACAACGCTCATGGGACCAAGATTTCAACACACAATAAAGATCCCCAAGTGGTCAAAATTAATCCGAAGCCCTCGACCACAGCGCGCCTCATTGCCTGTGTAGCGTCGTCACGTTAAACCCCCCCAATCAATCGATCAAAAAGCTGATGTCAGTGCAAGCCATTCGTAGCAAGCACAGTGACATTTCCAGATGAGTCGTACATGTCACTGGCACCAATTAATCTAATAATGAACATCTACAGAACCAAAAGGAAATGTACCACCAAAGTCTTGTGTAAGCTGTGGAAACAGCATGTAGCAACGTTCTTTGAAATTTAGAGAACTGATTTCGCGATGTGCATCAAATCAAAAACATCTTCCTCATTTCACTGAGTGGCTGTTTCTGTCCTTTGTTTCTTGTTTTTGAAAATCACACACAATTAGAGAGTGTTCTGAACTTGGCAAAACAAACGAGAGCTTCTAACAAGATACAGAAGGCCTCCCTATCTCCCGTTCTCCATTACCTGAGGGGAAGGCTGCGGTGGCATATCCCCAGCTGCGTCCGTTGTAGCTGCCTTGTCTTCTTTCTCCATGTCTTCGGCAAATGGGTTGTTCTCCTCACTGCCTTCCTCAAACGGGTTCGTGCTCTTCTCGCCCTGCATCCATAACAAAGGGTCACAACCAAATGCTGCAACCAAAGGCAGAAAACTGCAATAGAGCCCTGGTCTGCACTAAGAGGCATAAAAAGTTGAAGACTGCTTATGGAAAAGCTGTGGAAGATATGGAACCTGACACATTAGTAATGAAGTCAGTGTGCTGTAAGTGAGCAGAAAATATAAGCCAAATGTCTGAGTTTGTTGAAAATGTCATTTTCCGGCCAACATTTGCGATGGTTTAAGGCCCCACCCAGGGCTGTGCCATGGTGGCAGATTATGCACTAAATTACGTAACCAGGGTTTGTAATTCAGCACACTTAACAAACTGGACATGACATAATTGCTTTCCAGCTTCCATTTACAGGCTAAAGAAGCCGACACCACAGAAGACCCCACATTCTGCATTCTGCTCTTTTTACAGCAAAGCCAAAATGGGCACATCAGTTTTATAGCCCTAACTTCTTTTCTTTCAAGCAAACAACAACAAAAAAATCTCTAACAATGCTTCTGGTAGGCACAAGGTAGTTAAGGAACGCTACCAGATCACCAAAGTGCGCAGTTAAGTGCTTAACCGCGTACTCTTGTTCATTTGTTTAATATAACATTGCTAGCCATCTCAGCAATCTCCAACGCAAACTTCATTAAACTTTGTCTCGTGTCCTTTCACTTGAATTTTCTCGTCTGGCACCACATGCCCTCACTCCCTTATCTCATATGCCTCTCTGTTCGCACCATCCATTGTACATTTTTATTGAGCCACAGCCTACAACGTGTTTTACCATTTGTGTTTATTCCACAAAAACATGTGGCCCGGGGCTAAAAACCACATCAAAAAATTAAAGCCGTTCCACTCAACGTGAAAGCTGTCGGAAGTTTAGAGCAGTGATTCGACATAATGGGCTGTAGCGCCGTTATCCACTCACTGCTACCACCCTATGCAGTTTAAATTTCCCTCCTTCGCAGTGCTCGCGCGCCCCCTGCCTGAAACTGCGCCAGAAGGAGTGCTGTTCTTTTTGTGCTTGCTTTTCCTCCCGCACGTGCCATCGCTGCACCGCCACCTTTATTCGCTTGCTAACGTAAAAACCAACCCAACAAGCGTTCCTAACTAAATGAACGCAGGCACTGCCAGTTAATTATGTATATTTTGCCTCAAATGTACCTACAGTTTTCTTTGCGCTAAACAACAGGGAGATGTGTGACAAGCGCCAGCGGTTCACTAGTTATGAACGCTTATGACTATACTATAAACCGCTTGGCTTTCGAAGCCTCTGCGTTACGCCACTATAACGGCATGCCCGTTTGCTCTACCTGGGCCCAGCAAGTGAGCTACGACGACATGGCGAGCCCCTAGAGTGCTCTGCACTTAGAAGGACAAAAATGACAGGAACAGCAATAAATGCATGGCGCAGAAAAGGAGTAGAATAACAGACTGCTGAGAGCCGGCCACATACTGCGCTACTTGTGAGCAACCTAAATACATCTCCGTCTTTAGTGCAGCTTCTGTCATTTCATCGCAACACATCAAGCAGCATTGCGACGAAATGAAATGCGATGAAACGCCCAGCCTATACCTGCGCAGGCTTGGTGTCGGCCAGCGCCGTGGTGGGCTGCGTGGGTGGTGGGCTTGCCAGGCCGGTGCCTTCGAGGGTGATGCCCGTGAAGCGCCTGCCCAGCAGGGCCTCAAAGGCCGTCGTTTTCTGGATGGCGCTGAGGAGCAGCCGCACCTCCATGTCTTGCACCCGACTGCTCATCAGCTGGCTCAACTCACGCCTGCAACACGTACAACCCCACCCAACACCGGTGAGACTCAAATCCACACCACAATAATCTCGTTGGTCATTTCTCCGCAGACCAGACAAAAGGAACCAGCTCTAATCGAACCTGCCATTCAGGGAAGGCTGCAAGTTCTCAAAATACTAGCACCCGGCCTTTCTGCGTTCGATACACTTTGCAGGCCCTCCCAAGCAAAAAACAAAGCAGTGCAAGATTTCCTTTGTTTGACAATGCTGCACATGACTTTTAGGGGCGAAGCCCCTTAGGGCCTCGGGCTGTCGGCGTCTCATGTCGTCGTCGTAACCATCGTCTCGTGTAGTCACGGTACTAAAACACCGAGACACTCATCTATGCCTCGCGCTAGAACGCTTCGTGCTTCAAAGATACGAGACTTTTACAGCAAAGCTGTATACCTCTACCCCCAACGGTTTCCTCTCCGTGGGCAAAAACGTCAAGGCGCCAAGAATACACTTGTACACTGCATGCTTCGTCCCTCCCTCGGTTTCATGTTAGTGAAGATATTTTCTTTCCCGTTTTGCCTTTCAAATTTCAAACTTCTCACTCATGCCAGCAAGCTACCGTCTGCCGTAGGACTGACTCAAGACTTGCCAAAACTCAGAATTCCAGATGATTTATCATGATGCCTATTGGTGGGTGGAAAGCAGCAGAAAGCAAATCATCATCGCACTTAACATGTACACTCCAGGACAATGGCTTCTTCCACACATTCCAAACTGCCCGCATCTCCTGAATCCAATCCTTGGCCCAATTTTTTTAATCGCACCCCCCTACAAAGTTTTATAACTTGTTCGCTTCTTACCACATCTCTTGGTGCCAACTTGGAGGTGTGCGCACATAGCAATTTTTTTTTTTCTCGAAGCAAATAATGATTTCGTTCAAACAGTTGCAAAGCGAAGTCAACATTTTCGAATCAAAGCAAATATTTAGTGATTTCAAATTAGAAAACAAAAATTTATGTTTTCAATTATGCTTCAGTAACTAGTGAGCACAAAAATAAAAGGCTTGTTTTGAAGGGCTAGTAAAATTTCGCTGCGGCATAAAACGAACACAAAGAAACTTGGCATATGGGGTAATGCAAGGCACGAAAAATTTCCCTGATCTCTAAACCCTCTCCAGCATGCCCTCAAGGTGTAATGGCATAAACCCTCTGCTTGTGTATCTCTCTCGCTGTACTAACAACGCAGGAATGTTACTCTCAGAACAGTTGCCCCACACGCACAAGAATATTTTCCACAAAGGGAATTTCATGCCCAATATATAAAGGTACGAAACGAGTTGTGCAGGTTGGGATGGTAAAGTGGGCAAGCTAGGCAAACTAGCTTCGTCAGTGTCAAAGGAGAAAGAATGTATACAGGAGGGGAAATGGCCCATTGAGGCAAGTGTGGGCGAGTGCCCAAATAATGTCACAACGAAAACCAAGGTGGACTGCAAAGTTTCATGACTGCAACGCGAAGGAGAGGGTAGCGGTTCCTGATGGACGAAATGATAGCGGCCGCAATTCATTCCGTGGCTACACAGTGCAATGCCCATAGCAGCAGTTGCGCGGTTTCTTCACCCACGGCAGATGCCGCTAGCTTAACCTATGGCGAGCACTTGTGACATTATCAGACCACGCTGGGAAGCCTCATTCCCCTTCCTATCTTATTCTTTCTCTGTGGTCAGTGTGCAGTGTCAAAGACTTTTTGTTAAGAAAGCTTTATCGTGGCTCCTATGAGAAGGGAGCTAGACAAGAATAGATCTTTCCGATGCCCTATATAGAAAAGAAAAGGAACATTACAGGTGAAAAAAAGGATACACTTTGCACATCACTCGCTTAATTAAAAAACCAGGGACTACGTCAGTATGTAGGTGATCTTTCTTATCTAAAGTGTGTTGAGAAGGGCTGCTCAAGGGAAAACAGGTTATCACAATGCAATTCGAAAAGAGAAGCATAATGTTAAGGAGATAAGAGGCACTCCTCAAAAGCCCGCCTCTCCTCTTGCCGTTTTGCCACATCTCACCGGCGCAGTGCAGAAAAGTTCATCAGCGCTAGCGGAGAACGCCGGTGCACAATTGCGGAGGTAAACCATAAGCGCTCTAAGTGCGACACATCCGCTGTGCAACTTGTTCTGACTCATTGCAAAAGATAAATTTTTTTGCATGTGTTTTAGTGGGGAAGTTCTCGTTTCCAATAAGGCATTATTCCATGTATCTACTCAAACAACTGGCCGCATGCGCTTTCAAACATTGCAATAGTACATGCTCCTGGAATGTATTTAACATTTTCTAATAGTGCCATCAGATTAAACATCAGATCAAATACCACATTACTCCCTTCAGTGTTTCAAAGTTTTGAATATTTGCACACCCCTACGAATTTGTCTTCCTGGTGGTCCACTGGTTGTCAGTTCTTCACCAGAACTTCTTTCCCTTACAATCAGCCAGGATGTCTTCAATGTGAGTGTGCTCCCCAATATAAGATGATCGTTTTCCTACACTAAGAGTTACTCCCATTATCCTTTTATTTTGGCTCACTAGATTCACACAAGGTTTTTTCCACTTTTTTTTCTTTTTTCAAGGTGCTTAGTAAGGCCCCAAGTGTCTGCCCCAAAGAACGCACTGGTTGTATACCGATCATCTCAATGGAAGAAAAATAATAATAAAAATGGCAACCTCAAGTTTTGTTATCAACTTAAAATATAGTTCACTGCTAAAAAATGTTGCTATGAATCACTATCCTACTGCTCAGTTGAATTGCTTCAACGGTACATAAATATTTATGTATTTATGTATATTTATGTATGTAAGTGTATATGAACATTTTTATCTGTTTCACACAAGTACTTGAGTCGAATTTTTTACTTTATTTCGCCCGTGTGTACGAAATTGTAGTCGTACATGCATCAGTTTGTGTTTTTCTTATTATTTTGCCCATGTTGTGTATTCTTATAAGCGTTATTGCTTGTATATTCGCATTGCACTAATGATTGCTGCGCTTATATGTACTAAGTGGTTTTCGAATTTAATATCTGTCCTTCCCACTGTCTTATGGCACCAAGGACTCGTCAGGCCTAACCGCCTTTTGCCTCGGTGCCCTCTTTTCTATGGAAAGAAAATAAACATCACTTTTTTATTTCACCACTTGCACTAATTTGTTCCAATTAGGTAAGGCCACTCAGGCATCACTCACGTAGGCTTTGTAGTCAAACCTCACAATAAAATTGACAAAAGTTGCCTATTTTGGCTTACTAAAGGACACATGACATTGTTGCAAGCTGCGATTCACACACAGGCCACCCGTCTGCCCATTTTTTACAGGCCACCCTGCTAAGCTCGCACACAGTGAGCCTCAGTGCAATTTATGTACACCACAAAACCGGGCCTGGTAGTAATGCTTGACGCTCGGCTAGTTGGGCACAGCTGACTTCTAGCTAGTAGCCATGATCCCAGCCTTTTGCTCTGTCACTGATGCAAACTTTTTTTGCCGTGATCTACAGTGTTATCAATTTCTCACACCTAACGTATGCTTACGTCTTGTGTCTATAGACACAAGATGTAAGCAAGACAGTAACTATAGCTATTGTCTTTCTGATAAAAATTTTCCTAATTGTTGATCAGCCCCCATGCTTCCCACTTCTTTGATCCTAGTCTCCATGCTGTTTTTTAAGTAGGGACCGGTGAAGCAAGCGCAAGAGAGCACCACCCGCCTGGTGATGTGGCAGAACTCGACCGTGATGCGCTCGCTCACTTCCCAGTCGGCCGGAAACAGCTGGCCAAACTTGCTCTCAAACTTCACCAGGTGGTTCTTGAGCCAGGCGTAGCGCCGGTCCACACGGTCCAGCCACGCAACCTGCAACACGGCCGGGATATACAGACTTTTCTGCTTCACGATGCTCCCAGCACACGGCGGTAGTCATGAGAGGAGACCTCACTGAAGAACTGAACTCACAGAGAAAATATACCAGAGGGAAATCTGGTTCTAGTGTTATACACGAGCCACACAGCAACAGGCATGCCATCATGCACTGCAAAGAAGCATTCGATTGTTACTTGGCAGGGCTCATGAACAAGCTCAAAAGTTGTCTGCGACTGCAAAAAATCACGACATCGTCATTAAAGGGTATTTAAAGTCGTCTTATCAGTTGGAAGCCGGGCCAACTTAAAATCGTAGCCCTTGGGCGGCAGTTAGCGCTCTAGTATAGTATATTGATATAAAGCTTTAAGTTTCAACCCAGAATCCAGGTCTTCCATTGCCCGTGTGTACTGTGCGACTGCTGCAGCTGCTGTTTAAAAGCAGTTGATGCAAGAAGCAATAACCAAAACCACAAAAAAGAAAGGCATACACAAAAGCAAAAATGCACAATATAAAGTGATGCATGAGCATGGGTTGAAAGGACAAGCTATGCCCTGATATACTGTAAAGGCTCACAAAGAAATTTAAAAAGCAGAGAGTCAAGTTTACAATGGAAGTTCCATTCAATATGAGTAATACAACATCAAAGTGGATCTTACTTTTCTCAAACGAAGTACCCTGGCTTGGCATAACAAGGTCACTTCTCTTGGCACCTAGTTTTGCACTACTCGAGAAAATCTGGCTCGCTGTTTGGTTTGTCCCCTCTGAACTTCTTTTTATTCTCTTGTCCCACAAGTACCCCCGAGGCAGCAGTTCCACCGCAGGCATGACACTAAGAGGGTATAACTGCGTTCAGCTCCAACAAAGGCGTCAGTTCAACACAATTCGCCGCCAAGAATGAGAGAGACATCCTTGTCGTGTGACACTCACGTCTTGGTTGGCCTGGAAGAGGTGGGTGTACTCGGCCAGCTGGAGAGACACAAACCACTTGAGAAGCTCCTGCCTAATACAGGCACAGCAAAGAGAAATTACGCTCAGAAGTTGCTTTCACAGGGGCAGTGGTACAAACACAGCATGTTGAACTGCTCTCTCTCCCCCTTTAAAAAAGGGTCATTAAAAAAAATACCATGCCCAAATTACTTCTTCACTCGTGCAGAAACTGCACATGATCACTTTGGACATGATCACTTTTTTTAGTTGAATTATTTTTATTTTAAGGGGGGACACTGCTCTTAAAACAGCTTCCTTTAATTTTCAAGTAAACTTTGTGAAACCTGTCAGTCTTGCTGTTTTTTCCCACTGATTTCAAATATGCCATTATTTTTTCAGTAGGTCAATTAGTTCCCAAGATAATAAGAGATAATTAGCCAGTTTTGGGTAAAAAAATAGACAAAACAGTGGTGGTCACAAAACTGTAATCTTTATATTTTCTAATACTATGAACCATGGTGAACGCAATAATCGAAGCTGTAAACTTTGTCTGCATGGCCCCCTTTAACGTTTCCAGCCATCTTTTCACGTTAGACAAAGGCGGCCTTGAATTTGGTTTACCTTACTCTTTCATGTGGCGGCCATTTTCTTGAACCAGAAAACTAAAACACCAGCCAACACTTTTTCATTTAAGGGGCTTTCGCTTAAAAATTGAAATAGCTGTCACTGCTCTAAACGGCTCCTCTAGATATATTCAAAAAGTGTTGCCGTTCGCGTGTGAATGCAGAGTTTGGATAAACTTTTCTGGTGAATGCGCATTGCCTCACACAAGAAAGGATATCAGATCAGTGAAGCTTCTGCTAAATTTTTCCAGCCGCAAAATTGCTCGAAAAGACTGCACATGGAAGGAAGCACTCACTTCACTTTCTTGTCCAAGATGGAAACGACAAGACAGGCCTCTGCGAGCTGCTGCGTCGGCGTTGAGTGCTGTGTAGACAAAGAAACGTACTTTGTGCTTGTAATTAATTTTGAGAAAGTTTAGAAGAATTATCAACAGTGATGCGCCCATGTACCGTATTTTCGCCGCCGTATAACCCGCCCCTGCATATAACCCCGCACCACCACTTTCCGCCAATGAATAAAAAAAAATGTATTCCCCGCGTATTGCCTGCACATTTTATACATAAAAAGATGGACCAAAGCACATTTATTTATGCGAAAGAACTTACCTAGCTGACTATGTAACTAGATGACTTGCCGCATAAATTTTTTCAGTTTGGTATATTGTTGGGCTGTGTGTGCAAAATAAGCACTGTCAATGGGATAACACTGGCTTAGTCGCTATAACTGCTGTAGGGGCATCACGGCCCAACGTGCATTGCGGTGAAGCTGCACCAAAGAAATAGCTCGCATATAATCCGCATCTCTACTTCACCCCTGAGATTATCCCATTTTTGGTGCGGGTTATATGCACGAAAATATGGTACCTACAGCAACAAGGGGCCGTATGCTACAAGCAGCTCATTTACGAGCACAAAACACGTCGGTAACCAAGAGTTAGAACACACAATAGCAAGCAGCTTGTCAATCTGCCATTCTATAGGTGAATCAGGGGTGAGACAACTAGAACAGCTTTTGGAGCTCTTTTTGTAGCACCAAAAACTGAATTTTGGAGCACAAAAACCCACTTTCGGAGCACTCCCATGGGTAAAAATATCATTTGGAGCAGCACATGAGCAGAGTACCATAAAGAAAGCTTGAAAAAGTACCTGCAGCTAATGCATGTTCAAGTTCGAGGAAAGGCAGATCATTGACATTTTGGCAGTGCTGTTGCCGAGATGTCAACGTAAAAAATTGCCCAGCTCACCACCCTTTTAGAGATTCAAGTGATGCCTAGCCACCCCCCCCCTCCCAAAAAAATTGCAAATATTCAGACAACGGCCTACTAATGTGTAAGCATTCTTACACCACTCGTCTACATTGTGTGTTTTTATAGCGAAGTTTGGCCAGATTGGTTATTTTGCTTGTTCTCGCTTCAGGAGCTTTGTCCATCACTAAAAAAAACTACAAAACAATAGTTTTTATATCTTTCAGGCATATTTCATTTTGTTAGCTCATTTTCATGTTTTATCTTTCTATTTTCTCTATCTCTGTTTTTTATATTCTGCTCTACCAAGTAACTCAATCTACGCCCTTATAACGATTACATGCACCAACTATGCCAGCCAGTGACATATTTCTATGAAAATGCGCCACAAATGCCAAAGCATCACAGCTGTCGCATCCACCCCGTATCACCGAACAACAAATGGCCAAGCAAAACACTATGCGGCCGAGCTAAAAAGAGCACGCTCCAAGGATGAGAGTGGGTCAGTACAGCGATGCATGTCCCACTCTCTTTTCAAATTTCAAGCAGCACACAAGAGTGAAACACACTACGGGCCAGATTCCCGCGACATGTTGCTTCCGCGCTGAGATGAGAACACTGCTCACAGCTGTTCTTCCAGAGCAAACTACAAAGGCGGCACACTATACACACGACCGACCGACGCCACTGTATAAAAGGGAGAAGCCATTCCCATCCGCCAGTACTATCAACAAAAGCCAGAATGGGTCCCAGCGACTGTGAAGAAAACAATTGGCCTGCGGTCATGCTTTGTCCAAATTGACGGGATGACAACAGTCCCAGCCGTCTTCGAGCAAAAAAAAAGGCCACTCCAAAGAAAGTGAGTGTCACCACCTTCAGTTTTCAGCTGTGTGCCTGCTGCCCTCCTAATAACCGCATTTCCGGGTAAATGGGGCGCCTGCTAGGCTGCAAACCAGTGAAGCTGTTCTCGCTGCCAGCGACGCAGCATGTCTTCATTCGTTACCTTGCAAACACAGAAAAAGCAACGTCTGCGCTTAGATTGGTGAGTACCCAAAAGCGCGCTGAAAATTCAGCTAGCCGTGCGGTTCTGGAGCCGAAGCGACAGACGATTTCCCGCGAGCCGTGCCAGTTGCGTCCCACTTTCCGCTCCCCGATGCCCACCCCTAGCGCCCCCCACCTAGACATGCACGTGCCTTGGGTGAAATAAGACAAAACCACCTTTCAACGCCGCATCACGCACAGAGCTTTGCACTGCTGTGGGGACGGACAGAGAAAGAGAAGCGGGTGAGTGAAACGAACAAGGATCACCACAGTGACTGGAACCCACAACTCGATCGAGAGAGTCCTTAGCTGAAAACCGCCAGAAATTCGCCATGTCGCCATTCATACTTTTACGTCACCACGGGCCTCTCAAGCTCGCCAATCTCGCGAAAAGTAGCCACCAGTGGCAACCCTGGTGGGTGATTCGGCCGAGAAACGGGTGGGAGCGACATTACACAACCACCGCACCTCCTGACATGCTGAACACGGAACTTACAAACCACAGGTTGCTTACATAACTGTAACTTCCCGCTAAGACAAGTGTAGGTACTAAAGGCTTATCGAATTTTGTGCTTTTGTGCAGCGCAGGCGCAATTTGAGTCAATTTTGTGGCCTTAGCGCCTCTTGTGGCGGCAAGTCGCAAATGTAGCACTCTGGCGCAATTGGTGCAGCTGCACCACTCTTGGGTGATGCTCTCCCACCTTAGGAGGGGTCTTCACCTACCCACCCATTCCCTAGCATGAATTGATGGGTACTTTTCATTGCTATAAGTGAAGCCAAACCAAGAGTAAGCTTCAGGATATACAACTGAATGTGCAGACTGTGGTTGTAGTACAATGACGTCTCGTTTATTGCAAACACAAATTTGAAAGCATTGCGTTACCGAAGGCTAGTTCTTTTAAGCTGAACAGGGCCGCACTTTGTCCTAGTGGTGCCTCTAAATGATTTTCACCACTGAAGATAACAAAAGCAAAGATTGCTGATGCCCTCTTTATAAACTTGACCAGAGTCTTGCCTTTAGTTACAGCAAATCTTAAGCAAGCCTAAATCATGACTTCCTTCAGCATAAGAAGCTATACACCTTGTGAAGAAGTCCCGTTATCTTAAAGGGGCCCTAAATAAGCTGCCAAATGTTACGATTTCGCATGCGCAGTCACTGGAGTACTATCCAAGGAATGTCATCCCGCAAAAATTGTTTAAATGCGTTAAGTATTAGCCAAGTTATCGCTCATTAAAAGGGGCCACCCATAAGGCCTGGGGCTCTCCTCCTGTAGTAGCTCCTCTGAAGCTACTGTGGAAGCCACGACGTCATCGACCCGGTGCAAGACCAGTGAGAGAAACAGGGCAATCCAACACCCTCCTTGACGCATGCTCCGCCCACCAGATTTGAGCGCTGTCGCTGTGGTTTGCGATCGCGGTGCCGTACTGGGCAATGTCTCGTGCATCATAGAGGCGCGTCAGAGCTAGAAAGAACTGCGTCAGAGTGCGCCAGTGTGGCGGCAAGGCATGGTTGGTGAGCCAGGAGAGAAAGTGAAATCTTTTTTTCGTGTTTGTGCGGCCCCTGCTTTACGCAGAGGTGTAATATTTGGTATACGTTGTCGTGAAGGGGTACTCTAGCGATTGCGCGATTGAAATGGCGACCTTCGGAAGCCTATTTAGGGCCCCTTTAACTGGGTGCACTGGTTCCTTACATTTCGCTGGTCGTTCCCTACCTCATTCACATCTTCAAGAGGTTCGGAGGAACGCTGAAAAGATGAGCACGAAGAAGGGCACAAACATTGATACGGTGATGGTCAGTCGAACAAACGGTGGGGGCATTACCCTTTTGTAACCCAGCTACACAAGCCAACAGGGCTATGAAGGGTGAAAACACTTATCGGTAACACCAAGCTCCCAAAACAATTACAAAGTTTCTTATTAAAAAGAACAAATGTGAGGTTAGCTGAGTGCAGTTCACGAAGGAGGACGTTACAAAGTCTACGACAGAACAGCCAGGACGTCTTCAGAGTGTTTTCAACTATTACTGAAGACAACAAGCATCACAACAACGAATATCGCCAGCACCTAACAGCAGTCAGGTGGACGCTAATGATCAATATTTCCAACGCATAAAAGCAGCGAGTTTGCAAGCTCACCTTTTAAACAACTAAAAAAAAGGAAGGAATGGTGCGCAACTGTTGAAGAATGTGTTCATTGATAATTTTTCAAGTAACGTGGTGCCCTCACACGCGTCTTACACCAGCTAGGGTGTGAGTGACAGGCTGAAAGGGCCTCAAGAATGTCAATACTCGACGTATACGGCTGCCTACTGCAGTCAAGTTCCAGAACTGCGGAGTTTTATGGCAATCAAGAAGCCATGCAGCGCAATAGCAGTGCACTTATTTTGCAGCAGGTCTCCCATATTACAGCACATCAGATTGTATGTTCACATAATATTCATAAAATACTCGTCTAGTATTCCTACAGTACTCGCAAATGTCTGTATACCGTACACGCAATGCAAGTTTTTTGCCTGGTGATAACCATCTCGTGCCTTCCCCATTGCAAAAGGCTACATACCTTGGCATTTGGTCCCGTGAATGCATCATGGAAGTCGGCCGTTATCTGCTGCGCCAAGTCCGACTGAATGGTGGCCACCCTGGGGAACAGGACCCGGCAGGCGTGTCAGTTGGGTGGTTCCAACGACAAAGGAATGGAACAGTTACCCCTTAATGAGGAGAAACGACATTCGTCTTGCTCCCTGTTTACAGATTGTAAGCAGTTTACATTTATTCAAATACATTCACAGTGAGAACAGCAGCTGTTATCGAATGAATTCCAGCAGGGTCAGTAATTTTGTGACTTCACCTAATAGTCAAAAATGTAAATAAAGGATGGAAACAGGCAGTGCTAAAAGAGATGACAGATCATTGCTTGACTACAGTAATGCTGATTAAAACTGAGCATGCGCCCTTAGCATAGCAGGCAGCTGGTGAGAGCTTCAATGCTGGGAATGGCCAGCAATGTACTGGTTCAATTCAATTCAATTCAATTCAATTTATTGCTCTATGTGGCACTACAAAACATACCAAAAAACCGTTTGGACCCATAGCCAGCGGCTAGTAAGGGGTCCAATAAAAAATGCAAGAATTGCAGACACACATGTCAGTACACATTGTCGACAGTAAATTTAAAAAACATTAAAAAACACTCTAAACACTCGCTAGAGCACAGATTTCTTGAATGAATACAATTCTAAAAGCCAGTGGAATAGACAAGAGCACGTTGAATTTTTACCAGCAATGACAACGGCAATTGCATTTGTCACTCAGGTTACAATGAATACATCATATTAAAGCACCAGAATCACTTAAAATGCAGGATGTCATCACATTGTATAATAATAATCACGTCATTCGATAATGGGGTATAAGGGTATAAGTGTGAGAGAACGCACAAATAATAGCTGACGTACAAAAGTGCGTCATTCATTTTAAGGTAGTGCGTTTTTATTGCAACAGAAAAATTGTTAGCAACTTTTACGTCATGCGGCAGGCTGTTCCAGATCTTTAGACCAGTAAATTCCAGCATACGTGCTCCGTACACATTTCTTTTTATGGCTAAGTTAAAGTTTCCAAAGGTTACATAAAAAGCCAGGGGTCGATTTGCGGGAGGAGGGTGGCCGTGTCAATGCAAAACGGACGGCTCTGTAGCGAAAGAGAGAGGGAGAAGAGACGAGAGAAAAAAGGGTTCTCACTCGTCGGCGAGCTTGCGTATCTGCGGGATGGCCAGTAGGGCTGGAAGTGGTCGAGCACGTTGACCACGCCCTGCAGCAGGTTGGCCACCTCCCCGTACTGCCGCTTTCGGCCTCAGCTTCCTGCTCAGTCGGGTAGGGGGGTTGTAGGGGTAGGGTTGGGTAGGGCGGTGGTAGGGTAGGGTGGTTGTGAAACATGTCAAAACGCCGAGCTCATCTGACACTCTCCTTTTTTTTTTACCAATTCCCCTACACACCTGCTAGTTTGTCTCGTTCCTGTGTGCATGCATGCCTGAGCATATTTGCGTGTGTGTGGAGTGGGAAACTGGTTGTGAGCATGTACTTCAGCACAACAGTTCGTGGTGCACTCTTGTCTACACATCTATTAACATGTATGTCACACACATGGCTTGTATACCATGTGACGCTGTATACCTCGCTTAGACGTGTAGCATGAGGTCAGGCTGAGACTTGGTCAAGAGACTGTAAACTGAGTTATTGCTTGTATTCACTGGCGAGGCGTGCATGCGGGCAACCGTGTGAGTGCCGTCACTGGTTACGTCGGGCTCCGCGGGATGGCGGTACTTGTCTGTGCTAAGCACATGACTGTGTTGCACTCTACCTCACCGAATGCAAAGTATTGCCTCAAGTCCAATGTGAGTGCGATTAAATAACATCTCTGTTGACCCCACCATTGAGAACTGGGTTGAAACGGAGCAGACAACGCACGCTGGTGTTTTTTTTTTTCTTCGGCGTGCGGGCGCAGTGGCCCAAGCCTCACCATGCCTGATGCCATTTCTAGTGTTGCCAAGCGAAAAAATTGACAGCTAAACTTTTCAACGAATACCACCTATTGATCAAGTTTGCTTGACTAGTTACCAAGTTAATTCACTCAGTGCTGTTAGCAGTCTATGCAACAACAGCACGAAAAAGAACTCACTGGAAAAAACACGGAACACTCACAGAAATACTTAAATACCAAAACATCATGTGGCAGGTAGGTACACACTCAACTCAAATGTGTTGTAGTTTAAAACTGGGAAGGCACAAAAATATGCAGTGCTCACAAAAGCTCAAAGGATTACTGGTAATAGTTACTAGCCAGCACATCTTGCCTAGTTTCCCAGTAGAAATTTTACAATAGCTGGGCACCGTACTTGCAGGGTGCCAGCAGCCGTATTCCCCGTGCATTTCAACAAAGCACTCTTGAGGAAACAGGTAAAACGCCAACAGGGGGAGGGGACTAGTAATGCTTCCTGGGGGTAGGGGAAAGGAAGGAGGGAGGAGGAGGAGGAGGAGGAGGAGGAGGAGGAGGCATACTTGAGTCCATCTACGCCTTCAACGAGCATGTGCAGGTGGTTGAGTGTGGTGATCGAAGCTGTCAGGTGTCGCTTGGCATTGTCCAGTTGCTTGATGTCCCGAGTGATCTCCTTCACCTGCGACGAAATGAAAGCGGAAACTTTCGTAAAGATTTTTCGTCTACGATAGCTTCTCAAACAAACCGATGCGCCAGATTGAGGACTGCCAGCATGTAGTTTCTGGGAACCAGGGAGAGTGTCATTTAAAGCTGTGCCTTCAAGGAAACCTAAGCATTTATTAAGAGTTTAAATGCGGGAGCATTAATGTCCAACTGAATGCCACTGAGTGAGTACTCCTTGCAGTTTGGTACAGTGAGTAATGCAGTGAGTGGTGCAGTGAGTGAGTAATGCAGTGAGTAAGGCTGTTGCACCAATTCGCAAGGCCGATAGGTGCGTGCTGTGCCATTGCCAAACATCGCACTCACAACCACAGTTGCAACTCTCTGCTTTCCACGTGGCTTTATGCATCACCTCCTGTAATTTACAATGCTAAATGCATCGCCCGCTTTACAATGGGAGTGAATGGTACGCCTGCAGTGTCCATATGTCGCAAGGTGGGGCCCGAGCTGAACCGGGATCACCCGACCGTAACTAAATTGGAGAGCGGCTTGTGCCTGGTTGCCAAGGCAACCGATGTTTGAGGTTGTCGGACTAACGACGCTCTCGCTAGCGTTAGAAAACTCAGGGCCGCAGCGGACCACATTTCGCCAACGTGGTCGTTTTCCACCACGCATCGCCCAAGATGAACCGGTCATGTGATTAAAGCGCTGGGAAGGCTAGCAATTGGGGGAGAGTGGCCGGAGTAGAAGGAGAGGGCTTGGTTGGCTGGTATGGGCTGATGCGTTTGGCATTGTACAAAATACAGGAGGCGATGCTTTATGCTAGGGTGGCCACCTGCCCGGTTTTTGACAGGCCCGACTGGTTTTTGAGACAGTGGGCCGGTTGCCGATCCGCACTTAAAACCGACCTCCATTGGTCGGTTGTTTTGGCCATTGTGCCGCATTTTATTTTATTTTTTATTTTTTCGCATTTTATAAGCATCAATTCAGCAACTACAACGGAAAATATGTGTCAACAAGCTCCGCAAAGACACACGAGAAGAGAAAATACACCGGACACGCTCCTTCAGACGGAGGGGGACCAACGGGAGGAACAACACAACAAAACGCTGCTGTTGCAGCCAGGTGGTGGCATAGTATTGCAAGTATTGCACATGTACGTATATATGATAATACATTATGTCACATGCATTGCATACTTTTTAATGTTTGTTTAGTGAACTGAGATGCAAAGAAGAGTTTTTAATGGACGAAAGATGTGCGGTTACTTTTCAGCGCACCACATTCCGAGCAATAACCAAAATCTCAGTCACTTTCAGTCCAAACTTTGTTGATTTATCTCTAGGAAAACGCTACAATAAATTGCATTGTAGGCCAAAAAAACATGGCAACTTTTTTTCGACATAAATTAAACCTTCTATATACCCCCCAAGAGTGCTTTTTTATACTTTATACATGTGCCCTTATAGTATGTGCTTTATATATGTGCACTATATATGTATTTTACATGTACTATGTATGTACTTTATATGTACTTTATATGTACTTTATATGTGTGCAAATGTCGCCTAGCAGCATGGTCCTTTACATGTGTTTTTATTAATGCGAACGAAGCTCATGATATGGAACACTTGGTAGTGGCATGACAGCCATTTCTCGGTTTCTAACACCACTGCAAATGCAAGCTTTTCACTCAATGGGCAATTTGATGATTTCACATTGAAAAATAAAGTATTCACCTCTACATTTCCAGCCAGCTCACAGCAGCAAGTGCCAAGGCTTAAGAAAGGTTTCAGGAAGTGAAAGTGAGAGGAAAATTGCAGAGTAGTGCCCTAACTGGCACTTCCAAAGTTATCAACAAGTTGTTAAATTACTTGCTTTTTTAAAGACATGGGCCAATGATAGTGTGGAAAATGACCGTTTGCTGAAGTGACATATTTTAATGTTTTTTTGTTGCTAATCAATGATTCAACATTTTGCTCAAGCAGACCTTCTCGTGTGTGTGTGTGTCGCCAAAAATCCCAATCAACAATACTCACCTGCACTCCAACATTGCTCAAATACTACCTTCATGACAGATTATCTCTACAGTAAATGTATCCTTTGCATGTACGGTACTACTACTTAAAGGGTCTCAAGACACATTTAGAACTGATAACTTGTGAAACAGTTACACTGCATGCTCAGGGACATATGGGCCGAATACCACTTTTTTTTAGGAACAGCACAAAGCCCACGATTACACCACAAGGTTTGCCACCACTCAAAGTCCCATCAATAGAAACTTACTGAGGTGTTAGCTTGGCAAGTTGTCAATTCATCCTTGGTCACAGTGCGAAAAAAAGCTCATTCTCGGGCTCAGAGTGAAAAAAAGGACACAGATACAGACACTTCTTTCTTTTCTTTCTGTCTTCTCTCCTACATCCCTCTTCGCCCTATTAGACCAAAGACCCATACTACAATAAATAAAGACATTTCATTCAATCATTCCGATATCAGACAAGTAAACAGAACAAGATGCTAACAACTCTTTAGTCAGCGCCTTGTTCCACATACCTGTCCTGCACCCTTTCTTTTTTCTTTTTTCACGCTGTGCCCAAACAGCAAGAATACCGTATTTTCTCACGTATAACCCGCACCAAAAATGAGGAAATTACAGTGGCAAAGTAGGGGTGTGGATAATATGCGGGGTTTTTCCTTTAGTGCAGCTTTACGGCAATGCGCGTTGTGCCGGGAAGCTCCTACGCAGCAAAACTGACTAAGCCTTCCATGGCAGCGACTGCACAAAACATACATGGACAAGGAAGAAAGAACAAGGACGAGCACACTCTAACTACCGAATTTGATGCTTTTCCTGCCTACACAGTATGTGATGTGTTGCTTGAGTAGTAGCTTTGGTGCAGCATTTCCTGTATCAAATGTGTGGGCAATACACGAGCATTTTTATTTTTTCTCTGGCAGGATGAAAGTGGGGGTGTGGATTATATGCAGGGGCGGGTTATATGTGCGAAAATGCGGTAGCAACTTGCATCTCACAGCATGCTTTCATCACCGCCACCACCATCATCACCACCAGCTCACTTCTTCCCACTGCAGGCTGAAGGCTGCTCCCATGTTCCTCCAGCCATTCCTGTCTTGCGATGCCCTAGTCCATTCTTCACCAGCGGATTTCCTGATCTCATTTCTCCATGTTCTAGCTTCCTCACCAGAAAGCAGTGAGGAGGAGAAGGAGGAAGAGTGCCCGTACCATGTGCTCCGACTTCTCAGCCTTCTCCTTGATGTCGCGGATGCAGAGGAACAGCTGGTGGATGGAGCGCTGAGCCTCCTCCAGTGACACCTGGCCGTCCGAGCCCACATTGCTCTGGCCTCGGACCACCGTCCGGATCTGGTCGTCCAGGCGCCTGCACGGGCCAGGCTCACTCACTCACTCACAAGACGCCGCGAGGCACAAGTCATTCAGTGTAACAATCAGGCAGTAACAATGTGAGAGCTCGTTGATTCCCAGACATACTGCCCAGGATGCAATCTAGCAACCCATTTTTCGACACGTACAGTGGTACGCAGCTTCCTGTCCTAGGTAAGTCTGCCGACTGCCTGCCAACATGTTTTGGGACACTGAAGTGTAGACGTCCCTGGAGGACCTTTTGTATAATCATCACTGCCGCACTGGTCACATCATCATCGAGTGATCATTGAGTGTGAGCCATCAATTCCCGGCTCGAGCATCTTTCTCACAGTCGCCATTAAAGCTTGCGATCTGCATGGCCTCTCTTCCCTGTGTGGGGGTTCTTGTCCTAAGAGCCGAGATTCCCACAGTCCCTGTAATATGCCCTATCTTCATGCTTAGATTGCATGCTGTACATAGTGGGAGGAAGGAGACAGTTTGGCACAAAACATTACTATAAATCGCATGCTTCAGCATTTTAGCATAATAATGAGACTAAGAGAATCAGCATTCGTTACCAAGTTGTGAAATGAAAATGAAGCAAAACACGTATCTGTTACATGGGCTCTCCTGGCTAACCCAATTATAAGGTTCACAACGGCGTCCATCTTGCACCACTTGTTGAATGCACCCTTCCTTGCACAAAAGCAATGAACAACTGTGGGGTGCGTACCAAATCAGCTTGCAAAGGTGTGCTATTTTTGAACTCACCTATTGAAAAAGAGAATGCAGCGGTTGAGATAGTTCGATTATTAAGACAACCATGCCACAACACTCATCAATTTACGGCTACAACACTGTTCGTTTGAATGCCAGTGTACTCACCTGCCCTAACCTAACTGAACAGCCCCACTAGCACACCAGTAAGATGAAAGACTGGCTCAGATGACATATCGCTCCTCCGATGATAGACACCGGCCTACAAGTATTCAGTTTTGTGACGTCATCAAAATTATTTTGAAAATCAGCTCCTCTCAGGAATTAATGCCGATTTTACAGCACTTCCTCACATCATTTCCGCAGCACAAAAATTAAGCCTGCCGTAATTGCCTAGCACCCACCTGATCTTTGTTTTCATCCGTGCTATCACGTCATCAACGTTGGCAAGCGACTGCTCAGTCGGGAAGAGGGTGTTGATGTAATCCACGGGGTTGAAATTTGGGCTGTCCAGAGGGTCAGTGCTTGGGAACACCTGCACAGTAAAAATAAAAGAAACAAGGACGATGCAGGGTGGAAGCAGTGCTTTTCTTCGCTGCTGTGCACTTTTCAATTCACGGATATATATACAGTATTCGCAACAATTTCTTCACTCCGAATGATGTCAAAAAATGCAACCATTCCTGCTGCTGCCAGGTAATGGCCCTATTCAGTCATTCAGTTGTAAATTTCACATTTCGCCCGCTGTTCAAGAATTCGGAGATTTAGTTTCAGTCTGCTGCCCTAGCGACCACCAACGGAACGGACCTTCAATTCCCACCTCACCGAGTGAACGAATGGCCTGACAAAGTTTTCAAACACGAGCAATCGTGTGTGATATACGAGTGCTTTTATTGCATGACCTTTATGAATTTAACTGGATGCGGTACTCCAGCATGCTGGCATCTACGCCATGATAGCATTCAACACAAGCACCCGCCATTCCCTCTGAACACTTAACCGTCATCTAGTTATTGTGTTTAGCTAATTGGTAGTACCTCCATTTTCCAGCGCATAAGAAATGGGTTCAATACCCATCAGTGACCATGGTGAAATTGTTTTATGGCTGATAAATTTGCTTTTTTTTTCTCAAATTATTCTGAGTGACAGACAGTCGCAATTTCGGTTTACCTTTCAGAAGACTATTGCCTTTAAAATTTCAATCATGCCTGCGGCTTTTAGCTTGTATCGGGTGATGACGTGCACATGATAATGCTTTCATGGTGAAAAGTTACGAATGCTTGGCTACAAGGAAAAGATTCGTTCATCTTCATGTAGGTCACAATGCAGCATCACTACCATGATATGCCCCCCACTACACAGGGATCGCATGACCCCGTTCCTTGCAAAATGTTAGGATATGAAGTGGGAAAATGTCTCACTGCACATGGGAGGCCGTAGCAGGTCATCCTGCCCCTCAATAAGGTGGAGAAGGAAAGGAGCCCTAGAGAAAAGGGTAGCTGGTCCCAGCTGGTCCAAACTGGGACCAGCAGCGCCCAGCTGGGAATATGGCCATAAACCAGCAGGGACCAGTTACATTTTCTCTAGGGAGGGCAGAGGTACGGTTCCGCTTTTGATGAGCGGAAGTGACGGATAAGTGGAATAGGCAGTAAATTACAATGCCATACTCCGTCTTTAGAATGGGCCCCCTCCACAACGGAGGCAATGTATGTGTGTTTTAATGGTGCGAGGGTGTCGAGGCCAAAGAGCGCCACGTCTAAGTTGAACCGTCCGTCAGTGTTATGCTTGCAGGTAAAATATAATGGGATGACTGAGAAGTAGACAAAAATTGTTGGCGTATGGGTGTAAAAGACCCTTGGCGTTCACTCTCTGCTCCGTGGGTTTCCCTTCCCTTTATATCACATAACGGCACCTGCATGATGCCACGAAGATGTGTATTAATCCGTTCCGTGCCTGTGTGGCAGGTCCGCAAGAAAGGGTGGAACAGAATTCTTGAAGCGCTCATACAGCAGTTGCACTAGCAGGTTTCCAAATCTAGGAGGAAGTTGTCCCTTATACATCCTTTTCTACTTGAATTATGAGTAGTTTTGTGGCTAGGGAAGCAGAAAATTATTTCTAGCATTATTTTTGGTAGCTGGAATTGCGCACTTCCAGTTTGATATAGATGCAGAAATGTCCCTTTATAGCAAATATCGATATTTCATTCGCGTTGAGCCTTAATTTCTAGTCAGAATTCGCCAATTTACCTGGGGAAAAAAGAACGAACTTCTGCTAGCTGGAAATCATCACTTTCAGCTGGATCAACGTCTGTTCCAGCTGGAAGCTGTTGTTTACAGCTAGCATTCGTCAGTCTATAACTATAAACCAAGCTGTAAATATACATTTCTTGACCGCATCGTTCTTCCCATTTTCACGGGAGTAACTAGCACATTTCACTTCGATGTCACTTTCGGAACGAAACCCCGAAATCAAAAAATTTTTTTTGCCCCAGCGATGTGAGCTTGTCCGGTTGTGACATATGGCACAACACGGAAAAACTCCCGCGCGCGCTTCGGCCGTCTGATAGCTACACATCTCGGAGCATTTTGGGGCGTGCTTACGTTACACAACCCATGTCGAACAGCTGTTCCGCAGCACCCAAGTTTGATCAGACAGACCGAAACTAACTTCGGAGACGTTGCGCCGGAAGTACCTACTTGTTCAATAGCAGCCTGCACTTCAGGCGGATAGTTTACGAACGCATTCAGGGCCTCTTCGTCCACAAGGATGTCATCGTCCAGTTCGATGCCCATCGCACTGGCCATGTCGGTCTCTTCCCCAGATCACGCCGTCTTCGAAGACGGCGCTAAAGCAGTGCTTTCCGCAGCTTCGGTACAACCTTCTGCTACGCGCAGTTTGCCAAATATTCGTTTTTCTGGCAGCATGACAGTGACAAACCCAGAAACATAACCACGGCGGCTTCCAGACGACGAGCCGGGCAGTTTCAGGTTCTGTAATACTAAAAACAGGACAGTAGTCCAACTCGTTCTACCAATTTCTCAATGCTTTCGCTTCTAAGCAAGGGCTATGAACGAGGGTACTTTTTGTTATAGTGAGTGTGTCTACTATAAATTTCTTATGTTTTAACACATGGTGTTTGTTAGTTGAAAATATATCGCTAGACCTGGCTCGCTTGTTCAAAAAAACTTACCTACGTTTGAAGTTTTGTTTTATAATTAAAACAAGTGCACCAATTTTTATTCGCAAATACAAGTTTAAAAATGTACTAACAAAAACACGGAGGAGAGATAGTTTTGGAATAATTATATATAAAAAATTGAAATGACTAAAGCGTGTGTAAAAACTACGAATTGAAAAAAAAATATGCAGTGATACGCTTCAGTGAGAATTCGCCTATGTTTATTTGCGTGGTGACTTGTATTTGCATTGCACAAGCAGCAGGAGCGGCGTAAACGCGAGGCATTACAAATAACCATGGGCTTGTGACAATAAGCGATAAGAACCCTCGTCTGAAAATAACAATCAATGTGGCCCGGCAGATGCGTTCATTGAACGAACGGTTTGTTTTAGGCCGAGAAGTCAGCGTCTAGAAAGGCTCGGCAAAGAAGGTATTTATCTCTGTGCAACTACTTAAAGCCAGGTCGTCGGCAGTCATGGAGGTGGACGAAACCCCCGCCAACGTGATGGCAGCGTCGGGCACCACGGGCAGTGTGTGTGTCTCGCTTCACCCGCTGGTCATCATGAACATCTCGGAACACTGGACGCGAATTAAGGCCCAGGAAGGCAAACCGCAGCAGGTGATAGGTGCCCTGATCGGGAAGCAGAAAGGCCGCAACCTCGAGGTTATGAACTCTTTCGAACTGGTATTCAACACCGTCGAGGGAAACATTGTGATTGACAACGACTACTACAACACCAAAGAGCAACAGTTCAAGCAGGTAACGATCGCACCGGCGTGCGAGTTTCACCATATTTTCTTTTCGCGCAACACGGCGCTGTTGAACTGTAGTCCTTCCGCTGAGCGCGTTGCGTGTGACACGACAAGTTCGCGGTAAGCCAGTGACAGCTTTCACAATTTCCAGCTGTCCATAAGGACTAATCGTTATACTTGACCAACTTGCGTGCCTCGCAGAAGTATAAACCAAAGCAACTGGCCACATGAAGTAACCGGCTCGATATTTGTGATGTATGGACTTTCTGAAAGGACTGTAACATGCTGGTGTGGACAAAGGTTCTTCCAAAACGGTTCACAGCTCTGCGCATATATTTTGTTGTAGCCTATTTACAATGGTCTTGAGGCTCGCGGTTCTGCAAGAGCATTTAATTTCCGCGTTTATCAGCTGCTGCCGTATGCCCAGCCATTTCTATTCTGGCATGTCGGTTGTCACACACGACAGCAGCAATCAGACGTGTGGTTGTTCGCCATTTCTTGGTCGAGTGTCGCCTTGGGTTTCTTACTGCATGTTCACATTCAACTTACAACAAGGGAACGCTTTTTTGTTTTTCTGGAAGTTAGTTAAAAGAGGCCTGTGTATTAACTGTGAGCGACTGGATCATGCATGTCTTCACTTGAGTGTGGGTTTTAGCCCTTTCGCTGCCCCTCTTGTGGACTCGCAGTGAACTGCTTTAAATGCAGTTTGGTATGCAGACCCCCGATGAAAACAGAAGCGTCGCACAATGGCGCGGTGCCCTCGCAGGTGTTCAGCGACCTGGACTTCCTGGGCTGGTACACGACGGGCGAGGGCCCCACGGAGTCGGACATCCAGGTCCACCGGCAGGTGTGCTGCATCAACGAGAGCCCCGTGCTGCTGAAGCTGAACCCGTGGGGGCGGCACAGCCAGCTGCCCGTGGCCATGTACGAGTCGGTGATCGACCTGGTCAACGGCCAGGCCACCATGCTCTTCGTGGAGCTGCCCTACACGCTGGCCACCGAGGAGGCCGAGCGCATTGGCCTCGACCACATGGCGCGCATGTCGGCCGCCGGCGAGTCCGGCGAGAGCTCCCTCGTCGCGCAGCACCTGCAGGTGGGCTCATCGCACTGCAGAACACGGCTCCGAGTAGAAACTTGGCCGTGCACCCATTCTTCGCGGCGCATTGTCGGCATGGACATTGCACTAACTGGCCAAGGGATGGGAGTGGGCTTCATGGCTTCATGAGCATCTTCACGTTTTAGTATGAAGGCCCTCTACACCCTATTTTAGGAAATGTCGTACTTATTTCATACAGATTTTAACCATGAACCTGGCACATTGAAGGACCACTAGCATAGTTATACCACTCTTTGGCCGCACATACCCTTGCACCATGGACACCAACATACCATTACTATGTAGGGTTGTTCTTTTTTGGGTTTTATATATATTTTTTAAAATCATGGCATATTTCTTTTTTTTTTTTCAATTTGATAATTATGGAAAAATTGAGTTTTTCTGTAAAGCCATTTCGAAATTCGGGTTCTTTCGGGTTAAATCTAGGCATGTGCTGTTACTCAGTTTGTTTTATCAGCAGGTATCACAAGCATGCTTAACTCAAACGAGTTAAAATTGGTGTTTGGTTCAAGCTGGTAATCAGGGGAACATCAGGGGCTTTTATCTTGCAGGAAATACTATCGGAAATTGGTGCTCTTTGGAAATGCATCGGTAATGATGAGAGTAAAGAGCATCGATAGCTTCTAATAAATGAAACATTTTATTCACAAAAGCTGGTCATCAATTTTTTTACGCCATCCTTGTTTACATACATTATCATCTGCATGCCCAACATGTCAGTCTTTCATTCGAGACCTGTCCAGTTGTTGAACGTACCTCAGCCGAGAAAAAGTTATCTAGACATTGCAACTTGCATGAGCTAAATACAATAATGTCAGTGCAGCATTAGCCAGACTTGGGTAGCGAGTGGTAGAGTCATGACAATACTCAATGAGTTCGAAGGCTGTGTTTGTGGGTCTTGCTTTCTAGCGAGTACACTGGTTGAGAACGGCGGACTGTCAGCCCACAATTGTGCAGATCGCTACTTTGAAAAGGTCCATTTCGGGGAGAAATCGAGTATAAACCGATTCTCCTCAAACGTGTTCGGGGTGTAAGAATCAGGTAAAATCCGACGAGCAACCCTACTAATACATGATCGTGCTCTTTAACACTGGGAGCTCATCTGCTCTAGGAGCGGAAGTGCGCTTCCGTTCAGAAACTGTAATGTTAAGGGTCGTATGACAAGCCATTGCCTGCATTCGGGAACAGGATGCTGATCCCCCTCTGAAAGACAGCAGCTTGTCATCGGGTGGGGTAAAGAGCAGCATCGTGGTTGGTCTTTTGAAGGACAGAACCTTGTCATCTGTTCGCCTCGCATTAGGTTACAGAATGTGATACAGGACCAAGTTTTAGGGGCTTGGGTTGATGAAACATCATCCCAAGCCCCTAGATGTTTCATCCCACTGATGAAACATCTATTGTAGCTCCACTATGGGCGAGAGTATGTGTTGTGACTAATGCAAGCTGCTGAAAAACATGGGAATCAGTGATGCTATCGTGACTGGGTTCGTACAGTGGGTCTGTTGGATTCTCTACGAACTTCCCCAACATTGAGAGGTAATAGTATAAGCACGAAGAAAGGCATCCTTGGAGGGAGAATGTGACTGAAACGTTATTTCCGTGGACCTCTGAGCAAAAAGCAACAAGCGGCCAGGAATGTTGCGCGAGTCAGGGGAAGAATAGCTGCTATGGGTGCACTTCTGCGGGGCCAATAAGGAGGAATATTTCACTTGTAAGATATCGGTAGGGGCTTTTACAGTTCTAGTAGCCGTCGCGAAGGGAAAATGCAAGATTTTGTCGTTTCACCAGGTGTCAAAGCATACACAAAGTTAGTAGAGTGCTTCCATGGCGACAGGCACTTGAAAGTTTCGGGGTATTTTTGGATAGCAGTGCTCTCACATAAAGGGAATGATGATGAGTTATTATTGAGGTGCTGGTATTAGGGCACCCACCCAGTGGAGAGGCGTCCTTAGGATCACTCTGGCCATCTGTGCCCTCTTCCCCAGTTGTCTTGCTGGTCTGAGAGGTCGAAGTTGGTCAGTAGCTCCCTTCCCACTGCTTGATAAAGGGGATAAAAAGAAAACAAAGCCACGGACAAAGTCGTATAAATGGCTCTCTGCCTCATATGAGGTCGGGAATGGTGTGTGGGGCTTTTTGGGGGGTCTGGTGACCAAGTCTCGTGCTGTCATGTCCCCCTCTCGCAGGCGCAGCACAGCGCCATCAAGATGCTGCACAGCCGGGTGCGGCTGGTGCTGGAGTACGTAAAGGCGGTGGCCGCGGGGGGCCAGCCCGCGCACCACGAGGTCCTCCGGGACGCCTTCAGCCTGTGCCACCGGCTGCCCGTGCTGCGCAGCCCGCCCTCCGCCTTCCAGGCGCACTTCTACAGCCAGTGCAATGACGTCGCCCTCATGACCTACCTGGGCACCCTCACCAAGGGCTGCAACACCGTCAACCAGTTCGTCAACAAGTTCAACCTGCTCTACGACCGGCAGGTACGCGTACCACCGGGTGGAGGTCTTTGAGGCGGTGCTAGTGCTTCCGATGTGAAAAGGCTTATGTTGCATACAGTATAGTATTGGCGCATGATGGTTCCCCACATCGAGCAGTCTTTCATGCCCTTGCAAGAGCAGAGACTAACCTTGTGCACTTTAAAGTTCACTGAAGTGAATTATAAACACTGTATAATTACCTTACTAGATTGAATTACTGCAGCAAGCAATGTTTTCTCTTCTACCACCGATTACAGGTGAATTAAGGCTTAAGGGGGACATGGGTCTTAAAACAATGTATTTTAATATATGAGTGAACTCTATTATGAAACTTGCCAGTCTTGCTGCTTTTTTTACACTGATTTCAAATATGCCATTATTTTTTAGGGAGTCAATTAGTTCCCAAGATAGGGATAATTAGCCATTTTTTGGAGGAACAACAAAAACAGTGTTAGTCATAAAGCTGTAATCTTTACATTTTCCAACGCTATGAACGCTGGTGAGTGCAACAAAAGAATCGGTTTTTTGATGCATTGCTTGGAACTAATTTTACAGCTCAGTAAACTTACGCTGGCACCAGTGGCAAGGAACCACTTTGAATGCCCATTTCAAGCAGCCAAAGTTTAATGAGCTGTAAAATTAGTTCCAAGCTATGCATCAAAAAACGATTCTTTTATTGCACTCACCAGTGTTCCTAGTGTTGGAAAATATGAAATTACATATTTATGACCTACACTGTTTTATCTATTGGTTTTCCAAAAATGTCTAATTATCTCTAATTACCTTTGGAACTAATTGACTTCCTAAAAAATAATGGCGTATTTGAATTAAAATAAGTGAAAAAAAACAGCAAAACTGGCAAGTTTTATAAAGTTCACTTAAATATTAAACGACATTGTTTTAAGACCCATGTCCCCCCCTCAAGTCTTCCATTAAATAGTCAGGTAGTAAACTACACAGGCTTACCTGCACAATGCATGAATTCACTTAGAAAAAACCTTGCCTCAGTATGAGTCCTTGAGGAACCCCAATGAGACGATTTTCCACCAGTGTTGGCGGCAGTTGCATCAACCCTTCTTTATTTCACACTTGAATAATTTTACTGTCATCAGTGAGTGAACTTGGTGGTTTGTGCTTCCTCGAAGCCTCTTCTCCTGAGGCAGCCCTTGTTCTTCTTCCCAGGGCATGGGTCGACGCATGGGCCGGGGACTGTTCTTTTGAGTGCGGCGCCGTCCTTCCGATAGTGATGACACAACATCATCAATGTGCACCGAAAAAGCCCAACAAAGAGCTCACGTGTCAACGCACCGCTGGACAAGAGAGAGAGCCCCCATCCCACTCACTCGGGTTCGACCGTTACTGCGCCGGCCAACGACGCACTTTTGCACACCAGTGAGCAGACTGTGCTTTAAAGTTTTTTTGTTCTTCTTCTCGACACAATTTCCTCAGCGGCATTACGGGCACTACCATTTAAGGCATGTTGTTCAACAGTTGTTTGAAATTTCAAAAACTCTTCCGTCTTTTTTTTTTTTTTTTTTTTTTCTGTCTTCACGTTCACTTCCCTGGCAAAGTTTGCGTGGCTTGTTTCTGCCTAGGTAAGAGGAAATAAATGACAGGGGGGTTGCAAATGCTGGCTCTATCTGTGATTGCTCGCTAGTGTCGGCGTTACGGTTTTGTCGTCTGCTTTAGTGACGGTTGTTGTGACCCTGTTATGGGGCAGCTTCGCGTCCATTGCGCGGTGCCTTCGCACGGCTTTATTAACTTATTGCTATTAATTATTGTTCGATAGCACCTCTAGGGTAACCCGCAGCCGACAGAATTAAGTGGTCGTACGGCAAATATACGTTAAGCATTGGTTTGCAGGGCGGGAAAACAAAATGTTCAAACCGCATACAGACATCTGGCCACTAGAAAAATGCTACCTTTTGCGCACTGCTTGCCACGAGTGGGACTCTGTTTTCTAAATTGGTGAATACCAATTCGGTTGTGTTTTAAGAAGTATTAGGAAAGGCTACAGTAGCAACTGGTTCTGATAAATAGTGATTATAAAAGTTCCCTCAGCTTTTTCGCAATTCTCAAACTTACTAAACTGACTAGTTTAAATCGGTATAAATGGGAATCGCTAAGCTCACATGCCACATTGTTTCAGTCTCTGCTCTTGTGTCGCGCGGTGGTGTAGCCCCAAGCTAGCACATCAGGATGGCTAGGTTCCACTGTCTCACCCTTCGAAAGACGGTCCTCTCCGTTTTCTCTCTCCCGACTCACGGCCGGGCTATAGCGGCGGCGTCCACCGCTGTAGCCCGGCCGTGGCCGACGCTGCTGCTACATTCGGGCCGCCGCCGCCACGAATTCCAGGTAACAGCTGGCAGAATCTCTGGTTTCACTCTTTGTGAATTGAAGTGACAACGCATGGGCAATTGTTGTGGGTGTCGTTCAAAGCGTTGCTTTCCAACCACATTCACAGCGTGCATTGGAGCCAATGTTTTGTTTAGGTCCCTCGAGTAAATTCTTCACTGTTTAGAAGAGACACGATCAAAAGGGACCTTATGTGAAGGATCTCTGTAGAAAACTGCCAAGCTTCATCTTCAGATGAAGCTTGGACCTGTATCCAAGAGACCACAGAGGTTCCAGAAAATTTTGAGGAGTTTGAGTCTGCAGATGTGGACCATGTGTGTTTGAGGAACCTACAGATCATGTGATCCTCAAGGAACCTCGATTACGCATGTGCAAGTGTCAGTAAGCACATCTCAGTGCACAACACAAAGGCGCGAGCTGTGCAGAAGCTTGTAGTCAGCCAGACTCTGAAGACGGGCCGCGTGGTTAAACTATTGCACTTGAATCTCTGCCTTATATTACCCCCCTGCACACATCTCCTGTTTGGAGATAGGTGCCGCTAGCGTACGCGCTCGCATGAAGTCAATATTCATGAGCAATAAATTCAAAAGCAAGCAAGCTTTCTTCCTTTTGAGTTTAGTACACTTGAATGTAGCGTGAACATAATGAAAAATGTAGGGGGGGGGATTCCCTGGCACTGAACGGAGCTTAGCAGGGTTCCCTGGGACCAACATGCCTGAGAACCCCTGCCGTAGAGGATGAACCAGAGGAGGAGAATGACGACAAGGGTATTGTAGGACAGGAAGAGTCAGCAGTTTACCTACAAAAGTTGGGAAGGAAGCTAGTACAATCTGCAGTCCCTAAAACTACTATGAATGCCAAGAATTTTCTTGTCGACCTGTCCGAATACGCTTTGATATTGATTTATAACAAAGTGGTCATGTTCGACTCCACACTTATCTTAGAATTTTTGGTTACAAGAGACCTGTTTCCCGGGTCCCTTGAGTGTGTCTTGTAACGAGGTTTTACTGTAAAAGCAGGACACGAGCGAGCTGTCGTACTTAAGGAAAACTCGACAGACACACTTAAGGCTGCGTGAATGTAGGAAGGTGAAAGCAAGTCCAACGGGTGAAATGTTTCAAGTAGTGTGTCTACATGTTGTACCTGCCCGGGGAGCTATCCAGGGTTGCGACTGCGGTGTGGCAGGTGTTTTAGTATAAGCACTTCACAAGGGGCACGTCTAGTGCTGTTGTATAGCCCCTAGAAAGTTGGCTAGTCTGCCATCTGGGCTAGTTTTGCATTACAACATAGTGTTGCCTCAGTGATGAAAATGCAAGAAACACAGTGCACCGGTTGATCGTAGCATCCTTAGTGCATCATGCAGCGTTTGCCATTGAGGAATATGTAAGAATTAAATTGCTGTTCTGATACTGTAATTATAAAATTGTTTATTTGCTTACTTTTTCTTGCCTGAATAACTTTTCCGAGGAATCAGGAATGAGAATGTAGTGATGTCCACTTGCACGCATCAGAGGTGTCCACAGTAGTATTATTACAGTAGTACTATTATTGCGAGTACTATTACTATTAGTACTAGTAGTATTATTACAGTAGGAGTATTACGTTTGCAGTAGTACTAAAAGTCCTAGATAAACTTATTAGGGCCGCCCAAAAAAAAAGATGCCAAAAAGAAATGCCGGGAAAAGCTATCAAAACAACAGCTCAGTTTTTATAAAAGATGTCTCAGAAGCAAAAAGGGTCCGTGCACTGAGAGGGTGCTGCAGTTGAGCGGTTGGCTGCCTGCCCACAGCTTTCCATCACAAAAAAGACCCTGCTGAAGGCCTCAGACTAGCCATATTTACAGGGACTATAGCTGTGGCACTAAAAGCCCTTCTACAACAAAGCTAACCTAACCAGGTCAAAATTGTTCAACCAGAGGTGGTACTGCTGATGGAAGCGGTGGCCAAAAAATGCATGCTTTTGCTGAGCAGCCGAGTCCGTCAGGTGCTGCCGCCACCACCTCCTCCACTGCCCCAAATGGCTCTGTGCACGCCCAGGCGTCGCCTAGCAACAGAAACATGCACTCCTTATATTTGTATTTTATTTCTCGGGCATGCTTGGTAATGATAAATTTCACAGTAATTACTTCTGTTTTGCACTGTTGCACTTAACACTTTCGTGACCATGAAAAAATGGTTTTTGGGTGGTCCAAGAAATACTTTTTTCCTGCCACAGAAAATGATTGATGCTACAGTGTAAGGTATGAAGTGATAGAGGAAAGGATAGGGCTTTCCAACAGTATTCATTTGGGACAACAGATTTATTACAAATATCATCAAAAAGTTACCAAAACAAAAAAGTAACAAAGAAAAAATGACGAAAACGTCAGTGGTACTTTACACAGGGTAAACAAAAAAAATTGAAATATGCACTTTTCATACAAGGCCCTCATAGAATAATACTGCAAGTATGAGCTCTGTAAGTGCAAAACTTATTTACATACAAAAATATCAGCACTAGTGCCTATCATGCCACCACACGAAGCAGTTTCTCGACGCAGAGAAACAAAGGTTGCCGCCACTGTGCATCTGAGTGGTGCAAAGTGGTCCCGCCCGAACGAAGTCGTCCACACCCTGCAGATAAGAGCTGTGACTTTTAGAACAGGCCAGAATGTTTAGACCAACACGCATCAGCGATAGAACGGCCCGAGGAGAAAACAAAACTTACCAGCGCATACCTGCTGACATTCCGGGATGGTGTGATGCACCTTTGCTGTTTAACTGAAGCCTGATGAATCGAAGTCGTCTTACATGTCTGCCAGCTACCATCATCCAAAAGTTACAGCTCATATTCATTGGAATTTGACAAAATTCGCTGTTCCCGTGAAGCATTGTAAGCGGCATCAACGCCTCAACCGAAACCACATGCGCCAAACAGCGAAGAAGCTTTAAAAGTCCCCCCTACGGCGGAGAAAAAGAAGCTCAAGAGCGAAACTGATGGAATACTTCTTTTTTTACCCTTTGGATGGCGTCCAGAAGCGTTCGGAGCATGCCAAAATTTTAATTTGTATTCATCGATAACATACTATCGATTGGAATAAGCACGGTCACGAAAGTGTTAAAGGGGCCGTGAAGACAAATTACAAGTTTAGTCTCATAATAAGGCGACTTTGTCCCTAAAACAAAAACTGCCAATTTTATTGCAAACTGCAAAAAGATAATTTAACATTAAAGAAAAGATATGAAGCAGTGGTGACTCCCCAGCAGCTTTCAGGCGGAATTTACACGACATACAGAATGAAAGCAGCATAAATTTCTGGCTATAAAACGTTCACTAATGTGCCACAGTGAATGCGTGCTTCTCTGTGGGCAATATGTAATACTTTGGCAGGCTTCAGAGTGGCAGCGCAAGCCTCAGGATTCGGAGTGCATGCAGAGATTTGTTGTGGTCAGCCCTCCGAGTGCTGGTGCTCCTGTGATTCATTGACTGAACTCCTCGACTCACCAAAATGACTGAGTTGATTAGCTGTTGCATTGTCCAGCACGTATGCTGGAAGGTCCACTGTCAGCGAGATCGATTTGAGTTTCAGGGAATATAGAGAACACTTTAGAGAATTGAAAACACTTATTGTCATCACTATGAAATGCAAGTGCACCGTGCGAGAATGTCAGCTGTCTTCATCCCGACGGACAGGAATTCGTGGTCCCTGCCGTGGCATTCCTCGACCAGTTGGAATGACAGCAGCCTGTAGCCCACGAAGAAAGTTGAGCACTGTGGCCTCCCAGCTGCTCGTTAATTGTTATTTGTATGCCTTGTTCAGGGTCCTGCAGTTTGCTGACACATGCCCATATCATGTGGTTGCAAATTCATGGCCGCAGCATTGCAGCACCGGCATCTGTACGCATACCTCAACGGGATAGTTGTGGTGCGCAGGGCTGGGCGAGGGAAGATATTTGGTGTTTAATAGCAATTTTCACCGTTTATTTAGGGGCCACAAAAGATTTTGGACGGCTTCAGCCCATAGTGTTGGCAAGTTGCCAGATGAGTATAATCTGCAGTCACTATGCACTGGCTCTTCTAAACAAAGCCCTCTTCAAGGACATGTCACTCCAAAAGAGGGTGGATTTTTATTCCCGAATTTCCAAGGAGCAGAGACTATTCAGGCTCAACAAGTTCAAGGGCCCAGCCTGTTTGGAAACCAGATCTGCTCAGGGAGCTAATAAAAACCTGTTTAGTAATGAACATTTCGACGACGCCACAAGTTGAAGGCCCCAGCCGTGCATTGACGACCTGTCTTCCTTTTTGAGGCCAACGTGGACTCAACCGTCACTGCGACCTTTTTGATGTTGTATGCCTAGCGATCTTTTAGAGCGAAGGCACTATTAGCCTAGCTCAGCGAATTTCGTGTGAACTCAATCACTCAGTGAAGCCTCAGCTTAAAGCCCCCCATAATTTCTGGTTTATAGCTCGCTTGTGGTAAAGTCAGCGTGCAGCTGAGGGAAGGGGCAATGTAGGTATGCCATGGCTAAAAGTTAGGCCTAATATCGCGCTTTGAGGTCCAGTGTCCCTAACCAGTACCCGCAGCTTTACGTGCAGCGAGTATAACATTGCTTGGCACTTCATAAAGCTCAACTGAAGGTTATCCGTTGAAGGGGCCATGCAGAAAAAACACAAGCTTGGTTCATTCAAAAAGTTGCCTTGTTAGAATCATACTGACACTTTTAACATGCATTTCGCTCAAATAAGCTATATAATTAGGAAAAAAGGGAATGCCTATGCGACACCCACTAGCTCATTTCCCGCAGCAGAATCTATAATGTCACTTGCCCAACTTTGCGATTGGCTGAGGCTGGCAAGAGCAAACACAAATTAGGCAGGGCTTATAAGCTTGCAGAACGAGCTATTATCGCTTAAGTGTAATGCACATTCATTTTTATATAGCAGTAAGAATGGTGGGGTGAAGCAATAGAATTTACAAAAGCACACGTAAGCATAGATGTACCAGTGCGTGCTGCTGTTGGTGCTGCGCGCACTATGCTCGTTATAGCTGCACAACAGTCCGGTGCTTTTAGGTTGTTTTAGATGACACTGGCAGACTGGAGTGAGCAACATTGTCTTACGCATACCTGCCAACTCTTCCGGATTTTCCGTAAAGTGTACGAATTTCGACCAGTCTTACGATTCTACGAATCTTGCCCGAAATTTTATGGAAAATAATTTGATTTTTGAAAAAAAAAGGGAATATTCATTAAAACGACACTGTGCCACCTTGCGCCGCCACGAAAGTGCAATACGTACTCTTGTTATCATCATCAGCAGAAGCTGCGACTTTGTCGCCTTCTCGGGGTGGGCTACGCATCCATGTCTGAAATTCGCTTCCACCTCGACCAGCCTGTTTAGAGCGCGTCGTTCGGGGGCCGGTTAGGACCTCCGTGTTCGCGTCGCTCTTCGTATGAATGCCGCGACCAATGCACTTCGACCTGTGGCAAGACCGCTGTAGGTGCTTCGCAGTGCAATGACGCGAAGCCGCGACAATACTGTACCGAGTGTTTGGAAAATCGAACACGACAGAATTTGCTCCTCCTGCTTTGTTGCTCATTACTCTTCAAGACTTGCGAATTTCACTTATTGTTGAGAAAACGCGAAAACGTGAGAGCGCTTGGCACAGAACGTTAATCCTTTCAAACTTGTAAACAATTAGTGCACTTCCACCCCCCACCCCCACCCCGGACCGCGGGTTTTACGAATTTCCAAGTCACCAGGTTGGCAGGTATGCTTACGTGACCCTATATCTCAACATACCCATGTTTCATGGAACGATTACTACCAACCGCAACAAAGACAAGCCAGGTGCAAATACGGTCAAAAGCAAAGCAAAGGTGAATAGCAGTGCGGAGCAGTATGGTGGCGCCCTCTAGGAGGACTGGCGGCGAACAAGGCTCCACAGTCCGCTGCAAACTAAACAGTGCACTTAAAGTTCGCTTGAAAACCTGTCCATGTGACATCAACTTCAATTGATGAATTTCTCAGTGAATAAAGCATCACTTGCCGCCATAAAAGTGCTGGGGGCACCATAAAACACCAAATCTTTTGAAAAGCATCACTTGCCGCCATAAAAGTGCTGGGGGCACCATAAAACACCAAATCTTTTGAATAAAACAAACTTGTATTTTGTCTGCATGGCCACTTTAAGCCTAACCATAGATGCTGTGGAATCTCGTGAGGTCCTTAGGGGCGACCTGGCCAGTATTCCGGCTTAAGCCACCACGCTAGCTCCCGGCGTGTCAACCATGCGGGCTCTCGAGCCTACGGCAGCCCAGCGAGGTTCACCGATACGAGAACACGGTAGACAGTAGTGCCGAAGCACAGCCGTTTATTTGGGGACTCCCAAAGCATGCGAGCACAAGGCTCGACAGCGTTCACGAATCACGCCGTCCGGGTCATGACCGCAAACGGGAGGAAGGCACTCATGGCACGCAACAAACAACAGTTCCCACCAGCGATACAGGGTATCTGCCAGCGCCGTGCTGTTCTGCCCTTCTTGCTCCGACCAAGCCTCCGGTGAGACTCGCTCTGCTCTCCGTCTTTCGCACGCCTTTGCCCCGCACGGACTGGTGGTGCCATCTCTTGGGGGGTGCGGACGAACCAGTGGAGCGCCGGACCGGTTTCAGTGCAACGCATCTCTCCCGAAATGGTCGCTGGCTCGGGATTGCAGGCCGCGGTTCTCCACGATTCCCGCAACATACATGACTTTTTGAGGTCTTAACCTGTGCTCATTATTTGATGTCACGAGACCTCAAAGTGATATGTTAGGCCCACGTTCCATACATACCCAACAGTTGCTGCTGCTATTCCAATAAAGTGATACTACATACTCCCAAAGTACTGCCTACCCACAGTGGGGTATTGGACAGTGCTTTATGACCAGAAATGTGCACTGTACTCGCATGACTTTTGTAATCAATGCTGCCAAATGCAGTGATTGGTGCAACTTGCCACTTTTTTTTTCTTACCTGCAGTGTGTGGTTATGTCGAACACTGCAGACTAATCACTACGTCTTCAACAGAGCTTTTCCCAGGGTAACATGTTAAAGTGCTACTGAGTCGCGACTGCTCCACATGGGGTTAAAGAGACACTGAAGTGAATTTTCCAAGCTCCCGTTTTTGCTTGCACTGCGTAGACTGGCTCAAATTAACACACTTTTCATCGTTTATCCGGTTAATAAGTCGGTAATTAGTTTATAAAGCCCGAAAGAAGAAAAACTACCATGCGCAGTCTGCAGCGGCCGCACCAACAAAAGGCTGTGACATCGGGAGGAGGTGCACCGTGATTGGACAAAGTCCAAGATTAGCATTCAAACAAGTTTCGGTTTCGGTTCTGTAAAACAACATGCTTGGCATCCGACGTTATTGTTGGATGGGCATTCTCGATATCTCAATAATCGCCATACCGCACTTATGCCGTGTTGTCGGCTGCAAAATGCCTAAGATAAGCCTCCCAGGCCGGCTTGGAATCGTAGCAATCGCTAACCGAGGCCTACACAGTGGATGAACACTCTCCGCATCACCGCAGATGCTTAAATGCCATGCGCTTTTTCCCCATCTTTGGAGCTTGCCTCACTCATGCCTGTATTGTAAAAAGCGTGTTCGCACCAGGCCAAGGGTCTGCTGATTCTGGCCTGCGCCCACTGCCCGCAAGCAGTCGGTGCTTATGGCAACAGCATGCCAATGAGAACTCGCTAGCGCGTCAGTGTCAGTTTGCGCGCGTTCTGCGAATTCGCTCATGGAGCAGTGAACGTTACGGCCCAAAAATGGTGAACTCAGTATAAAAAATATTGGCCAAAAACGAAAAAATCGTCTTACAAAAAAAAAAAAGAGAGAATGTGCTTGCGGGGATTCGAACTTGCGACTTGCAAAATAACATACCTAACACTCCAGACGACTCAACCACGGGCCAGCGCTGTCAACGCTGCAAATATAAGGTATATAATGTATGACCACTTTACACTTTTATTTATATTCAGCATTTTAATCAGCTTAGGTGATTATTTGTTGTATAGCACTCGTGCAGTAAGCGTCACCCAAATTTCCACAATATCCCACGTCTATAAATTGCATTTCTTAGACGGAAAAGTGTTCGCAGATGTGTGATCATGCTGCTGACTGCTGTGCTTGTTCACCCAGCGCAAAAAAGTGCTCTCCGCTCCCTAGTTTTACGCTGTACGGTAAAAGTTTCCGTTGATTTTTATTTCCTTAGTACCTATATTGACTTAGCTGGCTCTTCTCCTGCCTTCGAGTGGCCTTAGATTTTCCTACTAGCGTAAACTAACAAAGTAAAGAAAGGCACATTCTTCCATTCACAAACGTGTCGTGGCTTAGTTTCAACTGAGCGATTGAGTAGCAACGACCTGTCGGTGGACGGCGGACTAAACGCTGGGACTACCGACTCTGTTGGATGGTCGGCGAGCCGTGCCGTAGCGCAGTCAAGCCGAGTCATCTCCTCCCGACGTCACATGAAAACGCCACAGAAAATGGGCGAGGATGCAGAGAGGAGGACAGCATTTTCGAATTGATTTTTCTACTAAATAAATTCGCGCAAACGCACCGAGAGTGGTTGAAACATGGCCTTTGGGCTCGGGGCTACAATTTGTGCTAGTAATCCCGCAATGTTTACAAATCACTTCAGTGTCCCTTTAACAATGCAGGGAAACCTACAGATTACCGCGCCAGCTTGAACGTAATGTGTGCATTTTTGCGAGAAAGTTGGCCTGCGTTGCCTTGAAATCACGCTTCTCCACTAACTCACAAACCACGCAGTGAAGCACGCCCACTGGCACAGCTTCAGAGGATTCAATGTTTTTATTTGATCTCTCTAGTATGGTACACGGTTGACCTCCGTCCACACCGGTCTGTACAAAACGGTCTCTTTCCCATTCCGTGCGAGGAGGAGGGGGTGGGGGAAATGTGTGGTGGTGGGACGAAGAGGTGGTGGTAGCACACAACGTATATCACAAGTGGTCGACACACAAGACAGTCCGCGGGAACCAAAGACGCGTGCATCATTTCGCGACCCGGCCGCCAAAGCACGCCGTGTCGAGCTGCAGTATCTTTTTTTCCCCCATCGGGCTGCGGCAGTAACTGCTCACAACTGTTGCTCGCGTGACCGACTGCAGCGCCAGGGAGGTGCGCACAGTATTGCTCTTTTCGTACTTTGAGATGCTTTGTGCAAGGACAGTAGTCTGTCATGCCCTTTAGCTATGCACTTGATGCTTTTGATGTAGTTTAGGAGCAGGCTGATGTGCTCACTTCACGATCGAAAACGAATTTATATGTTATTCGATTTTTTTCTGTTATCTTACCCCGTACATGCTGTTCCTAGACTAGTCCGGCTCTTCTGCCTTCACTTCACGATTGTTTCTAATGCGATACGCAAAATTCTTCTGCAAGCTTTTACAATCGAGCTGTTTTCCTTTTCTGTCAAAGAGCTCGAAAAAGAACAGAAAGGAACACGCCAGATGCAGGCTGTTCGTGTGCACTAAACTAGTGAGGAAAGTTTGACGTTTATAACAGACTTTACTATACAACGGAAGTGAGCAAGTGAAGAAAAAAAAAACACCCCTACATTCAGAACACACGTGTGCACGTAATGTATACTTCGCTCAAAAATGCCGTTCTCACTTTTAAATTAACAACAGAAGTGCTGAGCACACACAGGAAAAGAATGGAAATATCGATAGGAGAACAAGAAAATAAAAAGCAGGAACTGGGAATGAGATGGTACACGTGATGGCTGTGTGTTCCGGCAAACCTCGTTTTTCTCGCGAGAGTTCCGGTGGAGAGAGAGAGAGAGAGATCTGCTTATCTAAACTCGAGATCTCTCTGGAAGCACTACGTGTTTGTTAGAGCGGAGCGCTAGGCGTGGATGACGCTTATAGCCAGCAGACGACACACACGGGCAGCAGACGACTTAAAATGGCCGCCACTGCACAGGGCTGCTTTCGTATTTGCTTCTTTCCTCGTTGACGTTTCGCGGAAAAACGGGGTTTCGGAACAAAAAGCGCAGGGTCTGTAGACACTTAAACTTTAGAGCCACACAAACAAACAAAAAAAAAAACGGGATGTGAGCGTGTGCGTTACCCGGGTCGAAAAAAAAAGAGAAAAAGGAGGCAACTCAAATGCACGCTTTCCGCAAGCTACGTGCGCGCATTTTCCGCATACGTAAAACGCGTGTGTATGACACTGCAAGGTCAGTATGTACGAAAGCTCTTGGAGCGTTCAGAAAAAAAGAAAAAAAAAAGAGGGAAGAGGAGGAGGGTCATTGGCGGTAAATACCGATCAAAAAACGGACCATAAAATGAAACCGGAGGAAGGGGAAGTTGAATTCACCGCTAACAGAACATGCACTACAAGTTTGAGGTCACACAATTCACTAATGAAGAGTTGTTCACGTTTTCTCAGCACGGCTGGAGTCTTCTCGTAGTCGCCCGAAAAAAAGTTCGTGCAAGGGGCGCGCACAATTTGTTTCGTTGGCTGTTTTTCCCCTCACCTAGTTCTTCTTCTTCATCTGCATGTCTGGGGCGACTGCGAGGTGTCAGACGGGGGAGGAAAAACAAAAGAAAAGAGCAAACAATGAGACGAAACAGAACAAATTCGTGTGAACACAAAAGAACGCCCGAGGAAACTACACATCTAAAATAAAGTCAGCAAAAGCAGGAAGGAAGTTGAGGAGAACAAAGGAAAACTGCGAAACAGAAAAGCAAAAGACGTCGCACTTGAAGTAACGCTACGAAGCCTGTCAGCGTCCTCCAGCAATGCCGCGACACAATGGCTAGGCCGCGTCAACAACGCGTCGAGGCATGACGTCACTCCGTCACTGCGGAGTGACGTCACTGCGCGCAGAAACAAGGATACAGCAAGGAGAACCACTGATCTATATGCAGTTAAAAGCTACACTGGGAACGATAAGCTAGTATATTTTTTTCACAACCGTAACTCGCCGTGCTTGACAACGTTTTTGCCGTCTGGCAGTTAGATATGCGAAATGGCTATCGCGCGCACACGGCACCTAGCCACCTAGCGCCGCGCGCTTTGCGTGGACCGACCGACTCCGACATGCCGTCGACAGCTCTCCCGGGAGATTTTGCAGCACGTAAGGCTGGCGTAGCGGCCCGCAAACACGATCATGTTGAACATCGTAACGCTAGAGAAGTGATACATTTGTCGAGCTTCGCTTTTTTTTTTTTTTTTCACTTGCACAATAAGCCCTGCACATTCGCTTCGATTTTCCAGACGAGTAAGTAGTTACGTTTAGATAAACATACAATCTCGGATGTACCGGTAGACACTAGGATTGCGAGCGTATAGATTTGCTGGCAATAATTCTACCCACTTCCCGCTTTAGAGCGTTGTTTTGCGCCTGACGTTCACATCTTCGCTGTCACTGCGCATTGTTCCGGTATGCGCAGTCACTTCCGGTACAACGGTACGCGACGTATCGCATGGCTTATCACGGGGACTACTATGATTGGGGGAACTCACCTGGTGTCAATTTTTATCACATCGAAATTTACGATTGTATGCCTTGTCGCACCTCTGCTTGTTGCTACAAGCATGGACGTTAGTGTTGCAATACGATGTTACACCGAAAAAAAAACAAGCCAGATATTCACGCTCATCTTTTGCAACTACGATGCCTTCGTAGCCATTGAACTTTAGGAGTCATTTGGGTTCGTTCAATTTGAAAGCTTGCCGCCTTGCCCCGCCTAGAGATGGAGCGGCGAACTATGCAAGACCGCTACATCGAGCAAGTTTCCAAATTAGCCGACCGCACCCAAACTACGAAGTACCAATATTCCCTCCGCGGTCGTATGTCAACACTCCATTGGCTGTGTTCCAGCATACCCGCGTTTGATGCTCGGCCCAGTATACGGCTCAACTGAAGCGTGCGAGCGAGATTGCACTTCCTGGGAGGCCGTGCCGTGTGGCGCAGCACGAGCACACGCAACTACAGACGCAAGCAACGCCTGCGTTGCCTGCGTGCGGTTTTGCTTCGTCACTCCGGAAGCACAGTTGGTGGTGCCACCATGCGGCGCAAAAGCGTAAAACTGGAACGCGACGAGGCTTCACCGCGCATGGTGGCGCCACATGACACATGGCTTCAATTCAATGTTTTCAATCGTGCCCACTGCTCTGTATGTGCGCAAGGCTAAACGGCTCTAAGCCGGAAGAACCTGGTTTACCGAGAAGCGAGCACTCGGCAGACGCACCCCCCCCCCCCCCCCCCCCCCCCCACCCTACGCCGTTTTCTCACCCCTATTCGCCGTCCTGACCCAACAGATTAAGCCTTACCTTTGGTAGCACACACATCTGGATACACGCGCAAGATGATTTGTCTTGTCCCTTTCAGTTATGAAGTTACCACTGGAGCCTTACTAACACAAGGCCTGGCACTTTTGAAACCAGAGCATCATTGGAGAAGCCCCACTCAGTATACATCTGTCGGCGGATGCTTGATAAGTGCACCCTTCCTGGCAGGCAACACAGGGCTTCACCAACAGGTGCACACAGATTGGCAGAAGATGGCAAGGAAGGAATCTCTCCAAAAACAACAACCTTGCCTTGCCCCAGATTTCAGCGTGCGTGGCAAGAACTGGTCCCACTGCAGACATCTGTATTGTGGTAATTCCCAGGTTTCATGGCACGGGAGAGGTTTCTTGCACTTGATCCTACCCCAACAACAGTGATGCTGGCTTTGACCTCAGAGCGGTAGCACTTCACCAGCTGAGCAAAAATAAAAAAGATAGCATTCCCAACTCGCTGGGTGCAATCTGTTTCGAATTTTATTCACCCGACCTAGGCGCTACCACTCATTGACTAGCCAGATTTTTCAAAAGTAAATGTTAAAGGGGCCATGGAGACAAAGGATAACTCTGTTCAATTTGCAATAACTATTCTTTGGTGACTGAATCAGCTTCATTCCAGGCACAAAGGGCCTTTTTTAACCAAGAGAACCACAAGAACTATTGAAAGAACTTCAAAATTTTGCGTTTCAGTGGCACAATATGCGCAGGGTAAAAATTAAAAACTGATTTCCCTCCCAACTCGCTCGCTCCCCGAGTCACTATAGCAGGGATATCAGTGAGGGTGAGATCAAGTGCAAAAAACTAGCCCATTTTGTGGTTTCCTATTTAATTTACAGCAGGCCACCACTTGGACGGTCAGCAAGCATGCAAAGCTGGTCAAGGAGCAATGTGCCCAAAACCACAAGTGGTTGCTAGTCCCCAAATATGTAGCACATCCTTATTTGGTGTGGCCGTCTCGTCAAAGTTGGTGCTCAGCAACATGTCTGAAGCGCAACCATATGCCTACTGAATTTACAGTTACAAATTAAGTACCACGCAGCAGTGGGACCAGTTTTGCAGACTGCCTGTACTGTAAAGCAGTACAAAACAGAACCAGAAACTTGTGCCACATAAAGAGCGCATTGAGGCTGTTGACTGGCTCAACAAACTGAAGCTCTGGTTTCTAGCCAGCTACGCAGAGCACGCAGACCGTACTTCGGCACAACACCCTGCTCGGAGAACACAGCAGGGCTAGAACGTACAAGTGAGAAAGACCAAAGCCAAGGATGGCGCAGCAGGAGGAGACTGATAGCTGCAAGGAATAAAAATGCGCCAGGGGGGATGCAGGCTGTGGAAGGAAGAGCAAGAGCAGTGCGCCGCAGGCGGAGGGCAAAAACGGGAGGGGGGCCGTACCTTGGCCAGTCATGCATTTCGCCTTTGGAGGAGACATCGCAGGACGTGTGCGGTACGCACTCTGATCTGTAGCTGTTAGGACAAACAGGCAAAAAACCAAACCACCCAGATGATCCAGGGGGATCCAGTGCTGAAAACGCACATCACCGCTCAGGCAATCGTCATGCTCTATCTGCCTTGTCAACAGCCCTTTCCACAAGAGAGTCGTGCAGTGCTGAAGAAAAGTTGAGCATCGCACAAGGGCGGTAATGTTCCAATCACAACTACTCTGCAGTTAAAGGGGCCATGCAGACAAAATACAAGTTTGTTTTATGCTAAAGATTTGGTGTTTTATAGTGCCCTCAGCGCTTGTCCGGCAGCAAGCGATGCTTTATTCGCTGGGAAATTAAAACATTTTGAGCCGAATTTTCAATTCTCCCGCTAGATCGTCTGTTTCGTGATGTCGACAATGGCGTATCCACCACAGCAGCGCCTTAAAACTAAAGATAGCCTGTTGACCAGGGCTGCTACCATTTCCCAGACAGCCGCATGGGTATGTTTATCGCCCACTTTCATAGATGGCGCAGCAATACCACTGAAGTGCCAGTGTTCGCACTTTGCTTCTGGCCGGACTTGTATACCTGCCGCATTTTTATTAGGGTTGGTACTAATCATTTCCTAAAACGTAAGCTATGACTCTACAAATATGGTCATGCCGCTTATGTCAGTTGGTCAGTGTCGCGTCAGACAAGTCCAACGCATCCGACGGCTGTGTTAGGCAGTGTCAGCCGGCAGAATGCCGCACTAACTGCTTCGGTGTTTACGTGTTCGTTCATAACTTTCCCACAATTCTTCATGTTATAGAAAGAATGCGCCCTACATACATAAGCGCAACTAGCCCGTTCGGCAAGCTTATAAGCCCTGCCTAATCTGCGTCTGCTTTTTCCGGCATCACCCAATCGCACAGCAGGGCTTAGGTCATCATAGGTTCTGCTGTGGGAAATGAGCGAGTGGGTTGAATGGCCATCCCCTTTTTCCTAATTATATAGCTTATTTGAGCCAAGTAACAAGTGGTATCAGTGCGATTTTAACGAGGCAATCTTTTGAACGAACCAAACTTGTGTTTTGTTGCATGTCCTCTTTGAAGGGGATCTCACCTGATTATGCCCCAACAGGACTTGCCAACTTGTGACCGCTGGGCTTCAAAACCATCATGTGACAACACGAAAAATTTTAGACCTACAAAAACGATCTTAATGCTTAGTGTGCTAATTTAATACTATATCGCTTCTGTGCTCAAATAAAAAATTACAAAAAAGACCATTTTAATTCAGCTAGTTTGCACTAGATGGCGCTTGCTGTCTACCAAGCAATTTTTATTTTTAGTACAGAAGGCACACATTTCTAATGTAACTTATAAACTATGCCATTAGCAATGTTTTCATGAAACTGTAAATCTTTTCATATTGGAGCACGATGGTTTCTAAGCCTGGGGGCTGTGAATTATCCCCCACAGGAATGTGACGAGGCAAGTCATCTTACTGTGACACAACTTGACAAGTCATGGGGTCCTCACAATAAAGCTGTCGAGGTTTACACTGTCAACTTCGTAGCTAGAGTTGCGAACCGCCCACTTGGGAGATGCAAGAACTTTTCAAGCACAGCCACTTCTGTTTAGTAGTCAAACACGCTCCATCCAATCTGCCATCAAGCCAAACCCAAGGACTTTTTTACCGCACAGTTTCAGTTCAAAACAAAGTTGCTGCCACATGCTTTAGGGATGCTCAAACCCATGCAATGCAAATATTTGCTTCTTGCTGCAGGCAGACACTGGGAACTACCATTTAGCCGCAAATTAGATACACAAACAGCTTCAAACAACAAGGCTTCTAAAACACGAGCAGACTACACACAAACCACAAGACAAACACTGAGCACTGGCTAATACTAATGGATACAGTGCTCAAGAATTACTTTGCTGTTTCAGTTTGTCATATGCAGCTTCCATTTAAACCATAAAAAAAGCTACAGGCAAAATTGTCCACTGATTGTCTTTCAATGCAAAGCATTCTGCTTTGGGAAAACTTCTGTGTGTGCAAGTGTTGCGATTTCTAGCTGTCATGCTTAGTGGCATAGTTGCAGTAGTACTGTGGGTCACTCCACCAGGATGCAGCCTGTACCCCTTGCTTTTCGTTTTGGGCTACAACAGTTTTGCTGTAGACTTTTTATTTTGTGGAGTTTCTTTTTTCAATGCACTTTTGCACTTCTTAGCCTAGGTGTACCGACTAGCAGCCAGTAAAATGCATAATTTTCATTAACGTAACAGTGTCCGCATCCATTATGTACTAGCACTCCACTGCAAATGTGCCCAAGGTTTCGTTTATATTACTTTATATTACTTTAATGTAACCGAACCCATTTTGGCCTGACGGATGACCAGCATATATGACAAAAAAAAAAAAAAGAAGAAGAGCTGCACATGATAAACCCACCCATCATGCTTTGCAGGCACGTGTACAAAAATGATTGAGAAATGAAAAAGAACAAGAAACCCCAAGCATAGTGAGAAGGTACAGTTGGGTCTGAGAGACTTGCTAACATGCACTTGATAATGGTGCCAGAAAAGTGAAAGGACACAGGACCCCAACAACAACCACCTAAGCCCACCACGGCACAGGCCACGCACGGACAGGAAATGAGACAGTCCCTTCGGTAGCCTTGGCCAAGAATTGCCACAGCACGCAACGTGACTCACAGCACAGTGGCGCCCCGAACACAAGATGAAATTCGCCCACACCTTTCACACACTGCCCACAAGAGACAACTCAAAAAACATCAACAACGACACGGAGTCAGAAAAAAAATATACTTTTCTTCGTTCATCCCGGCTTTATTGACGCCACTTTCTTCTGTCTCCTCGTTTTCAAACCTCCTCTTAGTGGTTTCTCATACTCGTTCCGTAGTAATGAGACAAAAAAGAAATCAAAATACAAAACTCCACACAGTGTTTCTTTACGTAATTCTCCCCCCTCCTGCTTGAGGGGCAAAAAAAAAATTCAAGGCCAAAAAAAAAAAAGTCCAATGTTCCAGGATATCCACAAAAACTTTGCGCAGTTTCGCAACACAACACAGCAATGGAAAACGACAACAGTTCTGGCGACGACAAGCACAGGAAAACGGAGACGAAGTTCAACAAAAGAAGGACTCGACCGCTGCTTGGCCACACCACAGCACACGCAAACAAATGCTTCTGTACACAAACTGCCACTTTCTCCCATCTTCTCACCTAACAGCAAAGTCGACAGCAGCAGCATCAATGAACATTGCACAACGTGAAGCTTATGCAGACTCAAATGCACCTCAAAAGGCATCCGCATCCTCCGACTGGACCGACAACGCCTGTCAGAAGACAGAACAGTGGGCTCCTCAGCAGCGACAAGACAGAACTTCCCGCACTCGTTCAAAGCTGAGCCACGCAACAACAGCCAAAGGAAACCTAAGGCAAAGGAAGCGATAACCAAACTAGCTCTGCGGAACAACTGAGAAGTCTGTGGCCGTAAGACGCAGACACCGCGCCGGACTTCCCCACAGGAAAAAAAAATAACCACCCCACCAGTTATGTACAAAGCACGCGGCCGGACAGCTCCAACACAACTCAAACGCTGCCCCACTCAAGCTAAAATCAGAGCTCTGCGCTGCCTAGGTAGCATTACGACTGTTAAGGCTAGCCCACTAGGACACCGAGAGAATGCGTTCGAAAGAGAGAGAGAGAGAGACAACGATAGACCACACTCGCACGCACACACACACACAGCAGCACTGCTGCATCTTTTCGTTTGAGCAGCTGGGCTTCTCGACGAACACTACGCGAGCGATGCGACCTTGATGACACCCAGCTGCTCTTGGCCTGCAATTCGTGCGGAAACACCGGTTCGCCCGCTGGTACCCGCAACACGCCACGGCACCTCCGTTACCCAGCAACGAAGGTACCTACCGCTTGGAAAGGATGCTCGCCGTGCGGTTTCGCACACCTTCCGGAGCCACAGACCAAGCGACCGTGACGACAGTTCCCTTGCACTCAAAAGGCATCTTTCGCGGCCGACTATACAGGCACCTTTTCGAAGGGAGAACAACCGAAGGGAGATGGAGCAGCTTCACCAGAGCGCAGCCACTGCCGGAACTGTCACAACGCAAAAAATCCGCCAACATTCTCAAGTAGTGGGGGGTGGGGGACGAGAAGAGGGGGGAACACACAAAATCGCACACCACGCGAGCACGACGATGCGAGAGAGGGCTACGAGAGGTCAGTTCAATGGTAGTCTGGCTGACGATGGGCAGTCGCAAAACGCATCACAGGGAACATGATAAGTCGAGGAGGTCCGAGGAAGAGGAGGGAGAAAAACCACGACCCAGCCGAAAGTCGCTTCTCGAGGAGAGGAAAGCAGCAGCAGCAGGCGCCAAGGAGGAGGAGGAGAGAGAGAGAGAGGAGGAGAGATGGGAGGGCAGTTGCTGTTAAGAGACAGAAGAGTCCCCCTCTGCCGAGGAGGAGGAGGAGGAGAGGTCCTCTCTTTGATCAGAGCGGGCTGCAGAGGACAATGGCCAGGAATCCCACCCAGGTGCTTATGAGGAGGGAGAGTTCAAAGTAATACTGTGTACCATCGATGAACTTGCGGGCAATGAACTTCATCGTCTCGTCGAGGATGATGACCGGAATGGACATCTTGAGGACTGCAAACCACTCGGAGACGGACAAGGGGCACACGGAGAACACCGTCTGCAAAGCACGGGGAAGGGAAAAGGGAGAGGGAGGTATATCCCCCCGCAAGAAAACAGCGTCAGGCACAGATGTGGCAGCACGCACTGCAATACAATGCATCTTTTGGTACAGCCGTGGCAAAGTACAGAAAAACAACCAGAGTGAAGCCTTGATACAAAGTCCTACTAAGAGCCGAGTATTTTGGTAAACCAATAACTTCGTTGCGTTAAGTTTCCTATTTCTCAACAGCTCAAATTTTGTTGCATCATGGTTCGTGATGTCTTCGTAAGGCTGTATTATATCTCAAGATCTGGCCAATCTACAGCTACCTTGCTTTTACAATTCATGCAACACACCATGTTCGTGGCTTTCACCCCGTGCCCGCTGTGCATCAACAGCTAGCACATTTACCACTACCGCCGCCACAGTGCAAGCGCAAGGAGGCAGCACTCACATTGAGGATGTCGCAGTAGAGGACAACAAAGTGGAGCGTCATGGAGAGGGTCATGGCTGCCACCAGCCAGAAGTTGGTCCAGGGAGGCATCACCAGGAGAGACTGGTTTTCCGACAAGCTGCAATGCAACGACAACCGCCATCAAGCTGACCGTCCCTTAGAGAGATAGAGAGGTAGAGAGAGGAAGGGGGGGAGAGGCACAACTCACCTGTTGAGGGCGTTGAGCATCTCAATGGTGACCAGCACGGACAGGGCCATGGTCATCGGGTGCGGGTCATGGAAGACGGCGCAGTCGATGCCACGGAAGTTTTCCTTGTCCGTGAGGCAGGACAGGTGGTGGGTCACCTGGTAGTAGTTGAGGTGGGGCCCCGTCGGGGCCACCATGTACCACCAGGCGGCCGCGCCCACCGTCGCCGCGCCCACGTAGCCCCCAATGGCCATGTACCGGAAGAAGAGCCAGCCTGAGATGAGCGACTCGTCCGCCTTGCGCGGCGGCCGCTCCATAATGTCCAGGTCGGGCGGGTTGAAGCCCAGCGCGGTGGCGGGGAGGCCGTCCGTCACCAGGTTCACCCACAGCAGCTGCACGGGGATCAGCGCCTCGGGCAGGCCCAGGGCGGCCGTCAGGAAGATGCTCACCACCTCGCCAATGTTGGACGAGATCAGGTACCGGATGAACTGCTTCATGTTGTTGTAGATGGCCCGGCCCTCCTCCACGGCCGACACGATGCTGGCAAAGTTGTCGTCCGCCAGCACCATCTCCGAGGCCGACTTGGCCACCGCCGTGCCCGAGCCCATGGCAATGCCGATCTCGGCCTTCTTCAGCGCTGGCGCGTCGTTCACGCCGTCCCCAGTCATGGCCGAGATCTCGCCGTCCGCCTGCAGGAACTCCACAATCTTGCTCTTGTGGGCCGGCTCCACTCGGGAGAACAGGCGGGCCCTCTGGACGGCTCGCCGCTGCTCCTCGATGGGCAGATCGTCAAACTCGCGCCCCGAGTAGGACATGCCCGTGGTGTCCTCGTCCTCTTCGAAGATGCCGATGCGCCGGCAGATGGCCTCGGCCGTGCCCTTGTTGTCGCCCGTGATGACGATCACCCGGATGCCGGCCGCCCGGCAGCGCATGATCGAGTCGTACACCTCCTTGCGCGGCGGGTCCAGCATGCCCACCACACCCACAAACGTCAGGCCCACCTGCATAGAGCATTACATGATGGTGAACGGCCAATCACATCCCCAACACATGAACTGGATACCTTGTTTACAGTTAGGCAAGTCTAAACACCTCCTCAGCTTTGCAATAGTCAATCTTCATTGTAACAAAATTGGGTTGGGAATGAGAATTCATTCATTATATTCAATATTTGTTATAAAAGTGGGCTGTAAAATGGCTCTAATCTGTGCGAGTTGGTACATTTCTTGGTGGAAAGCAGCTCGAACTTCGCCAAAAATGGAAGACAAGAAACACAGGACGCGCCACTGTCCTGCTTTTCTTGGTCTCCGTTTTTGTCAAAGTTTAAGCTAACTTTCACCAGGACCTATCAAATACCCTTGCTACCAGTTACAAGAGTGTGGCTTAGTTGTTGCACGCATCAGCAGTCAATCATGAAGAGGCACTACTGCAACCAAATAACCTGAGAGCCCCAAACATGCAGTGGCTCGGAACGAACAGAAGTGGGGGCAGATCCAAGCCTGGCAAGGCACCCACCTCATAGGTGGCAAACTTGGTGGAGTCTCCCAGGTCCATCTCTTCAGGCTTCGGCGGCGTGTCCAGGGTGGCCAGGGCCAGGCAACGGAGGGTGTCGCGGCCCGTGCCGTAGGTTCGCGTCAGGTCCAGGATGCGCTGCTTCACTGCCCCAGACATGGCCATCTTCTTGTCACCCACTCGGCAGTGCGTGCACCGGTCCATGACACCTTCGGGGGCACCCTGGGGGGACGACAGGCGAACACCGCCCAAGGCATTGACAAGGGCAGACCAGAAAAAGTGAACTTTCCTGGCTGAGATATTGGTGCCGAATAAGATTAAAAACAAAACCAGAGCCCTACAACAGTGAACCTTTAGCTGGGCTTTCGGGCACACGGTAAACAAGCGGCTCCAGAATATTTTGCATCAGACTTCAGAACAATTTGACTTCATATAGTTGCAATGAAGTGGTAACACAAAAGGACAAGTGAAACAAAAACTGAAGCCCTATGACTGCCATACACATTGCCTATCATGAAGACCATTGCTAACACACTGGCTTCGTACACAAGTGAGATTTTACAGCTCCGGCACAGTTAAAAAATGTTTCAGCAGCAACGCTTGTTTGGTTTTTTAGGTAGGTATGACAGTACATTATCACCTCCAACACCACTGTCAAGGAGGAGTGCTTGCAAAGATGTTGGCGGAACAGTTCTTCACAAAATGAGGTCATTTGCCATTAAATACCGGCAATTACTTAGTTGTTACAAAACGCAGCATATCTGTGCAACAACTCCAGCAAACTGGCAAGACGCAAATCTCGGGGCAGGTGCCCACCTTGACGAACATCTTGGGTCCAGTGCCGAGTTTCGTGTTGGCGGCAGCCCGAGAGGGGACACAGTACGAGCTCATGGACTTGCGGTCCCGGGAGAACTCCAGGGTGAACTCTTTCTTCCACATTGCCTGCACTCCGTGGTTGACCGTCAGCGCAGCGTCTCGCCTAGACTTGCCGCTCTTGTCAAAGCCGAAGGGGTTCATCTTCTCGGCCAGCACTGTCAGAGCCGTCTCGGTGGCTTCGCCTACCTTTTCAAATGCTTGCTTGTACTGCACATGACAGAAAAGCACACAACACATCGGTCAGGCTCAACAGCAACCGTAAAACATGCTTAACCCTTTACAGCGCTGGTCAGGAGTGACAACCCAAATGACATCTTTTTTCTCCCCCGCTTCGTTTTTTTTTTTTTTTTTTTAACATTTAGCACCATCTGTTGACAGACGAAAGTACCCCGACATTCAAAAATTGAAAAAGAGGGCAGCACATGGTTTTGTGCGCTAAAAAACGAGACTTGCCCAAAGGCAAGTGACAGGTAAGCGAAATTGTCATTACATATGATGACAACACGAACTTTAGGTTTATGGTCTGAACTTGAACCATAAAATCAGCATGTTGATGCTTATCAAGGTAGTATTCTTCTTCCACAGATACATGAAGTAGCAAATGCCCGGTGTTGCTGAACAGCAACCCCTCATTGTGTCCGTCCTAATAAACATAGTTTTTTTTTTCTGACTTCTTATTTGCGATGTCTGGAGTCCTTTTAGATCACAAAAATGTTTTTGCAACCTTAAGCAAAACATTAACACTTTGGGCATGAAAGGTTTAGCAAAACAGCAGTTTGTGAGGGCCACTGCAAGCACTGCTCAGCAGTTGGAATGCAGATTAAGAACACCGCTTTAACAGGAGGTACGGGCTAATAAAAAAACTGCACTAGGGTTGAACAGACTGCTCCATGTTGGACTCCTCACTTATACCTCAGATATCAGTCCTAGAGTGCAACCCGGCACTCAATTCGTGCATGTATTCTCACGGACATCTAGCCTCAGAGCAGTCGTCAGACAAATCAAAGGTGCCCAATGCATGACAGAATACTTCTTGGCACATTATCAAACGCTCATTTTTCTCGGGAGCACAGCCGTGCCAGCTGGAACCAGTTACGCCTGCCTTTCATGGGAAGCGGTCAGCCAGCCCAGAGCAGTTCTGAGCAGTTCCCGGGCAGTCAAAAACTGCTCTCGCAATAGAAATCTTGTGGGCAAATGAAATACGGGGCTGCTGTGGAGCAGTTCTGAAGAGTCCAGAATGACAAGTATGGGAGTGGAGGCACTGACCTCATTGAAGTCAATGCTGGAGTCGTTGCACATGACGCAGATAGTGGTCAGCTCGTGTAGGGCCTCGTAGTTTGCACAGTTGGCCTTGGCGCCGTTCTTGAAGACCTCGCCAATGGGCTCGTAGGTGGAGCCCGTCACCTCGAACTCGTGGAAGGAGATGTCGCTGGGGTCGGCCTTGTCCAGGACAAAGAACCGGCTCACCTGCGAGGGAGGTTGCAGGCTGAGGGTTCACATCGCGAGCCCACTTTGTTGTTGCGGGTACAAGGGCTGCAGCAGACTGCCTGCCTTGGGAGCATGAAGCAAAAATATACAAACGAGGCAAAACACCTGTTGCAGCAGGCACAGGCAAGTGTGCAGATAATGTCACGACGTATGATAACACGAACTACAGTTAAACCTCGATATAACGAAGTCGTACTTGCGGGCGAAATTCTCGTTAAATCGAGAACTTCGTAAAATCTAGGTTTCGATTTTACAGTTAATTTAACCAGTTATTGAGGTTCCAAAACCTTGCCCATCGCTCAGAAACAACTGCTATGTAGTTACCTCTCCACTTAAAGCAAAATTTGCACTGAAACTGGTAGCGAAAATTGTGTGAATTAAGAGCTTCAACACTTAAGGCAATGGAATTTGGATAGCCGACAGTAGTTCGTGTCGTAAAACCGGTGCTTTTTCTGCAACGATATGATAGCAGACTAGGTTTTCACTTTTCTTTCTTTTTTTCATTTCGGTCACTACTAAACGCTGCTGTTAGTCAATTGTCAATTGAACCCGCGTCCATGCCCCGTGAACTTCACCCCGGCGAGGTGCTGGTTCGAAGTTCCGCCTCTTTTCGTTCGTTTAGTAGTAGGCTTAGGCGTTGAGGGGTGCGGCGGGCCAACAGCGGAAGGGTGCTATAAAGCTTTCGAAAGACTTTTTCAATGCACAAAGGCTCTGCAGTATGGGCGCGTGATGTAACCACGACACTCGAGATAAAGCCATGATTGAGGGTTGAGCGGAGTACACACGGACCGCTTAACTTTGTGGAGCAGCGCTTACGTGCTCCCGCTAAAGCGGAAAGCTTACATTAAATATCTTCTGGCCAAATTTGATTAAGCAATTACTTTTATGACCGCTGAGCCCTAAAGAAACCGATTTCTCCGCATCGCAGCTGTCTAATGAACACGTTTTGACCACGTTCGGAGAGCAATTTATTGCCACCAGCACTCGATGTTCAAGCCGTAGTGAAGAAGTCCGTAAGCAGTGCTTGGCGTTTCTTGACCAGGGTGGGCTTTACGTGACGCTCGTATGCTGACAGCGCTAACAAGGCTTGCTCTTAAACATTCGCGTGCGCCTGCGTGCCTCCGCAGGACGTCGATGGCATCCATCACTTCGGTGGCCTTCGGTTTCACCGACACTTCCTCAGGCTCTTGTTCGGAACACTTTTCTTTCCCTTGGAGTGCTCATGCTGCTTATAAGACTCATCTAATGATGGACGAACAAAATATTAATGTGGTTATCAGCGAGCACAACCTTGAGCTGCAGCACCGTGAGCAAGACACGTAAAAAAAACACTTAAACTAGGCTTCAGCAGCCTAAGCATAGAGGGTGCTGGTGTAGGCAACGATGGAGACGTCAAAATGGTGGCCCCACTATTAAACCGTCCGTGACCGCTAGTGGTTTTTGAGCAGCTTCTTTCATCGCTTTTAATTGTTGTCAACCGCATAATTCACCGCTTTTCTTTCATTTTAGCCTTTTAAGAGTTAATGTGAGCACTTAATGTTTCCAATGTAGGCTCTGAGAGGCAAAATAAAACGTGCCTCAACCGGAATTTCGTTCTTTTCTCGCCGTGACTTCGTTAAATCGAAAGCGCCGCACAAAATTACTTCGTAAAATCGAGATAAAAATACATGGATTCAGCAAACTTTTGATTGAAAACTTGAAAAAATTTGTTATATCGCGAATTTCGTTAAATCGATGTTTGTTATATCGAGGTTCAACTGTATTAAGCATCGCAGCTGAAACGGCGACAAAGACGGTACACTGGAATCTCGATGATACGATTCTGGGTGATACGAATTTTGGGATGATACGAATTTCTGAAAAGTCCCGGCGAAATTGCATTGTTAGCAATGGGAAAAATTTCGGCTGTTCCGAACGGACCTGCGCGGCCCGGCGGATGATACGAACGAGCCGGCGAGGGGCCCGACTGCCGAACGAGCAAGTGACGGCTCTCTCTCACCTCTTTGTCGTTCTTTCTCTAGAAACGGCCGGGCTGTTGTTTTCTGCTTGCTGACACCGTCACGAAACCCCGCACGCTTCTCGCGGCGTGGCCGGCTGCGGCTGCGCAGTGGCGTGGCCGCTCGAGCGACCGCTCTTTAAAATGCCGCTCAAGGCAGACGCTAAGTTGCTTGTGCGGTAAAGGAGCTGATTATGCATGCGAAAACGGTACTACAAAACATCATCCACGGTGCTAGTGAAAGCGCCCATGAAATATCTGCCAGGGTGCTAACCCTAACCAACCCTGGCGGAGCCAAGCCGGCTGTCTCAAGCGCTTCGCAAGTCGTCAGGCTCCTCCATCCTGCCGCGCGCGTCGTGTGTCATTTTCTGGTTGAGGTAGGAGCTGCCGCAGGCGCAAAATCGTCGAATACAGGCGTGAAAATACAGTGGCGCGCAAAGCCGAGGTGCGCGAATCACGTGCAAAAACGCACCATGCGGTTCGCGCTTGACTGTTGCGGCGTGTAGCGAGCTTGGGCACCGCGAGTGAGGTGACGAGCGCGAAGCGTTACGCGCTCCAGAAAGGACTGCTTTGCGACATGGGGGTAAAAAAATGCAGAAGAAAATCACGAAATTTCTTCAGGTGAAAGTAAGAAAAAGAAATACACGAAAACTTTTTTCAGCGCTACATTTTTTGGTCTGCATTGGTTCATACGAATTTCGGGTGATACGAATATTTTTCGCGGTCCCGCGAGATTCGTATCATCGAGATTTTACTATAATGGCCACGTTCACTTCTGGCGACACCGCATTTCAGTTGCACAGCAGAATGCCAGTCGCAACATCCGTGCAATTTATTCCAGCAGAACAGATGCGGCCAGCTTTACCTGCACCAAGTGCTTGTGACGTTATCTAGTCATCCCAAAAAGCGAAGTTTCCTCTCCTGTCTTCCCTTACTCCATGCTTAGAAGCAATGGATGGCAAGTACTACAGAAAAGGCAAAAGATAAGCACAACGTATAAAAACACGACCTGCCGGCTCTTCATAGACATCAAAATTTACATCAGACTCTGTTCGCAAGAGAGCCTTTCCTCAAAAAGGAGGAGGAGGAGGAGGAGGAGGAGGAGGAGGAGGAGGAGGAGGAGGAGGAGGAGGAGGAGGGAAGGAAGGACTGACTGAGTGTGGGGATTAACGCGCCGAAGCTACACCTGGGCTACACGCAGTGGAGGGTGCCGGATTAATTCCCGCCACTTGGGGATCTTTGCCGTGCACTGAAATTTTCACCTTCCACCGCGGCCTGGATCGACCCAACGTCCTCAGCAGCGGAACACCTTCGCCCCTGAGAGTTGCAACACCACGGCGAAGAGGAGGGGGAGGGGGAGACGTGCGGCCCTTACCGACATCTGGTTGGTGGTGAGGGTGCCCGTCTTGTCGGAGCAGATGACGGAGGTGCAGCCGAGGGTCTCGACGGAGGGCAGGGAGCGCACGATGGCGTTCTTCTTGGCCATGCGCCGCGTGCCCAGGGCCAGGCAGGTGGTGATGACGGCCGGCAGGCCCTCGGGGATGGCCGCCACGGCCAGGGCGACGGCGATCTTGAAGTAGTACACGGCCCCCTTGATCCACGAGCCGCCGTGCGCGGGGTCGTTGAAGTGGCCGATGTTGATGGCCCACACCGCCACGCAGATCACCGAGATCACCTTGGACAGCTGCTCGCCAAACTCGTCCAGCTTCTGCTGCAGTGGCGTCCTCACCTCTTCCGTCTCCGTCATCTCCGTGCGGATCTTGCCTGCAATCAGGCGGGGCAATCGCCACGTCTACTGCCCATCCACCTGCCACTGACTGGGACCATGCTCTGGCTCCCCACAGATATGTGCGACCATACTTTGGCTTGGAACGAGGCACGCATCACATTCAATCATACAACGAACTACATATTTCCTTCTCTAATACCCCTGTCACACGGCAAATATAATGTCATTCAAAGCGAATGACATTAGCTGCTAATGCCATTCGGTTTGGCCATGCGGGTCTACACAGCAAAACAAATGTAGAGCGATAGTGGTGACGATTAGCGAGCTCGGAAAGCCACAGAATTATATTTCAAGTGCATCTACAATGTTTTCATACATAATTTCCTCTTAAAACATAAGAAAGAATAAGACAATCACCGGCTTAGGTGACACCAGTAGACATCACAAGCTGAGACAAGTCAGCAAAAAATCCATATTACAGTAGCGCACGTATTGGGAACAAGATTTTCTTTTTTGTTAGTACTTGTTTTCCTTCATTTCAAAAACAACGTGGATGGTAAAATATAAGTTTACTAAGAGTTTTTAGAAACGGTATTATTTGGATTACTGAACTTTCTTCTCTAGTGACCCACCGCTGCTGTCGAGGCTACTCATTTGGCTGCTGAATGAACTCCCGAACCTCAGTTAGCCTCTAAATGTCATTTGTCTCAAATGTCATTTGGCATTCTCGTGTAGCGCCGAATTATTGACATTTAGATCGAATGACATTTGCTCAAATGTCATTAGATCTGCCGCGTGACAGGGGTATAAGCCACATACAGGGCAGGCACGCACAGTGTCGGGCGCGGTATGACGGGCCTCAGATACAGTAAAACCTCATTACAAGAGACACTCAAGGGAACCAAAAAATGTTTCTCTTGTAACCAAGGTCTCTTGTATGCAATGTTGCTAACATGGCGAACATAGGAAAACCAACCAAACCACTTTCATTCAAATGTCTCTTATAACCAAGTGTCTCTTGTAACAGTGTCTCTTGTAACGGGGTTTTACTGTATGCCCACAGAGCAATAGTGGAGCCTACGTACCAATGGCAGTTTCAAGACCAGTGCCGATGACCACACCGATGGCCCTTCCTGATGCAATGTTGGTACCCTGCACAGGAAGAGGTGACGGACAAGCGTTTTAAGCAAGGAGGCGGGCAACTGGACTGCAAGAGCAAAAATGGGTGTAGCACTTGCGGCCACACATTCAGGTTTTTATCAGCCAAGTTCTCAATGATAAAATCACCTCACGCAGGTTGTAAGAATGGTTCTCCACACAGCGTGGTACTTCAAGGCCGCATGGCATGCGGTACCACACAATGTCCCTGAAGTGATACCGCATGGTATTACTCCGGTGCCTTGTGCTAAATGCTGCTCTGAAGCAGTCTTGGGCACTAGTTACCAATACTTTTAACTGCAACCTGTTGCCCCTAAATGGTGGTGGCGGTAACTGAAATGTTTTGTCAAGACTGCAAAAACAAACAACAGAAAAAAGCTGTCACGCATAACCAGGATGTTAAATGCGTGTTCACATGGGGCACTGATTTGCAAACAAGTCTGATGCAGCACTATACACCTTACTGTGGACTAAGCACCTGAATCCAAGTTTAGCCTTGATTAATGCTTCCACTGCACAAGTTACACGGCAGAATCCATCAGGATTTCCGAGCTCTTGTGCTAGGGCAAGTAGCCCCCACTACATTCCTAGTTTAAAGAAAACATACTACAGCTACATTCAATGTAGTGTACACGTCCTTGCTTAGCTCTCCACACCTGCATACATGCAGAAGAAAAAAAAGAAATCCAGTCCTACTACAAAAGTAAACTGCAAAAAAAAAAAAAAAAGATCGATCACATTGAAATTAATAACAAGCCAATTCTCTAACATTTGTGCTCACATGATGTACGAGATTTTCGTATGCATAAGCACATGTCCATAGCTTCGTTTGCCTATCTTTTCCTGCACAAGAAACGGAGTCACGGTGGACTTGACCACAGACAGGTCCATTGTGTGAATATGCCTTTGTGTGGCCCACTGCACTAAGGCCTCAAAAGCTGTCCCCTTGAGATTAAAAATAAAAACAAAATGCCCACCACAACATTAAAATTTAAAAGACGCCTGATGTAGCTTCCCAACAGGCACCTGACGACGGACAGTCAGCTCTTCAGTCCAACCCTGAAGTCTGAACAAGGGCGGAGTGGCCTCGAGTGGCCTCGATAAATTGGGAGTTCGGCGCCTCTGCGCGGGTAACCCAAGAACAGGTGAAGACGGCAGGTTTTGTCTACTGAATTTTTTTTCTCAGAGATCACTTCAACAGAACCAAATAAGAAATCATGGCAATCTCGGCAAGATTACTGCAAGTTCTACACTATGGAATGAGAACTACCTTCCGGGGTGCTGGAAGATACTTTTTTCTTTTGGTAAAAGTAATTGTTAGCAGGAATTTACCAGGAATGTACCAGTAATGTGCTAGTTATGTGCCAGTAATGGGTTCTTTGCCAGAAATGTGCCTACAACAGCCTTGAAGTGTTAAGCCCTTACAAACAGCTCCTGAGCGCAAGCTCCCTCCCGTCAATAATTCTCTAAAGCGCACAATGGGGATTTCAGACCAAGAGAAAGATAGCGCCTGCACCGCAGGTCGGTCAAGCGAGTCAACTGACCGAAAAGAGAATGTTCTTCTTGTCCTGGTTGACGGCCCGAGGGTCCGGGATGGCGTCCGTGTGCTTGATGACCGAGACCGACTCTCCGGTCAGGATGGACTGGTCCACTCGCAGGGTTGTCGAAAGGATCTTCATCAGCCGAATGTCCGCCGGGACCTTGTCGCCCACTGCCGCCCCACACGTGCAGAGAAGAACCCCACTCGTGAATCGTACTACAGCACACACGAGGCTTCGGCAAGTAAAGACGAGCAAACCAGGCAGCAGAAGATCACACTGCTATTTTAACGGCGGTGAACCATTTGAGTGAACAAAATTCAACACAACAGCCCGACAGATGCTGTCTGTCTGCAAGCTTGTCAAGCAGCACACCACCACACTTGCTGGACTGCAAGCATAACCATCAAGTCCTCCATGCAAGTGGGTCAGTGGACCCCATGGGTACCCCCGCATAAATCATGACTACACATGTGCATAAAGGCAAAAGAATAGCAGAATGGAAGCAATGCCTACTTCATGACATAGCGAGACAGCCTGTTTTATTAATGTTACGTAGCCGAAATTGCTGGCGTTACGTGTTCTACAAAAGTTGCCAGATACACTTGTTTTCCATTCACCTGTCTCTAACTCATACTCCTTTGAAGAAATACGCTTAATTAAAAAATCTCCGCCAAACCAACGTCGACATTCACAATTCCCAATCCCCCAAGTTGTAGTGCAACAAAATGTCCAGGGCTGCACTACCTGTTTCCACACTTACGGTGCTTTCTTCATTACTAAACAGCTCCTGCTGCTGCAAGGGGCATAATTGCATGCTCTGTACTGCAATCCACCGATATCAAACAAGTTGTGTTCACGCCTTGTCTTTCCAAACATCCAATAATTTTGCACCTGGACTCAAGTGAAGGCAAAGCAATAGCATTCACACAGACCTAGGTTTATCAAAGGGTACTCAAGAGGAAATTAAAAAAATTAAAGCAATCTCCCTTAAGCCATTTCCATGCTTGTGAAATCTGGTGAATCAGCAGAGCCATTGCTGGTGTTCACGGGCGGGCGAGAGCTGACGTTCTAGCCCTTCTGCGGACCTTCTAACCATTTGGCAGCCATGGTGGGAAAACGCATCTGATGGCCACGCTATCTCTTACGTTCTCCTTTCCTCTTCCTTCCTCCTCCCTACCCCCTCAGAATGTGTGCCGAGATCTCGTACTGGACAACCGTCGAGGCAGCGGTGCTATCTGTCATCCCAGTGGGGTACCTTCGCCTGGACGGCCGTCTAGGCAGTGGCGCCATCTATAGGTCCAGCGATGTACCTTCGCCTGATGCAACGGGCAATGCCTGGCTTGACAAGCAATGCCCGGCATAACAAGCACCGTTGGACATCGCGAGCCCCGCTGTTAAGTTAAAAGAAAAAGAAAAAGGAAACGCAAGGCACTCACCGGACACCTCTACGACGTCCCCAGGGACGATCTCCTTGGCACGAATTTTCTGGACACCCTGCTTGTTGGCCCGTATAACCTTGCCCATTTCGGGCTCGTACTCCTTGAGCGCCTCTATCGCACTCTCCGCATTGCGTTCCTGCACAGCCCGGGAAACGGTCTCTCAGTCATCGTCGTCACAACTCTGAAGAGGCAGCGCTCGTGCAACTGTTGCCGAAAACGCTACGCAAATTATTCGGGGAGAACAAACTGGACTGTACAAGCAAGCTTATCAATGGTACATCCACGGGAAGGAGTCGGTGACAACGCCCCCACTCACCTGCCAGACGCCCACGACGGCATTGGCAATCAGGATGAGCAAGATGACAAAAGGTTCAACAAAGGCTGTGATGGAGTCTTCATGCTCCTCAAATAGCGCCAACACCTGCACACCCGGCGGGGAAAGGAAGCGATTCAAACACAAGCCGAGACAGCTTTTCCAGGCAGAGCGGCAAGAGTGAATGTCGGCTCACAATCTTCGCCATCCATCGTCAAAGGATACAAGTCAGTGCACTAAGGGTGAACATATGTACATTTGTTAGCGAGTGCAACTTTTCGCTTCTTGGCACTAAGTTTGCTTACTAATGAAGCCGCTCTTTCCCTCAATGCTTGACATAGAAAATAGGCAAGCAGGAAGGTCTTTATTTATTTAAGCCTGTCGAGAACATAGGCCAACAAAACCCTGAGGGTCAAAGTGTAGTGCTGGAGTAGAGCTTGGATGCACATTTATGCGACAGGTACAAGGGAGATAAAAAGTTCTCTGAGGGGGAGCTACACATGCATTCCATATGGGGCTACGGCACAGATCTTTGCAGCTGTAACAAATCCACGTATCATTTACACTGAGACATTGAGAAAGTTTCCCGGCTAAATCAGATAAAAACAAAAACGCCTTACACCACAGTGCTGCCGAATAACCCACATAACGCATGCACACGTGCGGTCACTGGAGAAGAAAAAAACTTCCACTTACAAATGAAATAACAGCAGCTAATAATAAAATCTTCACTAGGAGGTCGTCGAACTGTTCGAGTATGAGTTGCCACAGAGGCTTGCCTGCAAAAGAGACGAGGAACAAGCATTAAGGAATGCTCATCCAAACATCGATTTTTTGTGTGTAACATTCAGTAGAAACTTTTTAAGAAAGCAAAAGCGTGAAACCCTGTCACTTTCCAACCAAGCAGGTAGCAAAAGATAAATCAGTTATAAAACTAGATCTTCTAATTTTAACGCCAATGCTTGACACACGCTCAATGCTACGACCAAAAAACTGAAATCATCACTCACCCTCTTCTGCAGGTAGTTCTGGAAGATGAAAGAAAAATGGATGCACAAAAAAGTGTTAGAAAATCATCTCGTGCAACACAGGAACCCACAAACCCTCGCCTTTTTGACTAACAGACCCAGACTCATCCCCAAGTGCACATGCTGCAACCTGTTCATTCTTTTCAATGCTCTGTCCAGTGGATGTACTGAGGTCCTCTCACGAACTACCTCGGGATTGCTTGATCAAAGAACCCCTGGAATGCAGTACTGCATCATTTAAACGGCCCAGCACAGTGACGTTCTTCTGCACTAACCAGCACTGCCCTGGTGGGGCATTTCATTCTGCTCCAACTAAGAGGCCACACAACCCCGCATTGCCATTTACCATCAGTGCAAGCCAGACTCCTAACAAAAAACGCGATTACAGCCAGAATACGCACAGGCAGTTTAGAAAGAGACAACTCTGACCCAGCAACGTGAAGTTGGCAGCAATCAACAGGACTACTACTGACATGCCTTCCAAGATCAAGAGATGCTTGCACTAGGGTGCTCAGTCTCAAAACAACCCTGTCCAGCCCCATACATATTACCTATTCTAAAGAAAGAAACAAACTGCAAGATATTTTGACGAAACTCGGAGTACTTGGTACATTAGGAAAAATTAGTTCCCTTGTTAGCCGTAGTACGTCCACGAATCCAAATCGAGTAGCCACTCCCGGGCCTTAATTATTCATTCGGGAGAAAGCCTGTAGCGGGCTCGCTCTTCATGACGAGCACTGGGTCCCGACAAAAATACACAGCGAAGTTACAAATTATCGAAACGCCCACACGTGATACATAACGTCTGGATCTCAGATGGCATGTCCTACGAGGAAGAAAAAAAGATACGAGCATGTTGCCTTGTGTGTGTGTGCGAGTCTGTGTGTCCGTGCGTCGGCCAGCTACAAGCGTGTTGTTTCTCTCTCCCTGCCCTCTGACCCCGCGGCGACGACCCCTACCAGACAAGTTACGAGTGCACATGCAAGTGCACAGAGACGAGAGAGTGCAGCTTGCTGCGAGGCTCGCCATCACACTTACGTCTCGATCTCACCAATACGGTCGGCACCCAGACGGCGTCGGAAGTCTGCCCGTACACAGAAAGGGAAAGAACTTGCCACATTACAAAGGGGGGGAGCACCTCTGACGAGCACTGTTTTTGCCGGCTGTAGACAACCCACCCCCTTCCAAACAGCCGCAATACTCAACTGTGTCAGCACGTCACTGAAACATACCGCCACCACCAGTTGAACAAGGTAGGAAAAACTTCAGCATTCGTGCTTTATGTACCAATACACTAGAATGCGCGTAGTGGAAAAAAAAGTAGTGCTAAACACCCGCAAAAAATTTTTCACGCAGCTGTGAAATCAGTAACATATGCCAAGCTAGTACAGACAGCTTCACACTAAGTTACAAAATAAAATATAAACTGGACTTGGGTTTGTAGAGTGAAATCTCACACCAAAGCATTTCAGTATTTCATTCAAAATAAAAAAAATACGCCACACGGGCTTAGCCCCTCTAGGCACGCGACACACTCTGTCCTGTGTCCCACTGTCTTATGGGTGGATAAGTGGGTGGGAAGAGGGGGGGGGTGAGGGGGCACAATAAAATTCCAGTTTAGGAAAATTTCATTAAAAATGTACCCATATCTTGGCTTCGCAGCCTTCCCCCAGCAGATGTCAACCACAGCATTACAAAGGGACGCCAGTAGTGAACCAGCAACCTTATGCACAGTAACACAGCTACTGCACTACCCAGGCCAGAATTCAGCGGCGACATGAAACAGGCCGCTTCAATTTGGCAGCCCAACACGCAGGCAAACCCCAGCAGCTAACTTGTTTCCTAATGCAAATATGCTGACCTTTACAGCTAGCCAGCTGGAATGCCAGGGCTCCGCAAAAAGTTAGGGACCCAACAGTCAACTGTGCTTGGAAACTTTGTTCGCAACTGCTATCTGTGTATCAAGGCACATTTAATGGGGCCATGAAGACAAAAACGACTTTGATTCAACAAAAAGACTGCTCTGTCCCAGTAACAATGACAACAATTTCATCACAAACTTCGGAAGAATAATGGAGATACTAGTAGGGTAGACAGAAGGAATGGTGGCAACTTCCTAGCCACTCTCCAGCGATTTTTCTACGTCGTCACAGAGTCTTGTTTGCGTGAATCTGATTGGCATCCACTGACCTAAGCCGCTGCCAAGAAACATCATTGGGCCATTTTGGTGGGGCCTCTAGTTCCTAATGATCGCATAACTTGAATGAAAACACGCAGTTAGGCACTGGCCTTTAATAAGTCACTCCTGCCGATATTACATCAGTGCAGCACAAACATTTCTTGCTTTTTTTTTTTCGTTTAGAAGACACTCCACGGCCCTAACAGAGCTGGGTGAGTTACGATGGGATCGTCCTTTCAAACTGCACAACAACGAAGCTGTATTCCATCTTCGTGGCCCCCTTCTCCGCTCACCGTTTGGGCCGTACTTGTCCTGGAGCTTCTTGACCTGCGACTCGGTGAGCCCCCGCTCGGGGTCTGTGCCGAAGTAGTCGACCACCTCCTTGGTGGTCTTGGTGTGCGCCAGCTCCATGGTGCCCGCTCCGCTCAGCCGGGCGCCGCCCCGCTCCGCCGCCTGCCGCTGCTACCGCCTCTACTGGCTGCTGCTGCTGCTGCTAGCGTCCTCCGCCCGTCCGCGGCCCCCTCTGCTGTCAATACTGCGAGCGAGGAAGGAACGGGGAAGGTCAGGGCTCTACGCTCCAAGCACTCTGTCCTTGATCAACTTAAGCCTAACGCGTGCTCTCCAAAGGTTTCTCGTAAGCTTCCAGAGCAGACCATTTCCAGACACGACTCGTAGCAGCACTGAGGCACCATGCATTGATAAAACTGTCAACCTGCAATGCAATCCACACCACCGCTTGCTTTTGGGAACAACCTGTTCCAGTTCCCGGTAGAATTGTGTTGACTAGAGCTACCTTTTTAAGTATTTAAGCCTAACAGGTGCTCTCCAAAGGTGATTCCAGAGTAGACCATCCCACACACGACTCGTAGCAGCACTGATGCACCACACATCGATAAGTGTCCACCTGTAAACTTGCTTAGATTATGAAACCTTTTCTAGTTCCTGGTGGAACTCTAGTAGAGCTACCCTTCACCACAAAGCATGGTGAACGTAAGCCTTACACACACTCTTCCACGTTTACTCAACCACTACCGAAACAGACACTCAAGCTTTACACAACATGGCTGATGCCTCCACACATCGATAAAAGTGATTTAATTGAGCACTGAGTGGCGACCACCTTACAGAGGTTGAAATCATCAGCCCTCATCACGAACGAAAATTGGCCAACAAACATTGCCTCACTACGGGCACATAAACGATGCGCCACCAGTCCGTAGTTTAGAAAAGCAGTTGACCATCCGCTGATCGGATCAACAAAAACTACTGCTTAGAAGCATTTTGGCATTTCAACATCAAATCTGCAGAAACAAAAAAGGTGTATCTGCTTTGCAGCATTACTGTGTTACATTGGAACTAAATAATAAAGGAGAAAAAAAACTTCAAGCATCAAAAGTGTAATGCAAATTATCTTGATAATAAGCACCAGGAAATGGTGCTTGATGGGAGCAGTGCAGTCTTTTGCATGGCAACACAGCCTCTGCCATCTAAAAGCCCAATTTAACAGTGCTGGAATTAATATAGTCAAAATCTAATGACTGCCAAGTGTTGCACGACCGCTTGCAGACACAGGCGCGAAATGAGAGTGCTACGAGCTGTACACACAATCTTTCAGGCGCAAATACGTTCAGGCCCTTCATGCTGACAATTCACACTAGCTTGCACAACACTCAAGGCAGCTGCTGCAGTGAATGCACGTATTGCTTAACGTTGCTAAAGACTGCACATTTCACCTTACATTAAACACTCAACTGAAAGGGTTTACATCTGGGTCAATAACCTGCAGCTACAGATGCAAATCACCAGTTGTACGAATTATGACTGCCCCATTTAGCCGTCCTTCAAGAAACACTGCAACCGTTTGAGACTTTTCTCTAAGTCCTAAAGGCTTTCAGACTGCAGTCAACAAACACATGCAGAACTTAGAATAGGGGGTCACGAAGTACCGCAGCAAGAAATTACCGCTCTACGCCCATCAGTTAACTAAGAAACTTGAATGAAAGATTTTTCTCTCTGTCCCAATACTGGCATTCTTCGAGCGCTTGAATTACGACGTTGGCGCTATGTTGTGCCTACTGGCAGGCTTCCTTTCAGTTAAAGCAATAAACACATTCGATAACCACTTTAAAGAAATCGCCACGAAAGCAACGCACAAATGCAAGGTGTAGCTGATGCTACGAGCACATCACGTGCCGCTCCGTGCTGGCGATAACTAAAGCCTTCACAGTGCTTCCAGACTCGAAGGAAAGAGTGAAAGTGTTTATCGGAAGTGTTGCAGAGTCCTTTTAACAAGGGACTTAAAATTTGAACTCCTGTGGCGGGTTCGGTGACCCTTGCCAAGACCCAGTGCTCGACCGAATGGCTTTACAAGGTGCTTTACAGTCGAATGAACAGGTAAAGCTCGTTAAACCCAAAACAATCTCGTAACACAGCCCATCACATGTTTTACACGTGCAGGCAATTGATTTTTTTAAACTCTCAATGTACCCCTTTCATAAATTAAGTAGGCACCTTGCACGTAAACCGCGCAGTAATTAATATTCATCTCTGCACTTTGATACCTGCATACAGCTAATACTGCGAGTCTTCAATTTTAAAGGGCAAAAAAGCATGCACACATCGCGTGCCACAAAAAAATAAATAATAACAGGAGAGACTGCCAAAGCTACATGGTCTTGCCGAAGCACTTTTTTTTTTAATTTGGAAGCTCAAAGGAAAAAACTGGTGTCAGACGGGATTACAAATTGATTTTAAAACTAGCTTTTGCAAGCATTCCAGAATGTTTTCCTACCTGGTAGACTAATAGAATAAGATTATGTAGAAACAAAGTGACAGGGAAAAAATTTAGTCAATGACAATGTTTCGAGACTAAAAGAAAGTATTTTACTTTCCAAACAAGCAATCGGTGCGACACTCCGAGTTGTAAAGCATATCAAAAATGTCCCCATACATTCTCATGTAAACTTCGCCGCGCGGTTATTTTGCCGCTTGGGTGTTAGTGCATTATCATTCTATTTCCGCTCGAGCAATCCGGTTTTGTGCGTAATGGCATTCCGCGATTCCAACGCGATCCTTCACTGCGGCGAACGCTGTTCAAACACACCCATAGTTCCCATGCACTCCCACTTCCCGCAAAACTTCATTCATGCGTCGAATTTCAACACCTATTGGTACGGTGATCGTGCAAAACGGTTGCAAAACCGAACACGAGATACGCCACGAGTAAAAGCTCGCGCCAGCACCGCATTACCTACACCGCATCAGCTACGAGCAAATCGCATTAGGCAACTTCCTCATTTCCGTCTAGAGGAACCATTGTCTCCATAAGCGCAGGAAACAGGAAAAAAACGACGTGAAAATAAATAAAAAAGCGGCAATAAAGAAAGTGGCCGTGAGCTGTTTTCTCTCCGAGCCAACCTTCCGTTCAGCGATCGGCAGTCGCCCGATCACAGTCGCCCCTCCTCGCTACAATGGCCAGCTACAAAAAGACGGGTGTTCGGGAACGCGTAATAGCAGCCCCGCTGTTCTCGAAGCATCCGCTTTTCGACTTTGGCTCGTGACCAGCGTAGCACCAGAAGCGGGGATTCAATTAAAGGTAGCTCGTACAAACCACGAACGACGTCAGTGTGTGCGTCACGAACGAGAATTCTCACTACGTCCTCTTCTTTTTCTCTCGGCCGCCGCGGCGACCCCGACGGCCACCACCGCTCCAGCCGGTCGGCCCCGGGTGAACGAACTACACGAAGCATGAACGCACGAGAAATTTGCAAGCACGCGGTTGGCCCACGTCGCGACCTGTTCGCTACTTGACGACGACGAAACATCGCGACTGTTGTCCGTCAAGGCAGCGTCGCAACGGCGTGCTGCGGCATTTTCAGCGCTTTGACGAGGCAGCCGGCAAGCGAAAGGCGGCCGACGATCAGGGGTCAATCGGTTTGTTCGACGGCATTAGAAAAATGTCACAGGAGTCGCATCCGACGAGCGTAGCGGTCCCGAAATAACGATTGCGCGCACATGTGCAAGGAAATGAACCCTGCCTACAAATCGTCGGATAATTTAGCGAGTACACGAATTTCATCGCCCTCCTAAGACTCGCGCCTGAGACCGCAAACGAAAATCTTTACGTGCGACGTTGTATGCGAAGCTCCGCACGAAGGTGATGAAACTGTTCGAACCGAACATGTTCGCGGTGCGACGCACATTGGCACCGTGGGAATTCGGGGATCCCTCTGGGATGGACAGATGACCATACATTTCAATTTGCTTCGAGTAGGAGCTAGCGCATCAATATAAATAACCGTTTTTTTCGTTCCGAGTACGCCTGGCACGCTAGCCAACACGGCGGCAGTATGGGCCAGGAATAAAAGTCCCCGAACGGGGGAACCCATGCAAAAGCTTAGGCCTAGTTGATTCATCCGCAAATGCCGGTCCGTACTCTCTAGTTTCAACATCGCTGTTGGTCTGTCCGAGGCCCCGAACAGCGCTAAAACGCCCGAAAAAATTCGTCGAGCAGACGAAAGCTTCACAGAAAATGTGAATACGTACCATCGTACCATTTACACGCGACAGTGAATCCAGCAGAAGTTTCCGTGGCGCGGTGCAGATGACAGGCGAACACACTCAACAAAGTTCATGTGGATTACAGCCATTGGACGTGGCGTCCCCACGTGGACTCCGGAACTTCCTGTCTGCGCATCTCGACGCGAAATACGTCACGTCCGGGAATTTGAGGCACGTGGGTATGACGTCATGTGGCGCGTACCATAGATGCGCGCGAGCGGTTTTGTTTTTCGTTTCCTGTGGCGCAATTTTTTGTTTTGTTTTCCGAGCGGGTACTCTTTTTGTTGCTGTTGAGTCGAACGAGCTCCGAAGTCGCGCCTGTGTACGCGGCCGTGGAAATCGGCAGTGCAGTTTGCCGCAGCCGTTTTCGTTCCGTTCGATCGTTCGGTGCTCCATCCAACTGCGATGATATTGCACAAAAAGGGAACCCCGTTACGCCACGACAGCTGCTACCCTCTCACGAGGCGCAACCGCGCTGACTGATTGCCTTTCACGTGGCGGCAGGAGACTACACACCATATGCCTTCGATGTCTCGACGTAACTCCATGCCCACGAACTAAATTGGCAGGAGAAGCGCTTACCTAATTTTGTTCGACACAATAAAATTGATCGTATTGTATTACGTTAGCGACGCCACACGGATGTAACCGTGGATGGAAGCAACGCCCACACCCACTCACGCTTCTCTTTCTCCTAACCTTAGATTTGGCGCGAAATTTGTTCACCACTTTTTGCTACGTTTTATAATCAATTGCACGTAAACATCCCAGGCGTTAGGAGGAATAGGACGCTTGGTTTAAACTCTTGCGCCGCATATAAGAGTGCAAAGACGAAGAAAAAGTCACTCTTTTGTTTTATGATTGATCTGAAACGTCATAAACTTCCGAAGGTGCTGAAGAAAGGATCGGGGTCTTGGCAGTCACGAAACAGGAGCCCCTCTAAGGAAAATAAAAATCTGCAGACTAATGACAGCTACCAAAGAATCTAGGCGGAATAAACGGGCCTTTATCGTACATTAAAAGAAATTCCATTCTCTTTTCAAGACAAGAAGGTTAAAGGCACGACTGTCTCTATAAATGAAGTTGTGCGAGACACAAATACTATTTATATTCTCAGAGACGGTATATAGGGACAATTTTCACTTTCGCAAAAACGTTTCCGTGTGCGTAAAAATAGTTGTTCCGTGTTTTGTATTGACAGTACCGTCGGGTGAGCTGTAAACTTCAAGCAAATCTTCATGCGGGATCGTCATAGTCGTTCCAGTGAGCGTACACAACGCTGTAGTGTAAGCTCCCGCTAAGATGGACTCGGTTAAGACGAACAACATTTTTGCTCTCTTGTAACGTCCACAATGCAAAAAACCTCCGCATAAGACGAATTGCTGATAATGCGAACAAATTTGTACAGGTCCCTTCGAGCTCGTCTTCACGGGAGTCTACAGTATATGCATTCTTGCTTTGCACGCTGAAAAACCACTGAAACGCGACGTGACCAACTGCGACTACGTGTGTACGGCGGCGCGTATCACTGCAGGGGACTACATGAGCGCAAATTTTGGAACTCTTCGTAGTCGTTGTTTGACTTCTTTTTAAAGTACCATAGAAATTTTATTATGTATTTATTTATTTAATTTATTATATTTATTATTTTATTTAAATACTCTCAGGGCCTCGAGGGCGTTGCAGAAGGAGTGGGTCGTACAAGTTTTTTAAAAAGAGTTTGATATGGCCATCTTGAATAATGAAGCTTCAGTGATGCTGGCGATCGAAGCGGGGAGGTGGTTCCATTCCGTAGCAGTTTTCGGTACAAATGAATTGAAGCACAAATGAATTGAGGCACAAGCACTTTAGCGATTGCCTTTCCACCACCTCGTCCCCCAGCCCCCTAATATTTTTCCGAAGTATGGCGGCAGTGCGGCAATGCGAAGACATTGCGCGGATCCGTTCCATATTAGGTCGCTTATAAGATATATAGACACTTCTTCGGGTATAATGCATGCATATTCAAAGCAAAATATCTCCCCGAAAACACATCGCCATGGCGCTATATTGCCACATTTGGAACCACTTTGACACTGCTTTGGAAGTACAGGCATTTCTTTATTCCTTTTTACGCGGCCTTCATACGGCCGAGGTTTCCAAAGACGGCGGTCGTTTATTGTCGCACAAAGGCGCGCATCTCACGTTAACGGGTGGCGGCCATTGCGAAGACACTGGCATCTTGCGGAAGACCGTGTCTCGATGCTTTCTTCTGACTCGAAGGCTCTACACGAATGCATCTCACAGCAATTTTATGCTGCCGGACAGCGTTTTGAAAGCCAGCCGTTTTACTGGCTTCGGCGTTGCCACATCGTTTGCACGACTTGACAGGTCGAACACGTTAGGCCTACGCGTCGCGTCAGCCTAACCAACGCCGCCTGTTTACAGGCGGCCTCGGCTTAACACGTTTCAACCACAAAACACGCCCAAGATTGGGCATCCCCCGCTACACGAATAGATGTTCTCATACAGGTTTCCGTTGGCATATGTTTTTAATACTGCAACTACCAGCCGACGTGACACTGTCTCATGTAGTGCGTATGTAGTTCCTGTCTGTATGTCTGTCTGTATGTATGCTATGTATGTATGTTTCTGTATGTATGTATGTCGTATGTATGTATGTACTGTATGTATGTATGTATGTATTATGTATGTATGTATGTTATGTATGTAGAGAGCGAGAGAATGATGAGGCTTTGAAGATGGTCAGCAGATAGAAATAATACTTCGGAGAAGATATCGGCCTAAGACCTCTGCCAACGTTTCGACAAAAGGACTTGTCTTTTTCAATTTTTCAAGGCCTTGAAAAAGACAAGTCCCCTTGCCGAAACGTCACTCAGAGAACACCGCCATACCTTTCGTTCAAGGCAAGATGAAATTAGAGCCGCACAGCGCACACGTCACACGCACTCCGCGCTTTATCACGGCCGGGCCAGAGCGGGGGCACTCGCTTGCTCTAGCCCCACCATGATAAAGCGCGGAGTGCGTGTGACGTGTGCAGCTCTGAGTCCTGTCAGCACGTGGGCATGGCTTTGCGACGCTTTGCATTCGTCGCGTTCCAGATGTGCGCGTCCTGAGGACTGAAGTACTCAGCCTATAATTCTGCGGGCAATTACATTTTCGAAATCTGACGCTGGATATCGGTTTGACGATGATCCTGTACAATTTCCAGATTACAATCACACGCCTAACTGCAATAATTAAAAAGTTAATGAACAAGTACGGGTTAATTGTTGCCCTAAACAGCAATTGGAACTCGTTTTATTGCATCCGCCACGGCCCTGACCCCTTCGCGCAAGAAAAGCAATTTTACCAGCGAAAGCCAATTTTTAAAAATAACTTAGTCTTCCCCCTGAAACACCCTGTATATATGAATGCATGCATATATATATATATATATATATATATATATAGATTATATATTATATATATATATATTATTATAGCTATATATTATATAAATATATAGATATATTATATATATATATATATCTATATATATTATAATATATATTGAGAGGCAATGTCAGGAGACTTGGCGGGCGACGTTTATTCCGTGAGCGGCACCCCGGCAAGAACAGGATCAGTCACGATGGCGAAGATGGCGCGTTCGAGAAAGACGAAGAATGATGAGATGATGATGGTCGCACATAATGCAGCGACGACGACGAAACGTGAAGGTGGTATTGGCCAGTCATAATAGTCAGCTATGGCCTGATGACGGGACATTTAAGATTCGCGCTTACAATATATATACAAACATCTTGAGGTTTTATATATAAACACGGGACTTTAGATATCTGCCAGTGTTTGCGTCTGGTGAATGGTTGCCAACGTTTCTTCTTTTGGCGGCGGCAGCTAGTGCTTTTACGGATAGTAGAACGGACAGCCCGCTGCGGCTAACTGAAGAAATCATGAGTGGTGTCGTGTGCGCCGGTCCTACAAGCGCGTGTCAGCGGACGAGGCAAGCGCGAGCGGAGCAGCTGTTGTATAGACAAGAGGCGCAGCTGCAGACGGCGGTGTCGCATGCAGAGTCAAAGCCCACCGCCGATATTAGAGATCGCTCCTCACAGATCCCCCGCTGCGTGCGAGTTGTTGAACACGAGGCATCAATATACGATGGCAGTTGACCTTTTCCCCGAGAAAGTGTCGTCGAGTGTAAGGAATTAAACAATTAAGGCTGCAGGCAGGCCTGCACGTTGCGCAGAGCTGCTACTAATTAATCACCGTTGAAGTTGTGTTTCGCTCCTTATTCTTTTTAATAGAAGCTTATACGGCTGCGGTTTCGTGTGTTTTTGATGTCCGCGAACAAAAAAAATTGCCGCAGCTTGCACTAGTGGTGCAAGGCTATATCCTGGAAAAACAGCAGATCTGGCGGCCCTTTTCTCTTCGTCGGAGACCCGGCTGTTGCATCTCACATGCATTTCCGAACTTGCCGCTGAAAGTTCTCCATGACTGGTAGGCCCAGATCATTTTCTCCGCAGCCTTTCACATCTCTCCCAAAGTGGACCGCGTCAGCACCAGGGATTTATACACCCCCCCCCCCCCCTAACACCCCCCCAGAAGGACTTCGACCACCCCCCCCCCCCCCCCAAATATTCCACAACCACAAGCACCCTGCATGCCTAGGGATTTATACAATACCCCCCCAAACATCCCGCCGACACGCCCCCAAAATCGAAATTCTGCATAAACCCCTGCACGCGCTAGATCCCGCGGCAACCGGCTTCCCGAACTCGGCGCCTGCAGTGCTCCCCACTTCAGGCTCGAACGCACGTGGATTGGCGAGCACAAGAGCACGCGAGAGATCACGCCACGAGCGCTGGGCAGAGTGTTCTCGAAGGTCGAGCTGGCCGACGCCAGGCGCTCCTCACGAGGCGCTCGCTCACGTGCGCTCGGTATTTTTTCTTAGTATTTTTTTGCGAGCTCCTCACGTGGCGGAAGCCAACGCGCAAGCCTGGACGACGCCGGGCGCTCCTCACAAGGCGTACGCTCACGTGCGCTCGGTCTTTGGTATTCATTTCTGGTAACGCTATGCGGTGGAACTAAAGCTTAAACAGATCCGCTGTTAAAACTGCTGCGGCTCCCCGTGTCTTTGAAGCGCGAGCCGTTCCATAAGGAGATGCGTTGGAAAACGAACGTCCCAGTGGGTTTCCTGGCTATTAGCACGCGGTGCCATCAAAGCAGCGCGCAGTTTAAAACGTCGCTTGCACCTCAATATTAAACAGATTTGTTGCAAGAATCTGCGAATATTTGTTACAAGAATCTGCAGATTTGTTACAAGAATCTGCGAATACAAGAATCTAATCTTGTAACAAGAGTCGCGCTACAAGAATCTGCGAATCTGTGCGCGTACTCTGAAGCCTAGCGCAGTGTTACATACCCACGGAGTAGCCCGTACCGGCAGCGTATATATGCGTTCCTCTTAGTGGAGTACAGCCAGCCGTCACCTGAGCTTGCTTATGGGGTTATATCACAGCATAAACGTACCTATAGAGCATACAAAACCACCCGAACTGAAATAAATAAATGCCAAAACGGACCTGCAATGGTTGAAAACCACTGTGTAGAAAAATATTCAACAAAAATAGCCGAAACCGACCTTAAAGGCGGAAAACCTGCAAAAACGTGCAAGAAGCAGTAGCTGAAACTGACCAAAATGCAACGAAAATACCTGAAACGCCATTTATAATGCATAAAGATGTCATAAATAGATTATATGTGTGATAAGAAATGTTAATATTCAAATATGACAAACTCTTGAAAATGAAAACAAAAAGCGGTAACGGGATTTGAACCGTTAGGATGTTTGCTTCGCAGGAGCCGGACTACTACGAGACCAAGGAATTAAATTGAGGGCTACATGCACGTGGACATAGCTTCAAACATACCCTTGATGGCGCAATGCGTCGCTTGGCTATGCTGACTAGGACACGCAACAGCGCTTTATAAGCAGGACCTCTTGCTGCTTCCGCAGGATATTCCGCGGTTGGCGCAGCCGAAACGACGGTCAATCTTTGTTGTTAAACTGCCTCTGCGTTGTGTTAATTACTGTGCGGCACTCGTGTCTCATATTTAATGGGTGAACATACATTGGCGGCTTCATCCGGGAATTTATCTATCTGTATGCAGCGTGTGACACGTTGAGTCCCACAGGTACACGCGTTCGATGTGATGCAATTAATAAAAATATTTTATTTAATTAATGAGAGGACATTTATTAAAGGGCCCCAGTGTCTAGGGCTTCCAAGGGAAAGCATAAGCACAGGTGCATGTGAGGTGATGATCTCCTGGCCAAAATGGATTCGCACTGTCAGACAATTCCCTCTCGGGAATATTTCTACAAATTTTCATGACCGTTTTTGTCTTTCTGACTGCACTCGCGACCGATGTCAGCTCCACCGCATGCTTGCGGCGTCGAGCTGTTAAACAGGCCCGTTGAATGCTTTCTTTTGACTTTCACTCATTTAACTGGCCAATGACTTGGCGAGGAATGTGTTACCGAAGTGCTAATGCTTACGTGCGACAGTACCAGCGATCGTTTGTGCTGAAATGACCTCACGGGACTTTGTTTTGGGTAACATTTGATCCCATTATGGTCTTCCCCGGGAAGTTGTCTTTCCTTTATTGCGCACCTCTTTGCAGCGAAGGGCTCTTTACAGGCCGTAAGGCGATCGTTTGCAGCGCGCACGTCCGCGAGACACTCACGCGTCTGCTATTTAACAGGCATGGCGGCAAAACATTGAAAGGACTGTAAAATTCCCTTCAGACCTGCGCCGTGGAGTGACAAAGGGCAAATAAAGCTACTTCACAGGCGGTCGTTGAAGTTGTCGACGTAATTAAGGACGACTCCTACAGCCTTAAAACGACTGCTACAAAGAAATGCTACGGAAATTCCTTGAGACAATCAATAGCGCCTTTTACCGCTACTGTCTCTTACAAATTATCAGGATATAAATTTTTTACTAAATTGGGCTTAAAACAGTCTGTATTTGCGCCCGTCCTCTTGATTCAAGTGCAGCACTCACACTGGTCAATGGCACGAGTCAAGGAGTGATTGAATGATAAAAAAGACATTTAAATCAATCTCCCGATACAGCTTAAGCTTGTCCCTGGTTTTTTAGAATAAGGATCCGAAAGAGTGTTCCTTCATCCCGGATGCGTACGTATACACACACACGCACATACGTACATACGTACATACATACACATCAGACATACATACATACATAACATACATACATACATACATACATACAGACATACTTGCATACATACATACATACATACAAAACATACATACATACATACTAATACATCATGCATACATACATACATACATACATACATACATACATACATGCATACATACATACATACATACATACATACATACATACATACATATACATATGAGAGAGAGGAGGAGGGGTGACTATCACCCCTCCTTTATCGAAGGCTAACGATGAAATACGGAAAGAACAGTGGGGATCCAAAAACAGCCAAGGAAACCAAAAAAGAGGCAAGGCAGATTGAAACGAATAAATGGAGGGAAAAATGGAAGCTAAAACGTCGTTAGAGATGTACAGGGCTGAGAAGATGAACATCAGAAAGGAAAATTTCTACGATAATTCCCAGGGCAGTGCTTTGCTTTTTGAGGCTAGAGCAGGTTGCCTGCGAACTAAGAGTTTTGTGGGGAAGTATTCACAAAATGATGGGGTATGCGTGGTCCGCGGAGAAGAAACAAACTATGCGGCACATAGTGTTAGAATGTGAGGGTATCCATCCAAATCTACATGAAGGGAATATTGGGCTTCCAGAAGCCCTAGGATTTAAGGGTATCATAGAGGAAGTTAACTTCAAGGCTGTCGAGGGGACGAAAAGAAGATTAGAATGCTGTAGGACGAAAAGCAGAGAGGGGAATATTGCCTAGGACAGTTACCACCTGTAACAGGGAAAAAAAAGTATTTCGGGCCTAATAAGCTTTACTGCCTGCCCTAAGCAGCGCTAGTATTAAACAAGAGTCAAAACATGTTATATAGTCCTTTTTGGTAAGATACATGTCATCACCCCCCATACAAAGAAACCAATAGGAATCATCATCATCAACATCATCATCATCATCATCAAGATACTTAAATCGATAAACCTCCGGATCCAACTGTACCATGTCCCTGGATGTTTGAAACTGGTGAACGCACATGCTGTTTAGTGTGAACGTGTGTATGTGAAATTGGTGGCTGTGAACGCACACGCCGCCGTAAATGCAACTAAAGTGAAAAGGAGAGATATAATTACACTCCAACCAATAAGGTCTCGCGTATCACCGCACCTTGACTGCGCCCTCGGCCGGAAGCCCCAGGAAAAGCCCACTTTAAGTCGCCCAAGCCGCAGCTAAAGAAGGGTGCATCATAGAGCAACAAGAAGCCAGGTAAGCAGCACAGGCCTGGAATATTAACGTTACAGGGAAGAGCTGGAAGGCGCTGGTTGTGACACCACCCGGCACACCGCTAGGCGCGCACGCTGCGTCGAGCCTCGAGTTATGGCGCGGCCACGGGCCCTCTCGACGCTGCACTGGGTGGGAGTGAGGCAAATGGAGCGGAGGCCCGACCCGGAGCCCACTGACAATGCGCGGCTAACGAGTGGCGACCACTGCGACGGGCAGGGCTAAACATAGGCGACGCGACACAGCGCCACACTGCTGAGTGGTGGGATGCAGGGCTGAGAGGGAGGGCAAAGAAAGAGGGAGAGAAAAGAAACGAGAGTGATTGCGCCGACTACATGAAGTTCCAATTACGAACAGCGATGCGCCACCTCTCGGGCGACGAAGGCAACGACGCGTGAGCGCACACAGCGTAACGCCGTTTAGTTATACACTAACGAGAAAAAAAGAGCAGATATACACCGCCTGCACTGCCTCGCTTTGCAGCAACTTGCAATTTATTCCTAGGCGGACAGTTATGTTGTGAATAACAATCTGCGCACTCCATCTCGCCTAACTGAGTTGCTTTGCCGCGTCTACCCAAGCGAGTGCCTTGCGTGCGCCTCCCTTCAGATTATTTCTAGCGTTTAAGATTTTAAGAGAACGCGTGAAAGCAGACAGAAATCTCAAGCCCACCGGAAAACCCGAGGCGAGTAAATTCGTTAAGCCGACGAAGACGTTCTCAGGGGGCGCACGAACCACTCTTGTGCAAGGCGACCATGCATTCGGCCGTCCCCTAGAGCTTCGCAAATTGCATGCGTGTCCTCTTAAGACCTGAGCTTTGCTCGAGTCTATGCGCGCCAATCTCTCTCTCTCTCTCTCTCTCTCTCTCTCTCTCTCTCTCTCTCTCTCCGATAACTGCGATTACTTCGAGCAATGTTTTCAGTGCCCGCAGTTGTGCCAAGAGAGCAAAGCCGAGCGGATGCTGCTCTGCCAGATTGATTGAGAGCAGGGTGTCAACCTTGTATCCAGCCCGGCTACTGCACGAGCCGCCCGAGCACGTTGTCTGTCCCCTACGTGTTGTTAGTAATGTTTAAGGCATTCGATGCCCACGGAAAGGGACTGGTCGAGCTGCTGCGATGGAGAGGTATTCAGATATTATCGCTTAGTGCGGGAATGGAGGATAGCGTTGTGGCTTCTCCTGGATTTCGTTTAATCGTTTTAATGTTTGCGTGGAGAGAGTGCCGGCCACATGCGCGCGAGGCTAAATCTGCTAAACACTACGGCACACGGCCCTCCCTCGTCAGAAGTGGAACCTAAATTACAACCTAAAAACGAATCTGGTCTCGCTCCCTTTAATATCACCAAACATATTTCCCACGGTCGGAGTCGTGCTCCGCTGGTGGAAACCATTTTGATACTGACGTTATGTACGAAACATGTTTGCTTATGATAGAGCACCTACGCAGTGTGTAACGTAAAAGAGCGATTTCCGCCCCTCCTCACAAAAATTGAATATATATATATATATATATATATATATATATATATATATATATATATATATACTATCCCTTCCTAAAGAAAGTTGAGAGAAGCGTGAAAAGCCACGATTTTTCGCGCACTAAGTAAAGGCACCTAGGAATGATCTAAATGTATACCAATACGCGATTTTTGAGATAAAGGCATACAATTGTACTCCTTCATTTCTTCATGACCAATGCGTATATTGTGTTATCTCGAACCGTTCCTTTTTCGAGATTTTAAACTGACCGTTTTCCCACAATAAAAAAAAAAACTTGGTTTCACGCGCGTGAAGTTGTCTTAGCGGGTAATTGTCGTGTAATATGTTTCGGGATACTTTCAATGACACGACGAGATTTAGAGCCGTTTTCTGTAATCGCACTCCCTTTGTAGACGGCCATGCTTCACTGCAGAACATGCAATGTGGGAAAGCCAGCTTGCAAAGGAAAAAAAAAAACAAGCTTTTACCGATAATCTGAAGGTCGGCTCCACCTGAAAACACAAATGCATTGCCGAGAAGACATTTTCCCAGCAGCAATGTAAGCCGTCTCGTATCAAAATATGAACGCCCTAGCACATTTCTTTTTCATTTTTCATGGAAGCTTTTCGGTCGGCCGACCAGCCTATGGGGAAATGAATTAGACTTTTGACAAGACGCCATAGTCCCACTGAAAAAGCTTTCGCTTTAAAAATAGTGAAACACGTCCTTTAGACCCGCCGCGGTGGCTCAGTGGCTAAGGCGTTGCGCTGCTGAGCACGAGGTCGCGGGTTCGATTCCCGGCCGCGGCGGCCGCTTTTCTGATGGAGGAGAAAAGCAAAAACTCCCGTGTGTACGAGATTTCGGCGCACCTTAAAGATCCCCAGGTGGTGAGAATTAACCCGGAGCCCTCCACTACGGCGCGCCTCATCGCCTGCGTTGCGTCGGCGCGTTAAATCCTACAATCAATCAAAAGACGCCCTTTAGCGCAGAATATATGGAGGATAGGTGAACGGGGGGATAAATAAAATGTCAAGAACATGGCTTCAGCGAGGACGCGTGTCGGCTTTTTATTGGCGATGAACCGATCAGAAGTAGCCTTCTCGTCTTCATGGGGTGCACATTTTTCTTTAACCTATTATAGTGGCAGTTGAGAGCGCTTCTTCTGGCGAAAAGCGTCGCCTGTGTACAAAAATTACCTTTTCCATAACGGCCTTCGTTGTCATCATCCACGAAAAGTTGGCAAAGAAGATAAATGTGCCCTTTATTGGCGCCTTATTATCCATCCACAGATCGATCTTAAATTTTAGGGACCTTTAAAAACAAGAAAATTTCAGCTCTTAAGCTTAAGAAGTTTTCTTGCGAAAGCCTCTTCCCAAGCCGCATGGCAACGTAGGATGCGTTCATAAACAAACACTGGAACAGAATCAAGTTTTCTTTTCAGTACAAATATATAGTATTTTATAACTTTTCGAGAGTTTGTTTCGGCGCGAAAGGCGTTTTATTTTCCGAGAAATAAAGATTTCCCGAGGGATATTATTTGTTTGCTCATTGCCGTCTCGACAAAATTCTTTTGTGACTCATGCATAGTTTGACGTCAGAAGTCGTGAGTCAGGCACCGATTGTGCACGCTGCTTATTCCCGCAACTGCCAGAAACGCTTCTGTGATGTTTGGAAGTACGTACGTCAAGGCTTTCCTTTTTACGATCACCCTCTGAACAAAATTGGCCGATCCGCTTTCACGATTAACGACGCCACAAAGTCGTGAGAACGGCGAAAGGAGCTTTTTAGTAATTGCCGAGTTGTTAGTAAGCGTTGCACACTTGTGCGGCAGTCTCTCGACATAAGCAAACTTTTTATAGCCGTTGTTACGTTACGCACGGCGCACACACCTCAAAGAAGCTGTTGGCGATGACTAAGTAATACGAAGAATTGCCCATGCTTACTGGTAAGCTTAAACAGGCAGAGCACACACTGGGGCCGGAGACGTGGGGAGACGTAGAAGAAGCCGGAGACGTATAGGGTCGTTTCCCGTCACGCGTGATAAAATGTATTGAACAATAAATACATTTAAAAAGAATGATTCCCGGTGTAGGGAAGCCACGTCCCCAAGACGGCGCGTAAGGAGGCACCCGAGTCACGTGCTCCATATACGATTCCACAACCCGCAAAGAAACGCCTGGAACCTCGGGTTCTCACGGGGCACGCGACTCTTCGAATGGTCATGCTAAAAAACGTCAGGCTGTTCGGAATGGCATTTCCGCCGCGATGTCCGCTATTGACGCAGGCCCTGTGTCCGCGGGTGACGCACAAGCCTATTTTGCCCGAAACCGCGCCGAAGACAGCAGCGCGTTCGTCAGAGACACAAGAGGTTGGGCAGGGGAGGCAAAGCGGCAGCCACTGGACCGAAACAGCCTTGGCATTTCAAATGCCATCGGCCCTCCTCCTCCCCTTCTTACCCCTTTTCCTCTCCCGTCTTTCCTCGCCCGACGCTCGTCCCGCGCTTCCACGCAACGTCTCACCACCGAGAGAACGGAAAGGGCGACACCCTCAAGCGCACAAGGAATCGCGGAAATGCGGTTATGCTATTGGACGAGTGATCCAGCGTTGAGGCGCGCCGAGCTTGGCACTGGGGAACGACACAAGGAGAAGAAAGGGCGGAGAAAAAAACAACGTTTACGGCCTTATCGCTAGGTGGTGACGGTCCGCGGCGCTTCCTCGTGGCTTTCAATGGAGAAGGGGTGGGGTTTCAGCTCGACGTTAACGCATACTTGTTGACTTTTAAATATAGGCGAGCGCAGAGCGGACGCGCCGCGGTTGCGCCGGGAAAACGGTACTCTCGCGGCTTGCCTTCCGTTATCTTTTTTGTGGCTGCTCCTCCTTTCTCCAAGTTCCCTTTCCCTCTTCCTATCTCCCCCCGCTACCGGGTCTTCGATGTACGTTTTGGTGGCACCGGGAGGAAATGGGTTTAACATCGAGCGCTTTCTCCGCGGACCCCGCATTCGTTCCGTCTTCTCTCGAACGTTTGCGCTCTGGTTCTCTCTAGCCTATCCTTTGTGGGAAGCGTGAAAGTGTGGGCATCGATGTAGACTTTATTTATTTACACGACGCCTTTGCGAACACGAATATACTTCTAGGCAGTCGTAGTGAAAACAAGAAGTGTAATACACCCACGTGCGTCACATTTTCGGCTCTGGGGAACTTCTAAAATGTTTACTTTTTTAAAAGTATAAAAATACGTATGTAGGTATATACTATGTAGACAACTGCAGTAGTACAACCTTCAGGAGTGTCGTGAAACTTTTGTAAAAATCCCGATGGATGGTACCCTTTTCGTTTCCCCTCCAGTTAGTTCCTTCTAGGAACGCATAGCGGAACTCCTTTCTTTGGGGGGGGGGCATGAGGACGAGGGGGGGGGGGCGGAGCCAGGAGGCGCCGTGAGGGGATGGTGCATGAAAACATTAAAGTCTATATTTGTTGCATATCTGTTATGGCGCACGCTTACCAAGCGAAGTCATCCTTTTGCTTACGGCGTGCCCCTACTCCAATGGCCCGCGCGCCGGCGCTCGGCCGGTGATGTCACACTCCCCCGCGGAGAAGCGCCGTGCTTTGCTCCGGAAGCTTCCCCATGATGAAACACAGATCCGGCTGGCTTGAGCTTGGTATGCTCACGCTTAAAATTTTTCTCGGGATACTCTAGCCTGCTTACGTGCATTGAAGGCGAAACTTAGGCATACTATTGTGACGAGTATACCTTCTATATTAACGCTGCCCCGTCGACACAGCAGCTACGCTTTTTAGCGTCCTGAATACACCTTAATCCACTTTAACCCACATGAACTAGGGTAGATTACGGTACGTTAAGATAAATTAATTTTAACCCGCATTAATTTATCTTAACCTACTTTAATCTACTTAATCCACTTTTATCTCGACCTTACAAATTATTCATATCAATCGCCAATCAATTAGTATTCCACCTTAATCTGCATTATTTATTCTTAGTCCATATTTATCTACCTCAGTCCACCTCAATCCACTTTATTCCACCTCAATCTATCTTAATCTCACCTTAATTTAGCTTACTAATCAGTACTGTCCATCACTAATGAATCCTTAACTTTGGTAATCAATAGTTGGTATGCTTCTTTGGTTCGCCTCTGGCCTTCCTTGGGTTTTGTACCGTTCGGTCGACGCCGGGGTCATTCAAGGTCACCTTCCAGTGAGACATATGTATAAGCTTTCAATAACGCGACACTGTTATGGAAACGGGAGGGAACACAAGCCACCGAGGCCATAAATGAACGGTGAGCCCGCTAGCTGCACAAATGCACGGGCAGTGCGGTGAAGCGCTGGAGTAGGAGGGACACATCGAACCCGTCGGGAGTGGAATCAGACAGATTATTCCGAAAGAACGCCCACACAAAGTACAAAGATACTAAGTGAAAAGTACGGGATGGGCGATCTTTCGGGTCAGGTGCGAAAAACTAGAAAAAAGTGACCGCACCGCGAGCCAGAACTGCGGAGATATAAAAAAAAATACCAGATGGGCGAACGTTTGGCTCAAGTGCGGAAAGGACGAAAAAGTGACCGCATCAACACATGAATAGATGATTCGCGTCTATGTTGTTCACTCATCGGCGCCAAAGCCATCGATTTTAGGGGGTGGGCGATCCTTGGGGTCTTTTAGTAAATTGAATATTTCATCCCTAGAGGGGGATTGATTGATTGATTGATTGATTGATTGATTGATTGATTGATTGATTGATTGATTGATTGATTGATTGATTGATTGATTGATTGTATAGGTTTAACGCGCCGACGCAACGCAGGCGATGAGGCGCGCTGAAGTGGAGGGCTCCGGATTAATTTTGACCACCTGGGGATCGTTAACGTACGCCGGAATCTCGTACACACGGGCGTTCTTGCTTTTGACCTCCATCAAGGGGGGGATGGGCGATGTTTCGGTGGATGGGCGTTCGCTCGGAACTTTACGGTAATTTTTTTTTTTTTTGCGTGCGTCTGGCGCTTTTTTCCCCTTGCGCTTTATAAACGCTTCCGAATCAAGCAACACATGTAGCCAACATTTGGCTACCCTGAAATAAGAAACGAGTACCGTAGTAAGTACTGAAAACAGTACAGAAGGATTCAAGAGAACAGGGAAAGGCTTTGCGGAAAAAGTGCGCGCCAGACTGGAGGTTTGAGGACCGTATGCAGAAGGAATTATGGCACTATATACCATATGCTGTGCAGGCGTATCATCGACAAAGTGTCAAGAGATCTTCGTGTGGGGGGAATGGCAGCAATTTCTGTTACAGCATAAACCGCCAATAATGAAGTCGTATACGGCACACATGGTAACAATCTGTTCTTAGGGATTCTGATCATGGAAACTACACTGTCCCCTAGACGTCTTATTTATTGTGTATGACTTCATCAGTGACTCAATTTTTATGTTTAAAATACCGCCTCAACAGACGCTGCGCCGTCGAGCACTTGACTACGACGAGAGAGAGAGAGAAAGAGAGAGAATAAACTGCTAATAGCATAATGGCGAGGAGTCTGCAGTCCAAATCCCCTTCGAGCTCTCCCGGCTTCAAACAGGCCTCAACGCCAGTGGGCACCGATCCTCTAGGTCGGAGCTGGTCAGAGCTCTCTCCCAAAGCTCGTAAGATGAATGGAAGGGATTAGACGAGTGTGGCAGGGTGTGGTCGCAGCCCCATACCGTGCGGAAGAGGGTCCCGGGGCCTCCGAAGAAGCGGCGTAGCGGGGAATCCCTGCCGTTTGGTACAATATGTGGAATTTAGTGGTGGGGGGAAGGTATTTGTATTGAGGGAACGGCGCTGTCGTTTGTGCTCGCTGGAGAGTTGTTTATGAACGGGTGAGTGGGTGATTCGTTCGTGGTATGTGATCAATAAGATTGGCTCCTGCTATAGAGAGGCCGATCGACTACGTCGACATATCCTTCGAACGCGTGTTAACGCGCTTTGTATACATTACGCGGCTGCGTTCGGTTTGAAAAACTCCAGAGCTTCAGAATATCTTGAGTTAAACAAAAAAAGTCATGCAGTTGAAGAACTATGTCAGAAAGCACTGGGCACAAAAGAGTCAAGCATCATGAACGCACGCATTGTACATTCAAATGCGTGCTGGATAAGAGTCTCAATAGGAAGTTTTAGTATAGCGGAAAGCACCACTTTAGCTCGCCCATATCGTTAGCGGGCACGCTAACCGTAGCATAACGAGGCGCTCTCAAGACTGAGTCGAAGCCCACCGAGACCTGCGTTCGCAGTGTGGGCAGGCATGGGGCATGCTAAGAAAAACGCATACCAAGGAACTAGAAAACCATTTCGCAAATAGCGAGAAAAAAATTTCGCGTACAAACGTGGAAAGATGTTGGAGGAACTCAGCGAAATGTCCACAACACCATGCATGAGCAGAAGCCTGTGAATACGCGAGAAGCATGGCGAAAAGGTGAATCTCCCCCCCCCCCCCCCCCTTTTTTTTTGTCTTTCTTAAAAAGCTGAGGAACTCCCTACGTATAGAAATTTGGCTCTCACGTTAGCCAAATGAGCCCAAACTTTCTCCCAAGTGAGCCGACGCGTGTATGCATTGTGTCTCTCAGAGATTAGAACCTCACCACAGGGAGCATTTTGTACGCTGCTGCCCCAACAAAGAAGTGGGAGCAAGCGGTTCGATAGAAATCCATAAATCGAACTTAAATTGCACTTTCTCGACCGGTGCACGAGCGGCGCTACTTCGCATGCGCGCAGCTGTTTCCAGCCTTGCGAGGACGCGCAAAGAGGAGCAGGAAGTGGTTATTAAGGACAGGAGGGGAGAGAGATTCTCGGCGAAGTTCTGCCTGAAGGCACAGCGACCGTTACTTCGTCTGCTATGAATACCTCAATCACACCGCCGTATCCCAGGCAGCAGCGGTATAGAGGCTTACCGAGCCTACCCAACCACGTTGCACGGATGCGTATTTGAAACTTCTGAGCATGCGCCAAGTAAAAGGAAGAGAGAAAAAAAGATGGCGGTGTTCCCAGAGTCTTCACTGCGCCAGCGAGACAGTGAAGCGGAGCTCACGTAAGGCGACACCGGTGGACGACTAGCGAAAGCGCAGCTGCTCCTCGCATGTAAATGAAGAGCAGCCCGGTGAGTGATCGAAGCCGTCGGGAAAAAGTTCGATTTCCCACGGACGAGCTGGCCATTCCTGAAAGCCGTGTGTATATGTAAATGGTTGCGCCTGTCTCACCGCGCATCTTTTCGTTGAGCGCAATGCGTTGTTTCCGTTATATTTCGCGCAACTTTCGCTCTAGATGTGTGCTAGGCGAGCGTGTAACAGTTCATAAATTTTCGTTCACGTTGGGCGTGGCCGATACCGCGTGCAGACTGTGGCTTTACGAGCGGCGACATTACAATACGGGTAAACGGCCAGAGTATCTGGTATGCGACGTTCGATGCACGAACCACGCGTGGTGCGACAGTTTGGTTTGCTGAGTTCCCCACCTTCCTCCGATTTCAAACAAAAAGGTCGAGATTCACAAAAATATGCGGAGCCAGCCGAACTATTCATTCATTCATTCATTCATTCATTCATTCATTCATTCATTCATATTCATTTATTTATTTTGTGGAATGAGAGATTGTGCGAGTTGGCACATTTTCGAAAAGAATAAACAGCGTAAAACAGCGAAACACAAGAAAGATAGAACAGACACAACGCTGTGTCTGTCTGTCTGTCTGTCTGTCTGTCTGTCTGTCTGTCTGTCTGTCTGTCCGTCTGTCTGTCTATTGTACCCTCTTGTGTTTCATTGTTTTGCTCTTTTTTTATAATGTTGTTTACTTACATATTTATTAATTGATTTATTTTACATTCAGGGCTAACGGCATTACAAAAAAAATTGGGCCGCAGAATGGAAAAATGGGTTATAAAAGTACGCAAATGCTAGGAGGAGGAGGAGGAAGGAGGAGGAATTAACGTTTATTGCTCCCAGAGTTGCATAGCCAAATTATTTTGTAACTGCAAGGTTACAACGTATGAGCGCAGCAGATATTCCGGGTATATCGAAGAGAAACGTCAGGCATTCGCGGTATATCGAACTAGACGAAAGTTGCCGCTGTGCCTCATCCCCGCAGCGGGATGTGACTCCGCGCGGCGCAAATAGTGCGTTACCGGGAATATTTTTAACATGGCACGAGTCGTCTCCGTGTTTTTTTGGGACTTAATATGCTTATAAACTGCTGCAGCGACGACAAACAAACTACGAGAGAAAAGGCAGACGATATGACGCATTTATAGCAGTCTCCTTTCAAAACGCGCGCGCCCGGTGACATCCGGGTGTGTCGCTTAGGCGGAGTGATACCGTACATGAGCTATTGCCGTTCTTAACTAGTTCCCGGGTATAGCTTACGATTTGTTTTGCTCATAAACTGGAATAAATCGACAAAGTAATCAAATGATGTGTTTCTACGCGCCCTCAGTCATTTACTACAGGAACAGGTAGATAAGCGACTTCGTTCTTTATTCCATTGTGCACTATTTACTGCGGCGTCGTTTGTACCGTGCTTCGGCATTAGGGCAGTGGGTTGGTTGGTCGAACGAGGAAACTCAAGTGCTTACAGTCTTCCGGTGCTGTGGACACACGCGTCATTGCCAACACGATGAGAAAAAAAGAAGCAATAAATTGGAGAATGAATGAGCTTCTCGCGCTGAACGCTGGGAAAGAGGACGATCGTTAAATAAGGGAGTTTTTTTCTTTACAAACCGTTTTTGCCCCACCGTGGTGTCTGAAATTTCGAGCTGCATAGAAGCCTTTGTCTTTCGTTTTTTTTTATCTCTCTCTCCCTCTCTGTTTCATTTGAGTTTGATACAGTGAAGTTCGACGCAACAAAACATTTGCCGTGAAAGGAATTTCGTTACGAAAAGGGAGACGGGACCATGTTTCTGGCGGCGAGGATTCGGAAAGCGCCGAACCATGGTGGACCGTTTGAAAAATCACCGCGACTCGCATTTCTAACTGTTTGGGCATGGAGGTTTTTCCTCGTCCTTTAAAAGAAAAAAAAAAAAAACAACTGGCTGGTATAATTTTTGTCTTTAACGAAGGAGGAAGGGAACAAAAGAGCTTACGAAGAAGAAGCTGGAGTTGCGCGGAAGACGTGTATCTGGTAACTATGATTGTTACTTGCGCATTTTATTATTGGAAGAGTCTTATTGATCGGTGACACAGATGACTGGGTGCTTACACGCAGTTCCGATATACGGGTTAGAAGTGTAGACTCTATCGGCGCAGAACGGAACAAACCACACAAAAGAGAACAAACGGACAAATGCTTATTGCGCTATATCAGTGACAACGCAATGGATGTGCTGTGCTATGCACACTGTTACATTGTTACACGCAGCACAGTTATGAATCATGCTCGTACCACCTGGAGGGCTCTTTCTTAGCTTGCGTTCTTCCACCCTTAGTCAATGCCGGCCATTGTTCAGCCAGCGCGCTGCCTCTCCCGCCAGTAACGCGGAATTTCATTGTGCGGAAACCCAACTGTATTGCGCTCAACATGGAGTGGGTAACGACAATAGCGGACAAACAGGCGGCAGCCAACCGAGCGAAGTTGTATCTTGCACTGACGTTCACTGCATGTTCTCAGATTTTCTCTTTTCCCTCTTTCCATTTTCAACAATACTTGAGACGATTAAAAAATGCATTAACTATAGTATACGGCTTAGAGTGGACACCGAAAGACTTCGTCCTGCAGTGGATCTAGTCGACTGTTGTTGTTGTTGTTGTCTTGATGATGATGATTGAAATGACGTCCAAATTCAGCTCTTCCCCGCCTTTCCTGATATCTGTCTCAAAATAGACTTTAAAAGATATTACGGGAGATGCTTAGGAATTTATGAGAATGTGAAGGCGGAAAAGCATGGTTGGGCGCTCTGTGGATCTGTTGGTGAACTTTCTGTTGAGCTTTGCGGCCGCGTCAGCCACCCCACGACCAGCCCCCTGGACAGAACCTTCCGAAGCTCGTTCCCTTGGCTCGCCAGAAGCCTCCTGTTCGTCGCCTCTCAAGGCGGTTCGTATTGCCATGTGCGGAAGCGGCGTATACCCTTCTCCGGCTCTGCGCTCCGCCGCCATTTTTCGGAGCCCTCCTCCGACCCTCCCTGCAGCACTGCTGTGCGAGTTCTGTGTACCTCACAACGCACCTCACACGTTTCATGAAACATGGACATCTATGTTTAGTGCTCATCTTAAAAAGATGACCGCTAAACATAGTCGGAGCCGAGCTCGCAGCGTCGAAGCTTGCGAACGCTTCCAGGACTGGAACCGGCAATACGGCTTTGCACACGGTTCTCAGCTGGTACATGCGCACCGTTAAGCTTGCATGTACTGGAGTTCCTGTATATAGATCCCCAAGCGAGCATATACTGAAGCATGTGCCGGAACACAGTGCCGAAGAAAGTGGCAGAACCGCCGGTCTACCTCGACGTAAATCTTAGTTCGTAGCGCCTACATTTCGAAAGACCAAGAGGGCCGAAGATAAGAAAAAAGAGGCGGGAACGGAAAGATGTAAGCGCATCCAAAAAGATATGGGCTACGCAGAAGAAGCATCGGTATACCCGTCCCATTTCCGCGGGCGCTGGTTTGGCCGGAAACGAGCGGGGAAAACATCGCGGATTTCACTTTCCGCTATGCTTGCCCTCGTCCAATTGTTTTCTTCCGCGTCCGTAACTTGACCTTGAGCAGCCGAAATTCTGGCCAGCCCAGTTTTCGCTATATTTTGGATGACATGATGACGATGATGAAGACGACGAGTGGTGATGACGCATCGAAAGCAAAGAGTGTGCAGGTAGAGGCCTGGAAACGGCATGAACACGCTGATCGACAACATCCACACCACCACCAACAACGCCAACAACATCAAAACACCAATCAGGAAACGTTGTTGTTGTTGATTAGCGCGTTCTGCCGTTTCCAGGTCAGCACCTACATCCTCTTTGCTTTCAATACGTCATCACCACCGTCGTCTTCATTATCACGGGCGTAGGTGGAGGCCTGGAAACGGCATAACGGGCTGATCAACAGCATCAGCAACACCACTATTACCACCACCAACAGAAACACTAAAGAAGAGGAGGAGGAGGAGGAGGAGGAGAAGAATTGGCATTATCAGTGTCGGCTCTATTATAATTTGGGGCTTCAGAAACGGGATATTGCCGCCCGGATGTTTGTTCTGCTCTTCTGCGCTTCATAGTAAATCCCCAAAGATTCACAACGTAATTCGATTCTTATTCTGGCACCTCCCCAAAGCCCTCCAAAATTCTTCATTTCTGAATATTTTTCTTATTTTCTTCTCCCTCCCCCTACTCCTCCTTCTTCTTCTTCATTTATTTACTTGTTTCCCTTTTCTTGTTTTATTTTAATAACGACTAATTTTCAAACTCCATTCCTCAAACACAAAAAGAAAAAAATCTCCCAAATTTTTGTAATCCTCCTCGGGTAATGTACCTAGTCAGTAATCTCTTTCGGTTTAACGACTGATGTTTGGCCGATCCCCTGATTGGGTATGCACCATTAATATAAGGAACAACAACAACAACAACAACAACGAGGCTGGTTGTAGCGCCACACAGAGAGGGACGGTTTTCCGATCACAGAAAGCCTACCGGACGCAAGCAGAACAGCCTAGCTTCCTTACCCTTGCAAGCAAGGATAATAAATGGTTCGCGTCCAATCTCTTCTCCCATCTGGGCAAGCAAATGGGATCGGTCGGCGGACGCGATCCAGCCCACGATATGCGCCACGTAACGGTACACAAAGGCAACGCAGCCACCATTACGGTAAATAGCGTTACTGATACATCCCCTCCCGGGCCGCCTCGGTGCGCGATAGTAACGCCATGAACGATGCAGGCGGATAGAAGATGCGTTTTTCCTGGGCGAGTCCGGTAAAATGGCAGCAGGGCCTCATTAAGGGTCACAAGGTGTAGCGAGTTCAGAAAACGTTCGACGCGATGAAAACAAGTACAACTGTGGCGGCAAAAGCAATAATAGTCTTAATTTTTTTGTTTACTTTATGACTTCTTCGCTAGCGTAACGCATGACACAGAAGTCAAGACGACGCTGTGTAGAATTTATTCTGTCGTCCCTGTACTACGCTACCCGTGTGGGAACGTCAATTACGGTCAAGCCTGATTATGCTCGTTATCTGCGAGCTAGCTTGACATCGTTATATTCAACAAATTACTCCCTCCACCCAAAAAGGACGTTTTACACGTTTGAGCAACGCTCGGACAGAGTCGCGCGGAGGAGACGAAGTTTCGGGAATATTCGGGTCATTTGGAGGGTCGCTTAGCGCTCACCGCCACATTCGGTGCAAAGTAATTCACGTATCACACTTCCGTTAGAAAAAAAAAAAACGACTTCCGCCGCTGGAAATTTCAGCCGCGGCATTCTGTTCACCAGCAGTGCCCGCACTGTGAGTTCTGAATCGTTGGGGTAACAGCCGGTTGCCGCAAGAGTGGGATGTGTTTTTAGCGTGAGCTTTCTGTGCACGCATGCGACAGCGCCTGCATCCAAAGTTCAAACACACCCGTGCATGCATTGGAACTCTCGGAGAAACAATTCATGTCACGTATAGGGGGTGGGTATACACCTCAGTCGGGCAGCGGACCAAGCGACCGTCTCGCCCTACTTACTCATACAGTAACGCATACCGACATTGAGTGAGCGGGCGTGCGTTCGTCCGTGCGTCCGTGTGTCTGTGCGTCCGCGCGTGCGTGTGCGTGTGCGTGTGCGTGTGCGTGTGCGTGTGTGTGCGTGCGTGCGTGGTGTGTGTGTGTGTGTGTGTGTGTGTGTGTGTGTGTGTGTGTGTGTGTGTGTGTGTGTGTGTGTGTGTGTGTGTGTGTGTGCGTGTGCGTGTGGCTCTATACATGAACACGACTATAGGAAGTATAGAAACGGCCCATTGGGAGATGAGACATTAGTCACCACATAACAACAACAACAACAAAATACTGTGAAGAGAAAAAAGACGCCTGAAAAGGAAAAAAAAATCAACAGCCACAGCTGGAAATCGAACTCGCAATCTGATGCGACCGCCGCTATACCTCTGATGGTCGGAGCTTATAACGCGTTAGAAGAAAGGCGAGACGGCTGGAGCGATGTACAGCTCGAGCGATGTACAGACGATGCGTTAAAGATCTTACGTAGTACCACGACAACTTCCAAGAAAAGGTTGCATGAGACAACCGATAGAATTTAGAAATTCCAGGAACTTTCACGTGATTAGAAGCGTCAAATGAGTGCGTAAGACGCTCTGCTATACACCAAGCTTTCGTAAAGGCGTCTTTCCTACTACCCGCTATTGCGTTGCTGGAAAGTCAATCTTCAGGCGCCGTATACGCACTCTTGCGACAAATTGCCAAATGCCAAGCGGCGTTCACAGAAGACGTTCGACTGTCCCAAGGCAATTTGCCACACCAACGAGAATAGATCGTTTTGCCGCACGAGTGGCGCCTCAGCTGCGAATTCGCAGGCGAAATTCGCACCATGTAGAGCGTGCTTAACGCTTCAAACTCAACGTTCTTAAAGTTGGCTTCACTACTGTACACAATTGCATTGCTGGAAAGTTATTTCTCAGGCGCCGTATAGGCAGCCTGACACTAAACGGGCAAAACACTCGGCCCTTTCATTAAATGCCCCCAGGAAACGCGAAGCGCTGTGCAGCCAACCTCTTTAAACTTGGTTTTACAACTTTACACAAATGAACTGCTTGTAAGACTGCTTTAAGGACGATTCGAGCTGCCGTGTATGAATCTAACCTTTATGGGCAGCATTTTCGTACTCGGCGGAAGTGTGACACCGCGAGCCTTACAGACAAACAAACGGGTTTTCTCGACTGCCCATAAGAATTGAAATTTCTCAAACGTTTAAAAGTGGAAAGGGGGAAAAGCGGGTATACCTTCGCTTTTCGGTGTTTGCAGCTAAGCAGAGGCACGGGCGTTTTGTTTTTGCGCCAGTTCAAATAGATATAGCGTTTTCTAATATTTATGTACCATGACAGTGCTTAATTTTTTTAAATGGGACAGGCCGGAAATTGACGTGTATACTATGGGTGGAACTTTCTGAGCTCACGAGCAAGCGAGGATTGGTATAGCGATGAACTCAGTGACCACCACGCGTGCGTCGATCAATCGAATGACCCATCGCCGTGCACTCAAAACTCACCGAAAGCTCCTGCCGCCGCACATCGCTTTAAACTTAGCATTGCTAAATTTACGAGAACCCCTACCGGTACCCGCTAAGCGAAATTTTTCATTTAACTAATTGGACCCCGCGGTTCTGCTGCGTTGGCGGTGGGGCCAAGGCTTTGAACCCGGCCGTGGTGGCCGTTCCACTGATAGAGACGAAAAATAAAACTTCCCATGCGTCTACCCTTCGGCGCTTATTTGAAGATCCCCATGCGGTCTAAAGTAATTTGCAGTCATTCTCTACTGCACTCTTCATAGCAGAGGAGTTGTTTCAGTGCGTTAAACACGAATTTAAACTCTCTTTTTTTAAATTTCAATCTCCATGGGACCTTTAACGTTTCCCAAAACCTAGACGTAGGGGAGTTTTTGTTTTTTCGCCTCCATCGGAAAAACAGCCGCCGCGGTGGGGAGTAGAATCCTGTGACCTAACGCTGAGCAACACAAGGCCTTATCCACCAAGCTACCGCGGCGGGTACGAGCAGTAACGTTTATCGAGTACCGCGTGTATACCGTGCCGGGAGTGGTTCTACATTCTACTACAACGCGCAAATGAAAAGGATCCACGTGGGGTGTTGTTCGCTTGTCGAGCAAACGAGCACACTGTCGGACAGGTGTACACGCAGACAATCTGTGCGCTGCACCTGCCCCGCCTAAACTGCGGCCTAGCCGTCGCGGGTGTGCAGGCCGCAAAAACAGCAACGCCAGAAAATCGCTGTCGTTGACGCACTCGGCGACATTGCGACGACTGCATCCGGTGCCGCGCCTACAGACAGTCAAGGCCTGGTGGTTCTTCTCCGTGCCTGTTCGCGTTTCCTCGTCAGGCCAATGGCCAGGCGCACGGCGCGGTTTTATGACTTTTTGCGACTGTGTGATAGAGTGGGCTTAATGACAGTGGTCGTAACATGAACCTTTTTTTTTAGAGTTCGATCTCGAACACCCTTCGCACAATTAGCGCTTAAAGGGACCCTGCGACACTCTTTTCAACTCTTTTATAAATCTTAATTTTTTGCAGAACGCACTAGTCAACCAACACATTCAGTGCTTAGATTAGGGGATCGCAAAGAAGCTCAGCCAAAAATTACTGCTCTATGCCCACCAGATAACTTAGAAACCCGCTCAAAAGATTTTTCTCTCTTTCCCGGTCTTGGCGTTCTTCGAGCGCTGGAACTGCGTCATTACAGCGATGTCCCGGCTATTGGCCCGCTTTCCTTCAGTTGCAGCAATGAACGCATTCGATGGACAATTTAAAAAAGAAAGCCACAAAAGCGAATCAGAGACGGAAGCCGCATCTGCTGCGACGAGCAAATCAAGCACTGCCGCTCTGTTCTGGCAATAACTATAGCTTTCGCAGTGCTTACGGCCGTGAAGGAAAGAGTGAAAGCGTTTATCGGAAGTGTTGCAGGGTCCCTTTAAAATGTACTTTCTCCTCCCTCTCTCTCTATCATTTCCCTGCGGACGCCTGTCCAGTTTTTTTTCTCCCGTCTGGCTTGCCGCGATTAAAAATCGGAATAACTGGTCAGGTACTGGCTTCTATACAACTACTCCACGTAAGCGCCTGCATGTTGTACCGCTAAAATGTGCGCTGTGGTGCCTTTACATCCTGTCGTATAGACATATCTCGCAAAACTGGAACGTGAGGCGCACGTGCGCAAAGATGAACGCGCTCGGTGGTAAATTGAGGAACAATTGCGTTGGCTGCAGGAAATCGGAATCGGAAATCAAACGATGCACTGGCCTGTAGAACCACCCATTGAACTATGTGGGAAACAAGGGTGCGAAACGAGCTTAGCCGTCACCCCGAAAATGAAATTAGTTCTTCAGATGGGCAGGCGATTTTTTTTTTTTTTTGCTAGCTGTTTGATCGCGTACAACTGACGTCTTCTGAGCTCAACCAAATGCAGGTGGTACAGGGATGAGCAATGGGGTTAATTAGAGCCTCAATCCAGAATTCAAGTTAGGGTCTAACGCGCCCACGTTTTCGTTATGAAGCGCCCTGAAGTGTGCCGCTCAGAATTAATTATGAACAATATGAACCAAATTATAAACCAAACGCGTAATGAGCTGTCAAGTGGAATGCACGTGCCGAAGGCTCCTTGCCACGTAGCTGCACGTGCCTTTCCGCTGTAAGCGCTTTATTTGAAAAACGCAGGTATCGCAACAAAAAAACAAGGCACAAAAAAGACTATTGTCTTTAAAAAGCAGTCCGCACACACCTACGTGTAGGTTTCCGTGCCGTTTAATTCATGGGCGTCTTTTTTTTTTTCTCTAAATTTGGCACCAATTATAACCGCGGTACGCGCCCCCAGGTAACGCGACCGCGCCCTTCTGCTCAGCAGCAAAACGCTTTGAACGATTGAAATCTATAAAGGGATACTATGCCTACCGAACCCTATAATTGTTGTGGGGAATGAACGCAGTGTGCAAAACTGCATGACGTCATCGGTGCCCCAAATCCAGGACGATGTGCTGGAACAAAATGTTTTCAGTGCGGTTTCCGCCTAGCTCTGAGGTGAATAAATTCAGTTCCTGTACTGATTGATTGTGGGTTTTAACGCACCGACGCTTCATAGGCGATAAGGCGCGCCGTAGTGGAGGGCTCCGGATTAATTTTGACCACCTAGGGATCTTTAACGGCGCCGAAATCTCGAACACACGGGCGGTTTTGCTTTTCGCCTCCATTAGAAAACTTCCTGTTTTATTCTGAGACAAATAAACAAACAAAAAAAGGGTGCAGACCGTAGCGGTTTTCTTTGCAAGGCAGATTTGAACCAATCGATATTGCCAAATTAAAATATAAGAGAGAGAGAGAGAGAGAGAGAGAGAGAGAGAGAGAGAGAGAGAGAGAGGAGAAGAGAGAGAGAGAGAGAGAGAGAGACGGGGGGGGTGCAAAGCATTGTATTGTACTAATGCAGGGACCAAGTCCTTAAAGCCTCCACCCAGTGAGAGGCACCCTTATTCCAAGAGGCCTTGGTGCTGGCTGGCCGTTCTGAAATCTAGTTTATTCTTGTGAAAAGGTAGCACATTATCTAAAGCGAAACCATTATGACTAGGGGATGTTGCAGTGCGTAGGATGTGCAGGCGCAATGCAGTGCAAAGTCTGAGATAAGTGCGTCAGGGCGAACGAGTCTCTTTGTAGAAAAAACAAACAAAAAAAAAAAAAGCTGCGAGTCAAATGCGAGTTTAGCGGCCACGCAAAATTCACTACAGCGACGATTGCACATAGCGCGTAATTAATAACAAATGCAAGATCTGACAGCTCAGCTGATAGTTCTAACGTTGTGATCGGTACCATTACGGCGTAAGAACAAGGATTGAGATTCCAGTGCAGAGATTCCGCAAAAGGTTGAGACTCCGCAAAATTCCCCTCTCACCAACACCAGTCTCATCTTTTTTCTTATAAGATACATCTACCGAAGCTGACCACAGGGCTTCGGAGACACTGGATTTGGGGGATACACTTAAAGTAAAGTCGCTAAGGTGGTCACAAATACCGAAATTCCTACAACTTTCTGTTTGAACTGGAAAACTGCACGCAAATCCCGACAGGCTTTGCAATGTCTGATATTGCAAACAATGACTCGGCACATAAAAATCCTTGCGTTTTTATTTCTTCAACCCTCATACGTCATCACTATCTGTTGCCAGTTCAGCCGATGAACGAGGAACGCCTCCTCCAGCCTAATCTGTCCCATCCCACATCTGTTAATTCACATTACATCGCAGGCTGGCACCGTGCAAGTACGGTAAATGTGTTTAAAGACCGGCAAGTCATTTCCGAAATTTCAGACGTTTGTTTACGCGCGATATTACAAAACGTACGTGTCGACCTGCTACACAGCCGGTTGTCGACAATGCAGCGTATGACTCTTGCAAATTCCCGCAGTGCGTTTTCCGCATACAAGCGCCTGTCACTGGCAGTAATTAGCCGAGTCACGTCGATATATACATTTGCGGCATACGATTTGGAGGTGTCTTTGTTAAAGCGCCCCCCGGGGTCGATCGATATTAATTGCGCGCGGAACGCCGCGGGGCTCCGTAGTCCCCGGGATGCCACGGGCTCGAGGGTGACTGGCAGGTTTCCACCAGCGTTCACGGTTCACCAGCGGAGGAGTTCCGTCACTCTAATAAAGCGTCTTAGAGCGGGTTAAACGCTGTCGCCGCTTGCTGAGCCGTTACGGCTTGTGATCTCGGCGAGGTCACGCGTTCGACTGCCGGCCACGGTGCTTGCATTCGGACGTGCACGCGGCAGATTGCCCTGCCCCCCGGAGCGGAAACGAATGGTTAATGAGACAGTGGTAAGGGATCGACCAACCGCCAGAGGACGGGCACGTAATCTGTTGTACGCAGGCGATAGCGTTTGTCACGTTACTGTTCATTACATTTCCCTGTAACTTTGCTGCAGAACAAGTACAGTCAAAACTCGATGTAACGAAACCCGATCTTACGAATTTCCCGATCTAGCGAACAAATTCGTATTCCCCGCAGGTGCCGATACGGTTCAATGTTTTGATGAACTTGAACTAACGAAATAAATTCAGCGCCATTCCCGGTTTAACGAAGTATTTAGAGAAACATACACAAGCGAGAAAAAGAAATTGCAGACCCAATTCTTGGAACAGCTTATCTGTTCCCCTATTTAAGCCGACTTCGTCGGCTTAAATAAGTGGCAGCACATCTGAGCTTCCATGACTATCTGAGCCCCGACGCAGCCGCAGACACGACGGAGGTTTTGAACGATGACGAAATCGTACAATCAGTTTAAGATGTGTTAGAGGACGTCCTGTGCCCGCTTCCTGGCCAGGTGAGGGACGCTACTGACTTGCTCAGGCGCTTTTCCTGGGGCATCTCGCGCGAAATGTCTGCCCAGCCAATGCTAGCGTAGAGCACACAGGCGAATATCAGCAGGCTTTTTCTCACGGAAGTAAATTCGTTTCACCGAGTACATATATCGTTTTATTTTTATTATTTTCACTGAGGACTTTTAGCGCATTGCTGAATTATCCGCAATTACGATGTCATGATAGTTGCTGGATGCACCTCCCTTTAGACACGGAATTTCTGGAGTCAACTGCTTGTAAAATGGGAGTCCCGATTTTAAAAAGTTCTCGATTTAACCAAATTATTCACAGTTCCTGGTGACTTCGTTATATCGGGTTTTGACTGCACACACGCCTCTTCTTGAGTTGTACACTTATTTTGTAACTAATACACATTATTATTCCATTGAAACTTTTCTATCACACCTACGTGTGCGGCTAAATGACAAAAATATGGACGTAGTTGAAGTACGCCAGCAATGTCACACAAACTAACGAACACATTCCTATTCTTTAAGTACGGGTTCTTTCTCGCAAGCTTCGTGCTTTCAAAGGAAAAAAAAGAATTAAAGAAAGGATATGTACGAAGAAACAAAAGAGTGAAGTAACGTACGAGTCATTCGTTAGAAACTTAATGAGGTGTAAAAATGAACAAAACAAGTCTCTTTTGAACTATCGGGTTAAGGAAGGGGGGCCCAGAGTGTGCAGTGTTATTCGCAAAAAACGCAGTCCTTCAACAGCAGTACGCAGGAAAGTCTAATACCACCACACTCGCCGTTTTAAAACAAATACGTATACGTTTAAAGAAAACGCTTCGTGCTATTATTATAGCTGCAGAGAAATCGAGCTAATTAGCTGCTAAGTCTCTTGTCCTCTTTATATTTCCCAAGCCAAAACTCTCGACAACGCTTCAATTACTGGCTAATTGCGCTTGGAGGGCAACTCGAAGAAAGTTCGCTGCACCAAAGCGATCCTGACTTCCGCTTTCCAGCATGCATTGATGCGGGTAAGCAATTTGAGTGCCTTATTAATTGACTACCTTCAACGGTGGTTCACACTGGGAGTTTTTGCATCGCATTAGTCGACCCTTTACCTCTCTTTGTGCGCGTGCTGTTATTCGTACGTTTCTCCGACCATGTATACTACGTAATCGAGCGCCCTTGATTGATTGATTGTAGGGTTTAAAGCGCCGACGCAACGCAGCCGATGAGGCGCGCCGCAGTGGAGGGCTCCGGGTTAATTTTGACCGCCTCGGGATCTTTAACGTGCGCCGAAATCCCGTACACACGGGCGTTTTTCCTTCTCGCCTCCATCAGAAAAGCGGTCGCCGCGGCCGGGAATCGAACCCGTACCCTCATGCTCAGCAGCACAACGCCTTAGCCACAGTGCCAGCGCGGCGGGTAATCGAGCGCCCTGGGTACGCGCAACAAAGATCGCGTTCGCGCGCCGCCTTCAAGCGATTTGATAAGCAGCTACTCTGAAAGAATCCGCAAGTTTTGTGAAAGCACCAAACTGCTGTAAAATTGTTGATCTTCGCGCCACTTCGAAAGTATCCATCGCCAATTTTCACATCAATGCGGTCACTTGCTTTACCTCGACATACTTTTGCTTTGCTCATGCTTCTTTCATAGTTCGCCTGCCCTCTGAAATGCACCGCTTTCCTTTTTCTTTCTTTTTTTTTTTTCAGCGAAGCTGTCTTCTGGGTTCTGACTAAAATTGAGTGCATCCACAAATTGTCGCACGCGCTCGCTCCACAGATAATGTAAAATGCTCTGTACCTCATAACCTAATGCAGGTATCTTGGAAAAAAATCATACTGAAATTGGCCTATAAGAAAACTATGCAATCACACCGAGTTCTATTAACTTGAAATGATAACGTGACTCACAGTGAAGTTTTAAATGTTGCGGAATTCCCGCCTGCGTAAAAACATGGCCGTCTACGGGGGAGTATGGTTACAGGAAACGGCTTTAGCTCCTGTTTCAGTGAAACTATCCCGAAACAAATTATATGAGAAATAGTTTAGAAATAAATATAAGGAAGTTATGTGTATGCGCGTTTATTCGATCAGTATGACCAGTATGTTATGCGTAACTCAGCATACTTATCAACCAACAGAGCTTCTCCGGTCTTCCTTCATCGCAGTAGTGGAAGGGCTCTAATTTTTTTCTTTTCATGTTCTTTCTTTCGTTTGCCAGCGCAATGTTTCTCAATTTAGATTCGGCCTGTACGTGTAGCTTCGGTGACATGTACTTTGTAGTGTTACGTTGCTATCATTTCTTGTATTCTTTTCGTCGTCAGTTCGTGGACATTTAGAACTTCCTAGGTTTGTCCTAGTTGCATTTCTCACCTGCTCATCGTATCACTTCCTTTTCTGTCCTTCTACACTTTTTTAACCGTCGAGGTATCCTGGACTGAGGACCTCTCTCACTGGTAGATAACCCAAAAATCGTGCCAGATGATCAACAAAGTTTATTCACTCACTCACTCACTCACTCACTCACCGTCACTCACTCACTCACTCACTCACTCACATCACTCACTCACCACTCACTCACCGCATCACTCACTCACCCGTCACCACTCACTCACTCACTCACTCACTCACTCACTCACTCACTCACTCACTCACTCACTCACTCACTCACTCACTCACTCACTCAATTAATCAAGGCAGTTAATTTTATGGGCAAACCAGCGAGCGGCCTTGCCCAAATTTGAATTACGATTCCATCATGAAAAAATACATCCGTCCGTCCATGACACCGACAACGAAAATCGGCCTCAGCCAATCAGTCACCCTTTCCTTAGATTGGAATGGTTTCACGAATGCAGCGATTTACTCGCGAGCTAAAGTTCCTCCCGCACGCACGTAGCCTACAAAATTTTCCTCCCTGAACCTTGTCAGCGCGAGAGCACAATAGGCAAGTGTTGGTAGCTGTGTTTGTGGTGGCCTTGAGCAACTCCTTCAAGAGGTCAAGAGGGTAGAAGGCACAATGTATCGCGAGCGTCTTATCTGCACTACAGACAAAGGAGTCCGAAGGAGCGCCGGAATCCTCCCACGAACTGTTTCTAGTGCAACCTGTTTCTGAAGACCGATAGAGAAGGGCTCATTACCGCTCCCGCTTGCTTGATAACGTACCCATGAAGGAGGGTGGCCTGATAACGCACCCGTTAAGGAGGAGTACAGGCTTGCAGTGAGCGGTGTGAACGGGCCCGTACGAACTTTAGTTAGAGATTCAGTTAGAAAACTTAGTTACCCCCCCCTCCCCCGTCCTTTCCCCCTTTCTAAAGAAAAGGGCAATCCTTTTGGGAGGCAATTCGTGTAGAAAACGATTAACAAAATCATTCCTGGACGATTTTATCAAAAGCCCAGTTTCTGCCATTGTCGTGTATGTCTACATTCTTTTAGTTAAAGGCGAAGTGTAACTGGAATTCTAGGAAACTGAAAAGGCTAGCTCTGCGTGAATTTAGGCCGCCTTGAATTTTTGCCGTGCCTCTGAACATTGGACATATTTGTTTTTCGCGAAAACAATTGGTTGTGCTGCCATGTTTGCAGCCACCAACGGATACTTATTTGAAACAAACGCCTTCATACTTATCTATACACACCACATCGGCGGCCATATTCGGACGTTGCTTCGGACGTGTGTGTGTATATATATATATATATATACAGAAAGAAATGCCGGCAGTCACAACGCCAAAGGAGGCATAGGGTAATGGTTAAACTATTTTTGACTGTTAGTGAAGTTATAATATTTTTATTAATTTACGTAGAAAGAAAGAAAGAAAAACACGCGCCCAGAGTGGGGAACCGAACCCACGCCGGCATTTCTTTCCTGTATTTCCTAACGAGCCCCTCATTTCCAATGATATATATATATATATATATTATATATATATATATAATATATAATATATACCGCACGCTAATGCCTGTTTCCATGGGCGAAAATATCGTTGCTTAGGGATTGGTCAATGCTTTAATTGTTGCACGGCAAACACAAATAATATTCGGCACCTAGCAGACGAAAAAACAGCAACGTTTTCGGGAAGTGTGTATGTACTTTAAATAACTGAAATGAAACTAATAAATTTCCGAAGGTTAACACGGACGGCACTGTGAAAAGTTTTGACAAAGGAAAACTAAAAGCATGTCATCAATAAAAAAAGTATAAGTAGTCGTCTCTGCTTAAAACTGACGGGAGGCGGTTAATATTTAGACGCAAATTAACACTACTGCAGTTAATTGCGCATACACTTACAGGCAGTGTCCGAAAGGAAAAATAACTGCAATTCTAATACGAAGAAATAAATGATGGAAGCAGAAATACGTTGACTGCTTGTAGGGTCGTTGGGGCATTGCACTGAGACTTATTACAGAGACAGACAACACTACAGAGACGTACACTTTCACGTGAAGAAGGCGCACTTGCAACTTGTACGTCTCTTTGCACTGCCTATCTCTGCAAGAAGTTCCAGCGCAATCCCCCAACGATGCTATACCGACTATACCACCAGACGGGGTCGAAGTCGTTCCTACGATACAGTGTTTCGGACAGCCACACAGTCGCATATTTATCATCAATTCAGTCAGTTATCTATCATAGTCTGAGTATGACGGAAGAAGTCATATAAAACAAGAGAAACGCGCCATATCGCTGACAACCAAAGTTGATGCGATCTAACAACGTGTAATAATCGTTCTTTGTAAAAAAAGCAATGAAAAGCTGCTGTCCTTCAACATGCGATGCAGGGCTTTGTTACTTTTCATCTTAGCAACACAAAAAAAAAGAAAAAAAAACATGAACAAAGCAGGAACGGTGAAGCACGAAGACGGCAAATTCACTATGATCCCCACGTTAAATGCAGCGGCCTTCTTTCGTAGAGCGCCCGGGGTATAAATCCAACAAGCAATCCCCAAAACTAGGTTCCCCCAATCCCACCGTTACGAGTCCCCCGTCGGAAGGAAACACGCAATTGCAGTCCCTCACATAGCCCATAAAAGAGCGAATAGATATTACTTACAGGTTTAACGAACGATCGATAGTACACGCTGCCGACACGGCGAATGGAGTCCGGGCTGTCAAAAACAAGCAAACTCGCGTAGCACTCACATTCACGGCCTTGGTGTATATGCTTGAGGACCGCATTCAAACACGAAGTGAGTCATCGGGTGCTGCAGAACGGAGGGTGAACCCCCGAAAGCCGATTAATATTCACGCCTGGTTGCCGGCACCTCACACCTGTAGCGTCCGCGCACAGTCCAAGAAGGCAGAGTGACGGCGCGCGGCAGGCGATAGCCTCACAGCCTGCCCCGATCCGCGCGCTCCCACGTGACGCGATTGCGCAAGATGTGTTCGTCGGCCACCCGAGCGTAGAATGACGTCAGAGAGAGGTGCGACGCTGGATTAAAGCGGCCCCGTCGAACGCTGATTAGCTCTTTAAGGAACTCGCCGCAAGGCCACGCGAACCCTCCACCGCCGCCGTCGGTCTATTAATAGCTGCGGTAGGGGGTGTGGGGGAGGAGCTGCCGATGGTGTATGTACCTCATACCGGTGCGATACGATGCGGGTTGGCTCGGTCGAGCCATAAATCCTCGGTTGCGCGTATGAGCTTGCGTAGGAAATTTCTCTTTTATTGGCTGCCTGCGTCGACTTGAGCAGTAACGAGAGGGAGAGAGATGAGTGCTAAAACGGAAAGATCTGCGGCCTGGCAAGATGCCCGGATCGCTTCGCCAGGTGATGACGAAAATGACACGACGCCCGGACGTCGTCGCTCTCAGGCGCGCGCGCATTTACGTGCACGCAACTGCCCGAAAGGTATCGGCGATTTGTGACCGGTGTACGCTTTTGCTTGGTACGAAACGTCAACGATGCAGGACAATAGGAGCCGAGGAGATTCTTTTAGCGTGAGGGCCCGAGAGTGTTCCACAGTAAACTGGACGAACGAAGCTATGCGCTCAAACTGGTTGTGTTCATACGAAGTCAACAAACAGTTCATTGCCCTGAAGGTACCTTCAACCGGGAAGAAAAAAGAGAGAAGGAAATTAGGTGCGTTATTCCCCACAAATGTTGTCTTGCGATATTGCTAGAATTAAAACAGCACGAAAGCAACGGATGAATGGAATAAAAGAAAGTAAAACACATCTCGTGTTCCGTATATGTTTATTTCTTCGTATGTTGTATTTACTCGGTGGTATTTGCAATGACCCTCTTTTATTTGAAGTTATGTGTAGGCGGCTGCACTAATCAAGTTTTGAAGTGCACGAAACCAGCGGTTGTGTATTTTTAAGCCATACCATCAGAAGTAGTTGACATCTGAGTAAAGCGCGAGAGTTACTCAGGTAGGCGGCAATCTTGCGTATGCACTCGCTAGCAAGTGCAACAAGCTTGAGGCCATTAAGACCATCGGGCATTAAGCTAAACGTTATTGAAATGATGATAGTCCTGAAACGCTCACTTTATTACCACAAATGTTTCGGAAGCATAATTTCCCAGAATGCCCGTGCTTGGCGCTACCATTTCGCTTTGAAAGGCACATGGCTAGGTGTATGGGAGCGCCACAAAAGTTTCTAAAAAAACGGACTACCTATGCCCCTTTTTCTGTCCAAAGTTCGCTACAGGGTATTTTAAGCGAAGCTTGTATGGCTAGGGTTCCGTGGATATTTCATGTGCGTGAACAAAAAACCCACGCATCTTTGAAGCGCGAGGCGTCAGAAAACAAATGTCCCAGTGCGTGTCCCCTCATGTTTCACACGGCCTATGGTTCTATTGGCGACTGCGCAGTGATAGAACACGAAATAATGATCCAGACTTGGACTCAAGCGGAACACATGCCCGAACGTGTCGAGAAAGCATTTCTTTCATCGATGCGAGTGCGCGACAGAAATAGGCTTGAGTTCCGTGAATTTTTCTTCGTTGCGTTCACAAACGCTTTGCGGCGAAGCCAACTTTATCCCGAATGCCCAGCAAAGAATGACTGTAAGTGCGCGTCTTCTTTCCCAATTAACGACTGCCGCCAACGCCCAAGGGAACATGTATTAACACGAAAGGGCTTTATTCCGGGATTCACGAAGATTTCACTTACGTCATACCCGTCACGGAAATGAAGCCAGTACAACGAAGCAAGCGGCCTGTAAAGGGTGCACCCCTGCGCATGGGGCCTTCTTAAGGGGAAGCAACCTCTAGTAGTAAATAGTACGGTATACTTGGGGTTGTTCGTTTACGGGTTTTAAATTTAACATGAAAGTGTTTTATGCTGGGATACACCAAGATTTCCCTGAGGTCATATCCGTCACGGAAATGACACCAGTATACCTTTGCCGAAGCGACCCGCCAGCAGGACGTTTCTCGCCAAGCACACCCGCAAGACAGCCACCGACCCGCAAATCATGCTCAGTTGCAGATTTCGCTGCATATTTCCCCTCCGTGTTTTACCGATTCATATAACAGAGGAATCAACCCCAGTTTTCTTTTTTTGCTCAGACCTTACACCTAAAGTCTGCGTCACCTCTATGTCGCGCGCTAAAAAGCGTGGCTGGTCATTCACCTCCAAAGCGTTGAACGGCTCATTTTTTTCCCTACTTCAGACAAGAATCGCTATGGGACATGTTATCATCGATGACCATAAATGATTATCAGTAAGAGAATTATTTTAACTCCGAAGCAGTGTCGTAGCTGTTTTGACTGAGCAGGGTATAAGCGTTGTCGATCACAATTGACTTGCTGACCCGGTTAGATACAAGATAGGATATTAAGTGTCGATTGCGCACCACCGCTACTCGAAAGCTGTTCAGCGCAAGAGCGCGTATTAGTCGCAAGGTTGCGCACTTCGAGCAATGAATAGGTCATTGTCTACTTGAATGGAGAGGGATAGATCGAACGGGCAGGTGTTCCGACCTGTGCTGCTGGGATGTTACTGCCGTGAGCGAACGAAGGCAGGCTAAAGTGGACACAGCTAAAGAGTAATTTCGGGAGAGTAATGATTGCGAGAATAAGTTCGCTGACAAAGAAGAAAGCACTTGACGGAGAGAGGAAGCTTTCACGAAAACTGAAGAGGTCAGTCCAGCCTCAGATGGGAGCGAACAGTTTTATGAAATAGCCGAAAAAAAAAGACGGGGGTGAGAAGAGGGGAGCACAGATAAGGAATCGTATGTACATTGCGATATAGACAGCGATAAACACGACGATGAAACAAACTAAAACGTCGCTGCACAACGCATGGTGTAAGTGGAAATTTAAATCCCTAGCGAGATGCACACGCATTCCAAGATGCAAACGATCAAAATATATGCTTAGAAGCTTCACAGGACTTCATCAGGGCCTTAGCGCGTGAGGAAAATGAACAGAGTTATGGTCCCTAGCCGACCAGCCTGGTCATGATTACGCCAGGGTCCAGCACCGCGATTCATGTGCGCGGTTGTGAGAAAATAAATAAATAAATAAATAAATAAATAAATAAATAAATAAATAAATAAATAAATAAATAAATAAATAAATAAATAAATAAATAAATAAATAAATAAATAAATAAATAAATAAATAAATAAATAAATAAATCACCGGCCATCTCCACTGACGTGAAACCTGAGAAGGGGACGAAGCATGCAATGTATAAGTGTGTTCTTGCCGCCTTGGCGTTTTTGCCAACGGAGATAAAACCATTAGGGGGCTAGAGGTATACAGCTTTGCTGTAAAAGTCTTTTGTCTTTGAAGCCTGAGTCTCTCTAGCGCGAAGCGTAAACGAGTGTCCCGTTGTTTTTTTAGTACGCGTTACGAAGCGCTCCAGCGCGAGGCGTAAAGGAGTACCCCGGTGTTCTTTTTTTTTTTAGTACGCGTTACGTTCTAGCGCAAGGCGTAAACGAGTTTCCCGGTGTTTTGGTACAGTGACTACATGAGCAACGATTACGACGACGACTACGACAGTATAGGCCAACAGCCCCAGCCCGTAATAAATAAATAGCCCAATGTGGTATGGTGGATAACATAATCGAAGCAAGAGCATGCCAGCCTTCTGGTCTACTATCTTTCTATCGTCCGCCCGCCTGTTCATATATGCTAAAAGCAACGCCAGGAGTGGGGTGACCGTCCTTTTTATGACCAGCAGTGTCCGGCTCTCGGCATTTCACTGCTCAAAAAGCGAGTCATGATGACGACGCCCATGACGCCGTGACATACGTACGTGCGGATGTACAAATTATAGCTTGGAACCAGGCGTATGACATACTCTATTATGATAAACAAGAATCTTGCATCAGCGACGCTTTTATTTATTTTATAGCGTTCCCTTCGCTCGGCAGTGTCTTCAATAAAGGAACGTCATTAGATATGCGCGCTTCTGAATCGCGAATATTTTTTGCATTCCTCCTCCTCGAACTCAATAAGCAAACACTAACGCAAAGGCGCCCTCAATGCGCATTCCTTGTTTTTCTCTCTTTATAGACCGAACGCAGACGATTGTGATGCAAATGCCTGCGTGCAACGTCCCTTTTGTGCGCGACGTTGCTTCTTCGTCCGCCCACGGCTCTCCCACCGACGTCATGAAGCGAAGCTTCGCTTTATCTCCGCGGCGACGTAAAAAGGCACAAACGTGCAATCGCGACGCTATAGGCCTTACTTCCCGTCGCCTCATTTCTTTATTCTAATTTTTTCTCCGCGCGTCTAGAGGGAGATTTACGTCTGAGGCGTATACGCGGGGATGTTTTGCTTTTATCCTTCGGGTGATCCGTACTTTCACGAAGTCGCCAATGCGAAATAGGGTGACAAAAAAAAAAAAAGAAAGGTAGAATTCGCCCACACTATCTTATCCTATTCACGTTCCTTAGTTATATGTGATTTTCGCTACACGCAATGTAGGAATGAATAAAGTATTTCTGCATCTTATAAATGAATTCAATTTATTCAGGGAATCAGGACAGGCTGGAGCCTTATGATGAGGGAAGGAGACAGGACAGAGATTTGTAGGGATCTTTAAAAATAAGCTTTTTTTTTCCAACAGCAAAGTCACTTTTACATTTTCAGTCCCCATGGCACCATGCATCATTCTGTGGTGCCATTCCTCTAGACCAGTTGGACTCCCTCCCTCCCTCCCTCCCTCCCTCCCTCCCTTCCTTTCAATATTGAAAGTTTCTTGTTGGTTGTCCAACCTATAGGACAGGCAATGAGCGCCTCACAGATAAAATCGCTATTTGTGCAGTGAGCTCTGGTCCCATTCGAAGTGAGCGAGATATGCGTTATACTGAATTTTCACGCGGCCTCCCCCCCCCCCCCCCCCTCCCATCGCTTTCGCCCCTTCACCCAAATCATTTTAGTATGGGCTGGCGACCGACGTCGCGAACTTCTAGTGTCTATGGCTGAACCACTCTTTTTGAAATTAACACAACAATGCCTCTTTGTTCTTTCATAAGGGCTAAATCCGCATTGGTAAATTGGGCAGGCATGCCTTTTTAGTCAGGCCCGAGCGAGGAAGCGTAAACGCCAATGGAAGCCGCCGGTTTTTTTTCACTTTCACAGGCCTTATTTTCCTATTCAGTTGGTAGCGGTAAAAACTGTTTTTACGAACTCTCTTTAGTCACCCTACCGTAATTGCTACCTAAACTGACGGCGTACACTCTCTGTGCTAACAACGGCGACGCTGGCCTCCCTTCCTCTCGCATAATTAGCTCCAACTTCGAATAGGTCTTCATAACTCGCCGGAACAACACGTGGGATATGAGACGCGCCGCTGGGGATGTTTAACGTACGCCGAAATCTCGACACACGGGCGTTTGCTTTTCGCCTCGGTTAGAAAAACAGCCACCGCGGCCGCCGGAAATTAAACCTGCGTGCTCGCGCTCAGATTGCGTTGCCCTCAGATTAGGAGGGCCGCATATCATCCGCGCATATCAGGCCTGTCGTTACAGCGGAGAGGCGAGCTAGTTGGTTAATATACATAATTAAAATTTACGCGCAAACTGAGATGAGGGCAAGCAACCGCTGGTGTAATATTCTTCCAAGTCGAAAATGATGCCAAAAAAATTCCTGTAGTTTATCGGATTTTGCGTGTCGTACTCTCGTCTCGTCGTATTCTTGTGCCGTGATTTTGGCAGCTGGCTATGTCACGACAGCATGACGGTTGTCGTAGCGACAGGCAGTTCCGTTGTGACTACAGGAATGTTCGTCGTTGAGAAAATTGACTTTGTCGTTACGACAAAAATGTGTATCGTAGCAACAGATGGCTTTGTCGTAACAACAGGGCTTCTGTTGTCACAACAAAGTTTTTTGTCGTACGAAAGAAATTCTTGTTAGGTTTCTGCGGTATTTCTGTCGTCATTTTAGACTGGGGAATTCCCTTGTCCTCGTCTCAGTTCGCGCTTAAGTTTCAATGATCGACCTCTAGATGCTGCATGTATGCTTGGGTCTCCATAAACGGTGTTCCTTTGTACATCCATCCGTGCGTCCATAGCCCGTTTGTCGCGACAGCGGCCTCTTACCAGCGGACGTACGCGAACGGTGGCTACAGAAAGAAGGTCAGCGCCGCTAGCGATTACTGCGTGCAAGCAGGTTTCGTAGAGTCGTGGAGGTCTCCACCTGTGATATTGGTTACGGTTGGCGTTTAGAACAGCAGAGATAAGGGGACAATCCCATGCCTGCAGCTTGAAGCGCCTGTTCGGAGAAGCACTTTGAGGATGACGTTTCAGGCGCATACGGCGCCGATTCTAACACTAATTCCCAGTGGCTATCCTATCACACTACGGACAGCCCACGCATACCAACGGGCAGTGCGATAAGGCGAATCCGATGTGAGCTGAGGGTACGTGGCTACCATAGAACGCCACGGCGCCGATAACTACTAAGAAACAGCGACGTCAGCGCGTCAATGGTTAACGGATGTGTAAGGAGGGGGCTCATTTCGGCGGAAGGGACATATCCGCCACGCCCGCATTCGGCGCACTTATCTATCTCTCTGATATCTCGTCATCCTCACTGACCCTTCTGCCATCCACTGATGATTATTTGATGTCAAGAACCTCCCGGGAAAGCAGCAGCCACACTCTTCAACTGTATCGACAAGTTCAGCCAGTAAAGAGCCACTTGAAGCCCTGGTAACAGACATTTTGATCAATCTCCGGTTTCAAACGTCTATCCAGCCTCCTGGTGGCATATTTGGTAGGGTTTCAAGTCCCCGAAATGGAACAATTTTTTTTTTCTTCAACTGCCAAGTTTTGGAAGTATGAATATAACCAAATCAATCACAAAATTTCCCTAAAATTTCTGTGCTTCGCTGCGGCCCCCTGTTAAACTGCTTTTGTTTTTATTCGAGTGCGCGGTAATATTGCAATTTTTGCCAGAACATGCTGTTCGTTGCTATAGTTTAGAAAAAAAGCCAGAAATATTGGCTCAAAGCCAGCCGACCATTCCATGTAACGTAATCAACGAACACAACAAACATGCATCGAAGCCATCACATGTAGGGAACTGTCATAAGGTGTCCACGCAGAGCACGCAAGCGACATCCCAAACGCAACTGCAAACAAAGCAAAACAAAAAGCACCCACAAGGCATGAATACTCGCACGAGAAAACGCAGCCGCCATTCATTGGGTTTGCACCTCGAAAATAAATGAGTTGTGTCTCTTTTAGAACACCAATGAGGGCCAAGCACACGTTTAGTGCAGAATAATTTCGCGTATAGAAGCTTCTAATTTGGAAGCATGTTGTTCCTTTCGGCCATCCCAAACGACGAAAACAGTTGCTCTGGGGCGGCTAGCTACGTTCGACATAACCGAGGAATCGCGGGACGCAAGTTGTGGCGCCGGAAGTTGTTTTTCCGATCGGATGCTTCCGGAACTCGGCTTCCCCCGTTGTCAGCCGGAAACACGTGACACATCTCACTACCAACAAGAACGAAAGCTCGCGCAAACAATTTCCTCTTCCTCGATTGCCCTGCGACGTGGACTGCCCCTCCGTCTGGCAATTCCCTTTACTGACCCATATATTCGTTCTTCTTTTTGTTTTCGGAAGAACAAAAGTTCGAACTCGACAACTTTTGGTGAACCAGAAGGGCGAGGAGTGAAGACGTGACAGCCGTGGCCGGGAAGGGACGTGCCGTGTTAGCTAACACACCATCCCGTTCCTCCGAGTCGCGAGGAGAGATGTGTACCGAACCGTGCACTGTTGTCGATGTGGCGCACGAAACAATAGCTCTCCTCCTGGGGGCATCACTCTACCGCGCAGGGTGTGTACAGCAAGAAGATCGGGAGGAAAAGACAGCGCGGCGGTTATCGCCAAGGCTGTCGCCCACTGTGTCTCGCTGAGCAAACATCGCGCCGAGAGCTTCCCTTCCCTCGCGAGCACAGGGCAGGATCGCTGTCTTCGAGGCCTCCTTAATCTCCGCACAAGCGCTGACCGGAGACAAAGGGGAGGCGACAGCAGAAAAGAGGTAGACTGATGAATACATACACACACACACACACACACACACACATATATATATATATATATATATATATATATATATATATATATATATATATATATATAGTAAATGAGGGGCTCGTTGAAATAAGACAGAAATAAGGGTTGGCAGTCAAGCAAGAAAACCTCGGGGAAAGAAAAGGGGAGGATGTGATAGGTCACTGAAACAGATAAAGAATTTGGAAAGACAGAAAGAAAGTAGAGGAAAAATGCCCGCCGGGTGGGATCCGACGACCTCCAGAATACCGGTCTGGTGCACTATATATATATATATATATATATATATATATATATATATATATATATATATATGCGTGTGCGCGTGTGTGAGAGGGAGAGTCGAGTGCCACCTCGCAGCTAAGTGCTTAGTACCAACTAAAGTAGAAAGAAAGAAAAAAAGAAGAGGAAATTGTGTTCAGCAACACCGACCCGATTGTGCGTTACTGGAGCAAGGGCGAAGGGAGATGGGGGTGGGGATAGCATAGGAATAAAACAGAAAGTTAAAAACCAAAGAGCGATCAATAGACAAAGCGCATGGAGTCTAGCCACACAAAATAAAGCTCTGTTAGGAACCATTGGACGCGACAGAAAATAAAGGGATGAAAAAAAAAGAACCAAGGAACAAAATAACGATGAATAACGCAGGAGATAGGATGGGGGGGAAACTTAATGTGGATAAAAATGGCCGGATGGCAGCCTCTTCCCTGCATTGGCATATATTTAGCCAGCACCAGGAGCGCGCTTGGCTACTTCCGCGAGCGCTGGTAATGGCTCCTGAACCGATATCGTGCGGTGTGCAGCAGGCAGGTAATTAGAATCACCTTCTTCAGGTAATGCATGCGCGGACACCAGCCGAGTAGAAGCGATGTGGGCAACTTAAGAACTTGTTCCTGTTTACAGTTTACAGCAACGCGCACTATTGGCGTGTTGAAGTTTTGCGGATATATATATATACAGTAATCCCTCGTTATAACGAAGTCAGCGGCGAAAAATTTCGATATAAGCGACGATTTGAAAAAAGCTAAGCAGTTGAGCTTTAATTGCACCACAACTGCAAGAAATCAAAACACAATGTATTCAGTGAAGAAAAGCTTTATTCAGGTGCAAAAAAAGCAGTGAGCTTTGGCTGTTTCAAGTTCATTGCCGGGCACGGGCAACCCCTGCTCCAATTTGAACAAGCACTGCATGAGGCTGTGGTCGCCGCCCGTGAAAGTGGCAGTGGCTGTGGCCAATTTACAGGGGGGCGTGCGGGCGTCACGGAACGTTATGCGAGTTTCGCGCTGGAAAGCGCCGCAAATGTGTCTTCTAGTCTGAGGTTGTGCTTGTTGTGCTCAAAAAATGATTAACCGCACATTTTTGGTGCACAGTGCAATCATGAAAACTGATCCGTTTTGCACTAGGGGCTTTGCATGATCTCTGGGAAATTTTTTCCCTGCGTGTGCAGCAGTTAAGTTTCCAAAACAAGAGTTTTTCGGCGCCCCATTGCCGACGACACTGCTAATCCTACGGTTCGAGTTTCGGTATTCGCGCAGCGTCGCGTCCTCGCCATTGACCAATCTAGAAACAAAATTCAATGACCCTACTACGCATTCGGACCGTTTGTCTAAAGTCGGATGGCGCGAATCGAGCATGGCGGGCTCGAGAAAATTGCAGGGGAAAGACCAGCTTGCGTTGACCCGCCATGTTGGCAGCCTAACTCGTCGCTGGGTCACCGCCGATCGGCCATGCCTCCGTTCGCTACTTCGCTCTAAGCGGGTCAAGTCTTCAGCGCTAGACTCATGGACGACTGGTGCATGCGATTCGCATTATATATATATATATATTCCCCCGTGAAGTATTTCAGTATGATGGCGATAGTGGCGAGAGCATGATGATGGAGAGGCCAAGGCACAATCTCACATGGAGCCAGGCATTACCGCATATCATACGAAACAAAAGGAGATAAAAACGCACGTCGATCGTAATATACGCAGAAGGGAATACACGCTGGCAGCCATTGGACTGCAAGTTATCAAGCGATCGCAATAACAGCTCCAGCGTCCGCAATCACGGGCTCGGGCTGGCCCCGTTGCCACCTTGGGGAAATCTCTCTCCCTGACCGACGACGGCTGAGTTCGCACTCTCGAGGCCTCGCGCGGAACAATAGGCCTGCCCCTATTGACGTCAGGGGAGAAGACCCGAGCCAGGCCGCGATAGCCGAGCACAACATATCTACACTGCCTCCTTTTTGTTCTCTCTGGAGGGCCACTTGACGAGACGAGTAGACGGGGATAAGAGGCCGCTCAGGCCGATATCAATCGCGCGCTTCCCGCGCGTATACACCCAGACGCCGCCTGGCTTGTGCGTGCCGAGACCTATTGCATGTCTGTTACTCCGTCCCTAGCTCCGCTTAGATTTTGAGAATAACACGCGCGGACTGTACGCTGCCCGCTGCAACCCCGTGCGCCATCCTAGACGTCCAAGCGAATCATAGGCACCCGGACATCCAACGCTACCGGATCTCGTAGTTGGAGGATTTGCTTGCTTTGCGAGTTAATTTCTGTTCGTTCTTTGCGCTCGAGGCAAGCGTGGAGGCGTTGCAATCGAGAATCGAAAAATAGACTCCTTATATACGAGTTTTTGTGCGTGTGCCGCGGTCGCGGGTCAGTTTGCGTGATGTTTTATAGGTGGAATGTAGTCCTCTGCTATGGGTGCACTTCGGGATCTGTTACAGGTACTGGTAGGATGCAGTAGCTCCGGTAGCCTGTTGAGAAATTTTTTTCGCTTGCTGATGCTGGCTGTTAATTAGTTGTTGCAAGGCTGACGCCATTTATGCCTTACAGGACGAGGGCAGCCTCTGCTAGCATCTTGTCGCGATTAGCAATGAACACAATACAAAATCCGATTTCCAGTGTAATTGTCCAACCTAGTTAGGTCAAAATCGGACGCATCTTAATGAAGTCGGATTGGACGCCAAAAAACGCCCCTACGCCGTAAACGTTTCCATGTTTTAGAGAAGATGCGCTTAGGAATTTTATGTTAGATTTGGAAGCGGTAAGGCAAGTTCGCATTCATTTTTGAGGCTCGAATACATTACAGCGAGGCACAAACTGTTTGCAAGATCTCGCGCACAAAGGCATGCTGCTTGTACTTCATTTCAAAAGGCATCCTTCATGTACCAGTCCTAGACAGTCCCCGGGCAGTCCGAGGACTGCCTTCGTACAGGAGACCCCATTGGAATACACGGGGAACATAGAGCGCCCAATCGCGTCTAGGGCAGTTCCAGGACTGTCCAGGACTGATAATCGAGGAGACCCAATGTCGGCTAAAACAGCCTGTATTTAGCCGACATGTGTTAAAACTTATGTGTTTCTTCGGCGTATTCTTATTTCAGCACTCTGCAAAATAATAGTAAACATGCGAAACTTAAGCTACAGGAGCCTTACACTGCGCGTGATTAACATGTGCCGTAAGACCTATCATTAAAAGGACGGCTTTCATGCATATAGCTATGCTAAATTCGTTCGTAATTACGCATATTACGGACCTGCGAAGTGGAAATTTCTCTGGCATTCTTGACTATTTATTAACCTAGCATCATGGGGATAAGACAGACGCCTTAAACAGTGTTGCGCATTGCGGTTTGTGGATTAATAACGCGGGCGGAGACCAAAGCAAATGAATAGCCTGCCAGTAGACTTCAGTGCGTACAAGAGGATCATTCGTTTATAAACGAAGCATCAGTATCTGTTTTTTTTTTTTTCCCATTTACGCGCATAAGCTCACGAGCAGTATGCACGAGCGGTCACAACTGCCTTATTCCCACTGACGCGTGTACACCGTAACATACTTTTGAGTGTTTCGACGTAGCTCTGAGGTACGTTTCAGCCCGTGTCTCCTGTCAAGCAATGGTAGCTCAAACATCTCAAGTCAAGAACTGTGTTTCATTACCAGCCGTAGAAAGAAAAATTTAAGCGTCAGCATTCCGGCAATGCTGAACGCACCTAAACAGTCGAGTACAAAGCACTCTAGGCTTCGAAATCATCGAAAGAGGAAAGCTCATATATAAAACCAGGTTCTGATCCAAGTGGCAATAATGGTACTTTAAAAAATGAAACAAAATCAAGAAAAGAAAGCCGTAGTGAACCAAACACTAGCTGGCCCTTATATGCATGCCTCATGCACTGGCACTGCAGCCCACAGCTGACTGGACCAATTTCATTTCTCGAGTACAACAAACACAAACTCATCAAAGACCGGTGTGGCGCAGTTCTGCCCCAACAAAGAACTCCACCTATATATACATAAACGCGATCGTCAATTCGGTTCGTGCAGCTGCGGCTGCGCGTTCCATACCACACAGAAGATGAACAAGTGGAAAAGGGGAGTAAGCCTCTTACTCTCTCCATCAAACGCAAACTGGGATACAAGCTGTATACCCAGTGACCGTCATATAACTTTGGTCGAAAGGCGTCATCACAACGGCATGGAATTTTTCTGCTCTCCCGTTCCACTTTTACATCAGCTCGCAGGTCGCAAAGGATGACATGTTTCCGCCGCAGGAACGGCAGTCTAACGCTCTCAGAGGCGGCATGTGCGCGGTTGAACCCGCTGCACATGTGGCAGTGCTTGACGCCGCTAATTGTGTGCAGTGGTGCGCGCTGCAACTGCGTAGAAAAAGGTGGTAACGTTCGATAATGTACGTATAGTCCCGACTTTTGGTATAAGTGAGTGACGATTAACCAGGTCATAAAGTTGGAAGGGTCATAACATAAAAGCTATACAAGCCTGTATGAGCAGAAAGAAAAGGGTGAATCGTAAAAAAAAGGGTGATTAAGACCGCAAAAGGATGCGTTTATACCTGTTGAAGTGTATGAGCTCCCTTTTCACTGTGGTGCACGATTGCACCGTACTAGCTCTGGCGTGCAGGTCGCTTACTCCACAAATAAGGTACGACACGGTGTATAAGAGAAAACGTATAACAACGTGCAAGCAACACACAGGCCCCCGCCAATTTTTTTCTAGCAAGAATAAAAAGTATTAGTAGAAAATAAAATAAAAGGGCGACCTCAGTACCGGGATATGCGGCTGCAGAAGAGCGTTGGAGGTCGTTGGGCTTGGAGTTGGCGTTTTCGGCTGCGGATGATTGAGCGGGTCTACTCGTTTTCCGGCGGTGTGCCCCACCGGATGCTTTCCTTATCACGTAATATATTGTGCAGAGATATGTACAACAGACGAAGAATAACTAATAGAGTTCGTTGCAAATCAATTCAAATTCAAATTTCTTTAGCACGATGCAGCCCTTACGGTTATCGAGGTTTTATTTTTCCTATTTAAACTAACTAGCCAGAAATAAATAAAATATGACCCAGATAAACCCCTAGGTGTTTCTACATCACACTCGTGGAACATGACAGCCCCCTAATCAATGCAAGAAGATAAGAAACGAAGTATGTTTCCGGTGATTTTCAAGCTACGAACTTGGCCGGCCAACTTGCCTGCGTTAAACTTACTCCAAGTAGATTCACCCATAATGTTACTTTACCACCTGTAGGTTAAACGTGATGAAACTCCGCTGATGGTAACTTGACCGATTGAATTCTACATCATCAACAACGTCGAATACGCTAACGTTCAAATTCAGTACTTATGTAACGGATCCATACAGTTTCTACAATCGGCGACACCACCACTGGGAAATTTATTTTTTACTTCAACACATTCAAGCGTCATTGCATATGTTATTAAGTATATACGTATATATGTGTACCAACGCAATATGACTCTATATTGCCCTAATTTTCCTTTCTATGTTCGCAGTCTCTGTACAACCTTTATTTTGTACCTTGTTACAATGCCTTGTACCGATACATTGGACCCTATACTAGCCTCTGGCAACGGGTTCAGGCAGTCTTCTTTTAACCTTTCATGTTTTAACTCCAAATAAAGTAAAATGAATGAAATGAAATGAAAGGTGCGTCGCCCGCACTCAGTGTACGGTATAATTTATTTTCATCCGGTAACTTCACACGACACAGCCAGTCACCGCTAGACGAATTTTTTATGGTTATTTTCCAGCTCCGTTCCTCGGATCTTCATGAGTGTTTCCTAAACCCTGAGGACGTGACGTGCGATTGCAGAGCGAAGTGCATATTTGTAAAATTGGCGATACATTCCTGGAAGTTGCAACTAGCAGGTTTGCCCAATGCCAACATGCAAAACTGTCTGCAGTCTTCCTGTAAAGCGCGCTTTTGTGCGGAACATGCCTGCTTTTAGGTAAAGCAGTTTTTAGCTCGGTGTATGCTTTGCGGGGAAGAGGACGACAGTCCTTCTTGGGCTACTTACCCACAGAAATTTTGGTCTGCCTGTATGTCTGTCTGTCTGTCTGTCTGTTTGTCTGTGACTCGATTCAGCCACCCGGCCAAAGTAAAACAGTGCCTCCGCAATAGCGTTATATAGTCACAGCTAAATCTACCCGTCTAAGTCCGGTGTAATGTTCATACTTGTCAACATTGTTGAAGAAGAACAAGACATTACACACCTATAAGACAACAAATTTATACAGAAGTGATATTTGCAGTGTTCCTTTATAAAAAATCATACATGCTTGATCTTTTGCGAAATTAAATACTTCATCAGCTGCAGAAAAAAAAATTCCCTTCGCCGTCGCCTGCTGTCGCCCGCGCCACTATAGCTTCCACGCCTTTTTAAGCTCTCAACCGGCAACCGTTACGAAAAGTTCCACTAGATAGGTTCCACGTTCTGCTTGCAACGCACGTGGAGTAGGGAAAACGCGGTTCTATAAACGCTGAAGTAGGGCGCCCCGATTCACGCGCGTATTCGCCGTACGGCAGCGTTGGCATCCAGACACCCGGCCTGGAGCAGTGGAACGCGGTAAACTTAAAATGATTTAAGCAAACCTTTGGCGTCTTTACCTTGGGAGGAGCGCGACGCAAGAGGAACAACATGAGAGGTGAGCGGGAAAGCGAAGGGAGGCATTTACTTGGCAAAAGTCGATAAAGACTATCGTCTTTTGTCGACATTTGCAACGACAGGAGCAGATACGCGGCCAATTTATTAATTCGGGACCAATATGTGGCCCACTGCGCGGAAAATCCGGCGTCGGTAGCCTGGGACACAGAAAACGCCTCCTTTAGAAGGATTCTAAAGCACGAGGCATTCGGCGTTCAGTAGTGCTAGCTTCGCAATAAAAAAAAAACACAACTAAAGGACCGCGCTGCTAGGCAACAACAGAGAGCCATGTGGAAGGAGGAAAGTTGCAGCTGTGGCTTCGAGTTCAGAGTTCGGTGGCGTATCAAGCGCCCCCCTCTGACCTACCACAGTGGCGCAACAGTTACAATTACTCGGAGTGCAAAACTGGAAGCTCGCGCACTCAGCGCAGTTCAGTTGGACATTATTGAACTTAGGCTGGAATACTTGCGCTGCTAAGGCTGTATAAAACACGGACGGAGACGGGGAAACGCAACACAAACGGTAAGAAAGCGAAATTGTGTACCAAGTACCAACAGGTACCAAGTAGCCCAAAGAAGTTTTTTGCTGGACATTATTTCTTTCGCATCCACAACTCATAAGTGCTTAGGTTTCCAAATATTTTTTTTCTAGACGAGGATGGTGCAAAAACAAACAAAAACTGTGGTTGATTTTTCTGTCATAGGAATTCGTAAAACACGAAAGTGAAATGTGCAGCGAAATCTGCAGCTGAGCGTGATTTGCGGGTCGGCGGCTGTCTTGTGGGTGTGCTTGGCTAGCGACGTCCTGCTGGCGGGTCGCTACGGCAAAGGTGTACTGGCGTCATTTCCGTGACGAATATGACGACATAAAACTTTCGTGTTAAAATATAAAACCCGATAACGAACAACCTTAAGTATAACGTCCTCTTTAGTTCTAAAGGTTGCTTCCCCGCAATGAGGACCATGTGTGCAGAAGTGCACCCTTTACAGGCCGCTTGCTAAATTGTACTGTCGTCACTTCCGTGACGATATGACGTCACTCAAATGTTTGTGTAACCCGGAATAAAACACTTCCGCGTTAAAAAGTAATCTACATTCAGCCCTGCTGAAGAATTCGGCCAGAGAAGCTGTGGAAACACCGATGTCCCCTGCCCCGAGTCCCGGTCTTGGGCGTTGACGATTTAGCCAAGACGAGACCAGACAGGAACACTTTTCCGCGACCTACTGTGTGCTACATTTGGGGCCGTTATCGGGCACGTGCGTGCCGGAATGTCGCAATTCGTTGTGTGGATGGTGACAAGCCGCCCTCCACGGCAAGCCTTCACCGCAAAGCACGCGTCCTCCACCGCAGCCGGAGCGAAACACAAACACTCCCAGTTCGCGTTCCAAATGGTACCGCGCCAAAAGCTCTCGGTGGTGTCGCGCTCGCGTCCACTCTGACCGCTCATCAGTCTTGTTGCGCGCGAGTTCTGACATTCGTCCTTGCCACGAGTGGCACAGACTAGGCAGGCTGTACAGTGCGGCCCGCACGGGGTCGTGCGCTCCTCACCGGGGCAGCTATATTCGTGGCCTTCCAGAAACGCGCGCCGCTGCCTAATTTCTGACAGGAGGAGGGGTGTCACACTTTGTTGGCGGGACGAGACACTCTTTTTGCGGGTGGGTCGAGAACACAATGCAACGGCTGCTATTTTTAAAATTGAAAGAAAGGAAGCATAATGGCCGTGCCTTGCCCAATATATTTGTTTTCGCAGAAGTGCCTTGTTGTTATTGCCATTATGTTGTGTTCCTATCTAGCGCTTGCGTGCTGCTTTGCGTGCAGGAGCTCTTAACTTCTGTACGTGCTGCAGTGGCGACTCACTGGCTCAGACGTTGTGCTATTGAACACGACGACGTCCCGGGTTCGATCCCGGCCGCTTTTTTTTCATTTTTTTCGATGTAGGCGAAACCCAGAAAAGCCCATGTGCCGAGATTTCGGCGCGCATTAAAGATCGCCGGGGTGTCTTATGACGCCCCACGAGACAAATGTACCACTTCATGAGCACATCTAAATTGGCGTCTATAGTCAGCGGTCAATGGGAGAAGCCTTCGTCTTGCACGGCCCTAAACATGACGATGATGATGATGATGATTATGATGATGATGATGGTCACGTCATGCGAACATCGGGACTTGTGAATGGCAGAGAAAATGCGCTAAAATAAGCCTGAAGCCATACCACGGGTGCATTTTCGTACTTCGCCGTCAAAAATGTTGGTACACACGAATGCCGAGGTATTGGCGAAAGAACGGGATTGATTGATTGATTGATTGATTGATTGATTGATTGATTGATTGATTGATTGATTGATTGATTGATTGATTGATTGATTGATTGTAAGGTTTAACGCGCCGACGCAACGCAGGCGATGAGGCGCGCCGTAGTGTAGGGCTACGGATTAATTTTGACCACCTGGGGATCTTTAACGTGCACCGAAATCGCGTACACACGGGCGTTTTCGCTTTTCGCCTCCATCAGAAAAGCGAAAGAACGGGAACTGATCCGCAACGACTGTTCGGTCTCTAAATCGACTGTAACCACTGGTGCGCCACTGTTTAACAATATACGAGCCCGTAAGCGCACTGCGCAATGCCGGGTAAGCCACTTGCTGCAAGTTGTACTCCCCGTTACATTACAGAAACAATCCACGTTGAGAAACTCGGCAGCGAGCACATATTAGCGTTGAGTGATAAACGGAGGGATGCATATCCGCCGCTGTGGGGTTTGCAGGCTAAAGTATCGATAAGATGATTAGTCGTCAGGTATGCCGAGTAAGCAATGCGCTAATGGGCGTAAGAAGCTTTGCGCTTTTGCCCTGTAGGATACTTGAAGGGTGGCATGTTCGTGCAGCGTGACCTGTTCTGTGGCAACACACCAGGATCGTTCAACGTGCATAGCGCAGGGCTTGGGTCTGACGAAACCGATAAAGCAGTTGGTAGACTGGAGAAAAACAAAGATAGTTTATCTTTCAGCTGTGCGAGAGAACCACAGGCTGCGTAGATATTTGCTCACCGGCCTGTCTGGCATGCGGCGACGGGCGACCTGGCGCGAGAAACCGCGGTTTTCGGACAGCTGCATGCCACCAGCCGCGGTAGTGTAGAACCCGCGACAAGTTTAATAATGCTTCCATATTCAGGCTTGAACCGCATAAATGTGCGATTTGACGTCTTAATCTTGTATACCCGAATGATTTGTAAAATTGTGGGAAGCCGAACCCTTAGAATGGGAGTAATGTGTTGGTGCCAACTTTTGCTGCTTCAGTAATCTCTCTCTCTCTCTCTCTCTCTCTCCGTCCTCACTCTTTCTCATCTCATCTCCTCGTCAGGAGTCTCTCTCTCTCTTCTCCCGTCTCATCCTCTCTCCTCTCTCTCTCTCTCTCTCTCTCCTCCTCCGTCTCTCCCCTCTCTCTTCTTCCTCCTCTCTCTCTCTCGTCTCTCTCTCTCTCTCTCTCTCTCTCTCTCTCTCTCCGCCGCCCTGGCGGCCAAAAATGTGTCGCATCAAGGCTCCGTATTTTTACGCTCTTTCCCAGTAAAAAAATGCAACAAAAAATACGATTGGATTATCGTGTAAAGTAATGGGACATATTGCCGTTTTTACAACAAAAATATCTATAGACATTCTTTAGTTCTACACGAGAGATTCCTGCCACACAACAGAACATCCTGTAATCCCTACAGAGATATCTGTTCTACGGCAGATATTCCCATTGTACAAGAGAAATTTTTGTTGTGCGACAGAAATTTTTTGCGTTTTTCGACTGGGTTGTGAGTTATAAGTGTCGGGGTGTGTTTTTTTACTAAACTGAACCGAACACAAGGCGCAGCTCTGTAGCAGAGTTCAACCTATTATCATATATGTAAGAGACAAGTGGCGGTGGACTTGCATAAGAGCAATTTGAGCCGAAAAGATCACCCTGCTCTCGTCTGTGCAAGGACCCCAGGGAGGCATGCGGCGAATTTACTCCATTGCGTTTGGGCATCATACCATCTCATCACCATCTTATCTTTTTCCACCCCATCCCGCTCCACCGGGCGCAGTGGCGTCAAGCGGGCACCACAATATACATCGATAACCTTCCATGGCGATCTCAGGAAGAAGAAGTGTGTAGTTGCGGGGACGCACCAAATACGGTCAGTGTGGGGCGCTTATTGAATCGGTGCAGATGGGGCATCGTATTCTGGCGAAGAATAACGCGTGAACATCACACACGAGTGATGCGGAGTATCGACTATATAGTATACCGCGACCCCGTCGAGGTGATTCGGTGAATTAGCGGACCGAAAAACTGTAAAGCCTACACCTGAAACATTCTGATACTCGTCATTGAACAATTGCGCAGTAATGATGCAACGCGGATGCGAAAAATCATCGCTTGGAGGGTTGTGACCGCCGCCTTACTCTATTACTAAATGTCAAAGGAACGCCGAACGACACGACATTATAGGGCGTTTTGGATTACGGTATTACGCTAACGCAACGGAGACTCTAACGGTGCTGACATCAATGCCCATGCGCAGTGATTCTTGGTGTGGCACTGCGCATGCACAACCGTGCATGCGCAGAAACAGTGGCAACCTCCTTCTGGGCTTCCGATTAGTTCCGTAATGAATTGAGTATCCAGAAATGTTTCCAGTGGACGTGCGATACGTTACAGCCTGCTTAACTTTTTTCGGGGTAAGATACTAAATGCACTTTAAAAATTTTCTCCGAACAAGTGTCGGAACTCGGAAGGCACAGTTTTACAATAACGCATCGTGACCCACTGCGGTGGCTCAATGATTAATGGGTTGTTCTGCTGAGCCCAAGGACGCCGGTTCGCCGCCCGGCCGCGACGGCCGCTTTTCATGATAGAGGCGAAAGGCGATTTCGGCGCACGTTAAAGATCCCCAGTTGGCCCAAATCAATCCGGACCCCCCCACTACGACGTGCCTCACAGCCAAGGTGTAGTGTCAGCGCGTTAAACCGCAGATTTCGAAGAATAACGCCCGTATAGATGACATCAATGTAGGGTAAACGTCGTCTATCGGCGTTCAGTACTGGCTGTACCGGATAAGCTTCTCGTTAGCATATCTAGCGCAATTGTGTGCGAGATAAGTTGACCAAAGAAGCGTTTCACGAGTAAGATTCCCGAACAAAGTAAAATGAAAACGCCGCCCCGCGGCGTTGAACAATTACTTGTGTAGTCGGCAGAAAGTGTAATTGAGCGGCCTGCGCACAGGTTGTAAGCGTTAAATAGGCTACGCGCAGTTTTAACTCATCTGCTGGCGCAGCACAGCGTGACGTCAATGCAATCCGCGTCGTACTAGGTCGGCATGTGCCGCGCTACTATCAATTGCAGCGTCGTCCGATTTCTGCCACAACGTCGAGGAGGCATCAGGACCGAATAGCGTGAGGGTCAGATTTGCGGGTTTTTAATTCGTTCCCGCTCCTCTCTGACAACGACATAACGAGCGTGCTTTCTTTTTATTTTTTGTAGAGATACCTGCGGTAAGCTCATTCTGCCAGATTTTTTTTCCTTTCCAACGGTGATCGTTCAGCCTCAATTCCTCGGTGCCAATCTTCGGTGTGACAGTCGTTCAGTGCTTCGAACGCTCGAATGCTTAATAAAAGAAAGAGAACTTTTAACGCACGTTTTATAAAAAAGGTTGCTCTCCGTAATGGGGTTCTAACATGAGGAAAAAAGTGAGCTGTAGTAGAAAAAAAAAAAAGATGATGTCAAGGTCGAAGTGGAGGGCCTTGGATCATTTCAGACGATTCTATGTTCCCCGTGTCGTCATTGTTCGCGACATCGTTTTATGGGCTTTATCGAAAAAAAAGAAAAACAGCCGCAGAGGTCATATTGATGAGCGCACCAAATGCGGCTTTCGGCAGAACTAATTTAGGACACAGAGCACTAGCCTGTGACTATTCGAGGCTTGTTAGAGATACAGACAAACAATTTTTGTGGAGTGTGCGCTCTTTATCCCAAATGAAAAGGCACCGCTTAAAACACCTTGAACCGAAACGGTTTTCCTAATAGGGCCCTATAGAACGCTTGAAAGCAAAATTCTTAGATGTATCAGCCTTACGTACGCTGCCAAAACCAATACTGGCAACAAGGACAGTGGGCCATGTGGCAACATATTTTAAATTGTACTTGAGAAGATAAGAGGCCTTTTCCACAGTAAAAGTGCAGTCTTTTTCATTCCTTCATGCGGTTTTTGAGTCACGGATTGAAGCCAAAATAGCTGTTTGTATACGTAAGTACGCGGTAGTGTCCCGTTTAGGCACTCCATGCCGTCACCTTTTAGATTTCAGAAACTTTAGTGCCAAATTGAAATCATCCGCACCAATTTATTTAGAAATTTATTGTGGCTACCCCAGTATATACAACGCTGGCTGTCATGTGAACTAGAGGAGATAGACTCCGCAAAAGGCGGTTGGCTGTCCCTTTAAACCCCTATGGCGGGCAGGATCTCGTTTAGGCGGCCGTTCAGAGCAAAGAACTTCTACGCAGAACTTGCGTTAACTGAGGCTCATTAATGAAACATCCCTGCACCAGTACTGTCGCCAATAAAAGAGACTCTTGCTTTTTACAAAGTATGTCCATGCTATTGCAACTTCCGTGGTGATAAACCTCTGCCTCCTAACGCTCCGAAAAAGTCTTCGACGCATAACAAGGCCGTGCCCAGAAATAACGGTGGTTGCAACGCGACGAGGCCGTTGGGTATTACACTATTACGCAGATTAAACTTTCTCCTCCTTCCGTAAACCATTCCTTATTTTATGTTAAAATTTTGCGCAAGAGTGGTATATTGCGTTGCCTGTTCTGTTTGCTGCGGCGTTCGACGACTGGGCAGCAACTATTTGGCTTGCATATATGCATTTCCCTCCCCGTATTCCTTGTGACGGAGTGGCGATGCCGACAGTGCGTATACGAAACAGGGCAACGCGTGGCGCTCACTGCGACGTCCACTACGAGACGTCCACGACGCGACATCCACAAATTGAATTCCGTGGGTCCTTCTGTCACGGGGACAGTTCTAAGTCGCCTGTCTGTTTTTTGTTGCGTACAACCATCCAAAATAGACTTAATTTTTTTGTGCGGGCTTACCAAGCGCGTACTTTTGTGCACCCATATGTAACGAGCTCTGAGGTTCCGTCATTTGATAGCTGAGCGCTGGGCTTATCTGCGGTAACAACCGAATCGCAAGTGTAAAGCCCAAAACTTTAACCCTCAGCACTGAAACATAAAGTGCATCTTCGTTAATTACCTAAAGGAAATCTAGCATTTCCAGGTTCGTTCCAACGGGGAAAATGCTTTTTTTCCCTTAAGTTTACAACCTAGATGCTTATTGGCCGCTTTATTCGCGATGCCTTGTAATCTAAGCCCCCCCCCCCTCTCACGTTAGTTACGGCTCAGGCAGATAAGTTGTAAGGAGAATTTGATGCTCGGTCTAGTACGTGCACCTCCGGGTAAGGCTGCGCTGGGGGTAAGGCTAAAAGCCGCCGTAAATAGTCTGCACGTAAAATGGGGCGACTATTGTTCGAAGAGTGTCAAGTGTGAGAGCACGTGTCTGCATTTCCAACCCTGGCGTTGCGCGTTGGCGTCTGCATCCTGCGACGTGTCGGTTCCAGTGACGCACATGCTTTTCCCTTCCCGCCGGCGTGTTCGCGCAGCTTATCGAGACAGCCGGGCTATTCTTTCGCGTTGCCCCCACGATAGCTATGTGGCGCAAGCCGTATAGATAAAGGTTCGGACCCTGCGGCTTGGCAGGGGCATCGTCATATAACATTGAGGAAGGCCGCGGCGGAGGGGATCAACGTTCTAGCGGTCGTAGTAGGCAGTGACCGTGACCTACTGGCCGGTTTCGATACGAGGTGGGGCTTCCTTAACACGAGTATACCTAACCACGCCCTTTATCGCACACCACGCCACTCCCCAAGTGATTTATATTAAAAAAAGAACGTTCGAAAAAAAATATTGCATAACTTCTTGTAAGTAGGCCGCTGCACATTGGAAGCTACCATGTTTTCGTGTTTTCCACTGACCGATTTAGGAACTCCTGCAAAGGGTACTTCACTCTATACGCACGCGTATTGATGGAAAGCAAACTTCACGAAAGAGGTAATACTGAGACTTAATGTACAGTCATGTACAAATGAAACGCCAACCAGAAAATATGAACCCGCACAGTAGCGCGATTTCTTTGCATGAAAATCAAACTGACACGGGACTTGGTTACAAAAACCAAAGTTCGGAACCGTGGCTTTCCAAATTTACCAATAGCGCACCATTATTGGACCGCAGTGAACAGTACTTTTTTCAGTTTTGCGTGTTCTGGTTCATATTTCCGTGTTCGCATTTCATTTGTTTATGACTGTACGTTGATAAAAGGAAGTCTTAAAAAAGTATTTCAGTAAGAAGCACGTCGGTGCTGCTTGCAAATGCGTACTGTTTCAGGGGATTTGCAAAGGAGTTCAATGTGAACCAAAAGCGAAGGCTTTTTGGGAAGTTTGCACCCAAAATACGTCTTGGCACGCAGAAAATTGCCACTGAAACTCTTAAGTCCGTTGCTGTGTGTGTCAGTATACCTCCGGCGTAAATTCCAACTTCCTCCGTAGTTCGCATCGAGCGTTCAGTAGCGTATGGTGAGCACGTCGGACGTTAGCGCTAAATTTTTCACTTTTTTAAAAATTCTCTCTCACTGGTTTAAAGCCGCGGGATGTAAATAAATTGTCAAAGCTTTTTCCCCTCCGTCACTGGGGCCGCATTATGAGGACGTCCTAAGGAGCACTATAGAACGACGTATAGAAGGACGACTGAGTTCCTGGCCATCCCAGCTCAATTCAGGAGTGCTACCTTACTGAAGGATTTTTTTTTGGGGGGGGGGAGTGATTGCGAGGTTTATTGATTTGATTGATTGTAGGGTTTAACGCGCCGACGCAACGCAGGCGATGAGGCGCGCCGTAGTGGAGGGCTCCGGATTAATTTTGACCACCTGGGGATCTTTAACGTGCGCCGAAATCTCGAACACACGGGCGTTTTTGCTTTTCGCCTCCATCAGAAAAGCGGCACCCGCGGCCGGGAATCGAGCCCGCGACCTCGTGCTCAGCAGCGCAACGCCTTAGCCACTGAGCCACCGCGGCGGGTCGATTGCCAGGTTTAACGGGCCGACGTTGTATACACAGGCGATGAGGCGCGCCGTAGTGGAGGGCTCTGGATTAATTTTGAGCACCTGGGGATCTTTAACGGGCGCCGAAATCTCGAACACATGGGCGTTTTCGTCTTTCGACTCCACCAGAAAAACTTTCCGATGGAGCAGAAAATATAAATTGCAGGATAAAGATACGGAGAGGAGGAGGAAACATAAGACAGGAAGAAGATGGTGAAGGAAGGTGTTTGTAGGTCACAGTACGGTCGAGTATTGCGCACAATTACAGAGTACGCGGCCGACACCGTTATAGGGAAACGAGAGTTGACTAAAGCTACCTGGGAGTCTTCGAATTCGAATTGTCCCGTTGCATATACGCCTTTGTATCGCCATGTGGTAAAGTGATGAAGTACTCGTTGCTGCACCAGGAATCAGACCGGCAGACGATGTGAATAAAGTACGCGGATCGTAGCCTTCAGCCCTGGTTCAGGGCTCAAGGTCCAGGGAATGTTTTTACAAATCCGCTGTAAACTCTCATCTTTAACGATCGACTAAAGCGGAAAATAACTCATGCGTGCATACACACTGCCATAAAGCATAAAGACGTGCAGAACGGTCTGTGGTACGGCCGTAGGTCCGTCCAAAATCAGTCCAGAGAACGTAAAGCGAAGCTAACAGTTCTGGAAGCATCAACGTCAGCGACGTTTACTTCACAGAGACAAGCTATGATATACGTGCTATGTAGAGCGCGCTGCAGGCTTCAGTTTCGACAAGCTCAAACTTCGGGCTCGACCTCGGCGCCACGTGTTCGAGTCGTTTTCAGCCCACCGCCGTGTAGTCACTAAAATTATTCCGCGCGCGGCTGGTCGCGAAAGGCTGCGTTACACACTGGTGCTCTTCTGTCCTCGAGTACGGTTGCAACAAAGCGCGCTGTAAGCAGTCGCAGACGGTCGGCGGAAGCTTCTCACAACAAACTATATAACGGATTCATCGACAAGCCGTTAAGTTAGAGGAGATACACAAAACGGGCTCCGCCGTGCCCCTTTGTTCGAACCGAAGGGGAACCACATTGCGCGAGCACCGCGGACAAACTTTCATCCCCGGTCTTTAAAACTTGGCCCGGGTTGCCGGTGCTGGTCCGCCGGCTAAATTTAGCAGGTGCGCTCGGTCCTCCGGGAGCTTTATTGGGACGGCTTGCAATGCGCTCGCTCTTAAGGCTACGCGCATGCGCCAACTTAGTCGCGGATGCCGTCTCCTGCTTCTGACCGGAGAACCGCTTCAGGGTGACCCAAGGGGCCGACCTGAAGGCCTTTCTTTTTGCTACAAGCGAGAACGTGTTTGTGAAATTAATGGGTGGAACAATTTTCAGCGTTCCACCAATAGTACATTTACAAGTCGCTTATAAGCATTCACTTACAAGTAGCACGAATGGCCGGCTTGAGCCCATGCAACAACTGCGAGTGTAGCACTGTCTTAGTTGTGATGAAATATCAGGAGTTGTATAAGTAGACGAAACGCTGGCAGTATGGCGCTCTGTCGCGACACCATAAGTAGACGGATGCACTTTACTGGCCCGCGTTGCGGCGGTAACGAACTTTACGCGTGTGGAGATAAGGGCTACAAAGGGCTGGTGATAACGACGAATCCGCGACAATAAGGATTGTGACGCCCAATTACGCGGTTGCTGCCCCAGCGCCTTCTTCTTATCGCCATACAAGCGTTCGCGAAGAATACGCCGAGATAACGCGACGTTGGAGTATTTAGAGCAGCCCAGTTTTATTCCTTATCGACCCCTCTCGGAGGGGGTGGTTTTCTCATTCAAGACACGTGCGCACATCAAGATAGGATATGTGTGCAGTAAAGGTTTACCGAAGAAATGGATCTCAATAGGGGTGTTTTGATTTCGCATTCACCCCCGGGCTGGTTTAATACAACTCAACAAGAAAACAACTGAGCCCGCACATATCACGATTCATCGGAGGAAAGATGTTGTAGACAGCCGTACTGCAGACAACGGCTGAATCTTGAGCAGCCAAATCAGGAATGTTATTTATAATATTATTTGCTATGTGTCTGTTGTCATTCTGCAACAGACGCGCTGAACTGTGCGGAAAATAAACACGAAAAGATTGGGTCCATGTCACTAACTGTTGATCGCGCGCTCGATATCCTTAAAATCATGAACTTGAAAATACCGTAAATTGTAAACTAACAGAAAAAGTATGGCGCGCAATAATAATATCATAACCATTGCAGCGTGAACGCATGTTCAGAAATCGAACGCGGCAAGAAGACACCATCCCGAATGCAGGCAATCGCAGCGGACAAGCAGAAAGCTCACCCTCTAAGCAGACGACAGCGAAGTCCGGTTCCGTATCCGTTCCAGATTTGGAAGAACACAACACAGCCAGCCGCCGATGAGCTTCTCGGATGAGCAGCAGCCGCAGGCACCACAGATGACAACGTGGTATCGATTCTCACAGCGTCAGAGGCGAGAGTAACGAGCGACAAATCCTACGAAATGAACACACACAACCTAACACAAGAGGCGGAGAAGAGCGCGCTAGATAGCCGTCGACTTCGGAGAGGACTCCCGGGACATCGTCCGTGCTGAGGGTTGCAGGTCCTTCCCCACAGGTCTCTCGATACCTGCTGCGGGAGGTCACAGCGCCCACTCCGCCGCCACGGTCGCAATATATAGCGGCCAGCGTGGCGCCATCTGGTGGCGGCCTCGGCAGTCGCTGCGGCGCCGTCGGAGCCCGGGCGCCGCGAGAGATGCACTTTGTTCAGGCAAAGTTACACGGCGGTCTCTCAAGCGTTTCGTCTTTCAAGGGCGGGACAGTCGGTTCCACAACAACAGCTCTGATTGCATTGTTCGAAAAATTCGACGCATCGAATAACGGTCGCGCTTGGAAGGCGCACTGGGGATGCGCGGAGGGACGCTATTTGCAACTTTGTCACCTGCTTCTACACGAGGAGGTGATAGGTTCAGTGGCGCCATCTGTCAGCTGAGGTCGGAACGAAGGGCGACTTTATTTTCGAGCGGAAGAGAACGCTGCTAGATGCCCCTCACAGCCAGTGCTGGTGGGTCTTATTTTAAGAAGGTGGCAAGTGAGATTCGGAGTGGAGATTTGGATGCCCCCCTCCCGCACGCACAAAGCCCTAAGCCAACAAAAGGAATGCTGCGCGACTGCGCCCATGCGCATAGCGCTCTGTCACGCGTCAAGGACTGAATGTACCGTTGCACCCATCCAGGTGATCCCGAGGGCGTTTTCTACGGGAGCCCATTCTGCATTCCTCATTTTGTCGCGCGAAGGGCGTGGGTGTGGCATTTGCATTTGCAGGTGTGGCATTTGCCGGGCTCATTTGCGCGAAGCGAAATACTAACAGGATCATCATCATCATCATCATCATCATAATCATCCCCACGACCACCACTACCAGCCAATCCACGCCCACTGCAGGGCAAAGGCCTCTCCCATTAATCTCCAATTATCCCGGTTCATGTGCTAACTGCGACCAATTTATCCCCGCAAACTTCTTGATCTCATCGGCCCACATAACTTTCTGCCGCCCCCTGCCACGCTTGCCTTCTTTAGGGATCCACTCTGTTACCCTTAATGACCAACGGTTATCTTGCCTTCGAATTACATGCCCTGCTCACGTCCATTGCTTCTTCTCAATTCCTATTAACACGCGTTTGTTCCCTGACCAACTTTGCTCTCTTCTTGTCCCTTAATGTTACACCTATCACATTTCGTTCATTTGCGCGCTGAGTCGTCCTCAATTTAAGTTGAACCCTCTTAGTGAGCCTCCAAGTTTCTGCTCCGTAGGTGAGTACCGGTAAGATGCAGCTGTCATACACTTTCTTCTTCAGGGACAATGGTAGGATCATAATTAAAGTTAACCAGAAAGGCCAGTGGCGTAGCCACAAATATTTCTCGGGGGATATGTTATACCCTGCCGGTAACAGAAATTAAATAACAGTCTGCGCACAAGCAATATCTTTGTTTTCTTATCTCATTCTTGTTTTCGCATACAAACTTACTATGAAGTGCGTAAAAAGCATGGGCGGAAAAAAGGCCGAAAGGAGGTGGCGGGTGGGGGGTGACCCGCCACCCATAAAAAGTTTCGGGGGTGTTCTAACCCCTCTGGCTACGCCCCTGTGGAAGGCAGTTCTCAGGCGACATGATACGTGACAACGTTGTTGGAGACCGAGCGAGAATTTTCCGAATTTTGTGTGCCTTCTTGTTTTGTACTTGTGGAGAAACTTCTGATCTTCCTCCCCCACATAAGCAACTCACTGAAGAGGAAGGAGTCAAACTTCGCCAGCTCCAAACTAACTTAACCTTCCCACAAAAAAAAAAAAAAAAAACGCTCTGGCACAAAATATTCCTCACCCAATGTTCACCTCATTGCAACTTCTTGCCCGCATGCCCTCCCTCCTTCCCAGACCTCCCTCCCAATCACAACCCTATCCCATCACAGTGGGCGGCGGCGCTGACCAGCTTCGGCTAGTGAATAGGGCCCGGACGGCCGGCTACATCCTGGACTGAGGGCACCCTTGCGGCCTGACCAAAGTCACATCGGATGGGGATAAATAAAGTTAATTCTCTCTCCCTTTCTCTGTTACCTTAAATTGGACTCCACCACTCATCAGAGAAGAGGGGGGGGGGGGGGGTGGCAGCCAGAGTTCGCTTCTCGCTCGACCGCAAAGTTGCTTTGTTAACACAATGAATATTGGGAGATTACTGATACGTAGTGAGACGATGACGAAGCGCCGTTGTTTTGCCGGCATGATTCGGAGAGAGGAGACTTGGGAAAGGAGGGGATGGGGCAGTGCTGTGATAGACGTTCAACAGCGTTCCTCCTGCTGTGACATCATCGTTTCGCTGGACGGAGTCGCCGGCGTCAAGGTCGCATGATAAAGTCCAATATTTCGCTAACGCTTCGAAATCTGACGGAGAACAGAGATCACGCGATAAGCGCACAATGAAAAAGGCATGCATACTAATATTTTTTGTTTTACTTGAGGGTATGCTGTTTAGAGTCACGAGGTACATTAATGCGGTTGGGAATACCTCGAAGGCGACAAAAACTGCATGAAAAAGAAACCTAAGCTGGCTTATTAAAGTGTCCTTGTGCATCAGTGTGGCCACGCCAAACCTCACCGCCATCTCCCATTAATCTCGAGTTCAGGTGAACTGAACGCGTATATGCGTCTCCTAGTCAGTACAGCCAGCCGTCACCCGAGCTTGCTTATGGGGGTTATATCACAGCATAAACGTGCCTAAAGCATACAAAACCACTCGAACTGAAATAAACAGCCAAAACGGACCTGCAGTTGTTGAAAACCACGTTGTAGAAAAATATTCAACAGAAATAGCCGAAACCGACCTAAAAGGGGAAAACCCGCGAAAAGTACAAGAAGCAGTAGCTGAAACTGACTGAAAGGCAACGAAAATCCCCGAAATCCCATTTATAATGCATAAAAATGTCATAAATAGATTATATGGTCATGATAAAATGCTAATATGCAAATATGACAAACCTTAAAAGAAAAAAAAGCGGTAACGGGATTTGAACCCTGGTTATGTTGTTTACTCCGCAGGAGCGCAACTGTGCACTACGAGACCAAGCGGCTCTCAGCGAATAAATTGTGGGCCACATGCACGTGGACATAGTTTCAAACATGCCCCTAGATGGCGCCATGTGTCGCTTGGCTGTACTGACTAAGAAAACGCCTATACGCGAACTGAACCTCGCGTCAACATCGACAGCCTCAGTCTGATGTTGAGATTCAGTCAAGTGGCGCCAGTGCAAATCGTCATTGTCATTGTAGCCTTCTCATATACCTCGATCAGATAATTTTGCGTCAGGTAATCCTGATCTTGGTCAGGTGGCGTTAGCAAAGAAATACCAAGAAAAAAAAACTGCGGCGCCTGTAAAGGGTGCACCACCGCAGAGAGCGTGTTATAACAGTGAAGTTGGCTTTCGTGCCTGCAGGAGTGTGAGCACAAGGGGCATATAGGCATGCGCACCCAATTATATACAATTTTTAAGGCGATAGTTTTCCTCGGGCTACTAAAACGCAAAGAAATCGGTGCATCTTGCACTAGAGGTGTAAGGCTTGAGCAACAGAGGAAAAGGGGGTTGACCTAGCCTCTTCCCCCATAACATCCGCTGTCAGTGTGGGGGACCGACCGGAACGGCCTTGCAAAATCCGGCTAAACTTTTTCTCACCCCGCAGCACTTAGCCCAGCCTAACAAGAACATCGCAAAACCTGACAAAGCTTAGCAAAGCCTAGCAAAACCTAGAAAACTTCGCAAAACCGGAAGAATCTAGGTCGACCCTAGGCTCCGCTGTTTCTGAAGCCTTGAGGGCAAGGCTGCAGAAACAGCGGAGGCCCCTTTTTTGCGCCAATTTTTTTTTTAATGTGCATCGCCTACACGCGGGGATAGAAACGCGTAAGTACCTACACACGTTCTCAAGTTCTGTGCACCGCAGTGGCGGCAGTTGCACTTCCTAATGGAGATGGAATGCTAAATTATGCATACACGCAGCTTGACTGACAATTAGGAATCACTGGTGTTGCAAATTATTCGCCGTGGCTAATGGTCAAGGGCAGCTTCTATGCATTTGCTATTCAGTGTTACCGACGTTTTCGTTTTCAGCCGCATCTTATATGCATATTTATCAAGGGGCCTACGGTGAGTTTGTGGAGAATCCCGAACTACCTTTATTTTTATTTCTATCTCACTCTCAATGCGTAGTGGAGTGGGTTTTTTTTTTTTTTTTGAGCGATGCTGCAAGTTTATGCCTCGGTTCCTGTGAAACTAAACTTTGTTTTTCGCAGCAGTTGGGCTGGTTGTTTTCACGTATTTTACTATGATTGGCTGGTAGTTAGCTTAGCTATTTAGCGAATGCTCGCATCTATATTCAGACTTTTGCCTTTTTTTTATGCATCGAACTGGCCACGTCTGCCCGCAGACCAGCTTGGTTCAAAACCTACTTTGATGTGCAGCCTTTACATCTCCCCCTAAACGGGATTAAAGGAATTTTAGCTCATCTTCGAGGGAACTATTGTTTTTCTTTCTCGTGTATATTCAACAGAGCTACCCTTTCTTAACTGTGGTCAGCTGCATGCTATATGCGAAGGCATCGGCACCACCATCCCTTGGCGGTATTGTAAACGTTCGAGTCCGAGCGTCCGAAGCGAAACGCATCGCATACTTCAAATCTCCAACGCATATTCGGACAGTTTCTCAATATTTAATTTCTTGCACCTTTTGCAAGCATGTTGAAGGGCGTTGCCGCACAACGTTCCCCTTCGCGTAGAAGTGCGCTCTTCTGCTAACCTATAAAAATGTCGAACGTAATTGCGTTCATCACGGATGAATTGTGAAACATAGGCAAAAGAATAAACAAAGTTGGGCTGATGTGCGCGCTGAAATTAAACTGGATACGAGTGATTATAACCAGGGGTAAAATAAAACGTTCAGTCGGGAAGGTCTTCTGGCATCCGCCTCAAGCACGGTATGGTTCTAAAGCTTTCGCCGTGATTAACTCGGATCACTTACGAGGTAGGTGTTATCTCGCCCTTGCTCCGACCAGATTGACATTTTTTTCGGATTTCTCTAAGATTATTCTGGGTTCTTGTGCACTTTCCCCTTTTGATCGATACTCTTCGACGATTCTTCTCGTATAGGTCGCGCTAAAATATCATGACTTTTACAATAAAATGTGAGGTGCGCGTGACTCAAAAACGTTTCTTTTTGCTTGCATACGTCACGGCGTCTCTTACTGTCCTCGTATTCTGGTACACTATATTCATAGTGGAGAACCATGGAAGTTCTTGTTAATGTAAGTTCCGCCCTCTTTAGCTGTATAGATAGCAGTTCCTAATCCACGAGAAAGGGGGGGGGGTATTGGTTGAGAATCCCCCCAAAAATTTCTTAACACTGCAGTAGGAGGATAGTAGGGTGTGAGAGGTAAAAAGGGAGGTGAAAGCGATACCTGCTCTCATACTAAAGACGTGTGGAAGATGGGGTCAACACGGTGTCGATAGACAGGCAGTTCAAAAAATGTTGTTCATTTATCACCCCTTTTCGTGAAATAGCATTGTTTATAACTGTAATATCGTGTCAGCTTTTTGCTTTACAAAAAAAAAAGGAGCAATAACAGTATTTATAGGTGCTTAGCTGATGACGCCTTTTCCATTAGCTCTTCCGTCAAAAGGGCGCAATTGGTAAGTAGCGATCTTAGATTAACTTGCCATGATACTACATCATGCCGAGATTTCGTGTAATACATTTATATGCGTAAGCGTAGGGATGGTCGAACCATCAAGGAACGTGTGCGTGTATCTGAAGCCTGAAGCCTCCGGAAGAGCGAATGAACGCACAGATGGAAATAATATTACAGCAGAAAGCCACGAGCAGGGCAGAACGAACGGCAATAGAGCGGAGAAGAAAGATGGCGTCTGACGTCAACACGCAGCTCGCCTGTGCAGGGGGGGTGGACGGCAGAGGAGAGAGAGAGAGGAGAGCGAGAGAGAGAGAGAAGAGAGAGAGAGAGAGAGAGAGAGAAGAGAGAGAGAGAGAGATGAGATGAAGGATGATGATGAATGATATGCTAATGAAGTCCTGGCGATGTTAGCCGACTAAAATGCGAACTTGCTACGACGCCGGATGATGACTGTGATGAAAGACTACGGCGAATGATGTTGAAGAAGTTGATGCACACACAGGCGTTCAGTTTTGTCCTGTCCGACGTGGTCTCGCTAGCAGCGGATGTTTTTGTGCATGTGCATGCACGTCCTCCGCGATCAGCAACGGTGAGAGAGAAAGAAGGGGTGCCACGCCGATAGGGGGAAGTGGCGGTGGGCGCAGAAAGCAGTCTGATGCAGAAATACATGTTAAAGAGAACAAGAAAGGATTTATTTGGTCCCGCTTAGGGGTGCAAATGAACCGAACGAGGAGTGCTGCGCAATTAGAACGAATACGCATCAAATCGTGCTAGCATTTGTTTTATTTTGCAGATAGCGCGAAAAAAAAAAGGCTTAAAAAGCAGGTGCCACCAGCTTCTCAGCAGCGAGAAGAGTGGACCTCTCTTTGGGACAGGGACATTCAGCTTTTCGACCAAGAGAACGTCATTCCACCTTAGTAGGGATTCGGTGAAGTACTGGTGCGTCTTCAATATTCGGAGGGCGGCGAATTAAATTTATATGCGGCCGTTGCCGTAGCTTCTGCATTCCTATCGACAGTCTGTGATTACGCGGAGGGATTTGTTGACAGTGGCAATCAGCAGTAAATTTTAAAGCGAGAGCTTTCTTTCTGGAACCGATGGGGCCCTGTAAAAAAAAACTAACGCATTTCCCCATAGACCGGTTGGCCGACCGTAAAGCTCCGATAAGATATCTTCACACACGGCGCGTGCGTGATTAAACCGAGGCTTCCGTTGCGTCAAAACGGTTACTTGAAAATCCCCCAATTAGGAACGGTTCTAGATAAGACAATACACGCATCGATCGCGAAGACGGAGTACAATAGCGTACCTTTATCTCATAAACCACGTATCGGTAGTGCATTTAGATCGTTCGTAGTTTGCTTAGTGCGCGATAACTCGTCGCATGGGTTCTTTCTTCGTTTGCGATTTGCGTATTTGGAGGTTTGGCGATCGATTGGACGCACTTTCGGCGAAGGTTGGACGCCCTTTTTTTACCGAAAGTTTTGACGCACTTTTGATGCGTTTTGAATGTGAGAAAGCTTTCTCCCAGCTTTCTTTATGAAGGGATGGTAAAGTTTTTTTTCGCTCTATTCGAGAAGCTTTGCCTGTCGGAAATCTTGAGGATGTCACCTGTATGCGAGTGCGGCGTCTGAATGTTAGGTACTGTTTCGGACGGGTGTATCATCATCATCGTCATCATCATCATCATCATCATCATCATCATCATCATCATCATCATCGTTCTACCTCTCTTACTTCACCCTCCACCAGCGGGGAAACGGACACGGCAGCACTGCTCTCACTTGTAGCGAAATGCTGACTTGCGAATATTTAAGCTGTGTTATTTGTTAAAAGGTGATGCGAATGCCGTTATATCTTTTGTGAGGGTTTCGAATGCTGCCGCGGGGATTTTGTGCGCGAAATAAATGGGGATATGGGCCCGATGATCTCCGCACGCCTGCGTGCATTTCATAGGCATACTGCAGGTGTAGAGAAAGGCAGGCGGCTTCACTGTCTCTCTCCAACAGCTATCATCATTATTTAAAAATTGTGGTTTCGCTTCCATAAATAAAAACATCAATTTCCATCTGTTCTGAAGGTCGTTACTTGCACCGGAACCAATTTTTTGGAGAATCCATACCCTTGCTCTTGATAATGGTATCTCTCGTCTGAATAGCGCGTGGCAGCCACCCAAATTACTACAAGGAGGGGGTAGAGAGAAAGAGCGATGGGAACGGCTCTTCCACGAAGGATAGAAAGAGAGGGGGAGGGGGTCAGCCTGGCAAGAGGCCCGGCTCGCTGTCCAAGCTAGGGACGAGCGGAGCCGTGGAGGTCGTGCTTTGCGGCGCATTCTGGAACGTTAATCTTGCCTTTGCAGGCGCTCATTGTTGCGAGGCCTAGCCCTCGGACGAACCCTTCCACGCTGGCAGATGTCGTCGGCGCGCGATGCGGCAGGTTATATCGAGATCGGTCGGGGCCTCCTCGCATTCGTGTGTGGCCTTCCGAGAGACACCCGTCGCCGCCGCAGCCGCTGGGACTGCAGCGCGAATCCCGGCCACCCGCTATACTTAGACTGCGGCACGCACAGACAGACTGGCACAAGCCGAGATGACGCACGGGCCCGGCCAGCGCGCCGTTGCGCAACCAGCTTCCAGGAAGGACGCGCTCCCTCGCCTGGGGTCGCTGCGCAAACCATTAGCGCCCGTTTCGACGGGACGCAGTGGTGGTGGTATGGGCCGGTCGAGTTTAACTGAAAGAGAACATCCAGCCTGTACCGAATCCGCTATTTTATAGATTTGAGAGTTTGGTGTTTTCTGCTTAGATGAGGGCTTGATGCAGATGGACTTGCTTGTCAAACAAGTGCGTAGATGCATTAACGTGTCGTCGTCGCCACCACCACCATAATCAGCATAATCTCAACATAATCATCCCCACCATCATCGTCATCATCTCGTTTGAGCGCACTGCAGGAGGAAGGCCTGTCTCGCGTTACTTCAGCCGAACCTGTTTTGCGATGGCCTACCCTGGTATTCTGAGTCCTTACTCCACTCGAACCTCCAGTGGAGGAGGTCCTTGAAGTCGATTTCCCCATGCATAAGCATTGGGGAATCCTCCCCTTCAGCCGAGTGGTGGGAGCAAATGGAGTGGAGGAGGGGCTCAGAACACGGCCCCTAGTCTATCCTTTTACTCGGAATTCTCTGATTTCACCCCCACATCTATAGTTACCAGTCTTCCCTTCTTCTAGTCCTGTCTCTCAGTAGCCACTCTGTGACCCCGGTGGTCCTCCGTTTGTCAGTGCTCCGCCTTCCTTACAGGCCCAGCCTAAGCGCACTTCTTCATCGGGCCGCAATGTTCACGCCACTTGACAAGTCCGTGGAGTGCGCGACGAAACTCTTCTGCCTCGCTAGAAACCCGCAGATAGCGTTGAATCCGGTATTGTGCAGGAACTGCAGTGGAGACTCGCAGCAGTTACTTGTAGTTACTTGCAGTTACTTGCAGCGGAGACTTGTTAACTTGCACCCAGTGGCTGTAGTGACCCTGCTTACCAAACCGGAGACCAGCATCGCTTGCGCGCTGTTTCGAGCGGTCATCATCGTTTCCAGGCGCTTCCACAGCAGATGCAAAGGATCAGTGCTCTTCAAGCCGCCGGTCGATTGCGCGTTTCCCGTGACCCGCGGCAGCGAAGGGCGTTGATTCGATTATTTCTCTCGTTTCTCGCCGAGGCAACAAGCGGCATCGTCCCCGCCACCATCCGTCTCATCTCGCGCGGCCTCTCGGCGAGTGCACGGATCAGCTCCGGTCCAAACAAACAGGCCGAACGACGAGCGTTTCGCGGCTGATCCCGACCAAGGGCGAGGCAGCGGTGATCTGTGACTTTGACGCACTCGCCGAGTGGGCGAGGGTATTGAAGGGCTCGGCTAACACCGCCTAGACAAAAAAGCCCGCACACTTAGCATTGACCGTCTTATCCCTATGCGAATGCCTGTATACCCGCTAATTTACATCTACACACGGTGATGTGTTTCTGTCGTTTTTTTTCCTCAGTACTCTGCCGTTGACATTAGCTATAAGTGAAACTAAAAGCAGGCCTTTTTCGTTTCTGCGAGGTGTTGCTGCGTTCAGTCTCCTCCCTTCGTTCCGAGACATGCATCTCATTTTTCCTGCAAGCGTCCAATTTCCCCAAACACAGGAGAAAGGAGTGTCGTGTGTATTTTTTTTTTTTGATTTGCTTTTCGTGATGGAAGTGACATAGCGCATCGAAAATGGCGGGAAGTTTATTGCACCGCCATAATATACTTACTGACTTTTTTTAATCCCTGCCGTCTCGAATTCTTATCCGTGGGGGTTTATTTGATAAACGGTTTGGACGATGCTGTTTGCTCAAGGCCAGCTTGGATAAACAGCACACATGCATATCGGGAAACCGTTTCAGGGCAATACTACGTAAGCAAAAAGCATCAAACAAGCCGCTCATGGGAGCGAGCGTGCGATTTCCATTTCCAGATGCGCTTCTGCCTTCTCCGTATCGGCACCAGTGCCCTCGATAAATTAAGCTGGCGAGAAATAAAATAAACGTCAGTGCAAATGGGCTATCGAATTTACGAGTTAGCTTGCGGACAGTTGCCAATCCGGGGTTTGAAAGGATCGCTATGTTGTCGGTTTAAAGTAGGGAGGCGTTGGAGTCGGTGATGTGGTCATCGATTCACTAGCCGGTTTTAACGTTAACTGACAGCGACATTTTATCGTTTTAAAATATCGGTTCGTAAAAGCTTTTCTGGGAACCCAGAGCTCAAGAATGCTACTTGGGCCCCTTCAATCCCCAACCTTCCACACGCCAGCCAAGGGCACTCTTCAAGGCTTCGTTGTCTCGCCATTGCTGTTTAATATTGCCCCCTCCACCTCCGACTCAGCTACAAGCTATGCCCCGTCTCGAGAACGCTCTTTACGCGGGTGATCTGACGATTTGTACCAGTCAGCGCTACAGCCTATCCTCCCCCACACCACACTCTCTGCGACCACCAAGCTCGCATCTATCGGCGTCTACGAACAGAAACTTTCTACAATCATACTATCCTCTCCCACATCTCCGCATCCCTTTTTCCCCAAACTGCCCACAGTGTGACGCCCCTCTCACAACCTACCATTTTGTACGTTCATGTCCCCACAACACTCCCTTGAGCAGTGGGAGTCTGCGCTAACCAGCTAGGGTCCGGAACATCAACTCGGTCTGGTGCAACAACCCCTTGCTTGCTTTCATTAAGTTGCAGCAATGAACGCATTGGATAACCACTTCAAAAATAAAGCCACAAAAGCAAATCAGAAACGGAAGGCGTATCTGCTTCGACGAGCAAATCAAGCAGTGCCGCTCCATGCTGGCGGTAACCATAGCTTTCGCAGTGCTTCCAGACGCAAAAGAAAGAGTGACAGCGTTTATCCGAAGTATTGCAGAGTCCATTTAGGTCTGCTTACGCTCTTTGAACGCGAAAATTTGGCGATACATATCGAAGGCTTCTTTAGCGCTACGTCGGTGTACGGGTCTGCTGGCCTGCCATCACGTCCACTTCTCACGCGACACGCACTGGGATAACTATTGTTCCTCCACTTGCAATGCGACGAGGTAGTGCTAATAAAGAAAGAAATCCCAGGTAGCGCGGCGGTAACGCCCTGGGCTCCCGATGCGGAGACCCGGGTTCGAATCCAATAGGAACTCAAATGTGTCCTTTCATTTACTCTTTAGACCCGCGTCATTTTCTGTACAGGATACCAACTATTACGACAACAACAGCTTTTCGCACAACGGCTAACCTGAGGCTTTCGCCTTAAAAACAAAACTGCCCAAGGCCGACAGCCACGCACCCACAAATTATCCGTGAAGGATTGGCAAACAACTTTGGATGGAATGACAGGAATGCCAAGTTATTCGTTTTCGCATTTCGTGCTCGCGAGACTTTCTCGGGGTAAGATGAACCGCCATTCTTTCTTTTTATATTCCTTGCCTCGCTTTTTATACACATTTTTTCAATAATGTATGACAGTTTACGAGGACTATTGCTCGACTGTCTGTCTGTCTGTCTGTCTGTCTGTCTGTCTGTGTCTGTCTGTCTGTCTGTCTGTCTGTGTCTGTCTGTCTGTCTGTCTGTCTGTCCGTCCGTCCGTCCGTCCCGTCCGTCCGTCCGTCCGTCCGTTTATCCGTCCTTCCATCTGCCCGTCCGTGCCATCCGGCGAATATAAAGTTCTGTCATTGACTCAGAACAGAAAAGTGTGAGGTCCCATAGACCTCAGAACTTTTTTTTTTCAAGGCAAGACCCGGCAACATAAAGCGTCTGAACTCAATCTTGCTCGTTCCAAGCAGACTGCTTCCTAAATCCTTTGCAGCGAAACAAAAAAGCGAAATAAAGGGGAATGATCACGGTAGCTCCACAGAAAAGGATAAGAGCAGTCATAAACCCGTCGAGGACGTTCCGGCAATCAGAGGAACACACGTCGAGCAGAAATACAAAATGAAGTTTTCAATGCTTTCTTTTCCGTTATATCAGTTGCCTTGCCACGGGCTATCGGCTTCATTTTGGGTAACTTCGTTTATCCACGAATCTGGCTCAAGGTCTCTTCTCCACTCTCAAGGACGCTCCCACGGAAAGCACGAGGGAATAAATAAGCGAAGGGAAAAGGCGCCTTCAGTGTGAAGATGGAGAGGAATGGAGTTTGGGGAACACGTTGCATAGACGGCGACTGAGCGGGGAGCATGAAAGGAGCGCTGCGGGCAAGAAACAACAAATCAATAGAAACGAGACCAATAAATTACGAACAAAAAGAGAAGCGATAACGGAGAAAAAAAAATCAAGTTCTGAGAAGGAAGCTGAGTTATCTCGGGAGGAAGGATAAGCAGCCTTTTAGGAATGGCGCAAAAAAGCGGTTACTCACATCGCCTAAGCGTAGCGCGAGGCTATAAAAAGCTTTTTTTTGCCGGCACGCGCTAGACGCTCGCTTCACAACCCTTCAGTTCCGTGAAGAGTTGCGGGGTGCCGATATGTGGTTTCTTTACTCAAACAAATAGACGAAGGGTGCGACCACACCCCCCTCCAACCTCAGGCAGAGTACGGAAAAAATAAACAAATAAACAAAATGAAAGAAGGAGAAGGCGCAGCAGTGTTCTTCGGCGACCACTCCAGCGAGACTCGCCTTCCCGGCCGCGAGTCACAAAGCGAACGTCAGCGGAAGTGTTTGAAACCGCGTTTCCGCATGGCGTGTTTAAAGCAGGCGGGAGCGAGAGAAAGCGAGACGGACTGGGACGGCTCGTTGAGCAGCGTTGAACCGGACGTGCAAATGTAAACAGGGCACAAAAGAAGGCTCTGTTCGCTCACTCCATTTCTCGCGCGCGGTATCGGCCAGAAGCGTTCGCGAAGTCAGACAACTTATTCTTCTCTGCCTGGTTCAGAAGATTGCGGAAGGGACGAGCATGTCGCGTATTCTGGCATAAGAGCCCTCACCGAAGGAAGAGGAGAGCTCTTCATTGTAGGCGTTGGTGGAGCAGAGAGAGGGTCCATAAAAGGTGGTGGCACGCGGGCAGCACCAAACTTTCACTCCATTCGAAACATGACTTGGACCTCCAGCTTATACGCTTCGTCAGAGGGATATGCATCGTTGTGCTGCTGAGCTCGAGGTCGCGGGTTCGATTCCCGGCCGCGGCGGCCGCTTTTCTGATGGAGACGAAAAGCGAAAACTCCCGTGTGTACGAGATTTCGGCGCACGTTAAAGATCGTCAGGTGGTCAAAATTAATCCGGAGCCCTCCCCTACGGCGCGCCTCATCGCCTGCGTTGCGTCGGCGCATTAAACCCTACATCAATCAATCAATCAATCAATCAATCAATATCAATCATCATCAATCATCAATCAATCAATCAATCAATCAATCAATCAATCAATCAATCAATCAATCAATCAATCAATCAATCATAGGTATATGCATCTTAAGTAGATAACTCATGAATAGGCACCATTTTCAAGTTCAACAGAGTCAAAATAAGAGTGTCTGCGTGTGTGTATGTGTCTTCCTTAGGGGTGACCACCGTCAACACTCAAGAGAAATAAAATTTGCTCGTACCTCTCACCTATATTCTGTGTCATCTCTATGCCTCTCTAACCTTCAACGAGCAAAATCGCTCATGATTTTTTTTGTTGTCTTACGAATGACTGGTGCACCAGATCAGCTTATCACATAAGCCGCGTGGGCCGGTCATAAAGCTCGGGTTTTTGAGAAACCGTATTAAGAATGAAGAGCATTTCGTTCACTGTTAGAACCAGTTAGGCTGAGCCAAAAAAGCACTGTGAATGCAGAAAACCATCGTACACGAGATTTCTTATTGAGGACTTTTAGTTAGCACGTCGGTTAGGACCGGTATTTCATCTTGGGGTAGATTGCTATCGAGTCAAAGGCTGCGTTTATGTGCAAGTGAGCACATGCATAAGGATGGTCATGTAGCGAAGCTCCAACACTCAAAAATAATTCCGGGGTTCAGCCAACAATGATATTTCAGCGAATGACGATGCTGGGCGCCCGATTAGACCCAAAAGGCTGATCTGCGGTGTGAACGCAAGCATGACGTACGCCTATTGGGGCACATTAAATTTTTGAGCCAGATGGCATGCAGTTTGTTGTCATTCGACAAATTTGCTTTGTTAGTGGCATGGATTGGCCCCACGAGTGCATTGCAGTGGCGCTTACTCACGGGATGGCCTATGCGTGTACCGGCGGACGTGGGTGAGGTGCAGAGGTCAGCGCTGACAATAACATAACTCGCTAACACAATGTGTTATCACAAAATAGGAGGGATGTTTTCCTACAGGTAGCAACTCTTCTCTAGTTACGTCTCGGTACATCGTTATCATCACGATTGTAGTCCCACGAGGGTTACGAAAACCACACCATGCCAAAAATCCCAGAGTACATTACATGAATAGGAAGAGCCTGTAATTACCTTTAACTGCATGGACAGCGCAGATGACACAATGCGGTGGTACCTGAGACGGCCACGAAGAATGGCTCCAGCAAATGTATACGTAAGTGAAATTAACTTCACGGGCTGAAGTAGCCACAATGCAGCAGTGAATGAGGGTTCAGAGAGATAACGTCAGTGGACTTGTAAGTGATTTTAGTAAGCGTCGCGCTATCGCCATAAAATTTTGTGCGCATGCCGAGCGTTCAACCAATCGCTTTCTATCTATTTCTTAATCGTTACAGCATTCCTCCACTCTATCTTTGAGAAGAGCCCGCGGCCAAGTCGGGGCGTATGTTTGGATTGTCCGCGGTGGTCGAATGACAGCCAGAGAAAACGGAAGGGGGCGGAAGACAAACAGCGGTTAAATCCAGCTCATTGTGTAAACGTCGGAGGGCAACCACGTGGGCGTCTGAGGGGGGCAAACCGTCTGGGTTGAGTCGCTTTACGCAACGATGAACTGGAACGGCGCGAAGTCGTAACGTAGCATCAAACGGCACAGATGGACACGCGAAGAGCTCGCTTTTCGGTTGCGCTAGGCTGAGTATTTGCGATGTAGAAATCAGCAACTGTCAGCGAGGACAAGTTTTCGCGAGATCTGCGCCATTCTTTGAAGGCTGAAGGCTTAAGGCTGGTTGGCGCAATAAGCTGTCGGTGCGTATTTTTAAGAGCAGTTCGATTGCCGAACACATAAATCCATAGCCAGGTGTGTGCTCACGGTTTAATTCCTGTGGAGTTTAATTACCCGGGTGGCATAATTACCCTGGAATAGTTAGAGGCTTACAATCAATTAAAATATGCTCAGTTTCCTTAACAGGCAATAAAAATCTCGCACACGCGAGTGTTTTTTGCACTTTGACTTAATCAAAAACGCAGAAAACTTTTGGCTATGTATCACTGGAAGTATCCGGCTTGTTTGCGACGAGTTCGTGTGCGCGTTTCGCTGGCACGATAGCTTCAAAGGACCGTAATGTTTTCGGGTGGAAGTGGTGAAGAAACCGCGCAATCCTGACATCCATAGCCCATGTGCATCATAAAAAGCAAGACACTTTTTCTAGCAGTTTATGGATATCTCGTCTTCGCAATAAAAAAGTGTTATTTAATCATTTTAGCAATTTCAAAGCCCCTCTGAATGCTAAAGGCATCAGCTATCGTGAATGGCATGTGGTTGAGAAGTTCGGGAAATGCGTGTATATTATACTATACGTAATAACTAATGCATCCGTCATGCAGCGTAGATGTCCCATTAGTAAATAATTTTGCGGAGGACACAATTTAAGAAAATTATAAGACTATTGAATGTAAAGGCATTAATGTCCAATTTAACACCTGGGACGCTTTGCTTCGGCCACTATTCTTGAAGGGCATCGTCTTCTGGCCGCTTGACATGTTTTCCTTCGAAATCCGCTTCCGCCTTACGCGTTTTAATGGCTTCGATCTGCCTCTTACGTGTTGCGCCACAGCTCGTTCACGCCGCCATGTATTCGCAGAGTTGTCAATCTATGACTGATTTTGTTGCCTGTATATATGCTCGCTTGGTACTTCATCTGCGGTGTAACGGCGTGTAAAGCCACCTTTCTCTAATGCCGAGTTAGCGCATTTGCTATGGAACGCATCGGGCTATGGAGCGCTCCAAAGACGCGGTGTCTAGGAGCTAGCCGTTTTGCTGTTACATACACTGACGCAGGGCTCCGACTTTTTCGCTGAATGTCTTAGTTAATGCTCTCGCATTAATTGTGGGGATGCGCATTCATGCTGTGAACCTGGGAGATCTAAAAACGTTTCTAGAGTCGTTTGCGTTTATTTCGCTGCTTATTTGTTTTGCCGCACTTTGAATTCCAAGCGAATGGTCTTCAATTACATTACGCGGGCATTTCGGCTATCGATGTTAAGTTCCTTCCAGTCAGTTTCTTTAGCTCTACCCTCGAAGGAATGTCCATTTAAAATCCCGGGCTCTCTCCACTAACGTGAAACCTGGGGAGGGGCGAAGCATGCAGTGTATAAGTGTATTTTTGGCGCCTTGGCGTTTTTCCCCACGGAGACGAAACCATTGGAATGTAGAGGTACACAGCTTTGCTGTAAGTCTAGTGTCTTTGAAGCACGAAGCGTTATAGCGTGAGGCGTTGGAAAACGAGTGTCCTGGTGTTTTAGTACCGTGACTACATGAGCGACGACGACACGAGACGACGACGATAAGAGACACCAACAGCCCGAGCCCCGAAGAGGATTCGGCCCTAAAAGTTAGGATGGATCTTTGCCCGTTACGAATCGAACTGTATCCATGCAGCTATTGTATGGACATGGTTTTGTATGAATTTGCATGGATACAAACTACATATATCAATACAAAAACGAATGCAAAGGAATCCATTGCGAGGTAAGGAAAAATTATAGGCAAACGCAGGCGACGAGCATTGTGTGAGGGAAAGTCAGAACCAGTGCTGTGTGGGAGAGCGAAGTGCCATTCTTTCTAAGAAAGCCCCACCGAGGGGTGTTGGCTAATCCTCTGTTGAATAGGCTTGCGCAGCCCCACGCGACACTTGTTTGATCGGTCGCGTCGACTGCCGCATCTGCGCTGCCGTAAACAGCTGAATCACACCCTACTGGTACAATTCCAACTTCGAAAACAGTAAGGTTTAGATAGATTCCCCGTTGTGCATGTTGTGATTTTTGTTTTCTTAGCAGGTGTGATTTGGATCGTAATCGACATGGAGATACCTTCGGAAACCCCCAATACATGGTTTAATTGCTGTAATACCTCTTACCACCATGTAAACAAAGCGAAAGTACGACGTTTTATGGATACTACAAGAAAAATTGGAAGCACGTGAGGTAATTATATATAAGCGCATACTTGTGCTCGAAGAAAATGAATAAATTAGAGTGGTTGTTTGTTCAACGTAATACGTTGAAGAAGGAACAAGCTTCGACGTGTTATTTTTGGCCTTCATCAGGACTGATCATACTACGTAAAGCCTTTTGACATTGTCCGCTCGAAATGTTTCACCGAGCAGACATCGCCCTATTTCTGTTGCGGGAACTGATTTTCCTCGAACCCAAAATACATTCCTTGGACAATGTATCTTATCTCTCTTGGAGAGACGGAGGAACAAATGCGCGTGTTGTTCTGGCAACGTATGAGTCTGAGAAGACCCCTGAGCACAGAAACGTGAGGGTTAACGTAGAAGGCAGGCGCTTCCCAAGTTGTTCTTACATCGTTCTTGCTCTTGAGGTGCGCGTTTGCCTACGAGAACACCCCTGCGGTTAACTCGACCAAACTGGCGAACAAAAAAAATATTTGGTTCTCTTTCTTTTGGTTCTAGTTCGCTTCCCGCCAGCATCTGTTTTTGTAGTAGCTTCCTGGGGGGCCCCGTATGCGTGCTTCCCAGGGGGCAGGCTGTCAGCACCTCATACGTGCGCTAACCGACACTTGTTTTCAAAATAAGCACTTCCTGATGGTTACCCAGACGGGAGTTATAAAGAGGAGCTGGTAAGGATAGGTGCGCGCGATCCTTCGGTGTTCCTGCTTTCGAAATAAGCGCTTCCTGTTGGTTATCCAAAACGTCAGCTTATAGAAGAGTCGATGCGGATGTGGTGAAATTCTTTGGGTGTCATGTTCCTCACTTAGCATACTTTTTTTTTCAGTGATGAACGTGCTGACTTGGTAGCAGTACAAGGTACAACGACGCGATGAGCCGTCTGTTCGGTAAGTGAAAGGCTCCAGGTTACTTGCGTGGTAGGCTAAAATACGTCAACAGTGGAAACCCTAAACTATGGCTCTGAAATGTGATAGTTAGTAGAAAACCTACTTCGTTACTTTTTATCGTGAATCTTTCCCCTCCCCTGTGGTATTAGAAAAGAAGAAGAGGAAACCTTACCCGCTGATCGGATTCCAGTGCCTCTTACAGACCATCCCAGGCGCTCTTCCTTTAACCCCGAACTCATTATCACGCAATACGTGTTCGTTGTTTTAACACAAATAAAACGAAGTTCTCAGTTGCTATTTCCTGGAGAAGGGTGGGAGGGGTGAGAGGGGGCTTATGGTCTAACGCCAGCTCATTCTTCTCGTTGTTGAGCTTTTCCTCGCGCTCTTCTTCGCCGTGTTCACCAGTTGCCTCGGAGGACGTCTCCTCATCAAGAAGTCGGAACTCCCAGCGTACGCCGCAAATACTATTTATTTGAAAAAAAAAATACTGTATAAAAATTAAAACCGTTCCACTCAACGTGAAAGCTGACGGAAGTGCAGAGAAAGTGATTCGCCATAATGGGCTGTAGCGCCGTAATTTCCGCTCACTGCTACCACCCAAAGCGATTCAAATTTCCCGCCTCCGTAGTGCTCGCGCGCCCCTGCCTGAAACTGCGCCAGCGGGAGTTCTGTTCTTTTTGTGCTTGCTTTTCCTCCCGCACGTGCCGCCGTTGCACTGCCACATTTTTTTCGCTTACTATCGCAAAACCCAACCCAACGGGGTGGTGCTGCCGGTTAATTACATATATTGTGCGTCAAATGTACCTGCAGTTTTTTTTTTTTTGCGCTAATCAATGGGGAGATGTATGACAAGCGCCAGTGTTTCACGAGCTTCGAACGGTTATGACTGTTTAAACCGCTTGGTTTCTGAAGCCTCTGCGGGACGCCCTACGACGGAACGCCGGGCTCTACTTGGGTCCGTTATCTCGCGGCACCGCCTGATTCCGGCAGTAGTTTGACATCGACCGTTACAGCGAGCTACTACGACAAGGCGAGCCTCTAAAGGCTCTGTACTTAAACCCCTCCTTGGGTTTAAACTATTGACCGCAGTAAGTATAATAAATATATTAAATACAATAATTATAAATAATAAATAAATAAATAAATAAATAAATAAATAAATAAATAAATAAATAAATAAATAAATAAATAAATAATATTCTGCCGTCAAGCATTATTGTCAGGCACCTCGTTACTCTCCCAATCGAACAACTCGTCGCTCTCAGTGCCGCACTATCTTTCCATCTCATCTCTTCCGCACCTTCTAGTGTCATTCTCCACGTTACTTTTCGCCCCTGGGAAGGCCTGCATAGCCGTCAATGCGTGCTTTGTTCAAGATGGTTCCCGTAGTAACGAGTAATGCAATTTGCCTTTCACTAGCTAACTCAGTGCACGTAATTTGTTATTTTGTCTTTATTAGATGAGTCGAGCTAAATAATTTTTGCTGAGTAAAATTGTCCTTTGCCTTTGAACCATTCACATGGTGTGGTACCTGTCCCCAAATGTCTTTTCGGTAATCGGATAAATCTAGAATCTAGAATTTCTGGAATGTAGAAAGCCCGAAATCTGGGCTGTCAAACACTTCTGAGCTCGACGGATTTCTTCATTTCAAGAGAAAAAAAAAGTCCCTACTTTGGCTGATCGAAGTATGCCGGAATATTTATTTGATGGCACAGTAATCACGGCAATATTTCTTCGTGACACGGGTACAAAAGCAACTAATAAATGCGGTGCTTCGTTCTGGAATTCGGGCATCAGAATTCACTTTTTAGAGCACCAAGCACGGGGCATACAAATTTTCATCATTGCAAATAGCGAGTAGCTGTACGGGTCGTATAAACCCAAGTGAATTTGTTGAAAGAGTAAGTAGCTCAGCAAAGTTTATCGTCACTCATATCACTCAGAGTATTGCATTCGCCGATGTCACTCGCAACGGCTACATTTTCAAGTCCGCCCGAAAGCTTACTGCCGAAAAAAAAAAATATTCCGGGAAAACGCGAATGTAGGTAGCGTAGTTTTGGAAATCGCGTGGATCCCCGAACAGACATCGAGAACAGCAATGAGCAACGCGTATATACGTTTTCGCATGCCGTCGAATACATGCTAACCGGACAGTTTGAATTCACTGATTAGGCACTAGCTGAGGCGTCCCGATTTTTGTTTACAAGCGTGTTATGAGAACTCTTGAATCCACTGAGAAATAATGGGTTAAATGTAATTGGGTTCCAGTTTCATAATTCAAGGAATAATCACAATTTACACAACACATGAGTTCCCTCATGGGGGAATCTTGTAGCAAGAGCTCTAGACACCAAAATTAAGCTTGAAAGCAGTTTTGTGGTACAAAAAAAGAACGATGTTTTCTCATTTAAGCTGAATCTAACGAAAATAGTTTTTAACTGTCAAGTTATTTGTTCCAAGCTACCCTGAGCACTCACTACTTTCCCACTTAGAATCACAGCTTGATAACTCTACAGTAGATCAACATTTCAGTTTCGTTTCCAGCGACTGAAAATTTTATTTTGCGTCACATTAGTTTCTAAGTGCTTCCACAAGTTTACGCAGCTCTAAGCTTTTTTCAAATTTTGTTTCAGACTTTTTTCTTTCATGTTAAAAAACCATTTGCCACTTCATAGAACCGAGCCAAGGTACTTCGGTCGGGAGGACCCGGAAGCACCAACCGCAAGTTAGAAGTAACTTAACTTCCCAGGAAAAAAGAAAAAGAAAACGACTTTAACGACTGACGGATGAGAGGGGAAGTCAAGAGGAGATTCGCTTGTTCCGTACACTCGTATAAAAACGGTCGCGGTGGGCGCAATGTCACGGGGCCCGGGCCAGGATCACAGTAGCCGGGAGCGCGAGAGTCCAGCGACGGGGAGTGCGTTTAAATTGGGCTGGCGAACAATGCGTGCACGCCGTCCTATTCCGTCGCGCTTTATAAGAGCCCGAGACCAGCTAATTCCAGCCCGCAGGCAAGACGCCGATTTAGTCGAGCTTCCAGACCGACTGCGCCTGCCATGCCAGAAGCTCAACGCACAAAGTGCTGCTGAACATCATTATAACCCTGCAATGAAATACAGCTTTGCGTGGCCGCGTATTTGAGGGATCGGGGATGAATAAGCAGTCTTGTACGCGACGTTTCCTACAAGTTAAACGCCGCCATGACATGACATGATTTTTTCAGCGCACACAAAATGGGCCCCATAATTAGACTGGTGCTACGGAGCATTAAACTAAGATTGCATTAGACTCTCAGGGGGCCCGGGAGCTGACAATGCCTAATAACACAGTTATGGGACCACAAGGCTTTTGCAATAGTCAACGCAAGGGGAATACAATACGCCTGTCACAAACCTACGCTACTAAGCACTATGAACTGCGTGCAAAGGTCATGTTGGAAGAAATGTGACCACGCCTGCACTGCTGACACGTAGTAGTGCTGACCGCTGTCACACGTCCTCTTGTGTCCACCTATGCAAATAGCACGCTCAAAAATATGGTCCCTAAACTCGACCTCTACGTCTCGGCATGCTTTTGGCCTTGGTGTTTCCATTTTATACCTCGTACTTGGGCTCGGAAGCTGAGTAGAGATTCCTTATTCCGCATTTACTCCCTTATCTCTGATGTCTCTTCGTTTTATTATATATATATATATATAATAATATTAAGATATATATATATATATATATATATATATATATATATATATATATTATATATATTAATATATATATATATTAATATATATATAATATATATATATATATATATAGAGAGAGAGAGAAGAGAGGAGAGAGAGAGAGAGAGAGAAAGAGAAGAAAGAGAGAGCCGGCTGTCCTAGCTGCTTTGGAGTAAACGTCGCTGCGCCCTAGTGAGGTTCTTGTGATTGCCTGGTAAAGAAAGAACTCTTGCGTAGTTCAGCGGTTTATTAAAATTTCCGCATAATCAGCTCCGCCATATGGCCCCAGGTGCCCCAACCCAAGCTCTAATCTCAGATCGTTAGGCTCCTATATGCGACTGCATATGCAAATGATCGCCATTACTATGCAAATTACCTCCGTATAGAGACATCCATTTATTTTTTTATTGCAAAAGCTTCCAGAAAATGTCGGAAACGTCGACCAACCTTTCTTTTCTTTTTTTAAGTAGCATTTTTTTTCGTCCTTAAAGGCAGCACAGATACGAAAGAACGGCCACAAGGCTAACATGGCGCCATCATTAGGGATATGGTCTGTCAGTTAGCACCACACGAATTAATTTCACCCTGCTTGCGGAGCACTTAACGCTTATGCCGGAACAGAAGCTAATGTGCGCACACTTACTACATACCAAAAAATACTGAAATGGTTGTCAGAGAGATCAGGCGCTATTTTTAGAGCCAAGCTTGAAGTTATATCCCATGTAAAGGTTTTATTATCCCATCAGTTCCTGTTATTGAGCACCACAAATTGCAGTAGAAGTCACAGTGGCAGGTATAACTGCATTGATCGCCTCCCTTGCTATACCTTTCAGGTTTACAGTGTTTATTGTCGATATAATTTTCTCGTGGGTATGCGTGTGAGAGAGAGAAAGATCTTTAATGGGCAGGCGAGGGCAGCCAGGACAGCCGCCCAACTTTTTAGACCAGATGGGGGTGGAGGTGATACGAAAGTACATGAAACGAACTCTTACTTACACATGACTGCTCAAACACAGAGACACACACAAAACGCACACACACAATCAGGCGAAAGAGTCATTTGTCCGACAACTCATCATAGCTGATTGATTGATTGTAGTGTTTAACGCGTCGACGCAACGCAGGCGATGAGGCGCGCCGTAGTGGAGTGCTCCGTATCATTTTTGACCAACTTGGATCTTTAACGTGCGCCGAATCTCGTACAACACGGGCGTGTTTTTGCTTTTTCGCCTCCATCAGAAAAGCGGCCACCGTGGCCGGGAATCGAACCCGCGACCTTGTGCTCAGCAGCGCAACGCCTTAGTCACTGAGCCATCGCGGCGGGTTGAATTCATTATAGCTCACTGTAAAGTAGTGTTCCAGAGTAACGTTAAGAGCGCCTTTCTTGAGCGACATGCCATTCCTATTGTGAGCCACGGCCCAAGAAGAACCCTCGAAGAGATCTGGGCGGACATGGGCAGGCCCAGAGAAAGCTTTGCGGTGGTTCGCTCAAATTCGTAGCGAGGACATGCGCAGATAATGTGTTTCAGGATTCTCGCGAGCCGCGCAGGTCGGGCACAGGGGTGAGGCAGCCTAACGAAGTTTAATGAGAAAATGCTTAGTGTATTCCACATTGAGCCAGCGGTCTGTGCAAACGAAATGAAGCTGCCCAGGATATGCTGTCCATAATGTAAGGTCATCGGCATATAATGCTTTGTGAATATCTGGGATTGCTTCAAGCTTTTAAGAGGTTCGGCGCAGACTCGCGGCCTCCTGGACATGGGAGGCTTACCACTCCCCGTCCCAATACCCTCTTGCTCAAATAAATGTTTATTCCTCCCCTCCTGCCTGTCTTTTCTTTTTAATTTGTGAGCAGATTGGTGGGAAGCTTGGGTTTGTGCGCTTTGTATAATTTTTTTCGCCGGGTATGAGAGTACAGGATAGACATTTTTTGGACATTAACGTATTGCCGTAACTTTACATAGAGATTGCGTCCTTTGCACTGCCGACGCTTCATGCTTTTCTGCGTGCCTAAACGGACGCCTGTAATAAAACGCAGAGTGAAAGAACCAAAGCGCAATTCCGGTCTCTACTCCACAAATTTGGCTCTACAAATAGCCCCTTTATTTCTCTTGAATCAAGTTACGCTATTTTTTCAAGGTTTATTTTTTTCCTACCCGTGTTGAGTACTATGCGTACCAGGTTACCCCTGCAAATGACTTCAATTGTAGCATCCTTCCGGTCAAGTGGACAACATCTATCATTGGTGGAATCGAAAGGCTGTACTTGATTAAAGGTTGAGCCAGAACATTGTTCCGTCAGCTGTTGTATACTACTAAGTTTTCGTTATAATGAATTCGCGCCATGATTAATTTGTAATGACTGTGGCGCAGGTGTGAAGTTGTGAGGCACGAAATATTTTTTTTTCAGCACATGGTGGGCTCGATATGCACGTTTTAGCGAGAAAACATGTACATCAGATTGCCACGCACATACTTGACAGAATGTTAGAACAGACTGCGCCATCTGTGATCACTGTTAGGAGACACTGGAACAATCGGCGTCCACTTTTTCGGATCACTGAGGGGCATGCAGATTCAGCTCGCAGGGCCCACATTGTTGCAAGAAGCACTCTGCCCACAACAGCGTAGGCGGAAACAAGGTATACTGACGCGAACAACTTTCGCCAACTACTAGCAGTGGTGGCAGGGTTGCTATATTTCATTTTTGTTTATCTTGAAGAAAACGTTGGTCACGTTTCAGGCAAGACACGAGAGCATAACCGAGGGTAGCGCAATTCTTTTAACTTAAAGAAGGAAAATAATGCGTTTGTTACAGAAATAAAAAAGATCACTGCTCCTAGGTTAAACAGCTGTAAAAAAAGGGACGAGCTATTGTGCAAATACAAAAAAGAGGGCCCGTCACACGGCAATTTCAGCTGCGGTGCCATTGTCCTAGCTCACCACGTGACCCCCCCCCCTCCCTCCCCCCTTTCATACAAGAAAGGGAAAAAAACGGGGGCGGAGCTGTCTGTTGCGCCACCAACAGGAGCCGCGTAGCTCGCGTCCCGGTCACGTGGCCTGCTGAACTACCACTACAAACTACGCCACACACCCGACGAACACATAGGCACATTTATCCTTGCATTTCCCACCGTTGATCAATACGTTCTATGCTTCTGCGCCTTTTCTTATCAGGATAAAGCTGGGCTAATTTTTTAAAAGTGATATGCACGTTCAGAAACTTGCACGCTCGATTTTGTAGTTGCAATACTACACGTGGCTCATTGATTTTCCCTCTATTTTAGCATCTGATTTGTGCTGTTTTCGCTCTGTTCGGCGCTGCATTGGTGCCTTTCGTGCGACGCTTACCTTCCGCCGTTAAACGCGCCACACTTGTAACAAAGGATAACCAACGATGGATTACTTAAGCCACATTTTTTGGCTGTCGCTAGCCAGTGTTCCGTCGAAATGGCGGTTTCTTTCTCATTTCCGTTAAGGCCGGAGGTATCCTTCTATGAAAATTTGCACACGATCAACTTCATTGCACTATTCATTTCCTCCTTTGCGTTTGTTTTGTCTTACGCACGTAAGTCTTACAGGCAAAGCACGCTTTACAAGGCAACTAGACTATTCGGCTGAAGGTGGTGCAGTGTCGACTGTCCAGGGCAACGGAGAGAGGAGGGGGCAGAGAGAAAGAGAGAGAGAGATTAATTTAATTGCTCACAACGTTTTTATTTGTGAGACTAAGTAATTTTAAAAAGTAGGCTTTCGAGGGCAAAATTATTTTTCTTGCGCGAAGTGGTCAGGGGCCGTGGCGGACGCAATAAAACGGCTTCCAGTTTGTTATTTAGGGCAATGATTAACCAATACTTGTTAATTACCTTTTTTATCATTGCAGGTAGGCATGTGATTGTAATCTGGAAAGTGTACAGAATCATCAGACAACCCGATATCCAGCGTTAGATTTGCGAAAATGTAATTACCCGTCGGACTATGGGTTGAGTACTACAGTCCTCAGGACACGCGCATCTGGAGCGCGACGGCTGAGAAGCGCCGCAGAGCCATGCCTACGTGTTGACGTGCACACTGCACACGTCACATGCACGCCGCGCTTTATCACGGCCGGGCTAGAGCGAGCAAGCGCCTTCGCTCTAGCCCAGTCGTGGCTTTATCTTGCCTCGAACGAAAAGTAGGGCGGTGTTCTCTGAGTGACGTGGGAACTCAGACGCCTAACTTCAATAATTGGAAGGTTAAAAAGTACTAGTTAATCGTTGTCCTAATAGCAATTGAAAATCGTTTTATTGCGTCCACCAAGGCCTCTGACCCCTTCACGCACGAAAAACTAGTTTACCTTCGAAAACCCATTTTTTAAAATACTTAAAGTCTTCCCTGAAACACCCCGTATACATAGGTTGGTTTTTTGCCGGGAATTTAGGTCGAAATACGAAGTTGCTTGCATTGTTAGAGGACATTCCTGCATCCAAACAAACATCTAATAAAGTTTCCGCAAAGCGGTACAACTGGCTACTAGAACAGGTTTTGGTGATACCGCCCGAATGACGCTTCAAAGCCTTCGTGAGTGCCTGAAAATCCTTGAGAAGCCTTTGCCCGGCTAACATTGATCCAGCTGGCCTTTGTGAGCGCATTCCAGGTTGGAGTTTTTTTGTTTGTTTGTTTGCAGATGAGTATATATGTTTTTGTGTGAGCAGAAAGGGACATACGGGAAGTTTTCGATATACTTGCGTCTCATACGTGCAAAATAAAGTACTTAAAAGATAAAAAAAACTGTCTGCAACTTTTCTAGCACAGTGGTAGCTAACCAAACCTGAAATAAGCAAAGTTCGAAGTGGACCACATCTTCTATGAATTGAATTTTCTTTTGTTGGCTGGAACAGGGTCAACAATATTAGGCCTTTGACAATATTGCGGTCAAAGGCAAATTGTGTGGAAGCATTGTTGCTGTATGAATATTTAATTCATTATGTATAATTCCCACCAATTATTATAACATTTAATCAGTTCTTCGTATAATATAGGACCGTGGTCGAGATTCGCTATGATGCTATCGCTTCGCCTCGCTCTCCCACCTCATCACTGCGCGTGTTTGAAAGAGCTACAGACATTGCAGTGTCAGCTATTACTGGCTGCACTTCTGCTCCTGGAGCGCAATCTCTGACGTTCGTGGCTGAATAATAGGCTTTTTCTAAGTCGGCTATCAAATGTAAGTTGGCTTCATTGAGATTACTTGCACTGTGACCGCGCCTAGGCGCCAGCATTAAACAAGTGAACCGCAGGGACAATAAGCTGACCCCAAAGAATTTCAGGAGCAGGTTGTCAGCCTGCCTCAGGGCTTTGCGCGTCCACTCTGACGCGAGCTAAGGCTAATTGCAAGTCGAAAGTTGCATGTAATGCCTGGTCAGCGTCATCTGCGGCCAGCTGACGATATCCAGATACGCTGGGTAACAGGGAAGGTGGGGGGGAGAGGAGACAAAAGGCAGCACCAAGATGGCGCGGCGCGCCTGTCACACGAGAAGGGCAGGCCCCTCCAGGTAGCCGAGCCACGGCAGCAGCACACCGAGCGGCTATTTTGGCGGCCCCTCCTTGCCCCGCACAAATGGGCTACGTGCGCCAAAAAAAGCCCCTTCAACCACCCTCCGCTGGCAGCCGCTCGCCAAGTTCGCCCAGGCAAAGCGCACACATGTCGTCTGCAACCGGTTCGCCAGAGCGGCCGAGCTAGCAGACGACACAGCGGTGCAAACCGAAAGTCGTCTGCTACGGGCCTGACACGGGCCAGAGGACGAAGGCCTGCAGCGGACGTGCTATAGCTACTGCACTTGTGACTGACATTGTGATCAAATTTGTGACTAGCGCTGCGCTAATGCTGACGACAGTTTCGGTGCAGTTGGCTGTACGCAGCTGACTGGATGAAAGAGATGTGCCGTTAACAATTTACCGCATGAAGCTACTTCTTAATAAATGTAAATAGCAAAACTCAGCCAGGTAATGCTATGTATACAGTCGTCAAAAGTGTCAGCAACAACAAAAAAGCGGGTGCCAGCCTATGCACAGAGCGGCAGCTTACGATTGGCACCGGTCCATCTTCGGCGTCCCCTATTCGCCGCTCACGAAGATGACCTTCCGCACTCGGCTGCCACAGCGCATGCGCTCTAAGTCGCTGACTAGGCCGGGCGCTGTCGTAAGCTGCCGCGATGTGCATTGACTGGGACACCGTTCCTTGTTGTTGTTAACACTTTTGGCGACTGCACATTGCAGGATGCACTCTTATTTAATTTAAGCTTTTTTATGCACGTGTCAATGATAAAACAAGTCAGTGAAAAAAGTAATAATACCAACATAGTTATTTTGCACCACAGGCACCAAGTTATCTGGAGCTGCAATTTTAAGTATTATTGCTTTTAGTTTCTTTTTATAACTTATATTAAAGCGTGACTAAGCGCTTATGGAACGCCTTTGAAGTGGACGCACGGACGGATGGAAAGATGGATGAACGGACTGAAGATGGGTGGATGGATGTGTGGATGGATGGATGGGATGGATAGATGGATGTATAAACGCAGCGTTTTAAAATATTCGGGTTCAAATTGAGTTTTCTATCTGAGCGCAATGACCTCGCCGAGGTTAAGGCTTTTCATGCAGACAGGGTTATAAAGCAACACCGAAGAAACGTGCGGCATTGTAATATACCAATAGCGACCTTGGCAAACGATTAGATCTGGAAAAGCTGGTTATTTGGGAAATAGAGGTGAAGGCCACCATTCGAAGCTACAGCGTGAGTGACCGCGGACAAAATGCGTGTTCGGCTTGTTCGAGAGACTGCGTCATCCCAATAATAACTAGCTTTTTATGACACAGGCTTCAAACAATTTACCTAGGTAATAAGAAAAATAGACGAGAGAGAGAGAGAGAGAGAGAGAGAGAGAGAGAGAGAGAGAGAGAGAGAGAGAGAGAGAGAGAGAGAGAGAGAGAGAGAGGAGAGAGAGAGAGAGAGAGAAGCTAACATTTATTTGGAGCAGAGCAAAGTGCGAAACAGACGAAGTAGTGGTAAATCACCAAACACTTTTTCGCCCAGCTCGTATAACGTCACCGCCGCACCTGTTTATAGGAATGGCAACCGCTTACCGAAGTCACCCCCCAAGAAACATGGCCTGTAATTGCAGTGGTTTCATTAGTTTCGTGTGATAGTGCCATTGTATTATATTGCTAACTTAGAGTTAACACGCTGATAACACTGTGTTAGCATTTATTCTATTACGTTACTGCTGAGGATGAGATGTTGTAGGCTTTTAAGGAAGCATCAGCACCACCGGAGCACAAATATTTATCTCATAACGTCAGCATTATACGCATTTAACGCAGCATGTTTGCGACAGAATAAAAAAATGGAGAATGCATCGTAGGCTACATGCCACATCGTGCCGTTCCTTTCACTTTCTCTCAACTCTATACAACTATATGCAGAATTGTGCTTGATGTAAACGTAAGCTCTATGAGGCAAGAAAGTAATTAAGGACAGGTTTTTTTCATTGACTGGTTTTAATAACGTCGCAGAATACAAACTTTGCGAAAACCTCTTTATTACGCAGTTTGATGGTGAATAAACTACAGCTGAAGGGTGACAAGCAACGAAGTGTCATCTTTTCAAAGCAAAGCTTTCTACGCACTGATGGCGGATGTCGCGTCGAATACGCACTGCAGGAAAGCCAACTTTGTTTGACGGTAATGATGATCGTGGGTGAAGTGAAAGAAAAAAAAAAACGCTTCCCGTGGTCTGAATCGAACCTAAGTCCTTCGCGTTTGGATTCCGACGTCTATCCGATTACGCCATTTCGAATTTGTTTTTTTCTTTAATAGCATGGAAATTTTAGAAAAACTCAGACAAGACAATTAACACACAATATAAACACTAACAGACAGCAAAGGGTAAGCACGTCAGTCTAACAAAGGTCGGCACCACTTCAAAACTCAGGCAAGCAAACGCACGCATCCAAAAGATGCAGCCACTCCGGTGGATCACTCTGCGCTGCATAAACGCTCCGTACCAACGCCGCCTGTTCCCGAAAAATGCACTTGGTCGGCCTAGGGGGTTCCGCATGCCGATCAGTCATGCGGCACTTCCACAAGCTAAACAATCCTAGGAGAACAAAAACGTCATATGGCACCCGATTAACGTCCTCAAATGGCAAGAAGCGAATGGTGTAGGGGGTGATGTCAATGTCCTTTTTTAGTGTCCGTTGCAAAACGTCCCAGAAAAACACCGCGTCACGGCACAGCACAAAACAATGGTCAATAGTCTCTGGTTGATTGCACAAGCGGCAATTGTCTGACCAAGGGATCGACATTCCTTTTTCGCGCAGCCATGTTTTAACTGGAAGCGTTTGCGAATGAAGCTTAAAGAAAAACGTTTTGGCATTTGGCGGCACGCACATACGCTTGACACGGTCTAAAACATTATTCTTATGGTCCCGCAAGTATGGCTGGCGATAAAGAGGCACGGGGAATAGATTATGAATTAAAGTGTTCGTCATAGCCTTCCTTGAAAGACTAAACAGGTACTCCAGAGAAAACCGCGCAGTAAGGAAATGAAAAGTATCCACAACTTCTTTTAGAAAACCCCATGGCGGCTTCTTGTTCACCTCACCCGTAGAAACAAGGAGAAAAGGTAAATGGTAACTTATGCGCTCTTGAAGTATAGTACGTAAAAGTGGATGCTCCGCCAACTTGTAGAAGAAAAACCGAGACACAAGTTGGTGCACAAACAAATGCATTAACCCAACACCACCAAGACCTGTAAAGGAAGAAAATAAATTAGTCCCTGCGCATTGGCTCCCATTAGATCCCCTACCGAAGGTAGCAAATATTCTGTGTAGAGCCTGGACTTTCGCCCGCGCACAGTGCAGTACCTGAAGCACATAACAAGCTTTGGCTACCAGAAGACATTGCAGACTTCCGCACGGGCAAATACAGAAAGTTCTCGCCCCATCCATGCCTGCGAGGCGCGCTTTACATGCAGTGATGCTGAAGACCAGTGTGGCCCTGAGTTCCTTATTTGGGCAAAGGCACGCCAATGTACTCAAGCGGCGTGCTTGTCCCCAACTAATATCCTGCAAATTTGGAAGGTTGGGTTCCCCACTCGCCCAACCAAAACCCCTTAGTTTTCTCCATATTCATGGCCTGCTCCAGACACTGTCACAAAAACTCCTTAGTACAATATAAGGGCTTTCGTGAACACTAGCTTCGTCAGCACAAAGATAGGGCGAATGTCATCAGCATACGGCAAGAACTTAACTTCACATGACGCTAACGAAAAACCACGTACCCTTTGGCTCTGTTGTATGCTAAGGCAAAGAGGCTCTATGTACAGTGCAAACAGTAGAGGCGATAGGGACAGCCCTGTCTAACAGACGACCTGATCTGAACTGGCTTCGAGAGAACGCGATTGACGACAAGTTGTGTAGTACTATTCTTGTAGCAAAGCTGAATGCCTCGATACAGCACATCACCCACATTAGCCGCTTCCAAAAGTGCGAATAAAAATTGTGAGACACCCGATCAAATGCTTTTGCAAGGTCAATTTGGATAAGGGCCACCTGTTCAACCGAATCAGACACGCATTCCAATATAGAACGAGCAATATGTATATTCGTTTGAATACTTCTGTTCCGAATACCGCACGTTCGGTGAGACCCAACTAAACTAGAAATTACCTGTTGAAGACGGTTAGATAACACTTTTGCAAATATTTTATAGTCAACATTGCAGAGGGAGATTGGCCGATAACCCTCTACAGATCTCAGTTTGTGTTCATTCGCAGTTTTGGGTGCCACACTGTGTGCCCCAAGTAAAAGGTTGGTGGCAAAACACCGTGATCGTATGCGGCTATGAATATGTCCAAGAGGACTGGAGCAAGGATATCAGAAAACTTCTGATAAAATTCCCCGCTGAAGTCCATCCTGGTCCAGTGGTCTTGTTTGTCTTAAGCGAAGAGATGGCAATGTTAACCTGTTCCAGTGTAATAGGGCCGGAAACCCCAGCACACTCATCATCCGCAAGCCTTGGAAGTGCTCCAATGAGAGAATGGAAGCCAAGCTTTTGATCCACGACCTTGTACCCACCAAAGAACCTGCCGTAATCCTTTTTTTTTTCTGTTTTCCACCTGGCATTTATCGCACTGAAATTCAATGTAGGAAATGATATATTACAACACATATTAACGACTACGTACACATACAGATGAGTTGAATACGAGACAAAAAACAAAACTTCACACAATTAAAAACTATGTACATTTGGTTTAAAACTGGCGCAAACGTGAACAACTAATAAGCAGGGCATATCAGTCAGTGTGGGAATCAGTTTTGGCGTAGACATCTTTAAGATTAATGATTATTTGCAAAAGTGTGATCTTGAAAAACCCACAGGGTCAGCGTGTCTATCCAGTATGCGCGTTTTCCATAAACTATGCAGAGCGATTAGAAAAAAAAAGCAATCATGGCACACCACCGTCTGCGGGTGATACAAGATACCTTATACTATGTGGAGTCAATTCAAAGTCCTTTTAAAGAGTTCTTTGGAGGACATCCGGAAAGAGTATGGCATCCTCACAGTTTATGAAGCAGTGCTCAATTGTTTCCAGTACATCGCACAGGCGACAGCTTACAGAGGACACAAAAATGTCCTGGTTTCGCAGCCATGCCTTAACAGGCAAAGTTTCGGGATGCAGTTTGAAGAAGAACGTTTTTGTTGAGGGATAAAGTGGAATTTTACGGACACGTAAGAGAACATCTTGTCCAGGCCAGTTAGAATAAACAGTTATATACAGTGTGGCTGGGAAGAGCATAAAAATGAGACATAGTCGAAGCAGTTTGAATTTAGATAGGGGTTCATGGGTGTGCAAAATTAGACAGAAATAATGCATCCGTCCATCTAACGACTACGATAGTTGAACACGGAGCTTTCTTCGTGCGAAATCAAATGGCAAAAGGTCAAAGTTGAAACCGCTGTGATAAAAAGTCCAAACTGCGAGTCAAGGTCAAACCTCAAAGACTCAAAGTACAAACTCAGACGGCAACCAAGGAATCCGCCATGAGATTATGCTTCACTTTCAATCATCGTCGTCGTAAAAAGGAGGGGCGGATGAATTTTTAAAAATTTTCTTAGCATTTGCACTAACATATTTCATCAGAGCGTTCCCAGCAAATATTACCCAGCCATTTTTCCCTCCTAATAACGTGAGCCACACAACGTCAACCACACAAAGCAATAAAGAAACGTCAAAGAACAAACTCAACCTAACCATAAAGCCAGAGTTAAAAAAAGCGTGGCATATAATTGGGCTTCGGCAAACAAAGGATGTCCGGTAGCCAAAAAGGACAAAAAAAAAAGAATTTTGCTAAGAAAGAACAGAAGCGAATAGCCAATACCGGGAGTAGCAAGTTTGAAGCTCGCTGACAAATCTGCATACGAAGCCCGCGCTTTCGTGGCCAGTGCCGTAGCCAGGGCCGCGCGCAAGTTCGCCCTAATCCTCGGCTTTCTTTTTATCGGCAGTTCTTCGAGATGATCAAAGCCGGGGCGTTTTTATTAGCATCCTGGCGTTGTTTGTGCAGCGCCATCTATGGCTCGCCGGGGCCAGGCGCCTCGATCGCTGTTCCTGGCCGCCTGCCCAGACATTAGGGCCGGGCCATCTGCGCCACAGCCGGAAGGCCCACGCTGCCGCCGCTGCCGGCCCCCGGCGTCGGGGAAGCACTGAGATGCGGCAGCTGGAGCGGCCGAGCCACTAGACGAGAGCGTGCACAACAGAGAGTGCGGTATTCGGTTCCGGTACTATTGGCGTGTCGCTGAACGTTAATTAAACATGATATGCCACGCCCCGCCCATAAAGTGACCTAGAAGATACCGTACCCATAGAGTTTCATACTAATATATACTAGAGGAAATCTGGCGCCACTGTCTAGGGGAGCCGTGCTTCAGCGAGCGTTCCGTCATGTACCGGGCAGCGCATATGCGTTTCCTAGTCAGTACAGCCAGCCGTCACCTGAGCTTGCTTATGGGGGTTACATCGCAGCATAAACATATCTAAGCATATAAAACCACCTGAACTGAAATTAATAACACCCAAAAGGGACCTGCATTGGTTAAAAACCCCGGTGTAGAAAAATATTCAACAGAAATGGCCAAAACCGACCTAAAAGGGGAAAACCCGCCATAACGTACAAGTAGCAGTAGCTGAAACTGACCAAAAGGCAACAAGAAATACCAAAATCCCATTTATAATGCATAAAAATGTCATAAATAGATTATATGCCTGATAACAAATGTTAATATGCAAATATGACAAACCTTTAAAAAAGAAAAAGAAGCGGTAACGGGATTTGAACCCGGATTAGGATGTTCGCTTCGCAGGAGTGGAACTACTACACGACCAGACCAAGCGGTACTGAGCGATTAAATTGAGGGCCACATGCACGAGGACATAGCTTCAAACATGCCCCTAGATGGCGCCATGCGTCGCTTGGCTGTGCTGACTAGGAAACGCCTATACACTACCGGGCAGGTACGTTCCACTTGTCCTTGACATGGCTCATGAACAGGCTGAAAAGTTGGCTCTGGCTGCAAGAAGTGTAGAAGGTTCATGAAATTTGTTTGGTTTTTTTAAAATTGAGCCCCCAAAAGGATTAATTTGTCAGTAATTATTTAGAAGCTTCATGTACGATGAACAAGAAAAAATGTTACCCTTGTTTGTTGATTTTGGCTTCGACACAAAAAAGAAGCCGTATGGCTAGCTAAGCCAAGTGGGTGAGGAACGTCGCTAGCGGCAATGGCGCCGCCCACGGCAGCCCGCGACTGCAGCGCCATATTTCCCTGTAGTATATAATAATATTATGAAACTCTATCACCGGGCCATCCTTATTTACGAAAATAATGCGTATAACTGAGCCAGAGAAACATTTTGCAGTAAGAAGAAGTCACGGTTCTTGGAAAAAATGCTAACATTGCTGGGGCTCCCACCCAGGCTGTTCGCTCCGAAATCGGCGGTTCTAGCCCCAGGCTAATGAAGCCGAACGGCGATGTTGTTTTGGCAGTTGCTCAAAAGAATGGGGATGTTACAAGCGAACCAGTAGATGGCGCTGGGTACATTAAAGAAATACCTGACTTGTAGCTGTCAAGGAACGGAGCGTCCCAACAGAGAGTTCACGCTCATCTCATATGGGGAGGATGATTTTTATTCATTTATTTATTTATTTATTTATTTATTTATTTATTTATTTATTTATTTATTTATTTATTTATTTATTTATTTATTTATTATTATTTCATTTATTTTTATTTATTTATTTATTTATTTCAATACTGCCTGTCTTATACGAGACCAAAGCCGAAGGGCATCAGTTCGTGGATACAGAATACACCATTTACAGTTTCACATTTTTACAGCGGCATATTTTCTCAGACGATGTCTAAGAAAACCCAGAGGTTAAAGGCAGAAACTCAGTACTATTTATCAAGTAGGCAATACAATAGTTGCACGCAAACACAAGAGCACCGGCAATAATGCACCACAAAAAACATACACTGCGGTGGTGTGGAACCAGTTATTGCAACAGGAAAAACGAATTCGTTTACGCACAAGTGCACGGGAACATTTATACACCAAAAGAACCACCCTGAAAAACGAAAATACGGCTCATCAAAGGATAAAAAGATAAGAAAGAAACTGGGAAATGATTTACAGAACATGCCCTCAATTTTAGAGGTGAACTGTGACAATGATTGTATACTGGTAATCGAGGGATCTAAACTATTCCATTCTCTCATTGACAGGGGGAAAATGACTTCTTGAAGCAATCGTTGTTCAAAGTGTCCAAAGGTAATTGTTCAAAGGTAATGGTGTACGCATGTTTGTGTCTTAGTTCGCTGGATTGTGCTAGGGAGATGTATTTTGATGCATCGATGCGGGTGCGGTTATGAAGGAGGTTGTGTATACATTTTAATCGTGCCAGTTTGGCTCTTGTCGCTAGCGTAGGCAGACTACAAGATTCTTAAAGGTTAGTGGGCGAGTCGGTGCGTTTGTACTTGTTCTGGATAAACCTTACGGACTTCCTTTGTATCCGTTATAACTTTGCGATATGAGTAACAGAGTGAGGAAACCAAACCGTGTTGGCGTACTCTAAAATTGGACGGACGATTGTTGTGTAGGTTAGAGCCTAGTTTGTGTCGGTTCAAGTGGCCGACGCCTTCTTCAGAAAAACAGCTTACCCAAAGCCGCTGCTGTTGATTATGATGATTATGATTATGGCTGGTGATTTTGATTATGGCGTTTCGCCTTCTCCTTTGCATAGGGGTGGTGACGTACGGAACCTCTGTGACGTACGAAACCAAAGCTCATAATAAATGGGTCCCTAATATGACGTCTGCCTGACTCAGCAATTGTACACGCGTCCTGACGCATGGACATTGCCATCATGACCCGCTATTCATTATATTAGAGCTGTGCAGTACGGGTAGGTGCGCCATGTTCCCGCTCCTCATGGGTGAGAGCGGTGGATGGGTATCGTTCGTTTGGGGAATTGAATGCTAACCGGCTCACGAAGGTAGGAATTCATCGTGAATAGACACATCCTCCCCCCCTGGTGCACTCCACATTTCGGTATTCGTGTATAGTTTGCTTTAAATGAGGAAACAACCCAGTTTCTCTTTGTTTCACTTTCAACTCCACTAATTCTTGCAGGCTAAAAGTGACACTGAAATTGAGTTGTAGAGCTCTCCTTCGTAGATCGACGTCACAGTTCTACCCCTGTGCTCTCTTTTTAAATTGAATGGAGGAAGTCTTAACTTCTTAGAGGGCGTCTACGCTTTTTTTTTTTTGCTTTTAAGTTTCGCAAAGAAGCGATAACAGCAAGCCCCTTCGCGGCTTCCTCCCAAACTGCCGCAATGATGCCGCACTAGTTTTTAATCCTCTATGATGGCATGTCAGCCTTTACAGGGCTCAGGCTTGCCTTTATCTACTGTTCACTTCGGTGGGTTGTCTGTTAAAAAGATCCTGCAACACGATTTTCAACTTTTTTTTCTTAATCTTAAACGCTTTGAGAACGTGCACAACAAACACATTCACTTCTTGGAATCGGGGTCGCAAATTACCTCAGCCAAAAATTACTGCATGCATGCTCTTTGCCAATCAGATAACTTTGAAACTTGCTCAAAAGGGTTTTCTTTCTCGGTCTTGGCCTTCTTAGAGCGCTCGAATGACGTATTTAGAGAAATTAAAAAAAATCGCCACAAGCAAAACAGGAACGGAAGGCGGATCTACTGATTTGAGCAAATCATGCAGTGCCGCTCCGTGCTGGCGATAAATTTATCTTCCACAATGCTTCAAGACACGAAGGAAAGGGTGAAAGCGTTTACCGGAAGTGTTGCAGAGTCCCTTTAATGGATGGTTTATACAAGGTGAACGCGCCTGAGACCCGGAAGACGCCGCCCTGCTAACTTGACAGTGCGCCGTCACGGATGTCAGGAAATCGGGGAGGAGCGTTGCCAAAAATAAATGCCCTTCCGAAAGCAATTTTTCTGTGCAATAAAAAAATGATTGCCACTTGGTGACAAAACAAAATGAAATATGAAGCCAGAGCGTTGGTTACTCACCGTGAATTTTAACGCAATGATGTGATTATACAGTGTCTGTATCTCGCTTCAGTGCCAATTTCCTTATTTTATATTTGCTTACATTCAAGTTAGGCATTCCTGGATAATTTATCTCTGTATGTCTGCAGCACTATTTTCATCTCCTGTGAGCCACGTTAAAAGCGATGTCATTTCTTTTCACATTACTGTCCTCAAACCCTGGCTTTGAAGGTATGTAGTTTCCCTAGTAAATGCTTTGTGGGTGCAAAATAGTAGGACACCGAGATAGGCACATTGGGAGACATAAGCAACACAAGCGATGACACACACTGGCCTCATATAAGCGAGGGAAGTAGTGTATGTGGGTGCTGGTTCTTCATGAGGGGATAGAGGTAAATACCGTATTTTTGCGATTATAAGCAACCCCCCCCCCCTCTTCGATTCAAAGCACCCGACCCCTACTTTAAGAAAACAAATTTGGGAAAAAAGTTAGCATGCTAATCTAAGCACCCCCTTTCCTGCGAGAAATCGCGTGTTTTCCCAAGGCCACAAATCGTGAATCCTCTTTCGGTTTGAGCCCGAGCTGTCACAGCCATGTAATCTTTGGACTTTTCGTGCACGCCAGGCTAGAGGGGAGCCTAGCCCCGCTGTAGTCTCGTGTTGCAGCGTTCCAACAATACACGACGGGAAAGCGGCAGAAAGCGTCTCCGTCCACTATCGCAATGTGGTATTTCAGGCGTCAAAGTCGACGTTGTTCGCATCATTTATGAAGCATTAAATTACAAGCCACTCGATGGAACAGAAGACGACCTGCTGTGAGATAATGAGAGCGGCGGCTAAAGGGGTGCGACGTACCCGAGTTGTAGTGAGAGTGACTGGGTATCAAACGTAAGCGATCGGTTTACAGCCCGTGCCTTCTTTTTAAGGTTGGCTGCTGAATAAAAAGCATTCCTTCCATCGGTGTCGTCTTGATACCGCTGCGACAAAACGGGGGTCATTCTAGATTTTCGGATCTAAGCTACCCCCCTCTCTTTGGCATCGCAATAATGGAAAAAAGGGGGTGCTTAGAATCGAGTAAATACGGCATTTATTTTTCTTTCTCTGACGCAAACCGACTCCCGCGTCATGTGGCACAACCCCATAAAATGCGCGAGTCCGAGGGAATCAAAACAAAGGTCTCTAAAGAAAGCCGCAGGGAGTGCGGCGAAAACAAGTCGTAAACCTAGCCCTACGTGCTGAAGGAATAAAAACCTTGCTTGTTGTGAAGACGGAAAGGTTATGTAAATAAGAGTAGGAATATGTTTAGGTAACGGGCATTTGCCTAGGATGGGGACGCTGAAACGCAGGGAATCCGCTCGGTAATGCAGGGAAGGAAACCCACAGCTTTGACTATTCTCTCCAATGCCCCTCCCACTGGGGAAATAATCACACTTGCGCGGGTTCTCCAAGAGCTTGCAGAATGGCAGTCGTCTGCATTTTTATGCGTGTCGCTCCTTTGCGGTACGAATCATGCTTATCCTTCTGCAGCGACCACCCCTTTGCTACTTATATTAAAGGCAATACAGTTAAACCTGGATGTAACGAACGTCTATGTAACGAATTCCTGGATTTAACGAACCTTTTCAATTCCCCATTGCCATCCCCCTTGAAACCCATATGTTTGCGACCTATATGTAACGAAGACGTTGCGACGGTGTTAACCTTGATGTAACAAATTAGCTACGCTGATGAGGCTTTTCTTTTTTTACCTTTTTCTGTAAAATCGGCAGGAGAAATGCACTAATTCAGCGAACTTCGCCAGTACCGGAAACTACCGTGCGTTTCCAATGTCAATGCGGTGTCAGTTAGGTGCTAGGCCTGCTTGTCGGCGTATAGTCGTGAGTCTCCACTGTAATACCTGTGGTGTTGCTTCGTCGGTGATGAGTTCCGAGAAAACGAAAATTTCTTTCTTTTCAAGACAAACTCGCAATTCTAAATGGCGTCTCCACCGGCGAGAAAGAATAACGTCGCTACCCGGTACAGTATATCCCAGTTGGCACCCTTCTCAACAATTTTGTGGCAAAGAGCACCGAGTTCGCGAAAAGGCGCTCTTTTAGCAAAGGTTTCGTTCCTTAAAACGCGTTAAGGCCACAGAAATGTGTCAAACGGCATAAGTGATAGTTAAAAGTTTGTGGGAAAACAGTTTCTTTGGAGTGCCGTGTAGTGACTAAAGTTTGTGGGAAAGCAGCAGCAGGCGCAAATCGCGCAGTTTTTTTCCTGTGAAATAAATCCTTATATATAAACCATCACTTATGTCAAGTATCTCGGCTGCGTTTCTGCTTCATTCACGCGAGCCTCAACTCAAAACCTGCATGCAACGAAAACCTCGATGTAACGAAAAATTGCGAATCTTTGTCGACTTCGTTTATCCAGGTTTAACTGTAGTATTTCTTCAGCTACTTAAACGCGATTTTCGCCTGTCGGTATGTCTGTCTGTGCCTATATTCAGCCGCCCAGCCAAAAATTAAAATAACTCTGAAACAAGAAGTGCATGTGGGCAGAATCTCCGCAAACCACTAAATCTGGTACCATTTTTCGTACTCGTCAACGTTGTCGAGCAAAAAGAAAACGTTCGGCATGTTTGAGGAAAAACATCAATATATAACTGGTACTATGCAGTGTTCTTTCGTTTAAAATAGGTGTGCGCTTGATATTTACGCTAGCAAATGAAAAAAAATACGCGTTGAGAACAATATTTTGAACCCAAAATACAAAAAGAGCTCGCGCCCAAACCTATACCACATGGCGGCCTTCCAAGCCCTACAGTGACCGAAGGTACGAATAGATGTGCGCGAGCAGTGGAACCCGTGAAAATTGAATTAAATTGAGAAAGGCCGTGTCTAGAGTGCCGTCCGACGGTATTATAAGCAGTGCACTATATCGACGTCAACCGGCGTTTTGTGACAAAATTGCCGCGCCTTGCACTACATCGCTCTAGATAAGGTTAAGCTAGGCAACCTAACCTAAACATAACATAAGATGACCTAACGCACACAAATAAATCATTTGAAACACCAAAACTAACCTAAAGCATAAAAATTATACTTCAATTTAAAGATGAAAAGAAAAAAACCGAGGCAAGAACCGGTCTCGAACCACCGTCCTTGAGAACAACAACCTAAGGCGGATCCTCTACACTACAACCACCATGTTTACTGCGGGAGGAGGAGCGAGACGTTAGGGGAAGGCCGTGAGAGGTGGGCGGGGGAGAAGAGGGGCATTTTCGAGGTAGGCGTGGCAGAAGACCATCGTCCTCCGATGACATTTGCAGCGAACCGAGCAGATACGCAGCCAATTTTTAACAGCGAAGCTGTTTATCAAATCGTAATTTTTTTTCGCGTCCGCAGTTTAAAAAAACCAAGAAATTGTCGAGCGCGTGCACGTGAGCGCGGGCCTCGCGGCGACGCCCGGCAGTTAACAAAACAAGAAAATGCCTAGCGCTCGTGTGTGCGTGCCACGCGACGACTTCCAGCGTCCTCTGCGTACGTTCGTCAAGGCAAGCATAACCACTTAGGGAGATTGGCAAAGATCAGATCAACAAAAAAAAATCAGCGTTCGCCGCAATCGCGGCAACACTTGCTCGGAACGAGAAAGACACGTCATAGCGTAGGCCCATCCAACGTGATGTCCAAAGATTATCACCTCCAAAAAAAAGAAAGAAAGAAGCTCACACTTATAGAAACAATAATGGAGTAAAGGTCGTTGCGGCAGCGAAGACAAAGCAAATCGGCTGCAATCGCGTACTTAAAGGAGCCATGAAGAGAAACACAGTTTGGTTCATTCAAAAGATTGCCTCGTTAGAATCATACTGACACCACTTTTAACTAAACTTCTCTCTAATAAACTACATAATTAGGGAAAAAGGGGAAAGGCCATGCGACCCACTAGCTCATTTCCGCAACAGAACCTATGATGTCATACCAGACAGCTCGGCGAATTGGCGGAGGGCGGCAAAGGCAAACGCAAATTATGCAGAACTTATAAGCTTGCCGAACGAGCTATTTGCGCTTAAATTTAGGGCACATCTTTTTTTAAATCCCTAAGAATGGTGGGACAAACAGTGGAAGTTACGAAAGCACACGTAAACATAGAAGTACCGATGCGTACTGCTGTTGGTACTGCGCGCACTATGCTTGGTTTAGCTGCGCAGGACTGCGGGGCTTTGGGGTTGTTCAGACGACACTGGCCGATTGACGCAAGCGACGATGTCTTACGTAACCGTATTTGTCGAGCGAGCACCATGTTTCACGAAACGATTGTCTCCATGAGCAAAACAAGCCAGGTACAAATACGTTCACAAAGAAACCAAAGGCAGAAAACGGCTTGCCGCGGTGTGGTGGCGCCATCTAGGTTCACTAATGGTAAACAAGGCCCTGTGATGTCATTGCAGACCACGAAAACGCACGATTTAGCGGGAAAATAAAAATTCTAACTTCAAATTAATTAATTTCTCAGTGAATAAAGCATCGTTTGCCTTCGGACAATCGCTGGGGGCACTATAAAACTCAAAATCTTTCGAATAACACAAACTTGTGTTTTGTCTTCATGGCTCCTTTAAATCCTTCTTGGTGGTCGTAAAAGTCGCGTACAGCTTCGCGGCCTTCAAGTCTTGCGCTTTAGCGTGAGCTCCCTTCTTTCGTTGGGGATTCATCTTTTAGCGTGATATTTCTTTTATTTATCCTTCCCTGCAGTAATTCTGGTCCCTAAAATATTTCCCCACAAAACGTGTGTGTGAGAATGCACGCGTGGGTAAGTGTGTGCGTGTGTTTTGGGTGCCCGTCGGCATGTGTGTGTGTCCGTGTAGCAGTGCGAAAATGTCATCGTGGACTGTCGAGACGCCATCGATAGACAATGGATGGTATACTACAATAACACTCTTTTTTGGTAATTGCACAGATAGGCCTGCGGCAGCCGCCGGTTCCACCTAAATCGCGCCAGAAACCAATGCCAAGTCATGCAAGGTGAGGGGGACTGGCATGAAGACGAATATGCCACTGCTCTAGAGCCTGTGCGTACGTGTTTAAAATACGCGGCCAATTATTTTTAACACGAAAGTGTTTCATTCCCGGATACATGAAGATTTCGCTAACGTCATATCCGTCACGGAAGTGACGCCTGTACAACGAAGCAAGCGGCCGTGTAAAAGGTGCACCCCTGCACACTGGGTCTTCTTGCGGGGAAGCAACCTCTAGTACTAAAGAGTACGTTATACTTTGGGTTGTTCGTTTTCGGGTTTTGTATTTTAACACGAAAGTGTTTTATGCCGCGATACCCAAGATTTCACTGACGTCATATTCGTCCACGGAAATGACGCCAGTCACACCTTTGCCGAAGCGACCCGCCAGCATGACGTCGCTCGCCAAGCGCACCCACAAGACAGCCGCCAACCCGCAAATCATGCTCAGAAGCAGATTTCGCTGCACAGTTCACTTTCGTGTTTTACTGATTCCTATGACAAAGGAATCAACCACAGTTTTTTATGAATGAAGTCCGACACATAGACTGAAAGAAAGATCGGATTACTCAGAACAGTTTAAAAAAGGGTTATGGAAGAAGGGCTCCTGTAAAAATACGTAAAAACACAACCACAAAAAGTAGACGAGAGGGCGCTGGGTTCGTATGTTTTCCTATTGCCAACGTTTCAATAGGAACGTGCTACCACTAAGATTGGTCTTGTCTTAGCGGGTTTCTGCTGGTAATATCGCGCCTTTATATTGTGCGCTTGCGCTCTTAGCAAACTTCTACCATTCCAGGACGACACAGCCAGCTGCATTAGCACGGGGCCAAAAATGGCCTAGGTCGGTAGAAAATGCTACTCTTGCAAAAGTAAAAAGTGCTGGTCTTTATACACATTGCACAGACACGAGAGAAAAAATGCCCACGAAGTTAGGCAAGAAGAGCACATGCCTCGTAAATAATGATTACTCGTAGTTACGGCTCCTCCACGAAAGCCCATGGTTGAGCCGCTGAGACAAGCATAAGTGCTTCCTGGTTTATCTATAATATTCGTTGTACGGTGATAATCATTGTACGGTGTGTATCCTGGCTGCAACATGCTTGAAGGAGTGTTAATTGCTTTAGAGAATGATCGATGCCGCCTTAGCTCCTCAGCTTCAGTGCGATTTGTTGTAAAAATCCAACTGCGATTACTCAGTTCCGCAATAAAAACTGTGGTTGATTCCTCTGTCATAAGAGTCGGCAAAAAAAGAAAGTGAAATGTGCAGCGCGAAATCTGCAGCTGAGCATGATTTGCGGGTCGGCGGCTGTCTTAGGGGTCTGCTTGGCGAGCGACGTCGTGCTGGCGGCTCGCTTCGGCAAAGGTGTACTGGCGTCATTTCCATGACGGATATGACGTCACTGAAATCTTGGAGTATCCCGCCACAAAACACTTTCGTGTTAAAATATAAAACCCGAAAACTAACAACCCTAAGTATAACATACTCGTTAGTACTAAAGGTTGCTTCCCGGCAAGAAGACCCTGTGTGCAGGGGTGCACCCTTTACAGGACGCTTGCTTCGTTGTATTGGCGTCATTTCCGTGATGGATATGACGTCACTCAAATGTTTGTGTATCCCTGAATAAAACACTTTTGTGGTAATAACGAAAAATGAACCGGAAGGCTTACCCGAGGACTCCCATCTGCTTGCCACTGTATGTTTCGTGGTTGCCTCTTGACGTCGAATCGGGCGCAGTATAATTAGACCTCGTCGGCAGTGCCAGCAGGCTTGGCTTCAGGGAAGCAAAAGCTAACTAACCAATGCGGAAGAGAGTAGACAATGTTGAAAACAGAAAAGGCTAGTGTGTTCCACTGCCTTGCAGGTGCCTTCCTGTAGGACGACCCCCGGGGAGATTAAGGGGGCTAAGTTCTGCCAGCGCTTTGCGCAACCATCACTTCACGGGTGGGCGCACCGCTGTCGGTGTGTGCCCGCCAAGTCGCTCGCGAAGAAATAGGCGCGTGCACGAAATGCGGCCAAAATTCACGCTTTACGCAACTTGTTGTTGCCGGATTCCTGGAGCTCCTTAGCGCTAAATAGCTCGTGTGCGCATGCGTGAAAGTTTGCACTTGCCAGCGCCGAACACCCCGGGCGTTTTGCTTATTGCTTTGCAGAAACCGTTGGCACCGGCAGTAATACCTTATTGCTGGAAATTGTCGGTAAAACTGGGCCGATGTTCGCAAAGCTGTTCGCTCGTGAGACAAAGCGTAAGAACAGTTTGCTGATCAGCTGGCATGCCCGTTTGGTACCTCGTCAAAAGCGAGGCGATAGCCAAAGAATCACAAACTGTTCTTAGGATGTGTAAATGCGAACAACTTTTTGAATGTGGGACCTAACGATACTTTATTCAACTGACCTCTTTTAATGTGAAAGCTTTAAATAGCCCTTTGAGCAACAAAGAAAATAGAAAAAAATAACGGCGTCCGGCGTCCCGCAGCAGAAAAAAAACGGCTCTTTCGGAGGCGTTCTACCGCACGAGGCGATCTATATCGCAAGGCCTTCCACGGCACAAGCTTGAGCGAAAAAGACGGCGTCCGGTATCAGCTTTCCTAATAGCAAATCGGCCCCTTCATTAGGCATTTCATAGCGTGAGCTTAAACTATTGGTACACGGTCAGAGGGGAAGAATAAGCAGCAAATTCGCCGTCGTCGTCAACCCTCCAATTACACGGCGGCATCAACGAGGGGTGGAGCAACGCGTAGGAGATAGATCGAGGCCATTAGAAAGCGGTAAGCCCGATCGCAAAGCAAAGCGTCTCCAGCGGCAAGGTTGCAAAGGCCTTCGACAACACGAGTCGAAACAAGGCGTCTCAGGTGTTCAACTGAACATCCATGCTTTCATATTCACAACGCATAAGTGCATAGGTGTCTCCGGATTTTTTCAACCTCGTGCTGCGCATTTCCCGAACGATGCGCTGCTATGAGATGCGAGTGCCAGTAGTGTTTCAGCAATGACTGCAAAAACACAAGCGTTTGAAACGTCTGTAGATAGGTGACAGTTGTAATGCCACCATCAACGTACTCGCCGACGCCTCCATTTTAATTGCTATTATTGTGACTGTTAAATATTTATGCGAAGAGACTAAACCACTTATGGAGTGCAAAAGCCTGTGTCCGTCGTCTGCAGCAGCAAAGCGGCTCCTAAATTAACGTATCTGCGACGCGTTCCATAACCGTGCATACGAGAAAAGAAGCGTGGTCCTAGGCGATGTCATTGGCGGCGACGAATTTGACGGTGCACTCTTGAGTAATTGTAATTTTTTCCTGGTCCAGTTTTCGTAGCCGCGAGTAATTGTGAGTACTGGAAGGTGAGGTAGTTGGTATTGGCGTATCTTTCCTGCAGCGAACGACTGAAGAATTGGAGTCCCTGCCATTGTGTCTATTGCGCCCTGGAAAGGATAAGTAATGGAATTAACGTTCTAAGAAACGGCCACCAAAAGAGGCCCTACATGTGCAACCGCTACGGAATAAGCTATCCGTCATCGCTGAACGTTCGGTTCCATTTCTGACAGTTGGCCTGAATTTTCGCCCAGTGTAAACATCTCTCTCTCTCTCTTTCCAGGGCGACCCACATAGGGCCCGTCAGAAGCAACGTTCGACGCCCAAAAGGCGCGACGGCTAGCTCGTCGCTTACGTCACTCGGATGGCACGGAAAGTTGGCAGCCCCGCGAGAAAACGGCAGGTCACGGCCGTGGGCCGTCAAGCGCCGTTATGACCGGCGAGACTGGGAATGCGCTAAACATAAACACGCACCAGGGGCTTTGAACGGCCGCTCACAAGAGAAGATCGCGAGCCGCACGCCCCCGACTCGCGCTCACGTCAGTGTCAAGGATCTTGACACCGTGGCGAGACGTGATTGCGTCCCCGTGACAAAGAAGAAGTCGTCACGTTCAGCCTCCCAAATTTTTAATAATATAGCGGGAACGACGACCGATCGCACGGTGTTCAGCAGCAAAATAGGCGAGAGTACGCGCACGCGCATAGGGCTATCTGCTGTATGAGTGTCGTCTGCTACGCTGTTTCCTTGAGAGCGGTACACCCACAGCCGCTGCATCTGAATGACTTCGTTCACGAGAAACCGTGGTTATTTGAAGCGCATACGCGTATCAAATGCGCGTTTCATTTTTCTTTCAGATCACTTGCCCCGCACAGCGTGAGGAATGCCACTGGAAAGATAAATAAAAGTAGAACAGGACGGGTTTTTGGCCGGAATGGCCTCAGGCCGCTGCGCGATATAACGCGATTAATAAAAAATCTGATAAAAGATTAGCAGTGGCTTATCTCGGCTATGCCAGGATATACGTAGCGTGAGCTAAGGTTCAGCAATCAAATCTAATCCAATCCAATCCAATTCAATCCAATCCAATACAGTCCAGTTCATTTCAGTTATGGTGGCTTCTAGCCACCATAGTTCAGCCACCATAGCCCTTCTAGCCACCATAGTTCAGTCCAGTCCAGTCCAGTCCAGTCCCAGTCCAGTCCAGTCCACTCCAGTCCAGTGCGGTCCAGTCCACTCCAATCCAGCCAAGTCCAGTCCAGTCCAGTCCAATCCAGTCCAGTCACTGCTCCTCGCGCGTGCGCAGCACGGCTCTCCAGGAGCAACGCGAAACGGCTATCAAGCGGCTCCGGGGCAGCGTCATACTTGGCTACTTCGCAACGGAGGCGCACAGCTGGGCACGCGCCGGCGCCAGTGCGTCTGCCGAGGCTATGACGTCACTCCTCTGGAATGCACAGACCGGCTGAATGTGCAGACCCAATTCTCTGACACACCCGTACTCCAATTGGATTGGATTTCTAATCCAATCCAATCCAATCCGATTTAATCCGATCCAATCCAATACGATCCAAATCTATCCAATCCAATGCTCGTCGCGCGTGCGTAGCACGGCCCTTCAGGGTTCCACGCGAAACTGCTCAACCTCGCCCAGTGTAGCTTACGCTAAAAAAAGGCTTGTGCCCTACGCTGCTTAGCTATTTTTGGCAGTAGCAAAACGGCCTTGAAAGATAAAAAACACAGGAGATCAGCGGAGCAGACGACGCTCCGCGCAGCAGATAGTTCTTATGCGCGTGCGCGTACTCTCGCCTATTTCGCCGGTGAACACCGTGATAAGGCGCTGGCATGCCGATCGGTCGTCGTTCCCGCTATATTATTAAAAATTTAGGAAGCTGTACGCTGGTTCTGAGGTTCCAAAAAGTGGGAAGAGTATTAAAAACGATAGTCTTTCTTGGTATACGTGAACGTGAAGATTTTGTTCGGGTCCTCTCACAGCACTCGATTTTGACTTTTTTTTTCTTATTTTGGGAAGTCCCGCACTGAAGTTACACCTAGGCTTTGATGCGCGCAGTACGGGAGGGCTCCGGATTAATTTTGACCACGTAGGGATCTTTAACGCGCGCGGATATCTTGACACACGAGCGTTTTCACTTTTCGTCTCCATCTGAAAAACGGCCACCGCTGCCGGGGATCGAACCCCCGTCCTTGGACTCAGTAGCACAATGCCTTAGCCACTGCGCCACTGCGGCAGGTAACATCGCGGCGGGCTCACACGACTCGACTGCCCGGACAACATACGATTGAAATGTTAGTGCACAAGAGGTATAGATATAGACAAGACTATTTCAAACTTACTGCCATGGTTAATACACGCCAGTACTATGAAGGGCAAAAAAAAAAAAAATCTCAGGACATATTTGAGGCAAAATATAGCAAGTACATAACCAAGAGGGCCAGTGTTCGAATAATGAAGAATACACGTCGGATTGTTTTAATGATGGCAATTAAAAAAACGTGAAGGAAGCTCACATTAACGCGTAAGACTTCAAGGCTGTACGAAACTTTACGACCATCACGAAGGTTTAAGTCCACGATTGCAGCCGATTTGCTTTTTCTTCGCTGCTGCAACGACATTTACTCCGTCGTTGTTGCTATAAGTGCGAGTTTCTTTCATTTTTTTTTTTTTTTTGCAAATGATAATCATTGGACATCACCTTGGAAGGGTGGAGGGACGTACGCTATGGCGTGCCTTTCTCGTTCCGAGCAAGTCTTGCCCCTATTACGACGAACGCTGGAACTCACACGAACACTCGACATTTTATTGTTTTTTTTAACTGCCGGGTGGTCGCCGCAATCATGGCCAGTCTCCCTAAGTGGGTATGCTTCGCTTGACGAACGTGCGCAGGGGACGCTGGGTGGTCGCTGCGAGGCCCACGCTCACGTGCGCGCGCTCGGCAATTTCTTGGTATTTTTAACTGCGTGCAAAAAAATTACGATAAGCTAATAAGCTTCGGTGTTAAAAAAAGCTGGATAAAAATGGTAGGGTAGAAAGGAGAGATAAAACCAAGCACTAATAAAGGAGATCGAGGCTCGAGGCATTCCAACAACATGAAATGATTACCGCCGTGATAGGCAGATTAACAGGTTGTGACTACATTAAGTCGCTACAGCGCTAACAGATAGCGGGAATTGCAGACTACAAAACAGTGACACTGCAAGACAATAGAAAATGTTGACAAATGTTTTCTCCAACAAGCGTGACTACTTTTACTACCACCCTTATGTGGCCGTGAAAGCTGAAAGCGCGTTTTAAAGTCCACTCCTAGCGTTCACTTTCCTTTGCAAAGCCACAAGCTTGGCCAGATAAGGCCACTAAACCCTAAGAAGTCATCGCCGACCAGAATAAGCGCAAGCGACATCGAGACGTGTTATGTAGCTGCGCAGGGGCGGACTGGCACGGCTGGGGTTGCAGAGAAGGAATTTGTCGCCGAGTTGCCGAAGAAGATGGTTCAAACCAACTTTCAAACTTGGAACCACTCGCGAAGCCGATAGAAACACCAGTGTGAGTACTTCGAACCGAGACCCAAATGTGATTCAATGCAGGTGGTTGCCTGGGTGCTGACCTAGGATGCCATGTCAAAAGCACATGCGTTCGACGGCCGCGACGTGACGTGTGCGATCCAGTTCTATTACCGCGGCTATATCTTGGATAATTGTGTCATGAAAACAATAAAAAATGGTTGAAGCTCGCACTACATCGGGCAAGGCTTGAACCATAGCGAAGATGCCGGATTTCTTTCAACCTGAGCACTGAAGGACACACCACCACGCATTGCATTAGGTTTGAAAATGTTTATTTACATGTTCCGTCGTCGCCTTTTCTCTGTGGTGGTACTAGACATCGTCATACCCATTTATATCGTCCTTACTCTTCCTCTGTCCGCCTCTCCTCCCTCCTTTGCCTTGAAACAAATGATCGATTAGACAGCTTTCACTGCGCAACCGCACGAGGCGCTGGCTTGACCTTGCTTGAGTTTGAAGGTCAGATTCAGGGAACGACGCGTCTTTTGAGTTTAGACCTGTACTAAGGAAGCTTTTTCTCTAAGAGAAGAAGTGAACGGCGAAAACATAACTGGTGACCACGGCGTTTCGGAGAAGGAGGAGGAAAACTTTATTTTATAAGAACAAAAGAGAAAAAGGGCCTGTAGCCCTCCGCACAGGTGTTGTCCCTATTCCGGGACCCCATTGGTCGACGCCGCCGCTTTCGCCCATTGAGCTATAGTCCTTTAGGAATCCAGCACCAAGCAGGGCTGCCTCCCATACCTCTCTGGGGAATGGTTGGGGGATAAAGCAGGATTTTTCTGACAAGCCCACACCTTGTGAAAAGTATCGTCCGCAGTGCGGACACCGCCCATCTGTTTTAGGGTCGAAATGCTTTGCTACTGCAGGGCACATAAATGTGTTCGTCTGCAGGCGCCGCAGTATTCGCTCATCGGCTTTGCTAGACCCTTTTCAGGGACTCGATGGAGCCGGCGGTTATCGCATTAATGGTTTAGGATGTCTCTAAACCATTTTCGCTGTTACCAGAATATGTCCAGTTGACCTGAGAACGCCTGAGTACATCGAAAAAAAAAAACGCATAGAGAAGCATCTAAATATAAAAATCAATGTGTGCGAAATTAAAACGCCTTTTCCCTTTGTGGGTTGTCTGAGAAGACGTATTCGTGCCTGATGACATGCAATAAAGATATCTGCACAACTGTAAAGACAGGCACATAGCTGCCCAGTTCTGAGCGCGTTCCGTGAGTAATCTACAGCAACGTACTGTGAATTTATATCACATGGTGTGACATTGTAGGGGATGCTCGTGAGTTGACTTTGAAATTCAATTTCATTTATTCCACCTTAAGGCCCCGACGACATTACATAAGGGTGGGGGGTGGGGAGGGGGGCGTACATCGAAGTTGGTACAGCTTCATGACAAAGTAACAGGAAAAAAGGGCACACTGATTGCAAGAAACAACTAAAAGAAGTGCATAATAAAATAAAGTTAATGACAAAGGAAATGGTAAAGTAGGGACCATCTGAGCTGCGCTGTGACTCGTCCACTTCATTTTTTTGTCTCGCGTCCAATTTTAGGCTTGCTTCGAAGAAGGCCTAAAAATGCTTTAAGCATGCACACTTGACAAAAACATATTGCTTTCTTTCCTTCTAAAAGTGTATTTTGGTGTAATTTAGGTCATAACGCATTAGCATGTGTTTGTTCGGCATACCCTTACGAACGGCCCACAAAACAGTGTCATCAAGTCAGGCGGTCATAGAGTAAATTAAATTTGTTTAGCAATGTTCGATGAAACCTTCATTAGGTTCCCATGCTTGCGTTTGCTATTGAGACATAGATTGGAATTTACATAACATTCTTTTGTTTGCCTACTTTTGGAGGGACATTTTGGCATGACTTTGGTCAAGAATACTATTTCTACTTCTCATGTCCTGCTTCCTGCACCCTCTATTTTTGCAGAGCTCATTCCCTGCTCCGCGGGAAGGAAGGAAGGAACAGCGCAGGGTTACAAATATAATATTCCGGGCCTTCACTGTGGGGTTTCCTTCTCGACATGCGTAACATATTACAGTTTAAAATCTTGCTCTGTTACGCGGCGTTCGAACTCACCAAGTTAGTGCCGCTGCTGTCACCCCTGACACGTCCTAGAATGAAGCGACGGCTGGGGCCTTGATGCTTTGTTTCAGAATATGCATTAATCAAACAGATGACAGAGTCTTTAGTACTTTTTTTCTGCCTTCCGGCATGCTGTGTCAAACGGTTAATTTTGTATCGAGGTTTAATCGTCGCCTTACGTAGTTTCAAGCTTATATAGTGTACCTTCTTAAACTCTACGGGCTGCTTGGATTTTTTACTGCCGGCACCACCGACAAAGATCATTAATCAATTCGCTTCCTGCCCTTTTTGTTTTTAACTTTCCAGGTCTTTTTTATTTCTCGTTCCCCCTAAAAACAAAAAGAAACTGGAAAAACAAACCAGTTCCACTTAATACAAATAACTGAAAAGGGGCGAAAGCCCAAAAGTATTTCTACCCGAAAAACAAATTAGTACATGAAGAAAAGAGCAGACCCAAAGATCAAACAATAACTAGAGCCTAATTCTTACAACGCCTGGTAGACAGGCCAGTCTCTCACCACTGACGCCCAAGCGAATGCATTAAACAAGCGTTCATGACTCCGTTCGTGGTTCCTATATTAACGTAATTTTGCTTGTACACTCTGAGGCAATCTCCTAGTTCAGCTTCACTGCAACGCCCTGGAGTGACTATCTATGCCACCAATTAAGGAAATTCGGTTAATGACAATAACATGCACACATTTGACTAAAAATCGGGATTTGCGCTGTGGAAGCGCAGACGGTCATGTCCGCACTGCGAAATACTACTGCGAAATAACGTTTGAGCCAAATCGTATGCTCGACATCGTCGTTCGTCGAAGTTATATTGTCGGCTACATGGACTAGTCTATCGAGCCCTTGTGGCGATGCTAATAACCCCTCAATACCCATTGAGGTGTATAGAAACAGCGGTGTTCGTTTTTTGCCTTGTGACTTATTATTTTTCTCCTCAACGTTTGGTATGCCCTTTACGAAGTCCGTCATCTGCTATAGGCGCGATGTTATAGCAGCGTTAAGATTGGTAGCAATTTTTTGTAGATATTCGCTATGCCAAATGCAACGGACAGAGGTAGTGCGTCTATTACATGGCTGATGTATATTTTACTCAAATAAAGGTCGGACTCCGGGATTTACGATTGTGAAAATGGCGGTAACATATTGTGCGCTTCCGGTCGTTGCCGTGATGAAAGATTAAAGTTCGAATTAAAAAGGGAGCCTTAGGACAAAACTGGAAAAAATTATAAATGCAAGTGAAAGCAGAAAAATTAAGATTAGCAGCAAAGAAAATAGAGAAGCGTAAAGGGGGCCACACAATGTAAATTTTGAAGTAATTCTTGTAGGGGGCGGAACTGTTCAGCGCTTAAGTTCAGATTAAAATTTGTCCCTGAAATTTAGTAGCTAATCAACGGAGGAAGGAAGTGTGGTGGCTATTTATAGCTCTCCAAGTGTTTATGTTTAGAAGCAAGTAAAAACCGATAACGGTATTACAGTAATGGCACGAGTTTTCTTTGTATCAGTATACAAGTGAGAACTAAGGTACCCCGCAAATAATCGCAAGGAGCCCAACAACACCATAAGATATGCAAATAATTGTCCGGGGCAGTAATGGTTGTTGCAAGCCCATTTCGGCTTCAACTGCACCACGTCAATTAAGCCGAGAAGCAAGTTCCCGTAAAAAAAAAAAAAAAAACATTTTTGGACACGCGCAGATTCCGCGTAATATTCAAGGACAACTTCACTGCGCATATAGCGTCAGAAATGGTGTAGAGGTCGTCCTTAATCCACCGAGAGTGCTTGTATTACAAAGAGCACACATTCAGCGCTAAATACCCGTCCAAAGCACGGAACAGAAATCTTTACAAATAGTACAGAATCAGACCGATAAACGCGTCGTATTGCGCAATCAAGGTACACGAAGGAACTAATTTCGTCTGCAAGGGTCGTTCGTTCGTAGAACAAGAACCTTCGTATCTTTCAGATGACTCACCTCAGGGACGAGCAAGCCGTCGGCGCCGTGACCTTTCTCCTGGATATGGACACAAACCCCCGAAGCAAGCGTACAGAAAGAAAAAAAAAAACGAAGAAAAAGAAGGGTGGTCTGGGGCGGCTCCCAGAAGGCGGGGTGAAGAGCGGCGAGAGGTCGTCTCCAAGCACAGGGCCAAGGCACCAGCTAAGACTGCTCCCAGCTAGGACTAAAAGCGCTCCTCGCGAGGAGAGCCCAGGTCTTTGCTGGCAGCGGTGGTGAATTGCCTTCCCTCCCGCACCCGCTTTCTCTCCCGGTCAGCGTTCTTCACGTCTCCCTCCCCTCTTTCCCCTCCTTCATCACTGCCTCTTAGACTTGGTCTTTTCTTGAATCTCCCCGCCCCTTCTCTCATGTATCCATCCTTGTCTCCCCTCCTTTTGATGTCCTTCTTCGAGTACTTTCTATCACTCTTCTCGGGGGGCTTTTTGATCGTCTTGCGATGCCACAGGCTTTGCGCTCTATTCTAATCCTTTCAGCTCTACGTTTCGCCATTATTTACCCTGTCTCTTTTTCTCTCTCTCTCGCTCCTTCGCGATTCACTCTTCCCTTCTTCTTGGCATTCGCTGCCCGCCATTGCTTCGAGTCCACCGGTCTTCTTTGCACCGTCCTTGCATTTGGTTCACACTTCTTATCTTGCTGCTGCCTCCAGTGAGACCTACAGTGAGTGCTGCCAACTCTAGGGGGAACGCAGCTGAGAATATGACTGGGGTAAAGAAAGCTCGGGGGAAGGTACGGGGGGCGGTAAAGTGGTCGCTTTAAATAAATAACAATAAAGTTTTCTCGGGGCGAGGGAGACAGCCAGCGACACAGACGAAGTCAGCAGCAAGACGTTGGAGAAGGTAGGGGACGAGGATGAGTGGTGAGGAGGAGGGTGCTTTGTTATTTGCGTCTCGGTGGCCGTCTTGTTTTGTTTCTTTGCTTTACATACTAATTTTGTTTACAAGCGCCCGTTCTTCTTCTAGTTGTCAACGTGCTTCGGCCTATACCACCCCAGCCTGCTTCACTATACCAAAGAAAGAAAGCGCGGCGTATCTCTTGGCTGGGCGATGAAGTCTTTGCACTTAATGGAGACATTTTAACCCACACCGTTGGCACTGAAGAAAGGAAAGAGCAAACTGCTAAGAAACGAAAGCGACAAAGTACAGGACCGCTTTCCATATGCGGGAATCAATTCTACCTTGTTCACATACGCAGCAGGAAAAGATCAGAAAGGTCTCTTGGAAAGATTTTGATAGGAAGGTTAAGCCGCAGCTTTGTGTAAATTGGAAGCAGTTAAAAATACAGGTAGTCGTTATCGTCATAGTTGTAGTAGTTGTAGTACATATAGTAACAGAAGAAGTGGTGACAGCAGCAATAATAGTAGTAGTAGTAATAGTGGTGGTGGTGATGGCTGTGGTAGCAGCAGCAGTAGTTAATAGTGGTAGTAGTAGTGGTGGTGGTAGTAGCATCAGTAATAGTAGCAGTAGTAATAATAGTAGTAGTAGGGGTGGTGGTAGTAGCGGCAATAGTAGTAGTAGTGGTAGTAGCAGTAGTAGCAGCAGCAGCAGCAGTAGCAGTAGTAGTAGTATAGGTTGTTGTTGTTTGTGGTTAGCGGGAGAGGAAAAGGAAAGGAAAGGCACTGTGGATGATAGCAGTAGTAGCCCTAATAATAGCAACAGCAATATTGTAGTAGTAGTAGTAGTAGTAGCAATAACAGTAGTAGGGGTGGTGCTAATGGTTATAGTAGTTGTACTAGGGGTGGGGGGAGGGGTGTGGTAGTGGTAGTACTAGTAGTGGGGGTGGTAGTCATGGTGGTAGTAGTAGTAGTAGTAGCAGTAGTAGTAGTAGTAGTGGTAGTAGCAGCAGCAGCAGCAGTAGTAGTAGTAGTAGTAGTAGTATCATTATCATCACCACTACTTCTACTACTACAACTACCATCATCATCATTATAATTAGAGATACAAGATGGAAACACACAAGCCCACACAGAAGATGGTAGCAAACACAAGCACTTCCTACTTTGTACTTTATTCCTTTCTACGACATTTGTACCTGTCGTTATACATACTATGCCCACTACGTCACATTAACATATCACCCGATAGTCAGCGATTCTACCACAGCTTCTGCTTCCGCTGTCTGCATTTTGTTGGGATCGACGATGAACAGATTCGAGCCTGGAACACAACAAAATGTCAAAAGAAACCCGATAAGCGCCAATTGCAGATGCATCGTATTAAATGCCTTGTCTCGAAGAATTGTTTACTTGCATTCTTTCTCTTAGTACAGCCTTCTTGTTTAGCGACACGTGTTAGCCATCCTTAACTCGAATAGTTATTCTGATATTCATGGGGCGAATTCCCTGCATGCGGTCCTTATAGTACTGTGGCCAATGATTTTGTAGGCACAAAGGCTACGCCACGCCCGTCACTCTGTCTATCTTGTTTTTTTGCGCTTTTTTTGTATGTCTCTTTCCCTGGATCTCCCACATGATCATAAGTAACGGGAACGTGTTCACAGGAGGTTGAGGGGTGCTGGTAAATGGAAGACAACGAAACTTACCAACCTTGATAATCAGGAGAAACCCTGAATGAGGGCCCTTGCACCGTGGTTTGCCTTAGCGTTATGAACTTAGCATGTCACTACTATAGGTACCGGTGTCAAAGCAATCATATTTGCGAAATTCGGCAGAAGCATAAAAAAAAAAAAACAAACGAATACGGGGTAGCGAAGATGCGCCAACATCAAGGCTCTTCCCTTTCACCCTTGCTTTCTTTTTTGGGCTGTTTTCATTCAAACTTGCTGTTAACTTATGTTTGCGTTACAAACACTTTCGCAATGATAGTTTTGTCCAAGTTACCACTCAAGAATTTTGAGTGTGTGCGTGCGTGTCTGAATAAAAATTTCTTTTCTGGTTACGTATGACCTTTAGGATGAAACATAAGGACACTGTGTAGTGCAATTAATCTATTTTAGGGCTGTTGGGCCAAAAAAAAATTAAATACGTCATCAGGTCGACATGATGTATGGTCGTCCCCAATCGAGCCTCGTCCACGTCATCTGTCCGTATACGCAATCGCCGGCTGATTCCACCGACGTTTTTTTTTTTTCTCGAAAATATAAATACCCGGGAATAGAGACTTCCAAGATGGTGCTTGCGTGGTTCAGCAGAGCACGTAGTTTGTTTTCTCCTCCGTTGCGCAAGGGGCGTTGCTCTTTGTTGTCCCTCAGCAACAGACCCTCCGACAGACTTCCTGGTGCGTGACACTGGTGGGGCGCCCGAAGTCTTAAAACCGTCAGCGAAGTCGGGCAGCTCATGACTTGGCTTTCGTTGACACCTCTTCCTCCCCCCTCGTTCTCTCTTCTCTCCACGTATTTCTTGATTCTTTTTTTTTTCTCCTGCACGTAGTTGTTCTCTACTCAGGGAACGACAGGTCGGGACGACGTTCCAACTCACGTGGGGCCTTAGGGTCGTATATACCGCAAGGAGTTACCTCCGTCGTAAATGTTCCGTACTTTAGCCATCACTTCGAGATTGCTGAGGTACGCTTACACACCGAGTTGGCTTGTGTGGCATGGTGTAAAAGAGCACTTCAGCAAATTGCAGGCTCCAGGGAAGAAAAATATATATGAAAAAAGTACCGCGCCAACCAATCTTCAACCGTTGATTTCAAGTACAGCGTGGGTCAGGTGCTGCAACACCAACAAAGCCTCCGTACGCGCTCATTTTCATCATTCGAACCACTCAAAAGGCAATTTTTGCGCTTGAAACATCACCTGTTCAGTGGTGGCGCGATAACATCGGCTTCTTGTCTGCCCTCGATCGAAACTGTGTTTTTCTACTGCTTTATATCCGCGCGGAATTATTCCTGAGAACCCAAGCCCGAAACAAAAGCAATTTAGACTATATTATTATTTCCAGCAAAACCAATAGTTGCGCAGCATGCGTCTTCGCTTGAGTGGTGTATTAATACACTCACTCGTGTACAGAGTAATTTCATTGATTGATTGTGGGGTTTAACGCGCCGACGCAACACAGGCGATGAGGCGCGCCGTAGTGGAGGGCTCCGGATCAATTTTCGCCACTTCGGGATTTTAACGTGCGCCGGAATCTCGAACACAGAGGCGTTTTCGTTTTTCGCCTCGATCAGAAAAGCGGCCGCCGCGGCCGGGAATCGAATCCGCGTCCTTGGGCTGAGCAGCACAACGCCTTAGCCACTGCGCCACCGCGGCGCGTTCATTCGTGCACGAAAGGATCCCTTCAAACTGCCATTTCCTATCGTCACATGTCGCGTACTCATCAGATTATGAAATGGATGGTTGTGCCTTTGTTGATAAGAGACGCTACGAAGTCTGTTGCATTTCCCATCAATGTATTTCAATGCCCCATCAATTGCCCATCAGTGCCCCCCCTATGTCTTTTATAATTATACTGCCTCGCCCCAAGAAGAGAAATTGTGTCATTCTACGGTAGTGTCTCACTTATCCTCCTCTATTTTGCATAGGAAGTGTGGTGTCAGTTCCGCTATCTGTTTCGTTACTGACTAGTTTCAGGAGCCTGCGGGACCTTGACCACAATCATGATCGTGTTATCGCAGCGGGTTATCGCGCTGTTAGTGAGCCCCTCTGTTTGAATAAGCCCGACGCGTCGTGATGTACTTACGCACCGAGAGACAAAATTACGATAGAAAATCTACGAGACCAAATCCACGAGATAATCTATAGACAAAATCTACAATAAGAAAAATACCAAACCCAAGCGACTGAGTGCACTGGTACCCTAACGCGAATGAATGGGCGCCCAGTTGCATTTGTGTTATTCCACACCTGATCAAGCCGTACAGAATTGGAATCAGCGGATCATAAGGCTGCGGTGCATGTCATCTCCCCCTGCTGCCGTGCCCTCAAAATTGTACTTTCCTCCCTCCCCCTTATTTGCTCCTCACAAAACGAGCCTGGATTTCACTCCCATTTCACAATCATTTCGCACCGACAATGACCATTCCCTTTCCTGTGTTTATGGACACTTCTGCATGGTCTCGAGCAGCCGTACTAACTAATAACTTTTCTTAAGCGCCTCAAAGCCAGCACCAATCCATACATACACCGAAATCTTATCCCACTACAAAAACGACCGCTTTCGCTTCCCGCCACCTCATGCACAATTAACACGCGACGAAGAAACCACTTTCCGGCGTCTCCAAACCAATTCGTATCCCCTTAACACCCTACTGAACGCTATGTACCCCACCCAATACCCTGCCACCTGTAACTTTTGCCCTGTTGCTGGCACCCTATACCACGTGGTATGGGAGTGCCAACGGACTCCCACTCTAACCCCAAATACCAATCCTACACATGAGCAGTGGGCGGAGCAGCTGACCAGCTCCGAGCTCTCGGATCAGCGCCGACTGGTGGAACGGGTCCGGATGGCCAGCCAGCTCCAAGGCATATTGGAATAAGGATGCCTCTCACTGGGTGGAGGCCATAAGAACATCCTCCTGCTCATTACTAAAATAAATGTTTGTCTCTCTCCCTCTCTCTTGTTGCACTGCGAGCTGTAAGTGCGTGGATTGCTCCATTCTTTATGTATTCACCTTCACGAGAAAATTTGTAATATGTCCCAGTGGGATGTGCCGTAGTGAACATATGTGCACAAAAGCACATAGTAGTACATAGACATTGCAGTACATCGGCCAATCAGGTTTTTAAAACACCTAATTGAATAAAAGATATTATTCAATCAATCACAGTGACCCGACTAAGTTCTTTTAATCATCTTACGAGAAACTGCGCGCAAACTGACAACTGCGCGCAAACTGCGCTTGTGTGTCTTCACGTGTTCCTGTCCCAGTCAATTAGCGCGCAGTTTGTTGTAAGATGGGCCATTATCAACTCGCCCAACTTTCAACCCTTGTATTTTAATCAATAAATCACAATGAACAACAATTCTAATGAAGTCATCAATAAATCGATTTTCATTTGCGGTAATAAATACAAGTTGGGGTGGATGAGTCAGCGGGTTGCCCATTCATTCATCATCAGTGAGAGCAAATGACTTTGGCTAGATAACTGAAAATTAGGCAGTACATCTATTCATAACTAGAGACCACTAGGCGGAGTTTTTAAATAATCCTGCCCTAGCTGCACGGCGAGAGCTAAAACGGGTTTTCACATACCTTCTATATTTCACACACCCCTGAAGTAACCACAATGATTTTGCAAGCTTAAATTATGTATAGTCACTCTATAACCACTATTTTGTTAGCAACAAACCGACGCTAGCTCCCCTCTTGTAGAACTGTTTAGCGAATACTATATGTAAAAAGACCTGCTAGCCATTATGATCGTGGATTTCAGATAGCCAGGACGGGACAAATGGTTGCAGCGTCTTCTGATGTTTAGATAACATTTAAATGCTTAATTAAGCGTTGCGATGTGGGCTCCACGAAGAAGTCAATCCGTCCGTCCGTCCATCCGTCCATCCGTCCGTCCGTCTGTCTGTCTGTCTGTCTGTCTGTCTGTCTGTCTGTCTGTCTGTCTGTCTGTCTGTCTGTCTGTGCCATCCGTCCTCCCATCCGTCCGTCCGTGGACGCTTGAGATGGCACATTTTCGCCGCATAAAAAAATGCTATTTATAAAATTCGGGGAAGCTTGCACTCACGCGCAAGACTTGAATGGCAGGGGTGTTGTAGGCGAGCATTGCCTGACACATAGTTAAGTTTGAGTGTCATTGCTTATTTGCATAGTTGCTGTGCTAGTAATCGTCGTCATATGCATCGAAGGGGTCGTCGTCTTCTACGCGGCGAGTGGTGGATGCAAAGTCATCCTCAGCATTGTAGACTTCCACTAGCTCTTCGTCACGCACTCTAGGCGTGATCTGCAAGTCGTCTCGGGAAGGATTGGCAGACTCGTAGCCATGTCTCCAATTATCCATAAAGGTTTCTAGAGAATGCGGCGGCCGCGGTAACCTCTCCCAAGCAGGACGTTTTTTCATCATTAGCATTAGCCTTGGAGTGTTTTCTACGTGTGTGGTAGCGCTTGAAGACAGCGCTGGAGTCTCCTGTAGTCGTCGTCGTTTCACGTAGTCATGATACTAAAACAACGGGGCACTCGTTTTCCAACGCCTCGTGCTAGAATGTTTCATATCCGCGGGCAAAAAACGCGTACTAAAAGAACACACCGGGGCACTCGATTTACAACGCCTCGCCCTAGAATGCTTCATTCTTCAAAGACAACGAGGCTTTTACAGCAAAGCTGTATACCTCTACCCCGCAGTGATTTCATCTCCTTGTGAAAAACGTCAAGGCGTCAAGAAATACACTTATACACTGCATGCTTCGCCCCTCCCCAGGATTCACGTTAGTGGAGACGGCCCGGGATTTTCGTTTACAAATACGCTGCTTGAGAAAGCGTGGGTGGCTCAGTTGCGCTTGCTCCGTTCAAATGTGGAGAGGGGAGAGGTGGGGGAGGCTGATAACAATGCATGCACTACGCGCACTGAAGCCGCTCTTCCTCGTCTTCAGCAGTTTTTTCAACCACTGCTCACGAGTTTTCGAACGCGCTTTATCTCGCGCTTGAAGGCACCTAACCGGTTATGCTACTCAGGCTTTTACACCTGCCAAATCAACTACATCCTAGCACTTTCTGACATCTTCTCATCACCACAAACGCATTTATCCCCCGCCACCAAACCACTCTCACCGCATTCGACCCCACTCACTCATCTGCTCACATAGACTGACCAGCTCATCTGAACACCCCGCTCTCCTCGTTGGTGTCGACGGCGGGGGTGGGGGAGAGAGAAGTTTGAAACCCATTCATCAGTTGTGGTTATGGACGAGCTGGCCAAAAAACCGTGCGACGATGGCTGAACGCGAAGCTTTCTCGTGCTGGATTCTTTCGTTGGCCAATCTAACACTACGAGTGTTACTCTCGAGGTACGCACCACTTTTCTAGAATACCAACGGTAACTCTCGGTTGCACACTCCGTAGATCTAACGTTTGGGATTGGGGCGTGCGACGAAAATGGTATCTGTTGCTGGGCGTTCGCCGAGCCCTCACGAGCGCGTGACTCGCGGGAACCGCCGAGTCCCTGGCTCGTGCAGTGGCTCTGGTAAAAAAAATAAATCAGCGCGGTCATGAAGTGCTACTGCGCATGTAAAAAAAGCACCGACAACCGCTTAGTCCCCGGCTGACGCAGTGGCTCTAGCAAAAAAACAAAAAAGCAAGAAAAAAACTGTAGCGCTGTCTTCAAGCGCTACCGCGCATGTAAAAGAAACTCAAGCGCTAATGCTAAAGAAGGTAAGACACTCTGCTTGGGAGAAGTCACCGCGGCCGCCGCCTTCTCTAGACGCCGTTATGGATAATTGGGGACATGGCTACGAGTGTGCTACTCCTTCTCCAGAGGACCAGCAGATCCCGCGCTGCCTCGAGTAGAGGACGAAGAGCTGGTGGAAGCCTACAATGCCGAAGACAACTTTGCATCCAGTACTCACCGCGAAGAAGACGGTGACCTCTTCGATGTAGATTACGACGAATACTGCACCGCAGCTATGCAAATAAGCAATGACACTGAAACTTGACTATACGTCCGACAATACTCATCAACAACAGTTCCGCCATTCAAGCCTTGCCTGTGAGTGCAAGCTTCCCCACATTTTAAAAATAGAATATTTTTGTCCTGTTTTTGCCCTCAACACGCCAGTTTCAAGGCCGGTCGCGTGAAACAGCTTCCATGTTTGAAAGCAGACTTCGTAATGGTTTCCGATCACATAACCGCCTCACATTTCCGGATTTTGAGCTGTTCGTTCGTTCCCAACATATTTGCATAAAAGTTTCGCTCCTTGTCCAAAAAAAAATTCTACTGTTTTCATCTGCATATCCTACGCCAACAAAACCTGCATTGCATCATCGGTAATGCGAAATGCGCGGATTACCTCCCAAAATTCACGCTGCCCACCCCACTTTTATCAGAAACCCGCAAGCACCGCACGGAAGAACTGCAAAACGACGACTCAGTCGCACAAATTGCGGCGATTCCGTATGCACACCGCGTATTCCACATAATCAGAAAAGCAGCAGGCGGTGCAGGCGAATGTGCTGTTTTTTGGCATCTAGGAAGCTCTTCGGTATGTGCAGCTTGGTGAATGCGGGGGACACCGACGGCAAAAAAAAAAAAAAAATAGAACAAGAAGGGTGTCAATCGCTCCGGAGTATGTGTCGAGTGCTTGGTATATGAAACTGGGTTTTCGTGAAATGGAAGTTATGTGGAGAAAACGGGCCTTCGAAAGCACGCAAGCTCGCCTAGTACAGGCACAAACAGCAATTTGGTCATTCAGTGAGCAAAATTGCCTCTGCTCGTCGGCGTTTGATGGTGGTTGAGGTTCGACGTCTTTGGTTTGAGGCTTTAGGTTTAGTGCTGTGGGGCTTTTTGAGCCGCTCGGTAATATTTTTATTCTTTTTGTATGTATGTATGTATGTATGTATGTATGTATGTATGTATGTATGTATGTATGTATGTATGTATGTATGTATGTATGTATGTATGTATGTATGTTGCATGTCAGATGTCAGATGTATGCATGCATGAGATGTATGTATGTATGTATGTATGTATGTATGCTGTGTATGTATGTATGTATGTAGTATGGGTATGTATGTAGTGTTGTATGTATGTTGTTTGTATGTATGTATGTTGTATGTATGTATTGATGTGATGTATGTATGTAGGTTGGCAGTCATAAAACCTCGGAAAGCAAAGGGGGAATGCGGTAGGCGTACAACAATGAAGAATTTTTGAAGTCAGAAAGAAAGCGGGGAAAAATGCCCGCCGGGTGGGTCCGAGCCCACGACCTCCACAATACCGGTCTGGTGCGATAACATACGCTACCGGTGGGTGTTTCCCACCACTTTCTGGGTATTTATGTCAAGGTATGTTTTGTTTTCTGCACTTGGGGTTTTAGATAGCGCCACTGGACTACTCGGCGTGAAAGGGACCTTCTTTTTCACCACTTTCCTTTCTGACTCAAAAAATTCTTCATCTGTTTCTATGACCTATGCATTCCCCCCATTTGCTTTCCGAGGTTTTCCTTGACTGCCAACCTTATCCTGTTATAAATCACGAGCCCTCATTTCTCATTTCTGATTCGCTGTATGTTGTATGTATGTATGATGTATGTATGTATGTATGTATGTATGTATGTATGTATGTATGTATGTATGTATGTATGATGTATGTATGTATGTATGTATGTATGTATGTATGTTGTATGTATGTATGTATGATGTATGTATGTAGTATGTATGTATGTATGTAGATGTATGTATGTATGTATGTATGTATGTATGTATATGATGTATGTATGTAGATGTATGTATGTATGTAGTGTTAATGTATGTATGTATGCGTGCATGTATGTAGTATGTATGTATGTATGTATGTATTATGTATGTATGTATGTATGTATGTATGTTGTGCATGTATGCAAGTATGTATGCATGTCATGTATGATGTATTTGTTGCGATGCATGCATGTATGTATGTATGTATGCATGTTTTGTATGTATGTATGTATGTATGCATGTATGTATGTATGTATGTATGTATGTATGTATGTATGTATGTATGTATGTATGCATGATGTATATGGTATGTATGAATGTGATGTGTGTTGAGCGCATGCAAAAAATGTATTTAGTCGATTAAGTCTTTATACTAGCTAGTGCTAGGGGGGCCTGCACAGGTGACTTATGTTAGTTGCCTTTGCTTCAGCACTATGAAGATTTCTCATTGTCAAAGTTCAAAGTCGTCATCTGAAGCGTTACCGCCAGGAGCGAACGAGGGAATTTTTCGAGACCCCAGCAATTCCGAAATGGTAGCATTTCGCTGGATATATGCGGGATGTCGCTCTTAAACATTAGCTGATTTCACAGTTAAGGCGCGCGTTTTCGTTTCAACAACACGCTGTTTTTTCTTGCACAAGTGTTTCTCCGTTCTTAGAAAACTGACCAAAATAGGGATTTAACACGCCGAAGCTGCACCTGGGGCATTAAGCGCACCGTAGTGGAGAGCTCCGTATTGATTTCGACCACCTGGGGATATTTAACGTGCGCCGAAATATCTAACACAGGGATGTTTCCTGTTCTCGCTTCCACCGGAAATGCAGCCACTGCGGCCGGGATCAAACCCGCGTCCTCGGGCTCAGCAGCATAACGCCCTGAAAGTAACAAAACGAGGTGGCTGTAAGCGTAGTGCATGTCTTTTCCTCCACCTACCTCGTTTATAGCTCTACTTCGTTGGGGCCACGGCAATTGTTCGAATCTTGTCCCCTTTCCCCCATGACACTCGTTTTCCTCAACTTCATACTTTCACCCTAATCATGCTCGCACGGATAGCAAAAGGGACCGATTTTTAGTCAGTAAAGTAAATGGTCTCGATAAATCTATACTATGAGTAGGTAATTTTCTACGGACCAAGCCCGCTTCTTTATTCTTGCAAGCGGTAGTGGCCATGTGGACAACGATAAAGGCTTCTCGGGTTCTTCAAATTCACTTAATATATCGCGCTTCGAGACTATAGCGCACTATAGGCCAACAATTCTGTGCACATATACTAAAAAATGCACCTTTTGTACAGAATTAGTCGTCGCCTACCTTTACCATCTCATCTGGATGTGCTCGGCCTTTTCACAAGGCCGATCGGAAGTTCAAACACTACACTCCTTCGCATCTGATGAACAGGACCACATTCGCCGAATTCCAGCTGGCCCCAGCCTTATTAGAGGCAATCGTAAAAAATCGGTTTTCATAATGGCCTCTATAAACCTCTCTGATTCGTTATTGTGTTAATCGTGAATGGGTCAGTCATGGTGCGGCTAGTGTCGAACGTACCTTATAGCGTTACAAAAGGAGTAGCAATAAGGTTTTGAAGACTTTTGTTTTCTAACCTCTTCCCAGTTTCATTTTCCCTTGTTTATGACGTCCTTCAGTAAAAAGTCCTCAACTCTTAACCAAGTACCCCCCCCCCCCTCTCCCCCACCTTTTTCTTCTGTTTTCTGCGGATCACGAGGTATAAAAGCCCACAGGCTCGCACGTTTGGAATGCTGTGGTCTGATCTCACAGCCTTGAACAAAAATAACCTTTCATGGGACCTTACGATACCTGTTTCACTAGCGGCGAGATAAGAATAAAGCCGTAGTTGGCCGTAGTTGGCCGTAGTAGGCCGTATATGACGCGCATCAACGCATGTTAGAGGCACAGTAGCGAGGAATGCCGGAGCCCTGCGAAGCGAACCCTAATCGCTTTAGAGCGCCCGCGACACTGGCCTACATCCTCGCGCCCGACATGTGCAGATCTCAAACGGAGCAGGTCGCCGAAATAGCACCAGCCCCGCACAGAAATACTCGCAGCCGCTGCCGCCGGAGAAGGCACAGCGCGGGGCGATGCCGCTGGTGCACTGTCGCGCTGCTGAACTCTGCCGCGATTTGCATGCCGCTGGCCCAGTGCGACTGCATCGATTCTGCGTCTCCGGACGGTGGGCGAGCCGCCTCACACTGTCACAATCTCCAACGAGTGCGTAAAATAGGGAGAAACTGGAAGAGAGAACGTAGAACGTTGTAGGTTCTCGTTTGAAGAGATAGTGCCAACTAACACGCGTTGCTGTTTCGTGCAGTGACGTTGGCGCGGTATGGCGTGCCGTGGGCCGCTTAGCCCTTTAGGAGAAGTGTGCGAGCGTACTGATGCGGGCTTTGCATGTCGAAGAGGCAAAGTGGGAAGCTATTTCGCGACGTACGCCTTGAACTTCGCTCAGCGCCGTCACGAACTTCGTTTTAATGCCGCCGTGCCAAAAGACATCCGTTACGTTTTTTTAACAGAGGAGCTGTTGTTGCCGGCCGCAATGTGTGCGGATCATCAGAAAACCCAAGTTGTAGTTACTTCCGTCCCTTTACGGCGAACGTAAGCACGCGTTTCAGGAGTGCGGCGTCGTCCAGGCTTGCACGTGGTGCTCACAAAAAAATCCAAGAAAACAGTTCACGGGGCGTCCGTGCCTCAAGGGGGAGCACAAGACAGCTCGCGCTACAGACGCCCATTTCGCGAAACCGGTTGCCGTTGGTTCTAGCGCGTGCTGACGCGTTCCACTTTGGGAGAAATGTGAAAGCCTGCGGACAAAACAATCCGGGCCCGCCAGTACTGCATGAGGAAGACGACGATATAGATGGATATGAGGATACTACTACTACCACAGTGAAAAGCGACGACGGAGCATGTAAATAAACAATTTCAAACCTAATGCACTGCGTGGTGGTGTGTCCTTCAGTGCTTACGTAGAAAGAAATCCTCCAGCTCCGCTATGGTTCAAGCCTTGCGCGACTTAGTGCGAGCTTCGCCATTTTTTTTTTCTGTTAGATTACAGTGTAAATGGTAGTTTTTTACCAATGCAGTTTATGGCAAAATTTTAACCCAACCCAGAACTTCTTCATTAGGTGGGAGGCGGCAGATGTACCTCATGGTTAGGTTAATAGGGTTCTTCCACGTAACACGGACATTAAAAATTCTGTTGCATATTCCGACCGAAATCCGGTACTGTTTAACGAATTAAACCCCATAAAAACGATCATTATAAATTTTTAAGTTTATTGTTATGTTACAGTTTATGATGTAGATTTCCATTGGTACAACTCTGTGGGGGAGCTATAGTTGAGGAGAAAACATTATAAAGAAATGTATTTTTAATTCCGGATGAGAGATATTCCTCCTATTTAAAGGGTAACCTCAGTGCGTGTTTTCGTTTTTTTTTTTCGGCATGGGTTGGGGGAAACCATACAACAGCACTTTAAAATTTTTCGCCTTTTTTTGGTGCTCTTGACAGTTGACGGCCATCTCAAGTGCGAGCTATGACAGCGATACCCCGGCCCCCCCCACTTCACGCTACCGGTCCTATTGTGAGGCCGAAGCACGCAATGTCGATGGTCGTGATTAGGTCGGCTCGGTGGACACACTGCATGTGAACACACAATGTTGCCTACGGTAGACATTCTGCTTTGCGGAAGCGGTGACCCCACACACCTCGGCCCTACATGCAGATTTCTTCGCGCTGGGCGAATGCCAGCCAGGCGAGGTCTTCGCGGAGAAAGCAGAAAGGACTGTCGAGATTGCGCAACCAGGGCACATGACCAAATTGGCGTTGGCCAATCGCGTGCACTTGCCAAAGTGGTTTCATTGTCTTTCAAATTAACGCCAAGGTTAGCCGACGCGGAAAGGAAGCAACTGCATTTGTCAAAGCCTGTTTTCGCGTCCATTTCGCGCTCGAGTGCCACAAGCTGCTGCTGCGCTTGCAAAAGAGTCTCCGCAGCGGGACTCTCAGCCACCCGCTCCAGAGACCCAGGACCGCATTGTCACACTGCTGCTCCCTCCCCCCATTGTTTGTTCCGGCGAGGCGAACAGAGTGACTCGCGCATCCCTCGGGGTTTCAGAGAAGCCCGTACGGCGAGGGGAAGGGGCCAAGCAGCAGCTAGCGCGCTACGCCTAGCTTGGCCTGCATTCAACGCAAATCTCCCTCTTCTTCTGCTCCGGGCCGGCGCTGCCCCTGGCGAGTGACGCCTAGCTGCCTGAGCTGCGCGACCTTCCACTCGCGGTTCCTCCTTCATCTTGGCACAAACACCAAGTCCTTGAGAAGAAGAGAGCGCGCCGGTGCTGCTATTTCAGCGCATCCAGCAGGTACCGGCCAGGAGAGCCCCGGCCTGGGACAGCCGGAGTGGCCCGCCCGCGGTATCAGCCGGCGCAACCCCCCTCCAAGCCTCTCCTTCTCCAGTCCTCTAAATACGTTCCTTATAGCTCTGTGCTGGCGAGAAATCTCGTCTGCTTCTCGTTTTGATATGCTCCGCCCGTGCTGCCCGGGAATGGTGAGGGGGGCACCCGAGCGAACTGCTTCTATCGCGGCTGCTACAAAAGGATACACTGCCTGCATGCCGGAAGGAATTGCATCAGAATAATGGGGCAGGCCCGAATCATACGCACCAGGGAAGTCAATGCAGCCACATGTGAAACGTCAAAAAAAATGCAGTCGTGCTTCTTAAGGGAACGCGGTTAAAAGGCAATATAAAACGTGGTTCTTATGATGCTGGAAGCAGTACTGCCTGTATACTTCCATTAGGTGCGGAGCACTCTGGGGGCCGGGTTTGTCATCGCAGCGCGTCCGGGGTCACGGTATCTAACCACCGTAGTCACGGTGTCACGCACCCAAGCAGAGGCTCGGAAAAGATCGCCGCTTCCCTGGTCGGGATCGAACCTCAGTCACTCGAGCCACGCAGCAGATGGCAATCCAATTGCGCCACAGAAGCACACGTTATTCATATTCAAAGTGTTGGGGGTGACCTGCGCTGCGCCGCTGCCACGGAGGCTACCGTTGCTAGGCCGCAAATAAGTACACAATGATATAAAATAATGAAAACATCATGAACGCACGAATTCCCCCAAATTAATGAAAACTCAATCCAGTGTCTCTTTATGGGCATTTTCATGGGATGTGGCGCCCTCATCTGACTACTTTCGGTATCAACGCCGGGGTGATACTGAAACTAGTCAACAGAGGGCGCCACAGCCCCTTTGGCGAATCACTGCTCCGCATTTCCGATAGCTTTCACGTTGAGTGGAATATTTGAGGTGAGGACCGTCGATCTCAACTCGGTCGAGACGTAAGTGAAGAGGGCATTGCCCGCGAATGCAAGTGAAGAGGGCATTACCCGCATTACCCGCGAAAATCAAATGAGATGTGATTTTGGTTTGTAGGCCAATTAGGTTTGCGATTACAAGTTTCACACGTGTCCCTGTATGCCTAAACTATGAAATAGTGCTTCATTATATAGATCTCTGCGGGTTAAGAAACCAAGCTTTACTTCTCATCAGAATCGAGCCATTATGGAAGCGACACGTTGAAATAAATACAAATACAGTTTGTACGCGCACTCACTGCTGCATTTTCTAAGGACGCATTATCGAGGTACTCCAATCTAATAGTTTTACTGCGAAGCAGTATGTGTTACCCCCCCCCCCCCCCTTCCCTCTTAGTTTTCATTCCGGTGACGCCGCTTTACTCTGTGTCGCTCCGGGGCTACTCCCAGCCACCGCCTACCTCTCTTTCACAACAGGTATTCCTCTCGCCACCCCCGATGCTTCTTTCAGAAGTTGTGCAATCGGCTGACAACGGTGGTGGCGCCGTTACCAGATGATTGCGGAGAATGCACAGAAGCGCGAATGGCCGTAAAAGTGGCCGAAAGCCACCGCCGTTGCCGCCTCAAATTCCACTTCGCGGAGTATGCCCGCACTGCGAATCCCTCCTGGTCGGCAAGCATCTTGCCCGGTTGGAACGCCGGCGTGAGCACATAATTTTTTAGCTTTATAGGTTTTCTAACTGACATTTTCGCCGGTGTAATTCACGTGTTAGTATGCGTCCATCACCGGTTGCCGATTTATGCGTGCAAGAGCTGGAGGTAAAAGGAGGAGGAGGGAGGACGCACAGCTGGGCTTCATGCCAGTTTTGAGGACATGCCCGTTGTGCTGTTAAGAGGACGTGGGAGTCTCACGGCTCAATGCGTCCTGTCAGCTGTCCTTCGCAATCAAGCGGTTTGGGCCTGGATGGGCGTGTTACACAGACAGTGAGATGCCTACGATTGGGTAGGAAAACGGACAGTCGCATGTTTGTCCGCTAGAATAAAGCTCGAGGCCTTCCATGTTTTAACTCGCTATGGGAACAGCGCGTGCCGTTCACTCGGAGAAAGAAGAGCGGGATTTGAAAACGAGTCGGCTCGAACAGAAGCGCGAATGGGTGCGAGAACAACAAAAAGCCACCGCTGCCGCATTAGCAGCCTGAAGTTCCAGCTCGTCGAGTAGCTTCGAATCTCTCCCGGTCAACGACTTGCCCGCTTAGGACGCCGACGTGGGCCCATATTACTTGTTGAGCTCAGAGGTCTTTCGAAGTGACATTTTCAACGGTTTCTTTCACTTCCAAGCACGCGCGCATAAACGGTTGCCGGTTTATGCGTGCAGGGGTTGGGGGGAGAGGGGCGTGCACACGCAGCTATAGGTTTTATGTTTTATGGCCTCCCTGATGACAGGTTCGTTGTGCTGGTGGGAGGATTAAACGTGGACGTCAAACGGTCCAGTGCGACCTGTCCGGTGTGCTCTCAGTGGTCTAGCGATTGGGTTGGTTCTACACAAACGGTAAGATGCCTACGCCGGAGTGAAACAAGGAGCTGCATGTTTGCCCGTCAGAACACAGCTCGGGTCATTCCAGGTTTCGTTCAGATGATTGGCTAGGAAGTATGCTTAATCGCAAATTACAAACAAGCGTGTTTTTTTTTTTCTTGCACTCTGTGAGCGGCATCCAGCTTCGCAAGTCACCCTTTCTCACAGAGTGAAATGGCACGAATTTTTAAAATAACTGAAGGCAAAAAACAGCGCAAAGAAATGACACGTAAGATGAGAAAAAGACAAACACGGGCGCTGACTGACAACTGAATGAATTTTATTGCGCGCATGCAATATAAGGAAAACCAGGAAGAATACTAAAACAAGATAAAGTTAGGATTGTAGATATGCAATCTCCTTTGGCAACAAGTCGACAAACGGTTTGCTGACACATGCACCCGCACGCTCGTGCATAGAAAAAGCTTCAAAGATCTCGCGTGTTCTTTGGTCACCATAGCGCTTAAGAACATGACAATGCTCAAACAAGGGCTCACATGAGGATTTGTTCGCGCACGAAGCAACATGTGTGGCAAGGTTACTACCGGTACCGGATTTGATGTTGTTAGCGTGTTCACGAAGACGGTCATTCACACATCGTCCCGTTTGTCCGATATACGAGCCGCCACAGGACAGTGGAATCTCGTACACAGCTTTGGTTGCACACTCAATAAAACGCCTTGTGTGTCCCTTGTTGCAGACGTTGCGCCTAGGTTCATCCGAGTTCACCGCCTTGCAAAGGCCGCCCAACTTCTTGGGAGAAGAAAACACGACTCGCACCCCCGAGCGTTCCACAATTCTTTTTAGTTTGTGTGAGACGCCGTGAACGCATTTAAAATAACATTGCTGCACATGCGAATAAGGGGTGGGGGCGATTTTTCTTCGCAACGTGCGCAGGAGAAAATCGCAAGCAATGTGCTGGTAAAGCGAGAGGAGTCAAGCTAGCGCTGGATGTCCTTTGTTTTTCAAAAGTCCGAGGACCCCAGAGCACTTCCTAATGGTTCTGAATATAAAAGCACTATGTCCGATAGAACGCCCGATACGCTTAGTTCCCGCCTCTCGTTTTCGGAGGGCTTGGTCCACCTCCGGCCGCTTGACGTTATGCGCTGCAGAACGAACGGCCAGAAGCCGTTTCGCCGTTACAGACGCAGACGCAGGCTTTTTCGCTTAACGGACCATTTATTGCCTCCGCATAAACAGAACGCTCGCGTTATTTGCGTGCTTCGCTGCCAATGACGTAAAAAGATGATAGTGTTTCTGCTGCCCCTGTAACAAAACCCCTCCTCCTCTCTTCCTCCCCTCCCCCCTTCGCCCTCTTTTGATGAGGATCACGATGGAGATAATCGCATTAAGCTCATGGTTTAGCGTGCAGAGGTAGCTTCGGCCAGACCAAGTGTCTTAGCTAAAGTTTATTGTTGCGTTTTAAAGCGAAAGCTTTTTAAAGACACAGCTTTCCTAGTGCATTTCTCCATAGACCGGTTGGTCGACCGAAAAACTAAAGTCTCTGGACTACACGCCGCATGCGTGAAGCCGGGCTTCCATTGTGTCGAAACGGTTACTTGAAAATCGCGAAAAAAGGAACGGTTCTAGGTAACACAATAGACGCATCGATCATGAAGGAGTACAATAGTATACCTTCATCTCATAAACCACGTGCCGGTATACATTTAGATCGTTCGTAGATGCGGTTACTGAGGGCGCGAAAAATCGTCGCACTGGGTTCATTCTTCGTTTGCGATTTGGGTCTTTGATGGTTTGACGATTTCTTGGACGCACTTTCAGCGAAGGTTGGACGCCCTTTTAGCCTTTGCGCTCCTTTCAACTTTCGTTAGGAAGGGATGGTAATATTTTTACCTTTTTGCATTACAGTTGTTCTGGAAAGTGTGCGAAGTACTAACCCAACTGACATTCTCTCTTTTAAAACATCCCCTCTCATCTCGCCTTGGCGGCTTTGTATTTGGTGGGTGAGCAGTCGTTGCGAGAGAGAGAGAGAGAGAGAGAATAATCGACTTTATGTATTGACTTGGGACCACTAAAATGCAGCTGTCGATAAAGTGGGCCCATCATCTGACGGACGTAGAACGAAGCTAGTTGGTGGTGCTTCACGTTGAAGCACCATAAGTCCTTTTCCAGTCCTGTTAGTGTCATATGCGTCTGTATACGTAGCGCAATTCAACATGATTCATCATGTTGAAGCACCATAAGTCCTTTTCCAGTCATGTTAGTGTCCTATTCGTCTGTAAACGTAGCGCAATTCAACATGCATCATCATCTGACGCGGTTTGTAGTCCAGTTGACATATTTCGGGCTCCTGTAAAGGGTACTTCTCCTTTGACAGGTATGTCCAAGGAGAAAGCAACATAGAAACATATACGCACTCAAGAAACATGCTTCCCGGCAGCAAGGTGTAGATAAAATGACGCGTACCGATGGTGTATACTTTGTACCGTCGAGCGTGTTGGGATGGGCAAGGGCATGGCGGACCTATCCGGTCGACCGAAGGCCCTGAAATGGGCGCAAAAAAGAGAAAAAGAAAAAAAAACAACCGTATGTGTACTGACCACCAATGAAGTGTGAGAAATTGAGAATGAGGAAAGGGCACCGACATCTTTCTGTGTAACCGAATATGCGAACTCGGCTGTCCGCGGCTGTATGTGCAGTGCTTGACTGTCGAATGAAAACCCGAGAAGGAACCGCCCGAAAACTTGCTTCGCTTTGCAAATTTTATTCGCTTTTTTGGGACTAACAGCACCACGACCAGCGCTCTTTTAGGCTTTGTATGATTGGAGACTTCTTGGGGGGAGGGGAAAGCGTGTATAGTAGACGCACTTGTTTACAGAGGCAAACGCAAAACAAGGCGTCAGCCTACGGGCAATCATCCATGCGAACGAAAAACGAATCGCCTTTCCGTGCTTTCACCTTGGCAAAGAAACCGGGCTGAGTCTTCGAACGACAAGCATTAGCACAGGAAACGGCAAGCCTTGTATTTTTATACCTGGACAGAACAGTGACTGGCAGTGGAAGCAGGAGGTGGGTCAGAGGCCGAAGGGTGCACTGGCACGACATCAAGTGCGCACACATGCCCTCCTGTAAACTGCGTGTTTGCAAGCTAAACGTGACAGATTGAGCAAACGACCGCGATAAATAAAAGGCCTGAACTGCAAGTTGCGTAGCCCTACTTTAATGTTTCTAACAGGCAACGGAGATGGAGGCGATATCGCAGGCATTACGCATTGCGAACAGTCCGTAGCGGATCATTTCACAGCAGAATCATTATTGTAAAAGAGTGTGTTGTAAAGAATTGCGCAAATGTTTAGGCGCTACCACCTATCCGCAGGCCGCACCGCCTTTAGCGTGCTTGGTGGGTCGGCTTTCCCTATGGGCTCAAGCCAGATTGCAGGGAAGCTTCGGGGCGCGAAGAAGCGGAGAAAACTTGCGGATTGGACCTTCAGGTAAACCTATGTAGACGATTCAAGATGGGAAAAAGGTGGAGGCCTTCGTTGGCAGAATGGCGGTTGGCAGACGACTAAGCCAGCTGGATTAGAGAGAGAGAGAGAGAGAGAGAGAGAGAGAGAGAGAGAGAGAGAGAGAGAGAGAGAGAGAGAGAGAGAGAGAGAGAGAGAGAGAGAGAGAGAGAGAGAGAGAGAGAGAGAGAGAGTACGCGCGCGTGAGAAAAATAGAAAGAGAGAGTGATAGCCCTTGGCACACGGCTGGTATGCACGGTTACGCGTAATTACCTCGCGCTGCGGGCTTGCGGCCGCAACCCGCAGTGCAGCAGCTGGGTTGCAGCGTCGCCCACTGCTGCCACCCGAGCCATGCGGGACGCTGGGCCAAAAATGTCCCCCGCCAGTTGCGCGCGCCGTCGCACGAGGCCCTCCTCCGACACAGTCCCCCGATGGACGCGGGAACGAATTCCTGTGCGCCTCAGAGACAAGTGCGGTGAGCGAGGAGGAGCGAGAGCTAACAGGAATAGTAAATGTCGCGCACCGCTTGGGCGACCTAATAAAAATACGATCCCGACAGTGCCTGCGCGGGGACCGGGCTCTAAAATGGAACGAGTCAAATCGGGACAAACGACGCACGGCCAGTTCCGGCTGTCGATTATTCTTTCAGGTGCAGACGGCGCGGTAATGCACTCCAGCGCACTCGTTTTAGCCGCTTCAGCCAGTGGTGACTAGAAGGACCCATTCCGATCTAGGGTGCCTCGATGCCAGCGCCGCTTTCATAGAGGCGATCAGACAAGGGGCGCCCTCTCACGGCTTTGCCACGAAACTTGACGAGGCGGGGCCTCGTTCGTTCGCCGCTCCGTGACAGAAATATCGCCAGAGATCGCGGGAAGCAGGTAGCTATGACACTTCTAAAAGCAGCTATAAGCACATTTGGGGCGCTCAAAGTAACAGCAGTAAAAAAAAATGAAAAGCCATTCTATCGTACAGAAGTGGATGATCTCCGAGGCTGTTAACGCCATTTGTACACGCTAGGGAAATTAGCAATGCCAAACACTACCCAAGAGTATTTGCAACTTACCCTTACGGCTAGGTCGCAAACATAATTTAAAATTGCACGGCACACCAGATAACGGCCGTCGCGACCAGCCTACTTTTGAGGTGCCCTTGTACTTTCTGTGTCTTGCGCTTGTTCTTTATGCTACACCTTCTGCCTCTTGCTGGCAGCCAGTGTTCACATGATCGGTGGCTGGCTGTGTACGCGTTCGCGACACAGTCTTGAAGCTCTCGTGCTCAGTTGCTCGCGTTGTTTCCTCCCGGTAGGCACACGGAGAGCTGTGCTGTCTGGTCCTGAGCTCCACGTGAGTGCCTGTGTCGCAGTCATTCTGGTCTCGCTTTTTTCTAGCTTTCAGCTTGTTTACACTTTTTTTCACTCGGACGACGCGAAAAATCCAGACCAACTTGAGGCTAACTCCATTGGCGCTCAAAATATTCAGGGGCAATTCCCATTCATGTGAACGCAAACACACCTTGTTTCAACGGCAATTCAAAGAGGGAAATTTCGAGTCCAATACGAATATTCAGAAGAAACTGGCACCGAATGTCAAATCGAATGCCAAATGTTTTTTTTTTATTTGCAACAGCAGTTAGTGGGATTTTTCGTGGGTTTCGAGCCATTGACTGCATTCTGTATGAATATTCGGCGGGTCATTAAAAATGCGATGCCACTGAATGTCCCAATGCACGAAAAAGCCGGCGCCTTGCATACGTGTCACTCCTCACGACTGGGAGGAGCGTGGGACTTGGCAATTTTTACTGTCCCTTGGAGGGCCGGGTTGTGGATCCTCATCTTGAGAGGAGGGACCAATGACGTCATTGAAGAGCCGAATGATAGTCTTTGGGCACAAGTCCAGATGTGCATCAATGTGGAAGGTTCATCGCAGAATTTGCACACGGGTGTGAAGAGTTCTCACATTCACAGATTAGTTGTTTCGAAACCCCGCAAAACTTTGCACTGGCCGCGAGTGCTTCAGCATACATCGCATACTATACTTACGAGCTATAAGGGCAGGCAGGCAGGCAGGCGGGCGGGTGGGGCAGGGCAGGCAGGCAGGCAGGCAGGCAGGCAGGCAGGCAGGCAGGCAGGCACAGCGGGCGGGCGGGCAAGCGGGCAGGCGGGCGGGCGGGCGGGCAGGCGAGGCGGGCGGGCAGGCAGGCAGGCAGCGGCAGGCAGGCAGACTCTATCAGGGCATGCGAAGATTCCTTCACTTCGAAGCAACCGACGACAGTGTCGTTTTCCTGTTCAATTTTCTCGTGGGAAGGACACAGCCGTAACCAGAAAGACTGCCTCTCCTCTTTATCCTGCTACAACATTCGTCGGAGACATCTCGAAGTCAGCAGAACGGGCAGAGTAATGCCTCGTGCATGCCTCACCAAGACAAATGCACGCAAGGGAACCGAGTAACACAGGCAGGAGACGTGTTGCTGGAGCACACATACATTTATGACTTAGAATGCTCTTACAGGCTTTCAGCAAGTAGCAACAGAAAGCAACTTAAAGGAACCGACAGTCAGGTAGGCTCCTGGAAGTCGTGAGAAGCAGGGAGACAGCACGTGCGTGACCCCTACTGGGAGTGCACATGGCACATAGCTTGTGGCCACTGCTAGGGCGTGGATTGGCAGGAGACCTTAGACGTGCAATTTGCACATCTCCTCGACTGCACAATTCCAGGCAGCTTAGGCCCAAGGCGCTGCACACAGGGGACCCAAGGCTGCGTGGGCCCTAGGCGCTGGACCTGCGCTATTAGGCGCGGCTGTCCGCGGGGCGCACGGGCAGGCGGTCCCAGGCGTGGCTGATCAGGTCGCAGGTGGCGGCGAGCCGAGGGAAACGGCTGAACAGATGGTCCACTACGAACAGCTTCATCAGCAGCACGGTGCCTGCAAATGTAGCACGAGGGTCAGGGAAGAGCCCAGCATGAATTAGAAGCAGCGACCTTGCACGGATTCCTACCAATGTTTGGCCAGCTTTTCACTGATCACGAATTATAAGCTCTTGCCTTCTGACAAGAGGTGCCGAAGGCGTGGGCATGACGATTATGAGAACACATAAAATGACGAACTTAAAATGGCAGTGCAGTTAGTGATTTGAAAGTTAAAGGAAGCATCAAATGCATTTAACAGAGAAGCCGTTTAATAGCGGGAAAGCGGGAAGTGATCTCAACGATGCTTATATGAAGACGAAATCTGTTCCTACAATTCAATTCAGCAAACCGCTGTACCTGGCAGGTAAGCGTGTTCACCTAAGCCACCATCATAGCCACCTTAAATTAGCTCTGAAATGAAGATTTTTCCCAGCAGCTGTGATTTCATAGCAGTATTGTTAACGGTGGCCCAAACAGGACGGCCCTACTTTTTCATACGCCATTGATGGTGTGGTGTTTGGTCACTACAACGTACTCTCTTCCCCAATAGGCTTGTTCAATCTCTTGGCCCGCTGCATCCTCCGACCACGAAGACGACAAGACAGTAGTGGTAGACGGGGACTCGTGACATAGAGTTTCATACTAATATATACTACAGGGAAATATGGCGTTGCAGTCGCGGGCCGCCGTGGGCGGCGCCATTGCAGCTAACGACGTTCCTCGCTTACCTGGCTTAGCTAGCCACATGGCTTCTTTTTTGTCTCGAAGCCAAATAGAACAAAAAAGGGTAACATTTTTTTCTTGTTCATCCTGCATGAAGCTTCTAAATAATCCCTGACCAATAAGTCTTTCCGGAGCTTTAACAAAACAAATTTGATTAATCTTCTGCATTAATATTCTTGCTTTTTGGCAGCCAAAGCCGAGTTTTCCGTCTGCTGTTGAGCCATGCCAAGGTCAAGTGGAACGTGCCTGCCGGGTACATGACGGAACGCTCGCTGAAGCGCGGCTCCCCTAGACATTGGGGCCAGATTTCTCCCTAGTATATGTTAGTATGAAATCCGACAGGGCACTGTTCACCAGGAAACATCATCATCAGTTCCTAAACTGGCCGCATCGCCAATAAGTAGTTTTCTTCCGCCTGGAGTTTCACTTTTCGGCACTCGTTGCTCAACAGGCTATTTTAATTTGAGCACGTGGAAACGCGACATCAGGTACGTTTTTCTTTGTCCCAATTGCACGGCACTGCCTCTATAGGCCGGAAATGCTCGCTTGAATATCCCCGCAACATCGCTTACGTAAAGTCCACCATAATCCTGCTGCGCTAATTTTAGATCAGCACGGTCCCCTCCACCACTGATCAAATATCACATCGCAGCAGCAATCACGGTGTGGGACAACAACTGCTGCTATTGCTCCTGCATAACCCTGACTGAGCGGCCCCTTGAAAAGAGCAATTAAGTTAATGGCTCAGTAATATTACTGACTTAATGTGCCGGGGGCTTTTAAAAAGCAGCCAGAGAAAATAGTAAGTCGCATTGCAGTGCGTTGCAATACCCTTCAACGAACAACTTAACACAAATTTCCGCTCGCGTGCACTTCACGAACAACCCCCAAGGGCCATTTATTAAGCTGTGAAGTTCATATGGAATTAAAATTTACTACAGCCTGCTCTAGCAGTGATTATCACAACATGAAGTGAGCATTCAGTAGAAGGAGACATGCAAACACACCGGTGGCAGGTCATCTTAGCAAACTTCAAATACAAACAAAATTGCCAGGTGATGAACCTTTCAACAAACGCAAATCTGTCAGAAGTGCCTGTGCAGCTGCGGGATGACTTAAGGCTAGATATTTTTGAGTCAAGGAATCACCGCAGTAAGTGCAGCCTATCGCTTTCTAGAGCAACGCCATAGGTCCTGGGCGTTACCAACGCCGCCTGTATAGCATTGCCTATCGCTTCAGCTGAAAATTGGCCGCGGAAACTTCCCTGTCACTCTCTTCTGCGCTTCCCCGGTCGCTAGACTTTCCGCATGCTGCCAGGCTTAGTACTGTTCCCCGGGCTACGCCGCTTCCCGAAAACTATTCGAAACAATTTACGGGGTTTGTCGAGCCTTCGCGATATGGTGTTCCTGAGCCTCCGTGTTTAGAGCTCCCAGGACGCCTAGTTTCTCCGCTGATACGTGGTGTGGCGCGTGCCGGCGGGCATGGCTCAGTTGTCCTACCGCTCCCATTGAAAAGCGGCTGACGCGACAGGCAATGTTATACAGGCAGCGTCAGACTTACAGAGAAAAAATTCGGCCACCTTCTCAATCAAGATGCCATGACTGAACAAACAGTGGAGCTGGTGGCCTTCACTATACTCGGTGACAACTTAAGAACGGCACCGGAAGTTGCCGCTGTGCCTTATCACCATAGCCAGATGTTTCTCCGCGCGGCGCAAGTAGGGCGTTACTGGGAATATTTTGAACATGGCGTGAGCCGTTCCCGTGATTTTTTGGACGTAATATGCTTATAAACGACTCCAGTGACGACAAACAAACTGCGTGAGACAAGGCAGACGATATCACGCATTCATAGCAAACCCCTTTCAAAACGCGCGCGCACTGACGTCACGGGTCCGGCGCTTTGGCGGAGTGATACACTACATGAGGGGGTGCCGTTCTTGAGTTGTAACTGAGTATAGCCTGCCCATCGTATCGGTAGATCCTACACTGATTCCGCTGAGCGCACGCCGTCTCTGTCAACTAGGAGAACACCTGCGCGTCAGAGCTTACGTCGTCACTATAGGAGCAGCCAATCACCGTCGCGCGCCTCCGCACCCGAAAATCGGCGCAGCGACGCACACTCCCCACACTTGCTCGTCAGCTCCTTGCCGCCTCGCCTCTTTACCGCACACTTCTTGACCAAGCATTTTCCTCCTCTCCCCTTTGCTGAACCGAGTTTTGATCGATGCCCGGCACGGCTGGAACTCAAGTTTAAACAGCTGCGTTGTTAAAACCCTCAAAGGTCGGTTTGGTTGGGCTGCGGATAGGTATGCTCACCGGCAACCTGGAAGGCGAAGCCCTGCCCTTCCCAGAAGGCCAGTGCCAGCAGCCCCATCAGCGTGAGCATCAGGCACGCGGTGGTTCCAGGGTTCTTCCAAGTCAGGAGGCTGCACACAACACAAAAACATCACCAGGGAAGGCTTGCTAGCTCGCCACCTGGCCTGCCATGCCCAGCAGCTAGTCAATTTCTGTGCCGAACGAGTGTTTGTATTCATTGTATCCATGTAGTGCAGCTTGCAGAGCGTTCAGCCCGTGTGCGGTGAGGCGCATCAGATGTGCCTGCTATGAAAGAACGTGCTTGATGTCTACTCGTGGCATGCGTATCTCACACGGGGGCAATAAGGTGCACAAGCTACACTGGAAACTTCAAATACACTGGGGTCCGCTCTCTGAAGCTGCTTTGTAACATCAGGGGATGCTGCCCCCTGGGAGGCAAATATGTACGGTAGACTCCCGTTAAAATCGAACTCGGTTAAGTCGAATTCTCGGATACACCGAACAACATGGGTACGTTTGCTTGGTTTTCCGCAGGCTCAATACACTTCTGTTAAGACAAACTTCCGCAGTAACAGCACCGCTGAGGCTTAGTGGGGCACTCACGCGACCGAAGGGAAGGCAAAAAATGAAAGAAAAGAAAGTAAATGCGGCAACGGCGCGAAGCGAATCGGCATCTCCGCGCGCCACGGAAGGAGATAGCCAGAGAAGCGAGAAAGGAAGACTTGGGATAACTAGCCGCCCCCTCCGCCTCCCCACCCCCGCGGAGCCAGTGGCAAAGCAAAAAAAAAAAAAAAAGCAAGGAGTGCCGCAGCCGGTCACGCGCACGTCGGCGTCGCAGAGAAGAAAAAAGAAGAAAGTAGAAAGAACGCGACGGCGGAGACTCCTATTTGCAAACAGAGAAACTCCTAGCCATTGCCGTGCCTCAGCGGGAGCGTTATGGTTATGGTTATGATGTATGATGATGATGATGATTATGATATAATGGCTTGTCTCTTTGTAGCAAACATTGGGAGGTCGCGTCACCGCCACTTCCACGGAGTCAGGGAGTCAACTCTTTGTGTTTCCCTCGCAAAAAGCGCTACTTGCCATGCCTTGCAATCCAGGCATTCAGCAAAAGCCTATCGCGCTTTCACACTTCTGTAAAACGAACTTCTGATAAGACAAACAAGTTCATCGTAACGGGAGTCTACTCATGTGTCTTCCATATGGTATGGTATATGTAAAGCCACTACAAAATTATTTCGCTGTGGCAAGTTGAAGAGGGGTGAGTCAAAAGCCATTTGCGTTTCTGCAAATAAATATACCATGTAATTTCAGTTTTTAGGCGCTGTATTTACCTTCAAGGATACAAAATGTTGCACACTCAGATGCTACACAAATTGACTTTCGAAACTGCGCTTGATAACCTATTCAGTGTTGGCAATTGAACACGATGATTTAGTTATTCGCTTTATATTCCTATTGACGTTGTAACACAGTTCCATTTTGATGATAGTTGCCTTTCTGTGTTAAAAATGTTGCAGTGCCTTGTTCATGTTATTTTTTTCTTGAACACTGTTCTTCAGTGCCCGCTCCCCTCTGCAATGCTGTAAAGCCCTGAGCGTACAATAAAAAAAGGAAATAAAACATGCAGGTTACTGACGGCTACAGGCGATGTTGCAACAAGCCTGCAATCCACAGCCGTTTTCCACAGAACAGTGTAAAAGTCTCTTGTCAGGGCCAACATAGAAGGACACCTACACGCTCCCAACACGCAACATTAAAGCAACCGGCTAAATCTTACCTGTGGACTTTGTCGAAAGCCGTGGAGATCTCCTGGAACGTTTTCTGCAATATAAAACGCCGTTCGAAACAAATTAAACTTAGAAATGTAACGATGTGGGCATGTTTGAGGAGAAAAAAAAACAGCCAGCTTGTTCTGACGAGTGCGAAACTGCTTTTGCGCCGGAGTAATTGATGAAACGGGTGTGACTTTTATAGTAAAATAGCTTTCTTCAACTATGAAGACACAAATGAACAGGGTGCAGGAAAGATTTACATTTGTGCGCAGCTTGTTCTTCGTTCAGCTAAAAATCTGGATTATGAGAATGTAAGGGTCTCCTCAAAATGAGTGTGCCCGGACTCACTGAGTTCGAGCAACGCTTTCTAAGTGGAAAAAACACCTCACCAAAATAAAAAAATTCTGGATATATTCAGAGAATTATCTACTAATGCGTAGCATTCTTATGCCGCCTGTCTTGAGTGTGAGTTTTTTCCGGCCAAATTTTCGGTTTTTCTAAATCCTGTCCTCGCGATATCTTCAATATTGTGGAAATGCCATACGTTATACGTTTTGCCATGTAATTTTTTAATATTTTTCTTAATTTTTAGTTTTTTTTTTTCAAAATTTCGCCCGTCCAGTTATCTCAATTTACGTTACTATAAAGATTACATTTGTAACTTTCGCAAAATCTGCGTTATTGTGGAAATGCAGGGTGTTGCACGGTTCGCCATATTCCTTAATTATTTCATCTTTTCGTTATTTTTTAGCTTTTCAAATTTTTGTTTGACCAATTATCTCCAATTACGCTAATAACGATTACAGGTGGAACTTTCCAGAAATCTGCATTATTGTGGAATTGCCATGCGATATGCAGTTTGACGATTTCCGTAATTTTTTTATATATTTTGGTTAATTTTTAGTTTTTAAAAATTTCGTTCGACCAATTATCGCCAATTATGTTATTATAGCGGATTACATTTGGAACTTTCGCGAAATCTGCATTATTGTGAAAATGCAGGGCGTTACACGCCCCTGGCTGTGGAGGTGCTCGGCAAAGAATGCTACCGATTAAAATATATATATAAAAAATATTAACAACCTGTTTCCTCCAGAAACGGGGGTGCACCGTGCACGTGAAGCTTGACCTCAGTGAAAACAAAAACGACCAAAATTGAAAAGCAGTGACCGCAAAACGAAAACATTTCTGCCAAAACCAAAACGCAATGAGTCAAATGAAAAAGCTAAACCACCGAACCACCAAAACAAAACCCTTTAATTTCGCTGAGCTTGGCCCGAACGCGTGTTTGGTATGCATTATTGTAGATCCTTCTTCCGCGATTATCGGGAGCGTTTGCGTCCTTCAATGGCAGCCCGTTCATCTGTGTAAGGAACCCCGCGCGGCCTACTCATGCCGCGCTGGAAGATGAAATACTCGAAGAGAGCGAGAAATCGTGCCTGCGATGTGGCGTGATGCGAGTGACGATGGTGATTGGCTCCATTTTGGCGTGATATAGCGCGACACTTGTACGCGCGCGTGCGCTAGATGCTAAAGTTGGCTTTGCCGCAAAGCGTTTCGGCCTTTGCCACCAACAACGGCGCAAGTCAGCCAATGAAAGCTTCGCTTGAAAAAGCCATAAGTGGAGCCTGGCAATACTTATTCTCTTCGGCACCGTGCAAAGACCCGTAATTGTTTTTTACCTGGGCAGCCTTATTTCTCGAGGGCACAATTTTCCCTATGTTCCAATTATATTCGTTTTTATTTATCTCGTTATCATGTCCACCCTACCACAGTTTTGGCCCTCCTTCCCACCGGAACCAGTAGTGAACCCTAAATTTCTCATGGTTAAACATGGTGAGGAGGTGGTGCGTGTTTCTTTTACCTTCCCCGTACCTATTTTTTTCAACCACGTTTCATATTCGGAAATTCGCTTGCAGCATTCTCTTGCTACTAAAACCATTTAAATTTTAAGCTATTTACCGTCGATATCCTTGGCTGAATTAACTGCCATTTTAATGAGCCAATAATGCTGAGGGGACGCACGTTCCCTTCCTGCTCCTGCTACCGTCCTGAACACAACCGGCATCTACAGTAGTAAATGCTATACAGTCCAGAATTCTCGCCAACAGATGGTACAGTGATGGAATTTAACCTTAGCTATCCTACCTTTACTCAATACTGGAGCAAGGGTTTAATGATTTACGGTTCCTTTGAAGCTGGCGATGTATTCAACCTTATACCAGTATATATAATTTTTGTAGCGTATGGTCTGTGTAACCCATTAAATGATGTTTAGCTTAATGAAACCCGCTTTAATGCAGTAATGGTCTGTGTAACCCATTTAATGATGTTGAGGTTAATGGACCCAGCTTTTAGTTCAGTAAGAGGTGGCCGAGTACTTGCGCAAGGAAAACCTATAGCCTCTTTCACAAGCTGCGTGCAAAAGGGTGGAAGGTACGAGGCATGCACGAAGTTCCACCAGCACAGGGGGGGGGGGGGATAGATGATCTAACCAGGCCACAATGGCACTTATTCCTTTCTTTTTCTTAAACCAACTATTGTAGAATGTCACAGTGAGTTAGACGCTTATCAGGTGGCTTGGTTGAGAGCTGTGTAGCACACGCCGCAGTGCAGACAGCTTGTGAAATGAACTCACATTTTCAGCGCAGACACAATGATTTAGCAACACAGCATTGTAGTGTCCCGTCTCACAACTCGTTAAATGTTTTTTCACACCGCACACTCAACCCTGTTCAGTTAAGCGCTGTTTGTAACACGCAACGCCTTTTTAGATGCGCAAGGATTCGAGTTCATAGAGTTTGGGACGCTCTGCTGTTGAGGCCATTGTTAAATCTATCAGCGAGGGTGCAAACGTATGCACAAGATGCAAGGTTGTACATGTTACCCTGATGAAGGAGAATGATTCAATCAGAAGAGAGAAATACACTCTACTTTCTCACTGCAACGCAATACATAATGAAGTATTACACGTGTATACATCCTTGCAGTAGACAAATGCGCTCACTATAAATATCACGGGGAACGATATTAGCCACTCGTGCCTCCCTCTCTGAATGTTAGCCAAGAATGCAGTGTTGTGCGTTGCTTTCTTAGCACGGGGAACGCAGCGCATTAATGATATAGTAATGAAAGAGGTTGTCGTTCAGGGGAGAAGACTAGTGATGTTCGCAGACATCTCAAATGTGCCTGAAACGTCTTCCGGTACACGCCGAGAGCAGTTAGCTCACAGCTTTACGGTGGAGCAAATATTTTGTGTTGCCCAGCTCAAAATTGTGGGGCGTATAAAGCATGCAAATGTGCTCGTGCTACCTATCAGCCCTGCGTGTATGTGCCTTTTGTTTATTTCTTTGGGAGCATTTCAATTAATGCCACTTTACGTCTGTTAGTTATCCGTAAGGAACAGCCTTTTTCAACTGAGTAGACCTGTAACTCCAGTGGTGTACGCAGGACATAATTTCGGGAGGGCGGGAGAAGCTAAAGCAAAAAGAAAACAGAGGAGAAGAAAAAAGAAAAAAAACAAGAAAAACGACAAAAATATTATTAGATGAAACAACTTCAGGATGATGCCGTGCTCGACATAACTTTCTTTTTGCTTCGTTCTTTTTTCCTGCAGTGAAATTACAAAATGGTTGATTGTTGTGATGAGAGCAAACATCGGAAGCCTCGTTTTGATGGTGAATAGCTTGACACACAATTTTATTAGAGATCATTGTCTGATAAGTGGCCTCATCCATTCACCCGTCCCCTCGGAACGAAAATTTCGGAGGCGGGTGCGGCCCCATCGCACAACACAACCCGAAGCAAACTGAATGTTGTTAATTGGGTGGACAGTATACCAAAGGTCAATCCGTGCTTTGAAACGCATCACATATCATGTCGTTAAGACACCTATGCATTTTTTTCAACCGGGTATCGTGGGTGCCAATTTTTTTGCATTCTGCAATTCTGCAATTAATGCAGAAGCCACGGATCAAACTTATGCTTTGTGCATAGGAGTAGAATGCTTCGGAAACCACAATACAACAGCCACCTGTTTCTTACTTCAGTATAAGTGTATAGAAGTGGAAATGCGGAAAACTAGATTTTTTTTTCTTTAAAGGGACCCTGCAACTCTTTTTTCAACTTTTTTAAAAATCTGAAAAGCTTGCAGAACGTAGTCAACAAACACACTCAGTACTTAGAATAAGGGGTCGCAAAGTACCTCAGCCAAAAATTACTCCTATCCCATCAGATAACTTGGAAACTTCGCTCAAAAGATTTTGCTCTCTTTGGGCGGCCCGAATTACGTCACTGAGGCCATGTAGCGGCTGTTGGCCGGTTTTCCTTCAGTTGCAGCAATCAACGCTTTTCGATAGCAACTTTAAAAGTAAAGCCACGAAAACAAAGCAGAAACGGAAGGCGTCCCTGCTGCGACGAGAACATCACGCAGGGCCGCTCCGTGCTGGCGATAACTATAGCTTTCGCAGTGGTTCCAGACGCGAAGGAAAGAGTGAAAGCGCTTATCGAAAGTGTTGCAGGGACCCTTTAAGAGTAGGTCGTGGCAGGCTAGAACAGCTGCGTACATTTCAACTTGAAGCAAGCTTAGCGCAAGGATGAGCTGTCCGCGCAAGACACGAGTACTCCTCACCGAGACGCGCATGTCCAGCTTCATGACCCTGGTCACGTCGTTCAAGACAGTCCGGCGGCGTCCACCGAAGTGACGGCGGGGCTGCAAAACACAGAGCATTCGCTACAGAGCTGCTGATACTGCGAACACGCAGGGGTGATCAGCAACTGCTTTCCGAGTGTATCAAAGAAGGAAGGAGACAATGACCCTGCAGAATTTAGTTGTAACAAAAAGACGGGATTTACTAAAGGACAGCTTCCTCGTCTGCGACAGTCTTTTCGCTGTACCCAACATGCACGGTAGGGAATCGTTAGAAGAGAATAGAGTTATATCAGAGCGGAGAAAGCGGCACCGGTACGGTACCCGGTACGCCTGCGCATGCGCGCAACCAGTTTTTACGCCTCGGCGTACGCGCAGTGGCGTACCGGGTAGCCGTACCGGTATTGTGCCTAGAATATACTACGGGTACCGTATCCGGACCGGTTCTCCGCTCTGATGTAACTCTCGAATAAATATTTCCCGCGTGCTTCGCCACTCACTTTCCAAACATCCGCAATGAAAAGAGGTTGCACGCTTTCTTATACAGAGTTGCTAACCTCGGCCCTTACTTGCTCAACTGAATAAACTCAACCGACAACTATCAGTAAAATTGTTGTCGCGCTAGTGAAATCCGAAATTCATGCACCATTGACATGCTCTGCACGCTGTAATCGATTAGAGGACACATTGGGCCCTTTTCCCGCGTGCTGTGAAGGGAACAGCTGGTGACCCCAACCCATCCTGACAAGTTGTTTACATCTGTAACAGAATGCTTACAAATGCAGCTTTATTAGTGTACTGCTATGTTTCCCAACAACAAACACGTGAACTAGAGCTAACTGCGATGACGCCAGTAGTCATAGAAAAAGGTGCTTCACTTTAAGCTGGTCAGGTTTTGAACGCACAAAACTTGCAGCGCAAAAATAACGAACAGCGAGAAAATATCCCTGTTCGAAGGGCATCGAGCTGAAACATCGTCCAGTTCTTATCAGGAGGAGGAGGAGGAAGAATAAACTTTAGTTAGGCCAGCCTTAGGTGTTGATGTCTGGGCAGCCGCCCGGGGGAAAAAACGTAGTCCAGCAGTACAAGTGGAATAACCCTTTTCTCTCAAACGAAGGAAATATCGAACAAAGATTAGGTCCACCTAAGAAGTCTTAATAGTCCTTGCATGCAGCAATGACTAAAATGTTTCACCTAAAGCCTAGTTCAAGAATTTTTAAGGCTAAGCCTATACTGCAGCAGAAATTACTGTCAGTTCTTAGCTGTGCAGAGGAGTAGTTATTTATTGGGTTAAAAATGGCGAACAATAAACGAATGCTAATGACGGACAGATGAAACGTACCTTGGTTTCCTCTTGTGTACGAAAGACCCTGAAAAAAAGAAAGAGAACCGCAATCATAAAATGCTTGGTTTTTCAGATTCATCCAGGACACCTCAGTCATCATTCATAACAAAATATGTGCAGGCCAGGGAAGCGAGGGGCTTCACAGTGAGGTTGTTTACGCTCGCTTCGTTTGTGCTGATAACATATGAATATGCTGCACTTCCCAGTTTTCCTGTGGCTAGTACGCAAGGAGAAATCAAGTGTGTTTAAGCAATACAAGTACTTAAAGAATATCGATTCTGTTGGCCCTTCCTTCTTGGTAGCAGCAAGTTCAAAGGCAAATGAAAGCTATGATTTCCTTTGATACAGGTGCGAATTGGCCAGCTTGTCACGTCCTGGGAAGCGCTTATTAGCCACTCATTACTTCGTTATACCAGGCATACGTGCTCTTTGTTACGAAAATAAGAATGCGTGCATCCCTTTTACAGTAGCGAAGCTGGCATCGCAGAGGCAAGCACGTTCGAGTTTTTAGCAAAGATGGTGACTTAAGTTTAGAAGCTTCAACAATTCACGGACTGCGAATATTAGCCTTATATGTAGCATCACCAAGTGCGTCAGCCACCGGGTGATTATGCAGAAAATGCTTGCTACGCTGAATTAAGGAGGCAGAACATTTTACCAGTCATCAAGAGAGACACCGTTGAGGTAGAGTAGGGCTCCGGCAATCAACAGCAGTGGCAAGTAGTTCATCCACAGCGAGTGAAGCCCCACCTGTGGGAAAAAAATAAAATGCGAAATTTGTCGACATTGTCGCGTTTTCTGGCATAGCTGTCATCGATCAAGCGATACCTTAAAGATGTATGCATAAGGAAAGTATGGGTTACATATTTCTCAATGGTAATATGAAGCAAAAAGTTAATTCGTTGGATAAATTGGTGACCAGGGTTCAATTTTCTACCAGTAAAAAGCTTTTCGAGTTGCTTCTGAGCATCCATAAATCTAGAAACCACATCGCGCGAAGTGTTGACTGGAAGATCCGCAAAACTAGATTAATTTCTCCAAATATTGTGTTAACGTCTGCTCCTACTCAGAAGCGTCGCACAGTAAAGGCATAATATGGCGGTGCCAATTGAAGGTATAAACTTGCTTAAGTTGTTTGAGAGTTGTGTTCCTCTCTTACTCTTCATATTGTAATTTATGTTTGCATAGTGATACAATGTTCGCCCAGGGAAACAGATAGAACGCTTGAAGCCATCTTGATATGGACCTGCTTCCCAGACACCAAAGTTCAGCAGCGAACCGTAAAGAAGTCTACACGGCAAACAAGGTGCACGCAGCAAGGAAGTTGTTGTTAATCCTTCCTTCCAAGTCTTTATAACAGGAAATACTCTACACTAACATTTCATATTACCATTATATTTGTCTAAAATGTTTTGTGTTTAATGCAACGCCAAAATTTCGATACCTTCAATGCGACACAATTTTGGCCCGTTTACCGATGTCTGCGCTTGAGACCGAGAAAGCTATACTGTGGATGCAGAAAAACTGTCCTTGTGGTGGTGGGGCTTTTCTCTTAACAAAACAGTTTTCATTTTTTGTTTAAATTAGTTGCTCTGAGTGGCCACCATTAATCGCTTTGGGAGCCTTCAAATTCACGCACATGAACAGTTCGTCGGCCGTGATGACACAAAAGGCGTAGATCGCTCAGCTCTCCTGGAATAGATGATTGAGTACACATTCATAACCAACCTTAAAAGTGCTTTCAGAGCCTCACCCAGCACAGAATACCGGCTTCACACCTTGTGCGTACGTATAGTGACAATGGTCGACTACCGTGTACGGGTTCCCTGCCCCGCATTCACTGTCTAAACTTGTGATTAGCTCACCACGGCAGGAACTCTACACGTTTGTGAGGCCAGGGCGTCAATTTGATCGTGTATACTCACAGACAATACCCAGGCGGAGCGGGCGGGGTGCTTCCAGCGAACCAACTTGCGGTACTCATGCAGGACATCCTTCAGCCAATTGTCCACGCGTTCTGTAAAGACGTACGCACAGCATGTTCACAACATCGTAGGCGCCGACATTTTATCCTAAACATAATCCTTGAATGAATGAATCCTTGAATGAATCCTTGAATTGAAATGTAGCAATGAGAAAGTAGGGGGGGGGGGGATATAGAAGAAGGCGTGAAGTTCCGGTGTCGTCTAATTTCAGCTGGTCACAATGTGCAGCAAATTCTCAGGGTCTAATAGCTGAAATTTGTCGAGTGAAAGTGGTCCAGCCAAAGTGCCGAAACGATATTCCCGACAATGTAACGAAACATTTGTAAATGTACTTTTCAGTTCCACCGTCGTTATGTAGGCTGTCTAGCAGCCAAGATGAAGTCGGGCCACCATGACAGTAAAGTCCAATGCAACGTGCTGTTATTTGTATATGAGAACAAAAATAAAATACTGTTTCAAAATATAGCCTTAGCTGTTCTTGAAGTGCACTGTATTAAAACTTAGACAAGGAAGGAGCACACAAAGACGGAACGTTCTACCTTTGTGTGCTCCTACAATCTCTGTTTAAGTTTTAATACAGCGCGCTTCAAGAACATGTATAACCAACTAGCCTAAGTTTAAGCCTTGCTTATAGTCCTAGCTGCAGAAACAACGCATACTTGCAACTTTTCAACCAAAAACGTCTCACTCCTAAATATTTGTATGTGAAACCCGTTAAAATTTTTCGTGGACATTGAAATCTCTATCAGCCCACGCAAGAGCTTAAGAGCTGACATGAACTTAGCTGTAATGCCACGGGAAGAGAAGCCAAGGCAGTCGCTGCCATTAGCGTTTAAACAACTGGGGCCACGAATGTTATCTTCCTGGGAAAATCCTGTTCAAATAAGTGTGCTGTTGGAAAAAAATGTTGAAACACCTATAGATAAGGTAGCTAGAAATAAATTGTTAATTGTGATAGTGGTACAGATTTCAAGAGAGACAAGTACAAGTGGGTCAAAACGTTGAATTCTGCCTTCGGTCTTTATCACATCAATATTTCTATCTCGTCGCTTTTTCCTATAGCATATCTCCATAAACGAGGCAGTTCTGTCTGAGTTAAAGTGGGACGTAGGGTAACGTTTGGCACCATGCAAGCAATGAAGAAAGGTGAAGCGTTTACGTACCGTACTTCAGCAGAGTGTCCCTGACACTGTAAAAACCAAGGAAAAGAAATAAAAACAGGTCTATTTTAGGTGTCAATGTTGAAAACTTAAAACGGGTGCCATATTTTTACGCTGAGCGAAGCGCCATTGACACCCCCGCCCCTCAAAAAAAAGAAAAAAAATGAAATTGGACATTTTTTCTCGCTTCTATGCAACCGTGGGTGAATGTTTTACTGCGTACAGTCAAAAAGGGATTGTACAAGTAGTAGAAGATATCTTTACGAGCGTGCAGGACACGCGAAGCTATAAGCCGCGCAGACACTTGCCGAGTTTCAACTTAAATCGAGGAATTCTTGATCCCAGCGAATGGCAATGCTTGGGCGAGTAAAAAATCGTACAGAAATTTTGAGGATTTTGATGGACATGCTGCGCACAAGCATTCTTCCCAGCAGCTCTGCTAAACACCGAGCTCTTAAAGTCGGCTTCGCTACTACACAAGAAAGCATTGTTGGGAAAACATTTTACTCGGTGCAATGATTTAATGTTGCTGTTTTGTATCAAAGTTTGAAGGCCCCATTTACATTAGTGACAAGCTATACGCCGAGTTTTCCTCAAGTCGGCTTCACTAGCGTACACAAATGCGTTGCTACCGCACTGTTTACCGCGTTTTTGTTGTTGTTATTCTCGCATCGATACTAATTGCATAGAACATCTACACTTGCCCCATTAAAACAGTTGCATGCGTTAAGTTGACCACTAATGCATTTATTTTACAGATTTAAGGCGTCACACGCGGAAACGATTGTAGCAACAGGAACCACCGAATGGTGTGGCGTAGCCAGATGCGTAGTTTGGGAAGCGCTGATCGGATCTGAGTGGTTTAACTTTAAACCATCCGATCGCGGTTATTGCCGCTCGAGGGGCCGACACTTTTTTTATGCCGTCTTCGAATTTCTTTTTTATTAGATTTCGCGAAAAAACAATCTACAGGTTACATTTAAATACCCCCTCTCCTCCCAAAAAAATAAAAGCTGACAGCCTCATTATCTGCTCATGCATTTACCTTTATGCATAAATCTAAGGGTAGGTGACATATAGAAGCCATGGCACTAGCTTTTTTTTTGGCGGGGGGGGGGGGGGGGGGGGGGAAGGAGTCTCGCCATCGTATGCTTCGGGCTCGCGCTATTTGCAAGGGCAGAAATGCTTTTGCAACGGGCGCTGAAAGCAACGACGACAAAAAAAAAAGGAAAGGTAAGGCCAGAAAGGCGAAGTTGAAGGTGGCGCCAAAAACAAAACAAGAAAAGATAAGAAAAGGCCCCGCATCTGCCTGCGCCGCTGCAAATGTCGTTACGATAGTCTTAGGTACGATAATAGCTACGGTAACAGAAGACGACAGTCTTCTGCTGCCACTGCCACGTAACTGCCTCTCCGGTCACACGCGCCCACCAATCACGCTGTTCCCCTCCTGTCTCGCTGCGCCCATCCGATGTTTTCGGAGTTTAATTTTGCCTCGTTCACAATGCTGGAGCGCCATATTTTGGGATTAGAGATTAGCGCTCGAGCTACGAACGCGGAGGCTCGGGCGCCAGCCTTGTTTGTACGTTGTGGTTAAAAATCGCTTTCAACGCGTTTGTCTGGGAAACATTGGGCAATATCAGCGGTTTTAGGTTGAAGTATGAAGACCCCCGTGTGTCCCTATCGTCTTCAGAATTATTCACAAAGCATTCCTAGCGCATCGCGTCGCGCGTTTTTTGTTTTGTTTTAACAGAGCGGTTTAAGCTTTTACGCCGTGGAGAGTTACCAGAAAACTTTGTCCAGCCGAGCGCACGTGAGCGTGCGTCTCGTGAGGAGCGACTGGCGTAGTCCAGGCTTGCGCCACGTGAGGAGCTCGCAAAAAATACGAAGAATACCGAGCGCGCGTGAACGTGCGCCTTTTGAGGAGCGCCCGGCGTCGGCCAGCTCTACCTTCGAGAACACTCTGCCCAGGGTTCGTGGCGTGACCTCTCGCGTGCTCTTATCTCCTGGAGTGTGGAGCACAGAACATATCCCGCTACAAACGCCGAGTTGGCCGAGCTGACGTGTTCCACTTTGAGAGAGGTGGGAAAGCCTGCTGACAAAACGATCCGGGCCTGCCAGTCAGGGCGAACCTTCAGCGGCAAGTTCAAAAATCTATGTGAGGTGCAAGAGTCCGGTCTCCGACGAAAGAAGAGGGGCCGCCAGTTCTGCTGTTCTTCCAGCCTTGCACCAATGGTGCAAGCTGCGCCAATTTTTTACTTCTACTTATTGATCCTGAAGGTAATGATAATATATATTCGCTCTACAATATTAATTACGTGTACAACCTGACCAATTATCCATTATGACTTAATGAGGAGATATAACGAGAGGCATACTCGTCAGAGAATGCTTGAATGCTTACGCTTTAAAAACTTGCCAAGGTACGCTTCGCACACAAAACCCACGAACACGATGCACGTAAGAGGCCACTTACTATGGGTACGAGAAAGGGGGATCTGGCTCCACCACACGCCTCTCCTGGAGCTGCTCCCGCCGAGTGCTCAGCTGTCCGTGACGGCGACGGTTGGCAGCCGGCCGGAGTGCTTCGGGTGGATCCACGTTCCGAGTGAAGGTCAAGCCGCCTCTGACATAAGCGCTGCATCTCGAGCAAGCAGACTCCACTGGGTGGTCTTCTCCACAACCAGGGCGTGATTTGCGGCTACTGTAATACGTCATGCAGTGAATTCTCCATTACGGGAAAGATCGTTGACGCCTGCTGGTTGTATCACCTTAATTATTCCATCTGTCCACTGTTTGCACAAACATGCCTACAGCTGCTCTTTAAACTCAGCCAATTTTTTTACAATATCCACAACCCTAGTTCGCCTCACTTTTCCTCTCCCCCCCCCCTTTTATTTTTAAAGACGATAGTCTTTCTTGGGCTACTTAAACCCAGAAATTTTGGTCTGTCTGTCTGTCGGTGACTCGATTCAGCCACCTGGCCAAAGTAAAATTGATATTGCGAAATAGTCTTATATACTCACAGCCAAGTGTAAACGTCTAATTCCGGTGTCAGTGTTCATACCTGTCAACTTTGTTGATCAAAAACAAGACATTACGCAAATATAAGACAGGAAATTAGTACACAAGGGATATTTACAGTGATCCTTTGTTAAAAAATTTTGAGATGCTTGATTTTTCCACAGCACATGATATTCTACATCTACTGCAGAAAACCACCGCCTGCAGTTGTTTCAAGGAAAAAAGTATCTGTTCTTTCGGCCTAGGGTGCACACTCTAAGTGACGACGATTATGTTTGCATGTTAATGGCGCAAGCCAACTAGGGCAAAGTGCGCCGACACTCAATATTTGAAAGTACGCTGAAATGAGAAGCTCGCGCGCAGCAGTGCGCGTAAAATTGCCCACAAAAAAAAATGTGTTCTTACTGAAATAGGCTAAAAGTAGCCTCGGTGAACAAGGCAAGCAGAAAAAAACGGTAAATTAGGAGAGCTAAGGCATAACAGCTGGTAAAGGCCATACCGAAAACATTTTTGCATCAGAATATGCAAACGAATTGCTGGAGAAGAAGCACGTTTGTCATAAACTACTCCCGAGAGAAGTCAAGGCTAGTTACGCAAGCAAGTAAATCTAATAAATACTTCCAGATTCAGAGAGGAAACTTTTAAAAACCCTTAGCCATGACGTGATGATGAATAAGTAGTCATAGAAGCTGCTTGTCCGATGTTGTATCACCGCTCTGTATACTTTGTGCTATGCATCCAAACCAATGACGTACACCTTTGTGCGGTGTTGTGAACATTCCACTTCAGAGGACTCAGCTTGCGATATGCTAAGGCCCATCGAAGGCGCCAGTCGTCCCCGTGACCTAGAATCGCGTACCTTTTGGTGAAAGCTCCCCGCAGCTTGTTCTTCCAGCTGTTCTTGGTGGCCTTCCCAGGCTCTCCTTGGCAGGGAAGATCCAAAACCCTAGCGCTATCCTCTGCGCCCGGCTCCTCTGCGTCATCCACGGCGGTGGCCCCGGCCTCCGCAGCATCATCCTCTGCGCCGGTATGGCCATCCGGACACGACGATACTGGCGGCGCCTCTTCCGAATCTTCCTCTACGCTCAGTATCTCGATCCGCTGGCTCTGCACACAGCGGGCACGAGGGAAATGAATCGCAAGCACTCTTGCTATATATAAATGAATATATAGGGAAAACAATGTTCGGAGCGACGTTTGTTGAAGAACTCCAGTCGCTAAAATGGCCAATACGCCATGATGATGAGTATGTACAGATGAAGATGAAGCGCCGTATCAGCGCACCACTTGTAGGTAAGTAAAAATATATATATATAATATATATATATATATATATATATATATATATAATAGATATATATATATATATAATAATATATAATACAATTTATCCATATATATATATATATTATATATATACAGTAGACTCGATAAACGGAACTTCAAGGGACTGGAAAAATTAGTTCCGTTTAACAGGAGTTCCGTTTACTGAGAGAGATGTTCTAAGGTGCAAATTTATGTGCGTACACACTTCTAAGGGCATTTCATGGAACTCTAACCACTAGAAAGTGACTGTAGCTGATAGTTTTCAGAAAGCAAGAAAACTACAAGAAGCGTAGGCACAGCATTCACAAAGTTGATTTGGTAACAATGAGTCGCTGTGCACTACAAAATGCGTCAATTATTTTTGTTGGAGTCCTTGCAACTGCATCTTCACAGAGGCTAGAGTTCTCAACTTCGCGAGTGCTTACGAGCCACCGAATTTAGAAGACGGCAACGTGGTAATGAAAGACGAATAGCCCAACCATGGCACGAACGAGGCGACAGGAGGTGAGCCCTGTAGCCTCGGCGTCTAGAATCGAGACCGAACGACTGGAACAAGAACTGCGATGTTGCATTCGTTGCGCTAACACGGCTAACCACTTACGAGACGAGGCTTACGAGGCCAACAAGGCTAAAAAAGCATGGAGGAAGAAAAAAACAAGAACGAAACAGCCGGAACCGTAAAAAGCTGATTCTCATGCCAGTGGATTTCACAAGAAGTTCCATTTCTGGTTTCCCGTTTACACGGTGATGGGGAAAATTTTAGTTCCGATTACCGAGAGTTTTTTTTTTACGTTATCTGATTGAATACAAAACCAACCGAATTCCAGGCAACTGTTCCGTTTAAGCGGCAATTTCGTTTAAGCGATTTCCGTTTATCGAGATTCTAATTTTATATATATTTTGTCATGAAGCCAAGGATGACGCAGTCGTCTTGAAGGAAAACAAGTTTATTAGAGGGAACTTGTTTTTGTCTAACTAAAAAAAATTCACAGCATATCCACGGGGTGAATGATGATGAGTGGGCGAAGCTCCTGAGGGGAAATCATCGGTAAAACCGTGACTCTTCAGTAAAAGTTCGCCCACTACATCTGTGTCCGAACGTAAGTCTAGAAAGTCTCGCTTAAACCGCGCGTCGGCACCTTGGGGCTGAGCTCCCTGATGCGTTTTGCAGACGCCTCACGAGCTCTCACTGCATCGGGGTCTGCCTGCCGATACGCGCGCTTTCTCGCCGCTTCCCGTTCTCTGACGTTTTGGAGATCCTTTCGCGCCGCAGCCGTGCCGCTTCGCGTACGGCAGGGTCCTCGCGCCGTTGCCGTGACGTTTGGGCCTCTCGTTCTCGAACGCTGGGATCTTGGCGGCGTCGTCCGCGCAGCCAGACGACACGCTTCGGCCTCCCCTCTCGTACGGCAGGATCTTGGCGGCGGCGTCGCCCCAGCTTCACGGAGCGCTTCTGCCTCGCGGCTCGCACATCTGCAGCCTTATCCATCGGCGACTCCGAGCGCGCGCCAACAGCGAACGGATTTTATTTTCAAAAAGCCCCCGCCATCTAGTAAACAATTCCAGAACTAAACTAAGGTTAGCCCAACGCCCATCTAGTACACAATCCAAGAACTACTAAGAGTTTGGCTACATACTACGTCGGAGGATGACAGACCCCCGCCCAAAGGAGCTTCGCCCCTAAAAGTACGCAAGGCAGCGAAGCAACGTCAACAAAGTGACGTGCGTGTAGGCGAGTGTCGGCAAATCGAGTGGCGCGGCGTCTGCTCTGCTGGCATTTATCTTTCGGCGCGGGTGTTTCTCGAAGCCGTCCAATTATATCGAGAACACAGCAGATAAAAGAAGACTATTCTATGCTAGTGGCGTCAGGGCGAAACATTATCCCTATCAAATGAAATTACCCGTGCGGCATAAGAAAGGAAGAATGGAAGGCGCGCTTCACTCGGGTACAGATAACACAGCCCGGCCTCGGGAGGCGTCTGCACGCGACTTCTTGCGTCTTTTTGAGCGAGGGGTCAGAAGCCGGGTAGGTTCATCTCTCCCCTTTGAAGTGATGGATGGGAGGCTTTAGAAATCCTGCCTGATTTTACATCCGCAAAATTGGTCAAGGCAGGCTAACCGTGTTTTCGCTCCAACAGTAAAACGAAGTAGGAAGATAGGGAAGACAAAGCTGGGATTCAATATCTATGCATTCAGTCCAAATGCGCAATAACGCAAAATCTAGCTATCCAAAAAGCCACCAGTTCCATAAGGACTTCAACTACGATGCAACAATACTCCCATGAGCTTTTTCTTTTTCGGAAACAGGGAGCGACGTGTTACCACACCGTTAGTCTGAAATGTGCACCCACCGGAGTAAACGTGAGAACACAGAAAAAATATCGCCACATTATGCACACGTATGCCAAGATCTCAGCAAAACAAGTCAACTTCATGATGTGACGGTACTGGTGCCGCCAACCACCAATTTGTACAGTGTCAGCTCGTAACAGCTTGTAACAACGCATGGTTTCATGGCAGAGGAAAAAAACGTTTGCGTAGAAGAATCACAGGCAATGCGAGACAGTGTGTTGCCAACGCGTGCTTTAATTTGGTAGCGGAGCCGATGGCTGGACCTGGGGGCGCCTTGACCAGTCGACGCGAAAGTTCGGCGACCAGCTGGCTGAAGATAAGCGAGTCCACGTTCTGACCCACAAGGCTCAGGAGAAAGACGTCGCCGGTCGACAAGGCTGACACGACAGCCGATATACACCTGCTGTCCGGGTAACGCCAAGCCAGCAGGCGGCGCCTGAGTGGCGCGCTCACTAAGAGGAGCACGCGGTAGATGACCGCCGGTACGCCTGTCAATAGGAGCAGCGCGTACCAGAACCAGAGGAAGGCGAACAGCTTCTCGTTGAGGATGTTCAGTGGCAGGACGCAGATGGCCTCGAGGTTCTCGAGCGTCCCGGACTGGCCGTACTTGAGGAAGGTGCACATGGCGATGCGCGGGAACGCCATCACGGCGGGACTCACGAACTCGCGGTCAAGACCCCGATGCCAACGGACCAGGTCCCAGCCGTAGGTGAGGAAGCCTCCACCGAGCACGTAGTCCGTGAAGGCCACTTGCACGACCACGTTCAGGACGCTGAGCAGTTCGCAGGCCACGTACTTGATCAGGTACCAGCGGTTGCGGTTTATGTTGGCCACCAGGAAGTCGACCATCTGCGTCCGAAGCTCGGCGCGGTCCTGCGTGACGGCAGAGCGGATGTCGAGCGCGGCGACGATGGCCGGAACGCGGCCGCCTTCCCACACTTTCCAAAGCCAGCGGGGAGCGTAGAAGCAGATCGCCTGGGCAAACAGGAGGAAGCAGACCCACTGGTAGTAGGTGTGGTACTTCCGGTCATCACCCCCGTCGCCCTTTGGCCTGTGTCCAGTGCCGGGATAGATGACGCTGCCGTTGTAAGAGGCGTTGAACAGGCTCCGGTGGCTGAACGTGGACTCTACCCAGCAGAACGAGTTCACGACGCCGGCGGGCATCGTCGGGCAGTGGCAGTCGATGGCGCTGCCTACGTACTCCTTGGCCGTGAGCAGCGTGCAGAAGGCGAGCAGGAAAGCTACCGTGGCTCCGGTGTAGAGGCGGAATACGTTGCCGTCGATGTGCACGCGTCGCGCCTTGAAGAGGTTGCGCAAGTTGCCGAGGAGGGAAGCATGGTTCGAGGCTGTTGGAACTCTGCAGAAGCGAGCTCGAAACGTTGAAAGTAGATGCAACACGCTTCGCGTCTTCTAAGAGCAGCGTTCGAAGCAGTCGGCAGGTCTAGCGCGAACCAGCCCGAAGGACCGAGAAGCGCGTGAGAGCGCGCCCCGGCGTCTGCACGTGCATGGCGTTCAGGTGGTAATGATGATAGTGGTGGTGACGACGAGATCTTTCACACCATTTTGCCTTTGACATAACCACAAATGTAGTTGAGCGATCGGCCAGTAAATAGAAGAGTTACTTTTTTTTCTTTGTAGAAGCGCTGCAAACAACCAAGAACATTGGCGCGCAGAGAAGCATGTTTTCGTATTTTCATTGAGAAATAGACGTGGGCAAGTCTTTAGGGCGACTCTTCTGAGGTCATCAGAAGTGATTGACATAGAGGCGCGCGAAGCTTGGCGCGGGAGGGAATGAAAAAGATGGTGGCGCGCTACTGCCTTCTCTAAATGCTCGAACCGCGGCCGTGGGGCACAACAGAGTCGGGTTCCCACGCCCCAGATCCCGCCAGCATTCGAATGGAACTTTCTGGGATTGACTTTCCTACCGCAGATAGGAGGGTTCATTACCATTTCGCAAGAGCGAATCCGTTTTATGAAGCGGGCGACCATGGCTCCTACATACGGGAAGGTTGTCTTACACGCACGCCTTGCGTGTCATCGAGAGTCAACTTTCTTGTTAATAAAGATTATTAATATTTAGAACTTGATATGACGTATGGACGCGCAACTGTGCACCTCAATGGGAAATAAATACGGAAGCTCCAAAACTTCCGTACAACATGCCAGCCGTGCTTAGCGTCTCAGTGTCCACGTTCGTCGCGTTAGCGGCGCCATTGGCTGCCTGTCGCTCCTGTTGCCCACTGGTAGCGACGTTTCGTCGCCGTCATTCTCCTTCCGTCCTCGTTTGCCACCAGCACTGACTGCAGACTCCGTTTTACAACGCTTACAAGCGACGACGGGAGTCAGGCGGCCCGTTGAGGCAGAAGAGCTGGCGAGGCCCACTTCAACTTGTCTCCATGGCAACCGGGCCAGCGTTGCGAAAGCAGCTTTCTTTACTCTCACAAACAGCTCTGTCCACGAGCTCTCGCCACTCGGTCGTTCTGCGCACTTTTCGAAACCCTGGTTGAGTGAGAGCCAAGGCGATGGCTGCCTCTCCGGGGTGGGTGTCCCGAGCACGGAGCAAGATAAACAGGAGCGCCGACTTCGCTCTCTCCGGCGGGCTCTTAATGTCCATAACTCGCGGAGCACAATGTAGATGGCGCAGCGAAAGGGACCTTAGCCGGCGGCGGCTAAGCGGCCGGCGTTCCCCGTCGCCGGCGGGCAGTTGGCGGAACGCATTCCGTCGGCTCTGTCGTTTGCTTCGGCGACGGTAGTTTTGGGCACGGACTGTTTGGGGGCCTGCTTTGGCCCCGCTTCGCGGCCCCTTAGGCCAGTGGCGTCAATAAAAGTTTTTATCTCTCTCTCGCGTTCATTGCGCGCCTCCTTCGCACAGTTGATTAACCTGTTCGACAGCACCTTCCGGGTAACTCGGACCCGAAGGTATTGAGTGGCCGTACGGCAAAGATACATTAAGGATTGGTTTGCATGGGGGGGAAAACAAAATATAGAGACCACATACAAACATATGGCTGCTATACAAACACTACCTTTCGCGCGGTGCTTGCCAAAATGTGGCTCCGTTTTCAAAATTTTGGGGAATACCAATTGGGGGTTTTTTTAACAGGTTTTACAAAAGGCGAAAGGAGCAACTGGTTCTGATCAAAAAGGCGATTATAAAAGTTCCCTCAGTTTTCTCGCAGTTTTGCAACTTGCGTCCAAAACAGAGTGCGCCTAGAACACGGGCCGGCACTTACACGCTCATCAGAAAAAAAACAGAAATGCGAAAAACATCACCCGCGACTGCCCGCGACGTAGCAATCTGCTCAAGATCAAGTCCCTGACAGTGCGGTCTTTTCACAAGTTTTCATTTCGCGATAACTCGCCGAAAGAAAAGGTTTAACGAGCCGGTTGTTTTGCTGGTCACCCGCTTAACAAAAAAAAAAAAAAAAAAAAGCCGGGAACCCTGGTAGGCCAAAAATTGCACCCCAACAAATCGAAAGCATTTTATTTGGAGCCGCGGTGTTATCGACGAGATAACACGACCGTAGAGGGGCGTGAACATCGGGGGGTAAGTTGCGGCATGATTTTAAAATGAAGTATGCGTTTGATATTCTTGGGTTCCTTATCAAGCTGACAGTGTTTTTGTACACTTGATACAACAGGGCAGCCGCCCAAATTGAGTAATTGGCACAGAAATGGGGCATCATTGCCGTTTGCCGATGGAGTCTCCGGGCGACCCTCGTAAGCGTTTTTCGTGCGCAGAAGCAGCATAAATAATTAAGCACGCGGCCGGAGAGCGGGATAACAACAGAGGGTAACCTTTGCGCTGCATCAATTCGTCGTAAGCAGAATCACGCTAGACATGTTGTGGCGTTCCATATTACTCTTGCTCATTCTTTGGTGCTTCTGAAGTCGTCGTCGTTAGTTGCGTCTTACATGTGCTGGGTTAGTACAATATTTTTAGTGGATATTCATAATGTCAGACTAAACGCCCTGGGGAATAAGCGATCGCCATGTATGGGGCGGCGTGCGATTATCTGCGCCGTCAATTGCGGCCGCGCACGGGTGTTTAAATTCCGCGCGTGCACGCATGCCCCCTGCATAGTAGGACAGGCATAAGACAGACGTCGCTGCGGGGGAAAAGAGCCTCTGGGGAGAGCGAAGAAGGGAAGAGCCATGTACAGAGGCACGGCGACGAGAGGGCGAACAAACGGGGGGAAGAGAGCAAAGGGAAAGCTGGGGGGCCCGGCGGCGCGTGGACATTATGGGCCCGAGCAAAAGATTTTTTCTGGGCCACAGTCGCCCCTCCTCTCCGGGGCCCGAGTTGCGCTGCGTGTGTTAAAAAACTACTCCTCAACCGGTTCCATTCAGCGCATCTGGACGCCCGCTCACGCTTACATGGAGTGCGACGAGTACGCCCACCAAGAGACCTGCGCTTTTACCCCCCCGGCTGTGGAGCTGCGCGGGGAGCTGCGCAGGGACATAACTCAGCATTATTCCCTTTTAGAGACAGACCCTGCTCCCGCCCTATCCCGACCTATCCAGGGAACAACAAACTACCCCACGGCTCATACAATCCGGCTCCTTCCCACACCCGACGCGTCTTTAATGCACCCGAACCGCTACGATGCGGAATGCAAATTTTGCTCAGAAGTAGGAACACTCCGGCACATAATCGGGGTGTGCGAGTTTAGCCCTGAGCACCCTCCTCTCTTCACGTCGACTACCCAACAAGAGCCATGGGAGGTGTTGCTGTCCAGCCCCTCTCTGCATACCCGGCTTCAGCTGGTGGACAAAGCAGAAACGACGCGGACTGCATATGGGCTTTAGTGAAGAAGGAACCACTCCCTAGGCCGCCCTCTGGGCCGTTCAGAAATCTTAATAAAAGTATTTCCTCCTCCTTTATGTACTTCTATCGCTGTTTACAGAGCGACGCGAAAATAAACAGAGTGGCGCGAATATTATGTGCCCATATGCTCACCTGTTGTTCTTGCGCCTAAAGCTGCCTGTGCATTTATTTTGAGTGCGCACTTTATGTGCCCTGTTTTCATGCACATGATCGTCGTAGCACAAAGTATGATGGATTGCTGAAATAAGGGGCCACCACGCACCTAATGCTCAATAAAAAAAAGTTATCTCTCTCTTTCGAAGTACTCGTAACAGCGCGCACTAGGTGACGAGGATGGATAAATGTGCATATTGTACGTCAAAGCCAGTTGTTTTGAAAACAACAGCACACACAAAAATACCGTAGACGCGTAAGAGAAGGCACACAGGACAGTGTTGTCCACTGTACTGCGTGCCTTAGACGTATTTTTAGAATTCTTATTCACTAGCGCACTAGCCCAACTGTTGATCCTACGGCAAGGCAAACTTCTCCTATCGCCGCTCAGGGCGCAAATGAAAAAAAAAAAAAAAACATTGAGGGCGAGGGAGTTCCATCGACGTCGAAAAATGCCTACTTTTGGGGAATTGCCGCGTTGGTGTATTTCCCCTTCAAACGCGTTCATTAGCATCTTACGGTGTTTTTAGGCGATGCCTGCATACATCACCCTTGTCCTTCAAATAAGCGAGGTAGTGAAGGCGCTAGGGAGATTTGCTCAGGGCGCTATATTTCCCAGTGGCAACGAGCAAAAAAACGGGATGGGGGGGGGGGGGGGGGGGGAATGAATGAATACTGCGTACGAATTATTTTTCTTCTGGATAAGTTCAAAGGCGACGGGGTGGGCTCAGAACGTTCAACGACAAAACATTCTAATGTTGCTTTTTGTTTTCGTGAGCAGACACAATAAATACAGGATTAAGACTCAATCCTTCAAAGCATGATTATTTGCCTCATTGAATTTGGGCGCAGGAATATTTACTCAACGTATTGAGTTATCACACCAAATAGAATCCTATTCCATATGAACTAGTTATTCATCTCAGTGTGCAAATGCCGTACTTGCCCTTCGTACGCTTCAAATGTTTCCGTGCAGGTAAACGTATACAGAAATCGTTCATGGGAAATTTTAGCAGTCACTGCTAGCCCGTGCTCAAATTATCGAGCGCGTGTGTGAACAGTGTGAGCGCGGGTTTCAGAAGTAAAATTTTCAGCACCAGGAGGTCACAAACACGTGACCACAGCCTGCTGATGGGGTATTTGGGTGCCTTGTAGACAAGGTTTACGTCATTGCGAAATCCCGCGGTAAAAGAACCAGTTACCAGAACCAGTTACAGAACCAAATAAACCAGTTACAGAATTACAGAACCGGTTCGTACAATTCGCCTTAAAGGGGCCCTAAATAGGCTTCGAAGGTCGCCATTTCAATCGCGCAATCGCTAGAGTACCCCTTCGCGACAATGTATACCAAATATTACACCTCTGCGGAAAGCAGGGGTCGCACAAACACGCAACAAAGATCCTTTTGTTCTTTCCTTGCTCACCTACCGCTTCCTTGCCGCCACACTGCCGCGCTCTGACGTGTGACAGACTGCTCGTGACGCACTCTGTGACGCACGAAGCTCTGAACAGTACGGCTGCGCGGGTGGGCCCCGTTAAATGCTGTAGCCAATAAGCGTTCCCGGCTCTGGGGGAAACGCGGTTGCGCGCGGCGCTCCTGCACCGGCGGCACGGCGTAGCGCCGCTGTAGTGAAATCTCGATATAACGAACTTCAGGGGACCGTGGAAAATTTCTCGTTATTCTGAAAGGTCGTTATAGTGAAAATCGCACAATTTAGGAAACAAATAGTATTTCAATGCCTAAAATGACATACGTGTACAGCATGCATCCTTGGAGTCATTTTTCACAAAAAAAAATGCACTAGTGATCATGAAACAATGCACGTTTATTTAAAGTGGTTGGCGATTTTCATCTAGCGCGAGTAGCACGAGCTTCCTAGCACGAAGGAGTCAAACTCTTACACATTCCTGGGGAGTGAATCAGTGGCCGTGCGGTTTTTCCCCGGACATGTGCGGAGCTTTTGTATGCTGTCCACCACATCCGCAGTCGTCGCGTGCTCGTCGTAGTCTTCGAGTGCTGCTGCGGCACCCTCAGAGGCATCGTTGTTCATGCCATCCTCGCTGCCATTTTCACTTCTTCATCCTGAACGATCACGGTCTGGGCAATGACCTCTGTTGTCAGCTCCGCTGATGTCCGTGAAGATCCAGAAAGCCACGTGAGCAGCGGCGGAACGTAGAAAAAGTTGGGGTGAGCGCGAATAGCGCGGCCGCGGATTTCGGGACGGAGAGGCTACTCACGCTTCATTTTTTCTCTTCTCCTCGCCTTTTTTCTCCCTCTGGCATCGGCTGCCGCATTCCGCGGAGCAAGTTGCAAGACGTCCTCTTCTGCGCTGCGCTTTGCCGTGTCGTCTACTAGCACACTGCCCCGGTTGCCGTGATTGTTTAACGGACATCTAAGAATCTCCGGCCTTAAAAATATGAGTTCGTAGTACTGAGGTGTTGTTAACATGGCACGGAACTAAATAAAACGATCGTTATTTTGAAAAGTTCGCTATTCTGAAGTACGTTGTAGTGAAATATTTTACATTAAAACTATAAGCAGTCGGCGTGGGATTTCTTAAATGCTCGTCAATCTGAAAAGTTCGTTAATGTGGTGTTCGTTGTACCGAGATTTGACTGTATTCGTCCTGCACTGGTGGCACGGACGAATGTAGATCGTCGCCATCCGTTACACGAGCTTAGCTGAGTTTGTAGATATAGCGCGTCGTTTACAAGGCATGAATAACGCTGAAAAACACGGAGCGTCTCTGCGGGCATAAACGCCCGCTGCACGCGAGACCGTGGCAAGCCTGCACGGTCGACAAGCAGCCCACTGTGTGGTGTATGCACGATACGGCATACACCGCAGCAGCTTAAACTTGTCACCGCCAGCCAGAGCGAGACTATTGCTGAAAATCAGCTTGCAAATACGTGAACGGGGTGGTAGTGCACCTCAAAGATTGCGCGGGGGATCGTCGTCGTCGCGGCCTCGCAAAGCAGTGCCTGTCTGGATATCTGCGGCGATGCTAAGCCTTTTCCCAGACCTCGGTGTGACCAGTTCACCGCGACAGCGCCGCATGCCGAAACGCTAGCGAGCCGCTATAGTCATTGGTGGCAATCTTCAATTATTGTCGTTAGCAAGCATGTCGTGTTTGGAAGTCCCCTATGTGGCCTTCAAACGCTCGTTTCCGCTATTATAAAACTGACGTGCCGACGCGGGCATGGCCGGCGCGAGGAGCCGTTCGATGCGGACAGGCCACCGGCCGACCCCGTTGAGTGGTAGCGGATGTAGAGGCGGAGCTTGGCCGTCGTCTGCTAAAAAAAGAAGCGTGACGTACCGCCGAGCCGAGCCAATGGCTGCGCTCATCTCGAACCAACCCTGTTTCTCTGGGTGGTCTTGCGCTTGGTCGGTGACGTCACCGCTTCCACAGTGCTTTAGAGGCGCTGTGAAAGAGGAAATGCGTCAGGCCTTGTAGCGGGCCCCTTTTTAATGAACGATAACCCGGCTAATACTGAACCCTTTTAAACCATTTTTGCGGCAGGACGTTCTTTGGATAGTACTCCAACGATTGCGCACGTAAAATCGCAACGTTTGGAACCCTGTTTAGGGCCCCTTTAAGTGGAAACCTGAACATAAAAAATGGCTGCGGCTTGGCTCAGCTAACCTTGGATATGCAAAGCAAAAACTAGGTTCAGTGTTGTTGAGTCTTGGTTTCGCTTGGTTAACCTTTAGCTGTATTGCCTACTCCGTCTCAAAGCCGCTCGGTTCCGTGCAACGCTCACAGAATGAGGCTGGCGAACGCGGCGTTCATTCATGGCGAACGCACCGTTCCTTTTCGCCGGACGCGAGACGAATCACGTTGCCCGAAACGACCCAGCACCACATGCATGGGAGGCTGCGGGGGTGGTTGGCTGCCTCGGCCGCAGCGGCGGCAGGCGCCACCAACAGCGGGCCCGGCGAATCACGCTATGCGCCGCGAGGGGTGTGTCTCCCGCCAAAATGTCATGTGCGCATCCTCCAGAAATCGCTGGGCGAAAGTAGTAAAGCTTTGCTTTAAAAATTCAACCCATTTCCTCCCCGCGTGAAGTATGCTGAAACAGCGGATGTGCGATTTTCTTGCGTCTATTCGAATGTCAACGGGCGCTCGCCCGAGAACGGCAGCGGCGTTGCCGCGCAAATCCCCCGATTCGCGAAATGGAATCGGCAACTGAACGTCCGCAGCGGGAGTTCTCTCCCCTCTTCTCCCCTACCGGCAGGGAGAGGGACCCACCCCTGCGACACCACGGCGGCCTCTATCGGCGGGCCTGAGAACCGGTTTCTGCAGGCTGTCTGCGTGACGCACGACCTACAGCAGACCCACGAATATCGTCACTCTTTCCTTTCATTGTTATGTGCCGCCAGGATTTTCATTAGTCGGTAGGCACCACGTGATATTTGTTTACATATGGGCGCAGCCATTTTGTTTTTGGGCGCCTCTCCCCCCCCTCTCTCTCTCTCTATCTGCTGCGCGGACGCTAGAGCGGCCGGTCGCACTCTGCCCGTCACAACTTGCAGCGGTTTCGTTGGGAGCGATGGCGACACTGCAAGGCAGAATCAAAATGGCCCCCAGACGCTTCCGGGTGCACGAAGTGGCGGTACTCTTAAGAGCAGCTTCTTTAGTCACGCTAGCTCGACCTACAACAGCTCCTCTGTTTAAAAAAGCGTGTTGAGGTGGCTTGGCTAAGGGAGTGGCAACAACTCTCATCACGCTTGGGAGGGTCCAAGAAAGAGCGTAGGTTCCATGCAACGTGCTGACAATTCAGCTACCTTGATCGTTCAGCCACAGTTCCTCTTTGCATTTTGCGCAGTCGATGGCTTCATCAAGACAAACTTCAAAGGGCCTTTTTTTATTTGATTTTCATTGGTTTTGTTCCTATGCTTTACTCTTGGAGTCCTTTTTTTATTACTGCCTACTTGAACTTTTTGCACAACCCGACAACTTCACCTCTTTTGTTGCAGTTTAAACCTCTTCACGCTCTCAGAGGGGGAAAAAAGAGCCACTAGAAACAGCTTATATGGGGACACTGAAATCAACGGGACGCTGAAGTCAAAAGCCATCTTAGACATTTTTGCTGTCACTCTGAACTGCAGCCATCAATTGAAAGGCGTATTTTGTTTGTTTGTTTGTTTTTTAAAGCGAAGCTTTAGTGTTCTTACTGATGCCGTTGTACGCCAATATGCCATTCAGAAAAGTCAACTTTCTCTGTCGATGGTGATGAATGATCGCGGGTGAAGTGAAAGAAAAAAAAACGATTCCCGTGGCCGGAATCGAACCCTCACGTTATGTTGCCAGGGTCTATCCGATTGCTCCACCTCGACATGATCCAAGCGAATGCCCAGCATTAAATAAATTGACTGCGTTCCACTGTTCCAAGTCGGGGACCTCGATGCCAGCGCTGCCTTACGGCGGAGACGCGCGTGAAGTGAGGCACCCTACTACAATGTTTATAGGACCACGATACCCTGCAGCACGAGCGTTCCGAACGGAACGTGCAACCCATCCAGTGGAACCTTTCGTTGCTATTTCCCTTTGATTTTTTAAATGCCTCCTAGAGGTAGCGCTGGCAATGTAGTGTTACGAATGAGCCCGCCGCTGGGCTTTGTTTCAACACTCCTGGGCTGTGCGGCGAAGCCTCACTACGTGCAACTTTCAAGCAGGCCCTCCCTATCAGTGACTCACACTTGCCGCAGACAATTCAAGCAAGCTGTGACAAGCCTGGATCTCTGGCGCCTATCTATCGGCGCGATCAAACTTCGATGGCGTGCCGACGCAACAGGCCAAGACCTGTCCCAAGGACACGGAGGCCCCGCGTCCGCTGCGGAGACCTCCTCTCTCCCCTCTCTCGGATTCAGCGTGCACCGCAACTAACGACTGCTCACGAACTCTGGAAAGAGTGGTGTGTGTGTCTGTGCCGTTCGTAACGTGTACGCAATCTAGAGGGAACGCTTGTTTCGACCGTTGGCGTTTTGGGTATAAACAAAACCCCCCAAGCACTATACCTCATTCCTGTTCGAGCAGTGAATCAATTCTGTCCCTCTGCTCCAGTCCTGTACTGTAACCTCGCCCTTCGGGGCATTGTTCTTTGGCTTCGCCTCATCTCTCGCTGTGAAGTAAACAAGTTACGCTTTGGCTACGGCTTCTGGACTTCCTCACGGCTGCAACATTGGCTGGCCGCTCGCTTCAAACCACGCTACCACACGTATGTCGGAGGCGACGGAGCTCGGGTCGGCCTTCCCGTACGCAACAGTAGTATTTCATTTCCTGCCACAAAAACCAAGCAGATATGAATTTTGAAATAAAGGAACACTGCAAATATGACTTCTGTATTGATTTTCTGCATTATATTGGCGTAATGTCTTGTTCTTGCTCAACAATGTTAACAACTATGAACAGGGACGCCGGGCTTAGACGTTTAGATTTGGCTGCGAGTATATAGAGCTATTGCGCAATTTTACTTCACTTTGTCCGGGTGGCTGAATCGAGTCACAGACAGACAGAACACAGACCAAAATTTCTGCGTTTTAGTAGCCGTCTTTAAAAATCAGTAAAAGCCCTCGTAGGGATTCCTTTCGAGCGATTTATACGCATTTATCCAGCTAACCTTGACTTGCACGTTTCACTCGGCGTTGCACGTGTTTTTCATACACGCAATCACGTGGTTCCGAAGAAGTAAAAACAATAGCAGCTGGCACAAGTGCTTCTATGCACAGCTTTCTCCACTTGCATTGCCTCGTGTTGCCCTCTTTGTGAAAATACAGCGGCCGCATGCCGAGTTTAGTTGCCGTGCTTGCATGCGCACGGCACTCCGGGAGATATGCGCCACGGAGGGGAGGTGTGCGTTTTGGAGTTGCACGCTATGCAGGGGCAGTACGCGGCTTACAGAGGCGGTAATAGACAGGTAAAACATCGCTGACATAGCTAATTTTGTTTGAAAGCCATTCACACCAGCCGGTCGCCATCAACAACGGTCGTTTCCAAAGAAAGCAACGAAATTTCTATACCTGCGAGTAATGAATGAAAACGAAAAGAAAACGTTGGCGGGCACATTTGTGACTTTTTTTTTTTGAGGGGGCAACTGTATGGGTAACATTTTCGGGCAAAGATAAGTTCGGTATTTCTGACAGGCATAAGGCATGTTGAGGAATCCGTTAAATTGCCCAAGCAAATTCCGAACATCCCCATCTTTCCTGTTTGGTTTAGCTCAGTGCGAACAGGCGAAAACCAGTTAGGTATTAGAAATAAATATACATATTATGTATGTGGTCAGCAATGCCTGCATTACGCTTCCCACAGCGTGAATGAACAAAAGAGTAACACGCGAACACAACTGAATGCAGTGTGCTACTTCCCAATACCGGAGCCAGGTAGGATGAGGCATCCGTTTATGACCTCAAGACGATCGCAGCACCGGTCTCGCCTGTGCTGGCCCCCTATCGCAGTGAAAGCTGGTTATTTCGAACTTCAATAATTCGAATTTATGGATATTCGAACGGTATGTTTGGGCCGGTCAAGCCCACATGAAGTCTACGTATAACGAAGCCCCTTAATTCGAACTCGAGTAGGTCCGGAACGGTGTAGGAACAAATGGCCCGAAACAAATGGTCCCAACCCGAAAGTAGGAACAAATGGTCCTGGAACTTATGGCCCGGAACAGACGGTCCCAGGCACACCTCTTCGGGCAAAATGATTCTATAAAACTCCACGTGGGTTCTCTGTTTAAATTTGTTGTATCTTGCTGGAGTGCAGTTTATAATTTCTTTATTTTCCTTATTTTTGTTTTCTTTGTTTTTTTAAAGATCCCATTAAACCGGTTATCGTAATGTACGCTATTATAACGATTAAACGCGCTATTTCTGCCAACCATGCATTTTTGTGAAAGTGCAGGGCATTACACGATTGGCCCGTTTTGGGAATTTTTTTATTCGTATTTCCCGCCTTTCTTCTCCGGCCTTTTTTTTTATTTTAGTCTTCGCGTTTGTTATACGTTGAAGACGAATATAGGCGCCGTGCAGTGAACAGAGGGCGACACTGAGCCGGGACAACCGAACACCGCAATCGGGGATTAAGAAAAAATACTGGGTTCGGCCACCGCTCACCAGCGTGCTCGGGTTTCGGTTGCGCTCCTGCTTGGCGGCACTGGATGAAGTGTAGTATACGCAATTTTTAAGTTTTATACCAAGAAAAACATACTGCAGTATGTCTACCGTACCGGGATAGGAATAGACTGGAGTCTGAACTTTTGACTACGCGTACGGAGGAGGGGGGGCAAGCGATATTAGCTTCCCAGTGCCACCGTAGCCAGAACGCAGGTGGAGCATTTCGTGCGCACGTTTTCACGTTTCCGCATAGTTTTTTCAGTGAATTTGTGTTTCCGCTAGAAAGCTCAAATTAATTAGCTGTTCACAGCATTGGAAAGAAGCAGTTTTGTTCGGATACTTGAAATCCGACCACCGTGGTTTCGCGAGTACGGTTCTCCGTCTCACAGGATCGATTGTTTGGTTGTAGTGCGGTCTGTACGCTGCGCTACGTGCTAGTAGCATTGACTTCAAAGCAAGTATAATTACCTTAAATACGTGGGCTCCAATGTAGATCAGGCGGGTGGGAAGCATAGAGAACTGCGCACCAACTGGCGGCTATTTTCGATTGATTGATTGATTGTGCGGTTCAACTCGCCGACGCCAGACAGGCTATGAGGCGCGCCGTAGCGGAGGAATCGGGATTAATTTTGACCACCTGCAGGGATCTTTCACGTGGGCGGAATCTCGAACACACAGGTGTTTTCGCTTTTCGCCCGTATCGGAAAAGCGGCCGCTGCGGCCGGGAAACGAACCTGACGACGATTTTCAATTTCACGGCTTGAATTATTGCCAAAAATTCCCAGAATGCGTCTTTCTCTTCGCCCCTGACAGTTCGTTTCCGCCGGTGCCGGTTCGTCCCATCCCGAAATCACGGAGCGAGCGCGTTTTCTTGCTGCGTGCGCGAGGTCAAGCAGCATCGCCCCAGGAGCGAAAGGAAGAATACAACCTCTGTGCCTTCCGGCTCCTTTTCCGTGAATAAATTCCCGCTGTACACGGGTTTCGCTGTAAGCCCCCCAGGAAATGCACGTGAAGGATTTAAGACTACCTCTTCTTTTTTACGGGGTGAGCAGGGCCTCCAAATATTAGAATCATCATAAGCTCAATTTATTTTTTGTTGTTCTCTGAAGTTGCTGTTGTGAGCCCCGTTAAAACGACTTTGTTTTATTGAACAGCATTTATTTGCAGCGCGAAAATCTACATGCGCTGCTTTTATACCGTTTACTGATGCAGGTATTATGACTTTTTGACAGCTTTTTTTTCCAAAAAAAAATGATCCTACGTTGTTTAAAAACAATCATATTTTTTTCCAAAAAAGGGGTGAGATGTTGCAGCCCAATTAGATTCCTCTACATTAAAATGCGGGCAAGTGTTACGTGCCGCATGAATTTCATTAGAAACGCCGCGGAAGACGCATGCACAATGCAGAGAAACCAACCTTCGTGCAAATACTGCCAATGCGCGCAGTATTCACTAAGAGGAGAATTTTATTGTAAGCTTCACTAAGTATTACCAGCTGGCAAATCGATATACTTTACTTTGACAGCAGCATGTAATCTGCTTGGTAGCCATCGCCGTTGTAATTTCTAAAAATTTCAAGGAAACATACGCCAGCCTGTGATGCGTGACAGCCTTCCCAACTCGGTAACGATTCAAGGCAGCGAAGGCGGTAGCTTTCCTTCTCTGCGCTTTGTTTCTTTAAAGCCTCTCTCGGTCGATAACACTCCATCCTGTCGCCGTTGCAGCGTATTCCGCAAACTTAAGCCACTTAAGCGCACCTAACCACTTGATAGACGTCCTTGCAAGGGCGCGTGCACAGTGCCTAAAGCAGGCGGTCGGCCAGGACGGTGCGGCTCGGCCTACCTAATGTTGCGCGGAGGCGCGGTAGATGGCGCTGCGCTCGCTCGGCAAACTTCACTGCACGAAGCCTATTCTTATGTATTACTTATCTATCTCTTTCGTTACTTGATTTTTGTAATATTTTCATTTTGTCTGTTTTCGACTTTTTGGTTGGTCAAAATATCGTTATTCCAATTATCTGCCGTGTCACTATAAAACTAATGAATGTGCTACTTGCAAAACAGGGGGGAAAAAAAGAAGCCACGTGGGAAACATGCGGCGCCATGATTTACAGAATACGTAGAGGCATGCCTCAGAAAAAAGAGCCATCAGTTTCTTGTGAGCAAGCACTTCACGGGTGCGTGCGTAGTGAGTGCCCCCCCCCCCCTTCCCGAAGTTTTCTCAGTAACAGACTCCACGCTCCCTCCCTGTTTAAGAAGGTAGTTTTGTGAATCCGGCCGTGTTCGAGGAAGCCGCACCTGTGGCGAGACGCTATAGTAATTGAGTTTGGTGACAGGCAGTCTCGAGACATGCGCACGTCTGATCGCAAGCATCGGCGGAGCCACTGGCCAAGTTAGGCTGTCACGACAGTCAGCACCATGGCCAATTTCTTCTAAAGAGGGCAATGAGGGCCATCTCAAGCAAAGAAATATGCTACCGAAGCGAGTGCACTACTCCCCCCTTTTCCTGTTGGGACCTTTGCATTTTATGGGGCGTCGCGAAGGGGCACCGGTGGTACATCAACCTGCAGCAATCGCCTGCTTTTCATTGAACCATGACGTGTGATTGTCTTTGGTTCTCGTAATTTTGGCAGCGTAAAGCCGCCAGCAAGACGAGCAAAAACATGTTTATTTGTTTGCGCGAATAAACTGCATATATTTGTGCTCAAATGCAGTTGCGAACAGTAAAGTTTGCTGTCCATGGTGGGTGACAAATTTCGAGTATGAGCTCACCTGCTGCCCTAAGCACGACTTAATTCACGCTCCCGGAACACGGCGACAAAATGAACAAAGCATGTTAGCCAGCAGTCTTTTAAACCTTGCAGCATAAGAAAAGGCGTAATAATAGTTAAGTATTGCCTATTTTCGGAGGAAAACAAGAGTTTCTAAGCTGCAACGTTATCGAGGTGTAAAATCTTCATTAGTGTCGCTTCGCTTGACTCGAGATGCAGATATCGAAGCATTTCAGGTGGTGAGCACAGCAAGGCAGCTTAGCTAACGCAATAAACCATTCATCGAGTAAAGTTCCTTTTCGAAATAGCGACAGATCGGCGAGCGCAATGCACCAGTACAGCTCTATGTTGACTGACGGTCAGCAGTACCGGCCCACTCCCATTTTTGATACTTTACATAACCTAAATAGGCTCACTGTAAATAGGCTCAACGAACTGGCTCAAGTGGGACTCGCTTCTCAAGCGTGAACAAAATTTTGTATCCTTGCGAGTATTGCACGTCAGCCAGCTTAATTTAAACAACAGTTGTGTTGCTACGCTTCATAAGAAAACTGCATTCATGACGAAAACTGTGGCCCTCCCGTATTGTATTCGCTTTAAACACCGGCCCAGGGCTGCCCAGTACACGCTGATTTTCATGAAATGTCTGCCACTGGTTTGCCTGGTATGCGGAATAACAACAGAAAAAAAAAAAAGCAAGCAAAGGAAGCACGCGATAACGTACACGTGCAACAAAAATTGTATACCGCATTTTATCCTTAACAAATAGAGTATATACCAACAAATTCAAAATACATTGTGCAAAAAGACATTAACCCGCTTCCTTCCCTCATACAGGCGCTCATGCATAGGTGCAGTAGTGGTGTGACCTAGTGTATTTCTTCTTAGTCTGAAGTTGGGACCATTTATTCCGCGACCGGTTAATGGGGGATATGATCGTCACCGGGAACTAGTGAAAGAAAAGGGGATTAAAGCGCGTCTTTAGCGGAGCCATGGCCTTGAGTCTGGTTCCTCAACACGTCGCCCGCTTAAACCGCGTAACGAGGCCTATCCATATGCCGCGTCGCTGCATGTTTATATTGTTGGGAATGTCCGAAGCCAGACGGTTTTGCCGCTTTATCTCACATTTCGAACACATCAAACATGAAGAAAAGAAATGTAGGTAGATCTTATGCAGCATATGTTCGCCAACTGAGCAATCTAGCGTATCTAGTCCAGTGAAGCCCAGGGCTACCCCGACTAGGAGGCTTCTCATCAGCGCTCGATGAACCCAAAGTTTAATCTCGCTCTCGCACCAGCAGTCAGCGCGGCCAATTCCGTCGCTTCTCCCTTTTAGTACAGCGATAAAAGCGGATACCGATTTTCCGCAGGGAATCTCGGCCACGTGGCAGCACTGCCCTCAACCGAAGACGAACAACTCCAAACCAAAAATTTAAGGGACAATCGAAGACGGAGCTAATCAGTTTTGTGCTGCACGTGCTCACACGAGGTGCGAACAACCACCGGCCCGACGAGCAAATTTTACATTAACCGGATTCCATGGACATCTTCCTGCCTGTGACGTCGCAGTATTTAAGTTAACAAAACAGGAATATAAAAAAAACTGTGCAAATATCCTCGCTGCCGCATGATACGCTCGTATGTTCGCCGCAGAACATAATTCAGGATGAGTCATCATACTCGCTGAAATAACGCGCAGCAAAAGGAAAACAACGTTTAATAGACACGTGCAGCAACCGGTACCTCGGCTCTCGAAAAACAAAATAGCGAAAAGCTGGAAGTAATACGCGATTTGGTGCGCACTTTGATCCGCTGATTAAGCGGGCCGCGATTCAGTATAAAAAAAGAAAAAGCATTGCAATGTTGAAACACGTCTGCCGTCGTCCTGTTTCAAGGGCTACTTAACGATGTATCAACAGCAACTAGCAAAACTGTCGATTTTACTGTACATCTCCTTATATCACGGAGATAAGAGTGAACACTGCGCTTTGGAAAATTTTAAATCGGCGCATAATTCAAATCTACGGTCGTTTACAGAGACAGCGAAAACGCACAGCTTCCCATAATTTAGTACAATGAGGTTATGTCCGACGGATACACATTTGGCGAGCCCTCCATCGCAAAGTTCAAATTTTGTGACGGAGCCCTACGGTCACAAAGTTCAAACTTTTCCAGCGAAGCTATGCAAGCAGCGTTTTTTAACGATACAGTCCTATGCAGGCGCGCGAAGACAGAGGCAGTGGAATGACAGCCGTGCGCTCTGCACGTGCTCGCGAACGTGAATGAACAAACGAACAAAAAGAACACGCTGGAGCTGTAACGCGCAACAATTGCCGCCGTAACAATACCAGCACGTGGTCTTACCTTCATGCTGCGCAAAATCCTGCGTGCTGAGGCCATGTTCGATGCGGCTTCCTGGCTCGGCTTGGCGTTCCCTGCAGGCGGACACGCCGGACAACGTCCCCCAGTGGTCTACGGCGGGCGACTCTCCTGCACTGGTTGCCTCCGCCCACGTGGTGGCCGGCACCTAGCACCGTTGACGACTGCGAAGTCAAGCGGAGATAGCGATCAGCAGAAAAAGGAAAGTGGAATGCAGGAAGGGGAGGGTGACTAAGGGACAAGTATGCTGATGGCACGGGCTGCGAAAGAGGCGGCGTGGGGGGGATTTAGTTCAGTAGAAAAAAGGAAGGAGGGGTACTGAGCCATCAGGAGGGCAACGGCCCATGCCCTCTGTTTCTTCTCAGTCAAGGTCAACGGGCCCAGAGACTGCCTTCTGGAGGAGACGTATTCCTGGTGGCGTTTGCGAACGACCCCTTCACTCATGCCCTTTCGTGTTTTTTGTTGTTGTTCTTGTGGTTGTTGTTCTTGTGCTTAAACATGCGCAATACTTAGAAACGCACCTGCTGGCCATCTTTTTAAGAATGGGCACTCCAGCTGGCAGATGTTCTGGTGGTGTGGCACCTGAAATAGCACAGCAAAAAAAAAAAAAAAAAAACAGTCAGGGCCAAATGAATTAGCTGAAGTTGACGCACGGCGTTGACGCACGGAGAGGTCTTTAGAATTTGCAGAAAATTCGATTCCCGGCTACAGCGGCCGCTTTTTTTATTCCTCATGTAGGAACGTTCGTTTTGCGTGTTTTCGTTTCTCGAAGTGCATATGCGCTTCAGTTAAACCACGACCCGGTTGTGAGTTAAACACCGTGAACCTACATACGATGACTAACGACTCAAGAGACGGGAGCCAGGCAGGGAGATAGCACAGTAAAGATAGCAACATTGAGTGCCAACGGCAGCGGTCAGTGATGGTCCCACGATTTGAGCCTATTGCTATAGTGCCTAGAATCTGCCAGTATATTCTAGGCACTACTATTGCTTTCTTTTAGCCCCTGTCAGATAATCAGGTACTGATAAACATGTCATTCAAGGAGGCGAGTGGCGGTCGTGGGATTCGGACCTAAAATCGGTTCCCAGACAGCTTATCGAACGCCGTTTTATCGAAGCCTTGGCCATCTTAGGGATTACCGTTTCAGCGAATGCCGCTTTATCGAAACACCTACGTCCGTTTTATCGAAAGTGGTGTTGCTGCTTTCCCTGCGATTTTCATTGTTTATCTTGTTTGACTGGCCATTTCCAATAGCAGATCCGGACTGAATTCCAATGGCAGATCCAGAGCCCTTCCGGAGCAACCTTCCTGCTCCGTCTGGAGCAGACGCGTTCCAATGGCAGATCGGGAGCAACCGAATCCTGTTTCAATGACAGATCGGGAGCGCCGTCGCAGCCGAGATCGCTCCGAGGAGCAAGAAAAGTTGCTCCACCGAAATCGGCGGAGTCGGCCGGAACTCATTAGGGCGCTCACTTTTTTCGCATGACTTCGCCGCCGTCTGCGCTTCCGGTCAGTGCTCGCCTTCTCTGCCCCCTCCAGTAGTATATGCTAGGCACTATACATCCAGCGCACACGATTTCGGAAAGGGGCGACGCAAGGAATGCTGGGGATTTACTGTTCCCATCACGGTTCGGCACTTTGCTCCGGCGGGAGCGGCTGCGTTCCAAAGCGGCTGCTCTTCGCGGAGTCGGCACGTTCCGGATCTGCCATTGTAATTCAACATCACGACATGTGCACACAGTTTCACTCGATGTATTTCCTGCCGTTCGTTACAAATTACTTGCAAGGACCTGCCTTTACATGTTGACGCGTCCGTCCCACCTTTTCGTTCTTTCCGATCACCTTTTTGTTTTATCGAAAATTTTTTAATATATTTTGTGTTCATGGATAGCTAACGTGCGTGCATGTTTTTATTTTTTATATTACGAAATATTCTACTGTATTAGCAACCCTAACCCTGCGCGCAACGTTCCTTAGGTGTGTGTCGGAGTATTTAGGGTGGGTATCCACTCTCTCCAGCTCCTACAGGTGGCGCTGCGGAAAACGGCAATGGCGGATGAAAGAGTGATCGGGCCCCCGTAGCAACATGCACGCCAGCATCATTAGCAGACTAAAATGCCGCATTTTTTCCTGTGTGCCTATTAGGCAGAAGACCAGTGCGCACCACGAGCGGACGATATGTGCGTATTTCGGTGCTTTGCTTGGGTGTTGTAAAACCTAGTTGTGGCTTTGGGCAGTAAAACTGCTGAGGCGAGGCTCCCATTACATCGTATCATGCAAGCAAATGAACAGGTTAGCATTGTATTAAAATATATATAAGCCTACGTATTTACGCAAGCATGTAGCATACACTGGCGTGGGATATTGAGGCGCACTTGAAAATGCAAATATCGCAAAGGGCACGCAATATAGGAGGCGTGCAAAGCGGTCCAAGATGGCTGTCCTAAGGAGGATCGGGGGGTTCCCTCTACGGACCGCTGCTTATGTGCGCGTTGTAAGCAAAGGGGGTAGCTCTACTTTTTAACGTCGTTAGGAGGCGGGGTCACCAGGTTTTAACGGCTCTCTTTAACTTATATGTTACGCGCCAAATTAGGACTAAACCACGAACATTTCGGCGCACAAGCGAAGGTGAAGATGAGATATGGCAAAAGCCGCTCACGTCGCTTGCTGCGACGGTGAGGCTGCCAGCGCTCGATCTGTGACGCTACAAAGTTTCTTCCGGCAAATATCGCTGGTTCACTAGCCACCACCACAATTAGTAGAGTTCGCTCAATAGTGGTACGGACTTATCAGAGTACGCGAGCTTACTAGGCGTTTTATTAACGACTGCTTACTTGACAAATTTTGCCTGTATAAGGCCTTTTCATAGTAGAGCCGAGTCCACTTATAACGATACCTTTTCTAACAATATATCGGATATAACGATGAACAGCATAGGCACCGTCAACTTTTGTATTCTTTCTATCGTAAAAAACACTGCTTATTACAATGCTCCAGTGCCACGATATCGAATATAACGATTGAATCCGGTTATATTGTGCACCAAAAATGCAACAGCTAGTGAGGACTCTAATGACGCGGTTGCGCAGCCTACTCAGGTAGTGTCTTCGTAGGAGGCCCATTGCGTGACACAGTCCCTCGCGGCCTTTGTTTCCGCCGAAGACATTTACCTCAGCTAGGTGAAGCACCTATAGATGCTCTTGGAAAAGATTTGCGCTAGCTCCACATGCGGAAAACAAATGGGATCGACTGTGGCTTCTTTTCCGCGAATTAGTAGTAGTACGACCTTGCTGGCATGCGAATAAAATGTTTTGAGCTCTGTATCGTCTTTTTATTTCGCAACCAGCTTATAACAATTATCGGATATAACGATGGGATTTCCTAATCACTTGGATATTGTTATAAGTGGACTGGACTGTATACATACCGCTCGGTAGTACGTTGTGTCGCTCCGTGAAGAACACGCAAGTGAACGGCTGGCCAGCATGAATAGTAACAGTTTCCCACTAGGTCTGTTTTACCACCAGCAAAGGCAACGATATGAACGTTTCCAATCAAACTACCTAAGCGTGACGCTTTCGTTTTGGTCAAAACATTACCGAGCGGTCGATGCCGTGGCAGTCGCAATCGCAGTGCCCTTGCTAAAACCAATATTTTGATAAGACACACTATTAGCAGAGCGTTGGATGCTGCTTATAAAGAAAAAAACATTCAAAGCCAGGCAAAAAAGAAACCAGCCAAACAATTTCGTGGCTCCATATTGGAGCTGATTAAACGCTTGAAACTTCTATGCACAATGTTAACCTGCTAACCAGCTTGAGCTGCTTTCTTACTATTACCTAACGCTTTCTGCATTGCTAGAAGCGGCTTTCTGAAACAAGCAAATGCAAAGGAAGAAACACAACGCTCTTCGAACGTAAATCATTAATGTTGGTTCTAAACTAGCGCGCCTGGGCAAGCCTGTTGTCTGTGAAACGTGAGGTGATGGGCAAGGTGTACCCAATATGCCTGTAACTGTGTCATGTATGTTAAAGCAGCCATGAAGACAAAACGAAAGTTTGTTTTATTTGAAGGATTAGGTTTTCATGCTACCCCAAGCGCTTTCCCTGAAGTGAACGATGCTTTATTCACTGAGAAATGATGGCAATTTAAGCCCAAAAATTTTAAATCTCCCGCTAAATTGTACATTCGTGACGTGAACAATGGCGTAATATGAGCCGGTACATGAAACAGATACTTAGTATATCGACTCCATATAGCACCCACACGTGGGAATTATACAGGAACCGGAACTCGTGCCTTAACAGAGACGGCGGCCGTTTTAAAAATACTAGTAAAACCTAGTACACCCGCCGCCCTTGTCATGGAATCGCCTGATCCGGACAACAAAGCTCTCGCCAAGGAGCTCGGGCTTGCATTTAACAACCTCTGACCACTTGAACGCTCAGTGCTTTTAAGTGCACGAGCGGCAGGAGTTGTGGGATACACGGATGGACCGGAAAGCGACCATTCCGCGATTCCCACAACAGACGAACGCCCAGCCTTCGGAACCGCTGCCTCGTCAGTCCCGTCGCGACGAACGAATACAGACTGGTACGTATGTGCCGTATTTTATTACGGTTCGTAATAGTTCAATTTTAGTAGCAGTATCGCTTATGCCAGTTGTGCCCGTGTCGTGTATGGAAAGCCGTTCGCGCGAGCTCTCTGCTCCGACCAGAAAGATACGAGCGTCAATACGCGGTGTGTACGGCATTTTTTTTCCAAGCTCAGAGCACTTTGACGGCGATTTGACGAAGTCGGCGACGAGCGGCGGCATGTCCCAGGAGTAACGTAAGGGTCCCTGCCGTAATCACTTCCTCGGAAATGAAGCGAGCACACTCGTACTTCCTTTAGCTCTCTTTCTCCTCCGTTTGCAAAGTTCACAAAATGTAGCCACTTGCTTCACCTAGGTTCGCCATTGGGCAGTGCATGAAAGGAGATTTCTTCACCGGCGGGGATGTCGCACTCCCTCGATGATTTGCCCGTACTACATGGGCATTTCAGGACGCAGCAACGAAATTTCGTTGTAAAGTACTCGAACAAACTGAAGTTTTCAGTGTGTAAGGGTTGCAGGCGCCAGCGACGCTGCAAAGTCGAAAGCGTGGGAAGCGGCGGTTCCCTGAAGGGCGCCTGAAGGGCTTTATGGCAGCCAGCCTGTCAACAGCAGGCGGCCTTTGGATCATGCCGCCTGCGTGGAGACGAATTGTCTTGAGCCTCAGCTGGGCTGTGGCGTTGTTTTGAGCGGCGAGTCGCAAAGCACAGTACGAGCATAGGAAACCGCGGGTCGGATGCTCGATGAGCTTTTGAGTGGACGCGGTGGCGGTCGCTTCGGGGGCCGCCTGCGCGCGCGTTTAGCCAGAGGGACGGTTGTAAAACAAAGTGGCCCGACGCGCTTCTGATAACGGGGAGCAAGGGGCTGTCAACCGTGCTTTGACGGCGGCCGATTGGGGCGGTGGTTGGGTCTTTGTTGGCCCGCGCGCACACTAAGGAGGTGCGAAGATGTTTCGTTGGGAATGCGACGCCGCGGGGTCCGCGCGTCCCATATGGCTTCTGCCGAGAATCGCCCGTCAATGGCGGGGAGCATCGAGGGGGGCGCTGCGTTCGTTAAGAGAAACGGATACGGGTCACCCCGCGTTTGTGCATTCGGTCCAGCTTTGGACAAGGTGTTATACCCGTAAAGGGCAGGCGTGGGAACGGGAAACGCAAGCCGCGTGCTTAAAAGCTTGCCCCGGGCGCTTGCACGTGTTTCCCCGGGTGTCTGAGTGTTTGTCGTATTTGTTTGGTTTACTTTTGATCTCTTCCTTGTTTTTCGGGGGGGAGAGAGTGACCAGCGTTTGAGGGTTACGGGGGCGTTGCCTACCGCGGTTTAGGCCCGGATTTGGTGATACATCCAATCAGGTCGCCAGGGGGATACTGATTGGCCTGTGATCGGGGGTGGGGCCTAAGTAACCCATTAAAACCACGAGACACGAGGTCTCGGGGTCGAATCCTCAGGGTTTAATGTGCTATGCACGGCCGGCGTATTGCCGGGCTAGCCAGGTCAGGCTAGGGAGGATCCCACCACTTGGTAGCCTTAGGTCAGGGTCCGTCGCTGACGGGGGTGCCGCGTGCACAAAGTTGTAGCGGACTTAAGACTCTCATTTTATTTCTTACTCTGTCAACTCCAGTCTGTAAATATTCTGTATATATCTTCTGTGTAAATATACAGTTTTTGAAAACCCTCCATCAACCATCGTCGTCGTGCCATCAAGTGCCGCCACGATCAGGCACCAACGCAGATCATCGTCATCTTCAAGGAACAACATCGAACCTGGACATTTACTCAGTGGTTCTAACTGAAAACGAGCTTGTTACGACAGCAGCAAGCCAACACCATTCCGAAACTTCTGCGACGTGTGGCACTATCTCGTCGCTGCTTGCTGTTCCTTACTCCCCTCGTTTCTATTTTTACCTTTGCGGGTTGGCGATATGACGGCCAACCTCCTGTCAAGGGATTAAGATACCAAGCAAGGTCGCGTCTGTGCATGCTGGAACGGTACTTTGGCCCCGGAGAGCCTCGAACCCGAAAATTCGTCTGTGCGACGGCGAGATGTCCAGCTCGGCCGGCGGTAGTTTCGTACGGATTGGCGCACACGCTTGCGTGTTCGTTCGGAACTTCAACCGTTTATTCCACCATTCTTAGTGTCTAAAAGGAATGTGCAGTACGTTTAACAGGCATATAGCTCACTATGCAACTGGTAAGCCCTGCCTGACTTGCGTTTGCTTTTGCCGGCCTCCACCAATCGCAGAGCATTATCGTGTGACATCATAGGTTCTGTTGCAGGAAATGAGCTGGTGGGTCGCATGGTCATTCCCTTTTTTCCTAATTATGTAGCTTATTTGAGCGAAGTTTGCGTTAAAAGTGGTGTCAGTGTGGTTCTAAAGAGGCAATCTTCCGAATGAACCAAACTTGTGTTTTCTCTTCATGACTCTAAGTCTTGACCCCCGCCATTTTTTAGCCGCGTGGTTTGCACACGATCCCTACTCTCCCCATGTGGTCGCCTTATCTGCATCTTGAAGAAATGTCCTGCCAAGAACAGGGGGGAGGGAGGAGGAGGGGCGATGTCATGACTCATGGTGAGGCCACAAGCACTGATTGTGTTCTGCAGCCGCTTTCCCTGTTACCCCAAGTAGCCCCAGGCGAATGAAAACCCAGCAAGCGGACTTTCTCTTCACGTAGGGGGCGTCGCGCGGGCCAGACATCTGCGGCTATCATCTCCGAGTCTCCCTACTCTGGGACACTCCTTGGGAGCCACGACCAAAGCTAGCCTTTCGGCATAACCTTTTTTTTTTTTTTCAGACGGCGCTATTGTGCGGTACATCTGGAAGCATCTTATATCTCTCCTTCAGCGCCAAAAAAAGTGTTGAAATGGCAGAATAAGTGGAACCAAAAGCAAGGTGGAGGAAACATAGTCACAAGAACAGGAAGGAAGTATCTCTGGAAGCGCAGCTCTGACACAGGTGTACGGTGGCGACATCCCCATAGATTTCGCTGGAAAAAAAAGCGGGTGGGCTGAGCAAAAAAAAAAAAAGCAACAACAAAGGAATGGAAGCGTGTTGGCTGAAAACCCGTGACATGCTGAGGTGCAAAGAGGGGGCAAGAGATGAAAACGAGGAACTAACTTGGTAACCAACATTTTTCTCGTTAGTTCTAAGCAAAGCGTCGGACAAGGCTTTGTAATCTCGTAGCAGTTAAACTCCATGCCGACAAAAAATTTGGATTCCGGAAATCGGAGGATACTTTTGCTGGCTTTACTGTTGGATTTTTGACATTGGACCCACAAGACCAATAAGTGCCTTACTTATGTGCAGAAGACGCGGCAAAATACTTAGTATTATGTGCCGACACAAATGTGGAGTACAAAAAAATGATACCAGACTTATCACGGCATTCTAGCCTACCATGCCGTGATATGATGCGAATCATAGAAAGGACTAGAGAAAAAAGGTTATTTGTTGTAGCGGTTCCACTTGAGAAATGTTCAGAGCAGAAAATTTGCGGAGACAAACTTTGTGCGTCACATAAACATAAAAAGCGGCAGGAAATAAAAGGCAGCTACCATAAATACTGCACATTTCGGTACATAGTAATGACCCGCTTTGGAAACGAGCTTTCTTAATCACATAGTAGGGAGGAAATTAAAAAAAAAACACATTGCAAATTTTGTTAAACGAAACGGCTCAGAAAAACATTTTCGTTAAAACGTAAAACTACATTCAATAAAACGGTGTTCGATAAAGCAGCGTTCTATAAAGTGTCCGGACACGGTTCTAAGACAGTTTATCGAACGCTGTTTTTCGAATGCCGCTTTATCGACCCACGTCCATTTTATTGAAGGTGTGGTTTTGCTGTTCTTCCTGTCATTTTCAGTGTTAATTTTGTTTTACTGGCCATTGCACTAACCTAATCTGCGGGTACTTTCCTTCGCTATTGTCTCTGCCGTGCATTACTTGCAAGAACCTGCATTTCTATGCTGGCCCATCTTTCCCGCTATTTTGTTGTTCCCGAGCACCTTTTGTTTGATCAGTAATTTTGCAATTCTTGTGTTCATTTAGCTCTCAAGCGTGTTTGTTTCTATGTCTTATAGTGCAACCCTGACCCGGAGCGCAGTATGCCTTAGGTGTGCACCGGTGTATTTAGGTTGGTATTGCCAAACATATACGTTGCGCTACCGTTCACAATCACGTGATCCGGAGGGTTGTCCTCCCCCAGTTTTTCTGGTCACGTGGTTTGCACGTGATTCTACTCTGGCCATATGGTCGCCTTATTTGCGGTCTGGAAAAATATCTTGTGGGGCCCCGACAGAGGTGGTAAGGCCACAAGCTCTGGTTGTGCTCTGCAGCCGCTTCCCCCGCTACCTCGAGTTGCCCCAGGCAAATACTACGGTACCAAAGCTAGCCTTGCAGTAGAACGCATTATTCAGAGGTCACTATGGTGCGGTACATCTGGAACCATCGTAGTTCGCTCCTCCAGCGCCAAAAACGTGTTGAAATAGTTTACGGGCGCACGGCGGCGACAGCATCATTAATAGAAATTTCCCTGAAAAAAAGAATAAAACTAGAGGATGGAACCATGTGGGTTGAAACCCGTGACATTCTGGGATGCAAAGAGGGGGAGAAAAAATAAAAAAAAAAAAACAATGGATCAACCTGCAGTATACTGAAAACTTTGTAAACAACTTTTTTCGAGTTAGTTCCAATCAAGGCATTAAGAACAGTAGAACTAGGCCTTTAGAAATTAATCTCCATGCCAATAAAGAATTAGGAATGCAGAAATCGTAGGAGATTTTTGCTGGCTATCTAGTGGGATTTTTGAAATTCGACTCACAAGTGCCAAGAAGTGCGCCACTTATGTACAACATACGTGGCAAAATAATTCAAATTATAAGCCGACACAAAAGCGGAGTATAAAAAAGGTGCGAAGCAAAGCACGGCATTTTAGCCTTTACGCAACGATGCTGCGATAGGCTTCGGATCAAAGGAAGGACTGGAGAAAGAAGGAAATTTATTTTAGCAGTTCCACCTGCGAAATAAACAGAACAAAACATTTTTGGAGATGAGCTTTCCGGATCCCGTACAGAAACAAAAAGCACGCAGTAAATAAAATGCATGTACTATAATAATACAAATATCGGTATAATAAAGACCCGCTTTGGAAACGAGCTTTCCGAATTACGTAGCACGGAGGAACCTAAAAAAACGTACTGCAAATTTTGTTAAATGAAAAGGCTGACGAAAGAATTTTTGACAAAACGGCTTCGATAAAACGTCCGTCGACGAGACGGCGTTCGATAAAAAGGCATTCGATAAAATGGCTTCGATATAACGGGTTTTAAAATTCCCCCCCCCCCCCCCAAAACATTTTTTCCCTTTCAAAAAAGAAAAAAAAAAAATAAAAACCCCCCCAAAAAAATCCCCAAAAAAACAAAAAACCAAAAGGGCCCAGTTTAAAAAAAAAAACCTTAAAACCGGAAAAAGGGCTTTTTAAAAAAAAAACACCCGGAAAAACCTATAAAAAAAGCAACTAAACGAAAAGGAAAACATTTGGAAACGGGCCGGGTTTCCACTCCCCAAACCCCAAATTCCGGCAAAAAAACCCCTTTTTTTAAATTTCCCACAAAAACCCCCAAACACAAAAACAAAACGGTCAACGGCGGGGAAATTAAAATTTCCCGGGCCTTTCCCCCTGCTACCTAAACCTTAAATCCCGTCAAAACTCAGTTTTTTAAAAAAAGAAAAAAGCTTTTAACCCTTTTTTTTTCCCTTGCCCCCCCAAAAACAAACCCCGAAAAACCCTTTTCCAAAAATACCAAAATTCCCCTCTTCCCTGGGTTTTTCAAGAACCCCTTTACCCCAAGCAAAAATTTCTTTGTTTTTTTCCCAAAAACCTTTAAAAACCCGGGAAAACGCTTTAGTCATGACCAAACTTATACCCAAACAAGATTTTTTTTAAAAAAAAGCTTTTAAGGGGCGTTTATTAAAGTTCCAAAATTTGGTTCCATTGGGTTATTTGGAAAAAAACAGCAAAAAAGGCTGGACAGTGCCTTGGGTGGGGTTTTACCAAAAACCCTTAAAATTTGGTTTTAGAAGTTTAAACGGGGCAATTTTTTTAAGAAAAAAAAATCAAAAGACATTTTGGGAAAAAAAAAGTTTTTTTCCTTTTCCGGGTTTTTTGGGGGGTTTTCCCGGGAAATTTTAAAAATTTAAATTTTTGGGGAAATTTAAAGGGCCTTTTTTCCGTTTTGGGGAATCTTTTTTTTTTGGGGGTTTTAAAAAAAGGGGTTTTAAAAAGGGGGCGGGTTTTCCAAAAAATTAAGTATTTCATCGAACATCAGTCTACGTATGTGCATGCATCATGGTTCACGGAATATTCACGAGGACTGTGCAAGTGCCCAAAAACGCAAGTAAAGATTAATTTTTTCACACCTTTAGTGCATGAACAATACGTGACACTGGTGGTCATGCCATGAGTTGAGCAAAGGGATTGAGAATTCATTCCAAATCAAGAACTTCCCGAGCGAAGGGGGGCTGTTCTTTCCGAACATATATGATGGGCAGGAACAACGGGTTGACTTCACTGCGCAGCAGGCACAACGAGAAAAACTCCGCCGCCTGGCATTCTCACGAAAAGTAGCGTAAAAGCGACCACAAAAACTAAAAACCCATTGCGAAGTCTGCTGGAGCAGCGGGGATGTGGTTCGCTTGTGTCGGCTCGAACGTCAACGGGCGCTCGCCGAGAACGGCAGCGCCGTCGCCGCGCAAATCTACGGTTCGCGCAAAAGGAAGGTGGCTTTCATGGCGCTTACCTCTTTCTTGTTCGTGAGATACGCGCTCGCATTCTGTGTTACACATTGGCGCTGTTCCAGTAAGATAGTGGGAGATACGAATACGAACTGTCCCTTTACCGGCGCGGTGACTCCGGCGGCGGGAACTTCAGTTGTGCCGATGGATGCCGCTACGACGACGAACATGTCTGTCACTCGACATCCGCAAATCCGAATGGTGGCCCATGCCAGAGTCCCTCAATACTTTTCAAAAAGCATTGAAGGACTCTGCCCATGCTGAGCTTTATTGCAGTGCCCGCTCTAAAACGCCCGCTCCTGCGGTTTCGCGTCGCCGTCGTCTTCGTTGTAACCGATCGAACGAAGAGGACACCGAAAATGGACGAGATAGAGCGATCAGGAAAGCGGTCGATAAAAGTATGGCGAAAGTATGAGGGGGAGGGTGCTATACCGAGGCCGCGCGAGACATGCTCGGCAGCGGCGAAACCCGCTGTGAGATAACGCCAGAGTAAAGCGTGCCGTCATGAGCTCGCTGATGACGCGGTCACTTCCTGAGACACAGCAGCTATGCGTCATCATCGAGAACACTGCAGTTCGCACTGCGCTGAAACTTCGCATTAGGGAGTATCGTAATCGTCTGCAAATCTTTTTTGTCACAATATAATCAACATCAGCTGAAATTATTGGAGATTACCAACGGTTTTACGATTCATTTTGACAGAAAAAAAGCCTTAAAAGAGTACTGCCACGAAATTTTTGTGTTCAACGAGCCCACTCATCATAGAATGGCACATTAGATTGTTTAGCGCAGCAGAGATAATTACAGCTTCGTTTATTCGTGCCAGTTTCGGTTTCGGTGAAGTGAACACCGAGGCAGCCGCCATGACAGGGCGCACTTGACGTCACTGTTCTCGTCGCAAGTGACACCAGTCCCAAAAACTGTGACGGGATGCACAAGGTTGGAAAGCGTGCACCAACAGTAGCGCGGCCACCTCGATACGTCACGGGAGTCTTGACGTCGGCCGTTTGGGTCGAAGCGCAGATGACGTCATTAGTTTGCTCGATGGCGCGGAAGAGCTTTCTTGTGCGCGAAAGGATTAAAATTCATTTAAGATATGTTCTACTAAATGGTCATGGTTTAAACTTCCGAGAGGGTATCTCCATATACAATGGAAGCTTTTTACATAGTTATCTGAGCTTCAGAATTTCGTGTCAGTACTCCCTTTTAAAGTGAACAGGTCCATAGATAGGGCTTCGTTTGGGGAGGGGGGGGGGGGGGGGGGGGGGACTTTTTTATCAACGGGATCTGGGGCTCTCTCCCCCTCCGGGAGAAGCGCGCAGCTTTCGTCGCGTTGTCCGCGTTTGAGTTGAGAGGGAAAAAATTATGCGCGATTTTCATCGCGCGTAGTTTTGTGGAATTGTGAACAGATTTTCATAATTCTTGCGGGAGGAGATTTCTGGGACAATATACTTTATAAATGCATTACTAGTAGTCGATGGCAAGTGTTGCAGGGTCCCTTTAAGAGTAGGGCTGCTTCTACGAAAGGTGTCAAGGCAGCATGGACAACCTTTCGCCAGCCACACAAGCTCCAATGATAACAGGATGTGTCCTTGTTGTCGTGAAAAAGTGACACTGAACAGCGGCTGCAACGTGGAAAACATTAAGCGTGTTTTGTTTTAACACACAGCTGCTGGCCTCATGACCGTGTTCTGCTAGAGGCTTCTCATAGAATCCACCTGCCTGCGCAGCACGTGCTTTCGAGAAGTGCGCACCACGGTGTTAGGCACGTTTACGGTCGCATTGAATCAACACCAACAAGACGAGAAGAAAGGCCTCTTGTAAATTCCCACGTGGACTGCACTTTGCCGATGCGAGTGACCAGAGTAGAAGAGAACGGCAGCGCGCTGAGACGCGAATAGTGTGTGTCTGGTCCATCACGTGGAAGGGGTACAACGGTGTTCGCACTCAGTCAGTCTGTCTTCTCTACGAAGCGTTGATCGTATCCAAAGCTGCCTATGTCGGCTCAACATGTAGACGAGCGTGTACAATGATGTTCTCTTTGAGTGCGGGCCTGTGTGGAATATTTTGGAGCCTCTCGTTTGAACGATTTCCTCAATGACGATGCCGTCACTATACCAGCTGCGCAGCGCTTACGGCGCTGGCTTCGGTTTTCACGGAATTTGAGCGCGCATAAAGGAGCGGCAGTGACGCGGATGCCCCCTGAAACAGCCTTGCTTCTTTGATACAGGTTGGTATTGCCCATTCGCTACGCTGAGTTGAATGTCGAATGACGTGTTTCTGCAGCTCTCTCCCTGCCCTGTGTTCCTTATTAGGCTGTCTGTTGTACAGAGTGCAGTGAAGTAGTCAAAGTGTTATTGCTGTGTGGCGGCGGCTCAACCCTAGCCTCGGAATCATAGAAACGTCCGGTTCAGCCGATCGATGCTTCGCGACGTGACATCAGGTCAGGAAATGCTAAGAAATAGCATTCCTCGCAGCATAACTGGCCTAACAGCTGTTAAGCTGGCATTATTTCCGAAGGCCAGATACAACGCGCGGTGTTCCAAGTGTGCGTCTCGTGCGACAAAAGCTTTATTGGCCTACCTAAAAGACACAAGTCTTGGTCAGACCTTCTACATAGTTGAAAAAGTGTGTTCCGCTTTATCATTATAATCATTGTCGTCGCCGCATTCATCTGGCGTAGTAAGCCAGACAGCCTAGTTCGGCTGACATCGCCAGTTTCGTTCTCTCTTTCTTCCGATTTGCGAAAGGTGGCTGGTTGCTGCCAAATAATTTCGTGAGACTGAACTACGCACGTTCTCGCACCAATTCGAGGAGAGGTCCCGTGCGGACAGCATCGCATTTTATGCCTTGGCAGGAGGAGGCGGAGGAGGAAAACTGATATCAAATAAGAGCGCGGCGAGTGGAGTCCTCAGTCCAGGACCCCAGTGGAGCTTGCTGCCGCATTCGCCCTCTCGACGAGCCGAAGCTGACGATCACGCAAACGAAACGTGATCACAGGGGGAAGAGGTGACGTTTGTTTCGACCTCGCTAGACATTCCGACAACCGACGAAAGTGGATAAACGGCGCGCGGGTTAGGACACTCTGCAGCGAATAAATGCGGGCTAATTCTTGGTAAATCTTCCAGTCGTAATGTTGAAAGGGTCAATCTTTCGTACAAAATCCAATTAAAAGAGAAAGGTGCTTCGGCAAGCTAGCAATTCTCTAAAGCTGCCTGAAGCTCGCGTTTTAGCTTTCCTCGTGTTCTTTAAGCAGTGATTGGGCCAGTGACCGCGTAAGTGACAAAATGTAGTAGGCCGCTGAAAGGAGTATGAGGAGTAGCACTTTTATTCGGAGCGAAGGACCTGAACAAAAGATCGCAGAAAATAAAAGTGGGCGGCTGATGATTTTGTTCCTCCGACGCCGGTTCAGTAATTTGTCAGCGATTAACTGTGCCTCGAATGCAGAGTTTTATGGGGGAGGGTTAAAGGAGAATTTGCAAGGTATCCAGGGTTGTCTAGTAAAAAATGGCGCAGCTTGCACTAATGGTGCAAAGCTGGAGAAACATCACAGTTGGCGGCCCGTTTACCTTCATCGGAGTCCCGGCTGTTTCACTTCGCATGGATTTCCGAACTTGCCGCTAAAAGTTCTCCATGACCGGCAGGCCCGGATCGTTTCGTTCGCAGGCTTTCACGTCTCTCCCAAAGTGGACCGCGTTTGCGCGCTCTAGAACCTGCGGCAACCGTTTTCGCGAACTCGGCGTCTGTAGCGCGAGCTGTCCTGTGTTCCCGACTTCAGGCACGGACGCACGTGAACTGTTTTCTTGGTATCTTTTGCGAGCTCCTCACGTGGCGCAGGCACATGCGCAAGCCTGGAGGACGCCGGGCGCTCGGTATTTTTTCTTGGTACTTTTTTTCCGAACGCGAAGCTCAAGCTTCAACAGCTTCGCTGTTAAAAATATTCGGGAGGACTGCGCAAAACTCGGGACGACGTTGCAAGTAAGACAGTGTAAACGCTTAAATAACCTGATAAGAAATAGCACCCAAGTATGGAAACCATGAGCTGCTGTACCACAAATTCTTTTAATTGTAATTACGAAAACCTCAACAAAAACCATTTTTGTTTGGCTACTAAGGGGTGTAGGCCCGTTCGTCACATGGCGTTTCGTCATAAACCGGTTGGTAATAGGGCGTTTGGTCACATAGGTTCTTTCTTCAGAGGCCCGTTTGTCGCTTGCGAAAGTTCGTCACAGGAACGGCAAAACAAAATTTGCGGTGTTTACTTTTTAGACGTAAGCGGTAATAAGGCATCACTCATTATCGTTTGTACACGTTGCGTAATGGTTGCTGACTAAGAAAGTGCAATTATAAATAATTTGCACCCGTGGTTCTCGTAAACCACGTGGTCCTCCCAATCCTTTTTTAGCAGCATGTGGAGTTAAGAAGTTTTGTACTGTACTTTTCCCTACCGATGTGACACATTTCTTTTGGAAGTAGTAAGAGAAGAAAGAGAGAGGGCGTTAAACCAAATTATCAATTTCAGCCACCACTTTCGAAAAAAACAAAAGGAAAGGTTAGCCCACGAACTGTAAAGGGTCAACCTCCCCCCCCCCCCCCCCCTTCTCGACATCCGCCAAAAATTAAACTTCCAGACGAAATTTCCATGATTGAGAAGGTCGGTGCAACCACTTTCCCCATTACGGACCACTTAGAACCATATGCCTCTTTGACCAGTTTTCGCACGACGAATGTGCTGTGACGAGTGGGCATGTTCCCATGGGGGGTGCCCAAACCGGCCGCAATATTAAAAAGGGGGGCGCGGGTTCTTCTTTGTGTTCCGTCTTCCTAGAACTTCATTAGGCTACGTCTCTGCCTGAACTTTCTGTGTAGGGTTGTTGAAGTCGTATCTACGTTCTTGATCAACCCATGCCACCCTACTTGCCCACTCTGGCTTGCACTCTTTGCTTTCCATATGTACGGCCGAAAAGAGAGAGAGAAAAAAGAAAACATATGTGCCTCGCTTCTCTCGTTTTAGTCGAACCATCCTACCTACTTCATTGAGAGCCACATGAGTTTAAAAAACGAAAAAAAAACAACACGTGGACATTCGTTCTGTGCACCTATGGCAACCTTTCCCATTTGTCGAACCGGCCTATGCGAATGATCCTATGTGACCAAACAGCCTATTACGAACCGGCCTATGACGAAACGCCATGTGACGAACGGGCCGTATCCCGGTTACTATGCAATTCATTTTCAGTCTGTTAGCAGGACTATCAGATACGTGATTAAAAAGATAGCTTATTTATATACCAAGTGTTTTTCCACTGCCAACGGCAACTGATTTTAGATGTTGCGGTGTGGCGCTGTATTCTCCACTGCAGTAGCATATAGAAAAAAAAAATTCCAAGGAAAAAGTGCTGAAGAAGAGATGTCGTTTGTAAACCTAGATACAAAAATTACGATTACCTAAATCTCGAATGCAAGCTTCTCTAAAAGTAGAAGACACAAATTACAAAATTTCGCTGCTTCGAACAAAAAAAATCATTACTTCGATGACTTCGACGCAAATACACCAAATATTTCTTCTGTGATTATATAAGTTGTCTTTACATGACTTTAAAACCCCCATTTTAGACCATACTAGAGTAGCTGCAGTATCTTCCTCAATCATCGATCATAATCGGTGTAATTTTTGACTGAACTCTATAGGCCGGCGTCAGTACAGAAAACATTGCTGACCACTATCATAGCTAGATCCGCTGTCTCCCCTAACACTCACCCTCCGAACGTTGAACCTACTACGCACAATGAACAACTATGACACAGTAAATAGCAAAAAAAATCTTAGTCAAGAGAACACCTTCGACCAACGTTTCAATGCCCATTCGATGAATTTAAATATAAACGGTTGTCTGCTTCTTAACGATCAGGCCGTATTCCGACGCACTACCAGTTTCGTAAGGCATTGCACCCCTCAAAGCCCATTTGTTGTTGGATGACATGAACATGCCTAATACGAATACAAAGAGGCTTCTGGCTTATTAGTACAATGAAGCATAGCCAATGGACGAAACAATGAAACAGTGGGGGTACGGACGATTCGTCTAAAGACAATTCGTAATAGGGCAATTCGTAGCAGGGCAATTCGTCATGGGGCTACTCGTCGCTTGGGCATCTAGTGGCTCAGAAAAAAAACTTTTTTGTTAGATTTCCAGGCTTACAGCATAACGAAATTCGGGAAATAGGGGCATGGCACGTGCTTGCATAAAAGATAAAGCTCAGAAGCCTTCCCAGAAGGCTTCCGAATTCAGGTTTCCCAGAAGGCTTCTGAATTCACCCTGAAGCTGACAGTGCAACGGAGGCTGCGCGTTCGCCGGACCAATCTTATCATTCAAGGCCGAAAGTTGAATGGAGCTTCCAGAACGAACTTGTGCGATAAAGTTCACCAGCGAAATACTATAAAATAACTATATAGTATAAAAAAAGAGAGACCTGCAAAGCAAATATCGTGACTGACGTCTCGAAGCTACGCGTTGTTAGAGTCTCAAATGACCACAGCCATGCTCCAGACCCAACTGAGGTTAGCTGCCTGAAAATTCGTTTAGAAATGAAGGCGAGCGCCGGTGAAAACGCATGAATATTCGTTACTGTGTTTTGTTGTGAGGGTAATTTCTATTGGATAGTCATCGCATACCGCCTTTTTAGTTGGAGGACGGGCGTCAGTACAGCAGATTCAATTCTGGACGCGGCAGCAAAGATCACGGACAGCACCGCATCCCAGCTGCCCTCTACCAACGCTTCGACGAACAGTTAGAAGGCAAAGGCAACGTGCAACATTTGTCTACGATGTTGTGTATGCCTAGGTCTTTGTTGTTTTGCGTAGTCTTAGAATGAATCACTACCAACTAGTCCAGTTCACAGCACTCCCAAACACACACGAAACTTCTAATAGGGTGACGAATTGTCATCTTGACGAATTGCCCTATTACGAATTGCCCTATGCGACGAATTGCCCTACTACGAGTTGACCTGCTACGAATCGCCTTTCGACGAAATTTCCTACAGCCGAAACAGTGAACCAACAAGCTCAACAAGTTTCGTTAAGCATAGCAAGGCCAATGATTATCACAAAGGATACATGGCTTTGTGTAACTTGTCGTTCTCGCTGGTGCGCAAACATATAAGAATGGACATTTGGACAAAATTTACTACACAACATCAACTCAATGTAAATCTGGCGCATTGTAAACTTGGTTTGTACAGGCCTGCCAGAGGTTTGGCGCACTGCAGGATTTGGGTGTCATAAGCTGCGATCGCGCTACTTTTGCAGCAAAGTCTAGCACTTTTATTATTAAAATTATTGCCTCACCAACTCTCTATAGGGCGAACTAGCCACTATGCCGCCTTCGCCGTTTGTGAACAAACAGCTTTTAAATAAAAGACATGGCAACAAAAATAGCCGCCATTACTACACAGAAGCCACCGAGAAAACATTGGGCCCATCTCCCCGCGAGGGGGACTCGAGTAAATGCGTCGCATAGGGGGTGGGTGTATTGCGTTAACGTTTAGTGTTTGGGGAGTTGGTGGTAGTGAATGCGTTGTATCAGCAGCTTCTTGACGCAGTTTCAATGAGTCAAGGATATAAGGCGCGCTCGTAGCCTCCCATTCTGTGTCGGCTTTGTGGCGCAGTGGGTAGAGCACCATGTACATTGCGTTCCGCCCGCAGGGTCGAGGGATCGAAACCAGGCGCCGGATAGTATTTTTTTTATATAGTGTAGGGGGAGGGGTGCGGACTACGACTACGGACGTCAACGCGGGTGACATCGTGAGTTACTGGAATGCTCTGCATTTAAAATTCTCGGTTAATATAGTAATAATAACACAAATAAATTTTGTTTTCCATCTAAAGTTTATGGAGGAAGCTGCGGATAAAAGCGGCGCCGAAGAGCAGCTTGAAATGAGCCCGCAGCTGCATCTACAACGCGGAGAGTCCTTTTTCGGTAAGAGCGGCTCCGGTCTTTTCGGTACAGGACGTTTCGGGACACGGGCGTTTCGGTACAAAGACGAATTTCGGCAAGCGCTTTAGGCCACGGGCGTTGTTTACGGGGTGGTTACAAACACGCAATTCGTACCTATTTATTGCAGATGTTCTCGTTCGAAACTCTGCGTTACTTTAGGCCAGCAGTTGCTCATGCCGCTTGGCCAAAAAAAAAATCCTCTGTTGATTTGTTAAATATTACCTGCGATATTTGTAGCATTTAGACAACCTACAAGTGTTCATTATTTTGTTTCTTGGCGACTTATTATCACCAGAATTTTACACAACAAATCAGTGACACTGTCATCGTGTTTTTTCACTCGTTTTTTCACGACTTATTATCACCTGTTTTGTTTTTCGAAAATCAGTGAGAGTAACTATTTTCTTTTTGCACTTTGCGGAGTCCCTACGACAACGGCTGCGGAAATGAGTCCCACCGCACGCGGAAAGGAACCTGCGCCTTTATAACGTAATGACGAAGAAGTTGCAATTTTTTTGTGCGATTCCGCATTTGTGTGCGTTGCTTTCTTCTGATAACGCAAGTACTTGAGGCGTTATTAGCTATGCATTACGAAAGGCACCTTTTGTAACTTGCCACACGCTTTCGTCCCGACTTATTCGTACTTAGCATGGACTGCGGCGGGTTTATTGTGTTTGTGAATCAAAAGTTGGAAATGCTGTGTAATGACGTTGAAAGCTCTCTTCAATGTTTTCTGCAGCATACATACATTTAGTCATCATGCAGATCAATAATTAATTCACGTTGATGTCCTTTAGCGTCATTAATATACTGGCCCACCCGAGCATCGCTGGGTACTACCGTTAGTTTCTTGTGCACGGCTGACAGGCTTTAATTTGCCTCTGTCCTTCCTTGTGTTTTGCGCCGTTCGTGTCGACGCGGGAGTAGTTCGAAGTCCTCGAGGTACAAGGCCTTCCACCTTAGAAAGGCAAAGACAAGCTCATTTGCAGGCATTGTGCTCTCGCAGGCGCCGAAAGCAATTGAACAAGCGGACGATCAACCCGGAGCACCCAGACAACTTTCTGCGACGAGGGACTTCAAGTTGACAGCGTTTATCAACAACACGAGCCAACCTCAACAATAGGCCTGCCTGAATCGCTGTAAAAAGGCGACGCAGCCATTGCTGGACTATTAGCGGCAGAAGTTATATGTGTCAGCACAAGCAAATCTGCGCTCATTGTGCTCTCGCAAGCGCAGACAGAATTTGAGCGGGCGGACGTTCAACCTCGGGTGCCCAGCAAGCCAACATTCTGCGACAAAGAACTTCGAGTTGCGCGAGCAATATCAGCTACACGTGTCAACCACCGTCGCCGGCGATATCAAGGAACCTCCCGGCATCGCTGTAAGAAAAGCGACGCAGCCAGTGCTGGACTATTGGGCATCGGCAGCGGCCGCAGCAGCAACGTGCCAGGACAAGCTAATCCGCGCTCTCTAGCAGGTTAGTCTAATTTTTTTAGAAAGATTTTGACCAGCTAAGCAAACTATGCTTCTGCTACTGCTACCTTGTTTTTTGTGATTAGTCACCACCCAGTCTCGACGGAGATTATATTCGCAATATTTTGTCATGCCCAGTGCAAGTGTCCTCGTTGGGAGGTTCAGTGTGAGGATGACGAAGGTTTGCTGTGTGCGTGATGGAGCCGTAACTTCCTCGTCGGAAAACGCTCCAAGATAGCAGAAAGCACTTATAAGTAAAAAAATCTGCAGAGATTCAGAAAATTGTCTTCTAATGCGTAGCATTCTTATGCCACATGTCGAGAGTGTGAGTTTATTACATCTTAATATGGCTATGGGTACCAAAAGACGTTGGAATAAATATATATATATATATATATATATATATATATATATATATATATATATATATATAATATATATTATATATATATATATATATATATTACTATATATATATATATATATATATATATATGTGAGGCCGCGTGTTAAGCAGGCGGGCGTGTGGCTCGCGGAGGATGATCAACGACAAGTGACGCCATGGGTTCAGCACATGTTAAAAAACATTATCTTTGGCGGACACACAAACGCTAGAGAAACGCACTAGGAACGATAACGGAAACACAATGCAGCACACTCCCAACGCGGACGCGAAAAGAAACTAACACAAGTCCGAAGTAAAGTTCGAGCGGAGGGGAAAACAAAGGAGGCGATACGCTCACGTCTAGTCTATTCGTCGCTGGGCGGAATGACGTCGTAGTACGTGTTTAGCGCTCCCCGTGTACGGTGCGGTGGTCCGGAGACGTGGCAGTACACTTTCTCGGTGCGCCTTTAAAGACTCAGAGGCCCCAGGTCGGAACGCCGATGCCCGCGCTCGTGCCTGGCCACTCTAGGTCTCGCCCCGAACCTCGGCCCGGATCACGCCTCGGGATCTCGCCAGCGGGAACAGGCACCCCTCGTTGCAGCAGAGGAGTCCCGGAACAGCTCCCGGGACGATTCTCGGAGCACTGCGCGCGAACGCTTCTGGCCTGCCCTCGAACCGCCTCCCGAGAGGGAAACCTTGCGCTGTCCCGTCCGCGGTCACTGCCGGCACACTCCCTTCTCGTGCTCTCCGTTCGTCGTCTTCCTCTCTTTCACCGCCGTCTCCTGGCGCCTCTCCGGCCCGGGGACGTCAATCATCACAATATATATATATATATATATATATATATATATATATATATATATATATATATATATCTAAGTAAAGAGTCGGATGGATACACAGCAAGAACAATAACAAACAATGTTTGTTATTGTTCTTGCTGTGTATCCGACTCTTTACTCATACTATTTCTGCGCGCTTTGTGAGTTTATCTTTCTCTAGATTTATATATATATATATATATATATATATATATATATATATATACGTTTTCTTTTGTGTCTTTTCGCCGCTTATGTAAATACGTACCACTATAGCGACGAAGTGCTTTTACTTCGCTAGTAATCGATTTTTTGTGCCGGAAAAGCAAGGGGTATCGCAGAGTTGGCCAATGTAAGCTAGTTTTATGCGTATTTCCAACGTTTCTTCGAATACTTTTTTTATACGTAGCTTTTGGAGGAAGATGTATATAAGATGCGTATTTGTGATTTTGTGAGATCATTTTTGTGAAAATTGTACTTTTGTTACTTTTCTTATTTTAGGGGTGAAGCTCCTTAAGGCGTGGGTCTGTCCATCCTCGACCTATGTATGTAGCCACCTCTAGTTTAGTTCTTGGATTGTTTACTAGATGGCGGTACTTGTATATGATGAAAAGATGCGCTTGGATTGTTTACTAGATGGCGTGGCTACCTCTAGTTTAGCTCTTGGATTGTTTACTAGATGGCGGGGAGCGTTGTAATAAAATCCCTTCGCTGTTGGCGCGCGCTCGGAGTCGCCCGATGGATAAGGCTGCAGATGTGCGAGCCCGCGAGGCAGAAGCGCTCCGTGAAGCTGCGCGACGCCGCCGTCAAGATCCTGCCGTACGAGAGCGGGAGGCCGAAGCGTGTCGTCTGGCTGCGCGACGACGCCGCCAAGATCCCAGCGTTCGAGAACGAGAGGCCCAAGCGTCACGGCAACGGCGCGAGGACCCTGCCGTACGCGAAGCGGCACGGCTGCGGCGCGAAGAGGATCTCCAGAACGTCAGAGAACGGGAAGCGGCGAGAAAGCGCGCGTATCGGCAGGCAGACCCCGATGAAGTGAGAGCTCGTGAGGCGTCTGCAAAACGCATCAGGCGAGCTCAGCCCCAAGGTGCCGACGCGCGGTTTAAGCGAGACTTTCTAGACGTTACGTTCGGACACAGATGTAGTGGGCGAACTTTCACTGAAGAGTCACGGTTTTACCGATGATTTCCCCTCAGGAGCTTCGCCCACTCATCATCATTCACCCCGTGGATATGCTGTGATTTTTTTTCTTGTTTTTTTATTCTGCTCGACCAATTTCCTTTAATTTACGCTATTATAACGATTACAGGTGTTTTTTCGCAAAATCTGCATTTTTGTGGGAATTCAGGGCGTTACATGGTTTCTCGCAATTTTTTGTGCGTATTTCGAACGTATTTTGACGGGCTTTTTTTTCATTCTTGGGTTTTTGGGGAGATGTATGAGATGGATATTTTGTTGTCAAGCCATTCTTGTGGAATTATTATTCCCTCTATTTTTTTGTTTTCAGTCATTTTTGACCAATTATCTCCATTTACGCTATATAACTATTACGAGTGTTTTTTTTTTTGCCATATCTGGCATTTTGTGGAAATGCAGGGCGTTACACGAATTTTTGCCATTTATTTATTTGTATTTTGAAAGTTCTTTTGCGGACATTTTTTTAGATGCACACTTTTGATTTTGTCACACAACTTTTGTGAAAATATTGTTTTTTATATTTTTCTTGTTTCTTTTTTTATTGTGTTCGACCAATTATCTGCATTTACGCTATAATAACGATTCGAGATGTTACTTCCGCCAAATCCGCATTTTTGTGAAAATGCAGGTCGTTACGCCGTCCTGGCTGCGCGGGTACTCGGCAAAGAGGGCTGCGCATTGAGAGGAAGCATTGTGAAACTCATGGCAGTGCCAAAAATGCAAAGGAAGGAAGTGAAAAGGCGCTCAGGGCGGTAAACTAAATAACGATGTCAACGCAGCGAGCTTAGTGCTAGCTGCCAAGAGAAGCCTTGAAAGCCAAACAAGGCTCAAAAACACCCTAGAAAATATCGATAAGTTCATGCAGGTGATGTCCAGCCGCAGTATGACTAAAGTGTTGAACATATTGGTAGATATATAGGACAACGAGGTGAGATTTGAAACGCAGGGGTCAGGCCGCGTATTTGCAAACGCTTCGCGGCACAGAGCACCCAGGTGACATGTCTGTTCGCGCGATGCAGAACGGTAATTAAACGTCGTCATTGGCTGCGCCCCAATCCTAAAGCGGCCTAAGACGTACCAAATCACTATTATTAACAATAACAACACGCAGATTTGAGATTAGAAAAAAAAGGAAGGAAGGAATAGTACAGGAAAGGCAGGGAGGTTAACCAGAATACTGTCCGGTTGGCTACCCTACTCGGGGGGGAGGGGATACGGGAAATGAAAGGGAAAGAAAGGACAGCGGTACATATTAAAGGAGAAAATGAGAGAAAGAAAAGTAGAAAAAACACAAGGCGTGACCAGGCAACTATAAAGGCGGTACAAACAACGCACACAACCAGAAAATGCACAAAACTAATACGGTCCACTGATAACATGGGCGAACTAAGGGCACTGCACTATAGTAATGTCCCTACAATCGTTCAGACAGGCCCGTGTCCTTCAAAAAGAGCAGTAGGGCTTTTATAGCCTTTTCGGCCTGTGTCGGACAGCGCCTATGGCACAAAATTGTCTGCGCTGTAAAGGGGAGGTCGTCGAGTCGGCGAAGTGTGGTGGAGAGCTGTTGCCTCGGCGTTACGAAGCGGTCACAATGGCACAGAAGGTGTTCAATCGTCTCGTCGGTGGCGCACGCATCACAAGCAGGGCTGTTGGCCATTCCAATGGTGTAGGAGTAAGCACCGGTGAAGGCAACACCTAGCCACAGGCGACAAAGTAAGGTGACGTCCGAGCGTGGCACGTTATTAGGTAGGTGGCGCTGCAAATCTGGGTCGAGCGAGTAAAGACGAGCGTTAGAGAACTCGGGTGTATTCCACTTAGCGAGAGTGACTTCCCGGGCAATGGACCGCAGCGACCTTGCAGCATCAGTGCGTGATAGAGGGATGTGGGTCAATCTTGCACTTGTGTGGGCGCCATGAGCCGCTCTATCCGCCTGTTCGTTCCCAGTAATGCCGCAGTGGCTTGGGAGCCACTGGAAAACGATATCATGTCTATGCCTGACTAATGTGTCATATAAGCACCGGATTTCAGCCACAAGTTGTTCGTATGGGCCGCGGCGGAGGGCAGATTGGAATGCACTGAAGAGCGGACCTCGAGTCGCATAGCACAACCCATTTTTCTGGCGATTCCCTGCTGGATGAGTAGAAGGGCCTCCCGAATAGCTGCCAATTCAGAAGCGGTTGACGTCGTCGAGTTTGAAAGCTTAAAATAAATTTCGGTCGACTTCTGTGGTATCAAAACAGCGCCGGCAGAACTGGACGTGGTGACCGACCCATCCGTGTAGACATGGACCCGGTCTCTGTATGCCTCATGTAGAAAGAGTAGGGAGAGCTGTTGAAGACCGCTAGGTGGAAGGTCCGCTTTCTTTTTTATTCCCGGGATGTTTAAGTGCAGTTGTGGCTGTGACAGGCACCAAAGTGGCGACGAGGGCCGAGACGGAGGTGTATAGCTCGATGGCAAGCTCCCACTGTGAGCGGCAACCACCTTACAAAAAGATGCCTGCGGTCGTGTTGCAGGCAGGGATGCAAGGTGGTGATGGGGCAACCGGGTGAGTTGCCTAATGTGTGCCCTCAGTGTCTCCACTGTCATGTGGGTTGTGATCGGGTGATCCCTTGCAACGCAAATTGTGGCCACAGTTGAGGCGCAACGCGGGAGACCGAGACATGTACGAAGACCCTGGGCCTGTATGGCCTGAATTGCCTGTAGGTTGGTTTTACATGTGTTGGTTAATACAGGCAGGCTGTAACGCAAAACACCGAGAAACAGGGCATCGTACAGGCGTAACATTGAGTGCACGGAGACCCCCCACGTCTTTCCGGCCAGAAACTTGAATAGCTGGACCACTGCAGTTAGCCTTTTTTTCAGGTATGAAACTTGAGGAGTCCATGATAAATCCCGGTCCACGATAACTCCCAGAAAAACGGTGACTTTTGACGTAAGGAATATGTTGTCCATTTAAAGAAATCTTATACTGCGACATTTTTTTGCGGGTGAAAGCAACCAGTGCACATTTCTCCGGAGATATTTCCAGGCCTTTTCGACGCAGGAACAAAGATGTTAGCGTTGCGGCTTTCTGAAGTCGGGCGCGAATCTGAGGGCGTGAAACTCCTGATGCCCAAATGCAGATGTCATCAGCATAGATAGAGAGGTGGACGTTGGTTGGTAATGCGGTAGTGAGTCCTATCAACGTGAGGTTAAACAATGTAGGGCTAAGCACACTTCCTTGCGGGACTCCACGAGAAACAAAGTGCTGTGATGTTGGGCCATCTGAAGTCTCAACGAAAAAATATCTTCCTGATAGGAAGCTTTGGATCCATCTAAATGTCCGTTCCACCGACTCCTGCATCTTGTAGGCCGCCCAGAACGGCGTCATGTATTACGTTATCGTACGCTCCTTTTATGTCTAGAAACAAAGCGGCTGTCAAACGTTTGAGTGATTTGTTGTGCTCTACCGATGTGATAAGGTCAATTACGTTGTCGATGGATGAACGTCCGCGTCGGAATCCAGCCATAGCATGGGGGTAAATTTTACGGTGCTCAAGGTACCATTCCAAACGACCTAAAACCATCCTTTCCATTATTTTCCAATGCAGCTTGCAAGGGCTATAGGACGATATGATGCCGGGTCAAGGGGAGACTTGCCTGCTTTAAGAACTGGGACCAGGCGGTTAGCCTTCCAATCCTCAGGGACCAAACCATCTTGCCATGACTGGTTCAGCCGATACAAAAGAGTGTGACGGGCTTCTTGGCCGAGGTGACGCAGGGCGGCGTACGTCACTCCGTCTGGTCCTGGTGAAGATCTACTTCGGCACAGATGTAACGCCGCATCGAGCTCTTCCATTGAAAATGGGACGTCCATGCAGGAGTCGCGTGATACGGGGACGACGCGTATGTCCGCTTGGCTGGTCGAAGCTGGACCATTGGCGATTCTTAAGCAAAAGTCCTCCGCTACGTCGACCTCTCGGCGTTTCTGATGAAGCGCCAAAGCACTGAAAGGCCGACGTTGCTGTGTTGTTGTTCGAAGGCCCCTGACAGTGTTCCAGATGTTAGATAGAGGTTTCCGAGGATCTAGTTTCTCGCAGAACGATTTCCAGCGCTGTGCTTGTACTTGTACGATGCGACGTTGAATTTTTTTCTGTGTACGTCGGGCCTCCCGAAGGTCATGAATAGACTTAGTGCGCCTGTATCTTCGTTCTGCACGACGACGAATAGCTCTGAGATGTTCTAGCACTTCGTCAAATTCTGTAAGCTTGGGATGCACCCGGAAAGAACGCATGGAATCTTGCGCAGTGGTGGTTACGGCACTTTCAAAAGTCGAGGAGAGCCCTTCGCAGCAGAGATCTTCCATGCGAGATTTAAACCTCTTCCAGTCTATTCGTCGAATGGTTTTCCCAGGAAGAAAACCATCAAAGCCCTCGATCCTCAGGTATGTTGGAAGGTGGTCACTTCCACGGGTTTCCATGTCTGTGAACCATTGAATGCTGTCAATGAGACTTCTCGAGACAAAAGCCAAATCCAGACAGCTACTATACGTCGTACCGCGAAGAAATGTTGGGCTGCCATCGTTGACACCGCAAAGCTCATGACGGGACGCCAGTGAAACCAGTTTTCGACCTCTTGGATCATTTCTGCGGCTTCCCCAGAGCATATGGTGGGCATTAAAGTCCCCCATAAGGACCCAAGGACCAGGGGTGTCTCTGATGATTTTGTCTAATCTGCTGGAATCGAAGCGACCTGAAGGAGATAAATAAACTCCTATGAGTGTGAACGAGACACTTTTCCTCTTCACTGTGAGGCAAATGTATTGGTTGCTGTCATGAGGTTCCACAGAATGGAGGTTATATGTTAGTTCCCGTCGGACGAACACCAGAACTTTACTAGAAGCATCACTAGTTGGTGACGCAAATGCTTCATATCCAGAGAGCCTGAACGCGTCCGTGGCGTTCGGTTCGCAAATGACGATGATGGGGAAATTGTTTATAAACACAAACTGTTTAAAGTCCGAAAAACGGGGCTTGAGGCCTCTTGCATTCCATTGGAGTATAGTGGCGCGTTTGACTTCATCCCGAAAGGATCTTGAATTAGAGGCCATGATGCTCCGAAGGGGCATTAAACTGTGGTAGGAGCGTCGCAGTAAACCCCAAAATGACAGGTTCCAGGTTCAGCATGGTCTCCAGAATGGTTTTGAAGAAGCTTGGTGTCATGGAAGCAAGGTGGGACCGGAGGGCTGTAAAAAGGGCTCGTACAACTTTTGAATAGTCGTCTACCTTGACTTCCCTTGAAGGGGCACGACGCTCCCTCAAGACGTTGGCGTACTGATCGCGTCCGCGTGGAACTGTAGGAGTGGTGCAGGAATCTTGTGGCTCTGGTTGTGCAGCGCTGGTGCTAGGTTCCGTGCTTTTTGTCGCCTTTAAGGACTCCTGTGGAAGCAGGACCGGAAAACTGTCACTGTCTGGTGGCGGTGGAGGTGATTTGGGTCCCTCAATGAAAGCCTTCCTCCTGTGTAGTGCGCTAACGCGAAACGGGCACCCGCTGAAACTTGCAGGGTGATCGCCGCCGCAGTTGGCGCAGGCAAAGTTTTCCTTGCATTGCTGAAAGTCATGCGGGCCACCACACCGTTTGCAGCGTTGCTCTCCTTTGCAGAATTTCGCGACGTGCCCAAAGCGTTGACACTTGAAGCAACGTGGAGGGGTATCCGTGTAATCGGCCGTTGCGTGCCTTGTAAACCCGAGGTTAATCACGTTCGGCCGTTCAGTGTTTGGAGCGAACGACAACACTACGGCATCAGATGGGGTCGTTTTCCAGTTATCTCCCGAGGAGCTAGTCCGACGCATAATCCTTCTCACATGCAGTACCCCTTGAGGCTTGAGATAGCTCAAAAGGTCCTCCTCCGTGTACCACTTGGGCACACCTTTGATGATGCACGTGTTCTTCACGTACGAGTGAGGTAGGCGGGCAGACACTGTAATTCCACTGATTCGGTCACATCGCAGCAAAGCATTCACATCGTTCTCCGTGGCTACGTCAAGAAGCAGGGCACCTTGAGCAGTGAATCTACTCCGAATCGGAGCCTTTCCCAGGAGAGATTGAAACTCTGAGAACAGGGTGATGGGGTTCACCTTCCTGAGGTCGTGGTCGCTTTTAGTCGGGGACACGATCACAGGTATCCCGACGGTACGGTTTTTACGGTGGCTCACCAGCTTAAAGCCTTCCTCGTCCGCGTCAGTCATCTCAGCGACGTCTTCTCCTTCACCCACGATCGTGGCATCGTCTCCTTGGGAAGAGGGGGCATCAACAGTGTTGTCGTCGTCGCAGGGTACCGGTGGCACAGATGGCGAGTCCTCCGCAGGGGCAGCTAAGCGCTTCTCAGCAGGGGGGGCCATGATGGGATCTGCGGTGGCAGCATCACTCGGTCTGCGGTGGCCTTTCATAGCGGCGGACTCCAAGGAGGACCCCGGCGATGCATACGGGGAAAACCTCCGTGAGGAGGCAGGCGTTCTTGTGGAAATGATTGCACAAATAGCAAAATACCACAGAAAAAGAGAGACGGAATACAAGGCAGCTGATACGCAGGCTTCTTCTTCCTCTTCCTCAAAAAAAAAATTCGAAAAAAAGGCAATGAAAAAAAACTGAAAAATAGAACTGCTGGGGCTCGAACCAAAGCCGTCAGCGCCAGTAGTCAGCACTCTACATCAAGACTCCACGGAGCCCGACAGCCTCCTTTTAGCAGGCGCTTAAAAGAATAGCGCGCGCAGTGACATCACACGTGTCACGTGGGTGCTCTGTGCAGCGAAGCGTTTGGAAACACGCGGTTCAGGCCACGGAAGAACAGGAGAAAACATACAGAACGGGCGAAATCTCTCAGGAACTGCACAAGTCTGAATGGAAGCGCTGTGGGAAACTAAATATAAAGTTTCGCGACTTTCACGTAATCAAAGTGTGGACATATTGCATAATGTCGACAATAAACCTACCGCAGCTCACCGACAGGGACGTTGTACCGATTAACAGCTGCTAGAGCAAATAGTCAGGCGTAATCGCACGATTCCCGAAGCAATCTCTACGGAGCTCTTCCCCGAAAAAAAAAAAAGAAAAACGAGCTACTTTGAAAAGACCACTGCCTTTATAGTACTTTATCCGCTCAAAAAATGTTTATATAACAACTGAACAGATGTGAAGACTGCTGCTATATTCTGGAAAACTGCGAAGAAAAACAGTATTCTACGGAAAACACGAAAATTACGGCTAAAATCATTGTTGCGAATACATCTGGCACAAGAGCGATAAAATGTACATGAGTCTCTCCTAAAAGAATGAAGAGAAGGCAATGGGGTCGGGGAACAAAAGCGACTTAGATAAGGTCGATTAAAGACGGGTACCACCCTGATACCTCTGATACTATATCCTTTTATCACAGATATGGAGGCCTCAATAATGCTTTAGGAATTCTTCCAGCTCTGCTTCACTTAACGCAGTCCGCCGGGAATGAGATAGCACAACTTGAAGTACTGTTCGACCAATTCAACGATGTGTTCGATGTTGTTATGTTCTCAGAAAAATGCTACGTCGGAGACGTCAATGTTCTGCATCTTTAAAGTTATAATAGCTTTCTTTTGAATCGAACTACTCGTCACGGAGGTGGTGTATGCTTCATGGTTAAAAAAAAAAAACGTTAAGTGTGCCGTAATACCAGGCTCCTGTTTGGTCAACATAGTTTTCAAAATTGTGCCTTTGCACATAAAAAAAACAGCAGTTGTAAACCGGACACCCAACGGAAATGCTCACAGTTTCGATGTTCTTTTTAGACTCTTATAGCGTTAGCAGGTAATAAATAAATAAATAGCGTTATTTTAGCGATAGAAGTCAACAAAAACAGGTTTAAAAGTGGCAGTATGAAGATTAATTGGAGCAGTTATCATTTCATTCGGTTAATTGCATCAATGTTATTACGTGTCCGGCCAGGATCACCTTTTCATCATGTGTTTTACCAGGCTTAGTTATCACAGGCATTCACACTTCCCTTCCGAAGGCAGGCGTTATAAGCACAGATATTGGAGACTGCAGTGCTGTATACCTATGTATACAGAAACAAAATAAAGATCAAATATAGGGAAGAACCGCCACTATTTTTTCAGGACTTGGCGCCAAATAAAGTTAACGATTATAAAATATTAAAAAAAAAACAGTTTCCATGAGAGCATGATAATACAACAAGCAGATGCAAAGAGCGCTTATAATTTATTTTTGTACAAGTTTTGAAGCTACATGATGACTCAATTCCGGATAAGCAACTTCGTTCATCCAAGGAAATCTGCATTCCTTGGATTAATCCTAAACTTCTTATTGATATCAAAGTAAATGATACCGTGTATAGGAATTTTAAAAAAAGAAGTTCCCCAGTCTTTAAAAGCTAGTTCAAACTCTTTCATGACAAATTTCCACACACACAAAAAAAAATAAGATGGCCAAGGAATCTTTGTATGCCTCAAGCATGTTCTAAATGTTTCCTGCATTCTAAGAACATCTAAAGGCAAGCAACCAGCCTCGGCGACAGTGCCAACACACGATGAGCCGTTAGGAAGGCCGAGACAGGTACGCAGACAGTTATCCCTAGCCGCATTGAGCTGCTTTTTACATGTGGGCGACAGCCGTTGCAGAACAGGCAGGCTGTAGCGCAGCAAGCCGCCTACATATGCTTTGCAGAGCAGCACCATGGATCTACAGTCGCTGCCCCATCGACTTCCAGCAAGGTACCCAATAACTTGTGCCACCGCAGAGATACGAGTACGTAATCGCTTGACTTCCGGCGCCCAGGATAGGTTTCTATCTACGATGATCACAAGGTATTTTTGGGTTCGTACGTATTGCAGACAACGACCGCCAAGGATTAGAGGGTATTGGCTCATTCACTTGCGGGTGAACGCCATGGCAGCGCTTTTCTCGGAAGAAAGGTTGAGACCCTTGGACGCAAGGTACGCAGACACATTGCTCAAAGCTATCTGGAGTCGCTGTTGCGCTGTACGACGTGACTTTGCCGCACACCAAATGCAGTTTCATCCGCATAAAGTGTGACCTTGACGCCGGGAGGGAGCACACGCTTTAGGTGGATGAGCGAAAGGTTGAATAACAGAGGACTTAGGACGGCTCCTTGAGGTACTCCTTTCTGTATGCTGTGATGGGAAGTAGGGCCTTCTGGCGTGCACATGGAAATTTCTTGTCCTTTGAGGTAGCTCGCAATCCAGGCGTATACAGTCTTCCACCAAGACCAAAGACAGCTAGTACTCTAGAATTGCAGTGTGCAAGACTGAATCAAATGCTGACTTTTTGTCAAGAAATACTACCGTCGGATGTGTCCACTTTGTAGTTCTTCCAGTGAAGCGACGAGAGCGATTATGTTGTCAATAGCATATCTGTTTTCCCGGAAGCCATACATTTCAGGTGGGTAAAGGTTTCTGCGTTCCAAGTACCAGGTAATTCTCTTAAATGTAATTTTTTTCATCATTTTGTCAATGCAGCTTAGTAAGGCGATAGGCCGGAATGAGTCAAATCTTGTCGGTTGCTTTCCATGTTTTACGATTGCAGTAATTTTAGCGATTTTCCATTCTGTAGGAACACTACCACAGAGCCAGATTGAGTTGTAGTATTCCAGAAGGCGTAGGCGGGAATGGTGAGACAGATGGGAAATGGCTTCGTAAGGTATGTCATCATAACCTGGAGAAGAACGTTTCTTGACATTTGAGATGGCCGTGTCGAGCACTTGAATAGAAAACGGAAGGTCCATTGCGGCTACAGCGTTTGGTGGCGTTACGTCGGGGACACATTGAGGAGATAGTTGAGGCATGGATACTGTAGATATGAGCCGAAAATACTCCTCAGCAGCTTCTTTTTGTGATATGCCTTCGTGTAACGACAGCGCCTTAAAAGGATACAGTTGCTGGTTGTCGTTGCGGATACCTTTTATAATGCGCCATATCCTCGATAGTGGTTTGTGGACATCTAATTTTGTGCAAAAATCACGCCACCGTTGCCGGTTTAACTTTTCTATATACCGCCTGTCGCAAGTCCTCTAAGTTTTTAGTACGTCGCGCTTTACGCTCAGCGTGTCTACGGATGGCACGCAGCCTTTCATATTCTGGATCGGTCTTAACATCTAGGCACTTCCTCAAGACGATCAATGACTTTGTCAGACAATTAACAATAGTTCGTATTATGTCATTGTCGTTAGTTGCTGCGGTTATTCCCACGTCAATGCGGTTTTTGAAGGCTTCCCAATCTGTGCGCTTGACATAGCTTTGACGTCGACGCGAAGCTGCATCTTGATAACAGATTAAAATCAGAAAGTGATCCCTGCCTCTCGTTTCAGAATCTGTACGCCAAATAAATTTTGAATGAAGCTGTTTGACACGAAGGAAAGGCCAATACAGCTGCTGATGGTTGTATTTTTTATGTAGGTGATGCTGCCGTCATTGAGAGGTTCGATACCATGGTTGATAAGTAGATCAGCAAGCCTTGTTCCAGGAGAATTAGTATGTGCACTTCCCCATATTCCATTGTGTGCGTTGAAATCACCGCATATGATGTGACGTGAGCGTGTGCCTGCAATTATATTTTCAAGCCTACGGGCATCAAATGCAGCTCCTGGTGCCAAGTAGGCAGCAATAAATGTAAATCGCTGAGTCCCGAGCATAGTGGTGGCACACACATATTCCTCAGTGTTGTGAGGTTGGACGGATACGCCTGCTGCTTGTACATCCTTCTGAAAACCAATGAACAACCGAATTACTCCCGTTAGGCGGTGCGAGTGGAGGAAATAATATTTTCTTAGCTGAAAGTGATCGCGGGATTCCGAGATTACGAGATTACGAGTAATGGAAATTGGTAAGTCTGTACAAGTTGATGAAAATCTGCAAGTTTTGAGCGCAGGCCCCGGGCATTCCATTGAAAGATTGTGCAGTCCATGAGGTGATTGCCAACTTGGTCGTCATTGCTGTACTCAGAAACCCCGCTGCAGCACCTTGAAGGAGGACGTCACAAGGGGCTCCAAGGCCAAGACAGCCTCGAATTCAGGCCATATCACTGTCTGGACATGAGTCAGGGTTTTTTTTTTTTTTTTTCAGAACGAAATTTTTTTACAGAACACGCAAAGTACCCTGTGGGAAACAGCTTAAGCAGTTGGTCATGCCCACGCCTAAGACATACTTAGCGCAGGTATTCGTCACAGTATTTGTTGCCGGGTCACCAAGATGCTACATGGTCTGAAGAACGAGTTAGAGCAGAGCATTGCAGGCGAGGAGTGCAGCAAGACGCGAAGAGATACTAGAAATTACGTGACACGTCCCATGGCATTACTCCTAAACATAATGTTGGGCGTGCACCGCTTGCAAAAATGCCAATCACTAACGTACCATCAGCCCTTTCAAGTAACTGAAGTCTGCTCGCAATGTAAATACAGGTGTTCTTCGTTGGATACTCATCTTGTTTTAATATGGCTTTTGTGTTTGCCATATCTCCGGAGCCAGCAACGTGTATACCCCAGCCGCCTTGAATGAAATATACTCAACTAGATTGTTATATGGTTCCAACCAATGGTATCATCATTTTTATTTTAGTGTACGTTTGTTTCGTTTACTTTTAGGCAAATAGTTCAGTGGTTCCTCAATGCAAAACGCACCGAAAGAGTGCTAGGCAGTTTTCCTATTGTAAACTATTTGCCGGGTATAGTTTTTGTGTTTTTTGTATTGATTGTTTCTACAGTGTTTTCGAAATGATTTACAATGCGAAAGTGTGTTGGGGACTGGACGCGTAGTGAGTGGGTGCCAACCGACTGTAGCCCTATCCCGGTCGCCATCGATGAACGCCTCACTGGGAGTGTGAAGTTTGAAGTGTGAAGCCACTTCTTATGACGGGGACATCTGTGAGGAGATCAGTAGTCGGAGACATTGAGTTGCATCGCGGCGGAGCAAGAAAAGAGAAGAAAACAAATTACCGTCCCTTCTCAAAGAAAGTTGGGAGAAGCGCGAAATTTAAAAGTGCGTCCAACTTTCGCTGAAAGTGCGTCCAATCGATCGCCAAATCTTCAAAGCCCAAAATCGCAAACGAAGAGGGAACCCATGTGACGATTTTTCGCGCCCTAAGCAAACACACTACGAGCGATCTAAATGCATACCGATACGTGGTTTATTTATTTTTTTTTTTTGCGAGAGATTGCCCTACGGCATAAGAAAAAGTTTTCAAGCGTACAGCACTGCCCCAGTAACGCGCAAGATGAAGGTATACTATTGTGTTCCTTCTTCACGATCGATGCGTGTCATATTGACTTATTTAGGACCGTTACTGTTTCGCGATCTTCGAGTAACCGTTTTGACACAATGGACGCCCGGTTTCACGCACGCGCCGTGTGTGCAGAGATCTTATCAGAGCTTTTCGGTCGAGCAACCGGTCTATGGGAAATTTCATTAGTTTTTCGACAGGACCCCACCGGCCCCATAAATAAGCTTTCACTTTAAAAAAATGATTTGCACTGAACCCTGCTCATTCGATTGAACAGCGAAACTGTTAAAACACAAACAAAAATGATATTACAAGGCAATTACGCTTTGAACTGCTACATCTGACGATACTTTATTTACGAGGGAATCGACCCAGGCGCCGTCCGAACGTGTGCTAGAAACAAAACACGCGTGTTTGTAATTTTACAATTCTTATTCTTTCAGTTTAGGTTAGTGAAAACTGAAAAGGCTACAGTTTAAACTAAGCAGACAAAACTTGGGGCTATTCGTTCCACGCTGACTTGTATTATGAGGTTGGAATGACTTGGGAGCGGCGGCTCGGTATTGCTTGCTATAAATCTGCGACTGATAGTTATTCATGATGCCTTCTGAGATAAAACTTCCTTCGTTTGTGGGATAATTTGAGCAGACTAAAGCTTGTTTCGAGATAGTTCCGATAAAGCATTAGTTGCAACCGTTTTCTTATACGCCCCCCGCAGAAGCAAATTGTTAACAACTCTCCCGTAAGCGAATAATTACCACAAGTAAATGAAACTCAGCGCAATGCTAGAGTCGTGTCAGCGTTTAATTGCCATGCAATCTGTTTCGGGACGCGAGTTACAGCCGTTTTGTGTTACCATTCATCTTCCTTAAAAGCCCCTTTAATGATAGCAGGCGGGAATTATATATTATTTGCAACTGGACGGTAAAATAACAAATTATGATAACTAAACTAAACACAGCGTAACGGGTCGTCTTATCGGCTAATAGCGCTATAATGTTTTTTTTTTTCTCAATACATTATATCGAAGGATGCAGAAGATTCGCGGGAAAGTTGGCTTTTCTGCAAAGCGAACTCGTTTGGCTGTCCACGGCACCAACAAACCCCGATGCGTGAGCCATATACAGCTTTGCTGTAAATAGACTCACGCGCGCGTATGGCGGGCACAGCAAGCGGCCAAAGAAAATGAAATGTGGAGAGAAAAAAGAACTGCAGCCTGGGGAACCGAGTAGAGGCTGAGTGGCGGCGGAAGAAACGCGGTGCTCGGAGAGCTTCCGGCTGGGAGCGGACGCCCGCGACGACTCAACGCCGAGCCCGCATCATTTGCATGGCTGACGAGACTGTCGAAGGCGATGACTTCGACGAAGCTCGGCGTGTGTCCAATTAGCGATACTACTGACCTCAAGGATGTGTCGCCAGCCTGTCACGTCAACGCCAACTACGTCGATGCCGTCCACCAACATAGAGATTCGGCCCGCGCACGTGAGCTGGAACTTTTGTTGCTGAAGCTTTCGTAAACTACATGGGCACTATACCGTTTCGCTCAGCTTTCGGTGTAATTACTGTCCCGTCACTATGTGCCGCACTTTTTGTAATTTTCCATAACACCATCACGCCTGGTTCCTTTCCGCCGGGTGAGCCTAACCACCCAAAACTAAACTAAACTCTCGTGACTTTGTTCTTATCTATTCGCACAAAATAAGATCGATTACTGAGGCATGCAAAGTGCAACCTGGTTGCTGATTTACTTCCCGGTTTACTTACTTCCTGATTTATCCATTATCAGTCCTGTTCTTTGTCTATTCGTGTGTAAGTCTCCTTTTTTTTTTACTTTTGTCTTTGTCTGGTTTTCACGTGTCTTTGTTAACGTTGTATAATGCTAAACTTGTATTCATCTGTGTACCAGTACTGACGCCACACGGATGTTCATGGTCACAGTAAATAGACAAAACTGATAGACTACTCCAATTCTTTTTTTTTTTTTTCAAAACAACAACACTACAGTTACTTTAGTCGTTTGGTGACGGTAGCATAAGCTTTCTCACCAAAATGCAGCAGCAGTTTGCAGCCCTCAGCAGCGCCCGTGTGCTGAACCCATTCACTTCAAATATAGCACGTGTCCCGGGCGTCGACTCCGCAAATTGCGGAAGTCGTAGCAAAGACAGACTTGTTTTAAATGCACCCGTTATGCCGTTAACCTCTTTAAGCGAAGCTGTGTATGGTTAGGGTTACAAGAATTGGCGAGCAAACACGTTTTGCGGCAAGGTCCAATTTATCGCCAATGCTCAGCAGAAAACGGCTGTGACTCTTGTTTCATCGAAACTTTCCATGCAGACATTAGCTACCATTCGGCCGCTCAAACGACTCTATCACTACGCCGAGCTTAATTGACGTTTAGGAATAGTTACTGTGCTGTGAAGTTTTGAACGGTATAGAATTCTCGTCTGCTTTAATTATACAGGGGCCTCTACGGCAACAGATGGCGGCTGTAACTCTTGTTTTATCGGTATTATAGTGAAAAAGATTATATGGCAATTGGCCACTACGACAAGTCGATCATCACGCTAGGTTTCATTGACTTGTCATGATTAGTTAGTCCATAATAACTGAGTTCAAAAACCTTTTTTCGAAATCCTGTCTCAGCTCCGTGTCGTGTATGCATGTGTCACTTTCCCTGGTCATCCACCTTCACATAGTGGAGTGGCTCATGGCTTTTCTTTGCAGGTTTACTGTGCGTGGTCTTGTTTTCTCGCTGAGCAAAAACTGGAGACCCGAGATAGATCGGAAAAAGCGGACATACTTCAGTGTGTTTGTAGAGATAAGAAATACTTCTGTACGTGCTATGCGCACGCAACAGGTGGATTGTCGTCAATACGAAAAACAAAGGCATCATCCAACAATGAGCTGGAGCTAACGAGGGTCCCCTAGTTTGGAATGAGACCTCCCCCCCCCCCCCCCCGCTGGGACTTGGACTGCGGTCTCCACATTCACCTGCAAGACGCACTAATCACACTTGGCAACGACACATTAGATAACCTACTTGCACGACGGAGTTCATACCCGGCACCTGCGCATAAAAGAATGCAAGGGAAGTGGCAGCCTTAATTGCCGGCGAACCCCCCCCCCCCCCCACACACACACACACGCACACACGCGCACGCACGCACGCACGCACAACGCACGCACGCACAAACACACACGCACGCACACGCACGCGCACACGCACACGCACGCGCACGCACACGCACACGCACACGCACGCACGCGCGCGCACGCACGCACGCACGCACGCACGCACGCACACGCAGAGAGAGAGAGAGAGAGAACTTTATTTCAAAAGTCTGGTTAAGTGCGTTGGGTGAACGATAGCCCATAGCAGCTCGTTCTTCGAGACTTCTAAGTTTGCACGTCCGAGTCCGAGCTCCTCCCAGAGCTCGACTCAGGGGATTAAACGAAAGGGGTCTTCAGGGCATGCCCATATATACGATATGGGCTACGGTGTCCTTCGCACCGCATGCAGAGCAATTAGGTGACGAATAAAAAGTCGTGAATACGGCGCAATGATGGAGTGACATGGCAGTGTCTTCGTCTGTCGTCACAGGCGTTCGTCGGCGTTAGTAAGATACCGACGTGCGGGCGGATACATTCGGCGGGAGAGGCGGTAACGTACGGTGATTTCTTGACAACTCGATACGCTGTTCGAGCTCCATGTAGAGAGCGCGGGTCTGAGCCCTCTTTATAGGAGGTGCTTCACACTCGACCATCTATAGCTTAGAGCCACAAACAAGGTACGCCTCATTAGTGACACTACGCTAGCTCTAGGGCCGCATATTGAGCGCGGCGGAACTGGGGCACAAAGGCAAAGGCTAAGGGCGCTCAATCCTTCATTACTTGGTAAAAATAACGTTTTTCATTCAATGAATCAATCAATTAATTACAAAGGAATATGCGCCCGTCCTCTGATCCTGCGTGCGTGCTCTGAAGCCTACCGAGTGTTACATTCCCACAAAGAAGCACACAGTCACGGTGGCACATTGTTCAACGCTTCATAAGCAGTACTGTGTTCTGCTTCCGCACGGTATTCCCTGGTTGGCGCAGTCAAACCGTCCGCCAGTTTTAAAGCGAAGCTTTCTCTGCCTCACTGATGGCGTTCGATGTCTCCACATAACGCACTGCAGGAAAGTCAACTTTGCACATTGGGTTTCACAAAACGATGATGATGATAACCGAAAGCACATCGAGCGCCTAAAACGAACGCTTCCGATGGTCGGAATCGAAGCTGGGTCCCTCGCGTTATGAAGCCGACCTCTATCCGAGTGCACCCCAAGCAGTTTCGATTTAGGACTTTGTCTTCGACTCGGGTTGCATGCGAGAAAGCTTCGCTTTTAACCATCTCTCAGTTCTTAAAAAAAGGGCCTTGATGCTTATGCCCCTGCGCCCTACTTGCCGCCATGGGCGTCATGAACGCCACGACACGTCGTACTTTTGCACAAGAAGCGCGTCCGGCCCGAAACCAGCATCCCGGCGCCCTGTCACTGACGTGCACTATGGGTGTGACTACGATTACGGCCACGCCCGGCTACAAAGTTGGCTGGTACTGCGTGCCAGCCAACTAAACTGTTTCAACAGAGATCTATGCTGTTTAAGCTGTTGGTTGGGCCGGCGAACGTGCGCAGTAAAACCTCGCCGAGCGATGGCGTCATCACGCACGCGGTCACCGCAGCTTTACGGTAACTTTGCCAGGCGTTGCCTCGCCGCTCTCGCGTAGGACTCGTGTCGCCACCTGTCGGAGACACGATGCAATTGGTACAAACACAGCTTTGGAAACGAGTCGCGGGGTGGCTCGTTCTATAGCTGGTTGTGACGAGTGGTGCAGTTTTGACGGTGCAAAGAGAAGAATAAATGCTAAAATGAAAGAAGCCAAAATGCTGGGAACCGATAACGTTAATCAACTTCTTAATTAGCGTCCCGCACGCCACACCACACAAGGCGAACGGTGACCACCAAACGAGTTCAACGATTTTGAGCAAACGCTCGTCCCGCTGCGCCCTTTGCTACTCTTTGAGCTCCACCTCAAAGCCCGTGGGCACGCGTACATTGTACGTACTTTTAATGACGGAATCTTCAATATTCCTCGGGGGGCTAACGACGACACCACGCAGAAAACTTTGCCGGGTCTCGAAGCATAACCACGTGTAAACTTCGCGGAACCAAGAATAACCTAGGTGGGGAGGCCAGCTTCGCTGTTTGCCCAGCCCTCGCGCCACTAGCGCGAAGCAATTGCCCCAATTTTTTTAGCTTTGTCGCCAGCATGTGGCAAAAAAGAAGTCAGTTCAACGCGGGTAGGGCTTGCTTCAGAGGACAGCCGACGCTCGAGGTGGGAATTTAGTGAAGCTCGATGTAAACTCGCCGTTGTGTACATCAATCGTCACAGTGTGTATGCCCAACCTATCTGTTAAGGGAAAGGCCGGTCATAGCTTGTCCCACCTTTCCTCTAAGTGCTGCAGATCGTAAGCTCAAAATTCACATCGGACGGCGTTAGGGCGGTGATTTGGGCTATTTGGTGCATATTGCCTCGAACCTTGCATTGGGTTTGTTCGTTTATGTTTTGTTTTTACGACTGCGCCGGTCTGATACCTGTGTGCCAAGTTGAGCGCTTGTTCCATCCTTTAATTTTATGCCGCACGTGTTATCTCTTTCGATAGGGAAAGCGTTTCGAACTAACGTCAACAGTCTAGAATAATCTTCTTTGATCTGCAGTGTTCTGGATGCAATGCGACGGTTCGAGAAACGCTCCCGCCGAAAGATAAACGCCCGCCGAGCGGATGCCGCGGTATTCCATTCCCCGACACTCGCTTGCGCACGTCACTTTGTACCCGCCGCGGTGGCTCAGTGGCTAAGGCGTTGCGCTGCTGAGCACGAGGTCGCGGGTTCGATTCCCGGCCGCGGCGGCCGCTTTTCTGATGGAGGCGAAAAGCAAAAACGCCCGTGTGTACGAGATTTCGGCGCACGTTAAAGATCCCCAGGTGGTCAAAATTAATCCGGAGCCCTCCACTACGGCGCGCCTCATCGCCTGCGTTGCGTCGGCGCGTTAAACCCTACAATCAAATCAACGTCACCTTGTTGACTGCTGCTTCGCCGCCTGTGTATTCTTTGAGTTATTAAGGGAGCACAGGTTCGCTCCAATAAACTTGTTTTACCTTCGAGACAACTGCATCGTCTTTGGCTACGTGATATTACTACGTATCTGAATTCAAAACAGCGCTAAAAGACGCGACGAGAGGCAACACACGGTGCTCACTAGCAACTGGTGGTTTTATTACGCGGCCTGGGAAATATGCCCAAGGAGACGAGGGAAGGGAGTCGAGAAAGAATCGTGTTAGGAAAAATAAATACAACAAACTTAACACAAAAACGCAGGAACCGCAGTGCTCACTGAGTGTTCATTGCCGCACCTGTGTTTTTGTACTTTGTTGTGTTTACTTTTCCTAGCATTATTCCTTCTCGCCTCCCTTTCCTCTTCTACTTCAATATATTTCGCAGGCTGCGGAATAAAACCACCAGTTGCTTGCTAGGCAGCGCCGTGTGTTGTCGTCCCTCGTTCCGTCTTTTAGCGCTGTTGGGAAATCCGATTGACATCGGAATTGCGTTCCTGGCTCGCTAAAGGTCACGAGTGCATCTTTACAGTGCCTTACAGCAGAGTACCTTCACAGCACCCTCTTATCGCCTTCTTACCCGCAGGACCCCACACAATGATGTTCCTCGTCAAGGCCGCCCGACTTCGCTGGAGGCTCACGTACATCTTCGCCGTTCCCCTGCTCTTCCTCCCTGTAGGAATTTCAATAGGAGGAAAGGCGAGTTCTTAAGAATCAATACATAGAGCTGGGCGAGTTAGCACTTTCCTTGCCATCTCATCATTAACGGGCGCAAAAACGCGAACGAACATAGAGGCGTAAACAAACAGAGCGCCACTCACAACTGAAGTTATTATCGCGAGAACACAGATATGCATATTCGGCACGTGGTGCATTTCTATCAGATTCTTATCCAGATACTGAATTTCAATTTATTAGAAGATGAGTGATGGCGGCGTAATAAGTTGCCTGCGCGTCTTTTTTTTTTTCTTTTTTCATAGCGTGAGCTTTCTTCGGTAGCGCAAGCTTTCATAGCGCGAGCATTCGTAGCATGAGCTGTGAAAGCTCACGCTGTGAAAACTATGAAAGCTAGCGTAAGCTGCCATAACGTGTGCCTTATTTTTCAGTCATGATGTTTGTGCCCGCACGTGGCCGCTTCAAAATCTCCATGAACACCCGCCCTGATTGCCATGATACGCCGTATGCGATGGATTCTCATTTTTGACGGCACGTTAGTGTTCTTTTAGTCGTGCGTCCTCACAGCGCCAAGTTTGACCGATGTAACTTGTGGCACACGACAGGGTAACATCACAAACTTGTCCTGTGGAACGCTAAGCATGTTGCTATCAGCATTTTTCGTCACAGCCCCGTTTCTTCTGCCTTTCATCTGTGTACTTGGAATGGCCTAATTAAAAAGGGCGTACTGGTAAGAACAACTCGCCGGAAACAATGGCGGAACGACTGCGCGATACGAAGCAATGTTTGTGCGTCGTAGCACGCATTGGTTCCTACATCAGTTTCTTGCCAGGCTTGTCGAAATATTTAAGTTCTTGCACGCTCGTACGACCCTCGAAGCCAGAAAACATGCATTTTCAGGCCAACTCTGCGTCATTGCAAAATGACTTCCGTCGTTTTAGAGAATCCGGCCTATGGTTCATAAAATGCGGCCTTAAAATCGAGTTTTGTCCGAAATGTTCACCTGCGTTTTTCTTTCCTTTCTACCTGTAGGAAGGATGGTGCGCCTATGTAATTCTATGGATGGCATTCTATTGGTCAGCCGAAGTTATTCCGCTGGCAATTACATCACTTTTTCCCGTTGTACTATTTCCGTTGCTTGGAATTCTATCTTCTCAGCGTGTCTCATCTTTCTATTACAACGTAAGTGACATTTTGCTCAACTCTAGGGGCACGGGGGAGCCAGTAATGGTGATTCACAATACCTACCGGCTAGATAATGTTTAATAAATGTGTTGAGCAGCGACATTAAACGTCGTTGTGAGATATGTTCTCTTGCGACTATTGTTTATGTGCATTGTGGCTGGCCTTGTCCTTAGACATTCTTTTTCTTGGGTGTCTGAGCCGACCAAGAGATGGCAGCGACGCAACTGTGTATTGGCCCAGCCATTTACCCAAGGTCGAGCCCACGTCGAGTGGTGTTCGCGTTGTAAAGCACGATAAATTATTTTTAGAACTGCATATCATTGCAACTTTCGAGCAAGTAATTATGTTTCGAGCACTTGAGAGAATGGAATGTATACATATTGTGTCTTTTTTGTTCTCCCGTATATTTTTTAATTGTCTGGCTGGAGCACGCTAATAGTGTACCTGACTCCACCACCCACTCGACCTTTGTTCGTTAAAAGCCAAGTTTGGGATTAGTGATTCTTAAACACATTGACTTTTATTCAAATTTTATTTGCAGTGTGCGCATCAGTTTTTCCCGGCTATTCCACATACTTTATTCCAGAAGTATGTATACGCCTGCCGTGTATGCAAGTGTACTGGCACTGAAATGCAGGACATTACTGGGTAAAACTTCACGAATAATTTGCAGAACTACGTTAGCACAATGCACCCGAACTCTAAAAATGAGTCGGGTCTGCTTCGCCCCAATGTAATTTACTCTGCGCCCGAGGGATCAAATTTGACAGCAAACAATGCCAGACACACGAATTTTCAGAAGCGTTCTCTGCGGTGTAACGTTACGCAATGCAAATTGTTATGTTCGCGTTGTGTGATGTCTTAGCAAAGGTCACTTTTTTTTGTAGTAAATTGTATTGTTGGTCCTGCCATGCCCTACTGTGCTTGCTTTATTGCAATGATTGCATGCATTGTGGTGAACCAGATCCAGGGATATTTTAAACAGTCTGTGGGGGAATCTCCGGATCAAACCTAGAAAGAGAATGTTCAAAAGTAAATGAAAGAAATTTTGGTTTCAATATTCGTGGTCAAGAATACCAAAATATGAACACCCAAAAAATGCGCAGGCGGCACTGAAAGCTAATTTCTTCCCCGTAAATAACAGATTTCACACAACAAAATAATTTTAAGGTTTTGGTTTGCGGTGTGAAGAGTTGTTTGTGCTGCCGTAGGGATACCGTAAATGGTATTTACCTTCATTGTTAGGTACTGAATTAGCTTACCCATAAGCCCTCCCTCATATTTCAAGGTTTGTAAAAAATCAGAAAAGTGAGTGAATTCATTCTTATGGAGTTTGCAAGCAGACTCATTTGCCTGTTCTATTAGGACGCAAGTAATTCCGAAATAAGACTCCAAATGCACGCAAGCATCAGCGCTGTGTCCATTTTTAGCGTCTGTGCAACTGCAGTAAGTTATGCCTGGTGGGGAAACAGAAAAGTACTGATGCGAACCCGCTACAGATGAACCGGAGCGAAGTTGTTTGGGCTGTGTTGAGTTGTTTAAGTACACGTTATAATTATACAATGGTTTGTAGGATTATGGTTCAATGATAATCGGCAAGTTATGCTGCAGGACAGATACTTAAGCGTTCAGCGCCGAAAACACTCTCCATACAATCCACGCACTTTTCGGTGCACATGTCGATCAAAATTAACACACGTGTCTAAATAAAAAACGTATTCATTTGCCTTCGTGTTTAACGTAGGCCAGGAAAAGTGCGTACACCGGTATTTTTGCTCTACAAAGCTAAATAGGCTACTGATATTGACTGGGCATTATTATTAAAAGCGCAAAAATTTCGGGGGCTGTTTCGTGGCGTCACATCTGTAAGCATAGCGTAATACCGAAGCGCAGACCACATCGTTCGACTTTGATCTTACACTGAGCCTCACGTGCTTAGGAGCTCTTTTGATCTCAATGATTGTTCATTAAAGTTCGTTTGGTTAAGAAGATTGATGGGTGCTTTGCATTGGTTCACGGCGATCGACAGTTAAGCAGCAATATTGTACTGCGGCATTGCCGACATTCTGTTGGTTTATGTTTTGAAAGATTCTTCTGCAAACATCAGCGTACATGCAAAAAATTTCCTGAGGCCACTTAAAATACGATTAAAAAATAAATAACACGCCCAGTCTAAAATGGTAACAGGAATACCACAGAAACCTAAGAAGGGATTCCTGTCGTACGACAAGAAACTCTTGTGACAACAGAAGCCCTGTTGTTACGACAAAGCCATCTGTTGCTAGGACACACATTTTTGTCGTAACGACAAAGTCCATTTTCTCAATGACAGACATTCCTGTAGTCACAGCAGAACTGCCTGTCGCTACGACAGCCACCATGCTGTCGTGACACAGCCAGCTGCCAGAATCACGACACAAGAATGCGACAAGACGACAGTACGACACGCAAAAATACGACAAACTACAGGAATTTTTCTTGTTATTTTCGACTGAGGTACGTATACAACTTGCACTGCGTGTGCAGGGTAGAGAAATTCGTCAAGCTTCGACATCTTATTGAAAGAGAAAATACAGTTTTTAAGTACTCTACAAACACTAGAAAATGGAATTTTGTGCTTGGTAATTCTTTTTTTTCCCTCCTGCACAGCCACTAAAATAATGCATGAATTCGCAGGACATTGGAATTCTAATGATGTGCGCAATGATCGTCGCGGCAGCAGTGGAAATAAGCGGTCTGCACAAACGAATCGCGCTGAGATCTCTCCTAGCAATCGGAACTAGTAATCGTAGGTAAATATATTTATTTTTATGCCTCCAAATTGCTTCTTTTTAAAAGGTACTGTCAGCGTCAAAAGTCTGAAAACCGCCGGTGCTGGATCTAATACTATCTCAATTCAACTCCTGACTTCAATAGCGTGTTTGTGGGTACATATGTGGAAGGTGATACGTAACAACAAATTGTACATGCGATTCAGCGGACAGCGCGACAAATACTTGCGTTCCTGCAATCGTGGAGTTCATACCTTTGATGCCGACTATGCGTACCTCTTTATATGTACAGTCAACGGCTTTCTTCTTTTGTACATGTCTTGATTCTTGAGATTTAGGCAGTAAAGAAGCTCAAGAGCGATTTGTTGGAGTCATTTAGATATCCCGTTCCGGTTCTTCTTTTGAAAATCGGCAATCCTACTTTAAAATGGCCGGTATTTTAAAACTTTGCCTGGCGATGATCCCTCGATGCATGGAAGTAACTCATCACGTTTGTAAAGTACCTTCGAGAAAACAATATATTATCAATCTTCACCGTCTTTCTTTGCTATCATGACTCATATTATGTCGCCCAAGACCCTAATATACACATGGGCTATGCAGCGTGCCGTAGTGGAGGGCTCAGAATTAATTTGACTACCTAGGCACCTTTAACGTGCGCCGAAATCTCGACACGCGGGCATTCCCGCTTTTTGCATACATCTTAACAGGAGCCACCGCGGCCGGTATGAACCTGCGTACGAAAGCATTATGATTTAGAAGGAATAAACCTCCGCTCAAGAGGCCCTTGCGGCATATCTTGAACGGAAGATACGCATGCAGTCATTTCTATAGACACGAGTGTTCTGTGGTGTATTATTTGCTTGTTTGCTGTTTTTATAGCTTGTCTATACTGACAGAGCACGCCACTTTCACTAGCAACCACTGTCATTTCACGCGTTTTAAGGCTTGGTTACCTGGGTTCACCCTTTCGATGTGCCATTTCTGTTATAAAACCCAATTTGATTGCAGTTAGGCCCTGCTCTCTTTTTAAATCTCGCTTTCAATACCAAACGTTACTAACATAAACTAAGAATTAAAAATAAATTGACACAAATCATGTAATGCCAGACCCAAACCATGTGTATAATGAAAACCATCAGTTCAAATTGAGAGTGCTCTACCACCAGCAAAACTCAATATTTCAGTTGTATTTGTTTTTCTTTCCCTAATGAGGATATTACAAAAACTGAAGCCAAATGTACGATAAATACTTGCGTCTTATGAGTCAAAATGATGAATTTAAAGTCTGAAGTTTCAGGGAATTGTACAGGTTGGTAGCTTTGAAATCTCGAAGCCATTTAATTACACAAGGCATCCTTTCCACTGTAATCAAAACGTAATTGGTCTCATTTTTTTTTTCACATTGTCTTGTGATAAACTTCCAACGTCGTGCTCGAAACAAGCATCGACGAAGTACAGTAAAAGCTCGTTAATTCGAACACCAAGGGGACCACAAAATTGTTCGAATTAAGCTGAATTCGAATCAGCGGGCGGGCGCTAGATTGAATTGACATGGCGCCACACTGCGCGGGCAGAACTCCAACAAACCGCCTCTGGACTAGTTATCGCGAATTAGGCGCTACTACACCACACAGCAACTGCGGCACAAAGAAAACCTACAACGGCATGCGCCGGAGCACTGGCACCCACTGCAAAGTGAAATCAGATGTCGCAGCAGCGTGTAGCGCGCGCGCTAAGCTGCCGTCTTCTGATAAATTTGGTTTGGTGTAGATTTGCAACACCTTGTAATCACTCTGGGCCGACTTTTTCTTCGAGGAGCAATGGAAACCAGGAGATCCCAGTTCGAATTTAGCGTTCTGGATACCGACGCGTTCGAATTACTGGGAGTTTTCCCCCATTGAAACATACAGGGTGGTGCCGTAACCAGGGAGTCAGTTCGAATTAACCGTAAGTTCGAATTAGACGAGTTCGAAATTAACGAGGTTTTACTTATAATCAGTTTTTATAGAAGTACGACAGATAATTTCGAATTCGTTTTTAACCTTTTATTTTTGGGGCAGTTTCTGTACAAAACGTACTTAGCTGAAGAAACGAAATATGTCAGAAGAGCGAAAAATGGAAACAGGGGTCTAATAAAGTAGTGGAAAACTGGCCGCGGCAACCACCTTCTGGCCTGCTATTCTTCAGGTCTCCCGGAGTGGCCTGTAAAACGAGGAATGGGAACAATAAGACAAAGCCCCTTTCTTTCAAGAAAGATGGTTAAAACATTTAGCTGCGTTATGTCGGAATGGCGCAATTGTATAGACATCGGCTTCATAACGCGAGGAATCCAGGATCGATTCCGACGACAGGAAGCGTTTTTTTTCCTTAAGGCGCTTGATGTGCGTTCGCTTATCATCATCATTGTTTTGTGATACACTGTGTGAAGTTGGCTTTCCTGCACTGCTGTGTTTCGGTGTGACATCGAACACAATCAGTTAGGAATAGCAATTGCTTCGCTTTAATAAGGATAAAAACGGGTAAAGAAAAATCAGCACAACCGGCCATATCATATGTATGCACTGAGTTCATTCACAAAAGCGAGTAAGCTAATGAAAGAACACACGACATGAATGGGATAGCTTTCATGCGCGTAGCCACGACTATAAGTGTATGCTGGGTGATTGGCTCACCTGCGGGGCCGAGACATATGACTCCATTTTCACCAGTATTATACCCGGTCATAACTCCCATGTGATGTGACATGGTTGTTAGTTTGGTTGCACTCCTCTGTTTACGGCCTTCAAATTGATACGCCAGTTGATGACTTCGGTTATTTTTTGTGCGTATGTGCTCTTACGTAGCTTTATCATGTACAATGTTTTTTTTATTCGTTGCATCTCTCTGCACTCACCGCGACCCTTTAGTGCATTGTTCAAATACCCGATTGCCTTTTGAACTTGTATTACTACTGTAACTGGCCATTGGTCATTAGGCGGGTGGTAGTAGCGCCATGACGACTTTTCATTTATTTTGTACCAATGTCAGTGTCCGAGGGGTCTGACCTTGTGTTACCGTAGACTCTTGCTGGGATCCATGCTGGTGACGACGTTCCTGTCGATGTGGATGCCGAACATCGCCGCCGCCTCGATCATGCTTCCCATCGCCATGGCCATGGTCGACCAGATACGTGACAGCTCCGAAATCACGAGTACGTCTCAACCGGCTCGATTGCGTGATCCTTGCTCTTCGGACACCGACGGGCAACGGCAGCGAAAGGGAAATCGCTGCGAGTACTTTTACCGTAAAATATGATCTATGCCTGGCACCAAGTAAAATGGAAAAAAAAAAAAACGAAACAGAAAGTGTTGACCGATGCTAATTAATGCAAGGTGACGTACTCACGTGTTCGGCTGACGCACGGGAGTGCTCAGTCTAGCTTTAGAAGTTTTATGGGACCCTCGTATGCCTTCATCCGCCTGATCGGATTCACTTAGTGGTATTCTGTACGAACTGACGTAGTTATGTGCGTGTGTACTAAGATGCGCACATTTATTTAAAAGTTTCATTCACTTTCATGCCTCTTAGGGATCATATCAAAGGCTAAAAGCGCCGACCTAAGTGCGCCCCCGTTAAAAGGCAAGTCTTCGAAGCCCTCAAGTACCGTAAAGTACCATTATAAATGTTCATAAAGTACCATTCAAAATTGGATTGGAGTAGAGCAGGCTACGCACTGTGTGATTACGAAGAACAGACGCCCAGTTCATCCAGTACCTCTTCCCCCTAATCACGGAGAGGGCAGCCTGCTAGATGGGTGGGCCCGATTTAATGTGACGCTGCAGGCCTTTTTTTTTTAAGAACACATGCGCACAAACATTTGCCAAAATTAGTTCATTCGTACATACGTACGCACGTCATGATGCACAGTCATGGTTATCACGACCCGCTTCTTGGGAATAATTGTTCACTTGTTATCGGCATCCCTCGTATGAGTCAGTGGCCTATCAATCGGCTCCTCCACGATGGGGGGAGGGGGGACGAGTGTGAAGCGGAAGCGCCGTCGTGCTTCTCGCAGATGAGCAAACAGTAGACAAAAAGGGCACGTCATTGTCCTTTTTACTTGCGAAGCTTTCTATGGTTGGGATCAAGGATATCGTCTCCGGCGACAGACAGAGCGTGAGCCACAAGTTTCAGCGTATGGAAAAAAAACTGGCCCTCTCCACTGACGTGAAACCTGGGGAGGGGCGAACATGCAGAGTATAAGTATATGATGCGGTTTCACAGTTATGATGAAGTGTATAATGCGGTTTCGATGCTGAGCGCTCGGCGACTTAGGCCTTGGCGCCTTGGCGTTTTTGCCCACGGAGATAAGACCGTTGGTGTTAGAGGTATACAGCTTTGCTGTAAAATTCTCGTGTACCCGCAGCGGGAGCCGTGCTAAGGCGTTGCGTTGGAACGAGGTCCGGGTTCGTTCCCGTACGCGGCTGACGCTTTTCTGATGGAGGCGAAAAGCGAGCCCGGTGTAGCAGTTCGGCGCACCCCAAACCCAAAGGGGGCAAAATTTATCAACCTTCACTAGGCCCTAGGGTTCTCCTTTTTGACACCACTACGACTAATTCCCCTAAAATTCTTCCTAGAAGTACGGCGTTCTAGGCTGAAGCGTTGAAAAGAGTTGTTGGTGTGTTTTTTTAGTACGCGTTACGTCTACGCAACGAGGCGTTGAAAGGCGAGTGGCTCCGGTTTTTACCACCGGGGATCATGAACGTACGCCCCAAACCTAAGGTGCTTCGCCCCTAAAAATAAAAACATTAACTTTGGAGCTGGTTTCCATTTTTTTGAACAATACGACCTTTTAAAAATTGCCCCTTTTCAAAATGTTTCTAGCTGCTCTCTTTAGACGTAACCCTGTCAAAGCGCGTTGGGGGTTGAAGATTAGATTGACGATTGATTGTAGGGTTTATCGCCGACGCAACGCAGGCGATGAGGCGCGCCGTAGTGGAGGGCTCCGGATTAATTTCGACCACCTGGGGATCTTTAACGTGCGCCGAAATCTCGTACACACGGGCGTTTTCGCTTTTCGCCTCCATCAGAAAAGCGGCCGCCGCGGAAGGGAATCGAACCCGCGACCTCGGGCTGATTAGACTTTGTGAGCTGGCTTTTCCATATTATGTGTTGAACAATGAAGCATGACCATTTATTAAAGAAGTATGATTACAGCCCCACTTTGCACTATTTTCTACCGCTGCCGCCTCTTTCCCGAGTCACGTATACTCCTCGTCAAAGCGCGCTCTCCGGCGGCCGCCGGTGCGGCGCACTAGAGACGCCATTGTCTCTACCCACCAATCGCGTGTGCCCTTTGTCTGTGACGTAGAGGGCGCGCCACTGACATTATAATTCAACATAGCCAATTTCCAATATAGCTAAACCCCAACACAGCAGAGCTTAGCAGAGTGCCAGCTTGGCTCCGCTTGGCTCCGATTTTGAGGGGGGGGGGACCCCTGTAGTCATGCGGGACAAATTATTGTTTTGCTTAACAAGGTGTTTATATGTATGAATACACTTTATATTTGTTATCATATTCTTTATTATTACCAAATCCTTTCAAAGAAGCGTAAGTACTGTTTTTTTTTTTCTGACCAGGCTCGCACGCATTGCCAGATTGGCAGTTCCTAATTACGCGTACATTCCTGACTATTGCACACCTCGACTAGTTTTTCCACATCTGAACTCCGCCGGCAAATGGGAAATTTGAGAAGAAGTTCAACATCGGGGAGTTAAGAAATTGAGTAGACTCAATGACACCATCGGCAAGAATAACCGTTAGCAAGCCCAACCCTTGACTTGCGTGCGTGCGCCCCTTGCCGTCATTAGTGTTAAAAAGGCAGACTGTATTCGGAGGGCTGTCCCGCAAGCTGTGCGAGTGGACTGGAGTGAGTAGCATTCGAAAAGCGGAGCGGCAGCCTTTACTACCTCTCCGCGGTTCTAGCTCGAACGAGGCGCATATCCTAGATCTTGGCTGACATTGACCAAGAGAAAATTGCAGTCTACCTACAAGACGCTTGGGCGGTGAACAAAACTGCAAGTGCATACCTAAGCTACTGGCATTGGGCCCAAATAACACCACTTACATGCTAGTCGGCAGCTATAAAATGGTGTTTTTACAGGTCATACCAGCCCTCCTCGGGGCAAAGCACCCGAAGAAGCAGGATACATTCAGGACGTCGAGATAGCCATGCTTTCACCGACAAAAGGCGATGATGCCCCAAGGTACAACATCACTTTCTTGTATTTGCTAAAACGTAACTTCACTACGTTTAGTGTACTTGCCGCGAGCGGCCGATGATAGCGATGTTTGAAATGGTCGATCGTGTGTAGTCACGCTTTTTATCTTGTTCGCTATATATCCGTACCCAATTAGGGCTTTGATTTTCTGTGCGCTTTTTTGCCTATCAGCCTAATGTTTATAAACGTGGATGATGTAAACGGCAGTGTCTACAGTGGAGCTAAATTTACTCTGCGTCAAAGTATGCGCCTCGGCTCGAACATTGCTCTCGTGGACGCAGAGGTTGGTCATTTAGGTGGGTGGTGACGGAGCTTTCCCACGGGAATTCGGAGAGTGTAATAAACTGTTGTCGATTCGTGTGAAGGCTTGAGTACCAAATATGGGGCATGAGAAAGGAAAATTTGTTCGCAAAGAATGGATTCCAACAGCGCAGGATAAGAGCAGCAGGAGGTCGGTTGGAGAGGCCTTCAACCTGCAATGAATGCAAAACAGGATGATGATTATGATGATGATGATAATGATGATAATGATGATGACGATGGTGATGATGCGCCTTTAGTGTTTCATGTGCGGCGGTATTTTATTTTATTTTTATTTTTATGTGCTCGCTGCAGCAAGGAGGACAGCAAGCGCATCAGGCTTCTTCGCACAACGATGGTGCTTGGCGTGGCGTACTCGTCCAGCATCGGCGGAACGGGAACGCTCATCGGAACAGCGCCGAACCTCGTGCTCAAGGGAGTCATTGACGAGTGAGTGGGTAAAAATGCACTCTTCCTGTTATTCGACGTATTTGGGCTCGGGGCTTCTTTACAGAAAAAGATAGCACTTTTCCAGGCTCCACGGAAATCACTTTCGTCACGTGGTTCCTGTACAATGGTCCGACGATGCTCCTGTGCACGCTACTGAGTTGGGCGTACCTACAGTGGAACGCGAGAGAGGCCATGTGAGTACGCCACTCCTTGGGAGTTCCACATCTTGCACAGAAATTTATTCGTATTGCGTGAGAAGGGTTCAGAGCATAAAAAAGACCTCAAGTCTACAATAACGAATGACCAAAATTGTGCCAGGGCTCATGTCTGAGGCCTGGGCTTGGTCTTGTCGAAAACTAAAGGTTATTTGTAGAGCGCAGCTCTATAGCGCCCGCTCCTGTGGTTTCGCGTCGCCGTCGTCTTCGTTGTAACCGAGCGAACGAAGAGGGCACCGAAGACAGGCGAGATAGAGCGAGCAGGAAAACGGAGATGAAAGTAATGGCGTAATCCCCCATTCATAATGGGCGGTATCCCCAGACATAATCCCCGGCGTAGACGCGCTACGAGGGAACGACAGAGTATATCGCGCGTCGTCATGCGTTCGCTGATGAGGCGATCACTTCGTGAGAGGGAGCAGGTATGCGCGGCCACGCGAAGCCTGCAGTTCGCGCTGCTTCGCATTAGGGAGTATCTTAATCGTCAGTCAATTTTTGTCACCTTTTTTACGCAAATTTGTTTTTGGTTACGATCATCATCATCATCATCATCATCCGCCTGTCTACGCCCACTGCAAGGGAAAGGCCTCTCCCATAGATCTCGAATTATCCCGGTCCTGTGGTAACTGCAACCAATTTATCCCCGCAAACTTCTTGATCTCATCTGCCCATCTTTCTGCCGCCGCCTGCCTCTAGAGGCCCACTCTGTTACTCTTAATGACCAACGGTTATCTCGCCTTCGCATTACGTGCCCTGCCCACGTCCATTTCTTCTTCTTAATTTCTACTAATATGTCCCTAACATGCGTTTGTTTCCTGACCCACTACGCTCTCTTCTCGTACCTGAATGTTACACCTATCATCTCCCGTTCCGCTGATTGCTGAGTCGTCCTCAATTTAAGTTGAACCCTTTTGGTAAGCCTCCAAGCTTCTGCCCCATAGGTGACTACCGGTTAAATGCAGCTGTCATATACACTTTCTTCGTCAGGGGCAATCATAGGTTTCCATTCATTATTTGAGGATGCCTGACGTATGCACTCCACCCCATTCTTATCTTTCTAATTATCTCTGCCTCATGGTTGGGACATGTGCTCTCCCGAGGCTGTTGAGCATTACTTTAGTTTTCTGCATATTAATTTTCAGGTCCACGATTCTACTCGGCTTGTCCAGTGCAGTAATCATACTTTGCAATTCATCCCTCGAGTTACTTAGCAAGGCAACGTCATCAGCAAATCTGAGGTTACTGAGGTATTTTCCATTAACCCTTACGCCCATCTGTTACCAATCCAATATTCTGAATATCTCTTGTAAACATGCTGCTGAATAACATTGGAGAGATTGTGTCTCCTTCTGACTACGTTCTTCCTGTAGGTATTTTACTGCTCTCCTATGGAGGATGATGGTAGCTGTAGATCCCATTGTAGATATCCTCTAGTATTCTTATAATGCTTCATCTACCCCCTGGTTCCGTCAATGCTTGCATGACTGCTAGGGTTTCGACCGATTCAATGCTTTCTCATAGTCTATGAAGGCTATATATAGGGGTTCAGTATACTCACCCGCACTTCTCTATCACCTGATTGATCGTGTGAATATGGTCTCATTGTGAATAACCTTTACGGAACTCTGCTTGTTCTTCAGGTTGACTGAAATCTAAGGTGCAGAGATTCGGTTAGCGATTACCTTGGTACCACTACTTGTAGACGACTGCAGCAAGCTGATCGGCTGTAATTTTTCAAGTCCTTCATGTCGCCTTTCTATGGATTAGGATGATGTTCGCGTTCTTCCAAGATTCCGGTACCATCGCAGTCATTAGGCATTGCGTCTAAGGTTTGCCAGTTTTTCACGTACAATTTCTCCGCCATCCTTCAAGATGGTCTGTCTGTTATCGATCCTCAACAGGTGCTTTGCCCCCTTTCATTTCTTTCAAAGCCTTCTTTACTTCTTCTGTCATTACTGGTAGGATATCTACCCCCTCTGAACTACTTCTTCCTTCGGTAGTATCCTCGATGTCGCGGCTACTGTACAGATCTCTAGAGAACTCCTCGGCTATCCCTATTTGTGATTACATTGCCTTGCTTGTCTTTAAGTTACATGTTTTTGGTTAGGATGGGCGTAGTTAAACCGTGGTTTTATTTCTTGCAAATGTGACCACAAAAGATGCAGCTCAAAATCGAAGTGCGTTCACTGCTCTCTATTAATAGAGACAAACACGGCGGTTGCGCCCAGTGCAGCCCAATGAATGAATGAAGACAAATGAATCCAATGTTCGGTTTGATCCTCTAAAGTTTCTTCACCACCATAAAAATAAACTCCGTTGTCCCTTCTTCGTGCATCGACAGGGCATGCCAGCCTGGAACACCAACAGAAGAGAGGGTACGAGAAGAAATCGCCCGGCGGTACAAGAAACTGGGAAAGATCAGGCAAGTAAACACGTCGGCTGTTGAGGGGTTTTTTTTTTTTTTTTTTGCATGAAAACAAGTTACAATATCCTTTGCTTGACATAATTTTTAGCGGGGGTGCAGAATTTTCCTTTTCTTCCCCTGATACGTTAATGCTGTATTATCGCGTTCTTACTGTTTTTCTACCTCAAAGTAAACGTTGCTATGCGAATTTGGTCACAGGCGTAAATGCGGTTTCATGCTACCACTTCGCGTTCGTCAACCGAGACTTACGTACACCCGGCAAAGTGGCACATTCTAAATGCCGTTTTGTTAAACAAGTTTATTATGTATGTTCGTTTACCCAGGAAAGGAACGACGACACTTTTAAAGTTGTTTAATTGACTCCACGCATACTTTAACCACAACGCACATGTTTCAATTCGCTTTGTTACCGTATTCTAAGCACCCCCGTAACTGAGTTCCCCATTTTTTGTTACTCTAAAGTCTTTCAATTTTCCTTCGCATCAGCTGGGGGACGAAGGCATCAGAAGTCTCCAATGGGACTATGCCAATTTTTGATTATGCGTGCATTCTCGCAGTTTTTCAGAGGCCTGTATCAGCTTCCTGATGGTTACGATGATACTTCTCTGGTTTGGAATGAAGCCCCAGATATTTCCTGGCTGGGTTGACGCTCTCCCCCACGGAAAGTAAGAAGCGCTTAAAAAACGGTCCTTATTCTTTTTCCTGTCTCTTCTTTTTCCCTTTTTTGAACAACCACGATGTTTAGGATACACAAGCATGCGCTATATATGAATAACTCATTGCGTAGCAAAAAAAAAAAAAAAGTCGGCAGAAACACAAAAGACGTCACTCTTGCAGGAACTTGGAAAGCATATATACAGTACCACGGGTGAAATATTTTCGAGTAATATTTGTAAATGGACTACCTGCACAGTGACCTAACTATTCGGGGCTGTGGTGGGGTGTTACGGGCATTATTTCTGCAGTTTTGGTGTTTTAGAGCGAAAATTTTGACGGTGCACACCTAATTCTGTGGCGCTAAAACCCGTTATATTACGAATCCAGCCTCACCGGTTCAAACCGGTTTAACCAAAGGTTACAGAAAATGGCTGTACCTCGTGTTGTATCGGAACCATACAGAAACGATTTAGCCGTGGGACTGCTCAAATGGCTACATAAGGGTGAAACCTTTTGCGCCGGTAGGTATTGTGGATAACTCGTAGTTTTGATACAAACGACATGAAGCGGCCGCTTCTGAGGCCAGCCACATTACACTGCTGCGGTGGAACGGAGAGCCCCATGTGTGTCTGCTAGGATAAAACGTTGCCGGTAAACGCTGCCGGCAAACCTTGCAAGGTTAGGTCCGTCTTCTAATTAACAACAGTTACGCAGAACAACAATTAATGCGCAAGAATACTAAACCGTAAATTAGAAACAATCGTGTTTTCTTTCTTGCGCTCGTGCTTCAGAGACACGAGACTTTTACTGCAAAGCCGTATACCTCTACCCCGCAATGGTTTCATCTTCGGGGGCAAAAACGCCATGGCGCCAAAAATACACGTAGCCACTGCATGCTTCGCCCCTCCTCAGGTTTTGCGCAAAGGGAGATGGCCCGGGATTTTTCCTTTTTAGAACAACACTAGCCGAATTTTTCTTTTCAGTAAATAGGGCGTCGGTTGGATCACAACGAGCAGCACCTGTTTTTTATTTGTGTTTTAACAATTATTCGCTGTCTAATCGTGTGAGTAGGGCTGGATGGCAGTCATTGCCAATTTCCCCTGCTGTTAGCCTTCAATGGTGTGTCAGCGCCAGTTACCTCCACAAGCGCATTGCCGTTAACTTAAAGGGACACTGAAGTGAATTTGTCAAGCTCCCGTTTTTGCTTGCACTGCGCAGACTGGCTCAAATTAGCACACTTTCATCGTTTATTCGGTTGACAAATCGGTAATTATTTTACAAAGCGCGAAAGAAGAAAAACTACCATGCGCGGTTTGCGGCGGCCGCACCAACTAAAGCTGTGACGTTAGGAGGAGCGGGCACCGTGATTGGACGATGCCCAAGGTGAGCAACCAAACAAGTTTCGGTTTCGGTTTCGGTTCTGTAAAACACAACCGTTGGCGTTGTTGGATGGGCATTCTCAATAACTCAGTAATCATCGTACCGCGCTTCTGCCATGTTTTCAGCTGTAAAATGCATAAGATAAGCCTCCTAGGACGGATTGGAATCGTAGCATTCACTAGCCGAAACCTACGCAGTGCATGAACGCCCTCCGCGTACCCAAAGACGCCCAAATGTCATGCCTTTTCCCCCATATTTGGAGCTTGCCTCCCTCATGCCTGTGTCGTAAAAAGCGTGTTCGCACCAGGCCAAGGGTCTGTTCATTCTGGCCTGTGCCCACTGCCTGCAAGCAGCACGCCAACGAGAACTCGCTGGCGCGCCAGTGCCAGCCTGCGCGCGTTTTGTGAACTAGTTCGTGGAGCAATGAAAATTGCGGCCCAAAAAAAGGTCAACTCAGAATAGGAAACATTGGCGGAAAAAAAAAAGTTAACTTACAAAAAAAAAAAAAGCATGTACCCGCGGGGATTCGAACTCGTGACTCGCAAAATACTTACGGTGGCATACCTAGCAACCCAGACCGCTCGGCCACGAAGCGGGCTCGGCTGGTGTGGGTAATATAGGGTATATATTGTACAACCAGTTTACACTTTTCTTCAGTTTTGACATTTCAAGCAGCTTAGGTGACTATTTGTTGTATTGCGCTCGTGCAGTAAGCGTCGCCCGAGTTTCCACAATAGCATACGTCTAGCAATTGCATTTCGTAGACGGAAAAGCGTTCGCAGATGCGTAGTCGTGCTGCTGACCGCTGTGCTTGTTCGCCCAGCGCAAAAAAGTGCTTCCCGCACCCTAGTTTTACGCTGTACGGTAAAAATATCAGTTGATTTTATTTCATTAGTACCTATATTGACTTCGCTGACTTTTCTGCCGCCTTCAAGAGGCCTTATAACCTACTGGCATACCAGTCAGCGAAGCGTCGCATGTGCGCTTGTGTGAAGCGACCTTGACTTGGAGCTAGATACAGTGTACAAACTAACCAAGTAAAGAAAGGCAAATTCTACCATTCACAAACGTGTCCTGGCTTCGTTTCAACTGAGCGAACGAATTGCGACGACCCGTCGGCGGCCGGCGGACGAAACGCTGGGCCGACTGACTCTGTCTGAAGGCCGGGGAGCCGTGCAGTAGCGCAGCCTGGAAACTTTATGGCGCAGCCCATTGCCAGCTTCCCTCTGACGTCACACGAAAACGCCGCAGAAAATGGGCGAGCGTAAAGAGAGGAGGACAGCATTTTCGAATTAATTTTTCCACTAAATAAAATCGCGTAAACGCGCCCAGGGTGGTCGAAACATGGCCTGGGGACTTCGGACTACAATTTGCGCAAGTAATCCCGCAATGTTTACATATCACTTCAGTGTCCCTTTAATGCCTCTAAATCCCGCAGCATGGTGAAGTCATGCGTTCCTATGGCTGCGGTGGCCCTGGTCCTGTTCGTGATTCCAAGGGATCCCGGAAACCCCTTTGGAGGTCCCCTCCCCTTCTCACCTGGGAGGAGACGGTCGCGAAGGTGCACTGGGGCGTCATGATCCTCGTCGGCGGAGGCATGGCACTTGCCGAGGCCTGCAAGGTGCGCGCCTTTCCTCAAGTACTTCGAGCTTCGTTACAGCGCTTTCCTTGCTGTGTCCTCGAGCAGTCTTTGTCTCCCTCTTTTGTACTCATTGCGGTTAATGTCCTAAGCTGCATACTAAAGGACACGAAACGATTTCAACCTTTAATGTATAGCAATAAAAGCGAGCGTGTTCGACGGCACATTCGTTAACAAAATATAGGGGCAGCCAACCGATGTTTGTGCAGTATATATACTCTGTCCGAAGATAAAGGGAACCGTGAACCGAAACGGTTTTCCTGATTGGGTTCTAGAACGTTTGAAAGTTGAATATCCGGATATAACAGCTTAAAGTATGCTACCAAAACGAATGTTGGCAACAATGGCAGTGAGCCGAGCGGCGACATGCTTTTGTCAGCACGAGAGATGAAAAGCGGTATTTAAAAACTTGTCCCCATCTAAATCAATATAAAATGGTATTTCCTATTCCTTTATGCGGTTTTCCAGTCACGTATTGAAAACGAAACGGCTGTTCCTACGCGAACGGGAGTGCCACGTTTAGATACAGACCATCTTTCAGCTTTCAGAAGGTTTAGTGCCCAATTAAAAATATTTCCACCAGCTTATTCGTAAACTTTTTTGTAGTTACCCCACCAGATAAAACGCTGGCTTCCATGTCAGCTAGACAACATGCACTTCATAAAAAGTGGTTGGCTGTCCCTTTAAGTACTAGTTTCAACGAGAGCAACGAAGCACCCATATTTGGCGTAGCCTGACAGATTTTAGGGCAGTGACTCATTGCTGCCAAATAAACTTTGTGAATGTCGTGCCTAAAGCTATTGTAGTTTTCTTTATTTCTAAAAAAATATCACCTGCGTTCACCTTCCAGTGCTCGGAGTTCCATGAAATGCCCTAAACAGTGTGTACGCACGTAAATTTGCACTTTTGCACATCTCTCCCAGTCAAGGGAACTCCTGTTAAATTGAACTAATTTTTTGGTTCCTTGAAGTTTCGTTTATCTAGAGTCTACTGTGTTAAAAAAAACAGTGCAAAACTGAAAGAAAACATGAAAGCATGCGAAGCACGGGCTTCTTAGGAGTACTGTTTGTGCAGTGCATTTTTTTCTTTTATGTTTTTGTCGGTTTCGCATAGTTTTTGAAGATAAACACCTACCAACTACTCGTTTTCTGTTCTAAATATGCTAAGTGTAGATATTAGCTGGTAACAACAAGGGTTATTTGTACCCCTGATTTAACACTGGTACGGAGCTTGCTTAGCTAGAGCATGGGTGGATAAGAGATCCAAATGCATGGTTGAAAATGTGCCACAATGGAGTTGTAAGTCCAAAAATATTGTTGTATTTTAAAAGCACCATGTGGATACACTTGGAACCAGCTGCTTTTTAACCAGTAATCTGCCAGCTGCAGTTAAAATATTGCCTTCTGTGATCCCGTGAAAACGCCTTCATTGACCGTTCTGGGCAAGTCGGTATGCGTGGATGGGAACCTGGTAATAAGGCTGCCACCAGTAGTAGTAAAGTAGTAATTTAAATTGGGAGTGACTACTACTGCAATACCGTCGGGGAAAATAAGTATCTTGTAGATGTAGGTACGTATGCTAGATACATGTGGGAAGGCTCCTGTGGTACGTCTGTGTGACTAGTATTAATCCTTCAGGAGCGTCCATTTTGTTACCAGGCTCCAACTGTGGCCATATAAGTGGCTGGTGGCATTGTAACGCACCATGCAAAACCCTGCGGGAATAATGGTTTTCTTTAACAATATCAAACGTCTTAGAAAAAAAAAGATATCTTGCTAAATCATCTCTTGAATACGTAAATAGGGAAGATAACGATGAAATTGTGCATTCCTTCCCATGTGCAGCAATCGGGGCTGTCATCGATGCTTGTGGCAAACATGAAAAGCCTAGACGTTTTGCCTCCTGCGCTGACAGCACTTCTATTCTGCTTCGCGGCGTCGATGTTCACGGAGATCACGACCAACACGGCTGTCTGCTCTATACTTCTACCGATCGTCTGCGACGTGGTAAGTTGACAACATGGCCGTGTTGAAGGATCCATGGAGTCTACCAGCGGTTGCTCTGCATCTGCGTCGGAACAGAACTTCGACACGTATTTATACATGGGAGGCCACAATCATTACTCTAAACTCATATTAAGCACGATTTATATTATTCACGTTTGCTATCACGCGTGTCAATACTACTGTTGGAGCGTTAGCTTAGCGGTATAGTTAACGTTACGAGAATTCTTTTCGAGGCTATCTGCAACTGCACAATATTTTCGCACATCATTCTCTGTGCGTGCGTGCGTGCGTGTGCGTTATGCCAAATGTAGAGACAAATGTCTATCCGCATCCTTAATTCTTGCAGCGATGCCGTATCTGCTAGCGTGCCCAGATATATGGTTCTTAACTAGCATATCTTCATGCACAACGCGTAAATCTTTTGGGCGATAGACTTCACAAGCGTATTTTGTTCCTACATTCGTACTCTGACGCCGTGCGGCTATGAATATCTATTGTATGCGTAATGTCCTGCAGATAATTTGCCTGATAGACTATTAGTAATCAGCCTATTGTTTATTTTTATTCCTGTGTGTTTGTTATCTTTTCTACTGTTACTTGTTTTGCATTCGTGCATCTAACTTGAATGTTTCTGTAACTTTACATATATAATAAACAGATGTTTGGCCATAACTTGTCCTTGCCTTTTGTCGTCAAGGGTCAATAAGTGAACAGGAAGGGGCAGAGAATGCTCACCAACCAGAAATTTATTCGAAGCATTGACAGCCTTTACGGGGAACAGCGTGTAGGGAAAGTAAGTGTATGTGGCCTTCATGTCTCCGTGTTTCACAGGCTATTGCCCTCAGGTTGCACCCCCTGTACCTCGCCATGCCGGTGACCATCGGCTGCACTTTCTCATTCATACTTCCCGCCGGAACACCGCCCAATGCCGTTGCCTACGATGTGGCCAAGCTCAGAATCCCCGAAATGGTAGGTGGAACACTGACAAACATTGGCCGCGAACGTCCACGCAATTTTCTATAGTTATTGGCCGTAAGAGCTCATGAAATTTGTTATGGTTGAGGCCCGGGAAAGTTGGCTAGTGATTTCGTATAGGAGGGAACAGCACTAATCTGGCGAGGCTCAAAACAAAGGAATGACGGCGAGCGCGATGAAATACAACTAAGATTTACTCTCCGACATGTTTTGCCAAGAAATAAAAATCCAAAGTCCAAAAAAATTTCCTTGACAGTAAACAAACAAAAAGGGAAGAAAACTAGCAATATTGTCACTACCACCACGTGAACAACATGAAGCTGGACCGTGGCACACATCACCATTCCCGCCAACTTACCAAGAAGATGTACACGGTGGCACGTAGCCGTGCTCGTGCAAAGATGGCTACATCCCATTAAAATTCATCTCGTTATCATATACCATGCATGAATTGACGCTCCGCATAGTTCTGTAGTTGCATCTCAGGTCCACAGCTAAAAACATAGGAAGCCATGGCCTATTCTTAACTGATAGCCTGGTAGAGTTAATGCGCATGCGTACAGAGAGCAGCCGGAGGCCTCCAAGTTTGCTCTACGTTGCGCCTAGACGCACTCGATTCGTTAGACATTTTCCTAACAGTACACGCACTAGGCGTTCCGAGAGCGTTGGCCAAGCGCTCTCGTGAACTGCTTACCAGTGGACCACCTTGTACAAGCGCCGAAAGTGATGCCGGCTCACTAGGTTTTAGTCGAGATCAAGGTGACGAAACAAATTCAATGCTAATTCTGCGCAAACATTGGTAGTGTGGCAAAAATATCGCAACCACGTGGAGGTGACAAAACAAATTCGCTACTAATCCTATCTAAAATTGACAATGTGACTTAGAAGATTACAATCACGTGGAGGTGATGAAACGAATTCGTTGCAAATTCTGTCTAAGCATTGACAATGTGACAAAAGATCACAATGACATCGAGTTGACGAAGCAAATCCAATGCTAATTGTGCCTAAATATTGACAATATCACAATAAGATCACAATCACATAGATGTGACGAAACAGATTTGGTGCTAATTCTGTCTAAACATCGACAACGCGAGAAAACAGAACATTTTTTTCAAATGTCAAAGATTATTTTTTAAGTGGACAACATGGATGCTCTAATCTCTGTTCTAAGTTGCTCCTTTTTGTCCAGCTTTGTAATCTATACGTAATCGGCCCGAACTATGCCGGCCGCCTTGCAGCAACAGAGTGAAAGAGTAAGCTGAGAAAAACAAGATTTCGCTTCGATGATGCGGTAAGTTGGGTAAATTCATTCATTCATTCATCCATTCACTTATCCAAGTCCTCTCTACAAGATTTATTTTCTGGTCAATCTAAGCACGCAGTGCTTGTATAGTTCAGGGGTGTAGAAATTATTCTTACTATTACGGATAAGGTCATGCGACTGACGCTGTCCGCCTTACTGCTACTATACAACTGGCTGTCACGCACGTTTTTTCGAGGGGGACTCCACAAGGTGGCGTTCTCTCTCCCCTCTCTGTGTTTTACCGCAGCCATCGGTATCATATAGCATGCCCCTGGAAGATGACCTGTACTGAGGTATCACTCTTACCTAGTCGGTGCTTCACGTGCTGCAGGAATGTAGAAACAAGACTCGCAACATTCCCACTTCATATTGTAGCCTTAGTGTAATCTCAGCATGGGCTCCCTCGGAGCTTTTTGTTCGACCTGCTGCGTTTAGTATCGCATAGTACGCTACAATGGGATAACAACTACAAATACTCACTATTTATGCATGTATCTTTCTCTCTTTTTTTGGTTTCAGGCGAAGCCGGGGTTTTTCGTCAACGTGATATGTGTCCTCGTAGAAACAGCCATGATTCACGCATTGGGCACTCCCATCTTCGGCCTCCAGAACTTTCCGGCATGGGCCGATACGGACCCTGGAATGCAAGATGAGACACCGAGCGCAGTGAACTCGTCTATTCACTGAATGACCAACGATAGCGACCATAAACAGTACACTAGTTGGTGGTGTGATGACGTGACCGGAAGGAGTTCAGGCAGCCGCATGCCTGTCGCAACGAAATATGCGTCGCAGACAATGAGGACTGCAGACAGACACATACCCCCGTTTACAGGCATTAGGAATGTGAGCCAGGCGCAAATCCGGCTCTCACAGCCAATGGGGATGTCAGCCAGGCACATACTCCGTTCACAGACGATGGCGACTGCAGGCAGGCGCATATTCCCCTTCGGAGCCAAAAAAGACGTGCTGTTTTCATGTTTGTCTTCGCACACAGCGGAACTCAAATGTATCACCGATTGGAGATTCAAGTCGGTGAAGACATCGACTTCAAAATTTTCACTTACAAGTCCCGCTCAACCTAGAAACGGCGAACGTATTTATCACCGCCAAAAAAGCCACGACCACGACTGAAATTTTCTTTGTAGCATGCTTGTTACCCGGGTCTACTGAACTCTAGTCACGGCCTTTGAATACAAGGAACCCCAGTTCAAGATACTAATGGTGGGCGGGTGTCATATTTAGTCAGTGACATTCGGGACGTCAATAAAAGCCTATGTGTTCAGATCCAGCGTTTTGGACTCCATCATATTAATTTTTGCGATTCTGTCGTCTTTCTCTTTTGTCCTTGATTTTTTCCACGCACAAAGGCTCCACTATCATCTTGCAGCTTTCTTGTATGGGTCTTTCTCTGTGAACGTCAAGATTTTTTTACAGCGTCGACATGATTGTACAACGCGAAGAACAAGAACTAAAGGAAGCACACGAGACAGGTGCTTATACTTTTCTAAGATCTATTACGACAACTTAAAGGACCATGAAGACAATACAAGTGGTTATTAGAAAGCGTTAGTCCCGATAACACGATACCAATATCATCGCAATCTTCGAACAAATAACGGAGAATTAAAGAAAACGTGTGAAGCAGTCGCGACCCCTAGCCAATTTCCCGCAACTTCTCTTATGACGTCACGGAACCTTGTTTGTGTGATTGGCGGCCGCCGAACTGACGTCGCGACGACACATGACTGGACGTCTGTAATGGGGCCTCTAGTTCCATTTGACCGCATACTGAATGCTAATGTGCAGTTAACACATTGAAAAATTTTATTGGGCCCGTATGACGTCATTATTGCTCATAACACGTCACTGTGGCGCAATTTGAAGTTTTTAAATACTTCTTGCTTTTTCGTAAAACATTTTTGTGGCTGTAAGGAGCTGAGTGAGATATGAATCCTAGTTCTTTCAAATTAAGCGAAGTTGTATTTTCATGGCACGCGTTTCTTCCCTGACCCAGTCCGCTCTCTTCAGTGTCCATCCACGTTACACCTGGCATCTTCCGTTAAATTGCTCGCTGAGTCGTCCTCAATTGAAGCTGAACCCTCTTAATGAGCCTCCAAGTTTCTTGCCCGTACGTGAGTACCTGTAAGATGCCGCTGTTATACGCTTCCCTCTTCAGAAACAACGTGCTAAGGATATATTAGTAGTAATAAGAAAAAAAGGCAGATGATAAACGTTTCATTAGGGAACAGAGTGAATCCCTAGAGAAGGCAGCATCAAGCCCCTGGAGGTACTACTTTACAAATTTATACAGACTCCACGGCGGCCATACGTGATTTACGTCGAGTGAATAACAACTCGGCTATCTCGAGGGACATTCATGACATACTGGATACGTACCCCTGCCCTCTGCGGCTCTCGTGGGTCCGGCGAAATACGCTTCCCGCTCACATTGCGGCGGATGGTGCCTGCCACACTGCATTTGTTCCACGACCATTGCCTTTACTGACATTAGATACCCCAGGACAGTTTTTACAAAGGAAAGAAGATCTTCGTCGCGCCACACGAGCTCTAATTCCACCGTGTGGAACGGACCTCCCTAGCCGACTCGCTCGCTGGGAGGAGGTCTTGCTGCGAAGACTTCGTGTTGGTGTAGCCCTCTCTCCCGCTGTTACCCGGGAGTGGCCACCACGCTACCATGCCCCGTTCGACCAGAACTGCCCCTTTTGCACGGCTCCTGCCGAAGATGCCGACACAGAACATTTGCTGTGGACGTGCCCTTCATTGCAAGCGGCCAGAACACGACACCTTCGAGGCACAGGCCTCCACCCTGGCAGACCACCTGACCTCCATCGGTGGATATGGGGACCCCACCACCGCTCCCTCCTTGCGTTTGTTCGCGAAACGGGAGTTAACCTATACTTGTAGCATAGTATTTATGCCAACGGGCATACTATCGCAAAAAAAAAGCGTGGCAGGGGGCGGCAGAAAGTTAGATGGGCAGATGAGATCAAGAAGTTTGCGGGAATAAATTGGTCGCAGTTAGCACAGGACCGGGATAATTGGAGATCTATGGGAGAGGCCTTTGCCCTGCAGTGGGCGTAGACATGATGATGATGATGGTGACACCAGAAAGAGAAACTAGGGGCTCGAACGAGACGTTGAAAATTTACGTGGTATCCTGCTTTCATTGTTTTACAGCATTTATCGCATCACAGCCAGATACTTGAGTTTACATTTGTAAAGGGAAATAGACAGCACGCTGAGGCACAATTCCCCCAGCGGCTGCATCTTGTCTGCTTCAAGTATTGCCCCGGTATTATGAACATCATGAACACTTTATAAGCTGTTCATGATGTTCAGCAATTATGACCTAGAAACTGCATGCTGTTTGTAAGTTATAATAATGGTCGTGTAGTATCCATGTTTCCCGATCAAAGCGTTTGGGCTGTTTGGCACCAGGAGGCTGCCGTCGAGGCTATAGGTCGACGGCGTGCGGTGGGATAAGGCCACTCGCCGGTTAATCTCAGTACGAGCGTGGCGTATCTTTCTCGTCAGGCCCTTTCGGTGCTGTCACAGCCGTCTTTACGAGTCCCTTCATTGTTCATTTAAACACCGGCCGGTTTGGCCAATGTACTTCCTTCCGCAAGTCAGGGGGATCATGCAGCGCAATCGTGTGTTTCTTTTCAGCGTGTCCTTACTTTTGCGCTGCTTTATTTTATTTATTTTTATTTACAGAATACTGTCACTCCCCCAAGGGGAGTATTACAGGGGTGGGCAACATGTCATCGCTCATCAACGTCCATATATATATATATATATATATATATATATATATATATATATATATATATATATAAATTACACAAAGAGAGCACATAATGTAAACAATAGAAGCATAGCATTAGTATATTCTTACATAATACATACAAGAACGCCAATGTACGTCAACCATCAGAAGATCTCAAGATAAGAAAAACACACGGTGTACAAAGCATCAAGTTGGACTCAAAACACAGAGAAAAAAAGTGTAGGCAAATGCTTTCCAGGGACAAACGGAACCGGCAGGATTGCATGGCAAAAAGAATTTAATTACTGATAATCATATCTCATTCTAGGCTAATACACCATGTTCAATTAGTTCCATATATTTTACTAGTGTTGGTTGCTGTGTTACGACTGCGTCCAGTGCATTCCATTCACGAATTGCACGCGGGAAGAAAGAATAGCGAAAAGTATTATTAATAAATGCATATTCAACAAGCTCCCAAGCATGCCTTCTTCTAGTCGGTCTGGTATCACGAAATGTCAAGTAATGGTCAGGGTTTATGCGCAACGATCTGTGCAAAAGTTGGTATAAAAATTTGAGCCGAAAAAGCTTTGCGCGACTTTCGAGGGTAGCTAGACCAGCACGCTGTAGCAGAGCGGTAGGGGAGTCAGTGCGTCCGTATCTATTGAAGATAAAGCGGACGGCTTTGCGCTGTACCCTTTCCAATATTGCGATATTGTTCGCAGTGTGCGGGAACCACACAATATTCGCGTATTCTAAAACTGGGCGGACAAAAGTGACGTATGCGAGAAGCTTCGTTTCGTGTGTAGAATAGGACAAGGCCCGTTTAATGAAGAATAGTATGTTCATTGCTTTATTCGACACTTTACGCACGTGCTGTCGAACATGCACCATCAGTTGTCGGTGTTATTAACGGCGAAGCTGTTTTGCCAATCGTTAGAGTTACGTGTCGGCAGTTAAAAATACCAAGAAAATGCCGAGCTCAGGTGAGCGAGTGCCTCGCGGCGACCGCCCGGCAGGTTAAAAAAACCTAGAAAATACCAAGCGCTCGTGTGTGCGTGCCTCGTGCGACCGCCCAGCATCACCGGCGCACGTTTGTTAAAGGGACACTGAAGTGAATTTGTCAAGCTCCCGTTTTTGCTTGCACTGTGTAGACTGGCTCAAATTAGCACACTTTTCATCGTTTTTACGATTGACAAATCGGTAATTATTTTACAAAGCGCGAAAGAAAAACTACCATGCGCGGTTTGCGGCGGCCGCACCAACTAAAGCTGTGACGTTAGGAGGAGCGGGCACCGTGATTGGACGATGCCTAAGGTGAGCAACCAAACAAGTTTTGGTTTCGGTTTCGGTTCTGTAAAACACAACCGGTGGCGTTGTTGGATGGGCATTCTCAATGACTCAGTAATCATCGTACCGCGCTTCTGCCATGTTGTCAGCTGTAAAAATGCATAAAGATAAGCCTCCTAGGACGGCTTGGAATCGTAGCATTCACTAGCCGAAACTTACGCAGTGCATGAACGCCCTCCGCGTACCCGCAGACGCCCAAATGTCATGCGCTTTTCCCCCATAATTGGAGCTTGCCTCCCTCATGCCTGTATCGTAAAAAGCGTGTTCGCACCAGGCCAAGGGTCTGTTCATTCTGGCCTGTGCCCACTGCCTGCAAGCAGTCGGTGCTTATGGCAACAGCACGCCAACGAGAACTCGCTAGCGCGCCATGCATGTGCCAGCCTGCGCGCGTTTTGTGAACTAGTTCGTGTAGCCATGAACGTTGCGGCCCTAAAAAAGGTGAACTCAATATAGAAAACATCGGCGGAAAACAAAAAAGTTAACTTACAAAAAAAAAAGCACGTACCCGCGGGGATTCGAACTCGTGACTTGCAAAACATTTGCAGTGACATACCCAGCGCCCCAGACTACTGAGCCACGGAGCGGGACGCGAAAGTCTTGCTAATATAGGGTATATATTGTCAAACGGTTTACACTTTTATTTAGTTTTGGCATTTCAAGCAGCTTAGGTGACTATTTGTTGTACTGCGATCGTGCAGTAAGCGTAAACCGAGTTTCCACAGTAGCTCACGTCTAGCAATTGCATTTCGTAGACGGAAAAGCGTTCGCAGATGCGTAGTCGTGCTGCTGACCGCTGTGCTTGTTCGCCCAGCGCAAAAAAGTGCTTCCCGCGCCCTAGTTTTACGCTGTACGGTAAAAATATCAGTTGGTTTTATTTCCTTAGTACCTATATTGACTTCGCTGACTCTTCTCCCGCCTTCAAGAGGCCTTATATTTTCCTACTGGCGTACCAGTCAGCGAAGCGTCGCATGTGCGCTTGTGCAGAACTTGTGTGAAGCGAACTTGATTTGGAGCTAGATACAGTGTACAAACAAACCAAGTAAAGAAAGGCACATTCTTCCATTCACAAACGTGTCCTGGCTTCGTTTCAACTAAGCAAACGAATTGCGACCAAGCAATTTTTTTTAACCTCCTTGATTGCGACGACCTACCGGCGGCCGGCGGACGAAACGCTGGGCCGACTGACTCTGTCGGCCGGGGAGCCGTGCAGTAGCGCAGCCGTGGCACAGCCAATTGCCAGCTCATCCCCTCCTGACGTCACACGAAAACGCCACAGAAAATGGGCGAGCGTAAAGAGAGGAGGACAGCATTTTCGAATTAGTTTTTCTACTAAATAAAATCGCGTAAACGCGCCTAGAGTGGTCGAAACATGGCCTGGGGACTCCGGACTACAATTTGCGCTAGTAATCCCGCAATGTTTACATATCACTTCAGTGTCCCTTTAAGCCAAGCATACCCACTAGGGATATTCGCCAAGACTGACCGAAACAAAAAGAACTCCGGCGTTCGGCGTAATCGTGGCAACACTTACTCGCAACGAGGAAGACACGTCATAGCGTACGCCCCTCCAAGGTGATGTCCAATGATTATCAATTAAAAAAAAATGAAGGAAGCTCACCTTTATAGCAGCAATGATGGAGTAACGGTCATTGTGGCAGCGAAGAAGAAGCAAATCAGCTGCAATCGTGGACTTAAACCGTCGTGATGGTCGAGAAGGTTCCGTACAGCTTCGCTGCCTTCAATTCTTACGTCTTAGTGCGAGCTTCCTTCCTTTTACATCACTGTAGCTGCCGGCCCCGATTTGGATAAATGTGTTATCATTGATGGAACATTCATAAATGATGAATGTGTCGGTCTCCCTGCTGAAAAGGAGTCCTGACTGCTGGAAATCTTCTGTCAGGACTCCTTTTTTCCATCGAGACTGGTGGGACCTGACCCAGAAACATAACCCCAAAAGGCGAGACGCAGGAATTCAAAGCAATGTCATCGTGCCACTTCTTTTCTATTCCCACGTGAGATATACGTAGGGTGAATGAGCGCAGTATATGACGCATCCTGACATAGCCTGCCCGGTGGCCACCCACGAGTAAATATGCAACCAGTCACAGGCGGTACTGCACGTGAAACGTAGTGTATTTGAACAGCTGGACATTGAGGGTGGAGTTACCGAACCCCGTCGCTGAAGAAACGACCAACCAGTCTCCTGTTAAGGCGAAACTCGCTATACCTCACCGATGTCAACCATGCGGCCACCTAGAGGCACTGCAGGAAAGCCAACTTTACACAATGGGCTTCACAAAACGCACATAAAGTGCCTAATAAATTTTACCCCTTACCGTGGTCGGAGTCGAGTCTGGGTCCCTCGCGCGATGAAGCCGACGTCTATCCGATTGCGCCCCTTCGACCCTGTCGAAGCAGTCGAGATTTTGGACTTTAACTTTGACTCAGGTTGCAATGGAGAAAGCTTCGCGTTTCAATCATCTTTCTCCAATGAAAGGGGCTTTGATTTTGTATTACTGCGAGAGCCGATTCTGAAGCCGCGATCTCTCCCGCCAGTGTAATGGGACAACCACGCTACGTCACCGGTGTCCGTGCGTGAGCTGAGTTCCTCGTGGTTACTACCCCTAAATCTGGCAACCAAATGCCTCGCAGCCTTGGATAACCCGATTCCTTACTTCATTCCAGCGTTTACAGTGGGAGCCTGTAGATTGAATTTATTTTCCATTGAAGAAAATATGAGCATTAAATGAAATTAACTGGACTATTAATGAAATCCTGCATTTACAAAAAAAACTGTGGCTTCCAGTAAAGTTGATGTGTGTTTCATTGGTGTTGTGCGTGTGTTCACGAGTTGAGGCAAATGCACGCTCTGTGTTTTTCGAACGGCTGCGCGATACGAAGGGAGAGGTCTATAAGCGCCCAGCCACGTTCACTTGGACGGCTGCCGTCTGAAGCTGGCGGCAGCGGGGCGCTTGCTTCGTTTCCCTCTATTGTTGTTCCAGACGGACAACGGCTACAGGGTGAGGGGCGACGAGATCAGTTACAAAAAGGCGACGACGCACACGGTCATTCCGTCGTTAGCGCGCTAAGGTGTCCTCGCGTGATGACGCCGTTGACAGCGGACGCGGCAAGAGTTTGCGGCTGCTAATCCGGAGAACTGGCCTTGTCGAGTAGTGCTTCCTTTGCTTAGTCCTCCAGGCGCCGGTCATGGGGACGCGATAGCGTTCAGTGGGTGGTGAAGACGTTGACTCTTCCCCTCCCGTGAGGATGCCTTTCCCCGGCCGTGTGGAGCACTGGGGCGAGGAGGTGTAGTAATGTAGGCAGCACCAATGAAGATGAGAAATATTCGGGGCGAGTGAAGCGTATCTGTCTTCCTGGCTGTGATTTGGCAACATGTTTGCGGTTTGCGCATGCTGTGTTTATTGGTCATCTCCGGGATGATTTTGGGGGACACGACGGCGGGACGACGCGAAGGATGGTGGTGCAGGTACAGGCTGGGTCTAACAACCATCGTCTCAGCGCAATGTTACGATCCCTTACTCTCCGCGCAGTAAAAGACCACTGTCACTAGAAATCGGCTCTGTTGTCTTCGACTGCACCACCGGTATCTTAGAGGAGACCGCAATCCCATAACAACAAATCTACCACCCATCCTTCAATTAACATCATAACCCTCCCCTATCAATTCAAACAACCTGTCGCAGAATCAGAAGCTTAGACAAACTTATGAATCTCTCTTTTCACGTAACCCGGATATGCGGCCAAATAAAACAGAATAAGGGACGCAAAGTTTCCCATACGGTTCATAGGCTCCCTCAAAAGCAACTTCTAAAGCTACCGAAAAGAAGAGGCAAAGAAAAAGTTCTCGATTGACTCAGGGACCGGAGCCCAATACATATCAGTAGCAGGAAGGCTTGATCCCAAAACATCTAAACTGAGCCGAGGAATCCAACAGCTGAGTTCAGTGAAGGTTACTTTCACATTGCCGCCAATCACAAAGGCGAGACTAATTGCCAACCGAACTTTCAATACATGTACTCCTCATTAGACATGATGATGATAATGATGGTGATGCCCTTGATGTCTTGATGAGCTCCGATTGTAGCTTCAAGGATTAATTTATTTTCCAGTAAAAAGGCGTGAAATGAAAGTGTATTATGACAAAAGCCCGAATTACACAACAATTATGTAATTCCTTGCACTTCAAGCGGCCTGCAGGGAAAAGATAATCTTGAATGCAATTGCAAATACTCCTTTTTGCGTAGCCCAAATTTTTTATTAATGACAAGGAAAAGGTCCGCCCCATACGCTCAATCGGCTCTTTCAAAAGCACCTGCTTAGCTGCAGAGAAGCGGCGAGAGGGGAGAAAAAATTGAGAGAGACCTTCTGCTCTGTGAAGACGGAACACAGCAAAGTTGTAGCTATGGTGTGTATTGGTATGGTGGGGTAAATTCTTATATTATCGCTATTGGCTCGTGTCGGTGTTCCAACCCGGTAAGGTGCCCTTCATCCGGGAGGGATTCGCAACTACACGACGAGGTGGAACGTGAGGCGGCAATGGTAACGGCTGCACGTTCTGAGGCAGCGGCTTTCCCTTGCTTTCGCGCCCATTAACACATTAGTGAGCGCCGATGCTCTTTAGATTCACGCTCTTCTTCCTCCGAGCAAACGACACGACGGACACGTGTCGTTCGATTATCAGCCGATTGCACAACTTGTGAAATAAGCATCGGTGGTGGCGAGGGGTTAAAAAACTTGTGACAGACGCGTCCGTGGTGGCGAAGAGGAGCGGAAAAGTGATGCCGAGTGAATCGACGCCTCCGGAACACAAAGCCGGAATCCTAGCCAAATACGGCTTCAGGGGTTCAGCCAAATGGTTCAGGGGCCTGGCACCGTACACATAGTTCAGTAGCGGAAAGCCCTGATCTGAATAGATACAAATTTGGCAAGATATAATATTTATACAATATTACAATATTAGATACCACATTAGACAAGAACTCATGTAGACCTTTCGGACAACGTCGCCGCCGTCTTCCCCGCAGACAGAAAAAAATGGGTAATCCTCCTCCTCCCCAATCCACTCCACGCAGTGTTTATGAACGGCCGGTGCCACGGCGTTCTGCCCGTTGAGCATACAGGTTGTGCCTCTTCTCGAGAGGACAGAAAGAGTTGCTAGTGGGGAACAGGATGGTTGTTTGGTTGGTTGGTACCAAATATCAATGGCGCGTACACACTCTGGGGGATTGGCCAAGTCAGATTGGGTAAACTGGCTAAGAATTAAAACTAAGGTTAAAATAGAGCTGTGGAGAATGTGAGGGGAAGTGATGTTAACAATTCTGAGAACCCAAGAAAAAAAACTATAACATACTGAAGTAAAAACCGATACCAGACGTACCAGAAAAAGAATGTAAGGATGTGTGAAGGAAAAGGATGTGTTTTAACAGTGTAGGCGACCTGATTGTGAAATAAAAGCGTAACAGTATGACCATCTCTGCTCTTCATCTTCTTCCCGGGTATGTTCACTCGCACGAGGGGCCACATCATCTCATGGTCATCACCAACAGGCGACGGAGACGAAGAGCGCTAATGGCGAGGGTCGAGAGCACCGCCAACGCCGGGCTATCGCCCAACATTTCGCCACTCGGGACACCGAAAAAGAGCGCCGCGAGGGCAGACCGTGGTGCCCGAGTGCTCAGCGAGCACAGCGTCGGTGACATCAGGTCGCCCCTTGCCAGTAGAGGTTCGAGCGTTGAGCTGTCGTCGACGGTGGTCGAGGATGTGAGCGGCTACGTGCGAGTGCCTCTAGTACTCGTCAACTTTCTCGTGCTCCTGGTCTCGCTGGTGGCCTTCTTGACGGCGCAGTACGCGCTCTTTGCCCGCCGCGTCCCTCCCAGCAGCCCCTCGCGCAGCTTCGTGGTCGTGCTCATCCAGCGCCCAGAGATCCCCGCGCTCGTCCTGTCGAGCACAGGATTCGTGACCGCCTCGTTCGGACTCCTAGGCGCCCTGCGAGAGAACCTCGCCTTCCTCACCGTCTACATCCGCCTGATGGTCGTCGTCGTCATTTTGCTTCTCGTCGGGTCGACGCTGCCCTTCATCCTGCCGTCGGTGGCAAGAGGCTACGTGCAGCGAACCGTGTCGCGCGACATCATCGCTGGCTACCGGGACAGCGCGGCGCTGCACGGCTTCGTCGACTGGATGCAGGCGGAGTACAGGTGCTGCGGCGGTTCGCCCGAGGGCTTCCGCGACTGGAACCTCAACCCGTACTTCGCCTGCGACCGCCACAATCCGAGCCGCGAGCGCTGCTACGTGCCCGCCTCCTGCTGCCGCCGTAACGACTCGTCCGAGTCGCTGCCGCCGCTCCACTGCGGCAGTAATGTGTTACAGGCGAGCTTTTTCTGCTTTTACTGCGGTGGGAAAAGGTGACACGTCTCTTTCAGAACGCATTCACTCTCGCCCTCTGGTGGTATACGCAACTTCTTGAGTAGAAGAGTCCGGGACGCTCCCTTACTTCCCTGTTTAATGCTAGGCCTAGCCAATAAGCGCATGTCTAGGCCATTGTATTAACTCTGTGACGTGGTGGGGAAGCTACGACGGGAATCAACGAATAGCCAGAGTGCGTTTGGCGGCAACAGTCGACTAGAACGCCAGATTAGGATTGTCTTCCGCTGAAACCGTTACCACGGCTTCTGCCAGCATCGAATCGAAAGAAAAGTCATCGCATAAAATTCAAAGCAAATTTATATTTGCTTGGAGCCAGCCATAGCCTTTCTGGAGCAAGTATTCCTCTCCACTTTATTTTTTTGTTGTTGTTGTGAGGGGGGTGGGGGAGGAGGGTGTAGGGGGGAAACACGGAATTTTGAAGAGGTTTAAAAAGAAGCGACCAAAACAAATAAAAACAGAATTGTGAAAAATGGAGGAAAGATGGCAGGAATTCACGTGGCGTAGAAGATTTAAGGGAAAATTTAGGCTTGTTGGTAGGGAGCACATGAAGGCATAATTAATTACTAGCGCTATTAGATCGGAATAGAAGGAACAATAAACAGAACCCCGCGACCATAGTCGCCCACTCAACCATAGGCGGTAGAGGGGCAGTGGTATCCTTGGGTTTTGTGTAACCGTTTGGAACACTGTATACGACGCCGCCTTAAACTTTTTCAGGCACGGAGCATAATCCAACATACGTCATTTTCTCTGGCCGTGCAGACTGCTTCACTGTCGTGACATTCCATGAGTATACACGAGCGGAACAATCTTCGCCGACAGGAATTGAATCGCCGATACAGCCTTGCGAGGCACATTTTGACGCCTGGCTTTCCGGTCTTGATTCCCGATAACTAAAGGCACTGAACGCGCACGAAGACACATACTACACGCCGAATTAAACTCACCAGGACAGTCTTCGCCCGACCTTTTACACTTCTCTGCGATGGGATGCAAGGCGTGAACTACTGCTGGTTATATTCAGTGCGCAAGGATCCGTCCTTGAGCGCAGTCTGATTGAATTCGTAATTACCAGGGTACCGGGTGGCATCCTTTTGAAGGTGTGACCCAACTAAGCATGTCGAGTTTAGGTTGCAGACAAGGTGCGCCGATTTCCCGTTAGACATCAGTTTACCTGAGATGTTTCTCCGCCCGCATTTTTATCATGTGTACTCAGAGCCTTGGCCAGTCGTCATTGTTTGACCTATAAGTTCCATTGGCGTTGGGCATGCGTAACGTTGAGCGTGCGTAAGTCTGCCGGCAGAGTTGATGTTAGGGCTCACAGCGTAACGTTAGGCTATACCTGCAGGCACACCCGCGTCAGCATCGCAACGAAAAAAAATACATTGAACGGAGACGTACTTTGCTGCTCGCGTTACTATTGCTAATTCTGTAATTAGCATGCCCAACTTACTGATGTAGGCCTCCGAACATGCCTCTTACAGCCGTTCCTAACTCACTGAGGTCCAACTTTTGCCATGCATCATGGAGACGTGGTGGCGTTGGGTATTAGTTCCCGTCTCGCCATCTCTTCGGGCTCTGGGTTTGATTCCCGTTAAGATCCTAGTTCAACCGATTTTATTTCTCAACTCAGCTTCTTTACTTTCATTCTTTTTGCCGAATCTGCCATCGCTTGGTTGCGACGCCGGCGACGCCAGATTTTCGACCCACCGATTCAATTAATGCGTTCTCATTGAAAATATAGGCGATTCCATAAGTATGAGCGGCACACCCGGTATTCTGCAAGCATCCGACCGGTGCTCCGTAAGAAAGTACATATTCCTTCCTATTATCTACATTTGCCCCATAAAAAGAAATATTCCATCGTTTGGTGTGGATGCTGTGGCGTTTAATCTGAACTGCCCCATAACGGGAGAGAGAGAGAGAAAGAGAGATTTTCTGAGATCGCGGTGGGTCGGGACAATCACTCACATGCGGGTAACTCGCATGAAGGACACACATGCGGGTCGGGCAATATAACTGGTATTGTCCCAACTGAAGGTAGGGATCCAGAATTTGTTGAGAATGGTCCTGGTCGCTTCCTGTATGCGTTCCGCTGGTCCGGTGAGGTTGACGAGTGGAGCGTCTCCGAAAAAGCGAAGAAACTTGCGGAGCCGTGGTGTCCTGCTGCCTTTAGCTGCGGCAGCCAGCAACGCCCCCATAACGCGAGCAGCTCGCTCATGCGCTTAAACAATGCCGCTTTATTCCTCTCCTTATTCGGAATGTCGATGGAGAGACGCACAGTAGTTCTATATGAAATGTTGTTTGGGGGCGATCATATATCCTACCGCAGCCATCCTCATCCGACTCCGGCTTAGCAGAGGCTGTTGCAGATGGCCGTCGTCATGCCACTATGGCGACATTTCCTGAGCCCGGGTTCGTGGCCTTGTTCCATGGAGGTGTGTGCGAGATTTCGGTGCATGTTAAAGATTTCCAAGTCGTGTAATGCAATCCTTAACACTCCTTAGCGGCGCGTCTTATAGCCCTAAAAAACCGTGGTTGATTCATCTGCCATCGGAATCGGCAAAACACGAAAGTGAAATGTGCTGCGAAATCTGCAGCTGAGCATGATTTGCGGGTCGGCAGCTGTCTTGTGGGTGTGCTTGGCGAGCGACGTTCTGCTGGTGAATCATTTCGGCAAAGGTGTACTGGCGTCACAACCCTAAGTAACGTACTCTTTGGGCCTAAAGGTTGCTTCCCCGCAAGAAGACGTTGTGTGCAGGGTGCGCCGTTTAAGGCCGCTTGCTTCGTTGTACTGGCGTCATTTCTGTGGACGGATATGACGTCAGTTAAATCTTGGTGTATCCAGGAAATGGAACACTTTCATGTTAAAATAATCCCGGTACCACCGAGTGGGAAATCTGCTGAAACAGCTTAGCAGTAGTTCCCTTCTGTCAGCTCAAACGTCAACGGGTGCTCTCTTAAGAACGGCAGCGCCGTCACCGCGCAAAGTGTATACTGTTCACGCAAAGGAACTGGCAACTGAACGACAGCGTTCTAAACACTGAAGCTGGACGTCAGTGGCGGGGAGAACCTCCCGCCCCCCTGCGAGACCACTGCGCCCTCTATCGGTGGGTCTGGGAACCGGTTTCTGCGAGTCCGCCGGTGGGTCTAAGAACCCGTGTGTGACGCACGACGTTCAGAAGACGGACGAAAAGGCTCGATAGTTTCAATGCGTGAAACCCCAGCTGGATTTTCAAGCGACGCGCGCACACTTTTGGTCAAAAATCTGAGGGCATGACGTGTCGGTGACGTTTCGCAGGTCTCGGACGAGGAGGCCTGGCATCATGTGTACACGCGCAGCTGTTCGGATGCGGTGTTCACCCGCATGCGAGATGGCGCCTTCCCGGCCACGGTGCTCATCCTAGCCGTCATGCGTGGCCACGCTCTTTTTGGTGACGCTGGCCATCACCATGCGCAACCAACTCCAGGAGCTATCGTGCATCTACAATGTCTACTACAGGTGAGCGGCACACGCGTAAAATATCCGCATTCCTGGTTAGCGAAGCCACCGCTTTTAAACGTGCCGACGCTGCTGTCGCTTCTCCTCAGTTTTCGGAAACACCGTATCATCCTTTGCGCGGCTATGCCGTGCAAACGCACTACGGCAAGGGCAAACTCGACTGCGGCATGTATATGTGCAAGGAAACAAAGGAATAGTGGCCAAACTTGTCTTCACTTTTTACTGCTTGCACATTTCATACAAAGTATAAAGTGAATGTGCTGCTGTAAAAGACCACATCACGCACGGGCAGCGTTAAATCCCGGGGGAACTTTGAGATGAGCGCGTTTAAAAAATTGCCGTGGTGGAATGCGGTTAAACCGAGCTTCGTACAGCGCAGAAAAAACAGGCAAACGAGGTTCGTCCACCTTCGCGATTGAGATGCGAAGACTGAGTAAACAGTGGAGCTGACGGTCTTCACTTGCCTTAACTTGGCTTTTTTATAGGTATTGCTAACCCCGTACTCCTCGGTTCTTTGAGGTGGCCCAGTGGTTGGGTTCCCGGCTTCACGTCATAAAGGTCCCGGGTTCGATTCCCCGGACCTCCCTAACCACATTTTGTTCTTGAGGCGCGGAATACAAACATCTGCTCGTGGGCTCCTTGCCTCCTCGCCACTTTCCCTCCCTGGGACCTCACACTCCTTGACCTAGCATTTTCCCCCTCTACCCTTCGGCGATGATGATAGTTTTGCTTTAACGATCCTCTCGAACAGAACTCAAGCTTAAACAGCTCCGCTGCTAAAACGAAGAACAGGAAAAATAGGTGACGGACACAAGCGCTAACTTCCAACTGAGCTTCATTAATACTGGCACGAATTAAAGGGACCCTGTAACACTTTTTTCAACTTTTTTTTGAAATCTTAAATGCTTGCAGTACGTAGTCACCCAACGCACCCAGTACTTAGATTAGGGGGTCGCAAAGTACCTCAGCTAAAATTTACTGCTCTATGCCCATCAGATAACTGGTACACTCGCTCAAAAGATTTTTCTCTTTTCCGGTCTCTACGTTCTTTGACGGCTCGAATTACGTCGCTAAGGCCATGTAGCGGCTTTTGGCCGGTTTTTCTTCAGTTGCAGCAATTAACCCTTTTCGATGGCAACATTAAAAAAGAAGCCACAAAAGCAAAGCAGACGTGGTAGGCGTATCTGGTGCGACGAGCAAATCACGCAGTGCCGCTCCGTGCTAGCGGTAACTATAGCTTTCGCAGTGCTTCCAGACGCGAAGGAAAGAGTGAAAGCGCTTATCGAAAGTGCTGCAGGGTCCCTTTAAAATACGCTAGGCGGGACATTATCATATCATACACAAGTAAAGCAAGCAAAGCATCTTGCTTCTTCTTTTCTTTGTTTGCGCATGATAATGTCCCGCCAGCGTATTTTAATTCGAGCCAGTATGAATGAAGCTCTGTTGGAAGTTACCGCTTGTGCCCGTCACCTCTTCCTCCGGTTGCCCATTCTTTGCGCTACGCGAAGCTCTGGGTCGTGGTTACCAACTATCCCAAACCCACACTCTGCTACTTCATACCAATTGTCTACCGAAAGCTCGGTGTTCGCGTCAAGAGCGTGCAATGAACGCGCACATAGTGCAACGCAAGACAAAACACGGGAAGCTGTACGCCGCTGTCGGTGTCTAAACGCGAACGCGCAGTGAACTCGGAATGCAGCCGGCACCTCCTCGTATTATTTTCCGACGCCACGCGCCCTTAAGGCCCGTTCACACTTGCGACGAAGCGAAGCGATTTCTGTCGCGGCGTGAAAATTTGCTCCAGAACTAACGACAAAAACTATAGCCGGGCGACCAAGCGCCAGAAATTCCGTCCCTTTCGCTCGCTTTCATCGCAAGTGTGAACGGGCCCTTAATCTAATTCCTCAAGTACGTCACCCTCTCCGTGCCCCTTTCTTGGAACGAAGGAGCGATTAGATGCTTTCACTGCGCAACCGTGCGAATCACTGGCTTGATCTTGGCTGAGCCTGAGGTCAGATTGACGATACCAGCCGTTTTCTAAGTTTGTACCCAGATTAAAAAGGTTAATTTCAGGCCGAGGGGTGACGAATGAACCGCAAAAGTTTCAATCAAGGCGGCGACGTCATACGGATTGAAACGGTCATTCAAAAATGGCACGCGAGCTGTGACGATCTTCAACACGCTGTGTGAAGCTTCAAAACCATTTCCAAATCTCCATATTTCGACGCAGTCATCTACTTTTCCTGTGGATCTTTTGTTTGTGTGTTTTCTGTTACGTGTTTCGGTTACGTGTTGTCGTACGACGACTTCGGAAGGGCGAGAGCTAAGCCTTGCCGTCCTGTTTCCGCAGTGCCCTGGACGAAGGCCAGCAGGACCTGGTGATAAGGGACACCACGGGGCTGAAGGTCGCGCTGGAGCGACAGCAGAAACGCCGCCCGTCTGAGCAGCAGCAACTGATGGGCTTCTGGCCGCTGACTGCGATCAGGGAGGCCTTACGGCGTGGAGCGCCTCCAGGCGCCGGTGCGAAGAAAATTGCGAAGCCCTCGGATCCTTCATGACGCTTCACGCACACCCTTGTTATCGACAAAAAAGAAATATTCTAAGCGTCTTGCCTTATCTTTTTTTATTATTCTTAATACACAGCGCACTCGAGCAGGACACAAAATAGGGACGCGTACGATACCCACCTTTTTTTTAAAGCAAAAATGTATATGGCTAGGATCCAGCAGATCGTCTCCGGCAACAGACCGATGTAGGCAAGAATCGCATGCGAGCGTAGCGCCAGGTTACGGCGCCCACTCAAATCCCCGAGATCGTAAAACTGTTCCCCACAGCTTCAGCGTATAAAAAAAAACTCATAAAAACTTAGAAACGAGTCCTATGGTTTTCATATTTATTACAAGTCTGCTAATAATTCCTCTAAAAAAATGTCTTCCCCGCAACGCGTGCATGTTCAGAAGTGAAGCCGAGTTTAGAAGAATCGTTGCAAGCTTGGTTTTTGTAAGATGGCTTCCCCACATTGAGGGTTGCACAGTGAAGCACGCCCATCTTCGGAGGGAGTATCGTTACAGAAAGTGGCCCTAACACTTGTTTTATTGAAACTATCCCGAACAAATTATGTTGCAATGTATCTTTTTCTAGTAGCGCGCTACGCATGCGCTACTCTCGCTCCCATCGGCTGATCCGTCATAACTGGGGGGCAGAATGTAAACAAAACGACGTCATATAGGATTAGCCAGTTGCGAACGCCGAGCCATGTAATTGCTGCTCCGTTTTCTGAGCCCTGAAAGCGGCCGACAGGTAGGCGCTACGGCTGCCATTAAAAAATTTCTCTGCCATCAAAACCATGCGTGGCGCCTGCGATGCCTTCCTCGACTGCGCAGAGCAGGCGGGAAAAAAAGGGGGTGCGTTCTTCTATAATCCCTCAAGTGTGGTTTGGGCGACCACTGCGAGAAGACTACGCGAGCATGGAGAAAGGTCCATTAGCCGCTAAGACGACTCTAGCATAATTACATAGCTCATAGCCAAGTTGCAAGTATTGTGGGATTCTTTTCGCTGTCAACACATGGGCTTCTACGGAGGGAAACGGACAGGCCTATATGTGTTTGTCCGCTGGAATAAAGCCTCTAGTTCGTCAAACTTTCATTCAAGTAATTACCAGGAAGCGTACTGAATCGCTAATTATAAACAAACGTGTTTTTTCTTCGTGCACCCCTCGAAATACGACCCGGTCGAAGCATATTCTCGCTCAGCACGTTGAGGCTCGGCACCACAGCTTTGCTGGTCATCCTTCTTCACAGAGTGGAAGTGCACTGAATTTCCGTGTCCTTTTACTGCGAGCTGTGCCTGAATAATGTCAAAATACAATCTAGCCCACCGGTCAACGCTCGGCTTGCCTTCTTTAGCAGTCGTGGCTTCCCCGCATGTTTATCCACGAAGGCGTGACGGGTAGTCACGTGATTGGCGGCGCGGGGAGGAAGGGAACGGGTTTTATACCTCCGCGTGAAGGGACCATGAAGACAAACGGAAGAACTAGGCTTAAGTACCTCACTCAGCTTCATTCCAGCCGCAGAAGACGTTTTTTTAACCGAAAAAGCACAAGAAGTATTGAAATAGCTTCCATTTGCGGAACTATCTGTGACGTTTTATGGGGAGGAGTGGCGTCGTATGGGCCAGCACTAAGATGATAATTTTCAGTGCGTTAACTGTGTGTTAGCATTCAAGTGATGCGACCAAACGGAACTAGAAGCCCCACAACAATTGGTCCAAATATGTCTCAGAGACGGGTTTGTTCGGGGGCCGCCAATCGCTCAAAACACTGTGACGTCACAAAAAAAGGTGTCGGAAAGTGGTTAGGGAGTCGCTACTATTTCACATGTTTTCTTTAAATACCTCCATTCTTTGTTCGAAGTTTCCGATAAAATTTGTATCATTGTTATCGGTACAAAGCAGTCTTTCTAATAAACTAAACCTGTATTGTGTCTTCATGGCTCCTTTATAGATCTGTACACGTGCGTCCCCGTGCATCTCTTCTGGGAACCGCCGCGTTGGCTCAGTGTCTAAAACGTTGTACTGAGCACAAGGACGCGGGTTCAATCCCGGCCGTGGTGGCCGCTTTTCTGACGGAAGCGAAGAGCGATAACGGCCGTGTGTCAAGATTTCAGCTCCCGTTGAAGATTCCAAGAGGGTCGAAATTAATCCGGAGACCGCCTCCACTATAGCCCGTAGCCTCATAACCCAGGTGTAGCTTCGGCGCGTTAAGCCCCACAATGAAGCGACTGTCGCATTTCAGCCATTTCTACGCACGCGGTTAACACAACTCTTTGTGACTAAATTGATAACCTGTTTCGTTCACGTTTTTCAAAGCGCTCATTTAATAGGAAGGTGACATCGCTACAGGTTGACTGTCGTCTGCCCTCCTCATGCGGCATGCCTCTAGTTAAATGTTACATAAGCCATCATGGCATGCCCTGCAAGAGGCACGTTGCCCTGCCTTTACCGCGGTCCGGGAGTACCTCGGCAAACACCGACCTGGTATCCTGCAGGAATTGGTTGAACCGTTATTGTACATCCCATCGGACGTACTTAGGTTCCTACGGGCTTTTCTCCAGTACTGTAAGCAAGAATAAGAACCTTATCATTTTAAAGCAAAGTTTTTCTAACCTAGTCGAGCTGAGTGTCGCCGTCGCCAGCAATTTGACCTTCATTTGACCGCAGCTGCGCCGTAGCCTTGGCAATGCATCACGTGACTCGCCGAGCTCCGCCGCCGGCTTAGCGCATGCGCTCTCCGCAGCTGGGTCACCGCCTGACCACGTGACTGTGCGAGCTTGGCCATGGATGAGAGCGAGGCCGGGCCGTCTTTTTCAGTATTGCACAGGAGCGGGAGGGTTTGAGCCGTCGTCGGCAAGCGGCGTCTGACCCCTGCGGATATCGCCCGGCGAGCTGCTTCACTGGAAAGGGTCCGGAATGCCAAGCGCGCGAAGCTAGCGTCGAAGACTGAGTTAAGGCGAGCCGTTCGGCTCGAAAAAGCGCTAAACAAAGCTTTCGCTTTGCATATCCATGATTAGCTGAGCTTAGCCGCAGCCTTTTTTTTTTTTTTTTTTTTTTGCAGAGCCGACCTCGGGACCGCCCCACCTTGAAGAAGTACACCGGTTCCCCTACCTTAACAAACTTTAGAACAACGCACGAATTGCTAACGAAAGAAAATGAAGGTTCGAAAAAAGCAAAGAAAGCTTTCATTGTTGTTAAAAGTTCCTGTGCAACCACCGCGGTGGCTCAGTCGCTAAGGCGTTGCGCTGCTGAGCACGAGATCGCGGGTTCGATTCCCGGCCGTGGCGGCCGCTTTTCTGATGAAGGCGAAAGCAAAAACACCCGTGTGTACGAGATTTCGGCGTGCATTAAAGATCCCCAGGTGGTCAAAATTAATCCGTAGCCCTCCACTACGGCACGCCTCATCGCCTGTGTTGCGTCGGCGCGCTAAAACCCTACAAATCAATCAATCAAAAGTTCCTGCGTAGTGATGCGGTACTCGAGCTGTGTGATGCAGCAAAGCCCGCTGATTAGCCGCTGAATGCTCACATGTGACGCGTCAGCGTACGGCATACACCTGCCGTTATCTGCCATGTCGTGAACGGGACACACACACCAGCTGCATACGCTTTTCGAACGTAAACTTCAGTAGGAAGAAACTATGCACACGTTTACAAGGAGCTGAACGTGTGCGGCATACTTTGCATGGCTGACAGTAATGTCGACGGGGCATCAACTAGTGTACGATTGAGCTTGTAAGCGTGGCTCGTCTGTAAATAAATAAGTACGCCAAAGTAACTGATAGAGACCATGAGCTCAGAATGGTTCGCGAAGTGGCCTCGCCAGGCGGGCCGAAAGCAGTCGACACAGCCCTAAAGACATATTTTATCAGAAGTTATGAGCGTCCTTTAGAAATGAACCGTCTTGTTTAGGTTAACCACGTAGTGATTCTCGCGGTTGCAGAAGAGTGACCGAGACCAACTGCATGCGCTGACTAAAGCGTCCTTGTATTAAGCCCGGTACAAGAACACCCTGGTATTAAAAAAATGACAGCTGGCTCGAGGAATTGTGCGGTCGCCTATTCGTCACGCGCATTCGTTCCGGTAAGGTGGCTTAGTTATGGCTATCGGGCAGCCCGCCTCACCGTGCCCGCGCATTCGTTCGGGTGAGGGGTGGCCCGCCCCGCCGTGCCCGCGCATGCGCAGTCGAGTCCCGGTACGACGTGAACAGTACGGCAAGACGGCAACACGCTAAGCTTGGGTCCCGTGGTTCCGTCCGTCGGGAACCACGGAACACGCCCCGTCGGGTTCCGTGCGTACCGAAACCCGACGGGGCGTGTGCGCATTCGTTGCGGTAGGGTGGCCTAGTTCCCGCGCGCGCAGGCGCAGTCGGGTCCCGGTACACACGCAACATATGGTGCACACGCTAGAGTCACGGCCGCTGGATGATCATAGGCGCACTTTCACTCTCATTCAGCGGCCGTGATAGAGTTATAGCAGAGCGGAGAGCCAGTGCCGGTACGATACCCGGTAGACCTGCGCATGCGCACAACCAGTTTTTTCCCCTCTACTCACGCACAGTAGTGCCGGTCGCATACCGGGTACCGTACCGGGACCGGTTCTCCACTCTGCTATAACTTAACAACGACCTTGAGGAGCGTGTTCCGGCCGTTTCCGGCCGGTTCCGGCCGCTCCATTGCAGCGATGAACTTCGCGGGAAAAGATGGCAAAGTCGTTTTGGCCATGGCTGACTGGTTCTCGAAGTCGGTGGAAGTTTAGTTGGGGCGAAATTCTCAGTTTTGTTCACTTCATGTCCGTTTCAAGGAGTCCGTTTCGAGCGAGGCCTGAAAGCAGACGATCAGGTGTGACGTGGTTCCGAGCACCAGACGTGGACGTCTCACAGCACGGCGCACGAAACGCTCGCGAACCCCTGCTTACTTTTAGCGACATTACCACACATTACCGCCTAGAGCGGCTAGAACTACCGCCCCCTCACACGTCTCTTCCTTCACCCTTGGACAGATTATGGCGACAATTACAGACCCATTCCCTCCCCACCAGACACGTCCTCCACCACATCTATCCCACATTATATCCCCGCCCAAACTGCCCGGCATGTGGCGCTCGAGATACCACGCCACACGCCATTTGGGAATGCCCCTCTTTACCCCCGCTCCGTTTACCCAAACCCTCCCACTACCTGGCTGGAGGTGACCGGGAGCTCCTCGCCCGAGCTACAGCTCCTGACCGCCACTAGGGCTCAGGATTACCTGGCGCGCCTCCCTCACCTGAGGGATACTCGCTAGGACTGAGCCTCGTCAGAAATAAAGTTATTCTCTCTCTCTCTCTCTCTCCAGGGTCTGAGCACGTCATTGGTCGGTCGGAGGCTTCGCAAGCGCAACTACGTCACGGCTGAAGCGGACGCGAAACGGGCCTTTTTGAAGCGGTCACAACTCGGAATTCCCCCCCGTGGTGTCCAGCACAGCCGCCAGAAAACAGTTGAAGTCCTATGGTACGCCCGTCGAAGTTGCGACGGACAATGGTGCCCCGTTTGCTTGTTTTGCCTTTCAAGAATTTATTCGCAAAAATGGAGCAACGCGCATTTTAACACCACCCTGCCATCTACAGTGAGTCAGTTGATCAAATAGTGAAACTTGTTGATCAAAGGTCTAGTACAGCAGCAGCAGAAGCCTGCAGCACAAAGCCGATAAGTTCATTTTGATAAGTTTATTATGAAAGTTTATTATGAAGGCTAAAACGGAAGGGTATTGAAAGCACTGCCAACAAACGTCGCTGTGCTGCTCGAATTTTTTTCCTCAGGGACCTCGGTGGTCATGCTGAAATCGGGCAGAGGAAAAATCGTGAAATGTTAAGTGGTGAAGTGTTCAAAGTAATGTCTGATGTCATTTCGATTCGTGTGCTACAGCCCGTAGGGTTAGGGCACGCAGGAAATTAGAGGGCAGCAAAATTTGAACCTGACTATACCGCTGAAAGGGGTGTGTTCCCTGAAAGCAATAACACAAGTCTTACAGGTGCACAAACTTCCAATAGCCGTGCTTCCACTATACCTCGAAGTAGCCCTCGGGTCCGCGGCCGCCAAAACGGCTGATGTTCAATTATAGTTATTTCACATTCAAAGTGATCGCATATTTTGTTCTTGCGCGTGCCTAGACTGTGCTAGTGCTGAAAAAAAAAAAAAGGATCCCGGGCCATCTCCACTAACGTGAAACCTGGGGAGGGGCGAAGCATTCAGTGGCTACGTATGTTCTTGGCGCCTTGGCGTTTTTGCTCACGGAGATGAAATCGTTGGGGTGTTAGAGGTATACAGCTTTGCTGTAAAAGTCTCGTGCCTTTGAAGCACGAAGCGTTCTAGCGCGAGGCGTTGGCAATCGAGTGTCCCGGTGTTTTAGTACCGTGATCACATGAGACGACGACGACGGGAGACGCCGACAGGCCGAGCTCCTAAGGGGCTTCGCCCCTAGAAGTTCACTTTTGGCGTAAAAGGGTCGGCGTAATGCGGCCGCTCGGCAGAGCGCCAGCCACCAAGCCGCTTGTCTGCGTGCGCTGGCATGGAGGATGTGTGCGCTGGCTACGAAAAGCCGGCAGCTGTATATCCGAGTGTCATCAATAGTTGTGATTTGATTGTAGGTTTAACGCGCCGACACAACGCAGGCGATGAGGCGCGCCGTAGTGGAGGGCTCCGGATTAATTTTGACCACCTGGGGATCTTTAACGTGCGCCGAAATCTCGTACACACGGGCGTTTTTGCTTTTTGCTTCATCAATAGTTGTGCTTTGTACTATGCTTGTACATACTGAGATGTCAGTCGATGCGTTGAATAAGCGCATGTTTAGGCAGTAACATGCGCAGTAAGCACATGTGCAGTAATGCGCATGTTTCTGCTCTGGCCGAGTGTTTCCATTTGGGCTGAGGCACACCCCCCAACCTGAACCCGGTGTCTCACCAATAAAGTGTTTTTTCTCTCTCTCTCCACGGCTGAACCGCCTGACTCCACAACTCTCTCCTCGCGCAGAAATGAACGGGCAAGGCCTCCCAAAAATTCGCCTATAGGCTCATTGGAGTGTCCCTCCCCACGGTAATCTTTAGTACAAGGCGAAAGCAAAGGAATTTTTATTTTTCTCCTGTAACAAAGGCAGGTACAAAACACTCGTGGTTACGCTTTTCCACGTTCACATACTCGGTCCGTCCATTACATTCCAGGACGACATCTCTATTAACAAAGCAGATACGAAATGAGTCAAGAACTAACACGGCATGAACACGAATGCAAATGACGTACACTTCTTGGTACATAAATTGTGCACTGAGAGGACAGCCTGTGTCCTGGGAGGGGGGGGGGGGGGGGGGGGGACTCCTCCCCCACCCCATGCACCAGCTCCCTTTACACAAGACGTTTCATTTACTCGGGGTCTTCCTTGCTACATACGCAACTACAAAACATTCAAATGCAAAAACAAATACAAAAGAAACCGAGCATTGGTTTGTTGACACTTATTTGGCCCACCTTCCCATTTGGGGCCACAAAACTTATTGAATACTCAGAACATGACCTCTGTTTACAGAATGCAATTGGAACTACCTTTGGCAGTAGCAACACAATCACGCGGTTTACATCCGCACCACATGGCTTACACCTGTAAAAACGCAAGTACGCGGCTTACATTTGCGAGCCCGCTCACTTTGTAGTAGGCGCCAAGTGCACAGGTGCGGGAGGAAAGTCTTCCCGCCCGAGGCGCTTGCGCCTTTTAAAAGCTTCCCCTTATGTTCCCGTAAACTTGACCCGTACGTTATTGGAGTGCAACTCAAGTGCACTCACTTTTATGAGCCTCCCGTTATATTCCCATGAAATGTAGCCCATGTAATGGAGCGCGGCTCAGGCGCACCCGTTTTTATAAGCCTCCCTTTATGTTCCCGTAAAGCGTAATCCGTGTATTGGAGTGCAACTCAGGTGCACTCGCCCGTTTTGAACCTCAATGAAAGGACAAGACCATTTTCTCAAGAATTATTCTTCCCCTAAGAAGAAGAGCTCTGCTTCCAGGTTTTCGGTTAGTTTTGTGTGCATGTGGATCAGTAAGTTCCACTGGTTACGTCGGGGGCGCAATTGCTTGACAGCCTGTTTATCCACAGCACATAAAAACCAATCGTTATGATAAGCACTGCTAGAGGGTTCCTTGGGCACCGTCTGCCCTCCAGGAAGTCCCGAATGCGGAGTTGTCTATATGCCCTGCTCACTATGAACCAAAATGTTTTGGCCACTGTGCATTGGATCATTGCGTGTTCATTTGTCTCCCTCTTATTACAGTGCACACACTTGTCTGTTGTTGTTGTACCCCATCTCCTTAAGACAGTTCTCGTCTGCAAGACTGACCACCCATACTTCCATGTTACGTCCTGGGCTTCACCCGGTACATTTGCATTGATCAGCGTGCGCCAGGGAAAGTTCTTTTGTTTCTCATCTAGGTTTTCAGGGCTCGTCTCATCTAGTTTCTGAGCCAGTTCTATGTTCCTCATATCTTCTATTTCCCTTTGTGAATTATGCGTAGTTAGTTTCTTATATGCCGCTATTACTTTGGTGTAAAAGGGGGGTGGCTGAGTTGCCTTGGGCCCATCCGGAGTGTGCTGGAGAAATAACCTAGCTTGCGCTCCCAAGAAATATACACTGAGCTGCCTTGCTGGATCGTCGCAGATCAAGGACCAAGAACACTTTTCAAAGCATAGGTCACGGCATAATTGGTTACGGAGGGGATGTTCCACCCCCCGAATTGTCTGGGCAGGCCCAGTTTCCCGGTTTTGACCAGGGCTGTTTTATCCGACCAGAACAGGCGCAATACTTCAGATGTAATTTTAACCGCTATGTATCGAGGAAGGGCAGCTGTCCCTGCTATGTACCATACTTTCCCTGTAAAAACGTTTAGTGCCAGATACCTTCTAACCGCGTATGGAAAGTCGTAAGCTAAGGCTTCGTTTACATCCTCCCTGAGTTGTTTAAGTGCTTGGTGCCATGTCTTAAGTGGGCCCCGCTTGACGTGTAAGTAACTCCAAGGATTTCTACATATGTGACAACTGGGATCCCATATATATGTGTTGTTTTTCTAGTGGACTTAGGCTTAGGGCTTTACTTTTTGTGCAATTTAGTCTTGCACCAGCTAACTCAGAATACTCCTCAAAGCAATTAAGTGCATGCACTAAACTATCTTCGTCCCTTAGATACAAAGTAACATCATCGGCATACGCCGTTACTTTAAGTGTCTGGCTCCTGGAAGCTGTAAGCCTAGGATATGCGAGTTATTTTCGACATTTTTAAGAACGGTTCTATTGCTAAAACGAAGAGTAATGGGGAAAGTGGGCACCCTTGTCGGACACCTCTTGTTACGCTCAGACTAGTTGCTACCTGTTTGTTTACTACTAGATCCCTCTGCAGGTTTTCATAAAGGATTACTAATATATTAATAAACTGTTGTGGATATCCGAAGGCTGTTAAAGTTGCGAAAATGTAGTTGTGTTCTACTCTGTCAAACGCCTGTGCTTGATCTAAAGAAATGAGCCAGCCTCTAGCCTGTCTCGTTTTGGTGTACTCTATTATGTCTCTGTTTAACATGTTCAAGGTTTGACAGTTCCTGTCTGTAACTGAGCAGGCTTGCCACGATGTTATCACTTCCGGCAAAGTAAGTTGTAGCCGTCTTGTTAGTACTGATGCGAGTAATTTGTAATCCGTCCCCAGTAGCGTAATGGGCGCCAGCTTGTAGGTTCGTTCCAAGCCCGCATTTTTTAGTATTAGGATAATCCTACCTCGTTTAAAGGTGTGTGGTACTGTGTGCGTTGTTAGAATGTTATTTAGTACTGCGCATAAGAAGGGTCCAAGAAGGTCCCAAAATGTGCTGTAAAACTCAACTGGCAATCCATCCACTCCTGGCGCCTTGCCTTTGTGGAGTTGCTTCATTGACTCTGTTAATTCTTTTAAAGTAATCGGAGCGACTAAGTGTACAAAGCCCTCATCTGGTAGTTGTGGAAGACTTGCTAAGTAGGGGCTGGAGATAATGCTGTCAATGTCTCTGGTTGTTTCACTAGAGGTCATTTCCTGAAAGTAGGAAATGAACCTGTCGATGTCCTCTGGTGTGAGATTTGCTTGATTTGACCTGTTTGCTTCTGCTTTCAGCTGTCTGTTTCGTTCATACCTCAAGACTTCTGGGTTGGCACTGGGAGATTGTCTGGCTCTATGAACATTGGCAGAGGTGGAGTAGAGCCTGCTTAATCTGGAATGTCTCAGCTTTAAATCTTTAAGGTAGGTTTGCATTAGTAGTGTTGCAGGGTTGCCTCGTTCTATTATTCTTATTCGTTTTAAGATGTTTGTTAACTCGTCTGACTGCCTGTGTCTGAGCTTTTTTCCCTCATCAATGCAGAGGGTCTTCCATTCCACTTTTAAAGAGCCCAGTCGTTAACTTGCCTCCCTTCGATTGACGCTGCTATTCTGTTTCTTAGGCTGGTTTTGCATGTCCTGTCATATAGTATGCGAGTGTCCAGCTGCCAGGCTTGATTATTGCTTGGGTTTCCTTTGCTAGCCATTTTAATTCCTACAGGGCTGTGGTCCGAGATTTGCGGAAGCGATGCTGCAGCTTCCACTATTTCGCACTCTGTGACAGTGTCTGCCAGAACCGAGCTAACGCGTAGACTCTGTCTAGTCTACTTTTCGTCCTTCCTTGTTGCCATGTGTACTGCACTGTTGTTCCGTGAAGGAGTACGTGTGCGTCAATTAAATTAAAATGAAGTATTAACTTGTTTAATTCGCGTCCTTGGTAGTCTACTCTATGTGAGGGCCCTATTCTGTCATCCTGGTTTATACACAATTAAAATCTCCAAGGCATATGACATGCCGGTTTTCGAGGAACAGAATGTTCTATATTTTGAACAGGTTTTTCCCAGTGGAAAGGTTTGGGGGAGCATAAATACTGATTAGGCGGAATCGGTCATCACTCCAGTTAAAAGTCCAAAACTGTTTTCTACCTTCAGTATCAAAAGTGAAGAGCTATGTGCCAGCAAGGATGTGTTATCCCAACTCACAGCAGTCTGCATTGGAAAGGAAAAGATGCCCTTAAGGCCATGTTGAGTCTCGAATTTTTGACATCTTGGATAGATTTGATGTTCGTTTCCTGTATGCACAGTATGTCGCATCTGTTTTGTTTTGCGAGGTCTATTATTTGCTGCTGTTTGGTGGGCGATCTAAAGCCCCGAACGTTCCAAGTCCAAATGTTCAACATTTTATGGATGGAATTGTTAAGGTTCGCGCATTCACACACTGACGGTGACACCAAGGCATTCGTAAGCAAAAACCAGAGGAGCACTGACAGCCTCCATCACCGTGCCCAGGACAAGCAGGACCATTGTGCACCACTTTGCGTTTACATCTTCATATTGTAGTCCTGTGTCGGTCATTTTTTGCGTTGCAGTTTTTCACTGAACTGGCATAACCGCAAACAAACCAACCAAAAAAAAAAAAAGATTATTGCGTCCAACGGAGGAGAGACCTGGGGCGGTATTCTCGAGTTTGCCTTTCAGAAGGTCCCTTTGGCGAGCGCTGATTGGCTAAAAGCAAACAACGGAAGTGACGTAACGCAAGTGCGGCAAACCTACTGCCAAGCCCACTGCTTAACCGGAAGTACGTCACGATGAAAGGGACGCAAAAGGACGTTTTCAAAAGGGACAGTTACGAGAATACCACCCCAGAGCGATGCCGTGAAGTTGATAGCCATCAGCATGGGATTGTAAATTGTCAGCAGTAGCACTAACTGGCGCTATGTTTTACTTGAAATGGATGCGTTGAAAGTGGTAAAAAATGTTGTGCGCAAAATTTATATTTACAAACATTTCGCAAATGTTTCTGTTAAATCAAATAGAAACAATAACTTCACAGGAAAGATTTTTTTTTTTTTTTACTTTACGCTGAAATTTTATAGCGCGGTTGCGCTCTGCCCGATGGTTTAGAGTTCCTGTATATAGCTCCCGCAGGGAGCTAAGAGTTGCGCGACCCCACCGCCATCTTTGTTATCCGGATTGCTGCGGGATAGCCGCCCGTCGCGAGTGAAGGAGCCTCGCCCCACGCTTCCGACGGCGGCCGACGCGCGGTGGGGGCGCTTGGTCGGCGGCGCCTTACGGCAGCTACGCTGGATTCCTGCGGTGCCGACAGCGTCGGCGGCTGCGGCGCAGCCGTAGTGGGGGCTTCTCTGCGCGGCATGGATAACCGGGGTGTCGCAATCACGGCGGCGAGTGGAAAAGGGTCGGCAACCTTAGCTCCCTGCGGGAGCTATATACAGGAACTCTACGATGGTTGCGCTGGTTGCGCCCTCTCTAAAAGTTTTTATGATCGTGTGAGGAAACGTTTGTAGCCCGGGAGATGGAGAGTGGTGTGTGCTGTGCCGCTGTAGCTGTGCGTTAACTGGAGCTCGCGGTAAACTTGTGATTGCGAAGTGTGGAGTGGTTTAGTGCGTTTTTCCTTGGTGATGGATCCCGTCGAAGTGAAACGTGAATGCAATGCTTCCACGCCGGGCGAGTCAGGCGCGGCTCCGGCGTCAACGGCTGGACCGAAGACCCCTTCCCTCAAAAACAAAAGCGGCGCTATGCTGCACTGCACGTCGAGGAGAATGGCCCTGCACTGTTACGAGTTTTGGCGGGCTAAACGACCGGACTGCACCGTCGAATCAACTTGCGAGTTTGTCGCCGAGATGCTTGGAATTAGCGCGCGAACCGTGTTCCAAATCAGGAAGGAGGCAAAGGCTTCCGGTGGAAAGCTTTCGACGCCTTGTACTAAACGTAAGCGAAATGCTGGCAAAAAGCAGCTCACTGCCTCTCCGGCGCCATCACGTTGACTGCACTGAAAATGCCCGACTTGGAATCCAACGGCGGCGAAGATCGCGAAGAAAAAGACACGGACAGCGCATCCTCCGCTGTGTGAAGTAGATTTCAAGCACAAAAGAGAAGCCGTAACTCCTACTTTGTCTGGACGACATCGTGGCGTTGCAGCAGGGATTCCTTGCTGACATCTAGCGTTAAGAAACGCGAAAGCGGAAGATTTTGTGTTAAGTCGTGGGTGTTTGACGAAATGTTCTGCAAAAACTTCCATGTGGCATTGTAGTGGAGCCCCTACACTACGACGAATTTCCGCCATGAAACGGTATAACAGTGGCTTTCAAGCAGAAGAAGTACGTAGTAATACTATGTGCACAAGAGACAGCTACATCAGCCATGTTTATGTGGGCTCTACTGTAAAGCGTATTGGCTTTTTTGTGCTCAGACTTCTTCCCTATCACCAATTGTTCCCGCCAACTAAGCTCTCGTGGCCACAGGCCAAGGACACTTAAAACAGCCAAGATAATATTCCAGATTTTGCCTTTCAAAAAAGCATTTTAAGTACATGTTCCAAGATAACAGCAGAAAGTTGGTACTAAGGCATGAGGCTAGCAGTAAAATTAAAAGAAGCTTAGATCCATATGAGACCATCAATAGTGACTTAAGTTCACCCTATTGTCATTGTGCTTAGTGAAGATGAGTCTGACAAAAGTAGTTTCAACAGTGACTTTTCTAGCATTCACCCATTTGATTATGCACATCTTTTATCACAACAAAACAGCCTTTATTAAGTTTACATGCATGTTTCGTGGTGTGTTGCCCTCTGCAGCAGCCCTTGATATAGGCTGTAAAAATCTGAGCATGTGCAAATTAACACATTTGCTGCGGCATGCTTTCTTGAGGTGTTGTTTTACGTAGTGAGCGACCCACCATAAGGGCCATTCAGCATATCTCCTCGGTGCGGCGTGACTCACCGGTGTGTCACGCGCCTATGCTTGTTTCATTTGCCCCAAAAGAGATGGTGCTGCTAGCTTTCTTGCTGGTGTTTGGCACGTTTATATGAAAGATACAAAGCTAGACAGAGCTATGTAAGATACACGGTACAAGCACAGCAGAAAAATGGGCTGCCACTCCACTCCTTGAAAACAATATTGGCGCCCCATGTCCACTGCAATAAATATATAAATGTAGATTGGTTACATTTTCAAACCTCAGACGGCAGAACATCACGGCGCGTTCTTGCGCTGCCCAGGGGGCGCTGCGCAAGCGGCTTCCGGGCAGTACTTCGGGTAGTACAAAGCTGCGGTCCCATAGGATCCCGTGTTGACAGAAGCAAAATGAGCTCGCGCTCCCGATTATTTTGCGACGTGGTCACCAGCTCATCCCCGACGCGTCGATCTATTTCAGCGATCAACTTGGCATTAAGGGAAAAGCTTTGCAGCGCTAAACACGTTTACAGCGCCGACGAAAGTGCCGGGACCGTGACGGCGTCTGCTACTCGCAGTTCACCGATCGATGGTCGTACGAAGTGAAATTTTAAGTAAAATTTCTAGTTTAAACTAATACTCTAGGTGACAAAGACTTCTCAAAAACAGCCGATCAAAAAAGAAGAGTGACGCAATGGGCGATGATCGCGCTTTAAAAAGCCAGCGAGTCCGACGGACCGCAGGCTCGCCTGCTGCGGTGCGCCGCTCTTTTGCGTACCTGCCACTATGCGTGCCTTTCATTAAGCAGTGCTCGTTTGCGTCGCCGTTACGAATACATGGTGCAGCGTTAGCTTGCCGTTTTGTTGCGTGTCTCAGTGACAAAATGCCGCGACCGTCAGAAACGTGAAATCTGTTTCGATTCCGAAATTAGTGGCCGTAAAACAAAGTGGTCGGGCGAACTAAGAGGGGTCTCGCTTTCCTTGTTTGCTCTCACTTTACTTATTACGCTCTTGCAGCATACTTCCCAGTTCGCACCTAATAGCCTAGAATAGGGTCAGCAACGGCTGAGTTCCATGCAGCCTACACAGCGAGGGCGGACGGCAAATAGGGGGGGGGGGGGGGGGGGGGATGGAGGAGGGAGGAGGGGGGCTTTGAATGCAAAGAAAAAATTCAGCGAATTTCTAATAATATTTGACAATAATCTGCCGAAGTGTGAAGAAGGGGGGGGGGGATTTAACTGGAGGACGCCACTTGTCTGTTCTTGTCTCGCTGTCTAACTCCTTTGAAGTCATAACTGGCGTGTCGGCGTACGACCCCTGCACTAGAAAACCACCACATCAGTGATGATCGTATGAAATATTCGGGGCCCCGCGCCGTGTATGCGGCTGTGTTATGTGATGTTATAGAAGTACACATCTCTGCAGGGCGTGTGATTTGGTGCGTGTTTTGCGTCCTTTAATAGCGCTTAATTTGTTTATTTAATTGGCGCTATTGCCCCACCTACTCGCTATGTACCCTGCCGTTCGTAAATCGTGCGGCGTAAAACGTTACGCAAGAATCATTTAGTTTGCGAAAATACGAAACAAAATTTCCACTGTTTCAAAGGGGGTGCCAGGCCAGCAGTGTCAGCTGAGTCGGCGGCGCAATTCTTGCGTTCGCTTCCCCCGATGAAGCAACATTTGCAGTACCTCAGGATGTAAGATGAGCAGCGTTCCGTGTTTATGCTACTCGTGAACTTTCCTTTGTCGACCGCACGCAAGAAGAAAAAACTGTAACTGTCGTCAAACAGTTAAACCACCCGACCTGGCGATATACTGTCCCACGCCGCGACCACCGCGACAGCTCGCTCAAAAGAAAGCCGACAAATCGGCTTCTTTTTGCGGATATTATTTTGTTTAGCCTCTGCAGCTACTTTAAGGGCTATTTCATACAGTATGCAGTGATTTAAACACGCCACAAGCGCCACAACCAACTTTCACTCTGGCTTGTAATTGAAAACACATGGAGGGCGGCGAGGGTCGTCTGCTTTTGTACTACCCAGAGGCGTCGGCCGCTAGGGGCGCTGCCATGTCGCCAAAACTCCAGCGCAGGAGGCCTATGGGATTGTAAATTGTCATGCAGTAGCACTAACTGGCGCTATTTTTTTACTTGAAATGGATGCCGTTGAAAGTGGTAAACAAATGTTGTGCGCAAAAATTTATATTTACAAACATTTCGCAAATGTTTCTGTTAAATCAAATAGAAACAATAACTTCACAGGAAAGATTTTTTTTTTTTTTACTTTACGCTGAAATTTTTTAACGCGGTTGCGCTCTGCCCGATGGTTGCGCTGGTTGCGCCTCTCTAAAAGTTTTATGATCGTCGTGAGGAAACGTTTGCAGCCCGGCAAAATCCTCCCTGTTCTGTGGCCCGGCTGCCCGGGAGATGGAGAGTGGTGTGTGCTGTGCCGCTGTAGCTGTGCGTTAACTGGAGCTCGCGGTTAAACTTGTGATTGCGAAGTGTGGAGTGGTTTAGTGCGTTTTTCCTTGGTGATGGATCCCGTCGAAGTGAAACGTGAATGCAATGCTTCCACACCGGGCGAGTCAGGCGCGGCTCCGGCGTCGGCGGCTACACCGAAGACCCCTTCCCTCAAAAACAAAAGCGGCGCTATGCTGCACTGCACGTCGAGGAGAATGGCCCTGCACTGTTACGAGTTTTGGGGGCTAAACGACCGGACTGCACCGTCGAATCAACTTGCGAGTTTTGTCGCCGAGATGCTTGGAATTAGCGCGCGAACCGTGTTCCAAATTCAGGAAGGAGGCAAAGGCTTCCGGTGGAAAGCTTTCGACGCCTTGTACTAAACGTAAGCGAAATGCTGGCAAAAAGCAGCTCACTGCCTCTCCAGCGCCTTCACGTTGACTGCACTGAAGATGCCCTACTTGGAATCCAACAGCAGCGAAGATCGCGAAAGAATTCGTGGGACGTATGTATCGCGCAAGACACGGACAGCGCATCCTCCGCTGTGTGAAGTAGGTTTCAAGCGCAAAAGAATAGCCGTAACTCCTACTTTGTCTGGACGACATCGTGGCGTTGCAGCAAGGATTCCTTGCTGACATCTAGCGTTAAGAAACGCGAAAAGCGGAAGATTTTGTGTTATGTCGTGGGTGTTTGACAAAATGTTCTGCAAAAACTTCCGTGTGCCATTGTAGTGGAGCCCCTACACTACGACGAATTTCCGCCATGAAACGGTAACACAGTGGCTTTCAAGCAGAACAAATACGTAGTAATAATATGTGCACAAGAGACAGCTACATCAGCCATGTTTATGTGGGCTTTGTTGTAAAGAGTATTGGCTTTTTTGTGCTCAGACTTCTGCCCTATCACCAATTGTTCCCGCCAACTAAGCTCTCTCGTGGCCACAGGCCAAGGACACTTAAAACAGCCAATATAATATTCCAGATTTTGCCATCCAAAAAAGCATATTAAGTACGATGTTTCAGGGATAATAGCAGAAAGTTGGTACTAAGACATGGGGCTAGCGGAAAAATTAAAAGAAGCCTAGATCCGCATGAGACCTCCAGTAGTGACTTAAGTTCATCCAGTTGTCGTTGTGCTTAGTGAAGATGAGTCTGACAAAAGTAGTTTTCAACAGTGACTTTTTCTAGCATTCACCCATTGATTATGCACATCTGTTATCACAACAAAACTAGCCTTATTAAGTTTACATGCATGTTTCGTGGTGTGTTGCCCTCTGCAGCAGCCCTCTATATAGGCTGTAAAAATCTGAGCATGTGCAAATTAACACATTTGCTGCGGCATGCTTTCTTGAGGTGTGTTTTACGTAGTGAGCGACCCACCATAAGGGCCATTCAGCATATCTCCCTGGTGCGGCGTGACTCACCGGTGTGTCACGCGCCTATGCTTGTTTCATTTGCCCCAAAAGAGATGGTGCTGCTACCTTTCTTGCTGGTGTTTGGCACGTTTATATGAAAGATACAAAGCTAGACAGAGCTATATAAGATACACGGTACAAGCACAGCAGAGAAATGGGCTGCCACTCCACTCCTTGAAAACAATATTGGCGCCCCATGTCCACTGCAATAAATATATAAATGTAGATTGGTTACATTTTCAAACCTCAGACGGCAGAACATCACGGCGCGTTCTTGAGCATGTGTCACCGATGAGTCGTGCCACACGCAGCATGAAAATGTTCTCATTGAGTGTGCTGTGGGTCACGGCATTTAAAACCAGAAAAGTATTCTGGCTATTTATAACCTCATGCAACAAGAATCGTATCTCTGCGTTCACGTGTGATGAAGATATCATCCGCAAGCAGATGCAGGCTTGTAACTTTGCTGCCACGTAGTAGGAGCACGGGCCATGACCCACCGGTGACTCACGACGCAGTGAACGTGTTAAGCGGTAGGAATTAAAGCGGTTTAATTGTAAAGATAGTTTGCTAGACTTCAGCATTCACTGACACTCCAGGCGTAATAGGTGAAGTTGAACCGTGGATGCATCACGTCATAGCAGGGTCAGCTTCTTTGATCCGTTTGTCTCACAAAGCCCTTTTTACACAATAAGCCCCATGTGCTTCATTTCAAATAACTGTGAATTGCCATCAAGCCCTTTAGATTTATACATATCACGTTCTTGAGACCAATGATTGCTTTGCGAGCACAATATAAAGTAGCATGCGGCTCAATGCAAAAACATTGAAACACGTTCGGCTGCTTCAAATACGTATTTCTGCAATAGGGTACTGAAAAAAAAAATAGAAGTTGGATATTTACACTATCGTGTAAGGTGGGAAGAGCTGTACCAAAGGGAGGTGATAGATTCACGAATGTGCCGTTTTGTCATTGGCCACCCCAACATTGCTTACATACACTAGCGTGCATGCTATAATTTCTGTATAATTCACCCCAGTGCATTCGTCTAGAGCAGCAAAAGAATCGGCTTTGCACCAGCTGCGTGCAGTTGTAAGGTGTACGCAATTCAGCCACGATGGTCTGTGATGTTTACACCGTCCACTTCGCTTTTCTGCACATTGGTTGCGTTTGGCCCAAGGGGGCCAGTTTTCGGAGAGCAACAACGTGCTAAGCACACTCACTAGCAACAAGTTAGGGTGGGAGAGGTGCCTTTTCCCGCTTCTACTCTATTCTCAGAATCTTATGGCACTGTGGTCATATTTAAAGCTAGATGTAGTGATAAGAGGCAAAAGATTAGAAAGATCATAGAAAAAGACCCAGCATAAAAAATAAATAAAATTGGCATTTATGAATGAGTATGGGCAAGAAAGCAAACACTTTTTTCTTTTTTTTTTTTTTTTTACAGCAGCATGTCACACCGAGAAAAACTCAAGGTGGCTTTTAGTGCTTGTAACATGTTCTTGGTGATCTCCTCTGTGGTTGTTCTCAAAACGATTGGCAGAGCTCTCGAGTTTGGCAGACCCACGTCCATGCATCAACCAGGCATTACTATGACTATGCTAAGATAGCGCTGGCTGTGGCTCTGCATACAAAACTTGCTACAGGTATGTGCATTGAGCACGTTGCCTTTCTGTTCCCCCATTTCATTCAAGACTGGTTCATAGTGATGCAAATATGCAAGCCAATTAGCATTCAGTGCTGTTAGAACATGGCTAGCATCGCTTCTGGTGAGTTGTAGCAGTCCCCATCACTCCAATCAGGTCCTCAAACTAGCGATAGTCGGCAAGCACTGTGAACTGGCATGTTCACTAGCACTTCCAGTTATCAAACAGACCACGACGGGCCCATTACTGTGAGCCACGGCTGTGTTCTTCAGTCAAGGTTACTAGCACTAACATCATATTGTGGGAATAAGTTCAAAAAACGACTACACATAGAAAAGAACACAAGCTTATTCCCAAAATGTGTTACCAACTCGCTCAACTTTCAGTTGTGTTAAACGTGATATTGTGGCCAACTTTCCTGTTTAACAGCGGCACTGTTCACTTGTAAAAGGTGGAATATTACAGTTTTGTTGATCTGATCCCATTCACTCAAGCAACACACCGACTTCTTGGGGTGCCAGAAGCAGTCCCGCCAATTTTGGTGAACTCAAAACTGATCAAGGATGAATTATCAATCATTTTTAGAAAACGTACTATCGGGGTCTTCCGTCAACAAGACTGATATTGTTTATCTGTTCAATGATCCTCAGAATTTCTCTCGACAATTATTTACGGTCTTTTTTTAATGCAAACGCATTAGATGGCCCATTGAGCAAAAATGTTGGAGTCCAGTGCGTCTGGTGTCTGCAGCAGTGAAATGGTTTCTAATCCTCTCATTGGCTGCAACGTGTAATACATGCCTACAAAAGTGTGCTTGTCAACGCTTAGCCCACGGATTTTCCATTGTGTGAGCCCCAACGCTTGCTCAGTTTTACATGCCCACAGAGCAGCACGCGCAAACATGTATTGGACAAGGGTTATGAAAAATTCAGTGTTGGTAGCAGCGAAGCAGTTCCTAAGCCTCCCGTTGACTGTGACAAGTTCCATACAGCATGCTTTGCATTATTTAGGCTTTCGAAGAAAGCCTTAAAGGTCTTATATCAAACGCGAAAGGTGACCGTTGTCGTCATCGCTGTTGACACGAATGGCACCAACAGTCAGTCACGTGACCTCAGCTGCTCTACGCAGTGGTGCTCTGACACCGTTGCTCGGCATGCGAGTGTTCGTCTGTGATAACACAGTGCAAGCACTCAACAGAGTACTGTGGCACAATATGTGTCGGGACACGATGAGACAGTGACATTGATTACAAGTAGGAAATCTCAGTTGGTAAATATGTGTCAAGGCTTGAATCCATGACCTTCCAGGTGTGTGTTAGGACTCGAACCCACGACCTTGCAAGTAATCGAGTGTGAACTTCACGTGATGTAGCCACGTAAATGTCAAATAATGCTACTGTTAAAATAGTTTGGCTGCCCACTGCTGCCATGTCTCTTCCTGGCTGCCTTCCTGAGGGCTTCTTCATGTGCGACTCGGTTTCTTTGCGCATGCTCAGGGGTTGGGCTTGATGACAATGTCGGGATGGCTCTTATTGTCAAGTCATCTCGGTGTGTCATAAAGGACCAGCCAGTTTTTTAAACACAAAGGTGTGCAGTGCTAAGCAACCGTGGCATGTTCCAGAGCACGTACTTACATTCTCCTAGGCAATGCTTAGGCATATGCGCCTTCACTTCAATAAAACACAAAGGAGCGCACTTTGCTGCACAGAGTCACATGGAAAGTGGAGAGTGGGACGGTGGCTGGGGCTGCCGTTCAGGCACATGGCAGTAGTGACAAGTCAACAAGACTTGCACCGTACTGACGTCACCCAGCGGCGCAACAGTCACAAGCAAACCAGATAGCTCTGCACAACAGTGTGTACCATACCACTAGGAAGTGTGCAGCATCACATCAGCAGCAGCCTCAACTTTGATAGTAGCGAAAGGTGGCTGTGCATTCCTGTATGCTGCAGATGGCCTACAGCAGAACTCGAAAACATTAGTTGCAGCACAAAACTCTGATTTCGGCCCGCCACATCCATTTGTCTGTACTATTCCGGTTTTGTCTGTACTATTGTGGCGTGTATCTGTTATTTGCACGTGTGCCCATTGACAAAGCTGGTAGGCTATTTACCCCCTCAGTACCCAGCTTATTCTAGCTTAATTAATCCAGCTTGCTAGTCATTACTGTCAAGTATAATTTTGATAATTAATTCCTCAGTTCGCTTCTGGCCTTTATGGAAATATAGGATATTACTCCATGTGGCCTTCCTTGGGTCGCGTGTATTTTTGTATCGTTCCTGTTGATAAGACCTTCCAAAAGGGCATGATATAAGGCTTTTACCTTAATTTTTCACTCTCTGTTATCATGATAGAAGCGGCAAAACTATGAAAGCGGACCACTTTACTTTCACCATGGGTACAAAACGATTACAAAATGTACTCGCTTTTATCTCGCAATATGTTTTGTATTCGACTTGCTTTCCTATTGCAGACAAACATGCGCACACACGCAGAGAAAGCTTTTTTTTTATAGCTGTATATAGCGGATGTGGCATATCGTTCGGTAGTGCGCTAAAGCATGGGCAAGATGGCCTCTTCCATGAACAAAGTTTTCTTCACGGAGGATGGTTTTCTTTCCTTTGAAATGGCCGTAGCGCATTACCAATAATGCTACAATATTTGCTATCCCAATGAGACAGTTCAGGTCTGGTGCTGATAAACGGTATTGTAAGACTATACCCACCTTTCCGAGTGTTACCATGTCGAGAAATGTAAATGAAAGTAAGAATGCGTCTTGTATGTTTCTTCGACAGATTCGCTACAACACCGAGCTCGGTTAATCGTCGACTCGCCTCACGAGCACATGGGCAAATAGGTTTGTATAACCAAAGAATAGGTATCTTTATTTGCTTTAATTGCATACTTTTCGGTTGCGTGAATCAGTAGCTTGGACAGCGCAACGGGATTTCAAACATGTTTTTATTGGACTCTCTTATAAATCAGCTGAGCAGCTTCGTTTTCAACCGTTTACTACGGAAAAAAAAAAAAACATTTGTCTGCTTGTACGTAATGCTTGCATTGTAGCTTTGCATCGTTGCCCCTGTGACTATAGTGAACTATACTTGTGACCGACGCGTATGGAGTTGTTAAACTTGTTGCAAATCAAGAAACTGTTGGAGCTGTTTTCTTGCGTGGCATTCAGTTTTATTACTTCCTCAAAATGTCGCAGCAGCCGCCTCTCGCTGTGTAGCACGGCCTGTTCAGTTTCATAAATGAAGTGTGTAGAATCGTGCTTTCAGTTGGTGCTTCAGTTGGTCTTTGTGCTGGGTTGTAGTTTTGTTTTCCTTGCATTTGCCTAGCTTTATTCCTATAACTCCCCCACTTCTACTGTCCTAGCGTCTTTTTTTTTTTTACCAACTCTTGCATCACGTGCAGAGTGTAATGACATTTAATTTATGAAACTACAAGGTGTTGCCGTGCTAGCTTCTCTCGATTATCGTTCCTTGACTAAATAATGAGTGCTTGGTAAGCATTCTGTTAATCGCCGTTGGCATGTATTCTAATGTCATGTCTCATCCGAAGGGAGTCGTAAGGCTGTTATAAATCGACAAGGTGTGAATTGTCTGATTTGAGTTAAGTGATACGGGAAAATAGGCATGGGAAAGAATTGCAAAGACCTGTTTCTTTTTTTAAAAGAAACATTTTTAAAACAAAATAGTGCAGAAACTGTGGAAATAATATTCGAGGGACAACCACTTGCATGTCATCGCCCCCTGGTCACTTATCTGGTATTTTTAAACAACGAACTGCCAGCTATCCAACATTCACAACCATTTCAAATTGCACCTCTCAAGCTGAAAAGTTATAATTCAATTCATTTGTCCGAGGAATATTTCAAAGGTCATCACAAAAGGACACGATAAAGATTGAGATGCAACACTGCACGTTCAAAGCTTGCAACAGCAGCTTCTAAAAATTTATCATATTTTAATACTGCCTTCACGTCTGCTCTTGAAGCCTGCTAGTTTGAAATAATATTCTAATGCTTGTTCTACATCGCAATTACTACAGAGGGCTAGAGTCAGCAATCAAGAATCCTGCAATAACTTAATTGTTTCGATCATATATTATAAATAAATGCATTTTGTAATGACCAGATCTGTAAACTGCATGTTTTGAAGGGGCAATATGTCATCCTACGTTTTTTTTTTTTTTTTTTTTTTCAGTTTACAAGTTCCACACTGCAAGTAAAACAGCTACGTATTGCGATTACTGTTCTCCCCGGTATCAATAGATCTCGCAGCTCTGCGCGGAATTTTTCTTTGATTTTCTCATCGTTTTTGAAAGAACCAATAAACTCAAACGCAGAGATAATGCAGTGTCGGAGAAATAGTGAAGAAAACGTCCTCCAAGTCTGATGATTGGTCGGTGCGGCAGAAGTGATATTAGGGCCACGCGGAGAGGAAAAAAATGTTGAAGGTTGAAAGAGTAAAGGAACCAGCCCAGGACAAATTCGGGGCAATACCATGGGCACGGTCGGACAGGCGCGCGCCGAATTCGTAAAAAAAAGATATCGTCGAGAAAGACACGCGTCAAAAATAAATTCATTGCAAAAGGAAGGGTCTGTGTCAGATGTTTCTTGCGTCGTCTGCTGCTAAACGCCAGCAATCAACGTCTTACCGGGAATTCCCTAGTTCACTGTAGCGCGGCACCGCAACAAGCCTACTCGCTTCAAAAATACATTCCCTAAAGTCCCCAACTTTTGACGTCACTGACAGTGGTTTTAGGAGCCAATCAAAACGAGTATTTGCTTCCTCCTTTTAGCCGCTTGCCTGTGCGTTAATAAAAAAAACAAGAAGCTGCAGCTCGCGGGAAACTTGTGATTGCGAAGTGTGCAGTCGTTTAGTGCGTTTGTCCATGATGGATCCCGTCGAAGTGAAACGTGAATGCAATGCTTCCACGCCGGGCGAGTCAGGCGCGGCTTCGCCGTCAACGGCTGGACCGAAGACCCCTTCCCTTAAAAACAAAAGCGGCACTGTGCTGCACTGCACGTCGAGGAGAATGGCTCTGCACTGTTACGAGTTTTGGCGAGCTAAACGACCGGACTACACCGTCGAATCAACGTGCGAGTTTGTCGCCGAGATGCTTGGAATTAGTGCGGCAACCGTGTTCAAAATTAGGAAGGAGGCAAAGGCTTCCGGTGGAAAGCTTTCGACGCCTTGTACTAAACGTAAGCGAAAAGCTGGCAAAAAGCAGCTCGCTGCCTGTCCGGCGCCTTCACGTCGAACGCACTGAGGATGCCCGACTTGGATACCAACGGCAGCGAAGATCGCGAAAGAATTCGTGGGACGTATACGTCGCGAAAGCCACGGACAGCGCATCCTCAGTGCTTTGCGAATGCGATTTCAAGCGCAAAAGAGAAGCCGTAACTTTTACTTTGTCTGGACGACATCGTGGCTTTGCAGCAAAGATTCCTTGCTGACATCTGTGTTAAGTCGTGGGTGTTTGACGAAATGTTCTACAAAAACTTCCGTGTGCCACTGTAGTGGAGCCCCTACACTACGACGAATTTCCGCCATGAAACGGTAAAACACTGGCTTTCAAGCAGAAGAAATCCGTAGCAATACGGCGTGCACAAGAAACAGCTACATCGGCCATGTTTATGTGGGCTTTGCTGTAAAGAGTTGGCGTTTTCGTGCTCAGACTTCTGCCCTATAAAATTATTCTCACGAACTAAGCTCTTCTGGCCAGAGGTAAAGATTACTGTGAAGATTATTCTGACGAAAGTAGTTTCAACGGTGCCTTTTCTAGCATTCACCCACTTGAGTATGTGCATCTGTTATCACAACAAAACAGCCCTTATTAAGTCTACATACATTTTGTTTGGTTGTGTCCTTCCTTCTGCGACAGCCCTCAATATGTGCTGTAAAAATTTCAGCATGTGGAAATTAACACGTTTGCTGCGGCATGCTTTCTTCAGGTCTCGTTTTATGTGCGGAATGTCCCACCAGTAAGCCATTCGGCATATCTCCCAGGTGTAGCGTGTCCCACCGGTAGGTCACGCGCCTATGCCTGTTTCATTTGCTCCAAAAGAGCTGGCGCTGCTTTCTTTCTTGCTGGTGTTTCGCAAGTTTATATGAAAGATACAAAGCTAGACAGAGCTATATAAGATAGATGGTTATACAAGCACAGCAGAGAAATAGGCTGCCACTCCACTCCTTGAAAACAATATCGGCGCCCCACGTCAATGTATATCGGTTACATTTTCAAACCTCAGACGGCAGCACATCACGGCGCATTCCTGAGCGTGTGTAACCGATGATTCACGCCACATGCAGCATGAAAATGTTCTCATTGAGTGCGCTGTGGGTCACGGCATTTAAAACCAGAAAAGTATTCTGGCTATTTATAACCTCATCCAACAAGAATCGTATCTCTGCGTTCACGTGTCATGAAGATATCATCCGAAAGCAGATGCAGGCTTGTAACTTTGCTGCCGCATAGGAGGAGCACAGGCCGTGACCCACCGGTGACCCACGACACAGTGAACGTGTTAAGCGGTAGGAATTAAAGCGGTTTAGTCGTAAAAATTGTTTGCTAGACTTCAGCATTCACTGACCCTCCAGGTGTAATAAGTGATGTTGAGCCATGTATGCACTACGTCACGGCAGAGTAAGCTGCTTTGATCCGTTTGTCTCGCAAAGCCCTTTACACAATGAGCCCCATGTGCTTCATTTCAAATAACTGAATTGCCATCAAGCCCGTTAGATTTATATTACATTCTTGAGACCAATGATTGCTTTGCGAGCACAATATAATGGAGAATGTGGCTCAATGCAAAAACGTTGAAACAGGTTCGGCTGTTCTAAATATGTATCTTCAACAGGGTACTGAAAAACAAATAAAAGTTGGATACTATTTACACTATTGTGTATGGGAAGAGCTGTACCAAAGGGAGGTGATAGATTCACAAATGTGCCGTGTTGTCATTGGCCACACTAACGTCGCTTACATACAGTAGTGCGCATGTTGTAATTTCTGTATAATGCACCTCAGTGCATTCGTCTAGAGCAGCAAAAGAATCAGCTTTGCACCAGCTGAGTGAAGTTGTAAGCTGTATGCAATTAGCCGCAATGGTGTGTGATGTTTACACCGTCCACTTCGCTTTTGTGCACATTTGTTGTGTCCGGCTCAAAGGTGCTGCCAGGTTTCAGAGAGCAGCAATGTGCTAAAAACACTCACTAGCAACAAGTTAGGGTGGAACGGGTGCCTTTTCCCTTTCCTTCTCTGTTCTCAGATTCTTGTGGCACTGCGGTCACTTTTAAAGCTAGATGTAGTGATAAGAGGCAAAAGATTAGAAAGGTCAGAAAAAGACCCAGCATAAAAAATAAATAAAATCAGCAGTTTATGAAAGAGTATGAGAGCAAACACATTTTTTTTTTTTTACAGCAGCATGTGGCACCGAAAAAACCTTATTGTGGCTCTTAGTGCTTCTAACACGTTCTTGGTGATATCCTCTTTGGTTGTTCTCAAAAGCAGGCATTACTATAACTGAAGATAGCGTTGGCTGGGGCTGCATACAAAAGTTGCTACAGGTATGCGCATTGAGGACTGTTGCCTTTCTGTGCCCCCCTTTCATTCAAGACTGGTTCATAGTGACGCAAATATGCAAGCCAATTAGTAGAGCCAATTAGCAGCCAGTGCTGTTAGAGCATGGCTAGCATCGCTTCTGGTACGTTGTAGCACTCCCACTCACTCCAATCAGGCCCTCAGCCTAGTGATGGGCAGCAAGCACTGGGACTAGCGTGTTCACCAGCACTTCCAATTATCAAACAGACCTTGACAGGCCCATGCCTGTGAGCCAGGTCGGTGTTCTTCAGTGAAGGTTACTATAGCATTAACGTCATATTGTGGCCAACTTTCCTGTTTAACAAAGGCATAGTTTAATCGTAAAAGGTGGAAGATCACAGTTTTGTTGATCTGATCCGATTCACTGAAGCAACGCTGTGACTTCTTGGGGTGTCAAAAGCAGTGCAACCAATTTCGGTGAACTGAAAACTGATCGAGTATGAATTATCAGTCATTTTTAGATAACGTACTATCGAGATCTGTCAACAAAACTGATGTCGTTTATCTGTTCAATGATCCTTAGAATTTCTCTCGATAATTATTTACGGTCTTTTTTCAATGCAAGAGCATTAAATAGCCCATTGAGCAAAAAAAGTTGGAGTCCAGTGCGTCTGGTGTCTGCAGCAGTAAAGTGGTTCCTAATCCACTCATTGGCTGCAACGTGTAGTACATGCCTGCAAAAGTGTACTGGCCAACGTTTAGCCCACGGATTTTCCATTATGTGAGGCCCAACGCTGACAATTCAGGATGGCTCTTGCTGTCAAGTCGTTTGTGTGTGATAAAGGACCAGCCAGTTTTTTAAATGCAGAGGCGCGCAGTGCTAGGCAACTGTGGCACGTGGCCTCGCCTCGCCCGGCACATTGCCCATGTGCGGGGCCCTGACACCTGCGGAATTCCCGCCTGAACGTATTCCAGGCCCACCAGAACCACTATTTTCGGCAGCCCGGACATGGGCCGCTTTAAATAAAGTTTGATCTCTCTCTTCTCTAGGCAATGCTTAGGCATATGCGTCTTCACTTGTAATAAAGCACAAAGGAGCGCACTCTGCTGCACAGAGTCACATGGAAAGCAGAGAGTGTGACGGTGGCTGGGGCTGCCATTTGGCACATGGTAGCAGTGATGAGTATACAAGACTTGCAACGTACTGACCTCACCCAGCAGCGCAACAGTCACCAGCAAGCCAGACAGCTCTGCACAACAATACATACCATACTACTAGGAAGTACACATCACATCATGAGCAGCCACAACTTTGATGGTAGCGAAAGGTGGCTGTGCATTCCTGTATGCTGCAGATGCCCTACAGCAGAACTCGAAAACATTAGTTGCAGCACAAAACTCTGATATCGGCGCCCCACGTCCATTTGTCTGTACTAAAGCCCCTTCATCGGACTGCTAAAAGCTGGTGAAGGGACTTTAGTCGGTACTATTGTGGCGTGTATCTTTTATTTGCAGGTCTGTCCATTGACAAAGCTGGTATGCTACTTTACCCCCTCAGTACCCAGCTTATTCTAGCTTAATTAATCCACCTTACTACTCATTACTGTCAAGTATAATTTTGAAAATGAATTCTTCAGTTCGCTTCTCGCCTTTATGAAAAATAGGATATTACTCCATGTAGCCTTCCTTGGGTCACGCGGATTTTTGTACCGTTCCTTACAAGGCATGAAATAAGGCTTTTACCATAATTTTTCGCTCTCTGTTATCATGATAGAAGCGGCGCTACAATGAAAGCGGACCACATTACTTCTACCATGGGCACAAAACGATCACAAAATTTACTCGCTTTTATCTCACAATATGTTTTGTATTCGACTTGTTTCCTTCTTGCGGACCAACACGCACACACACGCAGAGAAAGCTTTTTTTTTATAGCTGTATTTGGCATATCGTTTGGTAGTGCGCTAAACCATGGGCAAGATGGCGTCTTCCATGAACAAAGTTTTCTTCACGAGGATGGTGATGGTTTTCTTTCCTTTCAAATGGCCGTAGCGCATTACCAATAATGCTACAATATTTGCTATCCCAACGAGACAGTTCAGGCCTGGTGCTGATAAACGGTATTGTAAGACTACCCACCTTTCCGAGTGTTACCATGTCGAGAAATGTAAATGAAAGTAAGAATGCGTCTCATTTGTTTCTTCGACAGATTCGCTACAACACCGAGCTCGGTTAATCGTCGACTGCCTCACGAGCACATGGGCAAATAGGTTTGTATAACCAAAGAATGGATTTCTTTATTTGCTTTAATTGCGTACTTTTAGGTTGCGTGAATCAGTAGCTAGCACTGCCCGTGAGCGCAGCTGACAGCGCAATGGGGATTTCAAACGTTTTTATTGGACTCTCTTATAAATCAGCTGAGCACCTTCATTTTTAAGCGTTGATACGAAATAAAAACACAGTTGTCTGCTTGCACGTTATGCTCGCATTGTAGGTTTGCATCGTTACCCTTGTGACTATAGTGAACTATACTTGTGACCGACGCGTTTGTAGTTGGATGCCTCCCTTTAAACTTGTTGCAACTCAATAAACTGTTCGAGCTGTTTTCTTGTATGACATTCAATTCTATTACTTTCTCAAAATGTCGCAGCAGCCGACTCGCACTGGGTATCACGGCCTGTTCAGTTTCATAAATTAAGTGTGTGAATCGCTCTTTCAGTTGGTGGTGACGGAGCGTTTTTGTGCTAGGTTGTAGTTTTGTTTTCCTTACATTTGCCTAGCTTTATTCCTATAACCTTCTAATCAGAAGGATAAGAATGGGTTGGAGTGCATACGGCAGACATTCTCAGATAATGAATGGCAGCCTACCATTGTCTCTGAAGAAGAAAGTGTATGACAGCTGCATCTTACCAGTACTCACCTACAGGGCAGAAACTTGGAGGCTCACTCAAAGGGTTCAACCTAAATTGAGTACGACTCATCGGGCAATAGAGCGGAAGATGATAGGTGTAACATTAAGGGACAAGAAGAGAGCGGAGTGAGTGAGGGAATAAACGCGTGTTAAGGACATCTTAGTAGAAATTCAGAAGAAGAAATGGACGTGGTCAGGGCATGTAATGCGAAGGCAAGATAACCGTTGGTCATTAAGGGTAATAGAGTGGATCCCTAGAGGAGGCAAGCGTTGCAGGGTGCGGCAGAAAGTTAGATGGGCAGATGAGATCAAGAAGTTTGCGGGGATAAATTGGTCGTAGTTACCACAGGACCGGGGTAATTGGAGATTAATGGGAGAAGCCTTTGCCCTGCAGTGGGCGTAGGTAGGCTGGTGGTGATGATGATGATGATTCCTATAATGCCCTCAATTCTACTGTCCTAGCGTCCCTTTTTTTTTTTTAAACGGACTCTTGCATCGTGTGTAGGGTGTAATGACCTTTAATTTATGAAACTAGAAGGTGTCGCAGTGCTAGCTTCCTTCGATTATCGTTCTTTGACCGATTAAGGAGTGCCCGGTAAGCATTCTGTTAATCACCATTGGCATGTATTCTAATGTCACGTCTCATCCGAAGGGAGTCATAAGGCTGCTGGTAATTCGACAAGGTGTGAATTGTCTGCTCTGAGTTAAGTGGTACAGGAACATATGCACGAGAAAGCTCTGCGAAGACCTGTTTCTCCATTGCATAAATCATTCATTCGTTATTTTTTTTACAGGGGCATCAGTGTCCACATTCTGAGCTATGACCGAGACGCATGCAGTGTACAAAAGTGCTTTTCGACAACCGCGGCAAGTCGGTAAGTCGGCATTCTGTTGCAGTAAAAAATATAAAGAAACATGGGCTATTTCTAACGTTTGCTTCTATTCAACAGCTTGATTACCACTTGAAAATAATTTTGTATACATTGTGCATTTTCCATAAAGAACGATTGACTATATCTGGCTGTATATAGCCTGCACTGACGTTACTGTAGCTGCCATGTTGGAGCAGTGCTTGCACGGTAGAAAGCAGTGAACTTATCTGCCTCTGTTATCTCGAGCAGCATTGTTTCGGAAAGCTGAGAGCTCCAGAAAGAGCTTTGGTGGCGTCACATGCAAGCTATTATTGTCCAGTGCCCTTCAATTTATATTGGGGTTCAGCTGTGTGAGCTAAATTTGATACAGCAAATCACGCTCACCCATGTTCTGTATCGCTGTTCATTTGGAATTTGGCTTGCTCTTCTTTTTTTTTTTTTTTTAAGTTCTGTTTCATTACAGGATCATTGAAGTTCGGGTTAATATTTGTACACCGTGTCCCGGCCTACTACACCCTGCACTTAAAATGGAGTGCTGCAAATTATGGACTTCCTACTTCGGCATTGTGCACCTATTGCCCATGAATGACTGCTGTCTTCCCTGTGCAAGGTTTTAGCTCGAAGTTAACCTGAAATTTTGTCTAAGTTCCTCGACCTATATAAGGACAGCCCTGCTGGCGATTTCGTGTTAACTTTATAGTTCGATGCTCGACCATACAATTATGCACTGCCCTCTGTTATCTAACGATGGCTGGGTGGCCTGTCTGGCCACTGCACACTTTATTATGGAAACTGGTGAAGGTGCATTAGAATCACTAGAATGAGATGCGATGCGAGTGCATGTTTCGCTGTTTGTTAGTAAGTGAGGAAGTGCAGTACCGCAACATCACGCTCATGACTGATTGTATAGCTGTGTGTATCGTAGCTGGGCATCAGAGGCACAATCAAGAAAACGTACATGAAACATATATTGGAGTAATTGTTTCATAGATTTAACAGTAAAGGAATAAAGTGCACGTAAAAAAAATATGCAGTAAAGAAAATATGCAGTCTCGAAAAAAAAGACATGATCAGGTTGATGAATAATGTGTATAGACTGTTTACAGCGAGTAGTTGGACTGACCTTCAACAGGTGACGCTAGTGCCACACTCGCCATGACTGGCCTTTAGCACGCCGCCAGTTTTTTACTGGCAAGGCTGCCCGGCTGCTCAACCAAGCGCGCAGTTAGAAACGGCCACTCTCCCCCAATCGGTAACCTGCCCATGTTCAATCATGTGCCAGCTTGCTTGGCCCGAAGGTGTGGGAGAAGCGACGTTGGAAAACTGCCCAACGGCTCAGGACTTCTAGCGTGATGCGGCCTTTCTTTGACCGCTCAAACATCGGTTTTAGGCAACCCCGAAAAAGGTGTCGAAGTTGGTCACGGTTGCGTGATCCCATTCAGCAAGGGGCCCCTCCAGACGTGGGGGCACTGCAAGCGTACCTACTCCCATGGGAATCGCCGGCGCTTGTTCTAAAACACAGCAGTTGTGTTTACACTTGGAGTTTCGGTTTTGGGGAAGGCAGCCTGTGCTGCGAAGGGACATCAGATGGAAGTCACGGGCGCATACTTGTCCATTTTTGGATGCTCCTCTTTCCTTCTGACATCAAGGTCTGGGACGAATTGCGACGGGTCTCACTGGCCGCAACTTCACAAGGACTGTCCGTGTGTGCGGCCTTTCGCAATGCACCGCTTTTTGCACAGTGAGCGCAACACGAAAATCAGGTGCTTTGGATTGTCATTTTCGAACGGAAGAACATCAGCAAGGGTGACTTTTCCAGAACGTGGCGGAAGGCTGCTGGCAAGTGTAGTGTAGTCCACACCAATCTGCCTCGGCATGCTTGTTCTAAAACACACCTTGTTGTGTTTACGCGTTGAGTGTGTGTCGTTGTGACGAAACGAGACAGCCTCGCTGTTGAAGCTATCCGATCGGAGCGGTGACTCCCATATTCTTTTCTAGTTTTCGCTAGCGCATATCAGCTTTGCCATTGCGTAGAATATCTGGTCTCGTGTTACTTAAAGTGCACCAAACGCCTTTCGTCGCACCGCCGGCATGCCCGGAGCCCCGCTGTTCGGCGCTGTTGCTAACCCATCCTTCCAACTCGTGAAGAGCACATAAACCTGGCTTCAGTAAGAATCGTATGTATTTCGTCGCACTGCAGGCCTGTATGATGCAGTTAGCGCAACCAGAGCTAAGTCGTAGCGACAGTTGCTTTACACTGGATGCTGCAGCCTCCAACTCTGTGATTGATCCGTGTGCAAACGAATCCGTACCTGCTCATGAGGTAAAAGTGGTGCAGCCAGAGGCTATATCAGGGCTATAAAGCATTTATGCCAAGGGATGGCAACCTTTTGAGGGGAGGGCTGATTAGCATGAAGCCGACATGGCAAGGGCAGATGGAAAATAGGGGTGGAGGAGTGGGGGCCTTTTTAGTCAGTGCAAAGAAAAGAAGGGAGGACATTGCCCGGCTAAGTGTGAGGATGGGAAGTAATGCCAACTGTAAGTGATCTTGTTTTGTTCCTGTCTAAGCCCCATTTGAGGTTAGAATTGCCATGTCAGCCTTCAGAAGTGACAAGAGGAGGGTGGTTCTGATGCCGTGCCAGGGGCCGCATAATACTCCCTCGAGTGCGCCCTGCAGGCCGGAGGTTGCCACCCCTGATATACATGGTTGCTGTGTATGTAGAAACAGAAAAAAGAATGCCTTCAAACAGCTATGAAATGCGTAAACAGGAGTTTGGCGATGGGTGCCAGTCAGAAGAGTGCTTTAAGAAGCTTTATGGGCCATTTTTTGGGACTAAGTGGTCTCTGAAGGTTGGCACACAATATCTGCGCGTCCGATAAGTCCTCATTCACAGCGACACTCCAAAATAATTGCACAATTTGCCCACAAAGCCGCTCCAGCGCTCGCTGACGTGCTCCGACCCATTGAAGGCCACGGCGAGAAACGCGTCCGAAAAGGCCAGCAATGCCGAGGGAAGTAACATCGTCCAACATGGCTGCGCCCAGGCCACCGCTCTGTAAACTGTGTATGGTGAATGGGGCAATTGCGTTTATTTTAATGACGATAGTCTTTCTTGGACTAATTAAACGCAGAAATTTTGGTCGGTCTGTATGTCTGTCTGTCTGTGACTCGATTCAGCCACCCGGCCAAAGTGAAACAGAAGCTGCGCAATTGTCTTATATACCCACAGCCAAATCTAAACGTCTAAGTCCAGCGTTACTGTTCATACTTGTTAACATTGTTGAACAAGAACAAGACATTATGCAAATATAAGGCAGAAAATCAATACATGAGTGATATTTGCAGTGTTCCTGTATTAAAAAATTCACGGATACTTGGTTTTTGCGAAAGCAAATGAAATACTATATCAACTGCAGAAAACCGTCGCCTGCTGTTGCCTGCGCTACCTAACAAATTAAAAAAAAATCAAACAGCAGCAGCAACGAAAGGTTCCATTAGATAGATTCTACGTTCTACTTGAAACACTTGTAGAGTAGGGCAACGTGGTTTTATAAATGTTGTAGTAGAGCGCCTCGCTGGCATCGAGGCACCCGACTTGGATCAGTGGAACACGGTAAATTTAAATCGACTTGAGCAAACCCCCAGCACGTTATCTTGGGAGGAACGAGACAGGAGAGGAACAGCATGAGAGGTGAGCATGAAAGGCAAGGGAGGCATTTATTTGCCAGGGGCGCCAGTCGACTATCGTCTTTCGTCGACATTTGCAACAAAAGGAGCAGATACGTGACCAAGTTTTTTCTTCTTTATTTGCGTTTTGCTAGCGTGTCATTGAAAAAACTCCGCAATGCTTTCTGTCACGAACATTTCGGGCACTACGTCTGTGCTTCGTGCCACACAGTTGTAGACACAAAGCATTATCATGATTGATGCATAAAAAAGAAATACTATCCTCGATTTGTAAATCTAAAGCCCCAAATTATAGAGAGCTCTGAGCTGGTTTTTGTGGATTCTTCTTGTCATTAACCCGACTTCTCGTCGTCGCCTGGTGATGAACTGTCACGGCTTATGTGCGGATGCCTTTCAGGATCACCATTCATGATGCCTTTGGCTCACCCAGCAAATTTTCACCGTCAACGTGGGTGGATTGCTTTGGCCAGGAGAAGGAGCCGTTTACAATAGTCATCGACTCGCTCTCCACGGTGATGATGAACCACCGGTTTGAGGATGTTTACGTGGGCCTCCTCTGCCTGCTACGCAAGGTCAAAGGTGAGCTGTGCACTAGCTTCCTCCAGCCCTTATGCGCACACATGTTCACTGTTCTTGCAATGTGAGCTGGTGTGATCAAGCACACCATCCAAGGAGCATCTCTCTTAGCTCTCTTAAGCAGCCCTGAAAAAGGCTTAGAAAATTACGGATAGGGCTACGCAATGCTTTTCTAAGCTGAATATTACGCACTTGACAGGCAAATCACAGATTTGCTTGAGGAGTCACCCCCAGTGCTTTTCATTTTCAAGACCACTGTGCTATGGGTGCTTAGAGTGAGGTCACCTTGGGCAGCACTGCTGTTTGCTGAAAGCGAAGCCCACTGCATGCTAGGAGTTGAGGGCCACCCTGTGTCAGAAAAAGGGGAAAGGGCGTGGCATAGTGGCATATCTCTAAGCAAAGCTTCACTGTGCTGCCCCTGTGCCTACAAGTATCAAGATAAGAAGAGAAAGAAAGATGTGGAGGCAAAGTGTTGCCCATGTACAACACCAGTGATACCGAGTACTACTTTGAAAAGTGTTTATGTGGGAGACAGTGTCTAAGGTGATGCTTTTTATAACTGAGGCTTTCCAAAGTCTTGGTGGCAACATTTTGGGGCACTTGAAGTGTTGTGATGCTGTGGAAAGGCAGAGGTAGGACAATAGAGGTGCCACTTTAGAATTAAATTAGCTGGAGGTAACAGTGAAACACTAAAAAAATCCCGGGCCATCTCCAGTACCGTGAAATCTGGGGAGGGGGGAAGTACGCTGTGTATTAAGTGCATTCTTGGCGCCTTGGCATTTTTGCCAAGGGAGATGAAACCGGTTGGGGGTAGTGGTATACAGCTTTGCTGTGAAAGTCTCTTGTCTTTGAAGCTCTCTAGCGCGAGGCATAAACGAGTTTCCCTGTGTTTTAGCATTGTGAATACATGAGACGAATGACGATTACGATGACGACGACGACGACAGGAGACGCCAACAGCCCCAGCCCCTAAGGGGCTTTAAAGTTGCTAGCATTTCTCTGCGAGCAAGGGAAATTCAGGGAGGACACACAGGGCAAGAACAAGAATTGACAAGTACAAAGGAACGGACTAATTACTGGAGAACAGCAGCCAGTTTTTATGGGTCAGCTGACCTGGCATGCCCATTCTGCAACCAACGAAATCACATAAGAGGGGGTTGCTGCGGGATGTTTACAGTGAAAGAGAAGAAGGCGGTTTTGGTCACGAGCAGGACATGCTTTAAGTGCACATGACCAAATTACACTGCGCACGTGTGCACATCCAAAGTAGTATGCAAAAGTGCAAAGGGAGACACGCTTGATGTGGTTGTACATGTTTAGTTTTGATGATTGTAGGGTTTAAACGCGCCGACGCAGCGCAGGCGATGAGGCACGCCGTAGTGGAGGACTCCGGATTAATTTTGACCACCTTGGGATCTTTAACGTGCGCCGAAATCTCGTACACACGGGCGTTTCAGTTTTTCGCCTCCATAAGAAAACATGTTTAGTCTTAATGTTTTAAAAGCAGCTGCTGATGGCGCTGAGGTTAATTATGGGTGGCACTGATGCAGGAACTTGGGTGAGCGAACCATTGCTGCTACTCCAATAGAAAGGGAAACCAGCACTGATCAATTGGTTCCGTCTTGTTGTGCCCACAGCTGTGCAGTTGGTCTTGGCTCTGCTCCACACCGACGTGCACGGCGAGCATGAGGTGGCCAAGCTGTGTCACCTGGCGACCACCACGCTGACACCGTACCACCTGCAGGACACCCCCAATGCAGCTGGCTGCAAGACGGTGCATAGGAAGCCCGGTGGGCGCATACTTCGACAGGTGGGCGAGGCCAACATTTTTCTCTGGCTCAATGAACTCATTTTTCGCACTCAAGCCTTGTGGCTCAAGCCTTGTGGTTGCTGTTGTTTCGGCCTGCAGCACCCTGTTTTTGAAGTTGCTATAGAGGTGGAAAGTTTTGTAAGAAAATGCACCTCACAAAAAGTTGCTAAGCTGGCAAAAGTAAAATTAGCCTTTTTTTTTCTTTATATGTCTTCAGCTCATTACGCTGTTAATCAATCGATGAGAAGCAGTGTATTCAGCACGGTATGGACAATGGCATGCTGTTAATCTACAGCATTAGGTGGGCTTATTTGTTACCTCTCAGGAATTTAAGCAACTTCTTAGCAGTTTAAGCCGCTTTTAAGTCTTCAGTGCTGATAAGTTGATAAGTTGATGTGCAGCAGATGTAAATCCATGGTCATTCATCGAGCATGGTCATCTTTTGCTTTGCGCTGGTTTATCCTTAAGTCGAAAAGGTGTGCTGCTCCAAGCTGTAATTTTCGACGCGAAATTCGCACATTTACGCTATCGTGTAAAATATGAGATGGTGACAGCTAGGGTGGCTGATTGATGTGTCGTGTAAGCATTTTCACTTTCAAGGCCCAAACCATACTGAGGCACTTGCATGCATAAATGAGACTTTTATTGGATCCCAATAGTATTTATTATCTTGTGGTCACTGTAAAAAGCTTGATGCATTCCACTTTGACATCCCTAAGGTGTGCTCAGCTCTTAGGATTGCGTTTGTGCTTTGGATGAAAGACCTGACCAACTCATTAGTTTTTTAATTTCTGTATGTTACAGGGTGGTTTCTTAGGGAATGGGGCCAGACGGGGCCTAAAGGGGCCCTGAAAGAGGTTTGGGCAATACATGGGTGTTCACATTTTCAGATACCTAAATCAATGCCCTAGTAATGACCACCTTGAAGAGTTTTGATAAAGCGATGAGTATTAGTGGAGTTTGCAAATCAAAACATCGCATTTTCACCCGTGCCGCAATTCCTTCTCGTTTCGTCCACCTCTTTGCACAATGTGAGTGACTGCCCATGATGCCTCACTTCTCGGTGACGTCTGCAAGGACATCCGGTTGTGGGCGTCGTCTGCTACTGCGACATTCTGCGCCGCAGCATCACTTTTGGATGGGGCCTTCCGACTTCCTGTGTTCCGTTTGCGCCGTTTTTTTATATCGTTCTGCTTATGAATCCTGCACTCTGCTCACGGCTGGAAAAGCCGACGGAAGGAATGGGGCGGGACTTCTACGCTTCCTCACCAGGCCGAAAGATCAGGCAAAAAGAGAACGGCCCTGTCACCGCGTGTTTGCGGCAACGACATGTCTTGGGACATATGAGAGTCTAAAATATATGAGCAAATGACTAAAGAATTGGCCTCAAAATTTGTTAGAGTGAGCACGTACGTACGTTCTGAACCAATGTCAGCTTATGTATTGCTTAACTGGCCGCTCGTTCGTCCCAGTGTTGAGCTTGGTCATGTTGTGGTGACACCATGCCCGTGCGTACACAGGCAGTTGTAGTATTCCATTATGTTATTGCAATCGGTTCTAAACACTTATAACCGTAACAAAAAAGCAGCCGAAGGATTGCACGGTACGGCTAAAAAAAGTTATACTTGGCACAGATGATATTGACCACCCAATGTTCATTTTGTGGGCTCAAACGCCTTTCAGGACCCCTTTAACGCTTGATATTGCCATTAAAACATCAAGCTCACGCCGACATTGACACAGGATAGTCCTGAGGGGTTTTACATGTGCAACTTTTGGTGTAAAACATTTGTGGAGACGCCAAGTGTTGCAGAGGGTTGTGGTGTATCACGCTATTGTGTGTTCGATTCGAGACACTTTGTGGAGGTCGAGACACCTTCTTCCATACTGTTTTGACTGCAGCAAACATTTCTCCTATGTTCTCAAGAGAGCATTTACAGTTGTATGAAGCTGCACCAAAGCACACTGGAAAAAACATAATCACCTCAAGGTGACCGAAAATTTTCACCAGCTGAATCATAGCGTAACTATACATTAAATAGCGAAACAGCATTGTCAGAAATGTACGTACTAGTTGATGCAACCCAACAAAGGTATCAGTATCAGTGCTGTTGGGGAAAGCATTCATAGTTAAAGAAAAGTTTGTTTATTAGCTTTATTATGCAGTGTCCCATCATTCTCGTTTTGTCACAAACGAAAAATGCTTTGTTTAGTTATGCACCTTTACTACTGAAAATGTAGGTCATGCCTATTGTTTAATTTGTCTCACTTATTATTTCTTTTATAGGAAGAAGAGTTCATACTGAAGCCAGATCTGTCTATAGCTGACATAAAGAAGGTAGATCGGCAGAAGCTGGAGGCGAAGCCCGCGGTAAGTTCCTGCAGAAGTGTTGATTATGCAATGTTTCAGGCTGTACAATCATTGTACCACTTTTCGAAGAAGAATTTGAACATTTGTGTCTGCCCATAGCCGTACAGTCCACCCGCTATCACTAAAACGTCGTAGGGTCTTTGTGCATAACCAGCCACTCACTCCTGACATCTTAATGAATATTGTCACGTCAGCCAAAGACGACACAGGGTTCTTGGAGGAATAAAGTTTATTGGAGCAAACTTGGGCTCTGCAAAGAACTTGAAAAGTACACAAGCGCCGAGAAAGCAGTCAACAGGCTGATGTGCTCGGGCAATCGTCGGTGAAGCCAGTGTTGCGTCATTTGCTCAGAACACACTTATCTAGAATGCTAATGTTTCTGGTAACATCAATTTAGATTGAGAACATTTAAAAACAGTCTAGGAAAGTCACCCTACAGCAACACCGTCTTTATCAAAAAGATTTTGTATGACAAAAAAAAAAATGGAAGAAAAAAAATTCGCTTCATTTCAAACACAGATAAGATAGCAGGGCCTGGGTAATGAAGCACATAAACAGGGGTGGAAGCGGGCCTGAACCTTTTGGAGCAGCTCAGGGAGCACGAACAAAATAACGCTGCTTTGGAGCAGTGAAAGGTTAGTTTTAGAGCAGCTTTGGAGCTCCAAAGGGTGAATTCGAAGCAGTGCGAGTCTGTCTAGGAGCAGATTCCTAGATTAAAAGTCATTTATTTGAAATTTTTCATTTCTGGTAAACACAAAAAAACAAATTCAAATAGCTTTTACTCAGCATTCGATCAGTACTGAGCAGACCACTTTTTCGACAAGTTAGAAAATACACATTCCCAGAATCAAAGCATCACAGCTGAGAGAGCGTTCACCGAGAAAAAACCAGAGATAAGTGATGCTTTAAATAGCTACACCCAACTAGACTTTAGGCAAGTTAAAAATAACACCGTTACAGCCATGAGAAACAACCAACAGAAGACCAGAGCTAGGCGAAATGGTCTGTCTTGCAGGCCTAAGATAGATGTTTACCATCATTCCTTACCTAATAAGACTGTAGACAAATAAAAAAAAACTAAGATGATGAAATTAAAGAAAAAAACTAAGAGGATTACGGGATACTAATCTGAACTAAACCTGACTACACTCCAGAGAAATTAAAAATAATTAAATCTTCACTTTCGCAAAAGAAAGAAGGAAATATCCTATCATATTATTTGCATGCTGACCTAAGTACAGTAATATACTACATATATGCTTCTATCTAAGCAAAAAATACTGGGCAAGTGCATCGTGTTTATCCAAATAACGAACATAACAGCATTTATCAACTTGTTTTTTGGGGCATGAGAGAAGGCTTACCTGAGGGAAAATGTGGTGGTCGGGGAATGCGCCTCCCCCCTCCCCTGCGAGAAACTGGCGGCGTTGGGCAGGACACACCTATGGGGCTGATTACTTGCAGATAGCTGCTAACAGAATCTGCCTTCTCACTTGTGCCAGGGCATCGCCCGTTATCTCATTTTGCACGGTGGCATCTAACCTTTGGAATGGCAAGCACACTTGCGATAAGATAAAATGGTGGGGGTCCGGCTGAACAATAAATCTACTTTACTTTTTTTTTTTTTCTTTTTACACTAAGCGAAAAGATTGAACTGATGGCTGGAGCCAACGCATGCATCACTGCAGAGCGCGCTGTGCAGTGAAGCTGCATTTCCGGGGCAAAGTTGTGCGCGCATCACCCACACCCCAAGGTTACCCCAAGTCTCGTGAAACTGCGGCCCACTTAAAGACCGGGAAATTGTGACGAGTGACTCTGAGCTATGAGCATTGGTCTTTTAGGGAGTTCGCCAGAGCGTGCCGCTCCGTGAATTACAGCTAAACAAACGAGTCACCACTTATCCCTGCTCAATGCAACTGGCATTGAGCATCAGTCATCCCAGTTTCCTCACATCTTGTGGCACCGCTTTGGTGCAGTTTCGGCTCAATACTGCCTTTTGTAGCAGGACAGAGCAGGAAAAGTGGATTGGTGCAGCGCTTCCACCCCTGCATAAATAAACATGAACAGAGGGCATGATTCGTGGCAATAATTTCACTTCTTTAGATACTGATGGCTGCCGTCACGCAAAATGCCGGCGCAGTGCTTTTCGGACGTCTGGGCTATGTTTTGAGGTTGTTTTATTGTGTGCCGGTCCCTGGTGGAGCTGTCTTTATTCGGGGAGTGCGAAGCTTGTCCCCCCTCTGAGGGTGCTTTGTGTTCCTTTCACTTCCCAGCCCCAGCAGCCTGATCCCACAGCCAACCTGACCTTCAACCTTCGACTCAGCGATGAAGAGAAGGCCACCAAGGACAGCCTCGTCCTCCCCTACATCAGGTGAGCACTCAAGTGTTTGCCACAGCGCATTTTTTCTCCAATAGCTACGTCCCTTATTTTGTTACTTGCTGGTCTTTGTGAATGGTATAAGTGTAGAACTGTGTGCACTAGGCCTTTGAGTATTATTTGGCTAGTGTCATGTGCAGCCACTAGCCCAGTGTGATTTTTGTGCCTTGGTACTTTCTCCGTCAGAACTATTAGTGTCATTCTCCTCAAAGAACAACCAGTGTAACTCTGTATTATGGTATTTGCACAAATGTGGAAAGGTCGAGCCTAGCACCCTGCTTTCCTTTGATATGCTGGGGGTTGGAAAAAAAGGGGGGGGGCTGGGAGAAATGTTTCAATTGCTGTTTGTTCTTTTTAGATTACGAGAGCAGTGTGTAGTGGTGTTGTTTTTTGTTATTATTTTAGCAAAGTTGCTAGGCAAGTGCAGAGCACAGCGCCAATCGGTGCTGCACAACCAAGAGCCATCAAGAGGGGCCGGAAAAAATAGTGGAGAGCTGCTATGTTAGCGTAATACCAGCACTGTAAACAGAACAACTGCCATCCTCAAAGCTGGGTTTAGTGAATGGGAAACGTGTGATCTAGATACAGTTCTAGTGGGAAAATTAAGTATGATGCCTTTTTTTTTTTTTAGTTTTTCGTTTCACATGACGCAAGCCCACGCATAAGCCTAGACGATGCCAGGCACTCCTCGAGGCACACGGTCATAGTGCACTCGGTCGACATTTTTTCTTGGTATTTTTATCTGGTAACGCTTGACGGCGGAACTAAAAGCTTCAACAGCTCTGCTGTTAAAATCATTGCATTGGCGTAGAATCGAGTAAAGAGCTTGATGAATGAAATTCTTGAATGTGGCTTCGATTAGCTGCCACAAGCTCTCAGTCCCTGGACATGAAACAGCTGCAGGCAGTGGTCACCTTCTGTTCGCGCTTGTTAGTTATTGCCAGCTGCTTTGTAAAGTCCTAGGCATTGTTGATGTTGTAGCCCATACATTTACCTTTGCCTTGGCCTCACAACACGCGTACTAGTTGATGGAGCCGCAGTTGGAGCTGAAGAGAGGTCAGGTGACGCAAAGCCAGGCTTGAGTCTCTTTGCCCTGTGTGTAGCCAGAGTTTCAGGTGATAGTGAACGGATTTTCATAATTATTGCGGGAGGAGATTCCTGGCACAAATAGACTTCACCTCAAAATACACTCCGAGTAGTACATGGTAGGTGCTGCAGGGTCCCTTTAAGGCACTGGATTCCTCAGCCGTTGTGCAATGATTGTCTGCACTATTCCAGGAAACAGCCTTCCGGTGGTGGAAAGGGGGAGATCACCTACGTCATGGAGAGGGAGGATGACTTTGACGAAGAGGATGACCCAGACGATGACCTAAACTTCTGAGGTGCTTCACTGCACTTGCGCTGTGATTAATAAAAATGCGTTTTACATTGAGCGCACCTTCAGTAAGCAAAGGTTGTTTTTTTGTTTTTTTCTTTTTTTTGTTGGGGGGGGGGAGTGCCTAAGTATTCAAGAATACACAGTCCTCCTAGTACCTTGTTTTCTCATTTTTCTAGACAAAACTCTGGCTGGACCAGGGATGCAACTGGCCAAATCCGCGATTCAATTCTGGCCCATCTTAAAAAACATTCTCGGGACACATAAGTCTGTTTGGGTGTTTTGAAAGCGAAAGCCTGGCGATGCTTATGTCTACCATTGGACGGGGAAGCTCTGATTTCAGCTGTACTATTGTGACGAGTACCTTTTACACATACATGTCCACCCATTGGCACTGCAGCCACGCTATTGTACTGTATCGGTGCTACTTCGACGTCCAGCTCGCACCTACTTAATCCACCTTGATTTACGCATTAATCTGTTTCAGTTCACTTTACTAATCATTACTATCAGTCATTAGCCATTTCTTATACGTGGCTGGTATGCATTGGTTTGCTTCTGGTCCTCCTTGAGTCGTGAGATACTTTTCGTGCCAGGTTGCTGTACCGTCCTGTGTTAACGCCAAGGTCATCCAAGGTGACCTTCCAATGAGACGTATACTAAAACTTTTGCTGTCGTATACGTATGCTGTCGTAGACGTATACTAAAACTTCATAAGCATCTTTCTAAACTGATACAGATAAGTAGATGAGCCTTGCTCTTCACTCATTTCTACAATTACAAACCAATCCAGTTACCCATGGTAGGCCACACTAATAGAGGTGAAATTTCTGCGCAAGTTAGACCATATGGTGTAGCCAGAATAGTAAAATTTTAAACCCTAACCTTACGGTACACCTTCTAGACACTTGTTCACAGAATTGGCAGCTCGGTAAAGAGATTGCAAGGTACATTTAGCCCTTTTGGAGAGTTTTACACATTAGACAACCAAACTGTAACATACATGCACACTTGGCACTTGCAGTTACAATTGAAGTGCAGCTGCTTTCAGAATCGATGCTGCACGATGCAGTTCCAGGCAGCTGACTAAGCATCTATGAAACAAAGATGTTTCTTCCATCTGTAGTGGGAGTGATTGTTAAGCACTTTTTGCAGTGCAGTTCTAGGAAAATTAGCAGCTTACAAAGCGAAAACGCAGTGTTCTTTTTCCTGCCTGTAAAGGGCCCGCTGCAGACCCTTGACCATTTTACTTTGCCACTGTGTTCCACCTGCCAGCGCTATGAAAAGGTGAACACAGGTAAGTTCACACCTGCGCCTTCCTTTTTATGGATTTCCACAGCTGGCAGTTTTTTCACCAGTGGAAGGTACACGATGTAAAGCAGGAAAAAAATTTCCTTGGGGGGGACTCGCGTCTGCTTACGTGCTTCAAAGGCGGAAGAAGCCTGGCAGTACTTATAACAAATTGTTTACTGCTACACTGAATTTTGAGTCTCTTTCTTCACTTTTTTTCTTTGTCTTTTGGCGTGAATTAATTTGACCAGCTTCTCTTCTGCTATGCCGTTTGCATCGCTATCCTACTTTCTCTTCTTTGTCCCGAAGCGCAAATTTGTGCCAGTAACTGGCAGGTGCCACAGCTTTCCTAGAGTCAGGGTTCTGCGCAGCTAGTGAGCACCTGTTCTACTAGCATGCCATCTCATTCAGGTGTCATGAGGCAAGTACTATTCTGCAACTTTTACGTTTCCAATCCACAGTTTTGTGAATTTTGTGAAGTGGGCACATTAGCTCCTCAACGCTCCCGATTTCTAGCCAGTCCCTCAAGTACCGTATTTATTCAATTATAGGGCGGTCACGATTATAAGGCGAGGGTTTAGTTTGGAGACAAAAAATCGCCATACAAATAATATACACACGCATATACATATACATATAAATATACATACTGAGCTTCAAATATAATGCAGGGTATGACTTTGAGACTACAAATTTTGGGGGAAAAACCACCTTATATTTAAATAAATATGGTAGTTATGTGCTATGAAGAAAGAATGACCACACCTTTTGTTCTACTGCTTGCAACGTGCTGGGATAGCCCTGCCAGTAGATCATCAAGCTGCTGCTGGGGAGACACGGGTTCAAATCCCATTGGATCACGTTTTAACAGTGGAGCTGTTTAGGGGCTCGCATGTCCAGCGATGATGCCCGTCACGCCAGGCAAAGGTACCCCGCTGTTCCGACAGATGGCGCCATCACCTCGACGGTCGTCCACGGGCGATCTTGGCATGCGGTGCACTGTACATGCGGTGCAGGTCCACCTCCCTATACGTGCACCCAGAAACTACCAGACCTCCGTGGGTGAGCTTCAAGTATGTACACCCGCGATCAAAAGTTTACGGACCACGAAAGCAGCCCGGGGTACTATGTGCCGTATTTTTCATTACTTCAGTAACTATACATCTCACATGCACACAGCAGTTTGTCGAGCTGCTACTGGAAGAGAAATAACCTAAAATTGCCATTTTCCTGGTCCGTAAACTTTTGATCGTGGCTGTACATACCACGGCGAGTGACATTGTGAGCGACCCTTACCTTTTCAGGAGGCGGTTGCCAGCATGCTGAAGTCAGCTCCGCTCTTCAGCAGATTTCACAGGTGTGGAACTGGCTTTAATCATTTTCTTTATTTACCTCCCAACAGCAGCGGCCCTTCTCTTGACTGGACAACAACACCAGTGATGGTTTTTTTGCAGAATGAAGCACTTTAGGCTATCGCCTTAAAAAAGAATTGGCTGACGATTACGATACTTCCTAATGCGAAATTTGAGCACAGCATGAACTGCAGGTCTGCTCAGTGACGGCGCATAGCTGCTGCTTCAACAGCGTGCACCTCTAGATTCCGGCGCCGGCGGCGCTGTTTTTCTGCTTGGGCAGCACTTCCTTCATCTCAGGAAGTGATCACGTCATCAGCGAACGCACAATTGTGCCCACTACTCTGGTGTTACCTCATAGCGCGTCGCCACCGCAGATCATGTCTCGTGTGGCACCCTCAGCATACCACCTCCCCCTCACATTTTCGCTAGTGCTCTCCTCCTCCATTCTCCTCCTTGCTCTACCTTCGGTGTCCTCTCATTCTCACAGTTACAAGGCTGATGGTGAGGGACACCACAAAACCACAGCAGCAGGGCGCTTCAAAGCTGCGCTCTAAAAAAATTGAAATGCGGAAGCTGTAGTAGCACGTCTTGTCACTTCGCAGTTTGGCCACCACGAGCAAGGACTGAGGAGCCACTATGCTGAGCTTTTAATGGCCTACTGTTCTAACCGCTGCATGTTTGCAAGTGGAAGCACTGTAACGAATTTCCTTGCACCACTTGCTCCAGGTTATTCTGTCTTCAAGCATTGCTTTTCTTTAGCAAGATGGTCGTGGGAAATGTCGGAATCCAGTACAGAGTGCTTTTCATTTGTGTTCATGTGCATGCCCTAGTTAAATACATTAACCATCTAACACATGCGACACCCTTTTGCCTACAATGATGGCTTTACTGCTTGCTTTGCTTTACAGCTGATAAATGAGACGCCTACTGTGTGGACACAAACCCCTCCACTCAGGGCGAGGAGGCGCTAGCGACACTCTGCTCCTTAGTGGGGTGAGGGTGATCCTCACGTGCCTCCCTCCTCTCCCCACGGGGGTGACTAGGGGTGCGTGCAAGTGATCGAAGAGACCACCGTGGGACGGCACAAGACTCAGTACATGATGCCTTTCAGTCACTTTTGGCCTTTGTTGCACTGGCCATTGTTCTCCACAAGTGTGGGTCCCGACACCACCATGTTGATTTGCATATGCCTTGATTGCGTCAGTTCATTATCTAGCATGTCCAGTGAGTCTCCGGACATTCTCCACCCCTTTGGTGGGCTGCCTGTATCTGCGCTGTGACGGCTCGCGCTGTCTAAGGTCAGAGGACGAGCGTGAATGCCACCCGGTCACGCCGAGAGGCTTGAAATGTAAAGCAGCCAGCGTGAGCACTCTTTTTCCTACCTCAGCGAGCGTCGCGTCAGCATACGCAGGCAGACATGCTAACTGCTGCCCAATGCCGGGCTGGGCAGACGCTGACAAGTATGCAGTGTAGTGTTTTCTGTCGTGGTAGTCCATGTAATAAACCCTTGTACTATGAAAGTTATCGCTTCCCTTTGGAGTGACAGACGTATGCGCAGCGAGAGCTGTGGCTCGCTTGAACCAGTCGTGAGAATTTTCTCGCAGTCGGCTCTGCGCAAGAGTAACGAGAATAACAATGGTGGCTTATTCTATCCCTTAGGGCAAGGATTTAGCTAACACGAAAACGCAGCCAACTTCGTCTGAACCACTTGAATCACACTTGCAATTGTTGTATCATCCGCACTGGTGACCAGGTTTGTACGTTGGGAACGTGAATAAGCTTGTTTATTAGGCGGCCAGGTTCAAGTGAGCATCCTGTCGGAACTCAGCCGGCACATCCAAGATACTGTCAAGATGAAGTCACCCACAACTACAGTACAGTTCACTGTTGAGATGTACTATCTCTGAAATGACTAACTATTTGCTGTTTCGCTTGGCTTGTTCTTACAACATTTACTAAGAGAATTGGTAAAGTCTAAGCAAGTTCGCGAGTAAAAACTTCTTACTGCTGTTTGATACCTAAGACACTTGCCCCTATGCAACCAACTTCTCTTGCTTAAGTACAACGAGTTGTGTAATGATATGCTTTTTTTGTTTCCAGCTTCTAATGAGGCCTACAAAATTTATCCATTTAGTAAGCAGGGAAGGCCGAGTAAATAAGACTGCATAATTGGACTGCATCATTGCGTAAAAGTGAATGTCAGTCGAGTTGAAGTGTCCAGGTAAAGACAGGCCCTTTGTAAAATCATAAGCATTTAGGCTATGTTATCACGCAGTTATGACTACACCAGTAATGGACCAGGTGCCAAAGATAAGTCTACTGAACTACTCGTTTTATTGTGGCCCTGTCACTGGTGTCCCCTGGCTGCGGCCAGGTGTTCCTCTGCTTCCTCTCTGCTGCGACGCATCTCCACGTAGGTCTGCAATGCCAGCTCCAGGTGGTTCCTCTTGGTCGAGTCATTCTTGGTGTAGAACTGCGTGGCAGCACGATTTCTTAGTACTACCACAGTGTAGACAGTGAACCAGTGACAGGCAAGTGATCAGTGAAATCAGCTCGGTAGGCACACTGGTCTTTGATGACAAACCTCATTTTTACAGTTATGATGATAAAATTGGGGGGCATATGTAGTTTTTTATTCTGATTGTCGATATAAAATTTGTTTTTGTATAATGCAACTATGTTCAAATTTATTCAGATTTTTATATTTGATTTTGCGACAGTATTTGTAAAAAAAAAAACTGCTGGAGGGATGCAGCTGAACAAGGTACCAGTGAACTGTGCACAAAGGAGTGCAATAAGGCTAACATTATCGTTCTATCTGGACTGTAGCAGAAGTTACGACGTTTTGAAGTTTGGGCCTGGAAAGTGGGAACAGAAAAACCGGTTTTGCCTTCCGAGCCCAAATTTTATACAGTGTAAAACCATAGATTAAGGGACTGTTAATTAAAGGCTGAACTTCACTTGCTGCAACCATGAGATGAAGAGCTCTGGGAAGTACCAATATGAAAACACTAGCAGTGCAATCAAGTTCATGAGCGGAACTGCAACATCTTCAGGGTGTGGTGAACAACTACACACAGTCTACCGGTTGGAGAAGCAGGAGGGTTCTTCAGAGCTGATTTGCGGGTGCAAATGTTTTTTCGGGCCATACTAAAGCAACAGTGTTCTGTCTCATATAGAATGGAATGTGTGCAGAAGCATGATTTGGTTACAGCGCATGTAACCAAACATGCTCCAACATGGCATACATTTGCCACTTTAAAAACAAATTCATGCACACAAAGCTTCAAATGTATTACATTGCCTTCGCAACTGATTAAAAACCCGGTAAGACAGCAAGAGAAAACCACACAGACCAAAGACTTATCAACCTTTGGAAGCGAGTGGAGACTGCCACACGGTGAAATTGGAAGGGAGTGCACACTTGGTAATGTTTTCTTTCAGTATTGGAAGGCTTGAAACCCATTGTGTGTCCATGCTTGCAACATTGCAACAGAAGACAGAAGGCTAAGTAAAAGGGAGGAAAACAGACTTAACTAGTGCCTTGTCTGTGTCCCTCCCATTTAAATGGGTTTTTGTAGTCTTCTGTTGCTCTGTTGCCTCCACAGACATATGCCCAACTTGCTCAGTTTCTCCACACTCACTGCGTGCCACATGTTTTTATGCGTTCACTGTGGCATATGCAGTGACGCATTCCTGGCATTACAGTGCGAGTTTTGTTGTGGTCACTTGTGGTCGCACTTATTGCCAAACTGAGTCACCATGCTAGGCAAGTTGGAGAGTACCCTGACTGTGTCCACTGTGGCAAAACAAATGCTGATCACTTTTTTTTGTTTTTTTCCAAATTAAACTTCAGCTCTGTTTGTGTCACCTTGCTGGAGACATAACGAATTAATTGGGCACGATCATCAGATGTGTTACTAGTGGGCACGACTGTATGCAACTAAACCTGTGTGGATTAATCTTGGCATTGTCTAAAGGTGACAGATCCTGCAGCTGCTTACTAGTGCATGCTTCAAAGCACAAAGAAAGCAGCACATTGGGCCAGCTGCTAAGCGGCCTATTTCAAACTTTCACAAATGAAACGTGCGAGGGACAGAGGAATTGCAAAAACAACGCCAGTCTACAAAGACCTGCAACAGCAGGAAGCCACATGTCACCGGTGAAGATGCTGCAGTTGGCATTTTAATGGCTGAGCACACATCACAGTGCATATACACTCGAACCTAGCCTAACCCACTTCACCATGCTAGTGGTACAAAGCTGCTTTAATAACGAGTTGCTCACCTTCAGTAGCTCAAGGTTGTCTGTGATGCTGTCCACCTGGGAGCTGTCACTCGCCGGATGAACGTGGTAGAACAGCCTCAGAAGGTGCCCAATGTCTTCAACCCTGCATTTCAAAGAAAAAACATGTTGTTAAGCTCTATTACTTAGACACCAGTCAAGGAGCCTCACAAGTTCCATGCACCTACCGCTAAAATCAAACACAAGTACAGCGGCAGGCAGCCCAGCATGTATAGTGACAATGGCATGGTCTATGCCATGATCAGCAATGCTGATGGGTTTAACACTGCACTCACCCATACTTACAATCTAAGCATTAGCAGTAACTTTTATCTTAAATCTGAAAGTATCAGTAGAGTGCAAAACTAGTGCAAGAATGCCGCCACACAGCCCCTACAGCAACAGGAAGCTGATGACAATTCATAAGAATAGAGCGTTAGGAGTCTGACTACCATGCAGAAACTTAAAGGGACCCTGCAACACTCTTTTAGCAGTGCAAGTAAACCTGCGCGACGTTTAGATTACACTGCCAGGAATACCTGAGCCAAATATTACACGTGCACGTGAAGCGGTGAGCGCGCAAATCGATGTGAAAGACGCGGAAAAACCAACCGCTCTCTCTTCAGTTGTCCTCATTATGCAACCCCTGGCACTGCCTAAGGGACGTCACATAGGCCATGGCTGCCCGATCGGCTGTCACTGGTCAACTTCGCGGCTAGATTCTCCCATTTCCGTCGTCGTCGTCATCACTGTGTACGAACCTCTTCTATGCCTGAACCTGTAGGCACAGTTTTGCCGTTTCTTTTGTGTTTTGAGTGCGCGCGGAGCTTGAGTGATGAGCTCAATACTTCCCTTTCAATGGGACCACTCAACTACAAACGCTTATTGCTTCAAAAACGCCCTACCAGCCCGAGCACGCACTTGTGAGCAGGCACCCATGCCTGCTTTTTTGTGGCACCAGACCGGAAATAGGCCCCTCCGCGTTGTGGAGAAAAGGAGAAAACTACCCGGCACGTGATATATCGAAGGCCGCGAAGAGAACGACGCGAGCTGCACCCCTCTCCGGGAAGAGAGCGCGCAGCCTTTCGTCGCGTTGTCCGCGGTCGAGTTGAGATGGGAACGATTATGCGCGATTTCTCATCACGCGTAGTTCCGTTAATTGTTTGAACGGATTTTCATAATTCTTGCGGGAGGAGATTTCTGGGACAATAGACTTTATCCCAAAATACATTACTAGTAGTCGATGGCAAGTGTTGCAGGGTCCCTTTAAATACTCGTTTTGTTTGAAAGGATGGGCACCTGATGGCTTACAAAGTGCTTGTCCAGCAGAAAATAATTCTGTCATTGCCGGGATATTCGCAATGAAAGGAGAAAGTTTTCAGTTTTTCCAAACTCTTTACCATGATTCACAGCATCCAAGAAATGAGCCGTTAAAATGTAAACTGCATACCAGTTTTTAAGAGGTAAGAACTAATGGAAGCTGGACGTAGGAGTACTGCCAACTGAATCCAAGGAGACCTAATGGCACACACAGTCCGAATAGCCCACACCCAATAACTGTCACGAAGCTCTCACACAGGACACTGAGCTACACGTTGACAACTACAGCTTAGCAGAACACTCAATGCTTCTGAGAGCACGGGCCACCGGAATTAGTCAATGCGGCAGCAGTTCACAAGAGCATGGCCATGGCACTAGCACCAGGGGGTGCTGCAAATTGTGCAGATAAGCGTACTGCCCAAAGCCCCTTTTTGCTGTGGCAGCTCTCCTCTGTGCCAGCACAGCTGCTATCCTATGTCAATCTTTTCCGACTTGTTGGCCAGTCAGCAGTGTGTCAACAAGTCAACGAAAGTAAACTGTAAGCAACTTGGGTCAAAGGTTATATGAACCACAAGAGCAAAACTGAAAAGTGCGCAGCTTGGTGGCTCACCGGCACAGAAGGTGAAGAGGAGTGAATGCAGAGTGCAGTGAGGAGTGAATGGTGAAAGCAATGGGACAAAAAGAAGACGATAAAATGGTGGAAGAGAGGGGAGGAGCATCATACAGTTAATCCTTCCTGCTTGTTCTCTCTCCTAGCCCGACAGCCAGACCAAAGGCGTGACTATGGTTACAAAGGCAGCGTGCACTGCAGAGGAAACACAGAACTGCATTGGCAGAGGCCTATACAGAGCGAGAGCCGTGAAATACACTCTTTCATCACCAACATAACCACTGATTAGCGAGGCAGCTAGTCATGCCACTCACAGCGCTCTATTAGCCATGATACAAAATTGTTCGCCTTAATATATTGCAAAACCGAAAACCACAATAGCTGCGCTCAAATTTCGCTCTAGGGAGTACCGTAATTGTCGGCGAATCTTTTAGCTAGTTTCTGTAGAATGCACACTAAATGTAATTCGTTTTCGTGCCAGATCTGCAGTCCTCCGTTACCTGTAGTTTTGCTGTCTACAGAAAGTCAGTGTGCAATCCATCAAAACACGAATTGCAGTTTCAGCGACAAATAAACACACGCACACAAAAAAAAGCGAGCGCCAATGGACTAAATCCGGTTTCTTATTTATTTGGGATGAAATAATGGCATGACTCACCTACTCCTTATACATATGAATGGTGGTTGTCACAGTATGTAAATGCACCGAACCGATGTCATTAGTACAATCTACCACCATTAGTCAAAATCTTTGTTTTTGTGTGCACAGGCTCATATTTCCATTTCATCTGTCACAGGAAATATGTCTTCAAACTCCCCATATTGCCTCATTCGGGCCTCTGCATCTCAATGCAGGAGCACATGTTATGGGGTAGTACTGTTTTTTGTTTACTCTGCCCTGTGCCAGTACCACACTGTGGAGTATCCAATAAAGTAGCACAGCTCAGTTATAACTCTCTTTCTCCTCAGAGGACCTGCAACAAGAGTATGGCTGGTTCACTGTTCTCCATGGCACTACCCCAACAGTGCGTGATCCGCACATGCAGTGGCAAGAAAACTGCGCACTCACATCTCCCTCTGGAGAAGGTCGACGAGGAGGTTGTCCACCTTTTTTGTGACCGCCAGGTAAAAGGCCATGGGGCCGAAGTGGCGCGTTGACCGCAGTTCGTGGAAGCAGCGGTTGGCGTCCACGTGGTCGTAGGTGGCATGCGTCACCTGCAAAGAAACAATCGAGGGGAGGGGAGGACTCAGGCTGTGACCACAGAGTTTCATACAATAAAACGTATAGAGGAATGTGCCACTAGTGTCAATGCGAATTTTGATACCACGACTGCGCCTTGACAGGAATGACGGGTAGTGGTGGATCCGCATTGCTCGGGCCTGAAATGTTGGTAGGCTTAGCAATAAAACATTTATTTAACGATTCGCTATTTCAATTACACTGTTACACTGCACACAAAAGAGGTAGTCTTTAGAAACAGGCGACATAAAAAATCAAGCAGTGCATTAGCATACAAAGCAGACATGTGGCCGTTTCCTGCCAAAAACGAGATGAGGACATCTTAATAAAGACGCATTCGTGAAAGTATCACGAAGCCATTATTTTCAAGAACTAATAAAAGCTTTATTCAAATAAAGTGCACCAAAGGCCTCAAAAGATGTGTGGACATTTAAGAATACATGACTGCTATGGTCTGCCATTGTCTGCCAGATACACCTCCATCCTTAAGGCCGTTCTACATGGTGCGAATTTACCTGTGGTGGCGGTGCTCGTGCAGCAAAACGAACTGTTTCCGTAGCTTCGGCAGCAATGAAATAGATCGCTTTGCCACACAAGCAGCGCCGCCACCGCAAATTCGCATCGCAAGTAAATTCGCACCATGTAGAATGGGCTTTAGTCCCATCTTTTTGTTCATCTTTTTTTGTTTATTCCGTCCAAAATGAGTCGATAACCATTCGCCCTATTGAGGTTTTGTAACAAGCATTTCCTCTCCACGCAACGTCACCACGTGTTTGACGTTGAGTTCAAGGAAAAACACATTTCTGTGCATTTTTTTCCAAGCACACTGCATTTGACCAACAGCCGCAAAGGCAGCTAAGCAAGACCCCGTCGAAAACAAAACAGACTGTACCTATCAACCTACAGTACTTTGTGCAAGCCACCATGTCTCAATCCGAATCCACCACTCCCCATCCCGCTCACAGTGGCGGACGATCGCAGCGCCAGATTGCTCTCCAGGTATTGTATGAAATTCAATGGCTGTGACTCAATCACACAAAACTGAAATATTTTCTTATTCTTCCTCACATATCTCCAGATCTCATGATGACTGAGGTGCACATTTTTGCAGCCCCTAAACAGACCCGTAGGTTTCCACTGAGCTCAAAGGTGAATCGCACTCACCCTGATGTAGTTTGGATCATCCGGTTCGAACTGGATGCAGGCTCTGTCCAAGATGAACCTGTACCACTGCTTGTCCAAGGCGTCCTGCACAGCAGAGGCAATCGTATAAAAAAAAAAAAAAAACCATGCTGCTACTGCAGCAGTACACTTACAAAGTATCAGCAGCTACACTTAGTTGTTGAGGTACGAACACCCTTTCAAAGGGGCACTGAAGTGAATTTCTCAACCTCTTCTTTGCAGCTTAATTCAGTGTCCCAACTTAAGGGATGCTTGGCACTTTAGCCTAATGGTAAAGCCTCGAAGAAGACACCAGGTGCCACCACAGCTGCCTCACAAACTACAGTTAAACCTCGTTATAACGAGACCGGCTTCAACGAACTAATGGATATAACGAGCAAATCGTAATTCCCCCTGAAAGTCCCCATAGAAACCAATGTATTTAGAACCTCGTTCGAGGTAAAACTTGCCCGTTATGGCATATAACGAACACATTTCGTTAGAAAATAAAATTTTGTGCCAATTTCATGACAGTGCCCAGTGTGGATTCGAGACGGTGCGCAACGTGACAACTGTATTCAGCAGTTCAAAACTCCCGCCATGCATCCCCAGCAATGCGTGCAACGTCGGACGGCGAGCCATGCGTCTGCTGCGCCCGTGAAGCCGTTTCCACCTTCTTCTCGCTGCACTCGGCATGCAGGCAATGCGCGCGGAACGCACGGCCACAGTGCCTACGCCTGCAACCGTTGTCACTTGCCAATGTGCATGGCAGGAGTGGCGTCGCTGAAGTTGTGTACATTTATTTTATCTTTTCTTCTTTTTTGTGAGTGCTTAAGCCTTATCTTTTATAGTGTTGCACGCGTCATTCGAGCAGCATGAATGCGCCAGGCAAGAAGAGAAATCGAAAGGCTATGATGCTAAAGCGCAAGGCGGTTATGATAAAAGACGTCACATCAAGCGCGAAGCTGTGTGAGGTGTTTGCATCAGAGAGATACACCAATGCCAAATTACCGATTTCTTTGCAGCAAAGTCTGTTTGAAGCACGAGATACATATTTTGAACTGCAATAAAGTAGGTGCGTGCCTTTTCCTTTTTATCTCAAGAATGCGGTTATTTTGTTGGCCGCCATCATGTGGCGAGATCCAGCTTCGCCCGCTATTTGTTTTGGGCAAGTACAGTGCACTTTATTTGCAGTAAATGCCCACTATAACAAAGTATTGGTTATAACGAGCAAATTGCAGTGCCCCTTCAATTTCTTTATAATGAGGTTTAACTGTACAACCATGACATAGCAGTCACTTGCAATGCAGTTTGATGGTATTTCGAAGTCAACATTATAAATTTTCGCCCTTTTCAGGGTTAAGAATTTTTGGTTGTCTTTTGCATACAGTTTATGCCAGCTAAGCCCGCTCGCCGTCTGTTAAATTCTCTCTCATGGAAAGGAGGGAATGTCATAGCAGTGGACAAATGCACGAGGAGGATGTGCAAATAGTTTTGAAAGTGCCTTTCTCATAGAAAAAAAAAAAAGATAAAGTGTGCAAATCGACCAAAAGGATGCACAGCACGGTCTAGACAGTCTAGTATCCTGTGAAAGTAATTCAAATATGTTTCGAGCTTTCCCTTGAATCTGGGCTGGGTGAGAAGGCCGGATGGGTACTATGGTTATTCAGTTGTAGCCAACTTGATTGTACTGTGCGCCCCATCGTGCACACTCATGTTAGAGCTCCACTTTTTTTCCTCACTTTTTACCAAAGCATGACAGGTTGCACTGTGCCATCAGTATTTGAGAAAAACTTGCTACACAGTAGACATAAGTAGTTCCTGGCACTAGATACAAGAGCATTTATTCATGTGCCAGTACGTCTTTTTTCCTTGCCCACCTTTCAAAGTTACACTCCGGTCAAAAGTGAGAAAAAATAAACATGGAGGAGGCAATTGCTCAGCAAATGCGGCAATTGCACAGTATTACATTAACTCCTTCCCACGCCTAGCTGTAACAGCTCACTGCCCCAACGATGGAAGAGGGAAAGAAAACCGTCCTCGCTTCCTCCCCACCTGGAGGTGCTGTGGCTCGAACATCTTGGGCATGTAGAAGGACTTGTCCTTGTTGGTGAAGTAGGTCTGCAGCATGCGCTCGCGCTCCTCCCAGTTGGCCGTGCGCAGCAGGCCCTCGGGCTCCCGGACCACCACAATGCGCTCCTGCAGAGGGCGCACGCGTGATGAAGTGTGGAATGAATGGAAAGTGCAGCACAAACGCTACCTCTTTCACTAGAAATCAAATCAAATATTTTTGAACAATCTTGTTTCAAGGAGCATGGGGCTGCTAAAAATAACTCTATGTTTATCTAGATATAGTAGAACCTCACTGATAAGTTCAAAGAAAAGAAAAACGTGAGGGAGAAACGTACTATCCAGGAAAATGTATGATCCACTGCAGTAAAAAACAAAGCAAAAAACAAAGCAATCGAGAGAAGAACATGAGCATTTAATGGGATTTTTCACTTGTCCATGCGTGTCAACGTCTGCTGGCACATTCTGCAGCCCTTTGAGAGCAACAGCTCATTTTCTAAACACAGCAGACTTGTCCGCACTAGGATTGTCCTTTGTGCGAAGGTAACTCTGCACTGCTTCCAAGCCGACTACGGGCTGAGCATATGTGGCTGCCAGAGACGCCACCTCTTCCTCCCCGTCGTTGCTGCCATCTTTCTCAAAGGCTTCGTCCAGCGCCAGCGCGGCTTCATGGCGTGATTCCACCACGACTTCTTCCAAGATTAGCGTTTCACACGTTGGGATTTTGTTATACAGGAGACGTTGGCTAAAGGCAGCCGCGTTACCAAGTGACTACGGCAAGCCCAGCACTGCAGGAAAGCCACCACGTGACCCAGGTGGCCCGACCGCCACTTGGCACCTGCTTGTTGCACCACGCACACTGAGGCTCAGTCCACATGCCCGTCAGCACATTTTTTGTTCAGCGTAAAACGTATCATCCGGTCGTAGTTGGATAAAATTATTAAAATTTTGAACATAATTACCAGGAAATCATGTTACCCAGGGACGCAGCCACCAGGAAAAAAAAAGCACCATAACGCTATGGGGCATTGTTAAGTGTTCTCAATTGAAAGCGTAGTAACCAGGAAACCACATGAACCGGGAACGTATCAACAGGGCTCTACTGTATATATCATTTGGGGAGTCAAGACGAAAAACTATACATAACGGGGATTCAGACAAGATGGCAATAAAGTGGCACAAACCACTTGGCGGACATTGTTGTGAAGTAATGCAAGTTACACAGTATCTGTGATTGGTTGTGGTTCCACTATTCACCGAAGAAAAAAAAAAAAGAAAACACGCACAGACATTGCTTGCTAAGGATGCTTCAAATTTAGAGATAAACATAGGAGATTATGCTTGCTAAGGATGCTTCAAATTTAGAGATAAACATAGGAGATTATTTCTGCTAGTATTCCTTAGGTTGTGCGTGGTAGTTGTGTTTAACGCCAGCTAACGTAACGTGTGATTTATTTGCACTTGCTCGGTGCAAAGTTATTGTCAGGTTTCTTTCTTGCACAGCTGCAGTGTTGTGCCGGGAAGCCAACCCTCGCCCCCCAACTCTCAAAAAAAGAATGCTTGTTGTATGAGGCATTAAGAAGAAAGCTTCTATGTCTTCCAGCAAGATAACTTGTATCCCTTGGTTATTTGCAGTTATCAGACACTTCAATACATAAAAGTGCTATGTAAATGGAAGTGAACAGCAAATGCAATTCACATGGTTTTTGAGGGTCTGAGTACTCAAACACTTCTAATGCAAAGGCTGTTACCCATTAACATCAGGGCTCCTATGCACAAGTTGTCTTTGACCTAGGAGAAATATTCCCACTGCATTCCTCCTTTCACGGCCGACTGATGAAGGCCTTTCAGCCGATGTGTCCTACAAACTATCTAAGCTGCAAAATGTAGCAGCTTAGATTGCATGTTTGCGTGCTGTTACTAAAAGAGCCCTTTGGGATAAGTCTGGGGAAACCCAATGCAATGTGGGGCACTGGAAAGCTATAAAGAAAATATTTCGTTGTTCACTAGCTCATTCTGCCGTTTAAATAAATGTCACTTTCACTCTGAGCTCCTGCGCCCTATAGAGTGCTGGCTTTGGTCCCATTTGCCCTGGACCCCTTTTGAAAAAGAAAAAAAAAAAACTTTGCCTTTACCAACATGACACAACCCACACGCACACCCTTTGTCAAAATTTTCTAGGCCTAAGCCGAAAGTGTGCATGCTGCAAAAAATACATGTACAATACGCAGCAAATGAAACGCGAATACAAAAATACGAATCAGAACACGCAAAATTGAAAAAAATTGTTCATTGAGGTCTAATAATCGCACGCTATTGGTTTATTCGGATAGACACTTTTCTTGACTTTGTTTTTGTAACCAAGCCACGCGTCATTTTGACTTGTATGAAAAGAAATCGCGCTACTTCCGTGTTCTGATTCCTATTTTCGTATTCACGTTTCATTTGCCGCGTATTGCACAAGCTTATGTCCCGAGCAAGGCTGAAACGTTTCATGTCAGGAAGCTAGCGAAAACACTTTTCTTTCTTACTGTCATAAAATGTTTTTGTCACATTTAATGGTAAAGCTTATTCTCGTAATTTTTCTTGGTCATAAGGATTACGATTGGCCTAGAAAATTTTGACAAAGGGTGTACATCACTACCCAGCCAATCCTGCACAACCTCACCTGATGCGCAGGGATAAACTGCAACAAGAATTTTTTAGCAGGAGGCGTTTTCAGTGAAGCCTGCCTTAAAATTTTTATGTGCACGTCAAGGGTAGAAAAGTGGAACGAAAAAAATTGCCTGTTGGTAAAGGGATTTGAATGGACGGTGCAGCAGTAAGCTAGTGGCTTAACCCCAAAGGCAAGTGCGCAGAGAAGAGTGATACGCAAGGCGGGAAAAGACGACGGCTGGTAGGCACACTGCTGTGCCAATCTGATAACGCACTACAGACAACTCCTGTTAATTTGACCTCAGTTAATACAGCTTTTTGCTCAGTTCAGCCACATTACCAGCAAACACCCACACAGCACTACAGGGGTAAAACCCACTGTGTTGAATGCAGGAGCACACTTCATCGGTTAGTTGAAATTGTAAGTGGCGGGTCTAACGCATTCCACCATACTTGTGCACCGTAAACAGCAGCATGTTTGAAAAAATGTTATCGTGAGAACTTAAGGAAGTCAGTAGATGGGACTACCGTTAGCCTCTTCTGGCCAACACACCCATCCGCAGCTCACGCCTATGTTTTTTGCTGAAGCAGCACATCTGCATTATTCCAGCATGCTAAGTGCACCAGGCTTAAGATTTAGACACACAAAAGCGTGCTTCCAGCAGTAAAATGAATGACAAAGTGCTGGACAATTTTGTTGGTTACGTGGTAAGCTCATCTGGCACACTCAACCGGGCATATCTGTCTACATCGTCTACCACTGCGAAGCAAACCACTTTCCACATGTACACTTACTAAAACAGTACTGGAATAAAGCAAAGCTCTAAGTAATCAGTTTAGAGATCCAGGGTTTCTTTGAAACCTTCTATAGCCAAGGTTAACTGGTCTGCGTAATGTACATCTCCATCTGGCAACCCTTTTTCCATAGTGTTCTTCCGGAACTTTTCTTTTCTCTTTTTTTTCTCACCACCACCACCAACCTCACCATCTCTACCAGTTACCCTCCTTACCCCTGCATGTCAATTATTCCTCTCTCACCTGTCAGCCAATCAGTGGCGAGCCCCCCTCCTCCTAACCTGCTAAGCTTATCTCCCAGCTTCACATTTTGTGACCAAAAAATTTTGGATGGCTAGCCTAAAAATGCCTCTCATTAAAAGGATTTAATTCCTGTTTTTTTATCCCCACTCATTAATTCAACTTTCTAGACAACTTCAACCAATTTTGCTGGTACCGCAAGAGTCCATTAGGGGGAGTTGACTGCACACTCTCCCTTGCCTTCTGTACAGTGATACCACTCTTGTTTTCCATTCCCCCAGTAAACTGCGTCCAAGTAGAACACCAGGCAAGCTGGCACAGGAACCGCAAATGAAAGAGCAGGACAAGAGATGAGAACTAACTAAAAGACACTAACAAGAGGAACAAGCACACTAACATTCCACCTGCCATTGAATGCGCTCACACAGCCGAAATTTTTAATGAAGATTACGCCGGAGCACAATGTTCCAGCTAACTCACCCTGTCCGTGTAGCCATAGGAAATGTCGGTAAATATATACGTGCTGCTGCTGAAGCCTTGGATTTCCGGATCTTTGGCGAGCTCTCTGTCGGCAGGCTTGCGCTCCCGAAGCACTGGGGGCATCTGCAGCTTTTGCCGGGCTCGGCGATGGGAGCTTTCCACTTCCTAGAAGAAATACGTTTGACGGTTAAGATAAGTACAAAAGGCAACGCTTTCATAAAAGTTGCAACAGATACCACCTGTATCTGCACATGAATACCGTTACTGGACATGTTGATATGATTGACTGATTGATTGTAGGGTTTAACGCGCTGACACAACGCCGGCAATGAGGCGTGCCGTAGTGGAGGGCTCGGTTTATATTTGACCACCTGAAAATCTTTAACAAGCGCTGAAATCTCGTACACAAGGGAGTTTTTGCTTTTCACCTCCATCAGAAAAGTGGCTGCCGCGGCCAAGAGCCGAGTCCGCGTCCTCAGCAGCGCAACACCTTAGCCACTGCGCCACCGCGGCGGGTGACGTATCCCTTTATCAATGTCACCAGCCCGGTTAATGCCGAAATGCTGTCTGGAAAGTTGTTCAAAGGAAATTACAGGAAATGCTGACAAAAGCTAGATTAACGCACACAAATGCGACTGAAAAGTGGCGCGATGCAAAGCCTAAACAAAATAAGGTGAACTTACATAAGCCAAAATAAGAAAGAGAACAAAACTGTACGAAAATTCAGCAGGACGGGCTGACTTTGCCATGCATAACCTCGGAATGCCTGAGTTAAACTGTGCCCACACAGAACGCTAGTACCCGCCGCGGTGGCTCAGTGGCTAAGGCGTTGTGCTGCTAAGCACGAAAACGCGGGTTCGATTCCGGGCAACGGCGGCCGCTTTTCTGATGGAGGCGAAAAGCAAAAACGCCCGTGAGTACGAAATTTCGGCGCACGTTAAAGATCCCCCGATGGTCAAAATTAAGCCGGAGCCCTCCACTATGGCGTGCCTCATCGCCTGCGTTGCGTCGGTGCATTAAACCCTACAATCAATCAATCGAGAACGCTAGTGCATGCAAGACGATCTCAGCACACTGAAGTACGCAAGCCCAGGTGAATGCTCACTGTTCAAACTTCTGTCTCTGTTATTTGATCATACAAACAGCCCACCTCTTGCAGTTGCTCATCCGTGAGAAACTTGTACCTCGGAGTGTTCAACGGGACAGGCACGGGAGCGAAGATCTTTTCCAAGTCAAAGCCCGTCAGCTTTTGGAGGAGGTTTTGAACCTTTGGGCTAATGAACAAATTCTCTATGTCTATCTTATCCGTTTTCCTGTAAGGGTCGGCGATACCTGCGACGCAATAAAAAAAAAAAAACATAGTGAGGGTACTTTCATCCTGTGCAAAGGAGAGCATATCTGGCTGCTGCAATACAAACCGAACGACAAAAAGCACACACTATTCAAACGCAGAGCCAAATAAATTTGAATACCCGAACTTGTGCTTGCGCAGGTTCTGCGGTTGTGAGCCGCCCAGGATTTTCCGTTTCCGTGCTGCTGTTGCAGTAAATGCCTACATCGGGAGGCGAACCAGCATGTCCTCGACGCCATGGTCGCCATTTTCTCAACACCAGTTGGATTTGGCTTGGGCTGACGTTGACTTTGTGGGCAGATAACCGAAACCGAAACCGAACTTTTAATTAGGACGAGCGTTTTGTTAATGCAATTTTAATGTTTTCATTGCGTTGAGCATGACGAACGACAAAAATAAGAACGAATAGGAGCAATGTGAGCGCTCTATATTGCCGCGAACCATGCATTGGGTTTGTTTATTTATGTTTTGCTTTTACCACCCGTATACGCCGGTCTGTGTTATCTGTGTTTCAAGGGAAGAGCGTGTTCCTTTCTTTCATTCTATGCCGCATGTGTTATCTCTTCTGATACGGAGAGCGTTCCGAACTAAGGTGAACCGCCTAGAATAATCTTCTTTGTTCTGGATGTAATCCGACGGTTCCAGAAACACTCGCGCCCAAAGATAAATTCCCGTAGAGCGCCGAGGCTGCGGCATTCGAATCGTCGACGCTCGCCTTCGCACGCCACTTTGTTGACTGCTACTTCGCCGCCTGTGTATTCTTTGAGTTGTGGGGGGAGCACAAGTTCGCTCCAATAAACTTGTTTTCCTTGAAGACAACTTCGTCGTCTTTGGCTTCGTGACAATATCAACTTGTTATTATCGGTACAAACACGTGAAATTCAAAAAAAAAAAACGAAGCCCGAGGAGTCATAGAGTTTCATACAATAACTCTATGCGAGGAGTTCATCATCAAAAAAAGATCCAGGTAGTAGTAGACAATTTTTATTGGAAAAGGAGGACTACTGAACACGATAGAAGAAAGGTGTGGGGAGGGAGGGAAAATAAACAAATGGTGGTAGTTTCTACAGTCTCATCTGATTGAATGAACGGGCCAGTTCTTGGTATCTGCAGTTAATGGGCCAGTTCAGTAGTTCGTACAGGTTGGGCAGTTCAGTAACCCACTCAAACAACCCGTGCTGTACACCGCTTTTAATTAAGTAAACTGAAATTTCAGGAAATATTTGTGCATCAGTTTGTTGTGAATCGGGGTATGTGTGGAGGGATTTTTATGTACCCTTTTCTGCAAAGGCTAGCCACTGTAGCACCCCTGAACAATGTGTACAAAGTCCAATGGAATGATGGCAATAAAGATAACACCCGGGGGGGTCTACCACTTGCGATGCGTTTCAGTTGTGTAGGCTGCATTTGCAAGAAATTTGCTAAAGCACATTTTACCTGAGCAAGGAAGGTGGTAGGCGACTGAGGTAGCTAGCTGGAGCTTGTTCTTTTATACGGGCCCGTCGAATTTCTGTTGTGAGAGCAGCTCTGGGTTAAAAGTGCTAAGAACTACCGAGGACGGGTAAATAAAAGTTACCACCCGTCCCTCAGAGTCCACTCTTTTACTCGGATGGTCCACCTGTTGCCAGCTCTTCGCGTTGAACGCTCGCCCCAAGTCCACTTCTTTCTTTTAAATTGAGCGATGTACGTGTCTTCCACCAAAATTTTTGAATTCCCTGATCCAAGATGTTCATATCTCTAAGCGTTAATCCTCTAATCCTTCTTTCCACAGATTGTTGGGCTAACCACAAGTTTTCTCTAGGTTTTAATTAAAGTGCCAATTAAGTTTCTGCATCATAAGTAACCACCGGCAATACGCATTGCTTGCATGCGATTCTTTTTAGTGACAGGTAAAGGTATACCCTACTGTTCATTATTAGGGCGTGCTTGCCAAATTTACTCCTCTGCATACCAATACTGCGCCAGATTCCTTTCTTGGTTTAGATCAGTATTGACAGCTTATCCAAGATAGCCACCTCTTCAGGCCACAGTTAATAACCAATAGCCACTCCCAAAGCGGAACGTAAAAGCTTCACCTAAAGACTCAAGATTCACTGCAGTCGCATTTTGCCCCGTTTACATGATGTCCTATTCCACCGAAATAGCCTGCAGTGTCATGAGTAACTTAACTGCCAAATATACTGTACCAAACCAAAGACATGTATGCATCCAGATTCTCGGGCTAGATGTCTGCAAGACCGCAAAAGCTAACAGAGCTTTTGCGGTCTACAGGCTACATCGCCGTTCAATATGTCAAATGTCGGGAGTGACTGGAGATCGATGAATATGCGCAACGGTTCCAAGTACTTCAGTTTCTTGCCCAACCATCACTTCGCAGTTCATACTCCCCTTCCCCCCAACAACCCCAATCCCCAACCCCATGAGTGATGGGAGACCTTGTTGTCCAGCCCCGCCCTGCCGACTCAGCTCGCACTGACGGGCAGGGGCCAGGAGTTGCTGGACACATATGGGTCCCGTGATAGGGAACCACCCCGTCTGGTGCCTGAGCGGACCATCGAATTTCCGAGCTCAATAAAGTTGACTCTCTCTCTCTCTCTTATATTTCAACCGCGGCGTATGGTTGCCGTCCTTTTTCTTGGTTCGTTCAAAATCTTTCAGACTAAAAAAAAAATCAACAGTGAAAGGCGCAGACGCGTTGTACTCCAGTAATTTCCGTGCTTTTTCTCGGTCACTTCACACTAATTAAAGGGAGCAGCTGCTAAAACCACCACTTTACCCATAAGAAGAAAATTTACCGCGTAAAGCAGGCTTGCCGTCGAACGATACTACCGATCCAAGAAAAAATTAGGGTCCTTTCATTCCGTGAAAATGGATGAGCTGCGAAGCTGGACGCAGTCAACGGGGTGCACGAAACAAGCCACGTTTGTTTCTAATTTGCGATTGAGCATACTTCCTAGCCATTTAGCTGAATGAAACTTGGAATCACTCGAGCTTTGTTCAAGCGGACAAACGTGCGGCTGTCTGTTTCCCTCAAGCGTCGTAGGCATCTTACTGTCTGTGTTAACACACCACGCAGTTCGCTCGACCAGTGAAGACACCAGACAGGTCGCATTCGGCTGTTTGACGTCCACTTAAGCCTCCCGCCAGCACAACGGACATGTCATCAGTGAGGGCATGAAACCTCCACCTTTGCGTGCACGCACGCCCCCCCTCCCCATTCCTCCCTCCACTCCCCGTACGTACATGCATAAACCGGAAACCGCTTATGTGCGTGTACTTAAACGTGAAATACACCGGCAAATAAATAACAGAGGCGAGTACAGCGGTTTCACCGGAATGAAAACTGGTGTGTATGTAGGGGGGGGGAGAGGGGGTTAGACATACACTGCTTCACAGTAAAAACTGAGACATTGAGTACATTGTATTAGCGCTGTAGGACGGGGGACGCAGAAGGAAGTACTCGGGTCGAATGCTTCAGTGACGTTCCACCTTCTGAACGCCGGCTACGCACTAGCGTGTCGAATGTTTGATAAATGCTTTGATTAGACGGTTGGCTGCGCCAATCACGGTATGTCATGCGAATTAAAGCAGTTATCCAATACATCTTTCTGGATCATCAGCTATGTGTGTGTAAAACTTCGGTAGGCTTCAGAGTATAAGCATACGGGATTCAGAGTACGAGCAGAGATTGCTTGGGGTTGACCGTCCTAGTGCTTGCGTTGTAATTGATTGATTCATTGATTCATTGATTTCTGGGTGCATGGCCCAGCAGCGTCTGTATACAGCAGCACCCGCTGCAGCTGCATACATTCATTTATAAAGGGCTCGCCAATACCTCTTTGGGATATGTGTAACTCTGAGGCCATGTATCATTTTGCAAGTTTAACAGCAGCAACAGTCGGGCATGCGCCGGAGCACCAGAGCTTAGGCCTAACGTCACGCTTCGAAGTCTTACGATGTCAACAGGCCCCCGCAGATTGACTACAACGAGTACATTTTTTTCAGGCGTTCAAACTCGAGAGAAGGAGAGGGCAAAACTTTATTTAGAAAACTGGGTTAGCGAGGGGGGAGGGGGGAGGTGCCGGAGGACCAGAGATCTGCCGCGACCGCCAGAGCTCGGGAGGTCGAAGCGTCACGTTAGGCCTGACGTCCTTTGTTTAGGACTAACATAATAGGTAGCCTTCAAGTTGGGCCTTAAGACACGCCAAGAAATCTTTAGTGTGGCGTTGGGACTGACGCTGGGCAGTTTATACCCGCATCACCCCTTCCCTTTCCTCTTTGCTGCACATTAACCTTCGCGCAATCGAGTTATAAAATGAAAAATATGGGAGGCTTCACACACGGTCACAGCAATTTTACAGGCGGGCCACTTACGCTTGTGTCTAAAAATGGTCCTAGGGGTTTCATATTTTGGTAAGAGAGCTGTATATTGCCCTGAAAAATGTCTCCCCAGCAGTACTTTACGTATAGTGAAACCGACTTGAAAGACTGAGTGTAAAGCCGTTTTTTTTTTGTTCTAAAGCTGGCTTTCCCAAACATATGTTGCAGTGAAGCCTACCCAAACGAAAAAAAAAAAAAAAAAGAGTTCTTGCATGTTTTGCGACATCAGACGGTCATCAGACGGTCAGCAATCATCAGACGGTGCGACACCAGAAGGTCAGCAATACTAAACTCCGTAGCACATAACTCAGCAACACTGAACTTAACGACATAACTCAGGGAGAAGCGATGCTCACGCATTCCCACATCGTAAGACAAAGCCTAGGTGCCGCCATAGTCATTGTTTCCCTTCGTTATCACGTTATCCGCCCAGCATTATTAGGCACTCAAGATTCTCCAACAAGCCCCCCCCCCCCCCCCCCCCCCCCCGCAACGTCCCCCGTATACCATCTGGGCTCCGGCGCATGCTGGCCTGGAGGGGAATGAAGTTGACCACAGTATGGCTCGAGAACTCACCATCCCAGCCGGGCCCAGCTCGTTCCCCTACCATGGCGCCAGATCCGCTAGAGACCGGATGATCACCTACAATGAAATTATCACCCACTACCGCCTCTCTCGCCGCGTATACCCTCCGGCACACACACAACTCGCCATCCAGCAAGAACATACATGGCGTCTTTTACAGACAAACACATTTCCCAATCCCGCTAAATTACACCTAATTCAGCCAGCGCTATATCTTTCACCTGACTGTACTGCCTGCCAGTCCCTCGGCACACCTCAGCACCTTATGTGGGGATGCCCGAGAGATCCCTATCCAAAAATAACCTTATGTGAGCAGTGGGAGGAGGCGTTGCGCTGCCCAGACCAGGAGGCTCAAGCTTCACTGGTCGCCCAGGCGGCCGCGGTCGCCGCCAAAACGGCGACCACCATCGTCAACTAATCTGCTCCCAAATAAATGTGTTTCTTCTTCTTCGCTCCGAAGGTGCTTTTCAAAAAATATTCTGGCTACCTGTTAAATAACTTCCCTTTAAATGTACGGGGCTTCAACCACCGGAAGGGGGAGGGATAAACCAGTATACAATTATCACCCCGCCAAAGGAATCTGATGAAATGAACACGAGAAAAAGAGCAAGGACGCATTGCTTCTTTCTCATAGTCGATGGGAATTAAGAAAAAATAACAGTCCAGCCGTTCCATCATCACGTTTCAAAGCAAGGTGGGTAGGGCTCTTGGGAGCAATTCGCTTTAACCACTGCCCAATGGCCCAAACACAGCTCGGGTGTAAAACGAACGAAACGCTCAAATCGAAAACCGAAACTACCGTCAGGACCAAAACAAAAAATAAAATGCGAGGGTTTTTCAAGGTTAGTTATCTCTTTCATTCGTTCTGTTCGAGACTGCCTCCACGACGACCTGCATAGCGCGCGAAAAGTGCGTTTTTTTAGTTGGCCTGAAGTGCAATGTCATCAAATTATAGCGCCTTCCATCTTCGACTTTCATGTCGGCGGTCGGATGCGAATGACGCCTGGGGCCTGGCGCTATATCGGTCGTAAACGGAATCCCAAGCCACCGTTTTATGGCCCCGTGTACGCCATGCGCATAGAAAAGAAAGAGCGATGTGTGCTCGTCATCCGAGCGATCTGTAACAAGGTCACCACGCTTCCTGTATGTACGGTGCTCTTAACAGGTAGCAAACACAAAAGCCGGTGGCTGTTTATGTGAGTGTAAACCGTGAGAGAAATCCCTATAGGCCTCCGGCGCGGGAACCGATCTAGACGCGGCTATCGGAATTGCTCGATGAACAGGAAGCGTATATTTTGCGTGAGGGGCAGCACTGCGTTCCTCCCAAACTACAGCAACACCGCTAACCACCGGCAGTGATCATTGGGAAATCTGTCTCAAGTTGTTTGAATTGCTACCTTATTTCTGTCATCTTATTTCCTCGTTTTTTCCTCTTATTTAGTATCTCCCCCTATATTTCCCTAACGTGTGCAACCAGAGATTGCTTAGTTTTATTGAGTGTAAAAACGAATGGAAGGACGAGTTGGGTAGGTGAGATTTGGATGGATGGATAGATGGATGGATGATTGATGTTGGCCTCGTCGCACCTACAGTGCCATCTGCAACCTCACAGCTGATTTGTGAACTGCTTATTGCTAATTATTTCTTGCAAAGCTTCGTTTAGTTCGAGTGGTCCGATAAATGCATTTTTTAAGTGTAGATGTTTTTTGGGGGGTATTTTTGCCACCGACGTTCAGTGCTCTTTTTGCCTTTACCGCTGCCGCATATCCGCCCGCCCCTTTCGTTTCCTTTAAATTTCATACGGCTTCAGGAAGTTCCACTCCTCGCGTTTTTATTCCTCGTATTCCCCTTGACTATAACATATCGAAGAACAAAATGGCAAGAGAGAGAGAAATCAAACTTTATTTAAAGCGGCCCATGTCCGGGCCGCCGAAAATAGGGTTCTGGTGGGCCTGCAATACGTTCAGACGGGAATTCCGCAGGTGTCAGGGCCCCGCACGTGGGCAATGTGCCGGGCGAGGCGAGGCCAAAGGATGGGGCGAAGATCAGGCGGAGGAGCGGCCCAGCTTTCCCATGAGTGTGGAATGTGGGATGGTAAAAGGTGTGGATGAAGAAAGTGGATGAAGATCGCCTGGCGCGAGGACAAGTCCAGTAGGTGTGTTTAACGTCGGGATAGGCACCACACACCTGACAGTGCATGGGGCAAGAGAATTTGGATTCTCACATCTGTACACGGTGAGTTTGCTTGACTTCGCTTCGACCTCTCCTGCTTGCAGAAACAAAGTTTCTTCACACAAAGTGGGTGAATGAATACATCAGCGCTAATGCTCAAAGATGAAGACACCCTGCTCGGGAGAGGTCACCGTGGCCGCAGCATTCTCTAGAAGCCATTAGGGATAATTGTAGACATGGCTACGAGTGTGCCAATCCTTCCCGAGACGACTTGCAGATCCAGCCACAGCTGCCTCGAGTTGATGACGAACAGCTGGTGGAAGTCTACAATGTTGAGGATGACTTTGCATACACCACTCGCCGCCAACAAGACGACGACCTCTTCAACGCATATGATTTACTACACCGCAACTATGCAAATAAGCAATGATACTGCGCACCTAACTATGTGCACGGCATTGCTCACCTACAACAGCTTCGCCATTCTTAATTGTCTTTCGCGTGACTGCAAGCTTCCCTGAATTTTTGCAAATTTCGCACCACCGTATACGGTTTGTTGGTTTCCTCGTCCTTGTCCCTTGCACAGCATCAAGCGCACGCAAATTTTGCATTCAAGACTGTACCAACTAGCCCATACACAAGCCTTTGTTAGAGATTATTATTTTGGAGCGGCAGTCGACGCCGTCCGATCTTGTTATTGGTGTGATTTCTTGCTAAGAAGGCTCGGTCTATTTATTCATTAGCACTTTGCCCCGCTTTAAGCATGTATAGAGGACACAAAGCCAGTAGCCTTTAGTAACGTATATTTGATCCAACGCATGTGAAAACTGAGGGAAAACATGATTAAGAACAGAACAGAAGGAATAAAAAGAAATTAAGTCCGCCACGTAGCACCGTGGGAATTACATGGCGGTTGACGGGCTCACAGTCATTCTGGTTCTATTTTCACCATGAGAGCCGCCTCCACAGACAGTCTGCGGGCGGATCCGACACCAGAAAGCCCACCAGCGCTCCCGTAACCACGTCAGCCACTAATGGCCGCCAGGGACCCCGATTCCGTCTGGACTAGGCCCTTGTCGATGGCGTCACCTCCGCGGCCACCACTCCCACCACCTCTACGCCTCGCGGACAACTGCTTCGTCGCCCGTATGCGGCGAGGGCCCCAGTGGACAACATCAACCAGGAGGTTGGCCGTGCCGATCACGTGGGTAGCGAGGCGAGTAAGGGTTCGCAAAGCGATGTCGGCCGGGCGGGTGCAGGTCACGGTCACGACGTCGGCAGGCGGCGAGTAGGGCATCGGAGAGTGATCGGCCGGTCCGGCAGGAACATGATTGTAGCGACCACGTGGCTGTTCCGGCATCTGTATCCGCTGAAAATGGTGGTCACAAAGCAGATTAGCATACATCTGCTGCCATCACTCATGGTCATATAACTCGCGGATGAGCGGGTCCCTCGACCCTCATAAAAATTACCTAATAAATGTGACAGAAATAATGCAGAGTGCAGCAGCCAGGTTTATGTCATGTAACTGCGATAACACACACACACGCACGCGCACGCGCACACACACGCACGCACACACACATACATACACACACACACGCGCGCGCACTCACGCACACACACAAATAGAAATTCGATTTCCACCATTTTGACAGCCACTGCTATATCGCTTTCTGTGCCGGTTCCAAAAATTATTTACACCAATAAACGAACCCGGCTACAACTTACATACCTATTTTTCACACGAACTGCACAATGTTCGCTTTCATTCGCGTGTACAGTTAAACGCATTTAATTCACCGGCACTAAAGCTCGCGCCAGTAATCTCTGGATTGACCACCCTGACAACAGGGTCCATATCTAACCCCAGTTTTTGTCAGCTTTTCGCGCTTTACCCATGTAATAGTGTTCAAAACTGTCCAGCACAGTGCATATTATCGCCGATTATGGCTGTTGTATTTTATTTTCATAAACTATATTTTCCTTCTCTAGGCAACCATGAAAAATGCAAGACAGACAGAACAGGTAGGGCTCGTCCTGTTCTGTCTGTCTTACGTTTTTCTCTGTTGCGTTTTTGAAGGTTTCGTCATGCATATATGCCAACTAGCCCAGTTCGCCATTCTACTACAGTGTAATTATATTTCGTGTAATTAATCCATATTTTCTTATAGCCCTGTTCCTCTAGAAAATAGTACTTTTATGTATGTACCTTTTCAAATGCCCGTTTACTCTATGCTCGGCCAACAAGCCTGTAAGCATTTAATAAATAAATAATAAATAAATAAATAAATAAATAAATAAATAAATAAATAAATAAATAAATAAATAAATAAATAAATAAATAAATAAATAAATAAATAAATAATGAAATATTATTATAGGCGTCGATGTAGCAACATGGTATCGTTAGCAAGACCACTATTTCTAATTTCCCGCATCCTTTGTGGATATTTGCCATATGTTGAGGTCTGTGGACAACTAACGGCAGCGCCTCGCAAAGTGCAAGTGCAACGAATGGCAGAGCTTTCTTGGTGCTCGGCTACCCAGCTGGATACCAAGTGGCCAACAAACATCATATTTAAGCTTGGGGACGGTGCCAAGAACCGCGGGACCACAGCGTCGAATGAAGCGGGAAATGCTTCACGCCATACTACGCGTCATCGACTGAGAAATGGCTCCGCCACCGCGCACCATTTCAGGTGGGTTCGACGACTGGATACGAGCGAGTGAAAATAACCAATGAGCCAGCAGGCACGACCAATGGCGTGGTGGTAAACTGAACAATGTGATATTTCGCTTCAATCTTGCCCGCACCTTATTACCACAGTTCTGTCACAATCAATTTACTACCACCAGCTTTGACGGCCAGATGGAGCGCTTGCAGAGCACCGGCAATACTACGTCATTCCCCGCCTTCATCGCCGAGGGAATATTCGAAAAAAAAAAAAAATGCGCGCGAGAGCTACGGATGGCACGCAAAAAGGTCGCGGTCATTTCTTATATAAGCACGTGTCGTCGAAAAAAGTGGACTGAAGCTTGTGCGCAAAAATCGTATTTTCTGACCGCAATAAGCTTCAGGAGCTTAGCAGACAGCGGTCAATAGGCCACAAGAGAAAACGACTATGAGAAAGAGCAAAGAAAAGCCAAGTTGAATGGGCAGTGGGTGTTATCCACAAATTTACCCTGACACTACGTTCGGCACACAGGAGAGTTCTTGGGCGATGTATTAGGAGGGATGCTCATAATGTGAAAAAATATCTTGTGCATGACAGCCTCTCACAGCCACAGTGTGATCACATCATCAAACGTAAGATATGAGCTTTGGTTAAGCAAGAAGGGTAATAACGGCTGAGGGTTACTTAGCAGGCGACGAGGCATTTGCCATAGCTCCGATTCAAAATGGAGGCCTCGCCACCACCCACGCAAATATCATCATCATCACCACCACCACCACCACCACCACCACATCATCATAGCCAAGCTTCCTGTCTGCTTTCGCGTGCACAAGACGATGAAGGAAATGATGAATGGTTGCGTGCAAACTGATAAGGCCCCTTCAGCTTTTCGGCCAATTCTTCGCGGAAATATGTCGCATCCGACGCATCTGCTCCCGCCGTGACCTCGAGGTCTTAACTTGCGACCGAAAAAGTGCGCTTTAATAATACGAGTGAACGCCGCCAATATTTCCGCCAAGGTGTGCATATTTATACCAAATCCCACGCAGTGTTTACCAACATACGGCGCTGTTTCGCCAGGAAATTTAAGTTGGACAGCGCAGGAGATACCCTAAATCTAGGCCAGGAGAACAGCGTACGGGAAGCGTTTCACGACTAATGAACACCCTGCGACGTTCGAGCAGACCAAAAGCGAACTTCGCAGGTGACTGCTTGGATGATACTGTGAGCGCACGTACAGATTTCCGTGACAGTCAAGTAAGGGGGTGCAAATTAAGCAGAAATACTTATGCGAGCCCCAAGGAAAAAAAAAAAATCAGTGCCATTCCACTCTGTGATGGTGAATCACCAGATGGGCTGTTCGTGGGTTATTGGTTGTCCACGCCATCGCTCCGGGGAAGCATTCAGCCGGATTGCGAGTAGGCTTCATTGCGCAACACGACATGTGGGAACGCCAGCTTACAAAAACCAAGCCTACACCGGTCTCCTTAAAGCCGGCTTCACTTCCAAACACCAGTGCGCTGCTGTGAAGACATTTTTAGGGTAATGCACGCCATCTCGCATCAAAATATGAAGCGCCGGAGGCGAACAGGTGGCCCTGGCCAAGGGGGAGGGTCTGCCGAAGTGAAGAGGCAGGAAGCGGTGTTCTCGGTCTACGCACGCAAAAGAACGCAGGAGGTAGCCCATGCCAACTCCGCTGTGAATAATTTGTTGATTTTGTCATTATTATGGGCACAATGCTTGTACGGCGCAGTTCTGTACGCGTTCATCAAAAACAAACAAAAGCTCGTTCCCCGTTCGTGAGTCAGTGGCGTAAATCATGGGGGGTCAGGGGGGTCCTGACCCCCCTTGTGTTCGGGCTGGGGGGGACACCCCTTGCAAGGTCCCCCCCCCCCCCCTTGAGATTCATCTTTCATTTACATTTGGAAGCTAAAACAACTGTTGTTTTGTCACTAATAAGTACTGCACGAGCTGAAATAACCATCCCGTTCCCGCTAAATAAAAAGAAGGTTCGTTTTCCACAATCGGCGACGTGCACAAGGTGCAAGCGGAATCACTGAAAGCAGGTAAAACCTGTTTCCGCTGTGGTTCGCCGAAATAAATTAAAATTATTTCCGCCAATTTGTTTTGAAATTGCTTGCGGTTACCGGGCTCGTTAGCATGCTCGTTTTTCTTATTTTAATTCAAATCACAATAGTAATTTGTATATAAATGAAAATAAAGCACAAAACAAAATGGCCGCCTTGGCAAGATGTGTGTCCCCCCTTGTGATTTTTCTGGATTTACGCCAATGTTCGTGACCAGCCCTGAAAGGAGTTTTTATTACACGTTCCTCTAATTATACGAAAGGAAGGCGTTCATGTGACAGTTCAAACAGCGGAACGCGTCGTTAAGTTAACGTTGCATTTGGTTTTTTACAAGTTCAAATATAGGGGTCGGATACACTGAGGCGAAATAAAGTGAGGTAAAGCCCTCACATCGAACTACCTATATTATATATGAAGTCGAACATCGTCTGCAGCACATTATCTGGAGGAAGCTTTTCGTGCTTTGAGACGCCTGTCAGCTGGTATACAATATCGCGGCAACGTTCTAATTAGTGTCGCATCATGGCGGCTATCGGAGCAGTCATAGTTGATTTCACTCAACCGGACCAACCGCTTCCGCTCACTGACCAGCCAGAGTCACTGTTAATTTGATAGCGACGCTGGCTGGTCAGTGAATGGAAGCGGTTTGGCCGGTTGGGTAAAATTAAGACAGACTGATCAGTTGCAGTTGCGAAACGACACCAGCAAGGATCGCTGTACTGGATGGGAGCAGTCTGTCTTGATTTTTACCCAACCGGCCAAACCGCTTCCACTCTCTGACTAGCCAGAGTCATTACTAATGAATAACAGCGACTCTGGCTAGTCAGTGAGCGGAAGTGGTTTGGCCGGTTGGGTAAAAATCAACACAGACTGCTTCCATCGCCACCATGATGGGACGCTGTTTAGACCATTGCCCACTATCGCCATTGCGCTGCTACACGCTGCGAAGGAAGGTGGCGCAACGATAACTCCTAGCAAAATGCGAAAAGCAATCGTCGAAGCATGGTGACAAACGTCACGTGGCCGTAGGCCCGCTCGGTGCGTGAGAAAGTTTGCGGCGGCGCGTTCGAGCTCGATAGCGGTCGGGCAATTGAAGGCCAGAGCTAAGATTCAGCTATAGGACCAGGGATGCTTGCGGTCGCGCGTGAGTTCTGGTTCTCGCATTGCTTTCGGTGGCAGCGGCAATATCTGCGAGAATTCGAGGCTGGAAACTCGACGCCTTGTTTTTACGCGCCCAGAGCGCAACTATGGCGACCCAGGGGTTTATTGACAGGCCAGCAGAGCAGTCTTGCATACGGCACGTTCGACAGACCTGGCAGCCTGCAGAAAGCACGTCTTCTATGTGTGCGGGTGGCTCAGTCCACGTCTGCTGCTGCTCGGCTTCCGCGTTCCGCTCGTAAAGGTGCCGTAGTGACCGTTCGTACTTATATTTGTAACCTTGTAAACTTGCTTACTTGTAACCTGTACCTAACTTGTAACCTTTTGTTTTCATCCACCCTCATGTAAAACCCCGCCCACTGGGGTCTTTGAGGTATTTGAAATAAATAACATACATCAAAATGGTTCATTAAAAAAATACTACTCTGTTCTAATAACAAGGATGTCAATTTTATAGCCACTTCCAACATCTAATCGCGACACTTAAGAAAACAATCCGCCGTGGTGGCGCAGTGGCTTAGGCATCGTGCTGCTGAGCCCAAGGTCGCTTTTCTGATGGAGGCAAAAAGCAAAAAAAAAAAAGAAGAAGAAGAATCCCGGGCCATCTCCCCTAACGTGAAACATGGGGAGGGGCGAAGCATGCAGTGTATAATGTATTATTGGCGCCTCGGCGTTTTTGCCAACGGAGATGAAACCTTTGGGGGGTAGAGGTATACAGCTTCGCTGTCTAGTAAAGGTGTAAACGAGTGCCCCGGTGTTGTTTAGTACGCGTTACGCTCTAGCGCGAGGTAAACGAGTGTCCCGGTGTTTTAGTACCGTCACTACATGAGACGACGACAGGAGACGCCAACAGCCCCAGCCACTAAAGGGCTTCGCCACTAAAACGCTCGTGTGCGAGATTTCGGCGCACGTTAAAGATCCCAGTGTGGCCAAAATTAATCCGGAGCCCTCACTACGGCGCGCCTAACCGCCTGTGTAGCGTCGCGCTTTAACCTCATCAATCAATCAATCAACTTAAGAAAACACGCGACTCTACAGCCACTTTCCTGTGACGTCTCTATGACGTCACAGAATATTGTTTGAGCGGGTAGCAGCCGCCGCCTTGGCCACCGCCAACAAGCATGACTGGCCGATTGTTGTGGGGCCTCTATATAGTTATGTTTGATCGTATCGCTTGAATGCTAACGGGCAGTTAACACGCTGATAACGCTGATCGCTGACCACTCCGTGGGCAAAAACGCCAAGGCGCCAAGACCTAAGACGCCGAGCGCTCAGAATCGAAATTATATACTTCATCATAACTTCGAAACCGCATCATAAATCAAAACCGCATCATCGAAATAGGATCACACACTTATACACTGCATGCTTCGACTTTCATCATGTTTCGCGTTAGTAGAGATGGCCCGGTTTCTTGTTTCTTTTTTCGTCCACCATTTTGTCAAACTAACAACGCGCGTGCTTGAAACAAAGGTGTAAGGCTTTGGCTTAAAAACAAAGCGGCCGAGTGCATGAAATGCGAAAAGGCATCTTTCGACCAAGTAAGCTAGGCAGCGAGAGGACGTCGAAGTGACTGACAGGGAGCGTCTACGATTGACAGGTCACAGAGGGAAGAAACTACATGACCACGAGGCCGGAATCATAAATCAAGCACAAGTTCGCAAACCCGCCCTCGCGGCTTGAAAGCAGTACGAGATGAAAAGAATTCTGCAACGCCGGCCCTTCGTTCCACCATTGTTATAAATAAATAAATAAATAAATAAATAAATAAATAAATAAATAAATAAATAAATAAATAAATAAATAAATAAATAAATAAATAAATAAATAAATAAATAAATAAATAAATAAATAAATAAATAAATAAATAAATAAATAAATAAATAAATAAATAAATAAATAAATAAATAAATAAATAAATAAATAAATAAATATATAGTTCCAGGGAGGTATAGGGGCCACCAGGCACTCATGAGCTGCAACTTGCGATCGCAAAAAAGTTCGATAGAGTGTAGCTTTCCACACAGCTATTGGTAAAGCCTGCCGCAAGCCAAGTATCATGCTTACGAAATGGTTCTGAAGCGTGCTGAAACGTGCTCGATTTGTTCGCAATTACCGAGCAGTAACAGAGCGATACAGATACGTATGGGGTGATTGGAGAGGTAAGCGAGATGTTCGGACGCAGTGGGTGCTCACCGGTGCCACGTCGGTGACGGGAGGAGGACCTGGGAGCCACCCTTGGGCCACCGGGCTGCGGTAGTCGTTGTGCACCCGCAGCATCCCGTCGCCCTCCTTTCGTCCCAGTCCTGCTCGCCTGATGGTGCACTCCCGGTTGGGGAGCTTGCTTCGGACGCTGCGTGCATGCGGTCAGCCCCCTGTAGGTGGACTCGTCCGGATATCTCAGCAAGAGCACGACGACCGCCACGAACGCTGGTGTGAGGACGAGGGCTCCGGCTGCCGTCTTTCGATGTTTCCAGGCGGTTTGCCCTACCAGGATTGCAACCCGTGCAGTCGGTTAGTACTGCAGCGTCCTACCGTGCCAGTTCTTCGAATGCCTCGGCTTCGGATCGGCGCGTGGGGTGGTGTTGGTGAGGTCCCATAAACTGGCAGCATACCCACTCAGGGGGATTGGCCAAGGAAGATTTGTTTCATTAGCAAGAACCAGATAAGGTAAAACAGTACAACCGAAGAAAGAATTGAGCACGTAGATTGAAGAGAGAAAAGGAGAAAAAGAGAAAAAGAGGGAACGAGAAAAGCCTGTTCGGAATCGTTTTAGCAAGGCAGACGAGCCGTCTCTGAAATGAAGGAATTGGATGGCGTGACAAACATCCCCATGGCAGTGGCCTAGCTTCGTGTCCCCAAAAGACAAAAGCACTGGGAGAGTCAATGGCAGTCCAAGACGTCGCAGGGGAGCCTCCAGCAACCTTCTTCGATGATGAGAGAATCGGCGGCAAAAAAGGGAGAAATTTCATCCGATTCAATTTCATGGCAGAAGTGGCACAAGGGTGAGGTTTTAGATCTGCCCGATATAGGCCGATTAAGTGGGGGAACATTACAAAGAAACGAGGTAAGCGAAACTTCGCACAAGCGAGTTTGGCAAAGGCTTCTTTTCCAACAGAACCTGAGATGTTCGAGGTTGGAGAAGTGGCAGCCCGTGATCAGACACGTCCTGGGCCAACAGGTATTGGCGATAACGGGCTAGCAACAGGCAAGAAACGGGGGGAAGCATCCTCACAATTGGTAAAGCCAATGCCATTTTTGCTAACTTATCAGCGGCTTCATTAAGGGCTAATCCACAGTGGCCAGGCAGCCAAACAAACTAATTGCCCGCACATGAGTGGGAACGCAGGAGTAAAAAGTTTTAAGCAGGGACGGACAGTTTCAGAGGAAAGGACCATGCCACATGGAAAGGGAATCAGTGAGTGCCATCACTGAAGATTGCGCGGCATCGAGTTTCAGTTGTTGTTGTTGTTTTTGTTGTTCCTTTTCTAGTGGCACATACCCACGTGGGGGATTGGCAAGAAACGGGGTGGCTTTTTGGGGCTAAAACGCCCACCTCATGGCCCTATATAATCAGCCTGTAGGAATTGGGGAAACGGTTACCGAATTATATAATAAGTCTAAAGAATGAATCAGTGAATGATGTCATTTTTGGGAGAAAAGGCTAAAAAATTTTGACCGAGTTAGCAGGACATGCGCCTGGTCTCTGATATGTAAGCGTGAATGGCCGCAATAATCCCTCTATGACAAAACCCCAGGGATGTGGCCCCGAACGAAAGAAGCACGGCATCGACAGAGGAAGGTCAATACGTTGAATTGGTGCGGCTAGATACCGTTTCCGAATGGACGGCAAGATCGTGCAACGTGTGCGCACGAGACGCGCCTTGTCCTTCTCTTATTCTCTTCTCTTCTCCTTGCTTCGTTGGTTGGTTGGAGCCGTAACAAAAATGGCGCGTACCCGCTCTGGGGGATTGGCCAAGTCTGACTGTGGTCTCATTGTTGAAGAAGCTTACGAATTGAAACTAAGGGAAATTAGAAGTGAGAGAATGGGAGGAAAAGTGATGCTAACAATTTGAGAACATAACAAAACAAAACAAAAAATCAATGCTGCTGTAACAACAGTTATTTTAACATTCAGAAAAAAATTGGTTGATGCGATTGACTAACAATGTAAGCGACCTGATTCGGAAATAAAAGAGTGAAGAGCGCGAAGAACGTCCCCGTTGCACCAATGAAGCCCCGATGGCCCAAATGACAATAAATTAGGCACCGACAAGGCAAGACCAAAGCACCGGAGGGGAACCTCCAGGTAACGATTTCGGGGGAGGAGAACCGTCGGCAAGACAACAGGAAATGTTCAATTGTTTCCTCCTCTTGACAGAAGCCGCACATGGCCGATGGCGCTATGCGTGCACGGTGTAGATAACAATTCAGATGAGGCGTTCTGCAGCGAAAGTTGGTTAGCGGGGCCTCGCACAGTGAGTGCAGCAAAGTTACATTTCACGAGTTACGGAGGATGCTCAATGTCTGGGCAGCCAGAGATACTGTCTGGTGGGAAGCTATCCAGCGAAATGTACTGTCGAAACCTAGTTGCAACTGGCAGGGGGTTGGGGGGTCCAAGCATCAACCAGAGGACATTTGCAAAGCTACGCCTGCCAGGTAACTGCGGGTTTCGTTAGGTTCAATGCCTCTGTGTCCTGGGACCCAGACCAGACGGATTTCCCTGACATGTGCCGCTGTCGATCGCTGCGACAGCGATCGGCGAAGTGGTAACGGTTGGAGAAGATAGAATGTAGCAGACCCGAAAAAGAATCCGTCACATGATCACCTAGGAATGTTCTTCTCTGAGTTTTCGGAGAGCGAGCGCGATTCCCAACAATTCTGCCAAATATATTGACGTGAAATTTGTAAGACGCAGAGAGAAGGCTTATTCAAGCGCAGGTGAAAAAATACCTCCATTAGCTTTTTTGTCTCGAACAGACGCATCTGCACGTGGCCACAACCACATATGTCGAGAACCCTTCTAGGTGGTTTGCTAAAATGCGAGGTACCATCCTCTCCGGCAAGTATTTGGCATTGGAGGTGAAAATGCCCGAGGAGAAGAATATGATGAAGATGATCATGATGCCATTGTAGTGTTGACACGTACTCACACGGGGGGATATAGGGATAAAGCGTTGGATCCGCGCCCAAGTTGGAGCTAATAGATTGAACTTACTTTCCAAGTGAACTTTCCAAACTAAGTGAACTGTGCAGAAATCCTGAATTACCGAATAATTGTGGCTACCGTATCAATTCAAGCGACATGTCGCAAACCTCTCATTGAATAAAGGCAATTAATCAGTCTCTCTTTTTACGAGTGTTCACTGTCTTTTTACTGTATTTTTTTTTTTCATTCGTGGCGCATACCCACGGGGAGGGTGGGCCAAGAAAAGATAATTTTTAGGCCAGAATGCTCATGGAACAAGAGCGAAAGCGTAAATGTTTAATCTGAAGAAAAGACCACGTGGTAAGTCGTACCATGTGGTCTAGTGACATTTCTCGTGGTACTGGTGTCGCATGCTTCCTCCCGGTTCTGTGGAAGGACATTCTCGTAGTCAGTCGGGGTTATGACCACAAGCTGGCGCACAAGACAAGAATGGAACGGAGGACACGCGCCCTGCCCCGTGTTCCTCAATTATCTTTCGTACTGGTCTGCATTTCCCTTTAAAGCAAAGCTTTAATAAACTAGTCAAGACGAGTTTCGCAGTCACCAGCAATTTCACCTTCATTTGACCGCAGATGTGCCGCAGCCTTGGCAAAGCATCACGTTACTCGCCGCGCCGAGCTTCACCGCCGCCGGCTTGGCGCATGCGCTCTCCTCAGCTGAGCCGCCATCTGAACACATGACTCGCCGCGCGCCTGGCTACAGGAGTGCCGCGCTCGCCTAGTCAGTGCGAGCTTGGCCATGGATGAGAACGAAGCCTTGGTGTCTTCCCTGAGCACTGCGCGGGAACGGGAGGCTTTAAAAGGGCCATGAAGAGAAAATACAAGTTTAGTTCATTCAAAAGATTGCCTCGTTGGAATCATAGTGACACCGCTTTTAACGTAAACTTCGCTCAAATAAGCCATATAATTATGAAAAAGAGAAATGGCCGTGCGACCTACAAGCTCATTTCCCGCAACAGAACCTATGATGTCATACCGAAGGCCGGCAAAAGCTAACGCAAATTAGGCAGAACTTATATAAGCTTGCCGAAAGAGCCATTTGCGCTTAAATTTAGGGCACATTCTTTTCAAAGCAGTAAGAGTGATGGGACAAACAGTGGAAGTTACGAAAGCACACGTAAACATACCGACGCGTGCTGCTATTGGTACTGCTCTCACTATGCTTGGCTTAGCTGCACAGGACTATGACATTGGCCGATTAACGCAAGCAACGGTGTCTCACGGGACCACATTTGTCGAGCGAGTACTAGATATGTTTCACGAAACGATTATTTTCTGCCTGAACAAAAACAACTCAGGTTTTAAATACGGTCGAAAACAAACCAAGGGCATAAACGGCTTGCCGCGGAATGGCGGCGCCATCTAGGTTCACTAACGGTAAATAAGGACTTGCAATCGGCTGCAGAGCGGTCGGTTCCTGTCATTGCAGACCACGAAACTTCACAATTCAGCGGGAAAATCAAAATTTTAACTTAAATTGAATAATTTCTCAGTGAAGAAAACATCGTTTGCATCCGGACAAGCATTGGGGCACTATAAAACACGAAATCTTTCGGAAAAAACAAACTTGTATTTTGTCTTAATGGCCCCTTTAAAAAGCCGTCGTCGGCAAGCGACGTATGGCGAGCCCGCAGATATCGCCCGGCGACTCTGATAACCAAGACTTAACCAGGCTAATCCAAGTTTTCGCTTTGCACATCCAGGGCTAGCTGAGGTTTGCCGCAGCCATTATTTTTTATTCGGCCGCACACGTGCAAGTGAACTTGCTTCCCGGAGGGATCACCTTTGCGAATTTCGTCGTCATCTATGAGCGTTTTAGATAACCAACCCCGGCACCAGGGGTGTGGTTCCTGTGTGTACTAATTATGAGTCAGTTTGTCAAATGAATGGGCGTAAGAACATCACACTACCAAGAATTTTTTACAATGCTCCAGAATGACCAATCGAAGTGGCCTAGTGTCCGAAATCGGCCAGTGACGTGGCCGAGCAATCAGTCTGAGTAAAAAGGGTATCTGCACTAGGACATTCCGCAATGCAAAACGCCGTGCAGTCCTTGCGTGTTGTCTCTGCGCACATGCGATTTTTTTTTGTCAAATCGTATGTTGGACTTCGTCATTAGCCCAGATAGCACACTAGGCCACTTAGAGTGGTCATCCTGGGGCATTGTAGTGAACGGGGACTTTTTAGAGCGCGTTTAACACAAGCACTCACTGTTATTTAACGCAAGCACTCACTGTTTTATTTCGCGCTAACAGTGAGGATACAAATTACACTTTGACTGGAGTAAACACTGCGGACACTTTTTGTAGCATTGAAGCGCGACAGCAGCTGCCACCCACCCGACTCAGTGATTCTGAAGAGCGTTCATATCGCAGAGGCATTAAGTTTGTTTACTTAATGGGTGCAGAGGGAAAGTGGATTAAAATATCTGCAGAAATTTAGAGAATTGTCTACTAATGCGTAGCATTCTTATGCTGCTTGTCAAGAGCGTGACTTTTTTTTTAAAGCCAGATATGGCTATGAGTAGCGAAAGACGTTAGATATTATTTTATTCTTTTTAAGTGCGATTTCGTTTCTTTCCGCCAATGATGAAGATTGATACCATTATAGCGACGAAGTGCATTTTTACATTGCTAATTATGTTTTTTTTTACGAAGATGCAAGACGTACTGCAAAGTCGGTCGGTTTAAGCTATTTCTTTATTCGTATTTCTAACGTTGGGGGATTTTGTGTTTATTACTCGGTTTTGGGGGAGATGTTTACGATGTATATTTTTGAATTTTGTCCAATCAATTTGTGAAAATTTCCTCTCTCTATTATTCCTTCTTTTTTGTTTCTCAAAAATCTGTCTGGCCATTTTTAATCTCCATTTACGTTATTATAACGATCAAAGGTGGTACTTTCGCTGAATTCGCATTTTTGTGGAAACGCACGGCATTAAACGGTCCTGGCTGTGGGGGTACTCGGCAAAGAATGCTACGCATTAAAAGAACCGCCCCAGTTTGCTTATTCCCTAGATGTCTTCTTGCCAACGTGTGTATACACTGGAACGAAGGCTACGGTTGCGGGGATAGCTTTTTTTTTCCCCCGCCAGACTGCCGTATTAAGTGATCACCGGTGTGAATTTTCCCCACGTTCGCATACACCGCATTCCAGAACCTGCGGTGTCGCTTGACACTTGCGTCCAAAGTATCTTTAGCACTGACTGCAAAGAACTTAAAACGCGCTCGTGCGCACAAATAAACGCGAAAGAAGAAATAGCCAAAGACAGCAGACTTTACGACTGCGCGACATTCCGGGCAGCTAAAGTTTCTCCCCGATCCCATTTCAAGAGCGTCGCAAGCGCCGCGCTTGGCTGAACACGGGAAATGCTGGAGGCTGTCGGAGCGGCGGGCGCGCTGGCGAGTGGCGTAGCAGGCTTATTAGGAGAGCGATGATCGTGATGGGCGGAACACCTACTTGATAAAGCAGCCAAAAGAGAAATGTCCGCATCCGCCATAAGATAATGGGTACCCCGCTTACTGCTCCCAGTTTTGCGCTTAATCTTGCTGGCGTCTTTAGCCGTTTATTCAGCCCATCTCGTCAAACAAGTTTGCCGGCGGCGTATTATTTATGCTTTTTCTCGGTCTGAGTGGCGTTGGCGTGATGGACGCAGTCCGGAGTGGGCACGTGTGCGCCGAGCGGTGCAGGTGTCGGGCGTTTCGAGGAGCTGGTCGTGCTAGCGAGCGAAGACCACGCGAGCGGACGCACAGGCCAGACGTGCGAGCGCACAGGTTCGTACGCCGCCGGCATAATAAAGCGGGTTCCTTCCCCTTCCGTTGAAAACATTGGAATACTTTCCTCGAAACTCGCGTCGTGTGAGTGACTGACCGTGTCGTTTCTATCTACTGTGCGGCTCCCCGGGCATGCCGCTGTCCCGCTGCAATTTACAGCACGTTTGAGCGCGAAAGGGTTCTTCCGACGACGGACGAGCACGTGGCTTCGCAGTGGCAAGAGGATTTTACGCGGGAATTTCGAACACAGCGCGGGGGAGAGACTTCCATTGGAACCGCAGTCTCTTTACCTTGCAAGCTAGGGCGGAGGAAGCCTCTCAGCGGAACGCAGGAAGAAAAACCCCAGTGCGCACGATGTGTTCGGTGCTCGTGAAAGAAACACAGTTGATGCAAGTACATTCTCGTTGCACTGACGTGCCTACTTAGTATATGGCTTTAGCGTCTTGGAGCGCTAATTTGAACTACGCGGGGCAAGTCGGCTGTTGTCCTGCTGGGCTTTACACGTCGCGACTGTCATAACAAGGCCGCACAGAAAAAAAAAAAGATCCCGTTAGAAAGAATTGGTGAGAACGCTGAAGGGGGTGGCAGATGAGGGGTGTAATCATACATATGCAAACACACATGCGCATTCCTCCACTATCCTCCACTATCCACTAGAGGGGGGCGTCCTCTAGCCCAGGATCCTCTCTATTGCTTGCGCTGGGTTAAGAGGTATGGCCTCCCCAGCTGGTCCATTCACTGCTCGTACGTGGGTCGAGGATTGACTGGGGGGGATGAGGATTGTTGGCCTTTCCTTAGGGTGCCGGGCTGGGATGGAAGTTGCAAGTGCCGTGGAATGGTAGAGAATGGCCGGGGGGGGGGGGGGGGAAGGGGGTATAGGAGTTGGTTTGGATTCGGTGGACAGTGGTCGCTTCGGCTCGGGAAAGGTGGGAGTAGCGGCAACTGCCGATGCTGGTGTCCGTAGTGCGAGTGGATGTCCGGGTAGTCTGGAGGGTGGGGGTCTTCTCTTGTCTCTTAGGAAGTGGCCCGGAGGGTATGGGCTCCGGCGGTAGCGTGCGCCGCCTCGTAGTCGTAGCGGCGACTTTTATAGTCTTGAGTATTGAGTATTGAGGTCAACATGGGAAAATGGTTCACTGGGAATGTCAAGTAATTGTAGGAGACCAGCCGCGAGGACGTTTTGGGTTTCCCGCCGTTGGCAATTATCGCACGTTGTGATTAAAGTTTGACTGGCTTATGAAGGCCTGGCCAGAAGAACCGGCGCGAATGCGGTTATAACTTATAAGTGCGAGTTACATCCAGGTGACCGGCAGTTGAGTTGTCGTGGAATCGCCCATAGGGATCACAAACACATGTCCGGCATCTGAGCGAAGGCCGCGTCCATATGTGGTGACGCGTATTTCAGTAAACGGAGTCGGCACAATGTGTCAGGCCTTGAGGGGCGTAGATGACTATGAGAGGTCGTATAACCTCATCAAAACGTTGTTTATCAGCTGTCTAGAGCAGGTCAGAAACGTAAAGAATGAAGTCGTCACTGTCGGTGCAAGATTGCTGAGGAGGGTCCACGAGATAGCGTTCCAGGCAGTCAGTGTCTTAGTGCAAGCAGCCGCCCTTGTAGGAAATTGAGAATATATTTACTTGCAGTCGTAAAACGCATCACCTGAGTCAGATGGCAGTGTCCTTTAAAAAGGATAGCCAGCAAAGTGCATGGTAATGGGTTACCACTGGCAACGGTGCGCCGTAGACAGGTTCGGAGTGAAGCACTCACTTTCAGTGATGAACTGGTTGCACCCAGAAATGGAAAGATGGCGGTTGGAGTAGGCAATGAGTGAACATGATCCGTGCTGGGGGTGGTGTAAGGCGGATCCTACACCGTGGCCACCGGCATCAGCTCAAGGCATCGTTGGAGACGACGGGTAGAAGTGGGCCAAAATAGGTTGTGTGGAAAGGACGCTGATAAAAGTGGAAGAGACTTCCACTTTTCTTGTGATCCCCCCCCCCCCCCTTCCAAAAAAAGTTGAATTTTCCAGCCCCGTTCCACAGATGCAATTTCACGTACAAGCCGGGTACGGCCTGTACGGGAAGCCGCTTCCGCTTGTGATGGGCCCCAAGAAAACAGATTTTTTTCTTGGGGATAGTACTAGGGAGGTTGGCAATGCAGGCGAAGTATCTTACGAAGCACCTAAAGCAACGGCAGCTGAAAAAGCTTTTAACACCTTCTAAGGTACGTGGCCAGGGAAGGTGTTGCGTACAGCCCGAATTTTAGCTGGGCCAGGCCGAATCCCATTGGCGTCAACAAGGTGCCCAAGAAATGTAATTTGTGGGCGGCCAAAGTAGCACTTAGGTGAGATGAGTTGAAGGTCGGAATTGTGAAACACAGCGACAATAGTTTAAAAAAAAGCGCTCACACAGTGGATGGCTTAAAACGTGAGCGATAAAATGGTCACTTCGTCGAGATAGTAAAGACAAGTGGGCCATTTCAGGCCGTGGAGGATGTAATTCATTATTCTTTCGAATGTCGCTAGGACATCACACGGGCTAAGAAAACTGGGCCATCTCCTCTAACGTGAAGCCTGGGGAGGGGCGAAGCATGCAGTGTATAAGTGTATTCAAAGATTGTAAGTCTCTCTCTTGCCACACGGCGCGCGCCGACATACGCGACATCCCAATTACGAAGGTGGAGAAGAAGTGAAATTCGAAACGGAGAACTGCACATTTTAAAGTTAAAGCGAGTACGGAGCAAAATAGAAGCAAGCAAGCAAGCGCGAACGCAAAACGAGTGTCCCGGTGTGTTCTTTTAGTGCGCGTTTTTGCCCGCAAAGATGAACGTTCCAGCGCGAGGCGTTGGAAAACGAGTGTCCCGATGACGAACGACGACGACGACATGAGACGCCGACAGCCCTAGCCCCTAATGTGCTTCGCCCCTAAAAAGAATGACCTTGAATTGATAGAAACTGTCGCGGTCCATTTCAGTTATTCGAGAATACCCGAATGGAGATCGATCGAGAAGAATTGGGCACCGTGAAGGCAGTCGAGCTCATCGTCCAGTCGGGGTAAATTATAGACGTCTGTTTTTTTTTTTAAATAATCTTATTCACATACCGATAGTCCGCCTAGACCTAGACGTAAGAGCAGTGGCGTATGGTCGTCCAGACGCTTATTGGGAACATCAGATTCGCCTTTAGCGTAGAATATCTCAATAATTCTGCTGGAAAACTGTTCAAACGAATGTGGGCGAGGTGGAGGAGAAAAAAAATTCTTTTATTAAAAATTCTGAACGGTCCAGAGGGCGGCCCAGGGGAGTGCTTCCTTCTTCACTGGAGCCCTAATGCAGTCTGCGCCGCCTGTGCTCTGTCCACCAGCTGAAGCTGGGTGGAGACTTAAGTGCCCCTTTAAACTTTGGAAGGAATGCAGCAGTTGCGACTAAATTACTTTAAGCTAAGGCAGGAAAAGAAGATAAGTGGGTAATGCGTTGCTCCAGCTAAGACGGTTGACGACTGTACGTAATGTCTGGACGGCGGCAAGGTGCAAATCGATCGCAGCTTGCAAAAGAAGAAAATCAGCTTGGCGGCAAATTCAAACGCGCTAGGGAATGCCGAGATACGTGGTCGATGGGCCTGCAAAGAAAAAAAAAAGAACATCGGAGAGCCGGTGGTCGTACCATGCTCAGGTGTGTTGCAAGACCATGGTGACAAGCACTGACAACTAGTAGCTGTCGAAGGACGTATCCGGTAGTTGTCATAATGGTTTACTGCGAAGAGATATCGGGGACCCAAGCTTTCCAACTCTTGGCGGGCGACAGCTTGAATGAACGACAGGGACTGAAGTTGGTTGTCCGGCATCGGTGGCGAAACAGCAGCGAAAGGCATGGTTTTGACTTCCCGGCGGACGGACGAGACTCGTCAACGTCTCGCGGACGTTAGCGAGTGATGCGCCGAAGCGGAACGTCATTACAAAGTCGCAGCCGTATTAAGGAGCCGGCGGAATTATTTGCAAATGCTTCGCTGTTGGCTTCCTCGAACCGGTGATAGTATATATGTGATGATGGCGTCAACTATTGCGCAGCTTTTGGAAATAGGCACGTTAAGAGCGTCGTCCCGCAATGCCTTCGATGATGTGGACAACACCCTCGGATTCTGGATTGCAAGATCAACTCCGCGGCAAAGCGATAAGACGTCGTGATGTACGCGACGTGTGTCTCTGCCGGTGCCCGGTGCAGGACGCAGGCTCTTTTTTGACATCTAAACGACTATACATTGACCCATTGCCCTATACATTGCCTATATATTGCCTATAGCTTGCCTATACATTGCCCCAAATCCTTATGTCATCTTCGCGGGTTTCAAACCAAGCACGAAACGCCTCTCTAAAAAAATGTTCGCGTTGGCAAGCATTAGAGTCCTGTCTGACCGGTGCTAGTGTCGTGTGTGCGCGTTAGCGCGGTCAGTACAATCATCGCCCCTGGTCGTAATTTATGTAAATTCTCGCCAATTTTTCGAAAGAGGGATCAACCCCCCTTGTTTTTAGGTTCGTGGACATCATGACTAAAGCTAAACAATCGCAAAAACTTTGTTTAGGAGATTTAAAGGTTTCTGTTGCAAGGTCGAAGGTCTGTTGGAAGGTCGAAAGGTCTGTTGGAAGGTCGAAGGTCTGTTCGAAGGTCAAAAAACCTGTTCGGACGTTGCGCTCGAAATTTGAATCCTCGCTCTCGAGAACCGTGAGCTGTGGACCTTATGGCGCGCGTTGGAACAACCTGCGGACGTGAAGCAATCAGGAGCGACAACGGGATGGGTGCCGGCCCTTTTTTTAAAGCGAAACTTTCTTAGTGGGACGGATGGGGTCCTGTCCAAAAAAAAAAAAAAAAGAAACTAATGCATTTCCCCATAGACTGGTTGGTCGAACGAAAAGCTCTGATAAAATCTATGGACACGCGGCGTGTGCGTGACACAGGGCTTCCATTGTGTCAAAACGGTTACTCGAAGATAAAGAAAAAGGAACTTGTGTTGAAACGGTTACATGAAAACCGTAAAAATGGAACCGTTCTAGGTGAGGCAGTACGCGCATTTATTTGAAGAAGGAGTGCACTAATATATCCTTTATCTCATAAACTACGCATCATTATACATTTACTGTAAAATTCCGGGCAACCGCCCCCCTGCAGGCAAGTCGAGATCACCGGCAAAGTGGGGAGGGGAGGTATGCCGGAACGGCACCAAAATTCCAGATTCCCGCAGAAAAAAAAAAAAAAGCAAAAAAAACCGGAATGCACTTGGATCCTAGCATTTTCCCACGAATATTAGTTATAGCTCTCAAAACCATCGAAATACTCGTCTGAGTCGGTCCCCCAAAAAAAGTTCGCAGCATTCCACTTGAAGTCCGGACCCGGTCTTCTGGCGCCACGGCTCCAGCATCTGCCAGTCCGTCATGCAGGTCGCCTGCCTCCGAGCCATCAAGTGCGTTGCTTATGTCACAGCTCCTGAAGGACCGCGCCACAGTATTTTCGGGTACAGCAGCCCACGCCTCTTCAAAAAAATTGAGCACATGCTGCCGCCAACAGGAACGACACGACCAAAAGAAAAACGAGTAGATATCGGGTTATCGGGCTGCTAATCAGATTGGATGATACACGTGGCTGTGAATTGATTGATTGATTGATTGATTGATTGTGAGATTTTATTAACGCGCCGACACAGCGCAGGCGATGAGGCGCGTCGTAGTGGAGGGCTCCGAATTAATTTTGACCACCTGGGGATCTTTAACGTGCGCCGAAATCTCCTACACACGGGCGTTTTTTTTCTTTTCGCCTCCATCGGAAAAGCGGCCGCCGCGGCCGGGATACACGAGCTGTGGTACGCCAGTGTTTCTTGGGCGCGGTGGATCTTCTTGCGCGGAACTAGGGGAAATGGCGCGGAAATTTGAAATTAGCCGTAGAATTAGGGGAGGGGGGGAAGGGGGGGATTGGCTTACACGGGTGGTGGCGCTTGCTCGAAATTTTACGGGAGATCGTTTGTAGCTGCATTTACTTAGTGCATGAAAAATCGTCGCGTGTGCTCGTTCTTCGTTTGCGATTTGGGTCTTTGAAGGTTTGGCGATTGGTTGGACGTACTTTCAGCAAAGGTTGACACAATTTTGACGCAGTTCTGATGTGAGAAAGCTTTCGCGCTTCTCTCCCCTTTCTTTAGGAAAGGAAGATAAAGCTTTTTGGACTCTATAGCTTCATGCAGCTCTTTAATTACCATTTGCATTTCACTTGTGCTGATTGTTTTACCTGGTGTCTGCAAATTGTGGTAAGGAGGTTGTTACCCAAGCGGGCGAAGAAGTTTAAATTTGCGCTGACGAACCAATTGAGAAGCTTGGAATCGACATGTGTTCTCTTTGAGAGCTCAATCATGTATCGTCGGCTGACGAGCGACGATAAAAGCGTGCACACCGATCGGTTGCTGGAACTCAACTGTCTTATTAAGCTAAAAGAAATGGCGAAACCCCCCGGTCCCGGATGGAGCGGCGGCGCAGACGTGGGGCATGATATAAGTCACGCGTCACACATCCGGCGGCTCAGCTAACTCGAACCGACCGAGCACAGCGGGGGAAAGGCCACCCCAGCGAGCCGCCAAGTGCGCGTCCACTACAATTCATCATTTGATAATCTTTTGGAGCACCCGATTAACAAGTTGTCAGCTGTCAGATGCGGTCCGTTTCCAGCTGTGAAACTCGAAAGAAAAAAGTGACCGTCTAACGCGTGAGCTAGGCAAACAACGTAACAAAACAATGACGGTTGTACTTCATGATACTACATTGCGGCCATATTGGCATAAACAGTGAGCGAAGGCGGTGAGTGTGTAACCGCATACTTCCATGTACAACCGAAAACAAATCATGGATCCGCAGCACGCCCACCACCACCCACCCACCCACCACACACACACACGTATATTGCGGCACGACGATTGTGTGCCAGGCGTAACTCAAAGGCGTGGAGAGGCTATAGGGTCCCGTGATTGTAGCTGCAGGGGGAGCATTAATATCCAAGCCAGCAGCATGATTACGACTTGGGTGCGCGTAAGAAAAACACGGGACAAATGAGACGCTGTCAGAAGCCCCGCCGCGGTCACTGCGCGTCTCGCGAGGCTTGTCTCGGTCACGTCTGCGACACAAACCGAAAGGATTTCCACACGCCTGCGCGGTGGTCCGTCTGAGGAGCTGGCCGATGGAGAAGCCGGCCGGATGCTCGGGTTCACGGGAACACGTAGGGTAATGACGGGCACCCACCTCGCGTGGGGTCAGAATACACTTAATTTTAGATTAGCGTGTACAGCATTACACTATAGGAAAGCGACATACATGAAATCACGCTCAGCTTAGCTCATAGTTGCGCTTTTCTGCAGGCACCGTAGCAGAGCAATAAACTACCTGCAGTAGTTTTTTCCCTTGGTTTATGCGCTGGGCGTTAGATGGCGCGCTTATACGGCAGGTTCGAACTCGATCCACGCTGCATGCACTTAATCATAGATTTTGTCTCCTCGATGCTTTTAATTAAGCGAAGCTTATATGGCTGGTGGTGCGTTTAAAGAGTCGGCAGACAGATGGCAGCCCTTGCGGCATCGCTTCCGCGCGTAATCCCAGACGGCGTAATCCAAGACGTCGTAATCCCAGGGACCTATAAGGTCCCTATACGTTTCCAACGTACACCGATCCGCATTGCTAAGTGAATGAGTGAGCGAGTAGGTTGTTAACAAAACGCCGGACATATAGTCTAGCTTGAAATGTGCGCCAGCCTTCATTACGCCCGAGTAATACCTCTGTAAAGTCGTGGCAAATCGCCGAGAGTGAAATAGGTTTTGTGTCGTCCAGAAACTGGAGGATTAGTCGCAAGTTGTCTCGCCTAGGAGTTAGGTGTTTGCGAACAGGACGTCCTCCAAAGAGGCGTGTGGGGCGTATTTCATTCGAAGTTCTTTAAACAAAGCTGACCGCACCATCTCATGTTCTGGGCAGTTTATGAAGGTAGTGTGTGGCTTCTCTTGGTACACTTTACTTCGGACACATCGGTGTTGAGGTCTTATGGTTGTGGTTCGCGGGACAGGAAAAGGAAAGGAAAGGAAAGGCACTGGGGATATTTTGAGCTCGGCAGGGAGATTATCTGCATACAACCCAGTGCAGGGGAAGGGAAGTAAAGGGGAAAGAGTGACAGGATAAAGTGGAGAGAGACAGAGGGAGAGAGAGAGAGAAAAAGGTATAAAGAGAGCTGTCAGTCCTAGAAAGCTGTCAGTCCGGGAACATCAGTCAATCACTGCACTCCGGGCTACAGCCGCTGCGTGAGACCGGTCGTCTCCAGGTAATGGAGCAGATGGGCGAAGATTTCCGGTTGGGTTGGTTGGGTTGGGTTGGGTGGGTTATAAAGGCGCTACGGTGTTCGTGTTGAATTGATCCGTACATACGACCTCTTCACTCCTTTGGTAACGCAAGGTTCGTAACGTGCACACCAAATGGACTTCGAATGTCTCGTAATGGTCTTCTGCTTCAAAATGCGCCGTTCGTCTAGCAGCACTTTCAAAAACCGAGTACATGAAAGTGCTTCTCGGGCCATCTTGTCGGCGGCTTCGTTTGAGCCACTGAAAGCGAATACTAGGGCCGTTTTCATTGAGCTACCGGACGAGACGTAAGCAGCGTTGGCATATTCTGTCAATGGGAACTCCGTGCTGCAAAAGTTGTAGGTATTATTGGAGTTTGTTTGAATTTCCGCACGGCACAATCAAAGCGATTTGATCTTTGACAGCTGCCAGTTGGTGCGCGATGACATCTCTGTGCTCTATCATGGTGCATGGTGGGATATAGAGATTGGCCGACACTAACAGCTCAGCTGTAAAAAAAGCAGGCACCGGCCAAGCAAGTGCCCCGTCTGACCGGGATGGTATACTAAAAGCTTTCTGGAAAGAATTTTTTTCTAGAAGACTCCTCTACAGGACGACCGCTGACTTAGAGAAAAGAGCAAATACCGTTTTTTTTTTTTTTGCCAGGACGCATAGTGCATTGGCTCTGCTACTGGCGGACGGCGGAACTTCGTTGCGTTGAGCTTTTCGACTTGTAGAACGAGCGCAGCAGCCTGACCACCGTACGAGCCCGTGAGTGATCGCACACGTGTTGATAGAGTTAGTGCCACACTGCGTTGTATCAGTGGTTAAGGCGTTGTGCTACTGAGCTCGAGGACACGGGTTCAATCTCTGCCGAGGTCACCGTTCTTCAGATGGAGGCGAAAGACGAAAACACCCGTGTGTCGAGATTTCGAACTTCAACACGTGGTGAACTGAACTAGTCCAGAAACCTGAACTACGGCGCGCCTCATAGCCCAGGTGTGGCTTTCGACGCGCAAAAAACCTTATAATTTGATTATGGAGCGCGGAGCTGATCAGGCTGCTCCGCCACTCCTCAGCCGTTGGATGTGTAGAAGGTGGGAGAGTTGGTGTGTTTTGGCGTTCCCAGGCTCTGCGGTAAAACTAGGGTAAAGGTATATCGTGATGAACTGAATATAATGTTTGGGAAACGTCAAGAACACGCCGTTAACATGTATGCTGCTGTGGGCCTTTTTATATCATCCTTAACATTCAAAAGGGCCTGCTCAGAGGACGTATTTCTTAAGTCTGCAGTGCTCATACCATTATCATTCAGTATTTATTGGTTAACAGTTGTAGACTTCTACTGGCAACCGTTTCAAATTCCATTGAAAATATCCGTACACAGATACCGGCCGATATAGCTCGTTGGAGCAGATTGATCTCCATTTTTCGGAACTTAAAGTACCCTAGCTATCCTTAATTTGTCTGGGGATGTACCGCCTCAAAATGTGCAAGCTTACTCCAGCATTATTATAATATCAAATAGCGTAACAAGCAGCCATAAATTGGGTCGGACTGTCTCCTGCCTGTAATGTGTAAAAGGGGCCATGAAGATAACATACACTTTTGTAAAGATTGAAAAAAAAAAAAAATCTGGCCTTTGTTAGCTCACCCAGCTCCGTTCCACCCACGAAAAAAACAAAGAAAGACAAAAGACACAAAAAGACTCCCAGATTTCGCGCTACAGTGATCTGACGCAATATGGGCCAACACTGGAGACATAGCTATCAACGTGGTAACCTCACGTTAGCATTCCAGTGATACGATCAAACGGAACTAGAGGCCTCACCACAGTCGTCCAGTCATGCATCTTGACGGTAGCTCAAGTAGGTGGCCGCCAATTGCGCGAACAGGATTCTGTGACGTCACAAAAAAGTCGCTACAGATTCATCTGGCTTCTTTAATGTCTCGATTATTTTTAGAGGTTTGCGACAAAACTGGTGCCATTGTAAACGGGAAAACGCAGTCTTTTGAATGAAACAAACTCGCATTTTGTGTTCATGGCCACTTTAAATCATTTAGCCAACCTACTTGGCGCACGGTCACAGCGCTGTGTCCATGTGCTCATCTGTCGTCGTGTTTCTTCGCTGTGTTTCGTGCTCGCATACTTCTACGTCTGCTGTCCACGCCTACTTGCGACCTGACACTTGCTTTTTGAAGTTGGTAGCACTAATAACTTACTTGCTATAGGCTCGTGAAATTCCCGTTAAGACAGCTCGGAGCTCGTCAAAGTCGAGCATATTAAAACGAAGCTGTAAATGCGTGGACGCGAGGGATTTTCGTGTCAGCACACGTGAACAACAAAATCCTGAGCCATTCAACTCGGTGAATGCATGACCAGGAGAAATTTTTAGCACGATAGAGGTGACAGAGAATTCGGGTTACAGTACGAGCAAATCTATTTTTTTCTTTTCAGCGGTGACGACGGTCCTGTCTAAGAAATATAGACGCGTAAACTTTCATTTTGAGTCTACTGATCTTGAAAACGGTTCCAATAGATGACAACAAATCCACCCTAAATGCATATCCAAGTGCTGAGACGTACCAGCTTGAGGTCTAAATCACGTTTTGATCTTGAGAATGGTGCTTCCATCAGCTGATCTCTAATTATCATATCAAAGTGATAGGTCTGTTGTCCAAATCGATATTTTGAACTGAATGCGGCATTGGAGGTGACTTCGCGCTATTAGCACCCACACAGAAAAGTTCGTTTTTAAAGCGAACACTTTCTTAGTGGAACTAGTGCCTCTCAAAAAGCTAATGCAGTTCCCCATAGACCGGTTGGTCGACCGGAAAGCTGGGATAAGATCTCTGGACACCGCGCGTGCGTGAATCCGGGCTTCCATTGTTTCAAAACGGCTACTTGAAAATCGCGAAGAACGAGTGGTTGTAGATAAGACAATACACGCATCGATCATGAAGAAGGAATGCAATTCGTTCTTCGTTTGCGATTTGGGTTTTTGAAGGTTTCACCATCACTTAGTCGAATTTTCAGCGAATGTCGGACGCACTTTTAGCGGAGGTTTGGACGCACTTTTGACGCAGTTTTGACGTAAGGAAGCTTTGGCGCTTCTCTCAGCATTTTTTAAGGAAGGGATGGTAAAGCTTTTCAACGCCTCGTGCTTCAAAGACACACAAAGCCTAGTAGGTTTTTGTTCGCGGACATGACAAATACTTGAAACCCTAGCAATACTACAGCTTCACTGAAACTCCCCGAGGCACACACCCACTTAAGCGACATGCACTTATTTCGATTGGCAAATAATTGTTGGTGGCTACACGCACCATGTTAGGAGTTCCGGCCTTCTATGGCTGAAGCTCTTTCAACATGAACCAGATAAACCACTTGTTGTTTGGCTTGGAGGCATTCGTGTGGAAGTCAATGACGACTATCACCGGTTGTGTGGATCACATTTTACTTTTGCAATGTGCGCGCGTTCGAACTTCCTGACGCCATCTTTAGGTGTGCTTGCGGATGTGTGCACGGTAAAAATCAAGATGCCGTTTTTTGTATCTGCACTACACACATACCACATTTGATTGCATTTTTCTCTTCGGTCTGAAGTAATTGGGAGTCGAGAGATTGCGCTGTTTATATATATGCAACTTCGTTGGCCATCCGTGGAGGGGCTCGTCATATTTTGTGTTGGTTTTAAAATTTGATCTCCCTCGCTTTCGACATAGTGGGTTTGTTCTGATCTCGCAGCGCTATTCGCACAATTTTATTTAATTTAATTTCATTTTTATTCAGGCAAACTACGGCTCGGATGTCGAGGCAAACAAACAAACAAACGAACAAACAAACAAAAACAAACAAACAAACAAACAAACAAACAAACAAACAAACAAACAAACAAACAAACAAACAAAAACAAACAAACAAAAAACAACAACAACAAACAAAAAACAAGCAAGCAACAAACAAACAAACAAAAAAGCAGGCAAAACACAAATAACAAACAATCAAACAAACAAACAACAAACAATCAAACCAACAAACCAACAAACAAACAAGAAACAAAACAACAACTACAAGCTTGAATAAACAAAAGAAAGCAGAACGGGCAATGAACGAATGACGTACATACAAACAAAAACGTGCTATACAAAGCCTATGCAGGAAATACCAAAATACACATATTTTAAAAGCAGTACAGCAAGAATCACGGAGAGGGCAGACAACCCATCAAATGATAAATTATACGACTTAGCGCTTTGTAATTTAAGACAGAAAGTAATTTTTAGGTTTCCTCTTTAGAGCGGGCCATGACGTAGGTTGTTGCAGTAATTGTACAATAGCTTGGTGCTTGTTAAGAAACGTCGGAATTAGCTGCTCTAATTTTGGCGTACCATAGTTTGCTCGGATCATTGGCGTCCTAAAACAACTCGGCCGAAGATTGTAGTGCACATTCAACGGTATATAAGGTTCGGGAAATAATGGGTTATTTCATATTAACTGCGAATATAAAGACTACGCTTAAGGTCAAACAAGTGATATACTGTAAGAACACCGTACTGAGGAAATAACGGGGCAGAGTGCTGCGTTCTATAGGTATACCTGCTCAATGCAGCGAAGAACTCTTTTTTGTAGTACTTGAAGTCTGTTTAAATTTGTTGGCATCGTGCTTACCAATATTAAAAGACCGTAATGAAGAGGGGAATGCTCTAGCGCGTTATACAGTTGGGGCATGAGCAAGATCGGGACCATACATCTAATTTTACGGAGCAAACCAATAGACCATGACACAACTGCCTGAACCTTACTAATATGAAGGGTCCACCGAACTAAGATTTCCATCAAAAGTAATTCCTAGAAAATTGAAATTTGGCACCCGTTCGATAGAAGAATTCCCAAATTGTACCGGAGGGCCATAATTGTAATGCTTGTTTCTATAGGCTTAAAATTGGTTTAAAGGAGCCCGTAATTTGGAAAATTTGATAAACGAGCATATATTACTGTTCTTCTGCAAGCTGGCCAATTTTTTTGTGCAACATGGTTATCCGGCTAGCATTGAAAAGGAAGCTGTTGAATTCACCGTTATCGGATCCATTACCATTTCTGCAGCTTTTTAAGTGCACGCGTCAGCTTAGCATTTTGAGATTTATCACCTATATCTCCGCACTCAATGATCTCGATTTCCCCGTTCAGTGCTTTGATGCAAACCATGTCCTCTTTTTTTCTGCCTAAGTTCCTTAATTTCATCAATCGCCAATCGTATTTCCGGTAGTTAATTTCGTCGTCCATTACTAAATTCTTCAAATGCTTTTCTGCTAACCTGTGTCACACGAACACAGTTCGAGGGGGATTCACAAGCAACCGTGTCCACTCACGAATACGAAGAACGCTGCAGGGACGCATGTACATTTTATTTGGAACGAGACATGCGTCAGTATTACGACCCCGTTCGGATAACGTGGGCCGAGTGGCTTTGGATGGCGCACTCGAGTCAGGGCAGAAACCAGAAATGGAATTATGGGGGCGAACAACGTGACAGCAAACCGAGACGCCTGGAGTGTGCATACCTCGGCAAAGTGGGAGCGGATCCCTCAAACTCACTCACAAATTTATTTTGGAATCACCTTTCTCTCAAACTCAGAATCATTGCTGAGCAACTCATCTATGCTCACTCAAACTCAAACTCAGCGAGCGCAAAACTCAGAACTCACTCGGGCTCAGAGCTCACTTGAGCTCAGAACTCCATTCGGGATCAGAACTCAAAGGACTCAAAACTCACTAGGGCTCAGAACTCAAAATGAACCAAGAACTCACTCGGGCCCAGAACTCAACATGAACTCAGAACTCATTCGAGCTCAAAACTCAGAATGGACTCAGAACTAACTCGAGCTCAGAACTCAAAGTGGACCCAGAACTCACTCGAGCTCAGAAAACAAAATGGACCTAATAACTCACTCGGGCACCGAACTCAAAATGAACTCAGAACTCAAAATGGCTCAGAACTCACTCGGGCTCAGAACTCAAAATGGACTCAGAACTCCCTCGGGTTTCGAACTCAAAATGAACTCAGAATTAATTCGGGAGTCAGAACTGAGAATAGGCTCATAACTCACTCGGGTTTCGAACTCAAAATGAACTCAGAATTCATTAGGGAGTCAGAACTCAAAATGGACTCGAACTCACTCGGAGTTCGGAACTCAAAATGGCCAAACTCACGCAACTTCAAATTAGATTCATTAGAGTCAGAACTCAAAATGGACTCGGAACTTACGTCGGGCTCAAATGGACTGAGAACTGAAACGGACTCAGAACTCAGACGGACTTAGATGGACTCAGAATTCATATAGATTCAGAGTTTGAAAATTCACGCGGGCTCACGAAATGTACGGGCGCAAACTCGTGTGCTCAAATTATTGCGTTTGGTAAGAAAGGCATCATCTGGTAATTCCAGTGAGTTCGGAAACATTTCCGCTGCAGATATACTTGTTAGTGGTAAGATGATTAGCGCCGACTTACACAAGCAATGCAAGTAGGGTGTTAGTATGTGTTCTATACTAAACCCTTGATATGGGCCGCGTGTTCATGACAAAAAGGATTCAGGCTCGAGGGTGCGCTGGGGCCCGGGGGAGAAACAAAGGGCATTGAGCAAGGTGACTGCTGCGCTGAGGTCATTTACATCGAAGCTGTTTGTGGTTATGATCCCGTCTATTCATGTTCTGCCTCCTCAAAAAACGCCTTGGGGCAGAGCCAACTGTTCCCACGGGTCTGCGAAGCTCGATGCGTTCATAGGAGTGCCTTTTCTTTTGTTTGCATGCTTGCTTGATTCTAGGCCGGGGGCCTGATGACAGAAGGAGGCTTTCCGCCGGGGGCAGAGACTTCAAACTCTACCGGATGATCACGTTAGGGGAAATTAGAAAGATGCCGTTCTGCACTTTGCATTTCACTTCTTTTGCCTCATCGTATTGGGTAAGGGCGCTTAGTCCGGACTCCAGGACGCCAAGGACGTCGAAAATATCTAGACTATCTGCTTCAGGGTGTAGTCCCTGTTTCTCCACTACGAACCGATGCGTCTGCACCTCCATCACAGACAATTTACGAAATTGAATGACAGGGAGGAGCGGCTAGTCCAGCACCACTTCCGCTGTATAATATTACTTGTCACCTCAGCTTTGTTGGTCGTCCACCTCTACAGAGTGGAATGATCATTATTTTTTAAAAGTACGTTTTGTTTCATGCGTTCACGTGGTTTTGGTGGTACATAATAAGCATGGCGTGTCGTGCGCTGTCTGCGCTGTAGCATCAGCTGCATGCTAAAGTGTGCATCGTGATGTTGAGTGCCCCAACGCCATCTTGCCTGAGTTTCTGACCGTGTGGAATTCCGCGGTTGTGTGTTTTATTTTCAGTAACGACCTGAATTCAGGCTGCAAGAAGAGTGCCGGGACGCCTAGTAAACCCGCCGTGGCCTGTGTTTTCGTGGCCGTTGCTCCCGCTGCGCCTCACATTTTGGCGAAATACGAAAACATTTTACAGCGAAACTGTATATGTCTCACCCAAGGTCCTCGAGGTAATGTGCACGCTTTACTCGGGGCCTCAGCATATCCGATAAAGGCACTCATAGTGACGTACGTACGTACGTGCGTACTATGGGTGCCCGTCCGTCCGTCCGTCCGTCCAAGCCCGTCTTACAGTTGCGGGACAAACAGCTCCGAAATGAACGGCGACTAAGAAAACGTTTTTTGTAGTGGATGGGCGGCACTCCACCGGGGTGTTGTGCCACGTGCTACAGCTCCCCACGGGGTCAGCAGGGGTGGCACCCTTGGTTCAGGGCTCCAACGGCCTCTGCTGCTTTGCGTGCCCGCTGAATCGGACCCATCTGGTCTTCACAGCCCACCGCTCTTGACACGCAGAAACAAGCACGCCGAACTTGCTCGCCACCCCCTCGTCCCTCCAGCGCTCACCTCTTCCTTTTTGACCCATAACGTATCATTAACCGTTAACAGACGCAGGCGAACAACCAGCAAGCAAGCGCCACCGCGTGCCTTCCCACCACCCTCTCCCGCCTCCCCAGACGCTCCATCAGGAGGAAAAGACAAGATAAGAGTCCTTTTTAGACCTCACCAGTGGAATATCAAGGGCCCAGCCGCTAAAGAGTGGCAAAGAGAAAATGCCGATCGTCATGAAAATTCTTCAAGGAACTTTTGAAGATTAGGCGCCCCCCGCCCCATAAGATAATGCGCATCGCGAATTCTGCCGCATCCGCACGTAACCAGAGTGCCCAGCCAGAGGCGACTCATGAAAATAAACAGGCAACTTCCATAGCTGCCTCCTAGGTGACGCAAACACTTGCCCTACAATCACGCAAGTTACGCAGCGCAGATGACTAACGACAAACGAACGCGCATGCTTAATCATTGCGGCTGCAGCCGCAATGATTGCATGTTACACCACCCAATGATTACATGTTACATCATTGCAATGTTACATCACCCAATCGTATCGTGCTGGAAAAATTGGAAAAAAACTAAACAGACGGCTCGAAAAAAATGGCATCCCCTAAAGCAATATACAAATAAAGAACTGCACAAGAACTACTACCCGGAGCCACGGCAGCGTTACTCAATTTCACTGTACTGCCGCACTTGTACATGTTGCCAAGGAAGGCATGCCTTCGCCCCAAGTCACAGTGGCATTCCGGGTCACAAAATTATTTGTAACGAATAGTGACCTCGTTCACTTGGAACAGACAAGATCAGCAGCTAGCCATGAACTATGTAATAACTTGGTTGGCTCATGCGAACTGGTGGATGTACTTCGGCTTTACTATTAAATTTAATGTCCACAACTGTCGCCTACATTCACGCCGGAGCAAATTCACTGAGGCCCATACCTACCCGAATGTCTGCTCAGCTCTCCCAGTCTCACACGGACTTAGCGTCACACAGTCTCAAGCGTTCCGATGCAGTCTCACTTGGACTCAGACTCACTCAGGGATTACTTGGGCTCAAACTCACTCGAGCTCAGGTGTACTCAAACTCATTCGGGATCAAACTCACGCGGGATCACTCGGACTCAAACTCAATCGGGCTCATTCGGGCTCAAACTCACTCGGGTTCAACTTCAAACTCATGATGCCACACTAGTATTACGCTACTCAAACTCAAACCTACGCGTGAGTTTGCGCACAAATGAGGCTGAGTGAGTGCACTCAGGAATGAGTCCGCCGATCTTTGGGAGTGTGATCCCACGACAAGCGCTGGATTAATTAATCAATCAGTGACGATGAACCAACTAATAAAGTTTTACAGCTATTACGGGGCAACTGTTCGAAGAGACCGTTACACACAGCGCACAAACCGACAGCATGGTAAGGAAAAAGTACACAAACAAGCGCTGACTTCTTCGGCGCTGGCTTGTTTGACGAGTGCGTCGTGGCTAACGGTCATAATAATGTACTAACACGTGAAATCATAGAGCCAGCTGAAACAGAAAAGCAATGTAAGAAGTGTACAGGTGCGCCTTCCATTGTACCATCACACACGCAAAAAAAGATGTTATTTAAGGTATTCCACAATCTGAGTTCCCTAAAGAAGTCCACTTGTCTGTCATTTCCACGTTGCTAAGCAGAGGGTTGTGTTTTGTTCCGGAATTTTTTACAACGGGTTTGTGGTATGGTGATAGCTGTTTAGATTGTGGCGTTTCGTTTTGTTGCGAATGCATATTTAAGAACGTGTCGCTCCCGTTAAAGCTATAGTTGGAAGGCAGCGCTTGTGTGTGTCTCTTTTCTTTGTCTGTTGGCGGTTTGTGCGCTATGTGGCGTAATGGATTACCAACTAGCTGGAACCCTTACTCCTTTGTGGTCTAAGGGAAGACGGTAAGTTAATAAAAAATAAGGTATGGAGGAGGTTCTGTGAGGTCAGCCCCGTTACTCTGTGTAGATGAGAAAAGGGCGAAAGGCGGAGATATGAATCAGAGGGAAGAAGAAAGTGAAGCAGGCGAAAAGTAAGTCATATTCAAAGTCAGAGAGTCGGAAGGGAGGCCAGAAAAACTAAAAAAAAAAAAAAGGAAGGCGGGGGCGGGGGGGGGGGGGGGGGGGGAGGGGTTGTGACGTCATCGCGTTTCGTGGCGAAGAGTGTTTCAGGATTGTCTTTTCAGTTCACCGTGACAATTTTTCAAAACATTCGATCGGACGCCCCTCGGTTTCTCGCTGCGGTATTTTGTTTTCATAGAGTGGTTTTAATGTTACCTTAGTTAGGTTATTGCTACCTTATGCCCCCAACGAATACGTTTACGCGACCCTCAGCCTCGGGCCTTCAGGAAGCAAATCTGTTCTCAGAGATTTGCGTACACTATTGGGTAACCTCCTGTCCCCTTGCTCATTGCAAGAGGCTTCCCGGTCTGCATTTAAATTTCCCCCTTGCAGGAAAAGGTCTTCGTTACCCTTTTGAGCTGTATCCGCAGATATAATGAATATCGCTATCTCTGCCGCTCTGACTGTCTATTTTACAGTTTCCTTAAAGACGTTTCGATAATTGTTTCCTGCCCAATTCGACTTTGAATTCAGCCACCCCAATCGGTACCGAGCTTTCATTTTATGCACTGACGATTGAACACCCCCGTTGCCCTTTCACCATGCTCATCGTAGTCATTGCATAGGAGCCGGAGCAATAGGTTCGCACAATTTTTAGTTTCCACTTATATACATGGACTACATGCATCCGCCGCGGTGGCTCAGTGGCTATGACGTTGTGCTGCTGAGCCCAAGGTCGCGGGTTCGATTCCAGACCACGCTTTTCTGATGGAGGTGAAAAGCGAAAATGCCCGTGTGTTTGAGACTTCGGCGCACGTTCAGGATCCCCAGGTGGTCCAAATTAATCCGGAGCCTTCCACTACGGTGCTCCTCATAACCTGTGTCGATAGTTTCGACGCGCTAAGCCCCGCAATCAATCAATATAGTTCATGTAAAATAGCGACTAATGCCTCATTTGCATTGTAGAGTTTCTCGATTTCCTGCAACCTCTCTGGGACAAGAAATGAATGTGCCCAAATCAGGCTGATGCATGCATGCATGAACGTGTCTGAGGCTCAAAAAGCTGTGTTCAGGCACCACACCTTAACACAGGCGCATGCAACTCTTTCCCTCGCGTCTAGAAGCTCTGTGAAAGCTATAGATCGGCATGCCGTGATGAGCGCGCCAAGCATATACATTTTTAGTTGCGGTTTTGCTTTTGTAGCGATTTTCCTTAAAGCTCCAATCTAATGCCTTTAGAGCATGCAACGGAAAGGGAGCCCGCAAATAGCGATCGTATTACTTTTACGCATCTAAACGCGCAACCGATTCCCAGAGATTTAAAGACTGCGGGAAAGAGAGAAAAATGTTTGCGACACTTACTCGGGTATCTGATATGCGCAGAGGCAGCGAAATTTGACTCGGGTATTTCCTGGTGACGCAATGACTCCCCGCGCCTACTTACCGCAATCGAAAAGCATTTGAGATGTTAAAAAAATAGAAAAATGTGTTGGAAGGGTCTTTAAGCCGAGTGTTGCTTTTAAACACTGAGCTTTTAGGCTCCTATAGGTACTGAACTCCGAGGAACGACACTCGCAGCTGATAAATGTTGACTGACTATTTGATGTCATGAGCAGTGCGCGTCCTACGGTTCTCCCGTCATAGAGAGAGCCTTGTTGAACTCTAGTTTTCGCTCTGAATAAAACAGAATGCCAGAGAAGGAAAGACCGATGGGTATTTTCGGGCAAGCTATGATGATGATGATGATCATTGCTAGTGGTATCCCCTTTGTAGCGGGGTGATGGCGTGTCATCTTACCAAAAAGAAAACTAATACACCCATGTTTTATACTCTTCGTTTTATACTAGCGCTTCTCTTCGGGCAGGCACGAAAAACTTAGAAGGCACAAAATACTTTTTTTTTCCTGTTACAGGTGGTAGCTGTCCTAGGCAATATTTCCCTTTCTGCTTTTTGTCCACCAGCATTCTAATCTTCTTTTCGTCACCCCGACAGCCTTGAAGTTAACTGCTTCTGTTATACCCTTAAATACCATATTTCCTCGAATATGATCGCATCTCGCGTAATGATCGCACCCCTGAAATTTGTACGTCAAAATTCGATTTTTAAATTTCCCGTCGCAAGGAACGCACCCGTGAACTTGCCTCACCAGTATGTCATATGTGTGCCAAGTCTAGCTGATGATGATCGTGCTTACCTCTCTTTCCTTCCCTTTAAAAGCGGACATGGCTACGTTCTTGCCGCAGACTTGCCGATATCAGCGATATCGGCAAGCATGCGTTCAATATTGATGAGGACGAACCTCACTAAGGCACATAATGTACTCACAATACAAGAAAAAAATGCGCTCAGGTTGCTGCGTCGGCCCTCATGCCTGTTTTGATGTCCCGCACTGTGAAGGCGGCCAGCCACTTATAGGTCACCCTGTTGTCACCTCGCAGCAAACTCGTTCCGCCGCGTTCCGTAATTCGTGAAAACACTGCGTCACTTTGCAAAGCGGCTGGCGGCGTGCTATCAACCTCCTTAAGATTTATTTTCTACTTTTCTCGAACTTACTGACCCACAAATTTCCCGCAACTTTCTTCTTGTGCTCGTTTTCTCGCAAAAATTACCCCCGTAATGAACGCATCACCCAATAAGCATCAAAAGCGTCTGAGTTAAGCAGAGATCATTACGCGAGTAAATACGGAACCATGACTCCTTCCAATTTCCGCTCATGTTGATCTGGATGATACCCCGACATTCTAAAACCTTCCGATAGCTTTTTGTTGCTTTTCCGACCACGCATACCATCATTTCTGTATACTTCCCCAAAGTCTTAGTTCTCAAGCAACCTGCTCTATCCTCAAAAAGCAAAGCACTGCCCTTGGAATTATCGTAGAAACTCTCCTTTCTGATGTCATATTTCTCTGCCCTGTACATCTCTAAAGATGTTTTAGCTTCCATTTTTTTCTCTCAAATTATTCGATTCTATCTGCTTTGCTTCCTTTCTGGTTTTCTTGGCTGTCTTTGATTCTCGCTGTTCTTTTCCTATTTCGTCGCTAGCCTTCTAGTTTTCCTTAACCACCGCGTGTCCACGCTTTTCATGAATAGCACCTAAAAACCTTAGCTGTCCACCTACGTTGATCCATTGCTCTCAACCTCATCTCAAAGCATATTTTACTCTGAGCTTCTCGAACTTCAAACGACGCCCAGCCCATATCTCCCTGCACTGATTCGTTAGTTGTTTTTCCATGCGCGCCTAAGGCCAAACGGCCTACCGTTCTCTGGTTCACTTTAAGGCATGAAAGAGCGTCTGATGTTAAGCAGAGTACTGCAAATGTGAGGCCCGGAACCATTACTCCCTTCCACATTCCTCTCACTACTTCATATTTGTTATACCCCCACAGAGCTAGCTCTATGCTTCATAATAGCTGCGTTGCGCTTTCCTGTATTCTGCAGTTCTTCCTCGTAAGTTCTTAAGTACTTGTCCCCTTCGTTTATCCACACCCCCAAATATTTAAATTCCTTGACTTTGGATAATTCTCCATGCTCAATTGACACTAAGTCAGTGCTGGTGTCATTGAAAACCATTATTCCCGATGTTTAGTGCTAAAATTTAACACGAGGTTTGGGGCTTCCTGGCCACGAATATTTATGAGCATATCGCTCTGGTTATCAGCTAAAAGAACAATGTCGTCTGCGTATATCATTCCCGGAATACGCTGTTGTACCACTTCGCCTTGCAAAGTATGCGTTAGGTTGAACTCTAACTTGACTGTCTTCAATTTTCGTTACTGACCCTGCCATCTACAGCATGAACAGTATTGGGCTCAAAGGGTATCCCTGTTTCGGTCCTCGATGGGTGTTGACCTGCTGTGCGCATTTCTGCCCTTCCCATGTCAGGTGCACTCTATTATCTTTATAGATTGCTATAAGGAACTGTATTAACTCTTCATCTAAGCCCTGGAGTTTCAGCACCCTCCACAGCAGTTCTCTGTTTACGTTGTCATATGCCCCTTTAGTCTCCAAGAACGTAATCTATAATGGTCTATTCTGCGCTTTCGCAATTCAATGCACTGTGTTTTCACGAACAAATTATCATCCAAGCGCTTGTCTTGTCTAAATCCATTCTGCAGTTCCCCAAGGATTTCATTTTCTTACATACATGCTTGAATTTCTGATTTTATCGCCTGCAATACGAATCTATACACCACTGACGTTACTGTGAGTGGTCTGTATGAATCAGTACTGGCTTGGTTGCCTCTGCCATTATATATTAAATTCATCCTGCTTTCTAGCGAATCCTCCGATATTTGCTTGGTTTCTATCATTTTATCCATTGCCCTCATAAAAGATGCGTTAGTTCTTGGTCCAAGCAGGTTTACCAGCTGCATTGGTATTCCGTCCGGGCCCACTGCTGTTTGGGGGGGTAACCTACTGCGCTGCTTTTTTCCAATCAAGGCTGCTCAGATTTATTTCCCTTTCCGCTGTCTTTTGTGGCGCCGTTGTTCTCGGTGTAGGCTTCACTTCCATACCTTCACTATGACATACTATGACATATGACTATGACACTATGACATATGACACTATGACATACCTTCCACACATGTGGCAACATGCAACCTGAAAACCATTGAATTGTAGAAACTTTTTACTTCCCTAGTTGAGAATATCGTCCTCGTCTTCAAGTCTTAACTGTTCTGCTTCACAGAACAGGTTGCGCGCTTCTGTCAATGCTTTTAAAACTGCCACGTGGTCGCTGGCGCGTGTGCGGGGTTCCCACAAACCTCGCTGAAAGCCCTAGCGCAGCGCCCTCCTCACGACCAGCGGCGGGTGCGGGAGTTCGCCGTGCCGTGGGTCGATATCGAAGGAGGGAAGATTCGTTTTTTTCGCATTCCTCCTTTGATCTTTCCTCCTTTCGCAGTTAACGTCCTGGCTGGCATTTCCAAGTCGTCCGGGACACACTAGGCCCAGAATGCCGCCCTTCCACTCCGTCTCATCTTTCTCTTCCCTCGGTCTCTCGTTCTGGGGTTCTGGCTCGCGGAAGAGAGATGAACCCGGCTTGCAGGCAGTGCCGGGCTCTCTGGGGAGGAGGGCGGAGGAGGAGGACGGTTCACCTTCTCTCCCTACTGGACGCGCGGAAAGCTGTAAAACGTCTCCCTTTCCTCTCTCCTGTGGTCTTCAGCGGTGGCGAGAGAGCAACAGAGGAAAGGGGGGAGCGAAAAAAATAAGAAGCGGAAAAGTGAAATAAATATGGCGACGGCTCACAGGAACGGCAGCAGCAGCAGCAGCCGGCGGCGCCGCCTCGTAGCGCGTCTACCGAGAACCGTCGTCGCTGTTCGCGTGGAACGCGGTGGCAGCGGCCTCCTCGGCTGTTCCGGCGAGATCGGCTCGTCGTTCGTCGTCGTTTACGCCAACGTGCACGCGCCGCAAGCCGCGGTTTGATCGCCGGCCGACGCGCGCTCCGAGTGCCGCCCGCAGGAACACAAACCGTCTGCTGTTGCTTCGAGGTTGGGCCCCGGCCGCCGACCGAGGAAGGAGAGAACGGCTCCCGGCCGGAGAATCCAGGGTCTGAACCCCACGGCTTCCTGGTCTTGCTTCGCCTGCCTTGGCGGGGGAGGCCGGGCATCGCATGTCGTCTGCTACCGCTGCGTGTTGTACGGCGCATCCCGGCGCGGAGAAGTAGGCTGCAGAAGGCGACGCCGTCTGTGACTGCGAGGACCATGGTGGTGGTCGTCTGCACGTGGCGGCGGTGATTTGCGGCCGCCGCGGAGAGAGCCGGGCGGCGCGTTGACATTTGGAGAGGGCCCAAGACGGGCTCCATCGACTCCGCGCCGTCGTAGCCGCCGCTTCCTGGTTCACACAGGTAGGCCACGACGCTCCGGCGGGACGCACGGTCTCCGCCCTGGTTCCCTGTTTGTCATTCGCTGGCGGACGTGTAAATGAGCTCCTCGGCCAACCCGCGATATTTGTTTTTGTTCTGGTTTCTCCTTTTAAAATTCGCGCCTAGCTCGCGCCATGTGGCGAAGCTATTGTTCGTTAGCAGCGTTTAGGACAATGCATTGCTCTGACTCACGGTTTATTTTTTTGGCGGTGTACGCACCGTTGCGCGTGTTCCGAAATGGTTAGTCCACGAGGATAACCAAGTGTGTCGCGATCAATCAATAAGCGAGCCATTGTGCTGTTGTAATGAAAGCGGCGTGATCGAGAAGCCTTTGATTTTGTTTTGCTTATGATTATGGTGCGAGGCCCGCCGTGTCGACAGCTCCGACATGACTGTGTTTTATGAGGCTGCGAACAATTGCGACGAGAAATGCAGCTCGTAGAGTGTGGCCGCGGCCGCTGCCTGTGCAAGCCTAGATACTACAGCGTACGTTCTGAAGCCAGGTTAGTCTGCATGCTAACCAGTGTAGGCAGCACAGCAAATACAAAGCCCGTAAATCCAGTTAGATAGTTCACCACGCCAAAAGGCAAAAACATAAGAAAAAAACAACAAGGGATTTCGTTATAGGCGTTGCTAATATTACCGTGTTGCGGCTCGGGTACCCCCAAATGCAATTACATTTGCACCCGTGATCGCGAAAGAATGAATGAATGGCTTGAACATATCGGCTTAGTTTTTGGCGGGAAATTTGACTTATGAATTGGAGAACGTAAATACAAGGTGTGGCTGCAGTTATAACTTCTACATAAATAAAACATTTTTGGTATTTCAAAGCAGAGGAGAAAGAAAGGGAGGCAACTTTATTGCACAACGCATATTCAATAGGCAACATGTCAACCTCCACTATGAGGTTTTTGGACGCGTTTGCGGCTGGAAGTTGCACGGGAAGCTCTTTATCGCCTCAGAGGAAGCGCGCGAAATGTCGGTGGAGCCTAAGATTCCGGCTGGCCTCGTGGGCGTTGATTGATACCCGCTCCGGCGAGGCGCAGCCGCCATCGCCATGGCAACGTCCACTGATCCCGCCTCTTCGGCGGCGCGATGTTCAAATCACCTGCGCTGCCTCCTGAAACGGATGGCGCGCTTCGATTATCAATCTGGGACTCATCGCGGATAGTCAGTGGCTAATATGGGAACGCTTTTCGCCGTATGACATGTGGAAAGGACGAATGCCTGATCGCTTTTCAGGCAGTCCGTGGTGAGTCCTTGACTGATAAAAGAAAGGCCCAGATAACGTCATGCACTTTCGCCTCAAGCAAAACTGCATGGCGCCATGTTTTAAACGAAGCTTTAGTCTTTTTTTTTGCCTGTAGCCGTTAAGCGAATGAATGAATGAATGAATGAATGAATGAATGAATGAATGAATGAATGAATGAATGAATCTAAACGTAGAGGAGGCCTTGGGGTTGTTGGGGTTGTTGGGAAAATCGGTGCAAATCAGTTGTAATAAGTGTAACAATTTTCAAGTGTTCTCATAAGAGCCCTTCATTAGAACTCGAAACGACTCAGTGATGAGAACACTTCTGATGAATCTGATGAGAACACCGAGTGTTCTTACCAGAACACTCAGGGGCCAAAGCGACCTCGGGAGATACCTACTTAGATATCTCCCGAGGTCTCATTGGCGCCACACACACATTGGCGTTTCCCCTAGGGCGTGGGGCGCCCGGCAAAGCTTTTTGAAGAAAAATGAAAGCTGTTTCTTTTTAAGAATGTCGACTGAACACCTACATTACAAAAACAAAACACACTGTAACTCTCCTTACGCATACTGTTTAGACCGGCTAATACGAAGTGACAGTTGTAACCAAGAAATCGAGCTTTTTAGCAAAGTCAAATAAAACATGGAGAAAGAAATTCCGTTGGGCAGTCTTGTCCCTGAATACAATAGCGTGATTGTTCTCAATTTTAAATACACATGAATAATGCAGATTGTGCTATGTGTCCCTGTTAGACGAGAAATGCGTTGTCGAACGTCGTTTCAAATAGTTCAGCTTTAGAGGTACACTGAAGTGAAGTGCAAATGTCCAATTATACATTACCAGACTGAGGTCTAAAACTCCTAGGCCGCGTTAGAAGTATTTTAAAGCCGAGCCGCATCTTTCCCGAAGAAAATCTCGTTCAGGAGTGTCGTTGCTTTCGTCCCATCCTCGCCGTGGATTTGCTCTGTGCATACGATCGGAATAACAACGCGCTCGTGAAACCGCGGGGTGAAACGGAACCAGCTTCGAGCGTGCTTAGGCTGTTTAAAGGGGCCACGAAGAGAGAATACAAAGTTATTTTATTAAAAAGACTGCCTTGTTCCGGAACAATTATACAAATTTTATCGCAATCCTTATTCTTCAAACAAATAATCCAGATAGTATTGAGGAAAACAGGTAAAGCAGGGGCGACTCTCCGACCATTTTCCGGCAATTTCTTTATGACACCACAGAATATTGTTTGTGCGACTTACGGCCGCCAAGCCAAGCTACGGCCAAGTGAGTGACAACATTTATTTCTCAGTAGACGGGAACCAGGAAGGGAAGTCTTGCAGTGCGTCCCCTCAGTCGCCAGCCAGGAGTCCTTCCTTCTCCGGCGGCGGCCTCGGACATCTGGGTGATTGTAGTGACCATAAGCGCGAGTGTGGATTCCGAGTCACTAGACCCAACACGTCACTAGATCGAACGAGTCAGTACATCCATTCGTGGATGTACTGACTCGTTGTATCTACGGGCGCATTGCATCTAATGACTCGTATGGATGTACTGACCCGTTAGAACCAGGGTTTCCAGTTCTGTTTGGTCGTATAACTTGAATGCTAATGTGCAGTTAACACGCTGATAACTATGTTTTGCTCCCGACCCATATTACGTCACTCGTGCCTGTAACAAGTCATGAAGCGCGAAATTTGAAAGCTTTTCAATATTTCTGCTTTTTGGGTTAAAAAACGTATTTTGTGGGCTGGAATGACGCTGAGTGAGTCACCAAAGGCTAGTTCTTCCAAACTGAACAGAGTTATACTTTGCCTTCATGACACATTCGATTCCCTTTTGAAATGAATTCGCAGGAATGCAGAGCACGATGACACGCGCATTCGTTACCACTCCAGGACCATGCAGTTACTCCATGATGTAAGAGTGAGGACATCCATCTTTCCGGAATCATCAATCGCTGCATGACGCGTCACTGCAACTGTAGAGCAGCCCATAGCAGGAGTGTCACTTGCAGAGGAACCACATCTCTTTGAATATTTCCCCAGAAAATGTGCGTGCGTCTCTTCGTAATTGTCGCAGTTTTGATTAATGATACTTACATGTATTCGAGGCTATTACGGTCCTGGACTGGGACCATAATGAAATGTCCGGGAAAGAACGATAACTGTGTGAAACGAGTCACGCAGTAGTTTCACCGAAAACTGCCCAGAAGCTTCCAGACATTATTTACGCAAAACCATACGTGGTTCACGGAGAAAAAAAAATTGGTCGCGCATCTGCTCCTGTCGTCGCAAATGTGACGCAAGACGAAAGTCGACTGGCGCCCCTGGCAAGTAAACGCGTGCCTTCTCTTTCTCGCTCACCTCTCATGCTGTTTTTCTCCCGTCTCGTTCCTTTCAAAATAACACGCTAGAGGTTTGCTCAAGTCAATTTAAATTTACCGCGTACTACTGCTCCGAGTCTGGTTCCTCGATGCCAGCGCTGCCGTACGGCGGAGACGCGCGTTAATTGAGGCACCCGACTACAACGTTGATAGAACCACGTTACCCTACTCCACCAGCGTTCCAAGCGGAACGCAGAACCTATCTAGTGAAAACTTTTCTTGCTGTGGTCGTTTGATTTTTCTCGAATTCCGCCAGGTAGCGCGAGCAACAGCAGGTGATGTTTTTCTGCAGTTGATGTAGTATTTTATTTGCTATCGCAAAAAGCAAGCCTCCGTCAATTTTTTAATAAAGGAACACTGCAAATATCACTAATGTATTGATTTTCTGTCTTATGTTTGCGTAATGGCTTGTTCTTATTCAAGAATGTTGACAAGTATGAACATTAACACCGCACTTGGGCGTTTATATTTGGCCGTGAGTATATGAGACTATTCCACAGCATCTGCGTCACTTTGGCCGGCTTTCTGAAGCGAGTGACAGACAGGCAGGCAGGCAGGCAGGCCTTTCGAGTAGCCCAAGAAAGACTATCGTCTTTAAAAAGCGGCGTCGGCGTATTGGTGTGCGAAAAATCCGACAGTGGCGAGAAAGCGAGAAACATTTCCATTGGCTGAGACAGGTCACGTGGCTTCAAGCACGAGCGGCGCGTGTGAAATAAGAATGAAACGCAAAACAAAACGAATGCGCGCAACGGAGTCACAGTTGCGAAGGGTCTAGCCGAAGTGCTGGCGACGCAGCGAGATGGAGAGGCGCGGGTATGCGCCGACCTGACGTTGAGTCGGTTACACCTACACAACACCTTTATAGATCATTAGAGGGTACCTGCAAAGAATGAAAAAGGGTGTGGGGACAACAACAACTAAAAAGGTGTAACCACCTCCAAACACCCTATACAACATCTTTTGAGAGCATTAGGGTGTGCTTAGAAAATGTGCAAAAGGGTGTTGGGACAACAACAACCAAAAAAGCGGTGTAACCACCTTGAAACACCTTAATCACACCTGCAAAACCCCCTTTTAGAGCGTTGCAGTGTACCCATAAAATTTGCAAAAGGGTGTTGGGACAACAACAAAAAAGGGTGTAACCACCGTGCAACACTTTTCCGGGCTTTTGGGTAGGGTTATAGAGGATGCAGAAAGTGTAGTGCGTGCATTCAAGGCATTATTTTTCTATATCTTTCAGACAAATTCTACGGTATTGATACGAGCAAAACACTAATACAATACGCAAAAACCGTGTTACCCTTTTGCTTGACTCATAACACAAATTCTAAGTTGATTGATTGATTGATTTTAGGGTTCAACGCGCCGACGCAACGCAGGTGATGGGCGCCGTAGTAGAGGGGACCAGATTAATTTTGACCGCCTGGATATCTTTAACTTGCGCCGAAATCTCGTACACACGGGCGTTTTTGCTCTTCGCCTCCATCAGAAAAGCGGCCGCCGCGGCCGGGAATCGAACCCGTGACCTCGTGCTCAGCAGCGCAACGCCTTAGCCACTGAGCCACCGCAGCGGGTACAAATTATAAGTCTCCATAGAACTAACAAGAACACAACTTTCAGAGGCTAACACTGATCGGTGTGCTGCATAATTATTAAGCAAAAACTGTTAATAGCAGGACTATAATTTTATCCAAATGTGGAGCGGGTTGAGCTGCTTCGAAATGAGAGGCCATTGCGATGGACGAACATTTCCACAACCGGTCGGGTGGTAGGGGATGTTTTGTGCCCTAAAGTGTTTCAAACTACGCATACGGCTTGATTAATTGATCGCTGTAATAAGAAACAAACACGCTTTACTCACCCGTTCCACTCCCTACAGAAAAGCGAGGGTGTTGCAGTCGGTTACCACCTTTTTTTCAAAAACGGTTGTCGAGACCTAAAATAATGGGTGTGATGACCTCCCACCACTCCTATCCCACGTATACTACCCATTTGACAGGAGACTAGTATGTAAAAAGGTTGAGTATTTAACGTTAGTTTTGACAATGAGAACACCTCAATCGCCACAATCACCGATGCGCGCGTATTTCGAACGGCCGCCGAACGCTACTTTCGTTCCCAGTGAAGTTTTTTTCCCTTCTTGTTGTCTATGGGTGTGCATTGTATATTTATCGAACAAGTATTCGGTCTTCCTATCTTTTATGCTGATTTCCTTTTGGTAGGTGGGTTCATTTGGCGTGTGTTCGTATGTTCGCTTTGTATTTTATTTTGCTTGTATTTACGATTGTAATTTGGTCTTCTACGCTGATTTTATTCGGTAGGTGGCTTTATTTGCATTGCATTGGTTCGTATGCTCGCTTTGTATTTACTTCTTTGTTTGAGCCTGTCTATTGCTATTCGCACTGCATAATATCTGGAAACATTATTGTTTTCTACATATAAATAGCATTTCTTGTGTAACTTGATTAATCTCCCCATGTACAATTTTGTTTTGTATACTTGCAACATAACCACTCCCTTTTATAACGGCGTTCGGGCATTGAAGGTACTGAAATAAATAAATAAGTAAATAAATGAGAGGACGCGTGATTGCCGCGCGTGTCGCGCGGAACTTCCCACTCCGGCCGCTTCTGCTTCTCTCCGCCTCGAGCCATGGTTCCACGCCTACGGCTCCTCCGACGCAGCCTGCGGATGTGGATGTGGCTATCGCTTCGTCTCGGGCGGCAACAGTGCCTAGCCACTGCGGGGGCCCCTGCAAGTTGTAACCGAATATGTAAGGTCAAATCGCAAACAAATCTCCTGAACACTGCGCAGCACACCTACACTTTCGCGTGTTCCCGCTTAAAGGGACCCTGCAGCACTTTTCTCAACTTTCTTTAAAATCTTAAACGCTTGCAGAACGTGGTCAACCAACGTATCCAATACTTAGATTAGGCTGTCGCGAAGTACCTGGGCCAGAAATTGTACAGCTCTCCGCCCATCAGATAACTTAGAAACTTTCTCAACAGATTTTTCTTTCTTTCCCGGTCTTGACGTTCACCGACCGGGGAATTACGTCATTACAGCTGCGTAGCGGCTATTGGCCGCCTTTCCTTCTTCAGTGGCAGCAATGAACGCGTTCGATAGCCGCTTTAAAAATCCCGGGTCATCTCCACTAAGGTGAAACCTGGGGATTGGCGAGGCATGCAGTGTATAAGTGTATTCTTGGCTCCTTGGCGTTTTTGCCCACCCAGGGGGGTAGAGGTATACAGTTTAGCTGTAAAAGTACAACAGCGTATTCCGGGAATGTTATACGCAGACGATATTGTTCTTTTAGCTGATAACAAGACCTATATGCAACGGCTCATAAATATTAGCGGTCAGGAAGCCACCGACCTCGGGTTAAATTTTAGCGCAGAAAAATCGGGAATAATGGTTTTAAATGACACAACCACTAACTGCAGTGTCTATGGCGAATTACACAGAGTGAAGGAATATAACTATTTGGGAGTGTGGATAAACAAAGGGGATAACTGCTTAAGAAGTCACGAGGAGCAACTTAAGGTTAAGGGAAAGCGAAACGCAGCTATAATGAAGCATAGAGTTGAGTTCTGTTAGGGTATAACAGATATGAAGTAGTGAGAGGAATGTGGAAAGGAGTAATGGTTCCGGGTCTCACGTTTGCGAATGCTGTACTCTGCTTAAAATCAGACGTTCTATTAGGCCTTGAAGTGAACCAGAGAACAGTAGGCCGTTTGGCCTTAGGCGCGCATGGAAAAACAACTAACGAAGCCGTGCAGAGAGATATGGGCTGGGCGTCGTTTGAAGTTCGAGAAGCGCAGAGTAAACTATCTTTTGAGAGAAGATTGAGAGCAATGGATCAACGTAGGTGGGCAGCTAAGGTGTTTAGGTACCTATACTTGAAAAGCGTGGACACGCAGTGATTAAGGAAGACTAGAAGGCTAACGCTTAATTCGGAAAGAACAGTGGAGAATCCAAAACAGCCAAGGTAACCAAAAAAGAGGCAAGCAGATAGAAACAAACAAATAGAGAAAAAAAAGGAAGCTAAAACGTCGTAAGACATGTTCAGGGCAGAAAAACTGCACATCAGAAAAGAAAATTTCTACGATAATTCCAGTGGCAGTGCTTTACTTTTTGAGGCTACAGCAGGTTGCTTGCGACCTAAGAGCTTTGTGGGGAAGTATTCACAAAATGATGGGGTAAGCGTGGTCTGCGGAAAAGAAACAAAAACTATGCGGCACATAGTGTTAGATAACGAGGGTATCCATCCAAATTTACATGAGGGAAATATTCGGCTTCCAGAATCCCTAGTATTTAAGGGTAGCACAGAGGAAGTTAACTTCAAGGCTGTCGGGGTGACGAAAAGAAGATTAGAAAGCTGGCGGACGAAAAGCAGAGAGGGGAATATTGCCTAGGACAGTTACCACCTGTAACAGGAAACAAAAAAATGTATTTTGTGCAAATAAGTTTTTTGTGCCTGCCCTAAGCAGCGCTATAGTTTAAATCAAGTGTATAAAACATAGGTATATTAGTCCTTTTTGGTAAGATGACACGTCATAACCCCGCTACAAAGAAGAAACGAATAGCAATCATCATCATTAATCATCGAGTCTCGTGTCTTTGAAGCACGAAGCGTTCCAGCGCAAGGCGTTGGAAAACGAGAGTCCCGGTGTGTTCTTTTAGTACGCGTTACGTTCTAGCGCGAGGCGTAAACGAGTGTCCCAGTGTTTTTGTACCGTGACTACACGAGACGACGGTTACGACGACGACATTAGACGCAGACAGACCGAGCCCCTAAAAGAAAGCCACAAATGCAAAGTAGAAACGGAAGGCACGTCTGTTACGACGAGCAAAACCCCGCAGTTCCGCTCTGTGCTGGCGATAACAATAGCTTTCGCAGCGCTTCCAGACTCGAAGGAAAGAATGAAAGCGTTGATCGTAAGTGTTGCAGGGTCCCTTTAAGTAAACATATGTGACCTCTGCATTTTTTTCGCTGTACGAAGCGGATGCGATGTGAGACAACGAGGGAGTCGGAGTCACGCGCTCTGGCGTCACCTTCAAAACAAAAGCACCCCCCAGATTTCCTTCTCGTTTTTCTTTTTGTCCTGCCTTTGGATCTCCTAAGCATTGCGCTTTGACGTCAGCTTGCTCGGCAATCCTCAGAACCGAAGTAGCCGGGCCCCTTTTTCGCTTACTAATGGGCCCAATGCCTACATACTCCTAGGCCGTAACGTGCCGCAACTTTGTTGCTTGACTCGCCGGGCAGATTTATTGGCCGCGCTGTGGGCACTTTATCAGCCAGTTAATTTCTTCGTCGTTGTAGTGGACCTCGAGTTCCTCCGGCTGCCAAGCGGTCGTGAAAGAGCGGAAAGTACCCGTCAGGTAAGAATGAGGGCTTTAATGGAACTGGCTGCGGGTGCAGCGCGAGCGCGTGCCACCGCTCGGTCGGTGCTGATGAGACTGATGGTGACGAGTGTCATCTGCTACAGTGCAGAAGAGAAAGAAGTTTCAACACTCTCCCCCGCCGACAGATGACGTAAGTGGGTCAGAGTTGAACGGTCTTTGCTGAGCGGATGTATTTCTTGACTGAAGACTTCGGCAGATAAAGCGGCGACGAATGTCCTTGTTACTGTCGACGAGTGGTATCCGAAACCTCTTGGGAACTTGGGTCAGGGTGTCTCGTACTCATCCATGGAGTACCTGTGCGGGGGCTGGCTGGATCCCGGGCGATGTTAAGTTCTTCCTTTGTTACCTCTTTCAGGTGCACTCCAGTCTTTGCGTCATACATTATCACAGGCTTGACACCTTTTTCTGGTATTTTCGTTGAGCTATTGATCCGAATCGTCGCAATGGCAAGTGTATCCCCTAGGTCAACGCTTGGTTCCACAGTAAAACAATTTCTTGTCGCTCGTTCGTCGCTTCGACAGTCCTTTTTAACTCGTGTCATAACCAGTTTGGTGGTGTTCGAGCTTTGTTTGTCCTTGCATTTGTACGCCTATGCCTTCAACTTGCGACGAACGGTTCAGAACTTCTGACACCTCGTTGGCTCCCACGCACGGACGGAGCACGACAACGTTGGCACAGTGCGTGACCTTTGCTCCTACTGCCAGCGGGCCCTGTACAGTCCAGCCTAGCAACGTTTCCACTGCTTTGAGCGTCGTGGTCACTGGCTTTACATTGCCGGTTACTAGATCCCAGTAGTGGTCCGCACCAATCAGGATCGATATTTTAATTTCACCGAATCGCTGTGCTCTGAGAGCCCTCGTGTCCAAGTACATTTCTCTCATCTTCGTGATGACTTGGTCGTCCGGAATAGGAATATGCTCGTTGCATAGTGTGTCAATGTCGAGTGCGTCAATCTGTACCGTCCTCTGTCTTTTCGGCAGCGACGAACACACGTACTTTTCGTAGGGTTCTCGTCTCCCTTTTACCTCCAAAGACCCCAACAGTCAAGGTCTCCTCTTCTAACAATTCGCATCCTAGTCTCTTGGACACATCTGCAGTGATAAAACTGCGTTGGCTTCCGCCGTCGAAAATAATTCGGTGGCATCCCGAGGATGCGGAGCCTTGTACTGTTGTGATCAAAGTTTGGAGGAGGATGCAACCACCGTGCACATCCACATGTAACCAAACATGCAACCACCGTGCACATGGTGGTTGCATGTTTTCGAGCACACTTGCCAAGCCGTCGTGAAAGAGCGGAAAGTAAACGTCTAGTAGGAGCGGGCTTTAATCAATGGAACTGGCTGCGGGTGCAGCATGAGCGCGTGCCACCACTCGGTCGGTGCTGATGAGACTGGTGATGATGAGTGTCATCTGCTACAGCGCAGAAGAGAAAGAAGTTCCAACAGTCGTCGCTCACTACGCGTCAGATTATAATGCCGCTTGGACTCGAGTTACAGCGTATGAGTCAGCGAGCTTAAACTGCTGAACTGCCCTGATCTCTTCCCGTTCACTGCAATCCTCGACCTTCGCACGGAACTCTAATAAACGCAAGTAGTAATACACGTTGCTAACAGAATAGAGAGCCAGGGCGAGAGCCGATAAAAGCGAAGCGCAGAGCAAAGCATAACGAACCCGTGCAGACCTGTCCAGGTGCCGTAAAATGCAAGAATGCGAGCGGTTTCAACGCAGTATGCTTCCCCTGATCGCAGGGTCACCTGCGCCGCTTTGGACCACGCGCACAATGAGAATGCAAAGCCGACACAACACACACTACTCATTCGGTCGGCGAATAATAATAATTTTGATTCAGCCCGTTCATGCACGCGAAGACTGGTAACCGCACCCGCTGCGGTGGCTCAGTGCCTAAGGCGTTGCACTGCTGAGCCCAAGGACGCGGGTTCGACTCCCGGCGCGGCTGCCGCTTTTCTTATGTAGGCGAAAAACGAAAACGCCCGTGTGTTCGAGATTTCGGCGCACGTTAAAGATCCCCAGGTGACTGGCAACCGCAAATTTGTCGGGCTTACGTACATTTAGCGAACTCCTTTACTACGTACACAACCTTCTCGAGCCCGTCTCGAGGCGTCACTGGCGGCCGCGTTGCTTTAGTCTCCTCGGTTTTCTCCGCACGTTGCACTTGACATTCGCCTGAAGTCGTACTTGATTGATGAGATGTCCCGATATACATCATCACACACGACCTGTTTGGTAACCTAGACAATAAGCGCAAGAAGCAAGAGTTGACGTCTCTTGTCACTGCCCGGCACTCTTCCTGTGCTCCTACCTGATCAGTTCATCTTGCTACGAAAGCACCGGGATCTAGACCGTGCTTCAGGACGCGGCCGTGCGCAAATGGTAGGCAACGGGACATTCGCTTTCGAGTTGGGAAACTGCGCGAACGCGTGAAGCTTCACACAGCGCAGCCAAGAACAGCGTGGTCGCTCGCTTAAAAACGTTTCACGTTAAAATGTGAGTTTTTTGTAGCCTTCTGACCAATTCTTTGTGTAAGCAACAGGGTATGACTCATAGCCAGCGTGCGCGCTTGTAAACTCGTGTGTGCGGCAGCCACCGCACTTATTTCATAGTTATCTTGAATTACCCTATAGCTTCTGTTGTAGCTTTATTTTGGCACAAGAAAAAATTGAGCACCCTGGATATTTAACGTATCGCGATGAACTGTATGTGAGTGTCTGTCAAGTATGTCACTTAGCCGAGTAGTACTTCTGACCCTGAATCAAACGGGTAGAACACATTGCGGTAACAATCGATCTCTTCGGCAATTCCAGGCGACGTACAAAGCGCCAGAAAGGAGTTCTGTGCTACTTTGCTCCGTATTTCTTTATTTGAGTCGGTTACAGAAGGAATAAACGCCTTTGTGGAGTGGTTAGCCGCGGGGAAGAATCCTCGTTTCAGGACCCCTTGAGACCATCAGGGTCTGAACTGACGACGTGCTCTCTCCCGGTTCAAGAAGAAGGGAAGGGTATACGGCCGCAGGGCGGTTCTGATCACAGCACCATACGGCGTGGTTGAGGGTGTCCAGAGCCTCGCAGAAGCGGCATTGTGAATATAGTATTGGTGGAGGCCAGAAATCTTCCCCTTTCCACCCCTCCCGCCCGGACACACAAAAGTTTAAAATTCATTAGGCAAAGTGAAAAGCGAAGCACCCGGCAACAAGTTCCTCGAAAACAGAACTTCGCTTGTCGTTACAGGCGGCGCTGCATCGTTTTATCGCAACGTGGACCACGGCTCTTTCCTCAACACACTAGGAGCGGCATTCGTACAGGGAACTCCGCTTCTTCATACAAGTGTGATCGAGAGCTCGCACCTCGGCTTTTGATATACGAGCGTTATACGAAGAACAGGCTTATTGAAGCCGTGGCGGGACCGATTTTAGCACTTCGCCTTACGACTCCATCGGCACAAGGGGATTCACTCGGCGCCAGCTGTTTGCGGAGCACCTGTGCACAATAGCCGCCTTCCCAGAACGACAGCGCCGAATAATGGGAGCGGCTAGGGGTGTGAATCGAATCGCGGAACATTCGGGCTGATTTAAGTATCTGGCTATGCTCTTTCCTTTTGTGTATACACTTGTATTTATAAAGCGCAATTCGTTTTTGCCACATGCGCAGGGATGAGGGCTTGTGAGTGACCCGTGACCAGGGCACCCCTCATCTGAGAGAGGAATGTACACGTACAGGGTATGCGTTTCAACCCTTTCTCGAAGGACGCCATGCTCGAGAAATGCCTCAGTGCCGCAGCGTTCCCTCGAAAGTGAGGCGAAATAAGAGCGTGTCAGGTTCCTGGAAGACGCTATGCCCTGCAAAAAAATTGGCCGCGTTTGCAATAATGTCGATACATGACGATAGTCTTTCGTCGACGTTTGCCAAGTAAATGCCTTGCTTCGCTTTGCCGCCGTCTCATGATGTTCCTCTCCCGTCGCGCTCCTCCCAAGGTAAACACGCAAAAGGTTTGCTCAAGTCAATTTAAATTTGCCGCGTTCTACTGCTCCAGGCCAGGGTGCCTCGATGCCAGCGCTGCCGTACGGCCGGAGATGCGCGTGAACCGCGGCGCCACTCTTCAACGTTTATAGAACCACGTTGCGCTTCTCCACGTGCGTTTCAAGCGGAACGTGAAACCTATCTTGTGGAACCTTTCGTTGATGTTGCCGTTTGATTGGTTAAAGTGCCGCCAGAAGCTATAGTGGCGCGGGCGACAGCAGGCGACGAAGTGAATAGTTTCTGAAGTGGATGTAGTATTTCATTTGCTATCGCAAAGATCAAGCATCCGTGATTTTTTTAGAAAGGAACACTGCAAATATTACTTATGTATTGATTTTCTGCCTCACGTTTGCATAATGTTTTGTTCGTCAACAATGCTGACAAATATGAACATTGCCACCGGACTGACACGTTTAGATTTGGCTGTGCATTTGTAAACCTATGGAGCAACTTTTGTTTCACTTTTCCCGGGTGGCTGAATAGAGTCACAGACAGAAAGGCAGGCATACAGACAGACCAAAATTTTTTGCGTTTAAGCAGCCCAAGAAAAAAAAATAAAGAAGAAGAAGTAGAAGGAAAGAACCATAAAGTTTTGCGTTTCTCTATATGAGCGTGCACCTTGATCAGGCAAACCCACTGAATGCGCTATGAGAACTATCCGCTGCCAACTTATTCAGCTCCGTTCCAGCCACGAAAAGCATTTTAACCGCAGAGCTGTTTAAGCTTTCCGGCGTAGAGCGTTACCACAAAAATACCAGGAAAAAAGACCGAGCGCACGTTAGCGTGCGCCTCGTGCGGAGTGCCAGGCGCCAGCCAAAAGATTGTGGCAGCTTTAGCTTAGCTAACCTTGGATATGCAAAGCAAAAGCTTGGCTTAGTCTGGTTGAGTCTTGGTTTCGCTTGGTTCACCTTTGATGTGTTTGGCCGACCACGGCTCAAGGTCGTTCGGTCCCGTGCAGCGCTTAAAGAAGGAGTCCCGCCGCCTCGCTGTCATTCTCGGCAAACGCTGCGTTCCTGTTTCACGGCGAACGCGGCGCAAGATGACTCATACATGCCGAGACGACCAAGCGACGAATGCGTGGAAGGCGGCGGTTATGGTCGGCTGCCGATCAGCTGAGCGGCCGCTCCCGTAGCGGCGCCGCCGCCGCTAAGACACAAAACTTAAAACGGGGCCATGTGCGCAGTGCTGACAGCGGGCCCGGCGATGCGAGGGGTGTGTCGCCGGAGGTGATTGATTGATTGATTGATTGTAGGGTTTAACGCGCCGACGCAACGCAGGTGATGAGGCGCGCCGTAGTGGAGGGCTCCGGATTAATTTTGACCACCTGGGGATCTTTAACGTGCGCCGAAATCTCGTACACACGGGCGTTTTTGCTTTTCGCCTCCATCAGAAAAGCGGCCGCCGCGGCCGGGAATCGAACCCGCGACCTCGTGCTCAGCAGCGCAACGCCTTAGTCACTGAGCCACCGCGGCGGGTGTCGCCGGAGGTGTCTCCGGTCAAACTGAGGTCAACTTGCGCATCCTCCCCGAAACCGCTGGACGACAATAGTAAAGCTTTGCTTCAAAAAATACCAAGAAAAAATACCGCGCGCACGTGAGCGTGCGCCTTGAGAACACTCTGCCCAGCGTTCGTGGCGTGATTCCACGCGTGCTCTTTCTTCTACTGGCCAGTTGACGTGCGTTCGGGCCTGAAGTGGGGAGCACAGGCGCCGAGTTCGCGAAGTCGGTCGCCGCGGGTTCTAGCCGCGGTACACTTTGGGAGAGATGTGAAAGGTTGCGGCACAAAACGATCCGGGCCTGCCAGTCACTTTCGGCCGCACGTTCGGAAATCCATGTGAGGTGCAACATTTGGGTCTCCGACGAAGGGAGAGGGGCTGCCGCCAGCTCTGCTGTTTCTCCAGCCTTGCACCACTATAGTGCAAGCAGCATCAGATTTTTTAAAGAGCAACAACTAAAGAAAAACGCGAGAAATATTTAGACTCAAATTTCGCGCTATTGGGACGGACGTATAATGGACAGGAGTGACGTAATATGGTCCAACACTAAAAACATCAGTGCGTTAGCTTCACGTTAGCATTCGAGCGATACGGCAAAAGGACTTCGAGACCCCGCTACAACTGCCCAGTCATGTTTCTCGGCGGTGACTGAGGGCGGCAGTCGCTAGTTGCGCCGGCAAGATTCTGCGACGTCACTGAGAAACAGCAAGATTCTGTGACGTCACTAAGAAATCACTGGAAAGTGGCTGGGGGTCTCCATTACTTCGTCTGTTTTCATTAATATCCAGATCTGTTCGAAGTTTGCGATAAAATAATTACCATTGTTATGGGGACAAAGTCTTTAATGAACCCAACTTGCATTTTGTCTTCATGGCTAACGTAACGAAAAAAAAATGTAAATGCGAGCTAAGAATGCCTGCTTTTTTAATGCAAACTCAATGACAGGTCCATAGTACGATAAGCGGCGTTGGCGACTTCTGTAGCCGCGAAACGGCTCCTAAACCCACGTGACAGCGCCGAGTTTCACAATTCGCGCTTCGCGTCGATAAAAGGCTGTGTTTATTGCACCGGCAAGCGAGAGAACTACCTAGCCAAAACTCCGCCGGAACTCGCCTTTCTGTTGCTTATAAAACCACGTGACACTTCCCTGATCAATAAGAGCTTTGTTTTACTCCCGGCACATTTCCAGCAGTGACCAAAGTGAGGGCCAGAAGTAATTCTAACGTGGCCTAACGTAACGTAACTCAGCCTAACCAAACCGACCTCGAGTAATCTAACATAACGTAACCTAACCTATCAGAACCTAAACTAACCCAGCCCAACGTAACCGAACCTAACTCAACCCAACCCAGTAAAATTCCTGTGCGTCGATATCGCAATAATTGTAAGATAAGCCGATGGCACAAAAATGCGCTAATGAAATCCCAATGAATGAGGCGCCAGAGTATAGGAAATTTTGAAAATAGCAAAAAACAAAACATTTCCGGGTTTAAGTAGCCGAACAAGGACTATCGCTTAAAAAAAAACAAGCTTGTTATGCGGCCTTCTGATGGCAGCCTTCCCATCTCGAAACCACATTGTCCAAATACTTGTCCACGTGACGTACATAGCCAATCACAGGCCACTGCCGGGAGAAATAACCTGCGACATTTCTACCGGCTGCTCGGGCCAGGGTGCTGTTTGTGGCAGCAGAATTCTCAGCAATTGCGTTTAACAATCCAGGCTTACAGCCAACGCACTCGCTTAGAAACTATAAAGAATAATCTCTACCAATCTATTCGCGGAACTCGAAAACATTGCCCGGAGCGAGACAACAAAACATTGCTTGAAACTCAGTACTGGAAGGAGCACGCAACGGCGTTCAATTGGACAATGCTTACGCATCCACAACTCATGAGAACTGCTTAGGTGTCCTCAATGTTTTTTGTTTATTTCTGGACAAACACGGCATCATTTTTCGTCGAACAATAATAAGCTGCGAAAGGCGTGATCTCTGGGTTTAAGCTAAATGTTATTCATGAGTTAATGTACCTTAAACAGTTTGCTTCCGAATTTCCCAATTTCTGTGTTAAGATCCATAGCGAAGAAGGGCTACTGAGTTTAAAGTCAAGAAACCTTTTGAGAGATAGAGAGAGACAGAATGCATTTAATGGTAAAAGCGAGGTTAGCCGAGCCATATCGCTTAGCATGCTACGCCATATGAAGGAATAGAAACATGAGGGTCGGTGAACTGAAATAAATAAATAAACAAATTAACAAAATAATAAATAATAAATAAATAAATAAATAAATAAATAAATAAATAAATAAATAAATAAATAAATAAATAAATAAATAAATCCTTTTGAAACGAAGGCATACGTAATCGGAGTTGGTTCGAAACGTCGAACAGACATCCATTCTCACCATCCAAATCGCTGCGTCGAAATTACGTGTTAAAGTGCTAGTCTTCCGTCGGGGGGGTCGACGTCCGCATATATACGTGCACGGCGCTGCGCTCCAGAATGCACAAAGAGGAAAGTACAGGATGTTGCAACCGAAAATGAGCGCCCGTAAAACTTTTTTTTTTTTTTTCTGAGAAAGGCATTCTTTCATTCGCGCTCAAACTCACACGAAGGTCGCAGTTTGTGATCTATTCTGTTTAACACCAAGAACGTCGAATGCACTTGCCTCTTTTTTTTTACAAATAGAATTTAAAAATTACGAGGACACGCAAGCGCTCCTTTTGACGCAATGAATGCTTTCATTGCATTATGAGGAGTTCTAGGTTGTCATTAGGAGCGCTAAAAGGAGTGCCGGCGGACTGCCCTGACGACAGTACGACCTTGTTCCTTCTCGCCCATAATGCTAGCTGGTTGCACCCGTCAGGTCAGTTAATTGCGCTTTCACCCCTAGCGTCGTTCGAAAAAAAAAATGTTTCGTGTAGTTACCACTTTACGTGGTAGGCGATTAGGTTAAGATTTCGGAATTCATCGAGTTACCAGAATTTTAAATTTTGGACTAACCGATAATTCGATTGGTGTAGGCTCTTGCAGACTAACGTAATGAAGATATTGCAAACTGAAGCCTATCGCGAAACCTCCGGCAGGGGTTAACAATAACAACGGAGCAGGCAAGCGACCAAAAAGCGATCCTGCGCCGCGAAGTATACGCAGTGCACTTTTTTTTGTTTTCTTCAAGGACAAGGACGAGAAGTGCGAAAACCGGATAAAACCGGCAGAGCCCAGGCGAAAACCGAGATGCTCGTTTGTTTCCCACCTGCCATTAAGCCGTTGCGAAGTTGTTTTCATCGTGAATCATGCTCCGTATGCGGCCCAAATAAACAGCTATGTATATAGCTCGCATATGCCCGCGTTCCTTTCCCATGTGTTTGTCTTTCGTGGGATGGATTTTTTACTCACTTTTTGGCGGAGGAGTGTTATGGTGTGTCCTATAGGGATAACGTGGACGTCAATAAACTAAAAGAAGTCGTGCGGGCCAAAAGCATCTTAGTACGATAGGCGCATCGGCAACTGACACCACATACGGACACAGCGGGCTTCCTTTTAAGTGCGGAGGACAACGTGCTTCCTTTTAACATGCTTCCGGATCACTTCAGGGGCCCGGCTTTGTCGTTGCAGCTCGTCCGTGGTCCCGTCGTGAAAGATAACCGCGTCACCGGGTCGAGATTTAACATTACGAAGTATACCACTGCGCCACAGAGGCACACGCTACTCGTACGCGAAGTGTTGGGTGTGAGCTTTGCGCTGCGCCGTTGCCACGGAGGCAGGGTTTCGTTGCTAGGCCGCAAATAAGTGCACGATAATATAAAGGAAGGGAAACATCACGAATTAACGAATTAATTACTCCAAATCAATGAAAACTCAATCCAGTGTCTCTTCATAGGCCTTTTCTTCATGGGCTGCGGCGGTCTCTCTTGACTACTTTCTATATCGACACCAGGATGATACTGAAACTAGCCAAGAGGGGGCGAGCCACAGCCACTCTGGCAAATCACTGCTCCGCAGTTCGACAGCATTCACCTTGCGTGAAACCGCTTTAATTTTTCTATCATAGATTCCAAATTGCTAATGCTTTCTGGGGACTCTCAAAACGAGCAGATTTAGCTTACTCCGCTTTTTTATGCTCGCAAAGCCGGATTTTATTGAATTCGGCGTGTTTTGCATAATATTATTGCTACTGCCACAGCATAGGCAAGAAACCAGAGATAAATATTATTTCTAGTGGTTGAAATTATAACTTCGAAAGCAAACATTGAATAAAAACACTGTTGTTGAACGGAATGCAGACATTTTCGGTTATTTGGGAGGTTGGTATGTACATGCACGCCAGTTAACGGGCGACGACATTTCTGGACCCGTGGCTGCAATGGAGTACGAACGGTATTCTGCACGCAGCAATGTATACCGCTGACAAGGGGCTGATTTGATCCATTGAAAGCAGATGGAACGGACTGAGTTAATCGGAACTCTTTAAACGAAAAACATGGCTCTGGATGAAATGAATTGGTCCAAGGCAAATTTGAGTTGATCGCGTTAATGAGCAGCAGGGTTTGTACTTGGGCAAGTTGGTGCATCATTTTGGGTAAGTTAGGCAAGTTGGTACACCAAGTTGGTACCAACCTGGGCAAGTTGGTACACCAAGTTGGTACCAACCTGGACAAGTTGATACACCAATTTGGTACCAACCTGGGTACACCAACTTGGTACCAACCTGGGCAAGTTGGTACAGCAAGTTGGTACCAACCTGGGCAAGTTGGTACAGCAAGTTGGTACCAACCTGGACAAGTTGGTACACCAAGTTGGTACCAACCTGGGCAAGTTGGTACACCAAGTTGGTACCAACCTGGGCAAGTTGGTACAGCAAGTTGGTACAACCTGGGCAAGTTGGTACACCAAGTTGGTACCAACCTGGGCAAGTTGGTACACCAAGCTGGTACCAACTTGCGCAAGTTGGTACACAAGTTGGTACACCCATGAAGACGAAGTGCAGCCTTGTTTCAATACCAAGAGCTAGCCTTGGGTTGTTCACTTAATTACACTACGGTCCCAAGGACCCTGCTTCTGCCGAAAAACAGAAACAAAGCAAACAGAAATATTGAAAAACTTTCCTATCTCGCGCTATACCTAAGAAGCAGCGGGACCTAAGAAGCAAAATAGTTATTCGCGTCTTAGCTTTATGTTGGTGTTCAAACGGTATACTTAAAGCCATATACAATTGCCCTGACATGTCATTGCGGGGGCTTTTACCGGCGGCTGCCAATCGCACAAGCCACGGTTTCCCCTAATGATGTCATTAGAGCTGGGCGGGAAAGGGGCTAATCGCCACTGCAGTGCTTCATTCGTGTTACTTAATATTTAGATTAATTGCTGGAAGGGCAAAACAACTCACTCAGTGAAGTAACATCAAAGCCTGATATATATATATATATATATATATATATATATAGCGAATGAGAATACGAAATGAGGGGCTCGTTGAAAATAAGACAGAAATAAAGGTTGGCAGTCAAGACAACATCGGAAAGAAAAGGGGAGGATATGGCAGGTCATTGAAACAAAGAATTTGGAAAGAAAGAAAGTGGAGAAAAAATGCCCTGCCAGGTGGTGATCCGAACCCACGACCTGGCGGGCATTTTTTCTCCACTTTCTTTCTTTCCAAATCCTTTATCTGTTTCAATGACCTACCATATCCTCCCCTTTGCTTTCCGATGTTGGCTTGACTGCCAACGTTATATATATATATATATATCAGGGTGTCGAACCGGAACCGAACCGAACCGAAAACCGGAACTGAACCGGTATTTTTGCCGGAACTGAACCCGAACCCGAACCGTTATTTTTTGATCACGCTGAACCCGAACCGGAACTGAACCGAAAAAAGAAATAACGGTTACCGGTTCATGCCGAAACGGTTCGACCCTCTGTTGTTGACATTGCACAGTCAATGCAATTCAGGCTTTTTTTTTCTTTCACGTACCATCAACTTCGTACCTGCTCGCTCACTTCCCCCTCCAGACAATTGAACACTATCACGCTCTATGTAACAAAGGGAATGAATGAGCACCAATGTAGCAATGGTCTGTTGCTGCTGGAAGCGCGAGCGTAGTGGAAGCTGACCAAAGGAAATGTCATTCTCCGCAGCTTGCAGGGGATATAAAACGATTTTGCCCTTCCCTAGCTGCAACTTTAATGGCTGCAGGAGTGCTCCAGTGTGCAGCAGCGAAAGCCCGATGTGTGCAAACCTTTTCCATTTCATAATTTCTTTAAAAGGTCCGACACCTGCAAATTGTAATACTTGACAAATTTGACCGCAGGAGCTGCTCAGTGGCTAAACCGCTTGATGCTGACCACAAGTGGCTTCGATGTCCCTTACCCACGACCATTTTTGAGGACAGTACCGTGGACAAGCTCCGTTTTTTACAAGTACAAATAACAACAGATATGTCAGGGAAAACTGTTAAGGTGCGCACTTAATCTCTTGGCAAGAAACTGCAGTCCTCGACCTTGTCTTGGAAGCAGCAAACAGTAATAAAGCAGATGACACTGCGAAGGCGGCCGTACTCAACTGATTGCCGACGATCATCTTTCTGGACTGCAGTTTTTTTCTGTCAATGTTGTTCGAAGGTGATTCTGACGCCAATGTATATCACGCTGACAGGGGTACTTTGATTTGATTTGTTTAAACCAGCCAGCATGCCGCCAGTGACTTGAATTAATTTGACACTCTTAACATGCGCGAAATTTATACACGGCTTTTTCTTTTCGCTCATCAAATAATTCGGTCCGGTCAATTGATGTCAGCATGCTTACATGAGCCAGCAGGTCAGAGATACTGCTGTGGACAATTAAGGGCCTACCTAAAAAGTTCTTTCATGCTCCTGCGCGAATTTCCCTTTCCATATTTGTACACATAATCCTGTTTAAGATTCGCAATGTAGCACACGGAACGTCCGGGTAGCGGACGTGACAACGATTGAATCACCATCCAGTTATGCTATCCAAAAGGATTGCAGTGGTCAGACAATAACATGACTGAGCGTAACTGAAGCACTTTTAACAAAAGTTGGCTAACACATTCTAGGTGGCAAGAATTGGTGCATCAATTCATTGGTAGTATTTATTGCCTGGACGTTGTTACAAATATTAAAAATGTGCGCCAGTATTAAGGTATTTCAGCATACGCAGACTAAATTTAGGCTTCAAGTTAGGTATCATTCATAGCGGATGCGATTTCACAAAAAATGAAAGGCAGAATTACACGTCATATCTTTGGCGTGGCTTTATGAAGCCTAGGCCATAAGTCTGGACAAAGCTAGGGTAACGCAACTTCATCTGTTTTCTAAATCTGTATTTTAAAGTTTGCTTTGCATGCACTGCCCTATGGAACAGCACATTTAATTTGTGTTTTGCTTTACTTGTTTAAATACAAATGTCTAATTCAGTGACAATTAATCAGAAGGTTCGCGAACGGTTCAAGTACCCGAACCGGTCGCGAAGGTTCGCACGTGATTTTGCGAACACGAACTGAAGCGGAACGAATATTGATTTACCTGAACCGAACCTAACCGAACCGTATTTTTTCGGTTCGACCACCTATATATTCTATATATATATATATATTATATATATATATATATTATATATATATTATATATATATATATATATATATATATATATAATATATATATATAGTCAGAAAGCATAAAAACTCACACACAGCGCGTGAAAATAACGTAAGCAGAGACAGAGGAGACACACGAGAAAAACAAAACAAAAGTTTACTGACGTTTAGGAAGAGCAGTCTTCCTGAAACGTCAGTAAACTTTTATTTTTCTCGTGTGTCTCTTCTGTCTCTGCTACGTTATATATATATATATATTTTATATATATATATATATATATATATATATATACAATAATCTGATGCAAACCTACTCTGACGGAGGCAAGAACGGGAGTAAACATCCTTTTTATTCTTCTTGCCTTGCGTTCAAGTAGTTACTCACACTGGATGTATATGTTTATAGGTACACATTTATATATGATACGTTTTGAACAAGCCATGTTAGACCTGAAACGGATCTCTGTACAAGGAGGCTGCGGGGTGGCAGCCTACTTGCGAGCTTCGGCACTCGAAGCAACTTTAACCTACGCCTGTGTTCGATAGGCACTGTCGTTAAGCAAGTTCATACTCCTTTTGCGCGGCTAAAAGGAAGGTTGGAGAGCTTAGAACACGAAGAAGGTGATGGAAGAACCCGGGTGCGTAAGAAAGCCCGCAAGTGCTTAGGACACTGCCCATCTTGAGAGCCGCGCGTCTGCTCGCATATTTGATTATTAGTAACGCCATCACTTTTACCTTCGCGGAGAGGGAAGAAGTCGGGTATGTAAACATTATAGGTGGGACGAAAAAAAGTAAAAAAAAAAGCGACTGCTGCGAACCGGCAGAATTTGGAGTAATGTCTTAGAAGTTTAGATAAGAAAAAACTTGTTAACCTATGCGTTCTAGGAAAATTGCAACAGGCTTCATCTTTCCGACAGCCAACGCTTGCGACCGTCACTGGACACGCTGTTGAAATAGTGGTTGCGCTTCTAGGATATTAAGTTTAAAGTTTCAACTTCGCAGTTTAGGTTTCAGTGCATATTTTGTAACAACGCGTACTTGTCAACCGTGTTGTTTTTAAAAGCGTGATTGCGTTATACGTGATATGGAGGTGGAAAGTGCGTGATATATATATATATATATATATATATATATATATATATATATATATATATATATATATATATATATAGAGAGAGAGAGAGAGAGAGAGATGTAACTATAGTTTTACAGAGAGGTCAGCCCAGCACCGAGCTCTGCTCACTCCAAACGCATACAAAATAACATACGAAAAAACGCCTACTTTAACACGCGAATGAGGATATGATTACGGTAAAACTTCCACTCAACTTGACCCTAGCCGCAAGCCGCATTCGCGGAGAAAAAAGAACTAAGCTTTCGAAGCCCGTGTGGCAGCGGCAGCCGAGTGCCTTAATTGGCCCGCGGATGTCACTGAGTTTCAGGTGCGTGCCAGCAAGCTGGCGCAATGCCACTATTGCATATTACGCAAATGGGAACGAAACCCGGAAAGACATTGCATATTACGCAAATGGGAACGAAACACCGAACGCCACATTTGCGCAAAGCCTGAACACGAGCGAGCCAGCCGTTCTGGCCAGTTGATGATCGTCTAGTTGTTATTACAGGAGGAGACACGATACGGCCCGGGTTCCTTAAGAAAGTAACACCTTTAAAAAGTACATGCACACACCTTTATTTTGACTCTACTGATCTTGAAACTAATCCACTCAAAATGAATATCGAAGGGATGAAACGTGTAAACTTGAAGCTTAAGTCATGTTTTGATCTTGCAAATGGAGCTTACTACGAACTAAACTACTCAAGATTTATGTTCGAAGCGACGATACGTATAAGTCCGATTAATTTCTTAGACACCATACGACTTTGGTGATGACCGCGCTCTAATAGCACACGTCATGACGTGTGTTTGCCAACGTCCCGCGCGCGCGATTCAAAGACTGGTGGAGCCTCGGAAGCTTTTGTTTTCCGACATGAAAAGTACACGGAACCTTAGCTATATAAGCTTCGCTGAAAAGTTAAATGTTGGGGGAAATTGCAATCCTCGAGTATCGATATTGGGCTTTGTTCACCCGCCTTTTAAAGCAAAGCTTTCTACCTCTACCAGCCAACGGTTCTTCGCGGCGCTCGCGGGACAATAAACTCCCAATGGGGGAGGGGGGGGGGGGAAGGGGGGAGGGGGCGCGGAGGATTTCAGCACTCACGGAGCACCTTTTAGATGGGGCGGTGAACTGACCCAGCGTTCCCCGAGCGGAGGGGCCTGCTTGTATGCGGGCGCATCGGTGGTACGGCTTTGGCGTCTGCTTAAGCGACGGTTGTTTCGGGCCTGTTTTTTTTTGGCGCAGCTTCGCGTCCATTGCACGCTTCGTTCGCACGGCTTGATTAACTTGTTCGACAGCACCTCCTGGGTAAACCTGGACCCGACGGAATTAAGTGGTCGTATGGCAAAGATACGTTAACGATGTTTTACAGGGCAGGAAAACAAAATATAGAGACTACATACGGACATCTGGCCGCTTGGCAAACGCTACCTTTTGCGCCCAACTTGGCACGAATGGGACTCCGCTTTCCAAATTGGTGAATACAAATTCGTTGTGTTTTAAAGGTGTTACAAAAGCCCAAAGAAGCAACTTGTTTTGATAAATAGCGATTATAAAAGTTCTCAAAAGTTCGCAATAAAAGTTCGCAATTCTCAAACTTTACTAAACTAGTTTAAATCGGTTACATGGGAATCACTAAGCTCACCTGCCGAATTGTTTCGGCGTCTGCGCTTGCGTCGCGCGGTGGTGTAGCCCCGAGCTAGCACATCAAGATGGTTAGGTTCCGCTGTCCCACCCTTCGAAAGACGTTCCTCTCCGTTGTCTTTCTGCCGACGCATGGCCGGGCTAGCAGCGGCAGTGTCCGCTGCTCTAGCCCGGCTGCGGCCGACGTGGTTGCGTTCGGGACGTCGCCCCCGCGAATTCTAGGTATAACGGCTGGCAGAATCTCTGGTTTCACTCTTTGTAGAGCCACGTTTGTGAATTCAAGTGACGTCACATGGGCAATTGTTGTGGGTGTCGTTTAAAGCTTTGCTTTCCAACCACCTTCACAGCGTGGATTGGAGCCAATTTTTTTTCTTCCGCCTTCACTTCTCAAATAATCCTGTCGGCTTAGACTCGTTTAACGCGATGCGCTTCGGCCGGCTCGCTCTGCTGTGAGCGCTGCGTGACGTCCTCGCGGGTAAGAACAACAAAGGCAGTGGAAAGGCCCCTAGAGATGGCGGTCAACTCCACTGACGCGTACGACCGTCGTTTCTTTTTTCTTCTCATCTTTGCTATGCTTTCAGTTTGCCTTCTTTTCGTAGCGCCTAGTGACGTCGGTCCGACCAGCCATGCCGACCGTGCGCGGGGCATTCCTTCGCCTCTGGTGTGTCTACTGGCGTCTCGGCAGGGTGCCCTGTTTGCCCCTTTGGCATTCCAGACACGCGACCAGAGAGGGAGAGGGCGGCAGCGGATGACGGTGTAGACCCAAAAGAGAGTGCGAGAGAGGTAGTAATCTCACTCACTCTCTGGCGCCGCTACTACGTCGAATGCACGCAGAGCACTGCCGATTCCGAGTAGTAGTTCCTGAGGGAGAAAGAAAATCAAAAGGAGATCGCTGTCCGCCCCGTGTCCTCTCAACACGCGACTTAATGCGCACACCCGAGAGGAGTAGCGCTTGCGTGCGGTTAATGCCCGGTTGCGAACCCCGTCAAACTGGCGTGCACTTAGTGTCAGTTTGGAATTTGAATCGGACGGATTTGCGCCGGCACGTTTAGTGCCACATTCACGGCACAGCGCCCTCGCGGGCAAATGTGACCAATATTCTGTCGTGGTCAGCGAACTCGCAAGAGCAACAGGTCGAAATAATTTAAGGACAGTGCGAGTGAACTGAATTGAATAGATTTTATTGAGAGAGGTCACTTTGCAGAAGTTGGGGAAGAAAAAAAAAAAGGAGGAGGAGGTCGCGATCGGTCACTCATAACTGAGAGCGGTTGCGCGGGCTGGCCGCCGAAGGGATGGTGCGTAGTATCTTGGAAAGGGGAGCTTGGATCCCATCTCTCCCTATCCTTACCAGAACAGGCCTAATTAAATGAATTATGATCAAAACGATTCTGATTAAATGAAAATGTACGATTAAAAAATTGAAAGAATTTATAGAATGTACTATTGAAAGCAATTAAGGACGGTTGTTGATGTGGTGAGATTGTCGTCAAGTTCGCATTTACGTCGAGGCAAACGAACGCAGGGCTCACAGTAAACTGAATTTCTTTTTTAATCTTCGAAGGCGTGGTTCGCTTCGTGCATTTCTCGAGGCTTTTCGCAGACCCGCTCAGGTCGTGCGTGGAATCCGCCTCGCCGCACGCGATGTCACGTGTAGCTTTCACGCTGCAAACTGGAGGGGCAGTAATTATACCGCGCTGAAAATGCGTTTAATTAAATTTAATAGGTCCAGTCGCGGTTGAGCCCGAGACAGCGTTCAGTGGCCAGAATGTCGCTGAAATAAATAAATAAATAAATAAATAAAATAAATAATAAATAAATAAATAAATAATAAATAAATAAATAAATAAATATAATAAATAATAAATGTAAGGATATAGTTGACCCTCCGGTAGTAGACCGAACGTAGTTTATTGGCAGGAGCAGAAGCAAGGCGAGCGTTGGTACAAGCGTACACGATGGCCGAACTCGCGCGCCGAGCACCTTCGGCCGTACTTCTTCCGCTGCTACCAGCGCGCGCATACCATCGTGCATAGATTGGCCACGATCGCATGGCACTCTTTCTTGATGTGGCGCATACCCCGATAAGCTGATGGCGTTACAAGAGCTGCTCATCAGCCTTGCTACAAAATAAATAAATAAATAATAATAAATAAATAAATAATAAATAAATAAAAATAAATAAATAAATAAATAAATAAATAAATAAAATAAATAAATAAACGCATCCGCATACACGGGGGCATACGCGCACACATACAATAGCTGCTGAATTATGATGGCGTAGGCGTGGTAGGCGTTTCATCGGGTGCATTATTAAGACCACTTCTTTCTTCACGTTCTTTGCGTTTATCTAATGTCGGGCCTCAATGGACGTGTTTTCCATTTTTAGAGGAAAACGTTTTCCCAGTTCAACTGCCTCATTGCTCGAACCAAACCTCTGTAAACGACGCTAGCGATCCTGCTCTTGCCCTTGCGGAAAATATGGGCTCCTGGTGGACGTTTGTCTCCTCCAGATGGTCTCCTTAGCGCGCGCTAGCAATGAAGTGGCGCAATTTGTTCAAGGAAAGCTGTGAATTTGGTAAGGGCCAGCGTCTGGCCTTACCAGGAAAGCACGTGCATAGGAGACGGCCACCCTTACTAAAATACGGTGACGCTCGTTCCGCCCGCTCTTCTGAGAAACTTGCGCACTATTTTTGCTTCGAAGAAAACGCGGCCGGCATGCGCAGGGATGGATCCTCGTACGCGATATACGCCACAAGGTCGCACGTGCCCGGGTGTAAAGCCACGTGTGTACCGCTCTTGCTTCGGCGGTGAGCTCCCGTAGGATTCCGTCCGATAACGTGACCATACCAGGAGGCACAGTCCTGTTCTCGATCGTGTTTTTGCAACCACCCTCCGCTCGCTAGGGGCGGTGATTCCCCGGCGCACGTGCCCGCAGTTGACGGCGCCTGCGGTTTCTCCAGTCCAGTCGTCACCTGTTTGCGACGCGGGCCGTCGTCGTTGAGCTGTTTCAGTAACGCTGCAGTGATGCAACCCTGCAGCCGTGACGAATAAAGTCCGTCAGAGTGGAGAAAACATCCTCTGTATTTAGGCCGCTCGAGGCACTCGTCCGGGGGCGCTTTTCAAGGACGCCGAGACGACTACGATGTGCAAAACAATTGGGAAACTCGATGCGCGTGGGGAAACAAAAGGATTGAGAGGATGAACAAAAAGCTACACGCGCGGATGGTATGTACTCTCGGCGGACACGCCGGTGTAGGTTGTCGCGTGCCCTGCGTTGCCAAGGGGAGACAGGTGTAAGTGTGCCGTTACGTCGATGTCGCCGGGTTGCTTGCGCAAACCGTGCGTGCTTCTGCAGTTAATAAAGAAAAAAAAAAACACTCACAGTATACACGCAGTACAAAAAGCAGTAAAAAGACAGGTTATCGCAGCGTAGGAATCCCCGACTCTGGATAGCGAAACTGAAATTGAAGTCTTCAGCACTGAAGCAGCGCTAGGGTTAGTATACATGTGAGTCATGATGAAATGGTAAGGAATGCTTTAGATCAACAGCGGATATTTAGCACCGCCGAAATCTGTTATTTCCGCGTGGTTTTTAAGATTTTTTCCCACCCTTCAAACAAACAAACAAACAAACAAACAAACAAACAAACAAACAAACAAACAAACAGTAGCAGCATTAACGAAGACGAAAACGAAGACGAAGCACCACAGCTAGGTACCGTAGGATGCTCAAACTCCAAGAACTTAATCATCTTAAATTCTCATGGAAACCTGAATAGTGCCCTTCACGCAACTTAGAGGTGTTTTACAGCCTTACATTGCTCGAGTACCCAGTTAAATAGGTACTTACACAGGTCTCGTCTGGCGCCAACAGCTCTGTGCAGCTATGCAACGAAGACAGTCTGTCGAACACTACCTTTTGACATGCCGACGTTTTTCCGACTGAGACTCAGTCCCTGGAGGTGCCGCTCTACAGTTTGGGGATATCCCTAACAGTGCCGGCTATACTATCGTTCGGGACATCCGAAACGGGGTTCTGCCGCCGGGATGTATGCTCTGCCCTCCTGCCCTACATTGAAAATTCAAAACGATTCTTTTTATGATTGCAATTGGTCACCCTCGCTTTGATTTTCAGGATTTTTTTTTTCAACACTTCTTCTAACCGGTCTAAATTATCTTTCTTAAGCGTCTCGTGATTAGATAAGACTTCCTTTCATTTTAACCATCCTCTGTTGATTGGCCGATCCCCTGATTGGGTATGTGCCATACCTAAAGGCGCAACAACAACAACAACCAACCAATCAACCAACTGAGGCTACTCCGAGCGTTCGGCCAGGCATAGCTGCCGCCGGCCCGTAAGCTGCTGACGTGTTCTAAATATATATGTTGTTCTGTGGCTCGGCGTTTTCATTGCCTCGTGTTGCCGCAGAATTGGTGACCACGGACATCGCACATGGCAGCCGACAATCACAACGCTTTGGATGCCCAGCTTTGAGCCACCGCTGCAGATGACAGCCATCGAACATCCTCCGCCGCGCAGGATGACGTGGCTGCACTTTCGCTGCGGCTTCCCCAGTACTGGCCTGAAGACCCAGAGCTCTGGCTCGCCCAGGTAAACAGCCTGTTCGCCATAGCTCGCATCATGTCGCAGAGCCAAAAATTCAATCACCTCGTGTCTGCGCTGCCTCTCGAGATCGCAACCGAGCTTCGCGACCTGATTGTTTCACCGCCGGCGACCGCCCCGTTTGACACCCTGATGAGTGAACTCATCCAGCGGACAGCGGCGGTTGCAGCTTCTACAATCTGAAGAACTCGGTGATCGCAAACCCTCACAGCTACTCCGTCGCCTTCAACAGCTCCTTGAAGAAAAGGAAGCCACGTTCGGTCAAGGTTTGCTTCTAGAGCTTTTTCTTGAACGCCTGCTCACCTCCGTCCGCATGGTGCTGGCGACCGCGAGCAGTTTGCCCATTTCCCAGCTGGCCCACTTGCCGACTCCGTCATGGACGTTTCCACTCCTGTAGAACGTCATGTGTTCAACTTATCACTCCCGGAACGTCCCGGGCCCACTAAAGCTGCACCCACAACGCCGTCTCCACCAGCGCTGCAGAGCCTGCGCGAGGAATTCCATGGTGAGATCACCAAGCTATCAGATCAGATCGCCGCTCTCTCAGCCCAGCGCCAGAACAGTCCCTCGCGCCGCCGTTCACCGTCGCCTTCAAGACAAGGTGTCTGCTGGTATACCATCGCAACTTTGGAAAAGCAGCGTGGAAGTGTACAGCATCCTGCACTTTTCAGGAAAACTTCCCGGCGCACCACTAGAGGCGGCGAGTGGTTTCAGTTGCAAAGTAAGCCGCCTGTGTTTTGCGACGGACAAAACCACTGGACGGCGTTTTCTCGTCGACACCTTAGCGGAGGTCAGCGTCACACCGTCTTCAGCCGTGTTCCGCAAGAGCAGGAGAGCCACAAGCAGCTTACAAGCCGCCAACAAGTCTCCCATACAGAGAGCAATCGCTGCCCCTCAACATTGGCCCCCGAAGAACATTTCGATGGATTTTTCTTATCGCTGATGTGGCCTACCCCATTCTGGGGGCAGACTTTCTGCGTCACTACAACTTGTTAGTTGACATGCACCGCAAGCACCTCATTGATGCTACAACGCACCTCTCTGTGCTTGGTGTATCGAAGGAACCGCTCTTGGCGGTCGCAAACACCTCGTCGCACATACCCACGCGTGGAGTGGGCTATGGTTGCCAACATGCCGTTCACTACTCCCGATTTTCCATCACACCTATACCCACGGAGGGATTCGTGATTCAATCCCCTTCATTATAAAACAAACAACGCGTTAGAAGGCAAAGTGGGGGCAGTGCATGACGTACCAGCGGCGTGGAGCCAATCGCAACGTAATTTCTTCCTAGCGATAAAAACGTAGCTTTTACTGTCATTGCAAGCGTGAAGAGACAGGGTAAAGTTTTACAACTGTGTATCAACCATCGCTCGGGGCCTTTAAATGTCCACCAGGGTGCAACCAAAGCTTACGCGGAAACGCACATGTGCACATTTTTTTCGCAGCAAACAAAAGGGAGAGATAAAAAACAAAACAACACGAAAACAAACAAACAAACAAACAAACAAACAAACAAACAAACAAACAAACAAACAAACAAAACAAACAAACAAACAAACAAACAAAACAAATAAATAAATAAATAATAAATAAATAACAAACAACAATAAATAATAAATAAATAAATAAATAAATAAATAAATAAATAAATAAATAAGAACGAATCAACGAAAGAAATAAAGAAAGAAGCAGCGAGAGAAAGAAAAAAAGTAAAAAAGACAGAAAGAAAGAAAAACGGAAACGGAAGTAAAAAAGCAAGAGAAATTCAATCGCAAACAGTATAGGCACCAGGAATAATAACTTTCTTAACAAGTGTACCAGTCTCGCTTGACACGCTACTCACAGTTTGTGAAAAGTTAAATTGTCAGTATCTTGCAGCGAATTCTTGATATGCGCGCATGCATTAGAATACAATTACGAGCAGAAAGTGCAAACCAGATAGTGCGTGGTGGTGCATATGGACCCGTACCTTGTCCTGCTCTACGTGTTGTCATATTGATTACGCTTCTCAAGGTTGCACGTCGAACGCGAACGAACAAATATGCAGTTAAAGCTGCGCAAGGTAGACTGTGCGCGTGCCGCGTTCTCTTGCTCCTGTCTTAATCCCCACTTTGCAATGCACATCAGCTCAGAGCAAATGCCGCAGAAACTGTGTAGCCCCGTCCTGAATCTGTGATGCAGATCGACTCTTGCCTAAGTACTTCTCATTTAAAAACATCGTGTGAATTATATTGCCCCGGATTAACGTGTTTTACATTACCATTTTTTAAAATTACCACGGATTACAAACACCGTGGATTAACTCCTATTATGCAAGCTGGAGAGTGCTTATAGAAACGACGGCCTCCGAGGAGATTGGGTGACTTCTTTGTGTATGCGCTGAAGCTGCCCGCATGACACGTGCCCGCGGTACCAAGTAATTCAAGGTGTCTGGAAAACGCACACGAAAGAATTTACACAAGAGGACGAAAATAAACCTGATGTGAGGGAGGCTCGAAGGCGATAGCAACTGCTGAAACAAACTGACTAATTGCGTCTAGAAATGTTCAGTGCGCTTTTTTTGTTCGCTTTACTAACCCGAGTGCACTGCACCCATAGTCACTGTAGCGTTTGAAGCAAGTCAGGAAAGTTGTGCTGGCGATTGTGAAGATCTTACCCACACCAATTTTGCACCAAGTCGGTTCGAATGCCGCGCGCTGCATCTCTTCAACGTGAAGGTCTGGAGCCGTCGACACGGACGGTACGAGTGGTTTTAACGCCATTAAGCAACTCACTCACTCACTCACTCACTCACTCACTCACTCACCGCAACTCACGTCATCACTCACTCACTCACTCACTCACTCACTCAGCTCAACTCACTCACTCACATCACTCACTCACTCCTCACTCACGTCACTCCAATCACTCACTCACTCACTCACCTCCGCACTCACTCCTCACTCCATCATCAATGGCAATCACTCATCAGCAACTCACCAACTCACTCACTCACTCACTCACTCAACTCACTCACTCATCAATCAATCAATCAGCGCCACTGAGAAATCCCGTCATTCGAACAGCGACACGACACTCTTGCACTTCTTTTGCCCAGAAGCTCCCTAATGTAACGTGCTCCCGACTCGTAATATTTTCAGCCAAAATTACGCTTTTTCAAACCATATATTTTCGTAGCTTGTGCGAATTACTCTAGCACACGAGATGCCCGTTCCTCTCTGTCTGTGTCACTGCGCATACGCGCCGAATTTGGAGCTGGCTGTGTGCGTGCGGAGTAGCGATGCAGGCTGGAGAGCGAGAGGAGCACACGGTCTGGTTTCTGGTGGGCTCTGACTTGATAAATGGTAATACAAGTGAAGTGAAATTGAACATCGGAGGAAGTATACAAGATGCAGTAGTACACATGGGCGTCAGCAGGAATTCTAAAAATGTGCACAAGCGAACGATGAGCTAAAAGATATGTACTCGTACACATACAGTCTTGTCAAAATTTTGTGGGCCAAGCCGGAAAACGCGCAGGCTGCAAAAAATTCAATGTACAAGCTTACGTCCCGAGAGAGGCTGAAACTTTTTATGCAGGAAAGATAGAAAAAACACCTTTCTTTCTCGCTGCTTAAAGTATTTTTGTCACATTTAAAGGTAAAGCCGTTTCTTTGAATTCTTTGTGGTCAAGAAGGCTTAGGGTTGGCCCACAAAATTTTGACAAAGCGTGTACATGCATGCATGCATGCATACATACATACATACATACATACATACATACATACATACATACATACATACATACATACATACATACATACATACATACATACATACATACATACATACATACATACGCACGCACGCACGTCCATACATTATACATACGGCATTTATACATACGTACCGTCCTCCTATTGGTCTATGGCTCGGATGCGAGAACAATCGCGACGCACAGGCAGACAGACAGAAAAAATGAGATCCTGTTACGCATATTTTCATATTCTGACGGTTTTTGTTGCGCTATTTTTTCGCTCGAAAAAGGTAAGCTCACGCAAGAGACAACCGCCAAACAAAAACAAACGAGAGGAGACGAACACACGTACTCGTTTAAACGAACAAGCCTGCGAACAAACAAGCAACCCCGGAGAGACGAAAACGAGCAGGCACACACAAGAGACGATTGTGAGAGGTACACAGCTGGCCCGAAGCGTGCGCACTGGCGTGCGCGGACGCGGAATCGATTCGGCAGGGGAGGGTTGGGGGTATCGAGGAAATCCACGCCGGCACGCCCCCGCAAGCAGCGCGGAACCGCGCGTCTAAAGCCCGTCCGGTGTCTTCTCCGGCGCGCCTTCTTGGCTCCGCGGCCGGAGGCGCCAGCGAGGCAGACCGAAAACCACTCTCGGCGGCCCGCGACGCCCCATCGCTGCTCCCAGGCCGCCTCTCCCGCATCCCTTCGCCTCCATCTCCCGGCGACGCGCGCAGACGCGAGCGTGCTTCGGCTTCACCTCTTGGCTTTACCTGTACTGCGGGGAAGCGCACGGAGCAGGCGTTTCAATACGTGCGCCGGCTTACGCCGCTTTTGTTCTTCGCCTGAGGGTCGAGTGAATCGAATCGCCCTGACGTTTTTCTGGCTCGATCGGGGCGCGTTTACGCGGTAGGGTGAAAGCGGTTAATCACAAACCGACGCGGTCGGGCCGATGGCTGAAGTTGATACGACGGATGCGACGAGTCTTTCCTGGGCTACTTAAACCTGAAAATTTTGGTCTGTCTGTCTGTCTGTCTGTCTGTCTGGCACGCACCACAGCTTCCGTAGAACGCAGTGTCTAGAGTGCGGTCCGACGACATTCGAATATTTGAGAAGGCTAGCACTTGCCTTTGCCTCGTTTTTTTACTTAGGTTAGTTTTGGTGTTTAAATGATTTCTTTGTGTCGTTAGGTCATGCTATATAATGTTTCAGTTAGGCTGCTTAGCTTTACGTTATCTAGAGCGATTTAGTTCTAGACGCGGCACTTCTGTTGCAAAACGCCGGTGGACGTCGACATAGTGGGGAGCTTATAATGCCGTCGGACGGGACTCTAGACGCGGCCTCCGTAGAGTCAGGATTCTGCGCGGCTGGCGGACACCTGTTCTACTCTCGTGCCATCACGTCCAGGTGCCACGCGGCGTGCATTATTCGACAACATTTACGTTTAAGCTTCATAGTTTTGTGATCTTTGTGAAGCGGACACATTGCTCCTCTGCTCCCGATTCCTAGCCTATCCCCGAAGTCTGCATATGTCACGTAGAAAGGAACAACAACAACAACGACAACTTTTGTTCTGCGCTGGCAACGGGGGGAGATATCACAACTCTTTGTTTTTATTTTCTTCTTTTTTACACCTTTCAAGTCAACGTTGTAATAAAAAGCGTCTACCGTGCTTTTCTTGGCGGAAGCTACTAAAAACTACTAAAAACGTCAAAAGATTTCAATTTTTTCAAGTACTGGAATGATTTCAGCATCAGTATTGTCCACTGAGCTGCTACTGTGCAGACCCGGGTTCACATCTCACTGGATCACACGTGTTTTTTTAATTATGTGCTCTTCACTTTGGCGGCCATTTTTTTGGTCGGTCAACAACAAAAACAACAACAACGGCGTGTTTTCGCGAAATGGGGCACTCCTTAATAAAGTACAGCACACTAAGGACCAATGACAAGAGGAGATTCAGACATGAGAGGATGAAATGTCCAATCGACCCTGAATATCCAACGAGGTGAAATATCCTTAGGAAACGTGAAGTTCACTGTTGGGTCCTCCGTTCGTTCGGCCATCAGGCATTTGATCATACAGCGCTTGCCCTGTCCGCATTCAGATCCCGCGTTGTGTTAGTCGTCAGCATCGCAAATTTTCTTTGCCCTTGCACCGGGCAGAAAGTTTTATGAAGGCCTCACAGGTCTTCCAGAGAAAAAAAAGAAAAACACTCGTTTAATTTAAACACCCCTCTAGTGTTTCCCCGTTAAGAAGACTTTAAAGTGAAATCGTCATTCGCACGGAAGTTGGTTATCGGTTGCTTGAAAGACTATTTGCATTCATTGGCGCTTAACGTTAACACACGTGTGGAGAAAAGCGCCTGTCTCGCCTCGTCACTGTCCTTTTCTTTTCTTTTTTGCGATAAGCCTTCCTTTTCAATGTGAACCAACTCGCCCAACAACACGGTCTATTGAACGGTGTTTGAAGAGCTTTGGGCTTATCATCCTCCCCTGCAAACAGACACGGGATAATGTAAGGAGTGTTCATCTAATTTCTCCTGAAGCTATTCGCCTAGCGGACGTTTTCTTGTCCCCAGCTGGTCCTGATAGGCCATTGCGTCTCCTCTCTCTCCGAAACTGCAAAAAAGAAAACTTCCGGTGAACGCAACACCAACAAAAGTGGCTTGCGTGCCATAGCGGTGGTAGCGTTGAGTTTGACAAACGCTTTAAAAGGCCAGGGCCAGCGGTGTTTATGTGTACAGAATACGTATACAGGAATCGATATGTCGCCCTGAAATAACACGTGCCGAGGAACCGATGCACGCAAAGTATCGTGACTCACTCCCGAAACGCATCGTGTATACACGATAACGTACAGAGTGCACGCCAAGTTGTCGCCTACCGCGTGGGCAAAATGCTGGGCGTTCACAAGTGAAATGAAATGGCGTAAGCAGTGAGGACGTGCTCGCCTAGGCACAGCGCTTGTAAACGGCGGCGTATACAGCCTGTCCCACGCGAAAAATAGACGAAGTCACCCGTAATGTGGATGCAATAGCAAGCGCGTGTGTGACTCAGTGGGTTCGAGAGGTAGGAGGAAACCGCGTGGTAATTTGTACACTCACAGCACCACGCGTCGTGGTCGAGAGAAATTCCGCAAGACCGGCCAGTGGCCACCGAGGAGGGAACTGGAATGTACGCGCATTGCGTAACATTTCGTCGCGTATACCGACGAGACTACGCGCGCGCATGCGCACGCGTGCGCACGGTTGGCTGTGTGGGCTCCCCTTACTATAACTAGCCTGCTTAGTTTATTGCTTGCTTCAGTCGCGCGCGGAAGGTCCGCTGCACGCGGTCGGCTACACGACGTCTGAAGTGCGACAGCGATCTGTGTGCTTGTGCGCGTGCGCGTGGTGCTTGTGAGAGTGCACCTGTCGGTGGACGCGACGAACGTGCCAGTGGTGTGTGCGCGATATCGGATGTGGCGTCTCTTCCTGCGACCAAGGTATGCAGTGTGTGATTATAATAGCTTCTTAAAGACGATAGCCTTTCTTGGGCTACTTAAAGCAGAAAACTTCGATCTGTCTGTCTGTCTGTCTGTCTGTCTGTCTGTCTGTCTGTCTGTCTGTCTGTCTGTCTGTCTGTCTGTCCTTCGATTAAGGCGTCCGGCCAAAAGTTAGGGGAAATCTTCAACAAAGAGTTTATGTAGCGAAAACCATTCCAAACCGCTAAACCTGGAGATATGCTTCATCCTTGTCAATATTGTCGAGCAGTAAGAAAACGTCAGGCATGTTTGAGGCAAAACAACAATGCACAACTGGTGCTCGCGGCTGTCCTTATAGCTGAAAAGAAATCTGTGCTTGATATTGGCGATAGCAAATAAGAAATGCGCGTTCAAAACAATATTTTGACGAAATATGCAAAAAAGAGGTCGTGCGAGCCTGAAATAGTGGCAGTGTTCCAATTTTGAGAGTAACAAGAAATTTCAGTAGATGGTACGAGCAGTGTAGCGCGGCAAAATTGAATTGACTTTAGCGAACTTTCTCCGTGTTTATCGTGCGGGGATCGAAAGGGAGGGGCATAAGAGGTGGGCGGGGGAGAGAAGAGAGCCACGTACGAGGCAGGGGCGCCAGACGACTATCGTCTTCCGTCGACATTTGCAACGAAGGGAGCAGATACGCGGCCTCTTTTAAAGACGATAGTATTTGTTGGGCTACTTAAACCCAGGAATTTTGGTCTGTCTGTCTGTCTGTCTGTCTGTCTGTTTGCTTGTGATTCGATTCAACCACCCGGCCAAAGTGAAACGAAGTCTGCGCAATAGTCTTGTATACTCGCAGCCAAATCTAAACGTCTGAGTACGGTCTATATGTTCCTACTTGTCAGCATGGTATAACAAGAACAAAACATCGCGCAAATATAAGCACAAAAGTTAATACACAGGGGATATTTACAGTGTTACTTTATAAAAAAATTCATAGATGCTTGATTTTTGCGAAATGAAATACAACATCCACTGCAGAAAAAAAAATCACACTGTCGCCTGCTGTCACCCGCGCCGCTGTAGCTTCTGGACGCATTTTAAGAAATCAAGCGGCAACAGTTAGGAAATGTTCCACTACATAGGTTGCACGTTCTGCTTGGAATGCACGTGGACTAGAGAAACGCGGTTCTATAAAAGTTGAAGTAGGGCGCCTCGATTTACGCGCGTCTCCGCCGTATACGGCAGCGCTGGCATCGAGGCGCCCGGCCTGGAGCAGTGGAACGCGGTAAATTTAAATTGACTTGAGCAAACCTTTAGCGTGCTTACCTTGGGAGGAGCGCGACACAAGAGGAACAATATGAGAGGTGAGCGGGAAAGCGAAGGGAGGCATTTACTCGGCAAATGTCGACAAAGACTATCGTCTTTTGTCGACATTTGCGACGAAAGGAGCAGATACGCGTCCATTTCTTTTTTGTCCAAAACAGGGGGAAAGGAGGAAGGGGAAGAGTCATCAACGGTCTTTGATTTGTCTAGCAGCGGCTTACATTTCGGCTCTGAGTAGTTCCCGTCCACGTAAATCCTACAGAGAGTGACGAATTATCCTTCTGTATTCCGGACTTGATAACAGTTCACCAAAAGTGCGTGCAAAACGCGCAGTTGTACTTAACATAATAACAAAGGAATTCTTTAGCCCAGTGGTTACTATAACTCCCGCTTTGGAGTGAGCAGGGACTAATTTCGACTGCGGTGCTGGCAAGGGCTTCGTCGACGTTGTGTCACACGCACAAGAGCGACAGGCTCAACAATCGTCGTCGTCGTCCTCGTCCTCTTCGGCGACGCCGGAAATTAGCCAAGAAGCTAACCGGTAACCATTGTAACTGTTGTCGTAGCCTTCGTCGCTTCGTTAAGCGCAGCGTCGGCACGCAGAAGGTACTTTCCTCCACTCACCGACGTTCGGCAGTGTGGTAGTGCCCCGTTAGTCAAAATCTCAAACATCCACGCCCAATTCGCGAAGCACCGTCTGTGATCTTCTGCCACTTCTGTTGCGTGTCCGCGTATTGAGGCGAAACCATTATATGGCCACTTGAGCAATAAAGCCGGTGTCGGCGTCTGTAACAGCGAAGCGGCTCCTTTGGAAAGCTTTCCAAAGCACGCTGCGTTCCATAGCGCTAGCTTAAACTAGGCAATAGCTCAAGGTGGCCGTCAACGCCAGTACGCTGCAGATCAAGGAAGCAGAAGAACGTAGCTAAATGAGCGAACAACAAGCAGATAAATTCACCATCGTCGTCAGCTCCCCCCTTACACGAACGCAATAACGAGCGGCGGCGCAACGTGTAGGAGACAGACCGAAGCCATTCGAAAGCGTTGAGGTGGCTCGTAACGCAAATAGTCTCAAGGGGCGGGGTTCCAAAGCCCCTGGACAACGCGAGGCGGAAGAAACGTGCCTCAGGCGTTAAACTCTGTCGCATTCAGAGCCCTTGACGAGTGCTTACGACTCCAGGGACTTGTTTCGCACGTTTCTAACGATAGCACCGCAAAAACACTGTGGCCGCGTCGTATGTGCAAAACGAACCAAAACAGCTTCAAGGCGTTCGAAGGCAGCGCTGAGCTTGTCATTACACACTGCTATTCCCAGGGTTTCGTGCAGCTTTTCCGCCTGGCTATATTTACGGGCCGCTTGGTTTAGCGCCTACGCTCATAGCGCAAACGTCGCGTGCAAGACCTCGATCCGCTCTTCGCAGTCGAAGGATTGTTCGCGTTTGGTCAAAGGTTTCCGAAACTGAGTGTCTGGCGCTTGGCACGCGCGCGGCAGTTATTTGCGTCTAATCGATCATGGTTGCCCTTTTGAGGCACGAGTTATTATTACGAGAGGACGCCGTGCTTTACCGAATATAGATGCGCATCGGCGTACGTCGCGTTGATATTTCTTTTGCGTGCGCGTCGCTCGCTCGCACTGTTTCCCTTGCTTCAAGTTTGAATGTCGCATGTTCACGCTTCGATTCAAGGAAAGACGGAAATCGACGGAATATTATAAGTATTCTATATGTCAAGGAAACAGTAATCAATATCTGACATCAGACACTCGTAATCTCAAGGAAGCGGTCCGTCCTCTGTCTGTCTGTCTGTCTGTCTGTCTGTCTGTCTGTCTGTCTGTCTGTCTGTCTGTCTGTCTGTCTGTCTGTCTGTCTGTCTGTCTGTCTGTCTGTCTGTCGTTCGTTCGTTCGTTCGTTCGTTCGTTCGTTCGTTCGTTCGTTCGTTCGTTCGTTCGTTCATCCGTCCGTACGTGCGTCTCTTTCTCCACAGCTTTCCACCGCTTCCCGAAAATTGTCAGTCAAAATGTCGAACGCCATGACCGAATAATGTATTCAATATAGTACGACCCTGACAACTAAAAACCTCGCAAAGCCGAAATATCTTACACCCGCAGCGGTGGCTCAGGGGCTAAAGAGTTGTCCTGCTGATCCTATATAAGGAGCCGGGTTCGATCCCAGTCGTAGCGACCACTTTTCTGATGCTGATAAAAAAAAAAACAACCATGTTCACATGCAGATTTCGGCGCACATTGAAGATCCCCAGGTGGTCGAAATTATTCCGGGTGCAGTTCGTCCCATATAACTCCAGAATTTGTTGTCTGAACTTATTGATTGATTGTTAGGTTTAACGCGCCGACGCAACGCAGGCATTAAGGCGCGCCGTAGTAAAGCCCGCTCCGGATTAATTTCGTACCACTTTGGAGGATTATTTAACGTGCGGCCGGACAATCTCGTACACACGGGTATCTTTGCTTTTCGCCTTTCCATTTTCAGAAAAGCGGCCGCTCCTGCGGGCTGAGAATCGAACCCGCGACCTCGTGCTCAGCAGCGCAACGCCTTAGCCACTCAGTCACCGCGGCGGGTGTTTTCTGAATTTAAGATGTCTAACGGTTGTAGAGACCTCGAGGCCTTGCGTAATTTATAAGGTACAGTTACTCGGTCTCCGATAAGTCAGAAATATCAGCTTGATTCGCGAGTTTCTTCGTGTGCGCATAACAACTGTGGGCGAGCGAGATTTTACCGGGACCTCGTGCTGGAATGTGATTTGACCCGCTATAAATCCTTCCATAGCTGCCGTGTGGTATTCGAACTGTGCATTGCGTAGCGTGGCCTACTCTTTCCAAGGTTCCGGACGCATCAACCTTAACAGGTGGCTTAAAACTCAAGGAGGAAAAACAAAACAGAAACGAATCCTGCCAAATCCCGCGAAGTCGTCCTTTTTCAATGCTACTTTTTGGTTGGCGGCACAAAATTTCGCTCCTCAGGCCACAGGGAAAACAAAGTAACGCGTCTCTTCGACAATTCTGGCAACTCCACTGAAGGCGATTCCGAATTTCGCTTCTTAGCTGGCTTAGTTGGCAATGCGCAGCCCACCCTTATTCTTGCTTTCTTTTTTTTTTTTGACTGCAGCAGAAAAAAAGTAAAGGGGCATATTTATAGCCGAGTAAGGGAACGTTCGCAACAATGCCAGTGAAGCATCTCGAGACCGAGTCGCGTGCAAAAAAACAGAGTTCGCGCCAACAATAGGCGCCCTTCACGCCAAGAGGACCATTGTCCGCGCGGAGCGTGTGTGCGTTCACAACTGTAGACGTCGTCGAGTCACCGGCGTCCAGGTTCGCCTTTGCGGTGGAAGCGCGCGGTGCGTACACTGAGCAAATAAGAGCAACAGCGCTGTGTAAGAGGGAGAGAGGGAGGTTGAAAAAGAAAGTACACATCCTCGCGCTCCCAAGTCCCTAAGCCGACGGCGTAGACCTTCCTCGATTAACCTATAGAGCGGCTTTCTTTCTCACTCGTTCGCCGGCAGCGTTGCAGAGCTGGGTACAATAAGAGGGGTAATGCATTTTTAGCAGCGCCCATGCACTGCGGAAGAGTCGTTCCTCGTGAGCCCGACATTCCCGGGTCATGGCGCGGGGGGGCGTCTGCGGCGATCCTACAGTGCAAGCCACTGCCGCTTCATCTCTCCGCGGAATCGTCAACGCTCACGACCCTACTTTTGGGCCTCGGGACTGAGCCGGGCACTCGTCGCCGATCGTGAGTGCTTTTTACACCATCCCTCTAGCTTTATTTTCTAGTGTTGTCGTTGCGTCTCCGATTACTGCTTCTTTTTTTGTCCTTTCGCATCTGCCGTGCCATCAGTGGAGTAGGCGTGTTTCACTGCAGAACATGCTCGGAAATGAAGGAAGGGACCTGATGGTCGTTGTACGCATGATGGTGGCGGCACGTGGTCGTATAAACGCGCGAAATTGAGTTTTTCTTTTTTCGGTTTGTTTTTCTACGGGTTTTTACAGACTTGACTGCCGACCGAAGGTCGTCGCTGGAGTCGACCGTCCGTTTGAGACGTACGACTTGGGGCACATTGACGTCGCAAATTTTAAAGCGATAGTCTTTGCTGGGATACCTAAACGCTAAAATATCTGTCTGTCTGTCTGTCTGTCGTCTGTCTGTCTGTCTGTCTGTCTGTCTGTCTGTCTGTCTGTCTGTCTGTCTGTCTGTCTGTCTGTCTACTTAACCGCCCGGCAAAAAAAAGAGAAAAACATCGCTGGAAGACTGCTTGTACACGAAACGTTATACAGGCAAGGCAGTTCCAAACTAGTTAAATGGCTGTTATGGTTCATACATATCGCATTATAATCAGCGCGAAGGAAACTTCAGACATATTTGAGGCACAATGTAAGCCCATAATTGAGAGTACCAATGCCATTTTAATTAGCAATACACTTTGGCTAGGTTTTTGCCATGAAAAATGAAAAAAAAGGCACGTTTAAAAATGGTGTGAGAGAGGTGGGCTGAGATCAAACAGAAGAGAACAGGAAGAAAAAAGATGTAAGCTCGAGCTGTTCGAACCACAACGAAAACAAAACGCTGGAAAATCGAACTGCAGTGAGCGAACCGTTATTGCATTCACCAGGGGAGGAGCTAGAGGGAAGGGGCGGAGCATAAGTGGTGGACAGGAGATAGGAGGCAGTGTCGAAGAGGCGCAGAGTATTATCCTCTTTTGACGACGTTTAGAGAATGTCGTCAAACACGCTTGCCCTACAGAAGGAAAGCGTGGCAGGGGGCGGAAGAAAGTTAGATGGCCAGATGAGATCAAGAAGTTTGCGGGGATAAATTGGTCGCAGTTAGCACAGGACCGGGATAATTGGAGAATAATGGGTGAGGCCTTTGCCCTGCAGTGGGCGTAGATAGGCTGGTGGTGATGATTATGATGACAGCGAAGCAAGCTGATACGCGACCAAATTTTTGTTCCTCCTGGAGTGAAGGTTGACCATGACACTGCCTTGTGAGATGGGCAGTTGAAATCAATCAATCAATCAATCAATCAATCAATCAATCAATCAATCAATCAATCAATCAATCAATCAATCAATCAATCAATCAATCAATCAATCAATCAATCAATCAATCAATCAATCAATCAATCAATCAGTCAATATTCTTTATTGTAGTGGTCAGGAACAACCAGGCGGTCTTGGTAACGGCGCATTTTTCCAATAAGGCAACAAAGGTTCACCAGCACACAGAAAGTGACGTAAGCGAGAATACACAAAAACAAACAAACGCACGAATGGAACATAAAGGTGTGACACCCAGAATGGAGTTGGAAACACTAATATATTATGCAACATGAAGGAATTGTACAAAAACATGAATTGAGAGGGTACGCAGTGAAAGCAAACGAAGGCTGAATTAAAGGGCTGTGAACTAAGAGTAAACATGTAGACTTTATGAGAAACCTCCTAACAATCACGTTCATAACAATGCAATAAGAGTACTTTTGAACACAAAAGAAACACAGGAACAAAATCTTGCATAAATGGAGAATCTTACCTGCTTTATCAGAGTGTCTGTAAATATTCCATCTGCTCGGGCATTCAGACCACGTAGTTTGACAAGCAGCGCAGTTCGCTAGAACATGTTGTAAGGGCGCGATTTAATGCGTCTAAATTTTCTGCGAGTGCATTACAGAGGGCTGAATGCGCGCCAAGGGCTCCTTTGTAACGCCTCGAATGGAAGACGCGGAATGGCCTAGACTTTTTGATGTTTCCTGTAGGAGTGCTGAAGTGGATGGCACCCAGCAGAGCTGGCTGCACAATCAATGAGGCTATGAATCAGTTTATACAAAAATAGAAAGTCAGCCTTGCTTCCTCCGGTGGCGTATCGGGTCAATTGCAAGGCAAGCTGGAGGGATCGAATACTAGAATCGCCTTCATCCTGCGTAGTAGCCTACCTATGTTTCACTATGGAGAGAAATTTTGTTTGCACTCGCTCAATGGACGCCGCTTTGGACTGACACGTTCCGTCCTATACAGCTTATGCATATTCTAATGAAGCATGACAGAGCGAAGTATGCAGCTGAAAGAATGTGCCAGGAGAGCTGAACTTTTTAAAATACGGCGTGCGACACGTAGTGTTCCTATGGCACGATAAGTTATCTGGCTTGTATGGGCTGAAAAGGTAAGCTTGGAATCGATAAAAACTCGGAGATCTCAGATCACACACTCCCGATTTAATTGTTCTTCATATATACGATAGATAAAATGTATTTCATTTGTTTTATGTGCACATGACATCATCCTTATTTTTTCATTAAGTATCAACTTATTTGTGTTGCGCGCCATTTCTAAAATGAGACGACGACACGCAGCAGCAGTGTTTAATGAAATGTTGGGAATTTTTTTGAACATTTTTATACCGCCTGCATAGAACAACAAATACTCAACTGCTGTCGAAACATCATTATAAAAAAGCAAAAACAAAAGAGGACCAAGGACCGAGCCCTGAGGCACGCCGCATGTGGCCGAGTGTGAGGAAGTCGCGCAGCAGGGCGAGCGGAGGATCACTGATGTCAAATTTGGAAAGCTTTTTAAACAACAATGAGCGTCAAACCATATCAAATGCCTTGCTAAGGTCACAATAGACTTCGTCAGGCTGGTTTCAATTTGCAACTGTTGTTGACGCATGTTCTATAAACAAAGCAAAGATTGTGGTGGTCGAGCGGTCACATATGAAGCCATGTTGATTTGGAATAATTGCATTTCCTACTCTAAAGATAGCAAGCGAAGGAATGATGGATGAAAAAATTTTCGAGGCAGAGTGCAGTAGGAATGTTGGCCTGTAAATTTTTGCGTCAGTTTTTGAGCCACATTTGAGCACTCTGGCAGTTTTCCAGCACACAGGGTACGCACCAGTAGTAATGCAGTTTTCAAACCACCAAGTTTGAAAAGTTTACACCTCAATAAATGACCTTCGAATCTATAGAGCTGAGGTACACACTTCAGGGGTAGAGGCATGTAAGTTATGATGATGATCTTACGATGTATGAATGTTGCTGTAAGCTGACAAAAAAAAAAAACGAGCACACACATTAACATGCAAGAATTATTGCTCTTGCTTATTTGGCAAACTATCCGACACAGGCCAGGAAGTAAATTTGCGGCAAGTTAGCATATTTTTCGCCGCCGCACACCTAATGGGTTTTAAGACCTACTCATAGTGCAAAGAGAACATTTCACAATTCCGAAACGGTGAGCTCTGCAATAGTAAACCGTAGTAAAAAAAAGAGCCTAACAACATCCCCTTTGGCGTTGTAGACTGCCGACCTATCTTTCTCTCTCTCTCTCTCTCTCTCTCTATATATATATATATATATATATATATATATATATATAGATTATATATATATATATATATATATATATAGATATAGCAAATGCTCGTTAATTCGAACTTATGATCCTCTGGTTTCCATCCCTCCTCGCAGAATAAGACGGACCTGAGTGATTACAGTGTGTTTCCACAATCCGAACCAAACCAAATTTACTAGAGATGGGAAACAACGAAACAGAAAAACAACATCGTGCCGCGACGCACCACGCTCCTGCAACAGCTTATCTCGCTTCTACAGAAGGCGTCGCACCACCGGCGCCCAGTCCTCCGGCGCATGCTATTATTATTTACGAACATTATTCACGAAATCACCGGCCACAAACGAGTCCAGAGGTGGCTTCTTTGTGTTCTGTGTGGCGCGATTTCCACTCATGTTAGCGCCCGCCCGCCAGTTCGAACTCCGCTTAATTCGAACAATTTTGTGGTCCCCTTCGAGTTCGAATTAACAAGATTTTGACTATATATATATATATATATATATATATATATATATATATATATATATATATATATAAGATATATATAAGTATATTATATCTAATGACGCAGTTAAACGGGCCGAGTTGACGTTTCCAATCTATTTATAAGTTTTCAATTATAATAATTCAAAGAACAGAAGCAGATGTGAGAGAAACTAGAGCGGCGGCCCAAACGGCACATACGAGCTCGAAGCAACGGTCAACAGAGTGACTGAGTACAGGCGATTCTGATGAGTGCCCCGTCGTACCTACTTAGTTTAATAAATTATTCGCTGCGCCTGTTCTCGACGTCAGATACGCATCGAGAACAGTAGTCAAGGAGATTATTTAGGGTTTTCACGAGACGAAGCTCTCCCTCACTTCACGCGATAACATGGGCAAAGAAAAAAAGTGGAAGAGGCGCTTCACTTCGAGTAAATAGATATATACTATATGAGGTAAGCCTATGCATCTACAAATAACACCCATATGGGAATATATAAAATATATAAACCTTTTCTAAGCAAACATCGCAAGGTGGATTTAATCAGACGCGTGAAAGCGGGCCCGAGTTGACGTTGTGGCCAAGCAGTTTATGAAGTTTTCAATGACAAGCCACTTCAACTGAACAGAAGCCGACCTGCTGGGAAACTGAGAGCGGCGGCCCAAACGGCCCAACGGACTCGAATGGCAGTAAGGTGAACTGAGTATCAGACGTATTTAGTGGGTTCCCCGTCTGTACCGAACTTTTTTAATAGTTTGCAAATAATTTTCATTTTCCTTGCGCACGTCTCGTCGAGATACGGCTGCGAAAAACAGTGGCAGGGGGGGGGGTATTTAGGTTTTTCCGAACCTAAGCACCCCCCTCACTTTGGGCATCGCGATCATGCAAAAAAAAAAAGGGGGTGCTTAGAATCGAGTAAATACGATATATACCTATATGAGGTAAGACCTATGCAGTGCTACAGCCACACCGCAAGCAAAAAAAAAAAAAAAACATTGTTGGAAAGTGAAGAGAGCAGAGTGGTTTTACATTCCGAGTGGGCTGTCGGTCCGACATACTCGTTACTGATGGCCAAGTATTAAAAATAAATTAAGCTGGACAGCACTGTTACGTTACACAATGCTGTCTATTACTTTAAAGGCTGCGCTGGGTCGAGAAGATTGCACTCGTAGGGAAGCCTATAAATGGATGCTATCGGATTTCCGGTCGCGTTATTCTACGCGGAAAGCTTATTGTATAAGTAAGCTTTCGGCTTTTTTTTTTCCGCGAACGAACGCCTCCGCGCGGAGCTCTACGGTGACTCATAGAGATGCCATCCCAGCAGTAGTGCTGGCGTCTAGTCAGCATGCAACACGATCCGCTATATATTGTGTGCTGGAGAAGATTGCCTCTTGTAATGACGGCTAGTCAAACGTGCACATGATACTCGACGTCTTTCGTCACGCAATCAGTAAAAAGCGCTGACAGAAGACCTATTACCCCGTAAGGCAACACATGCGTTCGATTGCCTGAAGGACGGCCGGAATTTGCCGTTCTGTGTCGCGCGACGGTTTTCGCTTGTTATTGCTTCCTTCGGTCTCATGAATTAAATCAGGCTATGTTGACACGGAGTTCGGCTTTTATCGCGTTTAAGGCATCGAATTTCACTATCCGAAAAAAAAGGGGAACTCTGGGAACAGCTATTTCGTGTCGATCATGACTACGACGACGGCGATGATGGTGATAACTGGGGAGTGATGGTGACCTTTTTGGATTGGAAGATGGAAGATGGAAATACCTAGCCTGCGTAATTAATTGTTATTATCCTTTCAAAACAATACTCCTGGTTTATCCTTTTCTCATTTATCTCTTCTTCTTTTTTAATTATGCTCTGAATCTAACTATTGCTGTGGAGGCGCTGAGAATGGCCCTTGCTTGCTTTTTGTTCACCAAGACACCAAATCCTTTTTCTAATCTCTACCGGATACCAGTTAACATTTGCATCGACTGTAGAAAACGCACTGCTTCGAGAAGGTTGACTTGGCCCTCATTTCATGCTGGACGGATATCTCGGCATTCCAGTACTGTGCGCGGATTGTTTTAGTATCATCCCCACAGCACGCACAAGCTTAATACGGTTGCGAGTTTTTGCTTCGATAGGTCGGCGTCCTCATGCGGCCAGGTCGAGCCCTAAAAAGGAATGCATTCATCTTACTGTTGCAGCGAAGCATTTTTAAAGCGAAACCTTATTAATGGGACCGGTGGCCTCTTGTAAAGAAACTAATGCATTTTTCCATAAACCGGTTGGTCGACCGAACATCTCTGATGAGATCTGTGGACACACGGCGAGTGCGTGACACATGGCTTTCATTGCGTCAAAACGGTCACTTTAAGATAAGGACAATACAATAAGACAATAAGGAAAAATAAGGACAATACAACAAGACAATAAGGAATGGACACGACGGGACAGGCCTTCCAGTTCCCTTCCTTATTGTCTTGTCTTTTACGCGCAATGTTTTCACCCTTGAAAGGATGAACCAGGTATCCCAAGAACGCGCTGTTCTAAGGCAATACACGCATTGACCACCGAAAAAGGCGTACAATAGTACACCTTCATCTCACAAACCACGTATCGGTACACTTTTAAATCGTTCGTAGACGCGTTTACTTAGTGCGCGAAAAATCGTCGCATTGGCTCGTTCTTTGCTTGCGATTTGGGTATTTGATGGTTTGGCGATCGACTGGACGCACATTCAGAGGTTGGACGCAATTCTAGCTTTCGCACTTCTCTCAACTTTCATTAGGAATGGATGGTAAACTTTTTCCATACCTCCTCGTCTGCGTGTGCTTTATAAATTCCCACTAGCCTTTTTCCTTCAAACACTTTCGCCACCCGCCGCGGTGGCTCAGTGGCTAAGGCGTTGCGCTACTGAGCGCGAGGTCGCGGGTTCGATTCCCGGCCGCGGCGGCCGCTTTTCTGATGGAGGCGAAAAGCAAAAACGCCCGTGTGTACGAGATTTCGGCGAACGTTAAAGATCCCCAGGTGGTCAAAATTAATCCGGAGCCCTCCACTACGGCGCGCCTCATCGCCTGCGTTGCGTCGGCGCGTTAAAACCCTACAATCAATCAATCAATCAAACACTTTCGCCTTCCGAACAGTATTTGTTTTGTTTCACTTTCTTTCTGACGGCCATCAACATTACTTTGCACGCCAACTTGCGTGCGAAGTACACAGCACTTTGCACAGTACACTTTACACAGCACTCAAGAACTGGAGTAGTCAGCCCTGGAGTAACCCTGATAAGTCGGAAAGCTGCATTTAAGTTTTTACTTTTAAAAATCGCCTAAGCAAGAAGTCCAGGACTCTGCAGAAGCAACTGCACGACTGTAACTGGACGGACTCGGTAGAATATCTAAAAATGAATCTGTGCTTGGGTTGAGTAATGCCCTAGGCTTGCAGTTTTAGCCTTTTTTATTGTCAAAGTCTGCCATTCAGCACAAGGAAAAGCTCGATATACAGATACACTCCACAGTCCTGAAGAAATCGGAGCGGGGGGCCATGATGTGGGCCTTGTGTCCATGCCATGAAATGTTGCGGACGTCCAGGGCGCGGGCCGCAGGAGGCGATGTGCAAAAGGTGTACGCTTCGCAGGGCAGGGCAGCTCCATACCAAGTTCTCCGCTTAAGCCTCCTCAACAGAAGTGGGCCAGGCGGGCCACGTCGATTCAAACGGTGCGTGGCACTGAGTTGGCCAGGTGCTCGTCACACCCGTCGTGAGGGCCACCCCCAGGCGAAGACGTCGGAGCAGGACCTCATCTTGACGGGACCCACCAGGGAGATCGTGCGCGCGTGGGTGTGAGAGCGCCTGCGGTACCCTTGCTTGAAGAACTTGTAAATGCCACTATCATCTCACCTTGGGAATATTTTTAAAAGAAGCATTAAAATGGCGATAGAAAGCACGCAAATAATTAAAAAATACATTTCATGGGACTCAACCTGAACCATTAGTTATAAAGAAGCCGCCTTCACCTAAGTGGACTAATGACGACTAAGTGGCTTAGCTTTGAATGGATGCATTCCTAAATTGAGGACGAAGATCAGGGCTGTCTATCGTGTCAACATTCTTTCTTCGCTTCGGAATTGTTGTCGGGCATATGACAAACTTTCACTCATCGACACCACTATCCGTACGTGTGGCGAAGGTGCGCAAAATTTAGCCATATTGACATTTAAAGGGGATACAACTTTTGTTTATTTTTAAAGAACTAGGTTTGAGTACCCCACCCAGCTCTATTCCAGCGACGAAAGACGTTTTTTAAACCGGAAAACGAACTAGGTATTGCAAATCTTTAAAATTTCATGCTACAGTGACCTGTTGTGGGCAGGAGTAATGTCATATGGGCCAGCACTAAATCATAAATTTCAGTGTGTTAACTCCCCGTTAGCATTGAAGTGATGCGATCAAACGGAACTAGAGGCCCCACTACAATAATCGAGTCCTTTGTTTTAGCGATGTTTAAGGTCGCTGGCCGCTAATGGCATGAACAAGATTTTGTGACGTCATAAAGAAATCGCCGAAACGTGTATCTCCATTATTTGTTTGAAGTTTTCGATAAAATTGGTGTCATTCTTATCGAGACAACAGTCCTTCGGATGAACCAAACTTCTCTTTTATCGTCAAGGCCCCTTTAATGAACTGCTCTCGTCATAGCATACCTGTTGCATCCCTCTTCGCCGGCTAATGCATCCACAGGCGTAGCTCATCCCTGGGGCCCGATGGGGTCTTCTACTCCACACTATTCTACCCACGTCAAACGCTTTTGGACACCTTTAAGAATACGTGGATAAATGGCATTGTTCCACTGGAGTGGAAGATAAGCCGTCTGGTCTCCTTACTCAAGCCTGGCAAATCTCCCCTTGACCTTCCATCGTACTGTCCAATTGCCCTGGCAAGCTGCCTTTGCAAGGTTATGGAAACAATGATACTCAAGCGGCTGCAGTGATAGCTCGAATACAACAATATATAGCCTGAAGTTATGGCCGGTTTTCGACGCGGGAGTTCCTCCATAGACTGCGTGGTGGACTTGGTAACGTTTGCGCAGCAAGAGAATAGTCGCAAACTCATGTCAGCAGTCTTCTTCCCTATCGTTAAGGGCGCCTATGACATCCCTATGACATCGTCGTTCATGAGGCTATTCTAGATGCCGTGGAGAACTTGGGACTTGGTGATAGAAAGCTTCTGGTAAGGAAGCTCGTTTTACGTCATGACGGAGGACGGCCCAACATCAGAGCACTTTAAATATTCAACGTGGAGCTCCTCGAGGTGCGGTGCTAAGTCCAACGCTTTTCAACTTAGCGATCGTCAGGCTTGAGCACGCTCTCCCCAAAAATGTCTGCGGCTCCATTTGTGTCGATGACATTTGCCTGTGGGCTTCGGGGGTCAACCGACCACAGCTACGGGCACGACTTCGAAAGGCGACCAATGTAACGCGATCTTACCTGTGGCAACAAGGTCTGAGCATCTCGGGTGACAAGTGCGCGATGGTTGCATTTACCCGCAAGCCCATGTTTCGATATTCCATCAAGATCAATGGAACGTTGGTGCCCTACCCCAGGAATCACAAATTTGGCGTCATCATCGACAGGGACATTTCCTGGAGCGCACATGTGTCTTTCCTTAAAAAGAAAAACTTACCACCATTGCCCACATATTCAGATTTCTTACTGGAAAGACGTGGGGAACATCCCTGAGAGGAATGCTGCAACTGTCCTCCGCACTTTTGTTTAGGAGCCTTGCGTACAGCTTGCCAGCAATTTCCAATACTTGCGTCACTAACCTTCAGGCAATACAGAGTATCCAAGCGCAGGCTCTGCGTACGTGTCTTGGTTTGCCCCGTTGTGCACCAACAGTGGGCACCCTTTGCATCGCTCAGGAACACCCAAAAGCAACGTACGTGGCGACTGAAACACTACGCCTGTACACCAGGCTCCTCATGAGGCTGCCATCCCACCATCTGGCGCAGCTCCCTCAGAATAGACCACGATCTACGTTTTCAGCCATTGTCACAACGCACAGTGCTGAAATCCCGTCAAGGTTCGCCCCTGCGGTAACACCGTTGCTTTTGTGCGTTTTAACGCGTGAGCATTCTAGTGCTACTTTCGCCGAAAAATCGTGCTTCCGTAGCATAACGCGTTGGGCCTCTTACGCGTACACGAAGTCTTACTTAATAAAAACCTTTATGGCCTTCATGTTTTGATACGAGTGCTTATGCTGCTTTATAAATGCCTTCTCAGCAACGCACTTGCGTACAACGGTAAAGCTCACTTTAAATGAGCTTCGTGTACAGCAGCCAAGCACACTATACAGAGGCCTAGTTTCTTTTTTTGTTGTTGTTGTTGTTGACTTTCCCGAATCGTTGCACCGCGTTACACCGAAACCTTACGATAGTACGTAAGCCAGATGTCAGCGTGTTAACATTCCGCCACGTGGTAGCAGCAGCGCGAGGAAACCGTTGAAGAGAGGCAAGAATGAACCGTATAACTACACAGACTGCCTGGCAGTTTATCGATGCGGAAGCATTAGTTAACGCGGTAAGTAGAAAACCCGGCGTCGTCGTTGCCCAGAGATGGAACACAAAACTGTGCGCGGTCAACAACAACAATTACAAAAGCTAACAGGCTCAAGAATGCTCCAACTGACGTCAAACTTTTGAGGGAAGATCTTGTAGACAAAGTAGTCGAGTGCAAAACATCTGGCCTAGCAAAGTAGGCGTTTTTGTCAGAACAACCTCGACAGTTTCACTAAAGACCGTCCTCCCATCTCCCTCTCTGAGTTCGGAAGAAAATTGGGTGGTTTTGAACTTGTAGTGGAATCGAATCCCATGCTCCCGGAATTGGAAACGAGCACGCGTGCCCTAACGCCACGATGGCTCAAAGGTTTTCGCTGGCAAGGGTGTACCTTGCCAATGCGCTGCGGCCTTGCACTCAGTAACGCGTGCTAGGCATGTTCTGGGGCCCACACGAGTAATCCGAGCATGGTAGATACAGAAGTTTTGCTAGTTGTAGCAATCATGCTAGTTATTTTTCTTGCCACCCTAAGTTTTCCTGTTACTCTAAAATAAAGGTTGATTGATTGATTGATTGATTGATTGATTGATTGAATAATCAATTAAAATAGTTGCAAAGTGTTTACGCGGAACGCGCTTCTTTCTTGGCGTGCAACAGCAGCGCCATCATGAAGCAAGCAGTGAAACGTGCGATCGTACGGCGCTGCCTCAACAGATGGCGCGGGGGCATTGCGAAAACTACGTATTTTCTAAAATAAAGTTTTCACTACTAGTACTACTTTAGAGACTCTACGGGTGGCACATGCAGGCTCCCTAGCGAACGTGGGTGTGTGCCAACCAGACGGTAGGTCTAACGTTACGCTTTGAACTCGCCCCGTCGCTAGTTTGTGCTCGCAGCTTGACGTACAATGAGTTTGACATGCCTGGCACGTCGTAGGGTTCAGCGTTATGGCTACCTAACGTTAACACTATAGATGTAGACCTAACGAGCGTGATGGCCCAAGGCTCGCAGCCGCACTAACGGAGAGAGTGAGAACCAAATGATAAGGGGAGGACATCTTCAGCAATTGGACAATTCAGTGTGCAGCGTTTACGAAATTATGAGCGGTTCTTATATGTCCGCTTAATTTCTGCGCACGCCTTTGGTGTTTTACCCTTTTCGGGCAGTAAATGAGCAAGGGGGCGCAGACTAAATAAGAGTATACATATACATACCAAACAGTTTTGTACCCTTACGGGTGCTTAGTGGGTGCATTTAACACTTGGAACCATTTTTGCGCCTTTTGAGCACCCAATCTTAGCTACAGCACCCTAACATGAGAGTGCTGCAAAATCAGAAATGATTGAATCTGACTGACTTTCAAATTGACCGGGTTTTTTTGTTTCCGTCCGTTTTCTTTCTTTTCGTTCTGTCAGAGAGTTAATTCGACTCTTTATTGTACAGCAACATTAAAGGCATGTTTTCACATTTTTGTTTCCCTGTTTAAATTTAGCGCTGTTTTAGTAGCGCTTGTCTGTCTGCGTCGTGGCCTTTGTGCAGAACTACACATAGTTTCTACAAATACTAGGATTCCTTTATTATGCATATGAAAGAAAGCAGACTTGTTCACTTGAACCTCAGTTGGTACGAGACGGTTAAGAAAATCGAATGCCGCTATTGTGCGCGTAATCTCGTGACCTTTCCACCCTTTTTTTCTTCTTTTTACCTTTTTGTTTCTCCTAAAATGCATAAAAGCCTGATGACTCATGCAAAAAAGCATCCGTTCGTTGGTCTGAGAAGTTTGAGCCGTGTTTTGTGTCCGGTTTGTGCCTGGCGGGTATGGTGCCAGAGCCCAAGGAACTTAGGTCTATAACTTTTGGGCCCTTTTTGGGACTTCCCGCATGAACTGGAAACCTTTCCCTTGAAAAGAACGTTGTCGTCCGTAGATAGTCTAATGGGCCCCACCGGTTGACGATTTTAGAGCTAAAAATCTCGATAGGTGACGTTGGGTCGATCCCTTTCCCGCTAGGGCATAACGTTTGCGAAAGGGTTTAAAACAAAATAGGGCCTTTAAAATGAGGCCTAACCTTTTTCAACTGACCCCTTAAACGCTCCGCGTAAAATTTAAAATGTTTTTCTGCTAGTTTAGTCAGTCAGCTGTGGCCATTGCGGGGACGACTGTTAGATATGAAAAACGTGGGAGGGAGGGAAATTGGCCTATAAACAATGCTGGTACCTTCACTAAGGCTCAGTTAAGCGCAAGGGGGCCCTTTGGTAAACTGCATTTAAAAACGGGACCAGTTATGTATCATGCCGAACAGCGGGCCCTTAAGTCAGAAAGTAAATTATTTAGCTGTTGTTTTTCTTGATCTGAAAAATTGCGCTAATTAGTGTTTGTCAATAGGAGGAAGGGGACTTTTTTTCTCGCTGATAAATAGCTACGCAGGAGGAAAATTTTGTAATACAAGCCCAAATCCCCTGAGTTCCCCAAAGCTCACCTATCACCTGATGGGAGTTCGTAAACCCCCAATCCAATTCCATTATGGATCAGTGCGAGCAACGGGCTACGGTTTCCATCGGGGTCAAAAAAGTACCTATCTCCTGGGCGAGGACTGACAGTGGGGCCTAAGGTTGCTTGGACTGAGGCATCGAACCTCCTTTCGGCCCTTATTTTTCCCTTTAATAAAGTACGTCCTCCTATTCCTAATCACTACGATGTTGCTTGAACTTTCCCATTGCCCCTGTCGGTACTAGTTTTTTGACGGAAAACTAGGGGAATGCGAGAAGTGTACGGTCAGGAAGGTGAGAAATGAGCCCTCTTCAAGATTCAGTACCAACTAGCCCAGTTGTTGATTCTTCCAATTAAGATAACCGGCATCATTATCGCAAAATGGAGGTAGACGAATTAGCGCGAATAAGATAGCCACAGCAGGAACGAATATGAAGTAGCGGACAGCGTATGGATCGATATTCACCAATATATCTGCCGGTGGACTTCGGCATTCACCGATCACGCGAGCGTTCTTCCGCCACAGGCGCCTAGAGTAATGTACTGGCGAATCCGTCGGGCAGTCGGAGTCGTGTGTCGCTCGGATCCGGGAAGCAGCGAAAGGCGAGAAGCGAAGAACGCGTATCCGCGGATGGTACGGCGGGTACCTGCTCCGGATGCGCAGAGGTCTCGTATTGCGAGCGCGAACGGAAGCGTTCTCTGAGGCTGTCGTCGACGGCCCCGGGCGGCGGGGGCCACAGGTAGATCTAGTGGCGACAAGGTGACGACAACGACAGGGTCTGCCGAGCGGACAGTTGAGGAGAGAGCACGTGAGACAGCGGCACAATCGCCGCGGTATCCGAGCAGTGGAGGCATCGCAGGCGTACCCTGCAGTCACGTTTCTGGAACGCTCCGACGTTCGAGGGTCAGCTCTCGTAATACGCATCTGTTGCGCTGTGTCCGAAGCTGGCGTCTGCCATCCGACGTCTTAGGTAAGATCTTCTCGTTTTGTCACCGGTAATTAATTTCTATTTTGACGATGGTCAGGCATAAGGGAGAAATTTTCTTCAACGCCCACCCTTTTTGGTATTCCCACGCTTAACTTATCGACTGGTACCTTTGAAGGAATATCGAAGGAGGCTGGCGATTTATATCCGAATAGAGCTTTGAACCACACATTCCTCATGAATTTCCGCTTCCTCAGTTCTTGAAAAATGCACATTGTTCATGAAGGATTTTCTAACCAAATTCTTCACCGGTGTGGCGTTTGTAGCACACACGCATGCAGCCTAAAAGTGCACTCTCTTTCAAGTTCAGCTCTCCTTGCATCTCCCCAGTTCAACAGACCAACTATTACAGTCGAAAACAATCACCACCGTCTCCGTCCACTAACGCCTACTGCAGTTCGAGGGCCTGTGCTCTTCGTAGTGTCGGTCTTTAGAGTTAGCGTCATAATTAAAGTAGTCGAGTGTTTCTTGTAATAACAATCCCGTGCACTTGTCGGCCTACCATCCCAACAAAGCCTTTTGGCTTTCACCTCACCCACCTGCTTCGCCCAGCATCGTTGAAATGCTAAGTAAACATATTTTAGACAGGGTAAACAAACTGACGCAGTGGTAAGGTTGCATGTCCAAGGGTATCTGAGCCGAATATTGGCTTTAACGAGCAGATGAAAGCTTACACTTAAGCAGCAAAGTTCGCAACAGCCTTCAGTGCTTATTTCAAATTTCGGCCACCGGTCACCGCGTTTACGCCCGAAGTTCACCTGTCTGCTACTGCTTAGTCTTTTTAGAGGACTTTCGGTTACTCGCACGTTCGCGAAAAAGACTGACGAATTGCAGAGATCCCTGCTTTGTGACGCGTAGACGGGTCATTTCTGCTATTGGTCGGTCTTCGTTCGCGCAACTTGCGGCTACGCGGAAGTGCGCCAAATGGACTGACCAATCGCAGAGATCTGTGTTTCACGACGCGTAAAAACGGTGTGTCTGCTATTGTTCAGCCCTTTTACTGCGCATTTGCGGTTACGTGCAAGCTCGCGAAGAAAGGTCTGACCAATAGCAGACATCCGTGCATCGTGACGGGAAAACGACTCATCGCTGCTATTGGTCAGTCAGCCTTTCTTCGCGCGCACGAAGAAAAGATTACAGAGGAGAGGTCCCTATAATCCACAATGAATTGCAGCATAGAGGAGAGAAGGATTAGGACAGGCTCCCCTCGCCCTACGGCGCATTGCAAGTGTGGCGGAATTCACGCGGGTTTTGGACGCCCCGAGGAGGCAAGGGCAGTTAAAGGCCAACCCACCGAGGACTGACGTCACCTGGCGGCCCAACCCCTATTCAATGGTTGACGGGCGCAGGGGGAGGAGACCACAGGTGAAGCGAGTAAAGCCAGAGGTGGTGCCGATTGTGCACAAAATCTATAAAAAAAGGGACCTCCTAAAACGGCGCTTCTAGCTTCAGTAGACGTGACGTCAGAGCCTCTCCTAACTTTCCTTCATGCATTGCAGCAAGTGTAGGGGAAGTAACGTGAATTTTAGCGATGCCCCGCCTTCGGGGACGTTCACGGAGCATCAGTGTTGCTTCGCTGCTTCGGCTGGCTACCGATAGGTTTGATGACGTCCCCCTGTTTTTTTTTTTTTTTTTTGCGCTCGCGGGCGCGATAAGCTGCGCTTTGAACGAAAATTGAGGCGGAGAAGGCGAGTTTACGTCTGACTTTCGAAACATTTTGCCGCCTCCACCGTTTCTTTCGGTGTTCAAGCAGCTGCTATTTCAACATAGTAGCGACGGAGAAGGCTAGCCGTAGCAGAGGAGAATAAGAAAATATAGTTGGCTTCATGGACGTCTCAAGGTTATGGAACGCAGCTTCGCAAAATGTGCTGTCAGGGCTCTGCTGAGTATTCCTCACTCCATGATCACTCACTTTCGGTAACGTGGAAGATAACAGAAAAAGAAAAACCAATAGCAGAGATCTGCGCTTCGTGGCTTGTAATTGCGTCATCCCAGCTCTTGGTTAGTCTTTTGTTCGCGCACTTCCAGTTACGCGCAAGCGTCGGTTTTGTATCGTCTGCTCTTCGTCGACGCCGACACTTTTCATTAATAGAGAGTTTTAGCTGACCGTTTTCGACGGTTCGCTCCGGTATCGGCGGCCCGCTCAGCGCAACCGGAGCCAATGCCGTTCGCGGCCAAGCGCGCCACGCATGCGCAATGGCGCTCCTGCTGGTAATCGGAGCGGAGCGCACCGTGAAAGCAGTCAGTTAACTCGCTAATAGTGTTGACTCCAGCAGGGATTCCCGCGACCGTCATCATCAAGCGCAACCTTTCCGAGCGAAAGCTCCACTACGCGATGTCTCGCAAGGTCATTCATCGCGTCGCAATGGCCTTGAGCCACCGGAGCGCCCGTGTGGCAAGTGTGACGTCGCGCCACGCGATTCGCTTTGGAGAGGCGTCGCAGCTGCGCTTTCTCAGAGCCTCGCCGCTGCGGTACCGCGTGACTAGGCAAAGGTTTAACGGCTGCTTCGCCGGCGCGTGGTCACTCAGTCACGCCATGGGTGGCGCGCCGCCACCGGATAGCAAGTTTGGCAGGCGTGACCTAATTTCACGAAACACTGTGCGCATAATCTGCAAAAACCAAGCCAAACAGACCTTTCGCTCGTGGTAACTAGGTTTACAAGTGTTAATCCTTACCCGTTGTTGTAGGCGCATCTTATCATACGTTTTGTTGCAAGACCTACGCGCGCGTTGTAGAGAGAAATGGCCGAACATCTCGCCGAAGTGTTGGCTGCAGCCAATTTCGCTCCGGTTTTTTACTATGGTGCTGCCCCGTGATTGTGAAGCGTCTGAATTACACCGCCGGTATATTTACAGAAAAAAATCATGAATTTTATAATTGCAGCCTCTACGGGTCTCTATGAGGAAATAGGACAGCTGGCTTTCACCCTGCAAGAGGCCCGGGCTCAATTCCAGATTTGGAGAGCTGCCTGTTCCGAAAAAAAAAAATTACAGGAGGTCCTTTGGAACTTTGTAAGAATGTGGAGGCGAAAGCCTAGTTGGACCATTGCAGATGTGATGTTTAAAAACGAAGCGCTTGGCGCGCAAAAAACGATAAATGCACACGCCAGGTGCCCTGACGCGGTCGTGTACACATTCGCACAGCGCCTCGGCAGGTGCGCGGGGCGACCAGCACAGGCACCGTGGCGCTACCTGCGCGCCTAGAACGGCGGAACGACACACTCAGATGCGGATACGATTTGCTGCCGCTCGCCAGAATGAAAACAATAGCGATAACCAAGTTACACATGCCAGAAAAGGGGTGATACTGTGGGAAAAGTTTGCGCAAGGGACCGTCACCCGCGCTAGTAGTGCACGGAAGTATCAAATGACTGCCGCTATGCCAAGCCTAAAGTTATCTACGGGGACCGGGCACAGACGGAGCTAACTGAAACTCTCGGCGGCCTTTTCTCATTCTGGTCCTCTTCCGACCCTTACGGAAGACGGCCTTAAGTTTGCTTTCCGCATACAAGGCTGGTAACGACACTTAAAGGTATGAAGAGAGGCGAAGCCTCAGGTGACGACGCAATGGCTGTGGATTATAATAAGGAGGTTGAGATTGGCACGAAAGCTAGCAAAATTCTAGCAAAATTTAGCAAAAGCTAGCAAAATTGCCTTATGACATAAATTTGCTTTCCGCATAGGGGTAGGTAACGGCATTTAAGGTATGAAGAGAGGCGAAGCCTCAGGTGACGACGTAATGGCTGTGGATTTATTAAATAAGGAGGGTGAGATTGTGCTCCGAAAGCTAGCAAAATTGCTAGCAAAATTTAGCAAAAGCTAGCAAAATTGCCTCATGACAAAGTGCTTTTTCCCCATAGGGGTAGGTGAACGGCATTAATGTAGAGAGAGGCGAAGCCTCAGGTGACGACGTAATGGCTGTGGATTTACTAAATAGAGGAGGGTGAGGATTTGCTAAACTAGCAAAGCTAGCAAAATTATGCAAAAGCTAGCAAAATTGCCTTATGACACAAGTTTGCTTTCCGCATAGGGGTAGGTAACCGCAGTTAAAGGCATGTAGAGAGGCGAAGCCTCAGGTGACGACGTAATGGCTGCGGATTTACTAAATGAGCGGAAGATTGTGCGAAGAAAGCTAGAAAAAAAAATTGGCTAAAAAAATTTAGCAAAAGCTAGCAAAATATAGTAATTGTTAGCAAAAGTTAGCAAAATTGCCTTGCGACAGAAGTTTGATTTCCGCATAGGGGGGTAGGTAACGGTACTTAAAGGTAGGAGGAGAGGCGAAGCCTCAGGTGACCACGTAATGACTGTAGATTTACTAAATGAGGAGTGAGGTTGCGCTACGAAAACTAGCAAAATTGCTGGCAAAATTTAGCAAAAACTAGCAATTGCCGGCAAAAGCTAGCAAAGTTGCCTTACGACATGTTTGCTTTGCGCATAGGGATAGGTAACGGCACTTAAATGTAGGAAGAGAGGCGAAGCCTCAGGTGCCCACGTAATGACTGTACATCTACTAAATGAGGAGGGTGAGATTGTGCTACGAGAGCTAGCAAAAATTGCTCTCAGAATGCTTCGGCACATTAAAGGTACTACTGGCCTCGAAAACTAGCAAACCTGTCAAATTTACAAGAGCGAATATGCCAAAGAGCGTAAGAAACACTGTCCCGTCAGCCTTCTATCGGTTGTTATAGGTTATTTATCAGGGCATTACTTACACGCGCAATGGAAACCATAGATCCACAAAATCTGCATAGGAGACCAGGCTCGATTTAGGAAAGGCTACTTATAGGTGTATCACATTCATGGCAGCAAACAAGTGTTGGACACATTCGAAAAAGTACAACAAACCTCCTTATATGGAACTTAAAATGACAAAAAAAAGCCTTTGATTCAGTAGAAACCTCTGCAGGGCTGGATGCATTATCACGCCGCACAGGACCGAATCCATATGAAGAGCTTACGTGAGCGAAGTACAAAAGCATGGAAATTAACCCAAGTGCACAGCATAGCATGCTTTGGCCACGGCAATGTTACAAGTTGGTCGCTTGCGCTACCAATGGCGCAAACGCTACTTACTAGCTTTAGCGAAACACCGCTGCCAGTCTCTTTGCTAAAGGCCAGTCGTGGTCCCCAGCCTGCCCGCTGCAACTCATACAGCGTTATAGATGGCACGGAAGAAAAAAAAAAGAAGAAAGAAGGACAAGTGCTCTTTCGATGTCAGGCATTCCGCTTTGATCGTATTTTGTGCGGGGCGATACTACTTAAATTTGGCTCTGAGGTGCTCCGTTGCGTAAATGGAGGGCGCTTGAGGAGACAACTTTAACGCTGACTTTCTATTTTTATGCTAGCTATAGAATACATAGGCAGGCCTTCCTCTTTTCTTCTGTGGAGCCTTTTCACCCGCGAGCTGTCTCAGAAAGTTTCATGAGGCTTTTCAGACTCACTACGAAGAGCGCACATTCATGTCACTGTCGACACGATTCTCTGTTTCACAACCGCCGTTCCTAAATGGAAAACTACATGCATACCTTTCCGGACGCCGTGTTCAGGTTCGTGTGACGGCTTTCTTAATGTGTATTCGCCACACACACCACGCCGGAGAATCTGGTGCTGGCGTGTAAAGGTGCGCGTTGTGTTATTTAAGTTTTATATGCGGCGTAAACGAACCCTGTAAACGAAAAAAAAAAAAAAAATGAACGCCTTCCTTCCAGAAACGGGTGCACACGAAGCTTGATCTCAGTGAAAACGAATACTACTACGAATAGCCAAACGAGAAACCATTGTAATCAAAACGCAAAAGCCATTGACCGACCACAACATAGCCTTTACTTTCGGTGAGCTTTACACTAGCGCTCCGCGGAGCGAACCAAGCGTGGCCTACCCATGCCGCAGGCGACAGCGAACTGGCTGACTGGCCTTCATCGGAGCGCACCTGCAGTAAGTGCGCGCTCCAGCTGCGCCGGGAGCGACAGCTGTGGGCGAGGAGCTAGGGAGGGAGGGGAATCCCAAGGAGCAGGGATTTGCGCGACGACACCGTCACAAAAGGCCATTGTGGCGTGATCTGGCGAGCCACTTGTGCGCGCAAGCGCCAGCTGCTAACAAGGAGCGACAGCTGAGGGAGAGGAGGAAGAGGGAGGGGGTTCTAGGCGAACAGCCCCGACGACGCAAGTCAGCCAATACGGGCTTCGCTTGAAAATACTTAGGAAGCACTCATCAACCAACACGCATAGTGCGGAAGTACGTGGAAAAGGGAACGCGCCGGTGCGGACGCGAACAAATATCGAGCAACTTTAATAGCTACATGGAGTAATCAACTTTGGCTTTGCACCTCCCCCCGTTAGGGCCTGTCTTCATATTAGACCACAGTAGTAGCTGTGCTCTGTCCTGAGATTGCATCGACCACGGAGACGTTCATGCAGAATAGTTCCTTTGTCTTAGCTGCGCGCCTTCAGCGAGACAGCTTGTGGGCGAGTGTACCGTCGAAAGGTTCAGTACGGTAACGCTTACTAGACTGTTCGGTAAATAATACCCCCTTTCACACGGCAGATTTAATTACATTTAGAGCAAATGTCATTAATTCGGCGCTACACGAATATACCAAATGACATTTGAGGTGAATGACATTTAGCGGCAACTGAGGTTCCGAAGCTCATTCAACAGCCAAATGTGTACCCTCGAGAGCTGTGGCGCGTCACTATAGAAGAAAGTTCACTTATAACCCGAAGAATTCCGTTCTAAAAACGGTTAGCAAACATATTTTCCCCTCGATGTTGTTTTTGGAATAAATACAAACAAGTACTAACAAAAAAAGAAAGTCTCGTCCTCAGTGCGCGCGCTACCCTAATAAGGATTTTTTTGTGGACTTGTCTCGGCTTATGTTTACTGATGTCACCTAAACCGGTAATTTTCTTATGTTTATTTAAAAAATAATCCTTTCTTATGTTTTAAAAAGGTATTATGTATGAAAACATTCTACATGCACTTGAAATATAATTTTCGCGGTTTTGCGAGCTCTCTAATCGTCAGCGCTATCACTATCAAATGACATTTGTTTCGCCGTGTAGACCCACACGGCCAAACCGAATGCCTCTAACAGTTAATATCATTCACTTTGAATGACATTAGATTTGCCGTGTGACAGGGGTATTAGATGCGAAACACTCTAAGATGTTCATTTTTAGATACTACATCAATTGAGTGCGCGGATGTTTTGGGTAGGTGGCCTTGGGCCGCGGTCTCGTGTCGGCCGATCCAATTCCTGCCATTGCAAACGGGAGTTGGGAAAGACGCGTTTGGTGGCTGCCTGTCGGTGATAGGAGCGTTCCACGCTAGGCGCGTCGTCCGGAAGCGCGCGCGGAAGTTATGGCGAGGCACACGACTGTTGCTGCTTTCAAGAAACGACAAAAAGAACCCTGATAAAGTGCCGTCGCTTAACACGTGCGAGAGGCCACTGGCGTGCTCTGGTCTTGTTTTGAAATATTGCTCGCAGAGTTGACGCCTCACAAACGTCGCCACTGACTTACAAGCTTTACCGTGTGTAGTTTCGGTGGCTGGGGTAAATGGGGGCAGAGATAGTAAGGTGTAGAATAAAGGGTTACGCCATTGCGAGGCTGGTTTATGCACATGAATTTCTTTAGTGCGAAAACACTGTTTCGCTGCAAATTCGTGAAACCTGTTTTGTGGAGCCGCTTTCGCGAGAACCATCGATCCTTAATAAAGCGAAGCTTTCTATTGCTCACAGATGGCGCCGTTGCACCAAAACGCACTGCAGGAAAAGCCAACTTTTGCTGACGACGATGATCGTGGGTGAAGTGAAATATGGTTGAAACGCCAAGCTTTCTCTGATCGAAAGCCGATGTTTTAAGAGCCCAAAGTCAAAGTCAAAAATTCCAAATTGTTACGCCCAAAACGCACTGCAGGAAAGCTAACTTACACAATGGGTTTTCACAAAGGCACACCAAGCACCTCAAAAGAAAAAAAAAAGCTTCCCGTGGTCGGAATCGAATTTGGGTCCCTCGCGTTATGAAGCGGACACTTATCCGGTTGCGCCTACCCGACACGGTCGAATCAGTTTGTATTTTCGACTTTGACTTCGACTCTGGTTGCATGCAAGAAAGCTTCGCGTTTCAGCTATTTTTCTGTTAAGAAAGGGTTTAATTTTTTTCTAGTTTATAACTCACTCGCGCAACGGTTGATGCGCAGCGGATGGAAGGGGCAACACGGTCATGCGATGGTTTTATGCTAGGCCTAACGTCACGCGGTGAGGCCTAACTTCGTCAACCTGGACCCGCAGCTCGAAGTATAATGAGTATAGCGTTGCTCGGCACGTCGTAAAGATCGGCTTTAAGGATACCTAACCTTAAGCCTAAGCATAGCACGTTAGGCCTAACGACACTGGCCTAACGCCGTCAACCGGTGCTTATTTGAGAACAAAAAAGTACACATTATACGTCAAGCTGAGCCTCAGAGTATTGGAAGTTTAAAGACGAAAGATCGGCGGTAAGCCATTGAGAACTCAATAAAAACATTTTACTGAACAACGATCAAGCTACGGGTACCGGTTTTGTCGTAAGACCACATAGTAAAGCGTTAGGACTAAGCTGCATCATACTAGATGGATGTTGCTGTTAGCCTAGCAAACTGCTGCATACCGGCCGTATATTGGACAACGCTTTATTAATTTGGGACATGTGCCAAGCAAGCACTGGAAGGGTCAACCACAAGAAATGTGTGCCCGTAGCTCTGAGCCATTCGCCCGTATTGTGAAGCCTACGAAAGTAATACATTCGCACTGAGTAGCAGATTCATACCAGCTGTGGGGTATAGGAAACATATTATAAGGAGGAACGGTTATTGCTTGCGCAAGATATCCCGTGAGAGGCGCTATCAAACTGTCTGCCCGGCGCTATCAACTGATTTTTTTTCTTCGCGCGCTATTCTGGGCATCACCAAATTTTCAGGAATTCACAACCGCGACAGAAAAGCCGTCTCCTGGTGATGGCACAAATGACTAATGGCGAATCAGAGCCAGTAAAAACGACATTTTTTTTTGCAAAGTTCTGAACGGAGCAACTTCATCCAATGTCGAAAACTTACTCTCCGATTTATGGTAGATTTGGCTTCACGATGACGTCGAAGCATATTGATGTCCTTCGCTGTCGTGGGGAACAAATGCTTTCGTATTTGCAACGCGCTTTGCTGCGGCGCTGCGTGTTCATGACACCCACCAGTAATTTATATCTGTCGCTACTTACACTTTGGTAATGCTGTAAATAGTGAGTGTCGGATGTTATCGACTGTAACTGGGAAACATGCATGTAACTGGGAAACAAGGCGACCCCGCAGACATTGTCCCTCCCCTGTGATCTGTTCCTCCACTTGATACAGAAGTCACCAGGCCGTCCGCACTGTCAGGTATGCGGTGGCTATCCGGACAATGAGCATACATATCGGCGCTGTGTACGGGCGACCTCGTCTTCCCCATTTATTTCGACCAACCCCTACCCGCCTGATATTCCCTACTCGTGGTCTAGCTGGGCCGCTCCTCCCGAAAACGTACGGGCAGCCCTGTGGTCTCTCTTGGCTGCCCACATTGAAACTCTTTATGCCCCTCCGCCAAGCCCGCCACCGTCGGAGGACCGTAGGGACACCCCCTTCCTCCGAGCACTGATAACTCCGCGGCTCGGACTTGAGCTGCAGAATAAAGTTCTCTCTCTCTCTCTCTCTCTCTCTCTCTCTCTCTCTCTCTCTCTCTCTCTCTCTCTCCTCTCTCTCTCTCTCTCTCTCTAAAGTGCTCTGCACTTAAAAAATACCCCTGCCTCCAGTTTTATTTTACAGGAGCACCACTACTCCACTACACTTACCGTTATGATACGATGTTCACAACCCTTCAAGTCGAAAACGACACTACAGACAAATCTGGATGATTCCACCGTAAATGCCGTAGAAGCAGAAATATGTACTCGAGTAGGCCGTAATACGGTATTAAATCTTAGCCGCGTCGTGTCCCAAGCAGGCTTTGCAGGCATGACCGGCTAGATGTAACCGTAATTACCCCGTACGAAAGGGTATTGCGGCTTAACCAAAGGAAACGAAGTATACTTCGTTTCGACTGGTTAAGCCGCAATACCCTTTCGTACGTGGTAATTGCGGTTACATCTAACCGGTCATGCTTTAAAGGACAACAATTGCTCCTTACTTTCTCGCAACACTCGTTCCGCCGGAAGCTTAAAATTTTTAGTACGCCTGTGCGCGCGCAAAAGCGTGCTTTCAAAAAACCGTACCCTTATTTCCTGGAACAATTGTTGCGATATTCGACGAACCAGAGGATAAAAGAACAGACGCAAAAAAAGCACGGGGTGATCGAAGTCATTGTAAAATGCAACGGCGACTGCTTGGAAGCGCGGGGGAAGTTGCATTCTTGGGTTTCTGCGGTGCGGCCACGCTCTCGTGTTTCTCGGCTCGCTTACCTGTTTCTGGGCTTCGTTCGCTTTCTGTTGAAACTTCCCGAGGCATACCTGAGGACGCAGAAAGGAGGAAGGGTGAAGTGTTCCCAGTAATAATGAAACAAAAAAAAAAGAAGAAAAAATTTATAGCGACCGGACAGGGCTGCTGAGAATCTTAGTTGAACAACTGAATGCTCAGTACTTGAAAATGGTTGAACGATTGTAATTTATTTATTACTGTTATCTATTTGATTAGCTGTTCCATGCATCCTTGGCTGATCCGCCTTGGTGGGTAAAATAAACGAATTTCTGCGTTGACCTTGAAAACTACGTTTTGGCTTTGCATCTCGTCTCGTTGGAGCCTGTCTCCATGTTAGACTAGAGGGGTAGCCGTGCTTTGTCCTGATATTGCATCGACCAGGAATACGTTCATCCAGAATAGTTCCTTTGTCTTCGCATGCACGCCTTAAGGGAGACAGCTTGTGGGTGAGTGTACCGTCGAGAGGTTCATGGTGACGTACACTGATGACGAGCACTATACCTGTCTCAACACTGGTCAAAAGTACCTTATGTACGTGAAAGTTCAGTGGCCACGCAAAATAAAAGTTCTTGTTCCTTTCCATTCTAAACAAAGCGGTAACTTAATATTGTGGCTCTAAACCGAGTTTTAGCACGAAAGCGTTCATAGGCTCATTTAGTGATTTTTCGTGGGGAGCTGCGTCCGCAGCTGCGGTGGCTATCCGCCGTGCTCATCAACCGTGCTTATTAAGCGTCCGCGTAATGACGTCATCACCGCCAACCGTAAACGCGACGGTGCAGCCAGAAGCGAGCGCCCGCCTAAAGATGGAATCGGGCGCAGCGGCAACAGGAGCGTGGGAAGTTGGAGGCGCGCTCGTATATAGTACCGCCAACAATGATACTACGGCGGAGGCGAAAAAGAGTGTATACGTGATTTTTGCAAGCACTGCGCCTGCGCACTGATGTTTGTTCGCTCCAGCTGGTGCTCGCACGTTGCTTAGCAGGCAAGGTGGCCAGAAGTGATCGGAACTGACGCCATCACACCGATGTACCCTTCCGTCCGAAACTGGCCTCTTAGCCAACGTCGCGTCAGTTAACCCCAAAAAGCGGCGAAATTTTAACGCTGGCGTTTTCAACCAATAAAAAGCTTAGCTTATTAACCTAGCGAATGCGTTCGATAAACTGCCTCATTATGCCAACCGTGTCGCGACAGTGAATTAGCAAATAGCTTTCGAAATTCCGGCGCAGCTCCAACGCTGCATGATGGAGGCGCAGCTCTAGTACCACAAAGAACTCGCGATATCATTAAAAAATGTACCAGTGCTTTGCAGCCGCAGCCTCGCACCGATGCCCTACGGATCTGCAAGTTGCTAGCGAATGTGCCGTTTTTTCCGGGGTCAGCCAAACCAAGATGTCTTCCTCTATAACTGGATCTGCCACGTCTGCGGTAGATTTCAGCGTACGAATTACTGGATTTGCAATTACCATCGCAGCAGCGCTGGGCATGCGACTGCGGAAATGATTGTTTTAACCTGCGTTTCTAGTGCATGTCCCTCACGTGGCAATCTCAGTAAAGCGGGGCAAGCGTTACAAATGTCCTGTCCTTTTCCTGTTGTGGTCAGTATAGACCAATGAATGCGCTAATCTACTTACAAGCACTGTATCTGCTAGTAAATGCTTGCTGTAATCTGCTAGTACCTTGGGCACTGTACTAGCAGCACTAGTAACTAGTGCCTAGTACTAGCACTAGCACTGGTTAATCTGCTAGTACTAGCTAGCACTAGTACTAGCACTTACTAGCACTGTATCACTGCTTGACTGGTGAGATGTTCTGTACGATTATCTACACGTCTGCTGGATGATTGCAATGTTTACCATCACCAGCAAAGCGCGGGAGTGTGAAGTGTGGCAAATGATTGTTTTTTTTTTTTTGCGGCTGTCGCTGCCTTCCATCACATGATGCGAAAGTTGAGTTGGCCTGGTAGAATGATGCGAAAGTTATGTTTGACACAGACGTGCATACCATTTACTGAGTGTTGGGAAGACACTCATAAATTTGTCATAAATTTTGTACAGTTTGTTGAGTGGTTTTTGATTTTAATAATTGTGGGTAGCTCATAAGGCCTGACAGCAACGATGTGCTCTTTTTTTGTGATTTCAGGATGGAAGACAAGATACCGGTCCCAAGATGGAAAAAAGCTCTCAAGCCCGTCCTAGCAACAGTTACTCCTTTGGTATTGCTGCCCATCCCGCTGAGTATAGGAACCGATGTGAGTGCCCCCTACATCTATTGCACCATTCTTTTATCTTATCTTATCAGCTTATCTTTTGCTATTTGAACGTCGCAATCAATGTAACTGAGGTTTGCATGAATAACGCGCTGGAAGTTTGTCGAGAGCTGTGGTGATAAAATTAACAAACAGTCATGAGGGCATCGTTGGGAGCAAAATTTTCAAATTTTTGTGTTCTTTCGCACAATTTAGCTATAGATCTGGGCTATGTTGGCGCTCTTTGCCCATAGTCATCCTTGCGCCATAAAAATCAAATCATCATTCGTAAAAATTCAATTATCATCATCATACGCCTGGCTAGAGGCGCGCCGTAGCGAAGGGCTTCGGATTAATTTAGGCCATTCAGGCGTTGTTAACGTGCGCCAATATCTCCACACACGGCTTTTATCTCAGTGAGACAAACGGCCTCCATGGCCTGGATCGAACTCACGCCCTGCTGAACACATTGTTAGGAGTAACTAAGTGCATTCGATCCCGAGATGCGTAACTGGAGAATCTGTTTCTTTTAGTTCCGCATTTCGTCTTGTAGTTCGGTCGGGTAACATCGAAGATATGCACCGAACTGCTCAGCGACGTACCAGCGTGGGGTTTTGCATCTTGCGGGCAAAAGTTGAACAGACGAGGTTGACACGTAGACACCACAACCGCTCTGGACGCGTTAGGGAAACTTGCTGTTGGGCCAGTTGATAGATGGCTCCTAAAATAAAAAGGTTGCCCTTCGGAAAAGGTAAAGATGCCGAAATAAATTAAAGTGTAATAGGACCACTGTTTCAGGAGCGAAGTCCTTTAGGGGTTCGGGCTGTCGGCGTCTCATGTCGTCGTCGTTCGTCGTCGTATTCTCATGTGGTCACGGTACTAAACACCGGGACAATCGTTTTCGAATGCCTCGCGCTAGAACGTTTTATCTCCATAGGCAAAAACTCGTACTAAAAGAACACACTGGGACATTAGTTTTTCGTTCGCGCTTGTTTGCTTGTATTTCGCTCCGTACTCGCTTTAACTTTAAGGTTTGCAGTTGTCCGTCTCGAATTTCACTTCTCCTTCGTCTTCGTAATTGGGATGTCGCGTATATCAACGCGCGCCGTGTGGCACGCGAGAGGCTTACAATCTTTGAATAAACTTATACACTGCATGACTTCGCCCTCCCCAGCCTTTCATGTTAGTGGAGATGGCCCGGTTTTTTATGTCCTTGAACCATATTTTTGCGGCGTACTTTTATACTGCTAGGTACGTTTTTTATAGGAGAAGTTATTTTCACGCGAGGAAGTGCTGAGGAAACTAATTTAATTAGGTAACCGGCGTGCGAAAGGTCACAGATCTGAGAAAAAGCTGCGCGCAGACGATAGCGAAAGTTACCTCGCCTTTGATAAGTTGTTTCAGAGTTTCAACATTAGCCAATTTCTTGTATCTTGCATAAGTTTTACGCTCATGCCATTGGGATGAGTATCGTAATTCACACACCGTGCAACCAGACGGAAGTGTAGGCGTGTCCTCGTAGGTATCAGAGCTGTAGGGGCGTCAGTGACAAATAAGCTCAGTGTACCCTTGTTGCAACAAAATCGCTTTATTCTAAATACTGCTTTATTCAAAGTGTTTAATGGCCCCAACTGAGAGTCAATTATCTCCGTTTTTAACGAACTATCGCCTATAGCAAACTCAGCTTGTCGTCCCCAGGACTTTGTTATAACTAGTGCTCAATAGATTGCCGAATGATGCATTTAACGGCCTTTTATTAAGTGGCGTGTCTAGAGTGCCGTCCGACGGTATTATAAGCACTCCACTATATCGACGTCCACCGGCGTTTTGTAGCAAAATTGCCGCGTCTAGCACTACATGGCTTTAGATAACGTAAAGGCTAGGCAACCTAACCTAAACATGACATAACATGACCTAACGCAGACAAAGAAATCATTTAAAACACCAAAACTAACCTAAGCTATAAAAATTATAGCTCAATTTAAAGATGGCAAAAGAAAAAAAACCGATGCAAAAGTCGGTCTCGAACCACCGTCCTCGAGATCAAGAAGCTAAGACGGATCCTCCACACTACAGCAACTTTTTTTTTTCTTTAATGCATGGAAAATTCAGGCACACTTACTGATTACACAACAGACGCAATGGCAGGTGCTAGCCTAGTCTTAATTTTCGAATGTCGTCGGACGGAACACTAGCCATGCCTGCAGCGATCAGCCAGAGTGCCGTCGGACGGCACTCTAGACACTGCGTTTACTATTACCATCTTGCAGGCCTCCTGGGTTGCCTTCGTGACGCTCTGGATGGGCGTGTACTACGTGGTCGAGCCAGTGCCGCTCTCGGTCACATCGCTACTGCCCATCGTTATACTACCTTTCCTGGGCATACTGTCCACAGAAGAAGTGGCCTCCTTTTACCTCAACGTGAGTACATCCTGCAGCCAGTCTTCGCGCCCCTTACCGACCACCTGCAACGCATGGTCTTCGCACTGCTTGCTGTGGCGTGAGCAAGCGCAGGACGCTTACCTCGGTTTAATTGGCCTCTTTACTGCGGTAGCGGTTTAAGCAATGGTTACTCCCTGTTTTAACGAGGAAGGCTGGGGGGAGGGTTAAGCTGTGTCTGCTCACAACACGGCGAAAATACGGTTCCTGCCCATGACGTAACGGGAGCACTTGCGATAAATTTCGGGAAACAAAACTTTGGCAATCGTAACATTGCCTGGCATTAACGTTGCCGAGTAATCCTGATGAAGCTAATGCCTTTTGGGAAGACGCCGGAACCGGGCTATGGGTCCGAGTTTTCCAACGCTTTTGTTCCTTGTCGCCATTTCTACGCATCTCCATCTCTTGCTAGGGTGCAATTATCGACTGTGTGATTTTGTTTTGTGAATTCACCATCTCTAGACTGCTGAAGGGGTGCTTGCGGCTTTAATTTTGAGGAGAAAGCCTTCAGTGCCCCATTCTGCGAAAAAGCGCTGCGTTGTATAGTCGTTGTTGTAGTCGTCCGGTACAGAAAATGAACGCGAACATCACAGTTTTGTATTAAAAAAAAAAAAACATTTGGGAGTTTGTGTGGGTCGTAAACCTGGGTTTCTACGGCAGGAGCCGAGGGCGCTACCTACCGCACTATCTCGGCACGTCGGCAGTGGTTGGATAAAAGGTATAATACCGTGTGCCGTGTGATATTCGAAAGTGATGGCACTTAAGTAAAACAGGTGTTTACCAGACGCTCACAACTCGGATTCCTGGGGAAGCTGCGGTGTGTGTTACCGGTCAGCTTGTTAAAGTAATTCGCGCCACAAAAAAAAAGAAAAAAAGACGTAACTGAAACGGAGAAAGAAACGCGGGCTCGACGTGACATAGCAGTAATGGCGCCTGCCAAAGCAAAAAGACGCAAATACCACATATGAGTTAAGAAGATGAAGAAAAAGAAACACATTTATTTGGGTAGTTGACGATGGTGGCCACCGTTTTGGCGGCGACCGCGGCCGCCCGGGCGACCAGTGAAGCTTAGGCCTCCTGGTCTGGGCAGCGCAACGCCTCCTCCCACTGCTCACATGTGGTTATTTTTGGATCTGGATCTCTCAGGCATATCCACATAAGGTGCTAAAGGGTGCCGAGGGACTGGCAAGCTGTGCAGTTAGGTGAAGGGTATACGGCTGGGCGAATTAGGTGTAATTTAGCGGGAATGGGAAATGTGTTTGTTTGCAAAAGCCGCCATGTGTGTTCTTGATGGATGGAGAGTTATGTGTGTGTGCCGGCGGATAGACACGGCGAGAGAGGCGGTAATGGGTGGTAATTTCATTGTACGTTACGATCCGGTCTCTAGCGGATCTGGCGCCAAGGTAGGGGAACGAGCTGGGCCCGGCTCGGATAGCGAGTTCTCGAGCCATACTGTGGGCAGCTTCGCCTGAGGCGAAATAAAGCCGGAGGCGAAATTTTGAACTGCCGTTTTAGAATCAGTGATGACTGTGGAGGGGGTCGGCTTTTGCGTTAGCGCTAATGCTACTGCCGCCTCTTCCGCCGTGGCTGGGTTGGTGGTGCGAATGGTCAGGAAGTTGCGCTGGGCTTGATTGGAAGGGCAATAAGAGACGATTAAGTCGTTGGTAAGGATATCGCCTTCAAAGCAAGCAAGCAGACTGAAAGGGGCCATGCAGACAAAACTCAAGTTTGGTTCATTCGAAAGATTGCCTCGTTGGAATCATACTGACAACCACTTTTAACGCACACTTCGCTCAAATAAGCTATATAATTAGGAAAAAAGGGTATAGCCATGCGTCCCACTACCTCATTTCCCGCAACAGAACCTAAGATGAGTATGCCCAGCTGTGCGATTGGCTGAGGCCGACAAAAGGAAACGCAAATGGGGCAGGGCTTAAAGCTTGGCGAACGAGCTTTTTGCGCCTGAATGTAATGCATATTCATTTTACAGCAGTAAGAATAGTGGGGTAAGCAATTAAATTTAAGAAAATCCACGTAAACATAGAAGTACCGATGCGCACTGCCGTTGGTACTGGGCGCACTAAGCTTGTTTTAGCTGCACAGCAGTCCTCCGCTTTGGAGATGTATTACGCGACACTGGCCGATTGGCGCAAGCGACGTTGTCTTACGTGACCCTGTTTGTCGAGCATACCCCCTGTTTCGCGAAAAGATTAATTTTTACCGTAACAAAAACAAGCCAGGTGCAAATACGGTCAAAAACAAAGCAACTGCGAACAACGGTCAGCGGCTGCGTGTGGTAACGCCATTTGGCGGGACTGATGGAAAGCAAGGCTGCAAAGCGTAATGACGCACTGGAAGTTCGTTTGGATACCCGCAATTACGACATCATGGCTGACGTCAATAAAACACACAATTTGGCGGGAGAGTCAAAATTGTAACCTAAATTGATTAATTTCTTAGTGAATACGGCATCGTTTGCTGCCGGACAAGCGCCGGGGGCAATATAAAACATAAAATCTTTCGAATAAAACAAAGTTGTATTTTTCTGCATGGCCCCTTTAAGTGCCACGATGGATTTCCTGCCACTTGCTTAGCTGACAAATTCAGTACGTCTGCAGTTGCAGGTTTGACGTTTTCTGACGTTCAGCGGAACATGTTCTGAACTTCTTCTCTTTTCCTGCTTCTTGTTGCATGAAAGTCATGGGTGACGTTAAAAAAAAAAAAGAAACTAAGCGAAAGGACCAAAGCTGGTGACGTACCCTTGATTTGCTGCTCCAGAAAATGCTTCTTGGCGCATGTGCAAATGCCTGCTCCCTTTGGGATTACTGGAAACTGATGATGTATATTAAACCTAAACTCTTTGGTGGGGAAAACTTCGTACATTTGCACCCTTTAAGGCTATGGGGCTTTATTTCAGCGCAAGTCATCGCTTCTTGCCGCTACTGCATGCAGAACCTATAAAATTTCACGGGTCTTCGACGCCGAGAACTCACCGGGAATTTCCACCAGCCACTTATTCCTACCTGTGGCCGTTCGAATTTTTTTTAGTAGCCAATAAAATGTGATCGTGTAACAGCGTTGTACAACATGTTTTTACGGATACTCATAACAGAGTAGTTATTGGCTCCGTGAAATAACATCTGAATAACGGATCACTAGACGCCTTCCCGTTGCAATGATTGAAATCGCAGCTTCCGCCCAGTCTGCTCTTCGTACACTCGCGCATCACGGGCTCAAAAACTTGAGAAAAATTGAGAGAAACAGGACGAGTTTGTTTATTCTCGTAATGGCCGAACTCGAGCTTGAGCGGTGAGTCAGTCGGCCGTACCGGGATCTTGTTTGATTATCGGGTAAAGCCCTTCGCTGTCAGTACTGCCCTACGAAATCGATAACTACTTGGCATGCACGGCGGGAAACTAGAAGCACAGGACAGCGCAAATGGCGGTGATGGACGTGATAGCGATATTGCAATCACGGCTTGCGTTATGCGTTACGACAGATTTGCGGAGCATGATACGCGATTGTGTATCCAAAAACTGAGGAAAAAAACATTAGTATGAATGAAAAGAGTGTGTGACGCTCCTCAATTGAAAACTCACTACTGGACATGTTTTATTAACGTTAATTTTAAGTATAGAAATTCGTTCATTACGCTGACGTTAACCTCTGTTTTTTAAATAATAAACGAATGTTTTCGTAACTATTGAGTGCCAAAATTAAACAGCTTCGGGGTGATTTTGTAAGCTTTACAGCGAAATGCGTGCGCGTTCGTCACAACTCTACGTGCACGTGTTGGCTGATCCGCTTATGCTAAAAAAACGGGAAAAGTTAGGAATGCTTTCTAAACTCGAGAATAGTGCTTCTGGTAGCAAAAAAAAAAAAAAAAAGACGATAATATTTCGCGTTGGTGCGCAGAAATGCTTGTAGTTGTGTATTGCTTCATGCGTGGAATTAACTGACTTTAATTTACATGAATGTGATTACATTCACTTTTGAAAAAAAACAAAAAAAAAACAAAGAAAAACGACGAATCCTCGTTGCCATCAACAGTACGGCCAGAGTCCTGGTACAACTTAGGGGTGCTCGCATGAGAGTTCGTGGACAACAAAGGGTAACTAAAGGGAGTCGTTGTAGCTATTGGCACCGTCCTCCTCTTCACCGCTTTCTTTCTTCTAACCGAACTTTGTTGGCGACCCGAAAAGGCCGCTTTACCGCATGGTGATACAGTCGTATAGCTTTCCCCCAAAGCCTGTGTTGTGAGGTTGGCTGCCTTGCACGACTCCACGGTTGGACAAAAAGCCACTCTTACAAAACCAGTCGGCAAACTGGTTTGCGGGTGATGCTTCCGCGAGAGCTTGTTGCTTTTGAAATAAACTGCGTGCATACATCCTTCCCTTCGCTGCGAGGCCCTGGACCACTTTTGAAACCCCTATCTGGGGTGAATGCGAGAGTAAATGGGGGCTAAATGGCGCTTGATCGCGAGATTTCGGAATGGAAAAAGGCAGGACGTCTTTGTCCTCTGTTTCTTGATTTCTTGTGTCTTGCGCTCAAGCCAAGTACTTGCCAGAAGGGGTACTCGGAATATCCATAGTTGTCAACCACTCATACAACTCACTGCCAAATTTGGACGAAGTAATGCCGGAAACGCAGCATCGGTGAACTTGCGTGATTTTTTTTATTTAACTAGGAGGTGGGAACAAATTTGAAACTCGCAGTGGAATTTAGATTCAGGCGTTGGATTCGCACATGCTTAATCTCTTTAATGCACTGATGGCTTCGTGATAGAAGCGATAGTATACGCTGACGGTAGTTTCAACGTTGTCTGGTCACTGAACAGTTTTTGAAGGGAAGTTGCGCTTGGTATACTTTCGGGGACGGACGTTGGAAGAGAAAAAAAAAAAAACGTACACTTTCACAAGAATTTCCCTTCAAAGGTATGTCACACCAACCATCCTGACATTAAGGTTCTCTTTACAGTATCATTTTAATACGCTTTAAATAGGCACGACTTAGATTAAGTAAAGTAAAATAATTTAAATCAAAATAGATGTATTACAACGTCTACCGATGATTTTTTCAATGCAAAAATAAATACAGCGCAATTCTTGTGATACTGGGGTGACCGATGTCACGTCTCCGACACGTTCACTACCTGACCACCAGCTATACCGCACTGTACACTGCCGTACATCAAGCGACGTATTTGTATGAATACGGCACGCTGTGATATTAGCTGTTCGCACAAGTTGGACTGGGGCAATCCCTACAATCGCGGCGAGTTCGACGTCGAAAAAGGTGGCACTCTGCGTTGTCCCAACAGCAAACACGCGCGAAACTGTTATCAGATCTGTTTTCTGCAAGCTCGCATGCATCTGATAACAGTTTCGAATCGTCTCAGAACCACAAGTGTTCGCATCTGTACAGAACACGTATATCCGAGTGAATATTTTCAGAACCGTTTCGGGAAGGCTGACATTCAGAGGGAACATTGCGTTGTATCTTGATCGGCGCTGACAAGATGCTCGCGTTTCTAACACGGCAACGAATGTACCTCAATTGCCAAGCCAAGTCTTTTAATTAACTTCAAGTTCTCCCATTCGTGGTCCAAACCCTCGAGTGCGGTATGTGCCGTATGTGCCCAGCCATGATGCATAATTGGGTAAACTGGCTCGCCGACGTGATTTCGCCTATTGTTCAGCCAGCCGCTACCCTCCAAAAACGGACATTTAGAATTAAGAAGACAGTAACCGATCGCGTGGAACCAAGTAGCTCTATGAAACCTCAGGAACGAGGTTAGCTTAAAGAAGTGAAGACTAAGAAAAAACAGCGCAAACGACGGGACGAACAAAGGTAAGACTAAACCACAGGCGCTGATTTGGTCTTGTGGTTTGGTCTTTGTGGTTTGGTTTTACCTTTCTTCGTCCCGTAGTTTGCGCTGTTTTTTTCTTAATCTAAACAATGTACCAACTGGCCCGTCAGCATACTCTCTAAAGGAGTGAAGTTTTTTTTACTCAGGCAGGTCCGTGATTATTCGGGGTTAGCTAAGCAGAATTGACAGGCTCCGTACGTACCAAATGACGAGGCTGCCAACTGGAAACATTTTTTTCACCGAGCTGTTGAATGTGTATGTCGTCCCTCAACGTCATGACGTTTTAATGGGTGGCAATACTGGATTACTTCCCTGAAATCTGGTGTGTGCATCTCGCATTAAGTGCGGAATTCTTCCTAAGGTACAAAATGGCATCCCTATCTTCATGCTATTAATGCAAAAAAAAAAAAAGACGCCTCTACAGAAGCTTGATGTGGAATGCTTCTAGCGTTTGTCTGGCTGATGAAACGAGGCCTGCCATCTTCTTTCTTTCTTTCTTTCTTTCTTTCTTTCTTTCTTTCTTTCTTTCTTCTTTCTTCTTTCTTTCTTTCTTTTTTCTTTCTTTCTTTCTTTCTTTCTTTCTGAACCCTTTCGCCCTGGGCGCAGAATACTGGCCTGCTGTTCATGGCGTCCCTTATGATCGCCACTGCCATCGAGTCGAGCGACCTGCACGAGCGGCTCGCCTTCAAGTGCCTCCTCACCCTCGGAACCAGCGAGGGAAGGTGGGTGTGCCTCCTCCTCCTCCTCTTTCGCCGCCTCCTCCCTGCGGTGCGGACTATTACGCCGCGCGGAGGCATCAGTGGGCGGGCGGACACAGTGGCTGTGAGCCTCTCTGGACACGTGGGCTTAATAAAGTGCTCACTGTGGGCGAAGTTCTGGACGTCATTGTGGAGGTACTTAGGGACGACCAGTAAACAAACGGAAATATCCCACATTGCGGTGGACACTGGCTTCACCAATGTGCACGTCATAAAATCGCCTGGTCAATTCTCAGTAAAGCTATCATGGTGGCCTGAGGAGCAGCGTCGTTATATATGTTCTAGTAGTGCGATGGATAATGATTTCACTTCGGAACATTGAGGTGTAATTTCACCCTCCTGTGTGGGTAAATTTTGTATGATATACAGTGGGCTCCACCATTAAGACGAGCTCGGGTAAGACGAACATTACGGTTAAGGCGAACAACACTTTTGCTCTCTTGTAACGTCCGCAATAGAAAAAACCTCCGCTTAAGACGAATTTCGGATAATACGAACAAACTTTTACGCTCCCTTCGAGTTCGTTTTAACGGTAGTGTACTGTATAATTACGCGACATATTTATTAGATATGCTGTGATAAACAATACCACCAGCCGCTACGTGTATGAGGGGTTGCCAGAGGCCAGCGCACTCGGCGCTAGAGATGTAAGAGGGAGAGGTGGAGTTATTACAGTGCGTACGGAAGTGCGTCGTATGCTGCATTTTTTCCCGACAATCTCCTGAGTTTTTCGAAACAACCATCTTGTGAGTTTTGCGAAACGAAAGTGGGAGGAACGCTCCGTTTGGGAGAAGTTAGGCATTGCAAATCAAATGCTGGCGCAAGTTTTGTGAAACGTCCTGTATACTGTTAGTTCCTTTACGTAGCTGGTTCAGTTTACCCGTCTCCCTTTCCGCAACCGCCTGAAGTGCCTCCTTCACCCCACACCCCTCAAACCCCTTCCCCGTCTTTCTGGAAAGCAACGCGTTAGTTTCAATCATCCGAACAGGCTATTCGCCGAAACAACGCATCACGCGCAACCTCGACCGCTGGCCTTTTCCGTCCACGTATGGTTCTCGGACGTGGAAGCGGCATGGACGCAATATCGCTTATTGTAAAGCGCCGGCTCGTGCCCTTTTAAGGGCGGTGGCCCCAGACTGCCCGGCGTGTCGCTTTCCATCGGCGATATTACACTCGCGGGTACAATGCACTCGTGCGGCGAGCCTTTTGGCAAGGCAAGCCACACGCCCCCTAGAAAGAAATGCCTACGGAACACGCGTGTGGTCGACTGAGCCCGCCGCCTTTTCCTGATTGGTCGTGATATGGAAGTGGTACGAAACCTGTCAACTACCGCGCGGGTAACGATTATGGCGGGAAATGTTTCTGTCGCCCCCGCCAATGAAGAGGTGGGGGAATGACGCTTTCTTGCCTTAACAGTGACTCCGCCGATATATTTCCTTGGCACCGGAGATTGCGCCGTGCTCATTCAGTCATCCAGGCCACTCTGAGTCGGTGATGGTCTGGACGGACCTCATTTGTCATTCTTTTAGTCTTGTTCGTCTACTGGCTCTGAATATGGGATGATGCCCTGCCAGACACGTCTGTAGCCTTTGTCCCCCTTTTTTTTCCTTTTTGTTTTGCTGACGGAAGCTAGAGATGTTTGTGAGCCATTTGTGTGGCTTTCGTGTCCCCGTTTATTTTCCTCCTCGTCTTCATCGCAGCGTAAGCGCTAGCCATGTTTATGGCGCACTGCTTGCATTTTGATCTCTCTCCTAAACCACCCTAGCATTTTAGCTTGGGGCAGAGTAAAAAATACATGCTTTCGGTGAAAAATCCGGGGATTTGATAGCGCAAGGCCAAAGCCTTTGGGTATGGCGGGATGAAGGGGAAAAAAGATATATCTCGGTTGTCTGGCCGGGCGGAACGAATACTGTGCATATTGAGAAACGTCGGCAAGGTTGGCAGGGGTCGTCCCCGCGACCACTGGCTTCGCGAATGAAGCTAAACACGAGAATGGCGGCGTCTAGGCAGCTCGGCGGAAATGAAGACTCGTAAGTTGGCGCGCTGCTGCCCGATTTCGCGAAGCGGAGCAGTCTGCGATGTACTTTATGGTCGTTTCCGTTTTATTATTTGGTTCGAACATAGGGCAGGTTCTTTCTTTTTTTTTTTTGTAGGGTCGGTTGATCTCAGTTGCTTCCCAATACTCTGTGTCTTGCCGGGCGTGCACTTTCCTTTATCTGAGCGTTAGATAATGACTGTTGGGGCGCAGAGGCCGAGATAAAGAAGTTTTCGTGAAGTCAGGGAAAGCAGTTATTTGGTCTAATAGTTTTTCATTAAGGAGCAGTGACAGTTGATTTGATTGATCGTAGGGTTTAGCGCGCCGACGCAACGCAGGCGATGAGGCGCGCCGAAGTGGAGGGTTCCGGATTAATTTTGACCACCTGGGGATCTTTAACGTGCGCCGAAATCTCGTACACACGGGCGTTTTTTTGCTTTTCGCCTCCATCAGAAAAGCGGCTGCACTGGCTGGGAGTCGAACCCGCGACCTCGAGCACACCGCGGCGGGTGAGCAGTGACAGTTGTGGGGTGGACTGAATAAGTCATCGTACAGTGACCATACGAAAACAAGTTTACGGTCCGCTGGCCCTGTGTACAATGGATAGCGTACTTAATTTCTTCATTAGATGGCTAAATAAAACTGTATACCAGGAATGTATTTAACATATAATTGCCTGGTGACGACGCGCGCCGTAGGTGTTACTTTCCGATCCTGTTTTTTCTGGCATTGGTTCACCGAAAGTGGATTAAAAGTTGACAGCAGGCAGCGACCCGTTTTAGTGATGAAAAATGATCCAGTTATAATAATTCGTGCGCCATGAACGTTTTTGGGCAAAGTGAGGGAATTAAAGAAAAGTTATTCGTAAAGTTGGGTCGAAGGAGAAAAAATTAGGTCAGAGATTTACGACTAAATATTCGCCGCTGGAAACAGTGCTTTTTCGCAGCCGTGCTCATTTTACTCCGTGCTATACACCAAAGGTGTCGTCACTCGACGACCGCCGCAGAAAATTTCCCCTCGCGCCTAGAAAACAAAACCAATACAGCCTGTTTTCTGAGACATGCTTCTCCCAAGATGCCCCATGAGACCAACGTCAACATGCTTGCGTTTTTTTTTTCGCAGCTGTATGCAAAAAAGGAGCAAGACATTGTAGTAGTAAACACAAGACTGATGACGGTGTTTTACGACACTCCTGTAAATATAAAAAAGCGTGCACTAACAGCTGTATGTTTTGTTTCTAGGCTCAGCGTGTCATAAAAGCTAATAAAACTAGGATTTTTTAGCTTGAAACAAGCATTTTAATTGCGTTATTACTATATTAGATGTCACGTAACAAGCCGTCTAAGCTCTTGCACAGCCAAGCTATTGTTTTGTTCGTGATCTCATGGGGTCCTAACGCTTAGAAAAATACGCAGAAAAAAATTTGTGCTCGAAATAAAAAATCCATGGTTGAAAGGGTATTACTAAAGTATTCACTATTTTATAACTTTGGTTTTCTTTGGTTCTGCCTGCCTTGATACACTGTAACTCATTTTAGGCCGAAAAACAGCTTTCACGCGCTTTTGCCTACTTTTCTTGCATTGTTTTTTCACGTTAACTCGTGAAATAGCCGTGTAGCGTTGCAGTAGGAAATATTTAGTCAGCAATAAATAAATAAAAAAATAAAAAAATGGCATAAAGTTGCGGCACAACTTAGATACGGCGTTGCATTTTCATAATACTTTAACGTACAATGAGTATAGCCGAGTTGCGGTCAACAAACAGAAGAACAATTGCTCAGCCTTAAAGAGAACACACACACACACACACACACACCACACGCACGCACGGACAGAGAGAATGAGAGGGAGATAATGAGAGAGAGAGAGAGAGAGAGAGAGAGAGAGAGAGAGAGAAGGGAGAGAGAGAGAGAGAGAGAGAGAGAGAGAGAAGAGAGAGAGAGAGAGAGAGAGAGAAGAGAGAGAGAGAGAGAGAGAGAGAGAGAGAGAAGAGAGAGCAGTGCCCCTTTTTACATCTTTGAAAATAAAATATTCACCATTTTCAGTTTTCGACAGCTAGCAAACTGGTCGCTAACACGTGACTTCTATTCCAGGCGTGAAACACACTTATATATAAAAAAGAAAAGATCAGAGTGCTCCCACCCTGCTAAGAGGGAAGTCCAGCTAAGCGGGCGAGCTGGTGGCATTTGGTATATTGGGGCTTAGCAATGTTGATTATTTTGTATGTTGAATTTCAAGGGCGGTGACGCGATCTGGTGGTTAGAGACAATGACGTTTTCGCAGGCGCCGCACAGGCGGCCGCCCAAGAGCGCGTGGCAATGCGCAATGTTAGGGGGTAGAGAGACGCCGCGCGTACCGAGAAGTATATGCACGACTCGGGAAAGAGGCGGAGGCGGTAGAGGGTAGTATAAAGGTTGTAACCATAATTCCTCCGAAGACAGCCATGCTTCAGTGTTTACAACACACCATGCATGAAAGCCAACTTACAAAGAACAAGCTTACACCGAATCCCATTAAAGTCGGACTCGCCTCTAAAAACAAATGCACTGCAGAGAAGACATTTTTCTAGGGGCAACATAAGCCGCCTTGTATAAAAATATGGAGGCTCTAGGACCTTGTTTTATTGTATAACTTTTTTCGTACACTGAAAATTGTTGGTCTGCGCTCAGTTTGCGCCGTAGACAATCTACTTTATCCGAGCCATAGACAGCTTCTCTGTAAAAATAAAGATGAAAAAAAAAAAAACCACTTAGTAGACTTCGCCGTCCAGCATAAACGGAGTGACTGAAGGTCAGAATGTGCAGATGCTTCCCTGGCCGGAAACTAAGCGTCGCCAAAGCGGAAAAGGCGTTTTAGGGGCGAAGCTCCTCTTGCTCGGGCCCTGTCCCGTCCATTGTTGCTGCTGTACACGGCACCATGATGGTGATTGTGGCAGGATCCCCCTAAAGATTATAAAGATTGGCCAACCAAAAGATTGGCCGAAGAAAGTAAACGCATCAACCCCAACGCGTCTCGTGACGCTAACCCAACAAGGAGGAGAGGAAGAAGCAGAGGTTGTCGTTTGTCGCCTGCGAGCCTCCAAGACACCGTACCGGGGGGTATGCGACACAAGGACGCTCTGCAGTAGGCGTATGGCCACAAGGTAGCTATAAATGTTAAAGCACAGAATTAGACCGAATTCCCAACTTACCAGGGGAGATTTCTCATCGTCAAAACAACCTGTACATAAAAACCACAAACATCCGACGTGCGTCGACGGGCCTGTCAACGGAAATAGTGGGAAGTCTCAAGCTTTTGCGAGCGAGGAGTGGTGGTACTTGGACGCGGCGGCGCCGGGTTTCGATCCCACGACTCTCTGGCCGCGACTGGAGGTACGTGGCGCAATTCCCACTGCTGCTTCAGTGTTTACCAACACCATGCATGAAAGCCCCACAAAAACAGACCCCCTTAAAGTGGGCTCCCCCTTAAAACAATGACTGTAAGACATTTTCAGGGGCTAAGCCGCCTTGTTCAAATGAGCAGGACCTTGTTTATGTTAATTTTCGTAACTAAAATGTTGGTCTCTCATTGCGCCGTAGCATCTACTTTACATAGACACCTTAAAAAAAAGATGAAAAAAGCCACTTAGTAGCTTCGCCGCAGCATAAACGAGTGCTGAAGTCGAATGTTCAGATGCTTCCTGGCGGAATAACGTCGCCAAGCGGAAAAGGCGTCTTTCCGCCAGCCGTAGCCGTTAAATATTGATAAAAAGCACAAGGATGGCGCTTACAAATGACGATCTCATCAATCAACATCATCAATCAATCATAATACAATCAAAATCTCAATCATCAATCAATCAATCAATCAATCAATCAACCTTTTATTTTCCAGCGCAATGCCAGAGGTTCCCCAGGCAAAAAGTGATCTAAAAGACCTCGTGAGTGCTCACACTCACAGCATATGCATGGCAGTAGTTCTAAATTCTTCTTTCGTTATAAAGAGTCGGTTAGTTCGAACAGTAGGCGAAGAATTACTTATACTGAAACAGGCACACGCCGTGGTGGCTCAGTGGCTAAGGCGTTGTGCTGCTGAGCACGAGGACGCGGTTTCGATTCCCGGCCGCGGCGGCCCCTTTTATGATGGAGGCGAAAAGCAAGAATGCCTGTGTGTACGAGATTTCGGCGCACGTTAAAGATACCCAGGTGGTCAAAATTAATCCGGAGCCGTCTACTACGGCACGCCTCATCCCGTGCGTGCGTCGGCGCGTTAAACCCTACAATCAATCGATATACTGAAACAGAGAGGAATAACGAAATAGCACGGGAATAGCAAAAGCACACGGATGAAACAACAATCGGATTGCAACCAGAGTAGCAATACCCGAGATACGAAAATGCAAAAAAAAAAAACAAAAAAAAAACGGAACAATGTTGTGAGCAGTGTATATGTAACCAAACATTATGTACTTAAGAATATTTAAAAAGAACTCTGTCATTTTTTTCTTGTGTAGTCACTGAACTTACCTTTTGTATTTTCATATTCGCTTAGCAAATACATTCACTTCATTACATTCAATTCATTCACCCTGTGCTCACGATGACAGGTCGTCCGGATTGCTGCAAAACGGCAGAGTATCGCGTTAAACCAAAAGACAGTTGCAAAAATGTCGTCCATTTTTTTTAAAAGACAAGCTGCTAGAAGCTGTGCAGAGCACTCTTGGAATTGAACGCTTCCGTGCAGGCACAAAGATTGCAGATACTGCTTCGCTCAACGCCACTAGGTAATTTCCACGACCGACTTAAGTGCTACCTCGGATTTTAATTGATATCTATGAACCCTTTTTTAAAATTTTTCGAGAGACGCGTAAGAAAGAGTGAAGATGAGAGAAGAGAGAGAAGGGAGAGACGGAAGTGACGTGGAGGAAGATGAGAAGTGAAGCAAGAGAAGCAGAGAAGAGAGAGGAGAGAAGAGAGAAGAAGAAGAGAGAGAGAGAGAGAGAGAGAGAGAGAGATCTTTAATAAAGTCTGGTGATGTTAGCCGGGCTAAAATGCCTAACTTGCTACGCCAGTTGATGAAGTGATGAAGATGATGGCGATGATGTTCAAGGACTTTATGCTCACAGAAATGTAGATGCACTCAGCTGGACTCAATGGGAACTGTTCACTGTTCGTGTTCCGGCCTAAGTCACTGCTTGCCTTTTTGGTTCGCGCATGCTCATGCGCAGGGTCCTGCTGGGGCTGATGTGCATCACAGTGTTCATGTCCATGTGGATGCCCAACACAGCCGTGGCCACCATCATGGGACCAATGGCCATTGCACTGACCACCAAGATGGCGACGCCTTCCTACCACCAGGTGCCCACCAACGACTGCCAGCACCGTGCGTACGCTTTTCGTCTTCGATGATTGATTCTTATAATCAGGGGGCGTTCGTGTGCACTTTGTTCATACCTTTGTTCAGCAAAATGGGCTCGATATGAAAAGGTGACTGTGAGAGGGAAAGAGGTTCCCAGCCTGCACCACATATGTATCGCAGGGGATATGAAAAGGTAGAAACTCACGCCGTTTGGTGTTACCTGCTATCGCAAATGAGCAGACCGATCACCAACTTTCACTTCTATTCGCCACAAAAGTAAGTTGCCTCGAGAACATTTATTTATTAAGCAAATCAAACGAAAAGCGACAAGGATGAGGATATGAACACGAACTTACACACGCCCGTTAATGACGTGAACATGCAACTGCCGGACGATTTTCAACAAGCATCGTCTGTTCAGAGATCATTTATTAAATGTTTACGCCGACAGCAATTGCGACGTGCCTGTTAAATGTTCTAATGCTTAGACATTGGAATTTTTTTTATTCAGTAAGGCTGCTTTACTTGTGACATGGCAAGCCCCTACTGACCTGTCCGCAGCAAACCATCTTTCCTCGTCCAGAGTGGCCGCTACGCGCTGAAAAGAGGTCTCTTTAGCGCAGTCTGAGGCGAGCCTGACAAACTCCCCCAAGATGGTATCCACATGTGAAGGCACCAGTACGTTCCACCGAACTATCACCTTCCTATAATGCGTACTCCCAACTGGGCTACGAGCCTTCTTGCGGAAGAAAGATAATCAATAAATCAATTCAGTAAATCGATCGGAGTAGAATAGTGGTGCCTGTCAACAGCACTACAACTTGATTGCTAACCTTTTCTTTCTTTTCTCGGAAGCCTCGTCGTGTTCTTTTTAGTTCGATTCTGCCTAATCCCAAGATTAATCCTGCAGGTCTCAAGCAAAACGGGGACGCAGGAAATGATCATTTCGAAGTTGGCATTACCGCGGATCCAAGGTTGGTCACTGATTAAGCTTCACTTTATGTCCACTTGTTGAACGAACATCAACGAAAGTTGTTTCCATTGCGATGTGGTACCCGATTGAGCTGTGCGTAAACTTGTCGAGTGATGCCGAACTTGCCACTGACTGCTCAAATATAACCGTCCCATTACTTGTCTAAACAATGAGAAAGTTGTGCCCATGTTTATAGGAGGACTCAAATAACCAACTTATTTTTTTGTGAAGTTTTTTAAATTTACGTCGTTACCCGCCGTGGTGGCTCAGTGGCTAAGGCGTTGTGCTGCTGAGCCCAAGGATGCGGGTTTGATTCGCGGCGCGGCGGCCGCTTTTCTGATGGAGGCGAAAAGCAAAAACGCCCGTGTGTTCGAGATTTCGGCGCACGTTAAAGATCCCTAGGTGGTCAAAATTAATCCGGAGCCCTGTGCTACGGCGCGCCTCATAGCCTAGGTGTAGCTTCGGCAGTTAGACCCCACAATCAATCAATCAATCAATCAATCAATCAATCAATCAATCAATCAATCAATCAATCAATCAATCAATCAATCAATCAATCAATCAATCAATCAATCAATCAATCAATCAATCAATCAATCAATCAATCAATCAAATTTATTTCGTTGTGCTTGGGAGCGTGTGGGAACATTTGAACGTCGTTCATAGATCTTTGAACCCGGATTCCTCCAGTAATTTATGCGCAAGGCAAGTCCCATACTTACATTGAACGTTAGCGGGGCAGAACCAGAAATTTTGGGTAGCGTATGTTTCAAATTTTGCTACATTCTTAAAGTTAGAAATATTATTGCGTTTTTTGTATCATAGCACTCATTACACGAGAAATTTTACAGAAACAGCCAATTATTATTTCAGTTACTGAATCGTACAATGACGGGCGAAGCATTCCAGACATGGCGTTCTTTACACTATTATAGTAAGCATTAAGCTATCCAACACCACACCCTTTTAACCGCCACATAATCTGTTGTCAAGCGGACTAAAGCGCCCGGAAGCTTGACGGCAGAGAAACCGAATGCCCATCACAGACGGTTCTTGCAAGAGCCAACAATATCTCCGAATCTAGGCCGTGGCCTTCTTAATGTTTCCACCATCCTTCCTTTCGTGTGTACTCAAGTTTCGAGTGAAACTTTCGCGTGACGCACAACGCAATTTCTTATACCTGCCTTCTTCTTCGCCTTTATTTTTTCTTTCAGCGGAGCCTTAATAAGGAAGAACCACGACCTATTGAAGAAGATCTTCCTGCTGTCTATTGCTTACTCTTCAAACATTGGCGGCACGGGATCTATAATAGGCTCGTCGACCAACATTCTCTTCAAGGGCATCATCGACGAGTGAGTGTATCTCTCGGGCGTATCGCTGCTTTTAGCGTATCGTGCCCCGAATCACGGACTTGAAATTAAATCCCCCGCGAGCAAACTTGGATTGCTGTTTGCGGTTGTGGAAAACGTATCCCATGTCGAATCGATTTGTAACGAGGACAAATACGTGCCCGAACGGCCGCTCGAGTGGAGTGGAATTGTCACAGAAGCAGACTGGGATATGTACTTGCACGTCATGTTCGGCCGATTGCCGTGGACATATGCATTGGCTTGAGGAGCGATATTTACTCGCAGCGTTTAAGGTATTGGTTGGAGCAACAAGTCAGGACACCTGCCGTGGCGTCACGCCAGCCAAGGTAGCAAGTAGAAAAAAAAAATATCTGCCCTAATGCACCGAACGTGTCGAGAAAAAAAAACAACAAACAACAAGACGTGAAGTGAGACGAGAAATCGTTACCTCTGCACGGGTTCAGCGATGTTGTTTGCATGGTTTCTCGCACAATTCGTTCTCTTATGGAGACACTGCATTTGGGCCTACAAAGCCAACACAGGGCGAGCGAAATGCAGATTTGTTATGGATGGGTAAACGGGCCATTGACTGAAGTTTAACGAATGCGTGGCGCCTGCTCATTTGTTGCTATGGAGCGAATTTGCCTCGTGCGCGCTAAGGTTTGTCACGATAGAGATTAGCTGCTAAACCCATAACACACATTATCCGAGTTGCGAGGAGTAAGAAAGGCGACATATACGGCATTGAGACCAAGATTGTTTGGGGGCGGTTTCTTTTCTAGGGAGTCGATCGGTCGTTCAGTTTAAAGCGCGGCCTACATGGAGCGAACTTGCAGGGAAAAAACGGCGAACGCCGCCTGGCGGCGGCCGTCGGGCGTCCACGGTGACGGCAAGCAGGTGGTTTGTCGGCAATCTAAGCTCTGTTGATTGTGGGTTTTAACGCGCCGACGCCACGCAGAAGATGAGGCGCGCCGTAGTGGAGGGCTCCGAAATAAATTTTAACCACCTGGGGATCTTTAACGTGCGCCGAAATCTCGAACACACGGGCGTTTTTGCTTTTCTCCTCCATCAGAAAAGCGGCCACCACGGACAGGAATCGAACCCACACCTCGTGCTCAGCAGCGCAACGCCTTGGCCACTGAGCCACCGCGGCGGGTCGGTGATCTAAGCTCTGCCAGATACACGGGCGAAACTGTTCTTTCCTCCATCGCCGCAATTCGCTCCGTGTGGGCCGCACTTCATGCGCCTCGCCAGTGACCAAGTAGCTCTTCTAAGTGCAGAGCACTTTAGGGGCTCGCCTTGTCGTCGTAGCTCGCTCGCTGGACCAAAGTAGAGCCACACAGCGTTTCGCCGTAGCGGCTGTCGTCGCGGCGTAACCCAGAGGCTTCGGATTTCGAAAGCCAAGCGGCTTATATAGTCATAAGCGCTCAAACCTCGTGAACCACTGGCGCTTGTCATACATCTCCCCATTGTTTAGCGCGAAGAAAACTGCCGGTACATTTGAGGCAAAATATGCGTTACTAACCGCCAGCGCCGGCGTTCATTTAGTTGGAAACGCTCGTTGGGTTGGTGTTTATACGATAGTAAGCGAAACAAAGTGGCAGGGCAACGCCGCCGCGTACTAGAGGAAAAGCAAGCGCAAAAAGAACAGAACTCCCGCTGACGCAGTTTCGGGCAGGGGGCGGCACGAGCACTGCGAAGGCGGGAAATTTGAAATGCGTTGGACAAACCTCCGTTCAATTCATCAACAGAGGAATGAGACAGGGCGGCGAAGAGCGTGATGGGAGGGCGCCACATCTCATTATGCATTATGGCGAATCACTGCTGTGCACTTCTGACAGCTTTAACACTGAGTAGAACGGCTTTAATTTTTTTTCCCTGTCGCCCGAGTCGCAATGCGTAGTTTAATCTCTAGAAATATCTTCAGAGCCAGCGACGATGTTGGAACCCTTTCATATGCTTTTATGAAACAGAAATTGTAGTCCTGTCTCCGTAGCTTGAAATCACAACATTTAATGAAACGGAATTTGAAAAAAAAAAAAAACTTACTGGCGGGAAATAGTGCTTCGTCGCTATAGAAAGAACGCACTTGTCCGATGCTTATTTTTTTATTGAAAATTCCGTGATGGCATTTATTTTTCTCACTAGGGCCTTTATTTTTAGGACCACACTTTTCTCAGCATCTTAACGTTTAAAAACATATAAGCAGAGATCCTTCAATGCTTCTCTGGTCATGAAACTCCCGGCCAAGTTTCGTACGGGGACAAAGGCTACCGCGAGGGGCGCCAGCGCAGATCGGAGGGCATCGGGCGGCCGCCGCTGCTCTGTAGCCAGACCGGCAGGCAGGAACGCAGTAGCAGCATGCCCGTTCGCACCAAATTTTTTCGCCACTCACACAATGATAAGTCCATTTGAGCGGCCCACGACACGTAAAACGAAAGCGCACAGCTGATAAGGCGGCGAGCGTCTGTTTTATCTTACTCCGTGGTCCGTTCCCTGCCAAACGCGCTCTGACCACGCCCCCGGCTGCCCTCCGATCGACACCAGCGCCGCGGCGCGGCAGCGAACGAAGCTCTCCCATAGCGTGACGGCGAAGTTTCATGACGAGAAAGGCATTGAAGGACTGCTATTAGCTTAAAAATATCACCGCCTTGGTGAGCTAACAGCCGTATTATTATCAAAACTTACAACAAAGAAGTCCAGCTAATTATTCTTGTATGAATCCAAAATAACGCACGAACATTTTCGCCTGGCAGCATATGGGCTGACAGTCACGTTCATTACTACGCGCTGTAACTGTAAGCAATATTCCGGGCATTTTTTTCCCCTGCTCGATAACATTTTCTGCGGTTATTTCGCATCGTTGTTTTTTCTGAATATTACTCTGGAAAAGGCCGGTACTTATTTGCTGCACAATATTTGTGGGAACACGGGACAAGGATCCCCCCCAAAAAAGGGGGAACGGTAGCCGGTTGCACCAGCGACGATTTGTAATTTCGGTGAGTAAGGGACTGGCAGTAGGTGCCAATTCCAAGGTATCATTTCTGGAAGATGGGCTCCCCACCTCGAAGAAACTCGAGCGAGTAACGGTACACCCCAGAGAACTTGCGTGCCTGGAATGACTCCTTTCGCCCTTACTCAGCGCTAACGTCTCCGTGGCTCGAGCTGGGCGTCAGATTTCCCCAACGGAGCCTTCGGACCCATACATAGCTCGGTTAGAAGCAACATTATATCGCAAGCTACGTGACTCACGCGGAGCGTGTGGGCTGCTGGACATGAGTAGTGAGGTTCCGCAGTTTTATACGGAGAAAAGAGAAAATTGCCGCAAATTCAGCCCTATAACATTCCTCTTCGTATATAAACAAGACGGGAAACTTCATACGTCAAATAAGTAGGAAAAGAATGCGCATAACGTGCCCAATTAGTTTCTGAGAAATGAAAGCACAAAATCTCACTACAAACCGCCAAAACACTTTCCCAAAAGGCTATTTGTATCCGGCCACGATCAATGCGCGCATTCTCAATTGTGTCGTTGTTGCCGCTGTGAGTGCAGCTGGCGACCGAGAAACGGTCATCGACGACCTCGAAAGTGTGGATATAGTCTTTGTCCGCAACCAATCGATGCAGAAACAAAAAAAGAGAAACTGAGTATACATCTGCCTTTTTTGTCCCTCTCCTATTGTGTTTACAACAGCACACTTTACTTGTTGTAGATTCAGTAATAATGATACACTAACATTGTGTGGAAGCAATGCACATGTTCATTGTCAAATATGATCGAAGTCATGGAGCAGCATCAGAATAAAGAACAATGACAGAGCTGTTCACTCGAGCTTTCCCTGTTCATTCATTCGGTTTTCCCCGTTGATTGTGGACAGCAGCAAGCCCTTCTTGTGCGATAGCGGTGCCTTAGAGCTGAAATCTTATTCGGGGTCTTGATTGGCAGCAGAGTATTAAAGATAGGAAAGGTACGCCCTGCGGTCTAACCTGCCATTGTGCTAGTTACCTGCGCACATGCAATACCGTCTGTCTCCGCCACTGCCTGTCGACTTGAACTTGGCTGCAGCCTAAGCGTTTTATCTGAGCCACATAGCGACGTAATCACGGAAGTACTGCCCGTATTCTGGCTGTGACAGGAGGTTTTTCACCCCGATTCGGGATTAATAGCGGGGGAAAGTCATGACGTCACTATCCTGATAGGAAATGGAAAGGAACGTTGCCAATCCCACAAGCAAGCAAGTAGAAAACATGTTACAAAAAGCGACGGTTTTTTTTCTGCGATAACTTTCGCGGTTCAATTACATTCATTCGTAATCCGGTACTGGTACGTCCTTCGTTCTTTCAGTCCGACGCTGAACCAGCCGAGCTAGTAAAAAAAACTCTACCGCGCTCGCTATTTCATGCGCAGTCAGCAATTCGTGTTAGACACGAACTTTTATGGAGGATAAATAAAAGCCGGTTTGAATCCTTGACCTCACCCGTGGCAGTGGCTCAGTGGCTAGGGCGCTGTGCTGCTGAGCCCAAGAACGCGGGCTCTATTCCCGGCCGCAGCCACCGCTTTTCTGATGCAGGTGAAAAGAGAAAACGCCCGTGTGTTCGAGAGTGTGTGTTCGCCCTTTAAGGATCCCCAGGTGGTCAAAATTAATCCGAAGCCCTCCACTACGGCGCGCCTCATCGCCTGTGAAGCGTCGGTGCGCTAAACTCCCTCAATCAATCAATCAATCAATCAATCAATCAATCAATCAATCAATCAATCAATCAATCAATCAATCAATCAATCAATCAATCAATCAATCAATCAATCAATCAATCAATCAATCAATCAATCAATCAATCAATCAATCAATCAATCCTCGGCTTGTGATTTCATGAGCTTGGCCCTGTGGAGCTCCGATGACAGGTGGTGCATTGTTACATTCCGCTTGCGTTCTTCCTTCCCTTGCAGGCTCTTCCCTCATTCCACGGAGCTGACGTCCGCCACATGGATGTTGTACAATGTTCCACCCATGATCGTCTGCACCGCCATCGGCTGGATTTACCTGCGGCTCATAATTAAGTTCTGCAGGTACGTTACCGCACCGATTGCACTCGGTTGTAGTTTCCTGTCTTTCTCCGTCATACTAAATCCGCTCTCGTATGCACACGTACGTTGTTCTGCCAGAAATGTACGTTTCGGCTGTTCTACCAAAATTTTTAGCAACCTTCTTTATGCCACACCCTTGATCTTTTAATGCACGGAGCATGTCCCGTAAAAAATCGCAAAAACGCCACCCGGAACGATATTTATCAAAATATCAACCATAACCGTGCTGATGGTAAGACGGCCTCCGATGAAGTTTGCGAACAAGCACTGTTCTCTTAAACACGTCGTGGCGCTGCTTCTCCACGTTGCACCTGAATTGGCGATCATTGCAACGCGGCCTAGTTGCGTGAAACTCAGTGCGCATGCGTCAAACTGTAGGTCTAACCTCTGGCCAGCACTTCACCTTGGGTTCGTGCTGTTTGCGTGCCATCTGTAGGGCAGTGGGGTTATAATTGCAGGCCTCAGTGAAGGCCGCATGATGGTGCTACTAACGTCAGGCCGGCGTGGTCATCGCCACGCAAAGGGGACATTTAGCGCGAAAGTGTTTCGTTGCTGATCTAACTGCTAGTTCTGCAATAAGCGCGCCCAAGCTACTCACGCAGCTCTCGATTGTGTTTAAGACGCATTTTTAAGTCGAAGGTCACAACCCCACTCACTAGGTCCACATTTAGTCAGCAGCCGTGGAAGCGTAGTGGCGTTGGGGATCAGTGCTTGTCCCGCATTCCGGAGGCCCTGGGTTCGACTGCCATCCGGGACCCAAATTCAGTCAATTTTTCCTACTTTATCCAATTATTTTCTTGTATTCTATTTGCTACGTACACCATTTTGTCGGCTACATTCTCGTATACGTCGGTATTTCGAGCTGCCGAGTCAACTAGTGCTATCGCACTTAGAGGAACTGAAAAAAAAAGACACCTCAGCGGATGACATATTCTTGTCGTGAACTAAATTATGCTTAAATGTTTCGCGTATTAGTGTAACCGACGAAATTTCAATCGTCTCAAATCGCCCTTTAATCGTGGCATCGCTTTCCGACGCAGTCAGCAGCGCCGCTCGCTGTTCGCACGTAGTACAGTCGTCCACAGGCTTAGCTGGAACACCATATCCTACTTCGCTGTGGCATAGCTCGAACAATCTGACGTAAAACGATTCAAACCAATATGGAGGACTCGATAACCATCTTTCTCTTAAGAGAAGCGCAAAGTTGACTAAATTACCTTGTGTCAAGAAAGGAGAAGACGGTAAGTGCGGAACTCCAGCTAAGACGGTGGACGACTGTACTCCCTTTGGTGCTATATATGGGTAGATTGACGGTGCACTTCTTCTCCGCGCGGTGCGCGTCTGTCGTGCCGCGGAGCAGGAAGAACCAGAACTGCCTGGAGGCGAGGCACGACATCCGGCGCGAGATCCAGCTGCAGTACCAGAGGCTGGGCTCCGTGAGCTTCGCCGAGTACACCGTGCTCGCCATTCTGGGCGCGCTCATACTCGTCCTCTTCTTCTACAAGCCGCAGTTCATGACCGGCTGGGGGGACCTCCTGCAGTACGGCACGTGAGTATACCGCTCGCCCTCCGACCTCGCTGTATAGTATACGTTGCCTGCGGAGGTTCTGATACAGAGTGTCTGGAGTGCCATCCGACAGCGATTAAGCCCAGCGCTGAACAGGTGACCGGTAAAAAGCGCAAAGACTCGCGGGTACGTCGTATACTCCCGCCACTTCCGGTCCGAGATCTCTCGCCCTCCCGTACGCCATCTGCTTTCGAGCGCGTGTGTCCACGTTGTTTATTTGTCACAGGGTGCTTACATGTCAGATAAACACCTAGCAGGGTGAATAGTTGTCATTTATGGAATTCCCGATGCATGAGGGTTTTTTTCCCCCGGTGGAAACAGATAAACAACAAGCACACACGGGCGGGAAAGCCGACGGCGTACGGGAGGCCAGGAGAGCTCCCGAACCGGAAGTGGCGGCACTCCGCGGGAGAAAACAATGTACCCACTAGCCTTTGCGCTTTTCACCGGTCACCTAGTCATGGCTAAAGGACCTCCCGATGGCAGTCGAGTATTGAAGACGATAGTATTTCTTGGGCTTTCCAAACACGAAAATTTTGGTCTGTCTGTCGGTCCGTCTGTCTGTGCGTCGGTATGTCCCTCGACTCAGCCACCCGACTAAATGTTATAAACGTTCTGAAACGAGAAGTTAATGTAGGCAAATTCCTTCCAAACCGCTTAATCTGCTACATTACCTCATACTTGTCAGCACTGCTGAGGAAAACGAAAGCATTAGGCATATTTGCGGCAAACCACCAGTACATAACTGATACTCGCAATGTTCTTCTAATTCAAAATAGGTCTGTGCAGGATTTTTTCGACAGAAAAAAAAAAAAAAACCCCGTCGGAACGATATTTTGACACAAATACAAAAATCGCTCCCGCGAGATCTTAAGGCTCGTGGTCGCATTCCAAGAAGTCCAACAGTAACGAAAGGTTGCAGTAGATGCGTGCGAGCAGTGGAACGCGGGAAAATTGAATTGACCTTCTGTGTTTATCGTGGGAGAGCGGGGACATAAGGGGAAGAGTATGAGAGGTGTGGAGGAGAGAAGGGAGGCGTTTACGAGGCCGGGGCGGCAGAAGACTGTCGTCCTTCGGCGACATTTGCAGCGGAGTGAGCAGATACGCGGCCATTTTTTTAAAGGCCAGGCTGGTGCAGAGCAGAATGTCTGCCATAATGATGCAGAGGTTCATTGTAGCTCCGTGATACGAATGACGGTGGTTAGAGTCCCGCTGTGGCCACTCTCTCTCTCTCTCTCTCTCTCTCTCTCTCTCTCTCTCTCTCTCTCTCTCTCTCTCTCTCTCTCTCTCTCTCTCTCTCTCTCTCTCTCTCTCTCTCTCTATTTTGGCTTGGGGTCGTTTACGGTGTTTTAGGGTAGCATTCGGCGATTGCGTTCTATCCGTTACGTTAGGTTAGTGAGAGCGAACTAGTGGCGGCCTCGGCTTTTTCTTGCGAAAGACTGCCGGACGTCACTTTAGTGGCGTGCTTATAGTTCCGTCGTACGACATTCTAGACACAGCGTTTTTTATATGGGAAGCTTTACAGCGGTCACCGAGCCCCGCTGTTTTCAGGGCTGCAATCTTTTTTTAAGGCGAAAAAGTTTCTTGGCTAATTTCGTAGACGCACGCACCCAGCCGGCGTCCGCAAAATGCGTTCACAAAAGCAGTGTCCGCAAATCACGTGTGGTCTGCCCTCCGGAACAGACATCAGCTCCAATACCTGCCGCAGCAACAATCGGCGACGTTTATTCTTGTTTTCTGAATGGTCTCGTAGGTGGCGATGAACCGTCATCAATTTCTCAAGTAAGCACAAATTGTTTAAAACATTCTGTGAGTCGGCCAATCATCAGGAAAAAAAGAAACTCGGTGATTACCACTCACGGACTTTCACTTGCCAATCGAGGGATCCGAATTACGCCAGTACGCAATTTTCCGAAAAGGCTCGTTGCGGAATGCTGTTACTTTGGTAGATGCTTCATGCACGCCATCAATGATCCGCAGCAACATCATCAACCACGGCAAGAGCAAAAAACAGTGGTTTCAGCACAGCACATGTTATTTGTCAGTATTTATTCAATTTCCAAGTTTTCGTTTGTCAAGCCGTGCTGTCCCAAGATGTCGTTCTCAAACCGATGCAACCGCCACCTCCATCTTGGATACCGCAAGTCCTAAAGCAGCTTGAGTACTCCTACATCAACGCAGGAACCGGCTCCGAGAACACAGGGCAGTGTTCTCTTTCTTTCTCCGGTACCATTTCGCAGCGTCGATATGGGTCAACAAAGTCTTTGAGCGCGAGTACACTTCTATGCCTTGCTTTGGAAATGTGAAATAAATATGAGCGGACATGTCCGCATGTTTTTTGTTTGTTTTTTATTGCCCTAAACGCCTTTTTAATGGGATGGTCGTTAACGGTTTCCCTGAAAACGTCCGCCAAGATGTCAACACTACTTCAAGATGAGACCTAACTGCGAGCCCCTTTGTGGTACCTAATAACTCGTCTTATATCTTCGTACATTGTCGCACTTTGGCCAGGGATCGACTAAGGCGAACAATGCGGACCCCCGACAGCTCTCTTCCGCCGAGATGCTTCTGTTCGACCTATTTTGACGAGGTGCCCATGAGAACACCGTTCGATAAGTTTACCCGTTACAAATGGCTTGACGTGACAAATCATTCTTCCGCTAGTCGCGTCATTGACGAATGGGCTGTCGAGGAATAGGCTAGATACGGTTCGTTCCATGGTGTGGGCAACAGTATAGCGGCGTCACTTGATGTTTGACTTGAACCGAGAGGTAATTTGGCTGCTACGCGGTGTTGTGCAGAAAATACCCCCAGTTTGTTTACTTGTCTGCAAAATGAGAGCAGAAGAGGCGCCGTTCGATTGGACAACTTTTGCAGACAATAGGTGAAGACTGGTCGAAGAATTTTTCCATTTCCTAGGCTAGCGTGCAGCAACGAAGTAGCCGATGCACGGTTTAAACCAAATTCGATTTTCAAGCGCCAAAGCCACACTTGGGCTGTGAGGGACGTGGTAATGGAGGGCGGAGGGTTGATACTCGTGTATACCTTGTATGCACGTGCACTTGTGCTTCTCGGCTTCGCTTTTGAACTCACGGTGGGGTGTCAGTATGTATGGAGAAAGAGGGGCGCTGTGCTTTTATCATATAAGATCAAGACCTCTATGCACATTATCCCTCTTTTCTCAAACAACTATGAAAGGGAGCGAAAACGACTATGGTATTCCGACAAACGGATTGGTAAGGCGCGACATAGGCGCGATCCCGCTTTTCATTAGGGGATGAGTCGAATGAACGGAAAGTCTCTCTATCCGGACGCTCACAAAAGTTCTCTCACTGAATATTAGTTGAATTGTGCGACCCGCATTTGCACTAAGACCGATTAACTGACTTTGAACGGGTGCGGAAAAACCTCTCCGCAAGCGGGTATCTCGCGTCGTTTTTGAATGCTGTGGAACGCCGTTCAGCCGATTCCGTCCGGCTAACTAATTGTAAACAGATTATGACTGCGTCTACAGCGGCGAATCGTACAGCTTCAAACTACAGCAGAGGGCAGCATCAAAGCGACTACGAAAAGCAAAGAGCAGCGTCAAGTGCTCTTGCAGAGCACGCGGATGCAACAGCTCACAAAACTGACCTGGGCCGGTACACTGAGCTTGTCCGTTTTGAAAACGTCCGTTTCGCGTCCGTTTCATCGCGACCTACTTCCGGTTGTAGAGGGCTTGGGGTCCGTTGACTTTTGCTCAGCTGTTCTTGCAAACACATTTTGAGCAACTTATGAGCAACTTATGTGTTTATTTGAACGTATTTTGAAAACTAGACACCATAAGATTTTTTTATGACGAAGTTGAAAGTTTTCACCTCTAGGGGACGAATGTCATATTGCAGCTGCAGCCAGCTGTTTCTTGTGAACGCAAAGCTTAATTTGCTACGGCTGCTCAGTTTTTTTTTGCGCTTGGACATCGATTTTTATGTCCAATAACTTTCTGTTACGTCGTAACAGAACGCAGAATTTATATTACTCGCAAGAAGAGTTGCAAGCGTGGCTGACCTTAGCCTTACTGTTCCGGTCAGCACGACTCTGCTCCGCTAAGGCCTTAGCATACTGTCCAATAGAAGGTGCGGGGCGGGGGGAGAAATGCCGCAGGTGGAGGAGCGAGAACCAAGGAGGGAAGCAAGTTTTGCCGCACAATAGTAAGAATGTTACGACAGCATCACATCGGCTGTCAGCGGAAAGGGCTTCTGCCTGCATTTTCTTCCTTCGTTACAAAAACAGCGATCGCGGACGTGGCTGAGGGCCGAATAGGTAGCCACGTGCTCTTGCCTGCCTGTACCGGCAAACTTGTCCCGCATTTAACGTCACTGTTCTGTCCCATGTTCTCGGCAGAAAAATCAAGTCTTCCACTCCCGCGCTGGCCATCTGCTTCCTGTTGTTCGTGCTGCCAAAAGACCCCCGCAACCTGCACTGCAGCGAGCCGCTCGTCTCCTTCAAGGAGTTCTCCACCAAGATGCCCTGGGGAATCGTCATTCTTTTCGGAGGGTGCCTGTCCATCGCGGAGGCCTCTCAGGTGATCCCCCTGTGCCCGTGTGCGCGTAGATCGTAGCTTTCTCACCGCGCAGCATAACTGCGCGAAAACCTTGAACGTGTGCCGGCCCCACGGCGGGGTAGCTTCCCCGGCCAGCGGGAGCTATACACGGAAGGCAGGGATTATCTGGCGCATGATGAAACCCAGCTGCGCGCCCAGAAAGCAGCAGCAGCAGGGGCAGCCCCTGGGACAAGCGGAAACAGAAACAAACAAAGAAAGCTTCGCTTTTTAAAAACACCCAGATAACGACAGCCTCCGCGTATCACGCCCGCGGGACCAGCAAGCGACTGGCGGTGGGGAAGCTCCATGCAGTTCATGCCAGTTCTCTGCCCTTAGAGCTGGTGGCACCTGAAGAGCGTGTTGACCGGAATAAGCGTTCTTCGCTGTGCAAACCGCGAATGTGAACGTGACGGTCGAAGTGGACCACGTGGTTACGACCCTTCCGCGCGACAAGGAAATCTACGTCCCCCATTAAAACATCCCAGTGATGATATGTCAGTGTACAAGTACAAGAGTAAAGCTTCGTTTTACGTTGATTACCACCTATGTGTGGCACAGGCCAACTTGATCGTTTTTTGGAGCGACAGCTGTTAATTAAAGACAAAGGTGAGATCACTTTGTCTGCGCCAAAAGCTCAGCAGCGACCGGCCAGGGGAGTGCTATCAGAGCAACGCCACCGCTTCATCTCTTTCCATTGGCGATGCTGAAACCTTTATATCTGGGAAGATGAAGATGTATCTCCTTCGCTCTATCCATGAGGTTACTTCTTCGTGTCCCGTGGTAAGAGCGGAGTGGCCGATGGGGTGCGCGCCACTGTTGGTAGGCGTGAAAGCGCATCCAGTAGACACAAGCCGCGAGTGTTATCACTGCAACCGTTCGCACCTGTGTCGGCGCGCGGTCTTTCAATCTCGTTATCCCCTGGTGTGTATTTTTACCGAGCGTTTATCTAACCGAACGTTTTGCAAAACTCTGAGGACGATCAGGCGAAACTAATACCTCATTCATCGTCAGTTGCAACCTCTACGATGCGTTGTGCTCGTTCCGAAAGTGCGGCTTTACGAGAGTCTTTCGGAGTAAGGAAAAGCTGAACCGACAAAATTGGCGGATCCCACAGATTGATGGCAATTAACGTAACGCGAAGCCTTTCAGTGACACCCACGCCTGCATGCGTTTTCGGTGGACGTAGGTTTCCACGTCGTCGAAAACGTCACACGGAAGTGTCGTAACCATGTGGTCTACCCCGGCTGTCGCGTTTGCATTCGCGGTTTGTGCAGCAAATAGCGCTCCTGCTGGCCAGCATGCTGTTGAGACGCCACGATTGCCAAGCGGAAATAACGTTATGCAGGCATGAACTGGGGCTTTCCAGCCACCAGACATTTACTGTTCCCCCGAAAGTGACACAAGGAGGCCAGCGTCATTTGGTGGAACTTCCCTGGGCTCCCCGTCGCTTCATGGCCCCGCGGGCGCGGCACGGGGAGGTCAGCGTCATCTAATGCACTATAAGATAAAACCCAGTTTCGCGCCCTGCCAAAAAGCAGCAGGAGCATCTGGAAAATCAGGAGGAGAACCAAAGAAAGTTTCGCTTACAAAGATGCGATATCTGGTGTAAGATAAAACCCAGTTTGACGCCCTACCAGAAAGCAACAGCAGCATCAGCAGCACCCTCAAAACCACGAGGAGAGCCAAAGAAATCATCGCTTAAAAAGATGGGTCATCGGTGAAGATCCGGCTACGCACGCGGGGTGTGGCCAATAGAAATAAACGTTCGTTGCCACCGATGCAGTGCCGGGCAGTTCTGAAACAATACCATTGGCGTCCTTGCAGTATGACGGTCTTGTGAATCAAGAACATGCCGCCCATTCCATCGACCGCAGTACCTGTTGTGGAAAATGCGCCAATCAGCGCACTTGTAGTTTCACAGTTTCGCACCGCGAATACGATATGGGCGCATTGCACCGTAGAGTGATTTCAGCCCACTCTGAATGTTATTGCATTACTTTTGCACAATCGCCATCAGAAATTTCAAAACTCTCCTGGCGAATAATTTTAACTGCGGATCGTTTACGGATTAAAGATTACAATAATAGTAGTGCACGCATTCCTAATCTCTCCCTGTTCGTCGTCTCACCACGCATGCGCCTGGCATCCGCAGCGTTCGGGCCTGTCGACCATTGTGATCCACACGCTTAATGGGCTGCGAGACCTTCCTTCGGGCCTGGTGCTCGTGCTTCTCTGTTTCACCGGCTGCTTCCTGACCGAGGTGGTCAGCACGTACGTGGTCACCGGTATCCTCACGCCCATCATCAGCGAACTGGTGAGAGCACTGGTTACACCACGTTTAGTCTCTCTGTGTCGTATATGGCACCCGCGTCACACGTCGGCTTAAAAGCCGGCCTAGGAAAGTTCTAAATTTTTGAACAGAACGAGGGCCCCTGAGTTATTTCCTGCGCAGTGCCTACACAATCCGACTGTTGATTATTCGCTGACGAGCTATCCACTTAACCTGATCTTGCAGCCTGCGTTAATTTGCAGGAAGGAAGAAAACAGGTAAAAAAAGCAGGAATGTTAACCAGGGTGTGGGGTAGTTTGTTATTCTATGCGTGGATAAAACTGGAGAAAAAAGGCAGCAGTAAAAGAAGCTGAAAGGTAGGGACAGAGCGTAGAGGACTGTGCCCAGCGTTATGACACTACGCGTTAGAATTAAATGAGTGTCCCTGGAGTCTAGTATGCTGTAACCTTCGCGCAAGACCGTCGTTTTGAGGAAGCGCATGGCCGCATTTGCGGAATTGTACGTAGAGGATGAAGGAGGCCCACCATTGTCTTCTCAGGAAATGGCCGCAGAGAGCCCAGGTTTCACAGAGTCGAGCAGTGCTGCCTTCTTTTCAATAAAAGACGTGAGTGCTCGCACAGAAGGTGCTGCGTGGTCTCCGGCATGCCGAAAACTTAACTAGCCACACTGGCTGCCATGCCGATCAAATGGGAGTAGGCATTTGTGAATGGCATTCCCAGCCAAATGGTTGCCTCAGGTCTTTGCCGACTTAGTAGAAGGGGACTTTGAAGGCGCGGGTCAAAAGCGCCGACACGGGCATTGCTGGATTATTGGATAAGGTTCATTTGTAAAGGGTTGTCTCCCGGGCAAATCTCCGCAGAGCCCTAGCTCCGTCCGGATAGCGGGATGAGAATGGTCTCCGTTCTTTGGTGGGCCGCACGGGTGGAATAGTCTGCACATTCATTGCCAGCAATGCCGCAGTGATTAGGAAGTCATTGTGAGGCAATGCCATGAAATTTATCAATCAGTAGAAGAGTAGCCCTTAAGGGTTTTTGAGCATGGGTACCACACACCAGCACCCGTAGTTCGACAGAGCAGCCACCTGTGTGTTAAAGAGTAGCCTCAAGGGCTTGTGAGCATGGGTACCACACACCATCACCCGTGGTGCGATAGAGCAGCCACCTGTTTGTTAAAGAGTAGCCCTCAAGGGTTTGTGAGCATGGGTACCACACACCAGCACCCGTAGTGCGATAGAGCAGCCACCTGTTTGTTAAAGAGTAGCCCTCAAGGGTTGTGAGCATGGGTACCACACACCAGCACCAGTAGTGCGATAGAGCAGCCACCTGTTTGTTAAAGAGTAGCCCTCAAGGGTTTGTGAACATGGGTACCACACACCAGCACCCGTAGTGTGACAGAGCAGCCACCTGTGTGTTAAAGAGTAGCCATCAAGGGTTTGTGAGCATGGGTACCACACACCAGCACCCGTAGTGCGACAGAGCAGCCACCTGTGTGTTAAAGAGTAGCCCTCAAGGGTTTGTGAGCATGGGTACCACACACCAGCACCAGTAGTGCGATAGTGCAGCCACCTGTGTGTTTCCTCTTTCAGGCTGTGGCTACTCGTGTGCACCCGCTCTACTTCCTGATGCCTGCAAAAGCATCGTGCCTGTTTGCCTTCATGCTGCCCATCGCTACCGGAGCTAACGCCATCCTGTGCGACATGGGAAGGCTCAGGACCTTTGACATGGTGAGCGGCCGCCATTCCTGAAAGGATGCTACGTGTGCAAGCGTGATCAGAAGGCGCCATGTGGATTATTCAGTAGAGACAGTACAACTATTTCGCTAATATTTGATGACAGGACGAGTTATTGGCTTCCTTTTAATGTGGACAAGCGGTTGCAAGTTGCATTAACGGCGTCTTTATTGCATTTTGGGCGTGTGATTTCGACAATCTCTATTAAGAAAGGTACTTCAAATCGAGAACTTGGCGCCATGCTTTCACGGGGGCTATTCGACTTAGTCTCCGACTCACTGCGGATAGTCCGAAAATGGTCAGAAGATTCTTAGCGCTGAAAAAAAAAATCACGCGACCTTCCGTCTAACGACGACGATGGTTGAACGCGAAGCTTTCTCGGGATGGATTCGTTGGTTCGACAATCCCGCACTCTGGAGGTACGCAACACTTTTCTAGAATACCCACAGCAACTCTCGAGTGTGCACTCCGTAGGCCTAACGCTTGGGTTTGGGTGTACGGCGCGAGTCGCTACCTGATGCTTGGCGATCGCTTCGACCATGTCGAAATGGGGCAATCGGATAGACGCAGGTTCGATTCTGGCCACGGGAAGCGTCTATCTGTTTCACTTCGTGCACGACCATTCATCATCATCTTCAGAGAAAGTTGGCTTTTCTGCAGGGTGTATTGGCGTACAACGGCATGAGTGAGTACACTAAACCTTCGCTTTAAAACGAATGCCGCGGTGCCCGCTGTGTGACCAGGACTGCTAAACGAAGAGATCCACAGTCTTGTTAAGGACAATGGGGCAGATAGACCGCAACCAAGGATTCTTGCTCTGTGACCGCACCCAACATTCGGCTGGTGAGCGCGGAGAGAGCCTGTTGTCCTTTGACGGCCAGAAAGCGCGTCGATTCCATTGAGAAGGCATTGTAATATAAATGCTGCTACGACTAACACTGCACATTTGTTCCGCTTTCGCAGAAAAGGGGTGTTGTGCGCCTATTGCGCAAAGAAAAGAAAAGTTGGTTGACGGCGCCTAATCACTCTGTTTCGTTACCTTTCCACAGATGAAGATGGGATTCATCATGAACATAGCGTGTGTGCTGGTGCAACTGGCCGCTATCCACACAGTGGGTCCACTGGTCTTCGATCTTTACCGGTTTCCTTCCTGGGCCGCCAAGGACTTCGGCCTCACGGTCATCTCCGCCGTCTCATCGGCGCCCAACGCGTCCGCCATCGGCAACGACACCCTGGCCGCCACGACGCTTTCCTCGTTCCTAAACGTCACGCTTCCCGAAGTGATGGCGTCCACGTGACCTCCCACTGCGTCCACACCGGACCAGGTCTAGCTGAGGCCCTCGCTGTTTTACCGCGCGGGGCCGACCTGTACGCTTGTCGTCATTTATGCTGTTTGCGTACCGTACTCACGTTGCAGCCCCATCAAACGCCGTGTGCGGGGTAGAGTTGTGCTGGGCCCGTAGCGAGAGTAGAAGCGAGAGAAATAGCGGACGGAGTCCAAAAAGGACAGCATGCTTTCTTGTTCGTAACAGCGCGGTGAACTAAATGTTAGCAAGGTACTAAGCGAGTGACTGAATGAGCGTCCACACAGGCGAACATGCTTGGTTATGCTGTCCAGCTCTATGCTGTTGCAGCAGGATAACAAAAAGCATCTGTGTTGTAGTTGTTCCCATGCGTGCACACGAGATGGTGATACCATCGCTGTGTATGTCGTCCAGTGCGTGTCGAAATGAAAAAGATGTAGAGTGACGTTTTTTAAAAATTGTTTTGTGTCAACCGGTTTTGTGTTTCGTATTTTGGTTCTAGAGTATGAGTGGTTGTCGCAGTACTTCAGATGACAGCTTAACTCTGGTTTGTTGTTGATTCACACTGACAGCTTTTGATAACTGCATATTGTTAACGTAAGTATTGTTGGTCTTGCTAATGGAAATTCTAATATGTGTCGCAGTTACGCTTGCTACACTGCTTTACTTGTAACTATGGTGCTTTGATTCGCATGTTAGTTCCGCAGAAAAGAAACCTGGGCCTGCTGTGTGCTATTGTCCGGTTTATTGTCCGGTGTCAGGTTCGTCACGTCACGTTGTCACGAAAACATACCCTTACATACATCAACGCGTTCGACGTAGCTTCTTGACGCTAGCGTAAATTCGGCTTCCTGCGTCACACGAAAACAGCGAGCTATCCGCAGCCTGTAGCAGGACAGTGTCGGGGCGCGGATGTCGCGCATTCTCCGTGACGAGGCTGGTGGCGCCGGCGCGAACTGCAGCATGCCGCATCTCGCGCAGGCTGCCGCCGGGACGCGTAGACAGGCGTTTAGTTATGTCGGCCATGTCGAGGCGCCGGTCTTTAGTGTGCTGCTAGTGGGTTAACGTCATAGAATTTCTTAGTAAGTCGTAAGAAACTCTATGGGTTAACGTGCCGTCACCGTGCCGCGTGCGCCCGTTGACGTTACACATCGGACTGTAAAGGCCGCTTTAGGCAATATGCTTGGCAGATTCTTCTCAGGCCAAAAGAAAAAAAAAACAATCCGCCTTTTTGAGCGCAACTGGCGTTCCCGTGCTTCCGACAAAAGGTAGTTAGAACGAATGGAAAACAAATGTCTACGCGAAGCTGGCTACTTTGAGTATGGTTTTTCCACTTGGCGTATTGAAATTCATATATAAAGGCATGTAGCTTTGCTCTGGCAGTCGACCAGTATATTTATTTTGGTATGATCTATGTTGTATTTTTTGCAGCTATGCGTGATTTTGTGGTTCTGTTTGAGAAGGTGAAAATGAGCTGGCTTTCAGTACTTCACACGCTAAAAGAATGCAAAAATAATATGCAAAAATATAAAACCGGAGACTCCCTTCCTGATCTTAGTGATAGAATTTCTTGATTCAAGTACATTAATGTAAGCGCGAATAACTGACATGAAAGAACTAGGTATTGTTTCTGGCTGTTTTATTTTGATGTACTCGCAAATTTCTATTTTATGTACTCGCAAATTTCTATTATATGTACTCAGAACCTGTGCTACTCTTTTTGCTGCTTTTGGTTTTTGTTCGAGGGTCAGTGCACGAAGCTTGTTTTTACAGGCAGAGGTGTACTGTTTGGACGCCCAAAGCGGTTAAACCTGTTTAGAAAAATTCTGCGCAGCAGAAGTGTTTTACGAACCTTTTTTTTGTCATAGTTCTGTACTGATCCATATTCTGTTTCTGAAATACCAACTGTATTTGGTAAAATTGAATACGTGTTAACAGCGCTGCCTACATCATTCGTCGCTATGAAATGTCCTAATGAACTTGTTTGGGAAGCCTGAATAATGAAAGGGGAATTTAATATTAAGTAGTGTTTTAGTACATTGTAGTTGCCATTTTGTTGAAGTATGCGCTTCATTGAAACCTATTGTGCTAGTGCATTGTAGTCACCATTTTGTACTTCTTTGTGCTTCTTTGAAACCCTTCTTTAAAAAGTATCTTTTAAAGGGAATGACCGGTTTTTGGCAGCGATAAAAATCACCTTTCTTAAAAAAGGTCGTATTTGAGTAGCACGTAATTTTAAAGGTAAAGGAAGACCTAAAATAATTACCTTATGCATCAAGCACACCTACACTGGTTTGCCTCCTTGCTGTCGATGTTCCAGGAACTTTAGAAGCCGAGTAGTTATGACGTACGCAGCAGAAATGTAGTTCCTGAAACTACAAAAACACATTTATCCTTCAAAACATCTTGTTTTCAAACTACAAAGACATTTATTCAAAAGACATTTATCCTTCATGCATTCTTCCGTAGTGATCTTGCCCAGCAAAGAACAGCTATTTCGCACAGCGTTCAATTCTGCGTGCATACGGAGCAAATGATGAACTACAGGCGTTGTTTGAACTTTAACAGGTGGTAAAGGCCGTAAAGGCACTGCTGATTTAAATCTTGCTCAGTTATCATCATGCTCGAAGTCCTCAGTTATTCGTTGAGCCCTTGCTTTTACGTGTAACAGCTGGTCATTTCTTTTCATTCCATTTTTTTTCTCGGGAAAGGGCTGCGGGTCAGTGGACGTGAAGGTCAAGGTTACTGAGACAGAATTTGATGGTGGCTGTAACGTGCTGCTCTCAATGGTAGCAAACACACCCCTTACGAAAGTGCCGACGACGATGCAGTACTTCCGCAATGTGATTTCTCGTGCATCCAGGAGTCTCTTATTGTAGCACAACGGAACGCCTCATTCTCGGTCCAGTGCCGCCTTAACTGGTGTGTACCACGATGATGCGCCCATGCTGTGCAAACATATATGAACGGGCCCTGCGCGCGAGTGTTGTACATACCTGCTCTATACGGATACTGTTTTTGTGCGCTTCAACATTGTGTGCGTTTATATGATACTACTTGTATGCGCGTGTACATTTACAAGAAACGACTGTTGCAACAACGATGGCATAATGTGCATCGGAATGTTGTAATAAAGGAAGGAACCAAAGAACACATTTGACCTCCGAAGCTGTTTCCCTGCGTTCGCTGTCCTTTGAAATTTCCAGGCCGTGTAGCGCCTGTTTGCGTATACATCGAAGTTTAACACGAGAAAACTGCAAGATGTTTTGGGAAAAGATTCCCGTAAAAGGTGCTTCGACGAAATGAGACAAGCTAAACAAGCTCTAACCAAGAACCAAAATATAATTGAGGTTTAAATAGTTTTTACACTGATCAACTCAGGTTTTTTTAGTATTGCTGCTTTTCTTTTTATGTGGTCGCAGGAACTAAACAACATTTACAACAGGTTGTTTCCTTGAAGGAGACAACCTGGAAACTCCCAGAGCCAATGTCCTCGACTTGGAATGGGATCGGTGCTTGACGTGGTTAATGAAGGATCACTATAGCCGAGGGAGGAGCTAGGAACACAATAGACGCGTTTGCGGTAGACAAGCGAACGCTTCCTTTCTTTGTTTAGTCTCACCACGTTGGCCACATTCAGTATGCAACTGGCACCTAAGCACACGCCCTTCAACCACAAAAGTTTCGAGGAAACTCGACCAGGTGGTGGTTAGAACAGCAATGCCGCAAAGGCGGCCAAGAGTTCCTTGGCTTGGACAGGCCGCTCTCAGAACTTGTTTCGCCACAGGTGAACATGGTTAAGGCGTTACCATTAATAGCGCTTTGGCATAAAATTGACGTCCTAACTTCAAGGGAAGCTCGATAGTTTAGAGAGAATTTTTGCATTTTTGCATACTACGCTTGTTTTGAGCCATTACGAACCTCTGAAACGGCTTGACTAGCATGTTCTGTTTCCCATGAAGAAACAGGAGGTCATGCGAATTCTAAATTGGAGGGTACATGCAAAATAATAAACTTATTCCGGATTATGCTGTCAGAATTGTTCAACTCAATGCTGCTTCCTCTAACTATGATTACGAGATCACAAGTTTCGTTAAAGATGTTAGGAGACCAACACAATAAAGCTCAGCAAAAGGTGGCGGTAGGTCAGTTTAATGGCGAAGCAAATTCTGCAGAATTAAGACCATGCTCCAGGAAACAGGGCAATATACCGCCGACACAGCAAATGTAAGATATGTACCCTGTCATTTCGACCCGGAAGCTAGGCGCTGACTTGGGTGTGACAAAGACGCGGGAGCCCAAGAAGATGCCATGTTCGTTCGTGGAATGCGCTGAGGACGATAGCTACTGCAGAAGTGGTGTATTGAAATATCACCTATCTTTGAGGACAAGCAAGGACAGTTTCCTTGCTGACACGTCACAGTTTCCTTAGGTACCCCCCAACCTGTCCTTTACGCTATACTTTACCACACTTGCGTTCATTTGATTTGTATGGACACCATGCCAAGCTTGCCTTCCGGGCAAGGAGTGTGCCACGCGCTACCTCAAGACATGACCGCCGGGCACCAGCGGGTGAAGTCAGCACAACAAATCGGGTATTCACGGATGGAGCAGTAGAAAAACCCATCACCGCAGTTTGCAAAACATTTTACATACACACTTATACTCAAGCACAGCAGACGTCAAAGATAAAACCCTCACCCCACAATACATATGCGGCAAACAGATAGGATACGGCACACTGGCGTTAGCTTAAGAAAAACTGCCAGACGTATACCACCAGCAGCTCTTCCCCAACACACATTGCCTGGCTGCTACCCGACACGCATCCAGCTTAGAACCGCCCTTTTCTACTCTGTATCGCAATGCCCTGGGGCGTCAACCAGCCATCGCCTACCCAGTTTAATCCTGTTTGGAGGCTCATCTGTCAAGCTGATATGCGAGATGTGCAATAGCAGATACGACTGATTGAGTGGGCGTCCCGCATAGCGGCAGCCCGCAGTCTTGTACTAAAAACACCGACCATAGAGAATGATGACCATCTGGGCAGATATTTAAAACAGAATAAAACTTTCCCTCCTTTCTTCTTCCTTGATGCTCAGTCACCCAGGCCCTGCCTCGCGTACGTCACTAAATAACAGCGCCAGTCAAAAGCTGGACGCAGTTGTGCAAGCCTCTGCTGGGTTATCTCTTCTCTGCGGGGATGCTTTGCGACTCTTTCTCGCTCGTCTTTTGTAACAAGTTTCCAAAGTCATCTCGAGATTGGACGAACCTCGACTTTGCATTCTTCCTCATCGCACAATGGCGGCAGTGACAACCAGCATGTTACGGAACTACACCGTGCGGCAAATTCGGGAAAACGCTACTTTTTTTTCAATGAAACGCTAATGGACATGGGCAGCGGCATTCCAGCCTTCAGCCGATTCGTAAAAACCCCAGTTCTCTGTTATAGCCATCTCGCAACGCGACTCTGCAACCACAGTACTGCACTCATCAACTTTCGTGGCAAAGGCAAGAAGTCGGCTCCATGTCAAACCGGGAGCTGTATTCGTTTTGCTATCAGAGCTGGCCTCCTAAAAATCTCAATAAATTTGCAGGCAGTTATCGTAGAAACACAGGCTTCTCTATCACCATGCCGCTCTGTTTATAGCCTGCCATTCCCGTCGCTGAATACCGGCCATTTGAAGGACATATTTCGCAGTACACTGCCACCGCACAATTTGGACAATTGGAATCGAATGCGCACCAATGCACAAGAAATCAAGACAGCGACGTCTAAAGGCTGGCAACCCTATTGTATTGCTGACTGACTTTAGCTGGTTTTATTAGCACTGAGAAAAACCAGTAAAAAGTCTTCAAATTCCATCGACGTGAGGATGGTTTTCTTTCAAGATTGTTAACAAATCGAGCTGGTTTACAGGCAGAATCGCACGCAAGCGACCACTACCAAACTGCATGCTGGCGGATGGTCTCTGCCTGCTGGTATATGTTTACGTACATATGGTATGTGGAAACGTGTCACCTACCCGTTGAAGAGTTGACGCTATTAATATACCCAGAAAACCCGGTGGTCGTAGCGTAAATGGCTTCCTAAGGTCTAATCTAGAGCAACAAAAGGACGGCCATTCAAGATTGGAAAGTTTTTGAACGCGTCTATGAATGACCTTCGCTTGGGTCTAGCAGCGTGTAGCTCTCCCGACACTAAGGTACTTCGCCCGCGCCTCTCAGTCCGTCTACGGATCGCCCGAAGCTTGCCATACTTTGCGTCAACCACTGAATTCAGTCGCTACCCAACCCTCCCACTACCTGGCTTGAGGTGACCGGGAGCTCCTCACCCGAGCTACAGCTCCTGACCACCACTAGGGCTCAAGATTACCTGGCACGCCTTCCTCACCTAAGGGACACTCGCTAGGACTGCGCCGCACCGGAAATAAGAGTTTTTCTCCCTCAGTCGCGAAGCCAGGTTTAACGCTATGTTCTCTCACTTAGTAATGCTTACAGGAACGAATTTGTGCTCTGCAGCAAACTATAAGACACATCAAGCGTCTAGGAAGCACCGGAAGAAACAATGACAATCGCAGTAGCCGACAGTTGAGTGCATTTGAGTGTATTTATCTTGGTGCACAGTTCATTCCAGAAGCGCTTTTGGGTCGAGAGCATTGTCGATCAAACCAGAACGATTGAAATGAGTGATGAGAACGTTTCATACTTTCCTTGTCGAACAAGTCTTCTAAAACATTTTTTTTTGCAAATAAGGGTGGTTCTGTGTGTCTTAGTTTGCTTTGCAGGCCGTAAGCAGCCTTTCCCCGTATTTAATTCATGCTTAGAACCAGGCCGGAAGTGCCGCCGGTTTTGACTGGAGGTAAGATTGAATGTCGCTAGAAACCGAGCGAGCGAGTGGACTACAGAGAGAGAGAGAGAGAGAGAGAGAGAGCTGTAATGAATACTGAAGACGTTAGCCCCACAAACGGCGGGCTTGCTACTCCAGATGGGGGCCAAGATCGTCAGGCGAAAAACGAAAAGAAAGGGAGAAAAGTACCTAGTAATAATGAATTATAGGGAGAGGATAATTAAATCAATAAGGAACGTAGGAAAAATTTACAACATTAGGAGAAGAAAATCTGAGGATATAACCCCCTCGACCAATCCCGATGAAAATGTCAAAAGAGCTTTTTTCCCTACTGCCGCGTCAGCGTGATTCTGCAAGGTGCCGACAATGCAGGGCAAACTACTGCTGCTATAAAAAACTGACAGGGCACTCAAGCATGCAACGCGTAAGGTGAATGCTGCTGTATATCCCCGCGTCGAAAAAAGAGACGTCGATAACTGTTAATTTGCATTAAGCTCATTGCCAGTCTCTCACGACAACGCAGACGAGGACGACCACGAGGAGAATTGTGTTTGCCTCTTGATTTCGCACATGTCGACAAGGCGACAGTGGCATTTATATTTGGCTGTTGACATTTGGTGTTTCTGGCCAATCTTGTGCGGCACCAACGTTCACAAAATAAACACTTATTCCTCCCCCTCCGCTGCGGCGGACAAACGGAACCGGACTAAAAAAAGCGTTTATTTATGTCTTTTTGCGTGGTTGGGCGGCACTGCCCGGGGTCTATTGCCACGTGCTTACAGCTCCTGACTGGTTCAGCAAGGTTGGTTGGTAGCCTTGGTCCAGGGCTCCAGTGGCCTCTGCTGCTTCGCGTGTCCGCTGAATCAGACCGATCTGGTCTTCACAGCAGTCGCTGGCCAGCACGTGACTCCCATTTCTCCGCATTAGGGTTTCTGATTCAGGGGACAGCCGTTGTGCTTTGGCATTCCCATGTGACGTGGTAGAGGGTGGGTTTTTGATTAGACAATGAGCCAGCGTCTGGATATATCCACTCGGGTAAATCTTGTTCAGTTGTTTAAGTTTGGGAACGTGCCTGTCTGCGGCTGTCTCTCTGGTAGCTACTGCCCTCGTGAGGAGTCGTGTGACGGAGGGTATCATTTTCTGATACCACGGTAATGCGCCAGTGCCGCAGAGTATTCCGTGGGTACTGGCATGGGTAATTCGAGGTCGGATTATAGTCGTCGGGTGCTCGGTTTGTCGAACAGCCTCGAGCAACCCTGTCCGCCTCTATGTTCCCTTCCAATCCCCAAGTAATGCTGGTTCCCACAGTATTCTCTTTGGAGCCAATATGGTCTCATGGTGGTTGGGGTACCCTCTTACCTGGAGGAGTACACGTAGTGTGCGGTGGCTTACTCGTTCGTTCAGAAAGGGTCTACGGGCCTCTTGCGAGTCGGAAATTATTGTAAGTTATCGGCCTGTCCGGGAAGCCATCCGCCGCTGCCAGAGCGACGGCTATGGCTCCTCGGCGTCTGTCACGGTACAATGATGCAGCGACCTCAATGGTGATCTCATGGAGGTCTGAGTCTGAGTACAGTTAACTTGCGTCATTTCCTTAGATCTTGTGTGGCTGCGTCCACGTGCGGCGACGGAGATGAATGCGACGATGGCGATGGTGATCATTTATTCCGCGTCGGTGCACGATTTCATTCGGAGGATGGTCTGCCCTCTGGAGGATGGCCTTCGCTCTTGTAGATATCATTTCAATATGTTTTATGCCTCTTTATGACCAAACCAAAGTGCGCCCGTCACTCACAAAAAGCCATGATCACCAGTGCCAATAGGACATCCAAGACAAGAGCAACTTCGCAGTGTTTTCACAAGCTATAACAGTCTCCTCGACTTTATTTCATTCCCGACCCCAAATGAGTGGGACCCTACTAAGCGGTAGCTGCACGCTACAAAGAGTATCAGTCATATAACGCGAAAAAAACCCCGCCCCTTCGCTGCTCTTCATTACGCGCCCACGCCTCCCGTTCAGTCTGGAAGAGATAAACAGACGGCGCCAGCTGTACAAGCTATATCGCCAGCGGCGCTGAGGACAAAGCAAGTGACCGATTATTCATAAAGCGATTTAAACGTTATCAAAAACAGCACTGTTCAGTGAAGTTGCCTGTAAGCTCCGATTTAATTAACGCAAGGATGTGCGTACCGAGTAAGGTTTCTTATTCCTTGCTGCTGTGTATAAACTGACGATAATGGGCGACATGCACGGGACTTTGAGCGGGCTGTCAGAGGTTGCAACTTCTAAAAATTACGTAGATTGTAGTATTGCATAATACGGTAATATTAATGCACGCCGGAAGTAACAGTAACGTCGTGTGACGCAAAGCCCTTCCAGTGAGCAGATGAGGAAGCGCCGATCCCCGTCTCTACCTTCTTCGTTTGCCAGCGTCGGCGCTCTGTTTTAAGCCGTGCGTCCGTGCCTTTCTCGGTAGTGAACGTAATGGTAACGCATCGCTGGCACGTGAGCGCGAACGACACGCGTCGCCGAGGATTCACCGACAAGACCTTAACGAGCTCAAAGGGGCTGCTTCCTTTCACGCCCGAGCTCGCTTGTACGCAAACACCGCTATCTTTCGCAATGCGGACCGCTCGCTCGGCTGCCCGTGCGGCGGCCGCTTCTGGCGCGCACCGCTACGCAGGGCGCGTGATCATTGGCCCAGGGGGCACGCGGCACAATCGGCACGGAGAATTCTTATGATTATGGTTACAGCCCCAGGAGCACTCGCTGGCACGACGGCACTCGCCGCCCCCCTGCTCCATTTTCACGCCGAGGTTCTCGCGTCGCACTCGACCGCTCGTCGGCGGGGTACGTGCGAACTCTAAGGCGCGGGAACCGTTTCGGATTAAGGTTGGTCTTGCTCCAAAGCCTCAAAGATTGGTGGTGTACTAAAGCAGGTGCGCCAGTCAAAGGTGCCTTTTCAGTTCCAGTATCTTTACTACCGATCGTCCGGGCTCAGCCAGTCTTCAGCATGGTGATGACGAAGGAATCCAATTCCCCTGACGAAGAACCGTCGACTACTGAAATTCCCGGAAGTGACCTGGAAGGGTAAGGTGGTTTGGCTTCTCCAGGAAGACTGTGAGTTTGCAAATATGCATGCAGGGACTTAGTCATGCAAGTGGACAATGAGAATGGCTAGCAGGGTAGCACAATCGATGCGCGTGATAGGGGTCCGTAAAAGAGCGCGTTACATCAGCGCGCAAAGTGTGCAGCGTCCCCTTCGGGTGCGGCAGCACGTACGTGCTAAAGATGAGCACCTCCACCTCCCATGACATGTCCTCTTCCAGCTAGTCGACATTACTATGTCCTGCGTAACAGGACATGTTCTCTATTACTCTAATTTAGGCCCGCATTTAGTTCTGGCGTTAGTCATACCCGAAGAAATATATATTTTGAGATTTTGTAGTAGCAGTAGAACAAAAGAGAGGATCAAATATTCAGTGTGAGGGGGTGGTAAGTGGTATGTGGGAGGGTAAAGAAAGGGTGATGATTGGCATGTTGATGCGTTTGTGGTGAGGCTGATGGTCGGACAATACTTGATTTGATCAACAAGTTACAATGTGGGCACCTAGCACAAGCACGGTCTTATGTCACAGACCATTTAAGCATACCTCGGTTCACGCTAGACGGTGTAGACCCAGCGTTCAGATTATACGTGACACTCCACTCTTAGGCGAGAAGATATCGATTATTGTGAATAGCAGCGGCACTCCAAATTGTGGATGTATAGGTTAGTTTTTTGTAGGGAAAAAGGAAACTGGAAATGTCAAAGATTACCTTCTGTGGCAAGGAGATGTCCGCTTGATCCAAAAGTTGTGTTTTACGAACCCACTTGAGTGAAACGTGATGGAATCCCGGACAATTATCTGCGTACCAGCCAATGTAGAGCATTACTGTACGTTTTGATTGTTCAGTATTTGGGTACGTCGTGTGCATCTTCTCCGGGACTTTGGTTATCGTTTTTCTTGCGAGGCTCCTTTCGCTTGCACGAGTCTACGATTTCTAATTAGGTGCTGTTTCACGTAACTAAAAAGTCAAGGGCAACCGCAGATTGGTTTAGCGAATTTAAATAGAAGCTGCATTTTTTTATTGAACCCAAAGGTTTATCGAAATTAATTGGCGTGTTAATTGAAATTGTTAGTTGATTATAACTAGGGATTGAAATTATTTATGTCAGCTGAGATGGGACACCTTAAGGCAAGACCAGTGCTCCATGGGCGAAGACAAGTCATAGACTCAAGGTACCTCAAGACAGCGTAATGATCAGCGTAGAGGGCCTCCACGAAGCATCGGAAGTTTCGCTCAAGGGTGGCTCGACATCTATCAGTATGATTGAAATATCGCAACAGCTGGTTGCTGATATTATATGTGCAGGTTACTTCATTATGAGGACAACGTTGGAATACTTTAAAGCAGAGGTCGGTCACCTTTCGAGGAGGAGGGCCGCGTTTCACGAAGCAGACGCGCGGCAAGGGCCGAACACCAAATCGGAGAGGGGGGGGAGGGTGGTTATTGGATGCAAGTTTTCATGAAATTTTAGGGGGGTGAAAAAAGCAGCTCTTTTCATTTTTTTCGATATATTAAAAAATTGTCAAAAAAAAATAGAACGATTACGCACAGATCTGTAAAAAACTCGACATGCTTCTTGAGGCAAGAGCCGTAGATGTCTCATTAAACGCGAAAAGTGACCGTAGTTGCTGGCGACTACACGAATGAAACCAAATTATTGCCGCTGTAAAAAAAAGATAAAATATACATTGAAACTTGTTTGGGTTCGAACGTTATTTGAACCCGAGTAGCCAGAGCGGCAGCCAAGTGGGGTAACGACAGCGTTTAGCCGGTATACCGTGCCGCGATGGAACAGGAATTATCCGGGTGCGTGCCGCATGACAGGTGAACGTGATGGCACCGCAAACACGATGCAGCAGTGAAGAAGTCTTCGATAATCGCTGGCCCTTCGCCTTCGAATCACTTGAGAGACTTAAGTGGCCGATGAATTCTCCCGTTAACATTGAAAAGACTATAATTGTTGCCTGCGGCATCACAAACATCCAGCAGAGATTCCGCTCTCAAAATCTGCGCATGATTTCGCTTCAAGGCATTACCTTAAGAAAGCGTTTCCCATACTGCAGATTGGTCGCATCACAACAAATTTTCCCGTAGGAGCTCTGGTTGTTTTTTCAATGCTATTACTGGTTGAAAAAAAAAAAGTAAAAATTCTACGAATTTAAATAGAAGCTGCATTTTTTTTATTGAACCCAAAGGTTCATCGAGATTAATTGGTGTGTTAATTGAAATTGTTAGTTGATTATAACTAGGGATTAAAATTATTTATCTCAGCTGAGATGGGACACCTTAAGGCAAGACCAGTGCTCCATGGGCGAAGACAAGTCATAGACCCAAGGCGCCACAAGACAGCGTAACGAAGTTTTTTTTCAAAGTTTTTTGTTTTTTATACGGCTCACTTCTCTATACCGGTGCAGAGAAAGGAAGCAAGCCGTTATCCGGCTAAGTATGAAGACGGGAGGCACTGCCAACTGGAAGCGATGATGCTTTGATCCCGTCTAACCTCATTTGAGGTTAAAATTGCCTTGCCAGCCCAGTGAGAAGAGGAGGGGGAGGTTTGATGTGCCGGTGGCCGCGGAGCCACATGGGGCCCGTGGACCGCAGGTTGCCGACCTCTGCTTTAAACGGTATATCAGTACCTATATTAGTCGCATTGCATCCATGCATGCGCATGTTTACGTCATCAGTTGCTACATATGTACTAGAACTGTGTACGACAAGGTTCACTGGTTCACAACGTCTCTAAAAAGGTGTCGTCAGGCGCGCAAAACAAAATACCTGCATTTTAAGGTCAGGGTCCACTGAAGAAGTCTCGAGAAAACAGGACTCAGGATAAGATAAAAGGGATAGAAAATATTGCATAAGAAAATAGCAGGATATGCTTCTTTCATTGAAAACAAGAACAATGAGGGCATTTTTATATCTAAGGCCGTCCTAAAAGACCGACAACCTCTGTCGCCTGCCAAAGCACGCGGAGAAACCACGAGCCGCGTGATACGCAGTCAGGGAACCACGATGCAGTTAATGGCCCGGTGATGTGAGAACGGGACAGCACCTGGTAGTTCCCCTTCACTTGCGTGCCCGCGGTTGCGGCGGGGTTTATCGCTATATTTGTCTTCTCTCTTTGCGGCTTGTATGACCGCCGCTTACAGCCCTCTATATATCGAAGGTTCTTGCGACATGGTGATATCCGCCTAAGGCAGCACAGGGTTGGCTCCCGTACGGCGGTGTTAATGCTAGAGAGTTAAACTTTTCTATGCTAAAGTTGGTTCTCTGGCTTTAAAAGGGTGCTTCGCTTACCTTTAGTCAGTCTTTGTGAAGTCCTAACTTTATTTCTTTGAAAAATTAAAGACGTTCGACTCAATGTGAAGCTGTCGGAAGTGCAGAGCAGTGATTCGCCATAATGTGTGGTGGCGCCGTTTTCCGCTAACTGCTACCACCCATCACGCTCTTCGCGGCCCTGTCTCACTTCTCTCTTGATTAATATGCAATTAAAATTTCCCGCCTTCGCAGTGCTCGCGCGCCCCTGCCTGAAACTTCGTCAGCGGGAGTTCTGTTCTTTTTGTGCTTGCTTTAATTTCTTATGCTGGATGTGTTTTGTCTTATTTCGAACTGCGTAATTTTTTTTTCTTGCGCGGCTGGAGCCTTTCTGCGGACATTTCGAACGCCCCAGTTTTTTCTTCGCGCGGCCGCGTTTTTTCGCTTATTATCGTAAAAACCACCCCAAAGAGTGTTCCTAACTAAATGAATGCGGGGGCTGTCGATTATAATACACAGATTTTGCCTGAAATGTACTTAGTTTTCTTTGCGCTAAACAGCGGGTAGATGTATGACAAGCGCCAGCGGTTCACGAGGTTTGAACGGTTATGACTATTTAAACCGCATGGTTTTCGAAGCCTCAGCGTGACTCCTGACGATGCATGGTACACCAGGCTCTACTTGGGTCCTTTATCTCGCTGCGCCGCCTGATTCTGGCAGTCGCTTGACATCGACCGTTAGCGAGATACGACGACAAGGCGAGCCCATAAAGTGCTCTGCATTTAAAGTGGCTTTGGCTATCGCCCCTAACACACCCGCCAAGTCGCTAATTGAAGAAAGAGCCTAGTCCGCCGGTGTGGTTCAGCGGCTGAAGCGTTGTGCTGCTGATCCAAATGGATGCGGGTTGGATCCCTACTGAGGCGGCGTTTTCTCTGACGGCACCCGAAAATCAAACACCTGTGTGTCGAGATTTCGGCTCACAATAAACACCCCCAGGCGATAGACATTAATGTGGAGGCCTTACTCTAAGGCGTGCCTCATACATAGCCCAGGCGTTGCTTCTGCGCGTAAATGATCTAATTTGTAATCCCTAAACGCCCTAATATCCCTTAAATCTAATTTCCCGAAACAGATGCTGTCATGAAATCAAGGTTTAGAAAATAACACCATTTTTCTTTTAGTTATTGCTATTCCAGTTCTTTAGGTTGTGTTCATGCTGACGTGATATGATAAGTGCAAACTATCTGCGCGGTCTTTGAGGACCTAACTCCAAACTGCAAGTGGAAGAAGCTTTTGAAGTAGTCAAATGTATTAAAATCAGCAAGGAGGCTGGTGCCAGCCCATGCTCAGACCTGACAGCTTACGATAGCCTCGCGGCGGGTCAGCAATGTTATGCGCATGCGCTGGAACAGCCAAGTGGAAAGGTCAGCCTTGTGAGCACCGATCAACAGCAGCCGAGGATTTCCTGGTGGCTATGGTAAGCTGCCGTTCTGTACAGAGGCTGGGAACCGCTTCCTTGTTGTTAACACTTCTGACAACTTTACAGTAGTGATCCTATTGGAATGGCTCGGCTTGGAACGGCTTACCTAAATATCTTTTTATGAGCTTAAAGGTCCATGCGTACTCTGAAGCACAGTGTCCCAGCAGGCACGTGTATACTACTTGCGCACTATACGTTGTATTCAGTGGCGAGGCGCGCATGCAGGCAACCACGTGAGTGCGCCTTCACTGGTTACGTCGGGCTCCGTGAGATGGCGGTACTTGTCCGTGCTAAGCACATGATATGTGTTGGACGTTCTTTATAATTATCATCGTCATCGCATTCATCTGGCGTAGCAAGCCAGGCATCTTAGCTGGGCTGACCTCGCCAGTTTTCATTAAAGGCTGTTCTCTCTCTCTCTCCCAAACTCTACCCCACCGAACGCAAAGCAATGCCTCGACTATAATGTCAGTGCGATTAATAACATCTCTGTTGACACCACCGTTGAGAATCGGGTTGAAACTGAGCAGACAACGCACGCCGGTGGTTTTTAAATGCAGAGCATTTCTTTAACTCACATGTAGCGTCCCCCGTCCGTCCGCAACAGCTCAGCGCGCAGGTGCGCCCTCTCCCCCGCTCCTCCTCTCCCGCATCACGCTACCCTCCTCGCTCTCAACAACAGGCCCGCACCCCTCCCCCTACACTATATAAAAAAATAATACATACTGGCGCCTGGTTTCGATCCCACGACCCTGCGGGCGGAACGCAAGGTACATGGTGCTCTACCGACTGCGCCACAAAGCCGACACAGAATGGAAGGCTACGAACGCGCCTTATATCCTTGACTCATTCAAACTACGTCAAGAAGCTGCTGATACAACACATTCACTACCTGTGGGCGGAACGCGAGGTACATGGTGCTCTTCCCACTGCGCCACAAAGTTGACAAAGAATGGGAGGCTACGAACGCGCCTTATATCCTTGGCTCATTCAAACTACGTCAAGAAGCTGCTGATACAACGCATTCACTACCTGTGGGCGGAACGCGAGGTACATGGTGCTCTTGCCACTGCGCCGCAAAGCCGACACAGAATGGGAGGCTACGAACGCGCCTTATATCCTTGACTCATTCAAACTACGTCAAGAAGCTGCTGATACAACGCATTCACTACCACCAACTCCCCAAACACTAAACGTTAACGCAATACACCCACCCCCTATGCGACGCATTTACTCGAGTCCCCCTCGCGGGGAGATGGGCCCAATTTTTTTTCTGCATGGTGCGGACGCAGTGTCACAAGCCGCGCCAGTCCGCGGCGCTTCGGCCATGTCCGTGGCCGTTTTCAGTGTTTCCAAGCGAAGAAATTGAGCAGCTAAACTTTTCAATGAATATCACCTATAAGGGAGGAGTAACTTTTCTACGGATGTGCGGCTGGCATTCGCCACATATTTCTTGTTTGCTTTTCATTTATTTTGCAGATAAAGTTTGCGCTAAAGTGCACCTCAGCTCTCGCGTGCTAGGAAAGTCGTGGCGGCTTCTGTACATCGTCGGTGTGCCGCTGCTCCTCCTACCGGTCGCCGCGTACGTGCAAGGAAAGGTACTTGCATTTCCACACTTCTTTTAAGACTGGTAGCTTTTCTAGGACAAGATCTGCAAATAAAAAGGTTGGTGTGTCTGTTTGTCATACAACTCTAAAAGAAAACAAAAAGTTCTCGCCTTTTCCTGCAGCCTAATGTGAAACGTAAAATAAACGCGCAATGCGTCGTCAAATCAAGTTAAAATAACTGGTTCTAGAGGAAGTTAGCATAGAAGACTAAACGAGGTGGTTGCCGCATGTTGTATATAGCATCAGCTTTCAAATTTAATTCTTAAGATCACAGCAAACAGAATTTACTTCCGGTGACAAAATATAACAAATTAATGCTATGCGCAAAATATTGTGGCAGAAAAGACGTGCGTAGATAGCAGTTGTAGCATTCGGAACTAAGAGGCCTTCTACAGAATATTGCCACGAGAAGACGAGAAGACGGCAGTAAGCGATACCGCTGTGGTGGCAACCATGGACGGCGAAGAAGCTGTGTGTGGAGCGTATCCTGCGCGGACACAGTCATGACTTATGACCATCATCTTGTAAATATATAGCCTCAACACCTACCATGGCCCGTTTCATTTGTTCTGCCGCCACGTAACAATACATTATATAAAAAAGCTAATATTGCTGTTAAGCTTTTGAAATTACAGCCATGTGTCATCTAAATTATATCTAGAAGCTATAGGTAAAAAGAAATGCGGATATTTTTATGATCACGATCCCAAGACACGAATGAGTGTCTTGCATTGCACCCCAGTAGCTTTGAAGACTAATATATTAACATCATTCCTTTATTTACGCTATTTAAAAATGACTCGTTCGAGGCACAAATCGCTGTGTACAGAAAAAAATCTTTACCATCCTTTTTGAAAGAAAGTTGAGAGAAGCAAGAAAGCTTTCTCACATAAGAACCACATCAGAAGTGCGTCAGTACCTTCGCTTATAGTAATGTTCAGTGCACAGTACCGCAAATATGGGAAAACAAGGATTGAAAGCACCACGCGACCGCTGGGCCTCTTTGACCGCCGCGCACCAGTATTGCGCAGAAATCTCAGAACTGCAAATTTTCTTCTTTTATGAACCATTAAGGGCAGCAAACAAGAACGAATGAAACATGTATGAACAACATTCTTCTACTCACTGGCTGCCATATCACGGCGTAACCTACATAGGTCTCATTGAGAAACCCTTTCAGGAGCTTTAAACCTATTTATAAAAGACAGCCATCTTTTTACAGAGGCTCCTCTTTAGCAAAGGCAGATGGCCTTTCTTTTTGTACTACAATGATTTGCAAATATTTTCGGATGATTTGGTAACGAGAATAGAGACAGGTACGACGATGAAAGCGCCTAACCCTTCTCGAAGTTTAACAATGATATTTGTTTTTGATATGATATGTAAAGTATTTTTAATGGGGCCTCTTCCTCCTCGTACTACGCATTTGTAAAGATTTCGAGGATTTCGGCCTGACAAAAATAAAAGACTACCAGGTACTTTTAAACTGGCAGGAGTTGGTAGCGGGTATGTTTCACAACAATCACACAAAAACTATTAGTGGATAGAGAAAAGGTACGATAACGCGAAACTATATATTAATAAGCTACGTATGCTTAATTGGCATCGCGCACCTCTGAAGCACGGAATGCACAGCTTTCTCGGAAAGCTTCGCGCTTAAAGAATAATTCGTTTTTAGCTTGGGGTTCAAATTCTGGACAACCACCTTAACAGGGTGGGTCACTTTACGAAATAAATGCAACCGTGGGTTAACCGCTCGAAGCACTCAAGCCCTCGTAGCTTCGGAAAACCATTTGTTGAGTTCTTAACATTGCTGAAACGCGGTCGGTTCAAGTTGTGGCAGAAGCATAAGTGCGGAGGAAACTCTTGCCAACACTTAGTTAATTCTCTCCTTGGCGCAATGATTGCACAGGCGGGTTGGTGCGCGTACATTCTCCTCTGGATGGCCTTCTACTGGTCGGCGGAAGCGATTCCGCTGGCGGCCACTGCGCTGATGCCGGTGTTCCTCTTCCCTTTCTTCGGCATCCTCGACTCCCAAAAAGTGGTGGGATTCTACCTGAACGTGAGCATGCTTTTACTCTAGCGAGCATGATCCTACTTTCCGATTATAAAGTCGTCTTCCGATTATGTCAGGAAGACGACCTTGATGTCAACTAATTACGCTAAATTTTGCAGTATGAGCTAGGTACGCTTTATAATCTTATTTATCATTGCACAAAATCGCGAAAGCGTTAAATGCCTGGTTCGCAAGCGCCATAGACGGAAAACGATGCACCCATTGCAGGAAATAGGAATGGTCATGCTGTGTTCCCTCATCATGGCCGGCGCCGTAGAGACAAGCAACCTTCACAAGAGAATAGCATTGAAATCGCTACTCGCAATAGGAACCAGCAACCTCAGGTAAGTGAGACACAAGTAATTTTCGGTTCATTGTTTGAGTGCCTATACTTCCCGGGGTGACGCTCGTTATACCAGACTCGAAGCGATCACACAAATCGAGCCTAGAAAATACCAGTTTTTGTAAGGATGAGAAGTCACAAGCTCGCAATAGTGCTAGTTCTAATAACCTAACCCGTAGCGGTGGCTAGGCGGCTAGGACGTCGCACTGCTGAGCCCAAAGACGGGAGTACTATCCTGGTTTCAGCAGCGATTTTTTCTGATGGAGGCGAAAAAATAAAACCGCACCGTATTCATATCAATGGTTTCCGACCTATATGATGTGTGTTGCATCGGAAAAATACTGACCGCTGAGAGTGAATGGAATCAGCTAAATATCATCCTAGTTCATATCATAAAACACCATTGCCTTTAACACCGTGTGGTTGATTAATTCCAATAAGGCGAAAGCTCCCCGCTTATGATTTGTTTGATAGCCGAGTTGCAATTCTATTATTGTAGTACGCAGTGAGCAGCATCTTCTCGTTTTATTCTTTGCGCTTGCACGTTGCCCATGCAGCACGAAAAAAAAAATTAACCTTGCAGCTTACCAGCGTGAAGCGGATTGCAGCGACCAGCACAGAATGGTCACGTCTAGACTGAAGTATGGGCGGCAGTCTCCTAGATTAAATGGGTCTAAGATGTCTAAAACGTGTCCCGAATCGGCCCTACCTTGGCCAGGCTAGACATTGTATCTAGCACGCAACCGAAAAAGCACTTAGCGCTCGGTAGTCATTCCATTGCTCGAGTACGGAGCATTTCAGGGGTCCGGCTTGTCGCCGTAGCTCGTGCGGGATCACGGTATTTAATCACCGTAGTCAGGCGGCACCAAACACCGAAACAGAGGCTTAGAAAAAATAACCGCTTCCCCTGGTCAGGATCGAACCTGGCTTCCTCTATTTACGAAGCCGATCTAAATCCCATTGCGCTACAGAGGCACACGTTACTCTCTTGCGAGGTATTCGAGGGGGGGAGATCTTTGTGCTGCGCCGTTGCCGCGGAGGCTGCCGTTGCTTGGCCTCAAATAAGTACACAGGAATATAAAATAAGGAAAAAAAATCACGAATTAATGCATGAATCGCCCCAAATTAATGAAAACTCAATCCAGTGTCTATTGATAGGTCTTTTCATGGGCTGCGGCGCCCTCTTTTGACTACTTTCGGTATCAACGCGAGGGTTATACTGAAACTAGTCAAAAGCGGGCGCCACAGCCATTCTGGCAAATCACGGCTCCACACTTGACAGCTTTCACGTTGAGCGGACCTGGTTTAATTTTTTCCTTTTTCATGGACTCGCCACTGAGGATTACCGAGAAAACATCCTCAAACTTGCATTTTTTTCTTCAAATTTAGCCATTGGGAGCACCAACTCAAAATCAGAATCTTATGCACCATTTAGACAACGTGAAGAAATAAACAATTTTGAGCAATAAAAAGATGGTGGGGCGTACCATTACAGGACCGAAAACAAGAAAGACGGTTTAATGCGTAGCCAAATTTTCTGCTTGTTCCATGCAATTAAGTGTTACGCTTTGTGCAGGAAAGCTGAGGTACACCTTTGAGATGAATTTGTCGTTTTACTGATTTAAAAGAGACCGAAGAAGCAATGACGCTCAAAAGCAGTTTGAAATAAAAATGTCTAAGTACTCGTGGCGCTGGACGGACATTGTTTGGCACCTTTTCCATCTTCAGGAGCGTAGCTTGCGATTTAACACGTTGTGATTGATGTTTCAGATTGCTGCTAGGGTTTATGCTGGTTACCATGGCTCTGTCTGTGTGGATTCCGAACACAGCGTCCACTTCGATCATGGCACCAATCGTCATCGCTGTCGTTGACCTCGTGCAGACGACGTCGTGCGCATTCGAGGAGGACGAGGAAAGTATGGATATATTTCGCCGGCAACAACCTCTCAAAGTTATCGATAAGAACTTTAATGGTATTTTAGCTTTGGTATTGCGTCCCTGCTTTGCGTTGCTACGAGTAAAACTATATGCAAAGTACGAGTAGAGGGTAACTGAAAATGCACTTCATGTATGGGGCATTTTGGTTATCGCACCCTTTTTGGTTTGGTACAGAGTACCAGAGTACAAAGAACGGCAAATGAACTTCCGAACCGGCTATTCAATAATGACAACGCCTCAAACTTCATTTCTTCTAGTATCTCAACATGGCGGCCCCCCTGCCTCGGGGTGCGCAGCCGGTTTTGGACGATGTTTGCGTGGCTGCTATTGCGTACGCAACAGCCGCCACGCAAACATGTGGGTATATGTGGTGCTGACTGACACGTGTCAGCCACATATAACCACATGTTGAAAATGTGGGAACACGGTAAATCACGTTACGTCTTGCGCAATATGGACACATACATGATTGCACATTTTTAACTGTAACCCATTCCTATTTGTGTGCTTATATTGCCATCTTATTATTTCATTAACTTAAAAAGTTTCCTACATACAACATACAAAGTTTTAGTGGTAGGAAAATAAGGGCATTTCATACAAAACAGTTTGTGCGGCTTCAGTGGCGTGATGAGGAAACCATGCTTACCATGTGTCCCGAAGTGTCCGCAGTTGCTTTACAGTCAGGAGCGGTTTTTGCAAACGATGTTTTATCATCTTTGTTTTAAACTCATGTGCGCACTTGTTGACTGCTGGTTAGTCTCAGTGGTGTCTTTAATAGACCAGCAACAATAAAAATATCTTCGCTAATAATACACCATTCAATTGTTTACTAAACAGAACCTCGCCAGATTTTGACGCACTAAATTTTGAGGGCAACTCGCAGCAGACCACATTGGGAGCGTATTCAGCACGATTCAGCACGGGCTTATGCACGGACTGTACTTTTAACCAAAAGCGGCGTGTTTCTGGTCTAGATTGAGTGAAGTGATCAACTAGCGCTCCAGTTGCTCATATGCAACCCTGGCTGCATCAAAGTACACACTAAACTTTTTTACACCCTTTTTGGCCGAAAAGGGTGTAAAAATCTTGTCCCATGGCTAACACCCTTAAAAGGTGTTTTGGCAAAAAAAGGGTGTACGGATAAGAAAAGGGTGTTGAGCTCAACACCCTTAAAAAAGGGTGTTGATGATGCTCAACACCCTAAAAAAAGGGTGTTGAGTCTCACACCCTCTTTTGAGGTGATGGCATGCGCAGTGGCAATGTCAAGCGGCAGAGAGCGCAGTATTCAACACAAACAGCCATAGGGACCGGGCAGCTAGACGGGTGGCGCCACCACTCGGCGCTCCCCTCGTCAGTGGAATGAGGCGGTGTATTGGACTACACAGCCTCCCGTTGTTTTTGTCGTGTTTGCTTCGGTGCTTTGAATGTTTTGGTGGTGTTGTGAGCGGACATGTGAGATAAAACGAAGTCTAGACAGATCTGTTGGGTTCTTAGATGCAGTAACGACTACGTAAACTTGTCGGTCGCTTCTAAAATTTGGTATCGGCTGCAATGGCATGAGCGCTTTTAGCAGCGATTTGCGCTTGGCTCCACCCGTTCGGAGTACGAATGAAACTACTATTATTAGTATTCATTTCTTCTTAAATGCACTAATGGCTACGCAAACTTATTGGATGCTTCTAAGGTTGAGAATGGCTACATTGACATGAGCACTTTCTGCAGCGCTCTGCGCCCATGGCTCCGCGCGATCTGAGTAGGAATAAAACTATTAGGAATATTAGTATTTATTTCTACCACTTTAAATTATCTTCACTGGTTTCAATGACTACGGTTTCCGCGCCAGCCTTAGCGCTGGGATACCTCGATACGTGTGCTTTGAAGAGAAAGGCACTTGCGTACGATATGGATTACCGTGTAGCCGAAGAAACGTTGCGGTAGTTTACACTTTCTGAAACCGTGAGCTTTGGGCCTTCGGTTTTGGTGAGCGACACTGTGACAGCATTAGCGCCTGAAAGCCGAAGTGGAACTCCCGCGTTTGTGGTGGTCATTTTATCAAGTGCCAAATTTATTCACCCACCCAACAGCCCAAGCCACAAACCATCCCTCCTCCCCTTCCCGTTTTACCACCTGCGTAGCATAAAGGCTGGCACCGATAGTTAAAAAATGTGGCAGTGTTAACGTCAGCCGGTGTGTTTTAATGCTTAGATAGTCTTTGCAGAGTACCTAAAAAAACCGTGTAATGCCTTGTGAAGACGCCAAAAACGCGCGATTAGTTGCCTCAAATATGCAGTCCATCAGCCAGAGTCCTCCAGCACAGGCACATTTCCGGCACGCTGGAAAAAGTTTAGGTTTGGAGAGGGGTGCATGGCAGTTCAAAATTAAACAGCAAAATTATCTAGCCCCTCGTCTAATGATTACGATGGTTGAACTCAAAGCTTTCTTTTTGCGAAAGGAATTGGAAATGGTCTAAGCCAAAAACGCTGCTATCAAAAGACCAAACTGCGTGCTGCTCAAATTCGAAGCTCAACTAGTCAAGGTTTAAATCCAGAAGGCAACCAAGGAAACCCATACGAGAAAGCTTTGCGATAAACCATCATCGTCGTAAGACGAAGGAGTGCATGACTTTTCAAGCGTAGGTGGCAGCTTGTTACCGCAGCATTCAGTTGTGAAGCTGAGTACAGGCTTCGGACACCCTCGTGTTTTGCGTTCTTCAGCCACGCAGGAATTGGTTTTTGAAAAACCATTTACCAACTAGCCAGCAACCATTGCAATTTTTATAAATCAATGCTTCTCCACGACAAGCAATAACGTTCTACTATCATGCGGTATTTATTCTATCAACGATTCCCGATGACTGTAGTAAGAGCATTTCGGTGAAATTAAGCACGTTTCAGCCGTAGGTAATGAAGTTACAGAAGCGTCGTTCATCACAATTTCTGTTTTGAGGTAAATCTTAGAAGGCACCCCACCAACTTTGTCTTTCGCTTGTGCACGACGTCGACGCCGTTTTGTCATCAACTGCCAAAAAAAAAAAAGGAATGCCAGGAAGGCCAGCGCCGCAGCATTCCTGGATCGGTTGCACACACAGGCTTTGTGGGAGCATTTAGCTGCAATATACTCCTCGATACGCGAAACTGCATGCAGGCATGAAAAAATTACATGAAGGAACGGACTTTCACTTCCAGCTTGATTTCCAGCTTGGCGCATTGAGCGTCGCCTGCTATTTGTAAATACTGAGTATGGGCGTAAATCAAACACATGGCATGCCTCGTAAAGGTCACATTGACGCTCAAGATTTACCGATCTGAAAAAATTCCTTGTGGTTATGTACGCTTTGCAAGCGGCACCGCAGAAAAACGACAGAAAGCCATGCACAATAACGCTGCGCTGACCGCCACCGGCATTCCACTGACGAGCGGTTCGCCACGGGCGGCGCTGTTCGCTGGAGCGACGGTGGTGCCATACAACGGCCGCCCGGTCCCTATACGCACAAGTTACAATTGGAACACGGGATGCAAGCGGTTCAGGGAGTGCATACTTACTTAGCAATACATGTGCTGTTCTTGCTTTGATATCCAGCAGAGGAAAGCCCCCCGATGGAGTCAGTGGGCTTGTCGCAAAAAAACTAATATTTTAGCGCTAATTGTGAAAGTCTGGATTTTACTATGGGAATATACAAATAAACACGCGGATTTGCAAAAACTTCTTGATTACGCCGTAGTTTTTGTGATCAATAACTTATAGAATTTTATTAAATACCATACAAATCTTCCCCGCCACTTTAACACCCTTCAAAAAGGGTGTTCATTATTTCAAGGCCCTTTTTCCCAGAAGGGTGTAAAGCTACAAATTAGAGTGTTCAAAACTAAGAAAAAGGGCGTATAGAAAAAAAGGGTGTAAGAAAAAGGGTTAAGACCGCCAACTAGGAAAAAACTGAGGCACCTGTAAAGGGTGCACCACCGCAGATATGGTATTATAACAGTGAAGTCGGCTTTCGAGCTTGTTAGAGTGTGAGCACAAGGGGCGTATGCGCATCCACACCTCTTACTGTACCATTTCAAAGGTACTAGTCTTTTTTGGATTCTAAAAGGCAAAAAAATTGGCGCAGCTTGCAATAGTGGTGCAAGGCTGGAGAAAAAGCATAGCTGGGGAGCTTGTTTTCCCCTTGGATCCCCTGGCAGAGTGGGGGGGGGGGGGGGACACTGGAACAACCTTGTCAAATTCGGTTAAACTTGGCCACACCCCTCAGCGGTCATCATAGCTTAGCAAGAACATTTCAAAGCTTAGCAAACATTACAAACTTAGCAACAGCGGAAGAAACTGGGTCGAGCCCCAGCTCCCCTGTTCTTTTTTACAACTGCACACCTATTTCATACCGTTTCAAAAACCTACAGAAAGCCGAGCGTGTTGCAGTCGGTAAATATCCTTTCCCCCACACGACCACACAGTCTTTTTAATTTTGAAGGTTCAAATTGGTGTTTCACGTGCCAAAGCTAAAGAAGGATCAACATTTGGGCGAGTTGGTACTGGTTATGTATCATCTTGACGAAACAGCGTAAAAAACGGGGACACTAGGAGAGAAAGACGACAGGACGACGCTGCACTCATAACTATTTTTTAATAAACTGCAACACGCATATATATACTATGTCCCCAAAAACCCACGTGCGCTCACAACATGACGCACATCGAGATTATCACTACAAGGTAACACCAAACTCTAAGTCACGGACTTATCTAGAAATAAGAATTCTTTTTCATGTAATGCTATCGACGGCTCACTTATGCAGATATCGCCTCTTTTTCTCATGTGAAATGCTTCGATAACTTCCCTAGTGAGGGAGGGTGAACCTTGTAAAAAGAAAAAAGTGGTAGTAATTCCGTATAAGCATAAATTGTCACATGGGCTGAAAAATGTAGCTGGTAGATTTGGTATAAATGTTGTTTTTTCAGCACCCGTTAAGATGGGAAAAATTTGTGGTCGAATAGAAAGAAAATTGGCAGAATCTGATATTGCAGTTAAAAAGAAATGCTCTGTTAAGCACAGGTCCCCTCTAGTAGAGTGTAAAACGGGGGTGTTCTATCAAATTCCGTTTAATTGTGGGCACGTATATGTTGGGCAAACCGGTCGTTGCATTAATATAAGATTATTAGAGCACAAAAACTCACTAAAAACAAGAAAGATTCACATGTCACCAGACACTGTTCCGAGCATGGGTGCTTTCCGCTTTTTCATGACACCACCATCCTTTCGGTTCACACTAATCAGATCACTAGGGAAGTTATCGAAGCATTTCACATGAGAAAAAGAGGCGATATCTGCATAAGTGAGCCGTCGATAGCATTACATGAAAAAGAATTCTTGTTTCTAGATAAGTCCGTGACTTAGAGTTTGGTGTTACCTTGTAGTGATAATCTCGATGTGCGTCATGTTGTGAGCGCACGTCGGTTTTTGGGGACATAGTATATATATGCGTGTTGCAGTTTATTATAAATTGTTGTGAGTACAGCGTCGTCCTACCGTCTTTCTCTCCTAGTGTCCCCGTTTTTTACGCTATTTCGTCAAGATGATACATAGCCAAAGCTAAACTTGGGGCATGTGGTGCACCGAATAAGGAAGCGAGCGATCATTGCATATGAGCAATTATTTTTTTTTGCGTTTGGAAATTTCTTGCGAGCAGATGAGTATTTGAGGAATAGCTTATTCTTCATAGCGTTATTATGCATCCAAACATGGCTATATTCAATGAACAGCTGAGCACCTTTTCCACACCCTTTCAACACCCTAAGAAAAACCGAGGGTGTTGAAGTTGATCAACACCCTTTTTTTCAAACAAAAAGGGCGTAGAGCTAGGAAAAGGGTGTTGAGACTCAAGAAAAAGTGTGTAAAGGCCTCCCAACACCCTTTTTCCACTTATTCTACACCCTTTTTGGCTAAAAGGGTGTAAAAAAGTTTAGTGTGTACTTTCCTTGACATCGCTCAAGGTAAACCGGCGTAGCTGTGTAGTCAGCAATAGTTTACGCTCGGTTATCGGAAAACATTGAAGCGTGGTGCGATGTGGGGCGAATTGGTTCCCACTCATGGGGAAGCAGGGCCATAAGCAAAGTATGTTAATTATTGAACTGTTTTTTACGATTCCTGAAATTTAAGCCTAATTGCATGTTTCTAAAAGAAGGCGCATGATTTCGAACTTGCCCTCGTTCTCTCGTTAATAAAAAGGGAACCTCGGTTCTCTGCCCCAAATTGCTGCTGTTGCACTGAAATTATTCATTTTAAAAGACGCCCCGATGTTGGCTTCAGAACACTGAAATGAATGGGCCCAGGAAGTCTAGAAAGATTTTTACATAAACACTTTTAAAAAACATTAACTTTAACTCTGTGTAGTAAAAATAATATCGCCGTTTCCGTTGGTCAAATCAGGTCGTGCCGAATGCCTAAAAAAGGACAAGGACGACGCACCGGTGCAGCGACGCAGGCTTTCAGGGTTTGTAATTGTATTTACTTTTATTGTTGCTTACCTGTGCGTCCACAACTAACAAACGGGGCTAATTGAAATCTTTGGGGGAATTTTCCTTCTACGCTTGACTCACTGATAGCATCCTGGTAACTGACATATCAATTAGATCCTACGTTTGATGGTGCATGTCATTAGTGGGTTTTAATGAAAATACCGCAAATATCGTTTTCTAAGGCTAGCTTCCCGTAACGGAGCTGATTTTGTGCTACTGGATGATTAGTTCGTGAGTTATTGCATGTAATCAAGTTTCTGATGCTCTTTATCTTATTACTCGAGAAGTGTTCATAAATGTAGTTGTGTGGCGGGTCTCCAAACATACGAAGACACTATCATAGATGATTCTTGAAAGGGTAGAAGTAGAGCGGTATTTATAAAAAAACACTAATATCATTATTACGCTTAGAGCGCAACACAATAAATTTATGTTGTTTCTTAACGTTTCGCAGCTCGCAGGTTTCACGCAAGAACGCTCTGCTGACAACAATGCTACTATCCGTAGCCTACGCCGCCAACATCGGCAGTACTGGGTCGCCCATCGGTACCGGTCCCAACCTGGTCCTTAAAGATCTCATAGATGAGTACGTATCACTCTTGCACAAAGTACACATTTAAACCTGAACATCTGCTGCTCGTATAAATAAAACAATTTATGGCCAGTTCCCCAAAACACGAAAAAAGCGGATGCACAGGCTTTTGTCCCAGTCCTTGTCGTCCTGGTTGAAACCACTCCTTTTTACGTATCCAACATCAAAGCAGATCAGACAGCCACCTTTAATTTGAGCTCACAAAGCCAGGACCATGACCACACCCATCACTCATGGCGATGAGAAATCAGTCTCGTATGCTGCCGCGTGGACTACCTGGCTAAGCGTGGTGCCGTGACATTATTAAATAAGGCGAATGGCCAAACCATTTATATGGTGGTGAATTAACCCTGAGCAGCTGTTCGGCTTCATCGGGTTGCACGCAATCACGAAACAAAACACAAGGTCCAATGCACGGAACTGCGGCGTCTTGCTGGTCGGCGGTGTCCACGTGACTGGCGGCCGTCGTAAGCGGCTGGGTCGCGTTCGACGCCACACTCCCTGTCGCCTCACCTGCGTTTCCGCTGCTGCTGTGCAGTGCCGTCTCCCCATTTTTGACGAGTGCCGTGCCCTTTCTCCCCACAAGGTTTTCTGTACCCAGACATATACCGGCTCAGACCGCACCTGGGAACGCATGCGGGAGATGAACGCAGGGGTTACAGGTAGACGGCTTCACTGTAACACCAGCCGCACGAAATCTTGCAGTCGCACCGCCGGCCAGATGTGTGAGAACGCGCTCTTTCCGTTTCCTCGCTGGAGTTCCAGGCAATGTCAACCTCTGTCACGTGATCCTCCTTGGTGGAAGACCACGCCATCTCTTTCGCCCTCGCCAGCTGTCGTCCTCAGCGAAGGCAGACTGTTGCATAACAAATTTTTCTCATTGAAGTTCAATTACTTCTGATACATTGGGCGATCTTATTGCTCTGATTAAGAAATTAAATGAATCATATTTTTAATGTCTGTCGAGTTTTAAGCAGCGGCCAAATTGATCAAAATTTATGTTTTGAGGTGGCTAAGTTGAAAGTGAAACACCACCTTCATTCTCTACAAACTTTCCCTGCAGCAAATGCCCCCTGGTATCTTGTTTAGTAGCCACAAGATACGCGGTCACCTCCAAAATTACGTTGACATATGTATGCTTTTTGTCTCCCTCTACCAACCTCATCCGGTATTTGTTGCGCTGCTCCACAGCAGTTGCATTTGACGCACGTCAATCCCACTCAACCACTGCAAGGCCCTGCACAATACCTCACTTTTAAACCACTTAAAAAAGCCATGTTTTAACAGTTTCAGTGCGAACAGCGTTCGTAATGGTAGTATTCGAGTACGCAGTCTAAAAAAACGCGTTTTAAAGCGAAGCTTTGGTGTTCTCACTGATAACGTCTGTAACGCGAATACGTCCGGCTGAAAAAACAACGTTGTTTGACGATGATAATGATTGTGGGTGAAGCGTAGGAAAATTAAAACGCTTCCCTGCGAAGCTTAGCGGCCGCTTCGTTACGCCCCCTCCGCTAATGGTTGATGTGCAGCAGAGGAAGGAGGTGAAGCGGGCGTGCGACAGCGGGACGTAAATAGGCTTAACGTCATGTTGTGAGGTGGACATCGACAGCCGTTACCCGCATGACGACGTAGGGTGAGAATGGCATTGCTCTACGATAGGCCTAACGCCACATCTTGCGGTTTAAGATTTCAAACCGGCACTAACTCAAAAAACTGCTCACTGAACTCCAAGCAGAAGGTACAGATTCACGCCGTACACCCCAAACCCAAACGTTAGGCCTACGGAGTGCACACCCGAGAGTTTCTGTGGGTATTCTAGAAAAGTCGTGCGTACCTCCAGAGTAGCACATACTCGCAGTTTAGGATTGGCCAACCAAAGACTCTATCACGAGAAATCTTAGCGTTCAACCATTGCATTATTTTTAGTAGCGTGTTCCCACGCAGCATCGTTCAATTACTCATTTGAATTTTAGGTACTTAACGGAGACATTTTTTAAGCAGTTCTGGTCTTGAAATGAAAGCTGCTCAAGCCCCAACTTGGTGTTTCCAGCAGCTTTTAAGGCCTAGACTTGGGGCCAAAAAACCTACGCCACACGAAGGGCGGCGGAAAAAACCCGACTCCGTCCTATACCCGACTCTGCTATGGCTGCATCTACAGAACCGAATATATGGTAGTTCTTTCTGTTGCGAAACGAGCATCGGGTACCCTGATCAACGCGAAAGAACCCTCCGCAGTGGTTCAGTAACTGAGGCGTTGTGCGGCTGAGGGCGAGTACACGGGTGCGATGAACATTCAACGAAAACTGCTGAGTGGAAATTTTGGCGTGCGTTAAAGGAACCCCACAACACTTCTTTCACCTTCTTTTTTTCTTTTCAATGTCACAAGTTTTTCCAGAACGCAGCGAAAAGGCGCATCCTGTAATTCCGTTAACACAAAGTATACTTCAGTTAAATATTACTACTCTACGCCCGTCAAATCCTTACAAACTTGCTGAGAATTGTTTTGCTGGCTTGAATGACACTATGACTGGGTTCCTTTCAGTTGCAGCAAAAGACGCATAAAGCAGCCAAATTAAAGGGACCCTGCAACACTTGTTCAACTTTTTTTGAAATCCTAAATGCTTGCAGAACCTAGTCACCCAACACACCCAGTACTTAGATTAGGGGGTCGCAAAGTACCTCAGCCAAAAATTACTGCTCTATGCCCATCAGAGAACTTATAAACTCGCTCAAAGAGATTTTTCTCTCTTTCCCGGTCTTGACGCTCTTCGACGGCTCGAATTACGTCACTAAGCTCATGTAGCGGCTGTTGGCCGGTTTTCCTCCAGTTGCAGCAATGAACACTTTTCGATAGCAGCTTAAAAAAAGTCACAAAACAAAGCATAAATGGAAGGCGTATCTGGTGTGACGAGCCAATCACGCAGTGCCGCTCCGTGCTGGCGATAACTATAGCTTTCGCAGCGGTTCCAGACGCGAAGGAAAGAGTGGAAAGCGTTTAATCGAAAGTGTTGCAGGGTCCTTTAAAGAAAGTCTCAGCAAAAGCAGTGCAGAAACGTGCAGACGTATTTGCGGCGACGAGCAAAGCATCGCCGTGCCGTTCTGTGCTGGTGATAACTACATCTGTCGTTGCATGTGCTTCCAGGCATGAAGGAAAGAGCGAAATTGATTATCTTCAAAGTCGCAGGATCCAGTCCCCGCACTATAAGACAGTCCGGTGGTTTAGCTTTCCCACAACGCCCTCGATTAACCAAATCATGCAGCCAACAATGAAAATTTGGCGAATGACGATGTCGGCCATACGATTTGAATCACGAGCTCTGCTTGCGCTGTGGCATCTCGCAAAGAAGCATGACTTTCTGCATTACCAAATGCAACTGCATTTCACACTTTTGAAACAAGTGGTATGCACGTTGCTGCCATTTGTCCGTTCGTCAAATTGACTTTGTTAGCGGCATAGATTAGTCAGTGGAGGTCATAGCGTTGATCGTATCCATGGGGCTGCCTTATAGTGCGGGTGGTCTTAATTATTCTGAAGCCGCCCAACTACCGCGCAGTCTCACAACCTAGGTATTGCTTCGGCGCGCTTAACCAGAACTTAGACTTTCAAATCTTTCGTAGATGTAAAAGTCTGCAATGTTTTATCCCACCTGCAAGGTTTTAGCAGACTTTATAAAAAAAGAGAGCTACACCGTTCAGAGGTCAAAACAGGAGGCTTGGTTAATCTTTCTCATATTTTTATAACTGGTCAACTTTGGACGCAGAAATGTCTCGCTGACGCATACATGATCTATAACACTTTTAGAAGTATGTGTTTGTGCGTAATTGTAAATGAATCACACGCACACGTACGCACACACAAAGTGAAAGTTGAACTTGATAGCGTTTGAAAGTAAACATTGCTATTTGACTCACAAGAAGATTGAAGAGAAGGATAGACAAAACTTTACTTAGTCCACCTTTGTTCCCGGTCTTCAATTTATCATAAATAAAAATAATGCTATTTGTTGCTGCACATTTGCTGCACACGTCAGAGTTTTTTTTAATATTTTTGACTGAGTACAAGACTTCGGATTGCCGTTGCTATTTTGCTAACAATGTCTTTTTCGCAGCATGTTCCCGAAATCGACTGAAGTATCATTCGCAAGCTGGATGTTGTACAACATACCGACTATGATTCTGTGTGTTCTCGTCGCCTGGGCCTACCTGCTACTGTCTTCTATCAGAACTTTGTAAGACCTCCTTTCAAACAATTGCCGCAGTCAACTTCACTGCATTTTCTTACAAGGAAAATGTCAGCTACTCCATTAAGCGTACTGAGTATTACAATGACAAATTGTACCTCGAATGTATTTATGCTTTATTTACATTTTCGTGCACGCTACGTGTGTCAAATAGTCATTTCCACACTTTAAAAATGAAAGGCCGTGTCTAGAGTGCCGTCCGGCGGTGTTATAAGCTCTCCACTACATCGGCGTGCACCCGCGTTTTGTAACAAAATTGCCGCGTCTGGTACTACAGCGATCTAGATAACGTAAAGCTAGGCAACCTAACCTAAACATAACATGACGAAATGCACAGAAAGAAATCATTTACAATACCAAAACAACCCTAGCCATAAAAGTTATAGTTCAATATAAACTTGAAAAAAAAACGAGGCAAGAGCCGGTCTCGAACCACCGTCCTGGGGTCAAGAAACTAATACGGACACTCCACACACAAACGCCGTGGTCGGTGCTAGCCTGCTCTTAAATTATCGCCGGACGGCACTCAAGCCATGCCTGCAGCGATCAGCTAGGGTGCCGTCGGACGGCACTCTAGACACTGCGTAAAAGGGAAACAAAATGCACCAGGCTATATTATAGTTACCTTATAGGTTCACAAAACAAGCAGGTGAGGATAGGTTGACTTAGTACAGTCTTGTGAATCATAATGCTATGCAGATGCAACTTCCGTAGAGCAAAGCTTTCTGTTTTCTGATCTTTCGATGCACGTGTAGGAATTCAACTAATATACGGGTAGAGACAATTTTTTAGGCCATGATGTTTCAACAAATGTGGGATCCGTATTATCAAGCCTAGAAGTAAGGGGAGGTAGAAGGTGTTCGATACAAGCTTTTGAGTATTGAGGTGTACTAGAAGTTCGTCGAATAAATTGAGTGCTCATACCTATGTCCTTTTTTATTTTAGCAAAAGCTCAAATCGAGGGACGACGGAGCAGAAGATTCGAGAAGAAATCGCAAGGCGATACGGCGAACCTGGACCAATTAGGTAGGCCTATTATTAATTACAGGTTACTGAAACTATGAAACCTGGTACAGATGACGCTTGATACCAGTACAACTACAGACGTCAATTTCTGCCGAACCAATTGCTGCACACAACTAATGTTCGTTGTTTACAGTATTAATGTTAACTAGAAGGCATACCGCATTAATGGGAGCTGCAGTGCGGAATTAAGATGGCCTAAAATCCGTCGTGGCCCCACACAATCTATACAAGTATTTTGACTGATGCATTGAATCGAATTGAACACCTCTTTAATTTTGCCGCGTGTCGGTATAGTGGTCAAATTAATTTGTTTTGGAAGAATTGATGTCTGGTTCTCATTTACATATGTATTGGGTAATCCAGCTTGTTATTTTCAAGCGTAAGGATGACCAGAAGAACTACTTAAAATAGTAAGAAGGATGCAAGGAGTAGAAAGTTGCAACCTATTGAATAAGTTAAATCGTTTGCTATTGTTGACAGTGTGTCGCTTTGCATTTGTAAGGCCCTACTTTAAGAAAAATGTGGCTGCTTGATAAGGCTCATGAGTGCTGCTTATGTGGTTGAAATAGAGGCATAAACAGTACCAGACTATATGTACATACTGCAGCTCAAAAATGGCTCCCGACATTCTTGGGGAATTTACAAACCGCCATCGCAGATTCTACGTGCTGTACAGTTTTATTGTATAGTTAGTTATCGGTTCTACTACTTAGTTAGTTTCTTCTCAAATAAATGGAATAACTCACTCATTAATTCCAAGCAACTTACAGGCTGATGATATACACCGCACCAGGATGCCACAAAATAATTTATACATAGGTCCACCTGGGATTTTTTTGGCATGCCAATTAAACGCAACGCTACCCGCGGGAAATGTTTAACTCTGCTGTCTAAAATTGACATGGGGATTTAACTTTGATAACAATTTACTAGGGCCTAAAAGTTGCCAACACCCCTTTCTCAAATATTTACAACATCTAGTGTCTCTTTGAAACAGCAAGTGAGCAGCATCCAGCCCTTAGATTAGGTGGCCAAAAAACGCCTGTGACAAATATTATGCCTCTGCGGACATAACCTGGGAACTCTCTCAAACGGTGTCAGTGCTTCAGCGCTGTACATACGTGTCTGCTCCAACTTTTCTTCATTCTTTCTTTTCTCTTCTTTGCCTATTTTCCCTTTCCCACGTGCAGGATAGTAAACTAGGCTCTAGCCAGGTTGAGTTTCTTGCCTTCCTTCCACACCTTTCCTTCCTTCCTTCCTTCCTTCCTCTCAAAATTTTTTCCTCCTTTCTCGGAATTCTTCAAAGTCTGGGCATTTTATTTTGTACTTGAGTGACGTCACGTAACCGGTACCGTTGCTATTATGGGGCTTTCTTTTAGTCGTAAAAATAAACTCATTCGATAGTCGCTTTATAGAAGGTCGCTACAAAATGAATGCAAAGAGTAGAACAGGTATACGGTGCGGAGAGAAAATCATGCAGCGCATATCTGTGGTGGCGATAACTTTATTTCGAAGTTCTTCCAGACACTACATAATGGTTAAAAGAGTTTATCGACACCGCTGCAGTGTCCCATTAAAGGGCAACAAAGTGGTAAGCGAGTTGGCTTATGTACGTACGCAGATTAGTGTCGGTAACACGAATATGACACTAGTGGCCGCAGCAGCACTTGCTTTTATGGAAGAAAATGCCCAAATCGTGAAAGCAGGTAACGCGCCCCATGCATTTCCACCCTCTATTCACGTGACATCATGAATCTTGAATGGTGAAACGCCAGATTATTGAAGCTTGCCTAGGTGTTATTCTGAAACAAACACTGCGCCCGCACGGGCATGTAATTGAAAATTAAATGTACGCGGGAACATCCAAAACATCCAAAACGGACAGCCCCATGTTAGTGCATTAAAGTAAATCTGTAGTCCTTATTCCAAGTTTCAGTCAGGCAATTAGCTACGAAGAATGCGCAATCGCAAATTACAAACAAGCGTATTCTGTTTCGTGCACTCCTTGCACTGCATCCAGCCTCGCTGGCCGTCCTTCTTCCCAGAGGAGAAGGGTGCTGATTTCTTAGGGGCACAAACCTCAGATAGCAATCATTAAAAAGGATGTCTTAGCCCAGACTTTGTCTTAATTTTAATTTCGGTGAAATGGCTTGGTTTGTGTACAGGCGCTGCCAAAAGACGCATGCGCGCGGGTGAACGCGAGCGCCTACCTTATCTTGTTACCACTAGGGCAGATACATGCAACAAGTAGTGGAAAAATGAGAATTACTAAGTTTGCGCGTTTGGCTTGAGACGAGACGGCCGACAACGGCATTTAGCAGTTACGTGCGTATTCATACAAGTGCTGCCAAACGGAACCATCTTTTTGTAAGGCTTCGTCGCGGTGATGAAGCAGATCCTTTAATTACCATTTTACCTGGGCGCCTTCATACCGTGATGGCGTAAATACAGCGATCTGTTTCTGATTGGACTTCAATATTTTCGTCGGAAGTGAAAGCCAATGACAACAGGCGCTCTGGGATATCGCGATATGGAGTAAAATCGAAAAAGATCATGCACCCCTCCGTCTAACGACGCCGATGGTTGAACGCGAAGCTTTCTCGTGATGGCTTCTTTGATTTTCGTCCGAGTTAGGACTGAGTTTCGGCCATGTCGAAATGGAGCAATCGGATAGTCGCCGGATTCATAACGCGAGGGACCCACGTTGGATTCAGGGACCCACTGAAGCGTCTTTTTCTTTCCCTTCAGCCACGATCATCCATCATCATCGTCAGGGATGTTGCCTTCCTTGCAGGGAGTTTTCGCGTTGCAGATGCCATCAGTGAGAAAACTAAAGCTTCTCTTTAATAGGCCCCCGGCTTGCTCTGGGCACTTTGCGACGTGCTATTGAGATTGATTGATTGATTGATTGATTGATTGTAGGGTTTAACACGCCGACGCAACACAGGCGATGAGGCGCGTCGTACTGGAGGGCTCCGGATTAATTTTGACCACCTGGGGATCCTTAAAGGGACCCTGCAACACTTACCGTCGACTACTTGGAATGCATTTTGGGGTAAAGTCTATTGTCCCAGCAATCTCCTCCCGCAAGAATTATGAAAATCCGTTCACTATCACCGGAACTACGCGCGATGAAAAATCGCGCATAAATGTTACCTCTCAACTCTGCGGGCAACGCGACGAAAGCTGCGCGCTCTCTCCCGGAGAGGGGGGCGGCGCGCGGCGTTCTGTTCGGCGGCCTTCGATATGTCACAGGCTGGGGAGTTTCGTCCTTTTCCCCTCAACGTGGACGGGTCTATTTCCGGTCTAGTGCCACAAAAAAGCAGGCATGGTGGCTTGTTCGCAAGCAAGCGCTCAGGCTCGTAGGGCGTTTTTGGAGCAATAAACGTTTGTTGTCGAGTGGGCTCCTTGGAAGTGGAATATTTAGTTCGTCACTCAAACTCCGCGCGCACTCAAAACAAACAAACAAAACAAAAAAAAAAAACGCCAAAAGCATGCGGACAGGTTCACACATAGAAGAGGTTCATACACAGCGCCGCCGACGGCTGATCGTAGCAGGAAATGCCAGAATTTAGCCGCGAGGTTGACCAGCGACAGCCAATAGGACAGCCAGGACAGCCATGGCCCGATTGACGTCGCAGAGGCCATGCCAGGGGTGCATAATGAGGAGAATTGAAGAGAGGGCGGTCGGTTTTTTCGCGTCTTTCACGGCGATTTGCGCGCTTACCGCTTCACGTGCACGTGTAATATTTGGCTCGGGTGTTCCTGGCAGTGTAATCTAAACGTCGCGCAGGTTTACGTGCACTGCATGAAGAGTGTTGCAGGGTCCCTTTAACGTGCGCCGAAATCTCGTACACACGGGCGTTTTTGCTTTCGCCTCCATCAGAAAAGCAGCCGGCGTGAACGGGATTCGAACCTGCGTCCTCGTGCTCAGCAGCACAACGCCTTAGCCACTGAGCCACCGCGGCGGGTGACATGCTATTGAACGCCAGCAAGAATCCATCGGAAACGGGAGAGAAAAATGCCAGCTTGAATTATTTTTTTCTCAGTGAACCAGGCACTGGTGGTCGTCGAACAAAAGCCGAGAGACCTACGAGATGTGGTCGCGCCGCTAAATGAAACATCATCAAGCCTTCATTGCCCTTTTAAATACAATTTTTCTGATGCTGTACTATTATATCGTTTGCTATTATTCATTGTACAATTATCAACGTGCGGATTTAAAGTTGGCGCCGCTGTTTTTGTTTCATCTTTAGCTTCCCAGAGGTGTGTGTCATGTTCCTGATGGCTGTGATGATCCTGCTGTGGGTGACCATGGAGTCACTGCTCCTGCCGGGATGGGTGGACAGTCTCCCCTTTGGAAGGTAAGTTAAGACTTCTCGCGTCGTCAGAACGACACAACCATTACGCAGTCTAGGCTGTATACACGGCGACTCTTGTGCGAATACGTGTGAGAGAAGGACTGCATTCCTTCAGCCGCTGAGGGAGCAGTAAAAGTGTCTTGAAGATGTACAGGAAATACACGTATACAAGCAAGCGATCGTACACCTTTAGTTATAAGGATTACGTCTTGAAGAAGTGTTTGTTATCTTGCTTAAAATGCTGCCACAAAATAAACATGCAAAGAAAGCCGTGTTCGAATGGCAATACAGAGGCTGCGCTTTAAATTAACGGCTACTTTGATGCTCCGAAGAATCGTTTACGCTGCATAAAAGTTGAGTGTATACGTGACTCTCGCTGAGTGCGACTCGATGTCGAAGAGGGAAGCATACGTATCGGAGCATCTAAGCAGGTACAATTGGCTCAACTCATTGCTCAATATGCTTGTACACTGTAAAGACTGGGAGTATACCCGCGCCCAAGCAGCACCTGGGCTATAAGGCATGCCCTAGTGGAACGCTGGGGGTCAGTTTAGACCGCATGTGAATCTTTAATCGGTGCTAAAATCTAGGTGCATGGGCGTTTTCTTTTCTTTTTCCTGAAGCTGACAAACATTCCTTCGTGGCTAGGGTCAAACTTGAACAAAGGTTTGTGGGAAATGGAGGCTGAAAACAATGCATGTAATGTCCACACCATATATGCGCCACTACACGCGAATTACATTTATGTAGAATCAGCCAGCCGTTCAAACATGCCTTCTGTGTTTGTTAGGCAATGAAAGCTGTTGTAATTTGGGATAATCATGATCAAAATATCTTTTCTTCTTATCTTCATTCCCCTCTGTTTTCCGGTGACGTGAGAACATACGAACAATGGCGCTTCACTTTCACAGCAATGAGTAGGCTAAGCCCCAAAAGATGTCGAAAGTGCGCACCATTGCTGCGAATTTTGCAAGCGCGTAAGCCGATTTTAATTGCGAAATTCTTTTTAACAACATCCACTAACTTTATCTTTACATTTTATTACAAATCAATATGCACAGCCGTGCTTTTCATCGTCCCGAAAAAAAGGAAGGGAAACCGGGGGAGAAAAATTCCCGCTTTTAATTATGTCGCATCAAACAAAGCATCGTTGGTCGTGGAACTAAAGTTAAGACAGCTACGAAACGTATAAACTTCCAGTTAAAGCAAAACGTTCATTGCCTTTAGTGTCCCTTTAACGACGGGCCCTCTGGCATGCTTCTGGCCAGCATGAAGCCGCGAAATGCGCTAGTACAAGCTTGGTTAAAGCTTTCGCCGTGCTTGCATTACGTGTTCCTGCAATCGTCTTCCCTATTTTGCGAGTGCAACTCTGCCCAGTTTTGACTCCCTGAGTGACTGTGCCCCTGACAGTAGTCAACCGTCCGCGCAGTGCCATCAAGGCCTCTGCCCCGGCCATGCTGGTAACGCTGCTACTGTTCGCCATACCACGCAACCCGAGGCGTCCGTGGAAGAGCGAGCCCATCATCACGTGGCGAGAGGCGAGCGACCGGGCACAGTGGGGGGTCATGATCCTCATCGGCGGGGGCATGGCCGCCGGAGAAGCCTGTATGGTGAGCACAGGGCTGATCCTCTTCACGCATTCAGAGACACCGCTACGATGTGGTTTCTCTGGCGGCGGGGATATAATAACTAATAAACACTCAGAAATACATAAACGGCAATTCGTATTTTATTGCCTAAGCAATACATGGTCCACGTCGCGAAATGGCTGCGCCGTCGATCCGCGGACAGAAAGCGACAGAAAAGCAAAGAACGACGGGGCGCGTGCGAAATAAGGTGACGTCGAAATAAGTTGGCAGCGCGGTGGCGCTGCTTTCGCGCAGCTTCCGGCTTTTCGCTCGGGAAGCGGCCGCTTTCCGCCGCCTAACGCGCCCATAAAATGGAGTGTGTCAGCGAGTGCAGAGCCAAATAAGCGGCAGAAGACGATGATATTGGGTTAGTGGCGATGACCTGCCCATACTGATACCGGCCGCCAACAAATGGACTGACAGGCAGGTCGTCACCAAAAATGGGCATCATCACTGGATGTGATGGCACTTTGGCCACGCCATAGTTCTCTCGAAACGCTAGTCCATTTTCTCTGGGGCTCAGGTGGCCACAAACACAAAATCGAACCTCGCTCGTTTTGCAAAAACAATCTTTTGACAACTCCCCATGCTCTATTCTGGCCACAGAAGATGTTGTCTTTTCGCTAAAACGCAATAAATATTACAAACCTTTCAAATTTGGTGTTACACTGCTGAAATGGTGGCAACAGTGACGCAACACAGGTTAGCACTGAAAACGTAGTTATCCGTGTGTTAACTGAACGTTAGCATTCAAGTGATACGATAAAACGGAACTAGATGCACCACTACAATCGAACAATCGAACACTACAATCGAACAATCTTTTTATGTGATTGGCGGCGGCCTACCTGAGCGGCCGCCAATCACAAAACCAAGATTCCGTGACGTAATAGAGACTTCGCCAGAAAGTGGCTGGGTGTGGCCATTGGTTTATCTGCTTTCTTCAATATCTAGACCATCTGTTGGAAGTTTGCAATAAAATTGATACCATTGTTATAGGGACAAAACAAAACCAAACTTGTATTTTGTCTCGTGGCCCCTTTAAAGGGCAGCCGCAGATAACGCATCAAGCGCCCTCTACCCTACTGACACCATCTTACACGCAAGGTTACGGGAAGAGTAGGGTAAGGCCCCTCACTGAACACAAGCGTAAGCATGCGTTTGGATTCTAAGCAAAATGTTACAGGGGCAGTTGTCAACGCGACGTGTTACATGATACACAAGCTAAGAAACGTCCGCAAAAACCACTAATAAAGACCTACGTATTGAGTAATTCAAACAGCATGGCACAAGTAATATCAAAGATGTGATCCTCTTAATACTTGGTGAATTGGAAATCTCTTTTATTTTCCTTCCAGCAATCTGGTCTGTCAGCACTGTTGGTCGAGCGTTTGAAGGGGCTCGAGGTGCTACCGGAAGTACTCACCGTTCTGCTGCTCTGCTTCGCTGCCTCCATGCTGACGGAAGTGACGAGCAACGCAGCCGTCAGTTCTATTCTCCTTCCGGTCGTCTGCAGAACGGTGAGGAAGGAAGCTTGAAAACACGCAGGCTTATCATTATGAGTAGCAACCATAACCTACAAAATGTTTGTGCGCACAGCGGTTGGCGGTCAGAAATTTTTAAGAAAAAAACAATTACGTTTTAGAAATACGCGATTGATATAGCTACTCTTCTTCTTACCCGCAAGCAGGCGAAACATGTACTTTGTTTCTTCACATCACTCTATGATCTGTTTTTGTGGCGTGACGGCGTTCCTTGGCGCAACAAACCTATTTCCGATTGCGTTATATCTTGTCTCCTAACCTCTGAAATAATCATCCCAACTCTTACATTTAAAGGTCGCAAACTTCAGTTTTCTGGTCAGCTGATTTGAGAGGTATCTTTCACCCCGATCATTCATAACCAGAACTACCTTTGCAGTGTACTTCCTATATATGAACGCGTCACGACAAGGCAAAGTTGAAATAAATGAAGTTCCTAATTTGCCCCAAAACATTAACACTGCCGGGGCTTGGACAGGCAGGTATCAGGACTCAATAATCAGCCAACTCGAGAAGAAGCATGTTGAGGCACGACAGCGCCTAGACGAATTGAGTTAGACGAGCTTCCGAAGTTTATTTGACCGTCTTAACGCACCTGGGGAGCTGCCTGGAGTACGAAGCTGCGGCGGAGTTTGCTGCCCATGAACTACGCATTCGCGTTGACAAAACTCGTGTCCAAGCGTTTCTGTCCAGATCGACGTTACCCGGCCCGTCTGGTGGATTCGCTCCGACTCGATTAGTTCCCGTCTTGTCCATGTGTACAAGGCCACGACTACTCGTGGGTCTTAGTTACGACAGCACCGCTGGTGGGCTTCCGGTTTTGTCCACTGAATTCCTTAGTTGGCTGAATTGAACCTATAAATGTGTGGGTGTGCGTGGGGCACTGTGCACGCTCTTAAGTGCGCGCGTTTCTGTGCCTGAGTGTGTGACCCAATTTTGCTTGAGTGCTTATCTTCGCGGAGAGTTAAGCTTAGTCAAATGCGTACGCAGCATTCAGCAAATAACATTCCCATAAATAAAAACTATTCATTAGCCAGCTGCAGAATGATTAAATATATTCTCATTACATCAAGCAGTGACCGTATTACATCCGCAAATTGACTCACCTTTACGTCAGCGCGTTAGCTGTACTTTGTCATTCAAGTGGTGAAGTCAAACGCAACTACAGGCACCGCCCAGTCTAAAATCACAACGGGAATACCGCAAGAACCTAACAAGAATTCCTGTCGCACGGCATAAAGCTTTGTTGTGACGACAGAAGTCATGTTGTTATGACAAAGCAATCTGTTGTTGCGACACAAATTTCTGTCGTAACGACAAAGTCAATTTTCTCAACGACAAACATTTCTGTAGTCACAACAGAACTGCCATTTACGCTACTCTTCACAATGAGCAATAACATTCAAACCATGTGCAACTTCTCATGAAACATCAGGATCACGACAAGAGAAGAATTCGGCACGACAGAACATCAATATCAGGACAGGAATACGACACACGACAAGAATACGATAAGACGACAGTACGAAACGCGAAAATGCGACAACCCAGAGAAATCTTTCTCGCCATTTTCGACTGGGTACTACAATGCACAGTCACGTTTTCTAGCTGTGGCTTTTATCAGCCGCCGCTAATCCCACAAACAAGCCCTTGCCACGTCATAAAAACCCGGCAAGAAAGCAGCTGGTCAGTCGCTAGTGCTTTATCCGTTTTTTTAATGTTCCGTTTACTTGTTAGATGTTTGTATTAAAATTGGGATCATTGTTACAGGGGGTAAGAAGTTCTTTGAATGAACCAAACTTGCATTCTGCTTTTTTGGCCCGTTTAAGCGAAGGGTGACACATCCCAAAGGCGGTGCAGTCCTTGACAATTAGCCGAGTCACTGTGTGAGTGAGAGTGGCGTCTCACGCAGGCTATCGCTCGCGGCGTTCACCCGCTGTACTTCGCCATCCCGGTGACCATCGGCTGCTCCTTTTCCTTCATGCTACCGGCCGCCACTCCGCCCAACGCCATCGTCTACGATCTCGGAAAACTGCGCATTCCAGACATGGTGAGCACACGTTCCTACCACACTCTACATAGTATTTTATTAAAATTAATTATGTACTGAATTGAATTTGTAATACACAGTTTGAGTAAATGTTGTTTTATAGTTTAGTTACATACATGCAATATACATATTTTAATTTAATTTAATTGGATATATAAATTTCAATTCTACGTTAATTTAACATGTACGCAATGAAGCGAAAATTGGGGCATCAGAAGTACCGGTAGCCACCGTGTCCAAACATTTTGTGTGTTCGTGGGTTCGTCTGATATGGGCCCACTTCCAATGCCTCCTTACATTTGTGTTAATTTCTATACACGCGTGGTTGAGCGGAAATAATGAAGACCAAATGATGCTAGGCTTGTGCAACAGCTGACTGTTTACCTATACACAATTGTCTGAACCTTCTTCTTCTACTGCCCTAACTTTCAGCTGGGATAACTCCTCAGTGCCGCATCCAACCTCCTGTACTAAATGTGTTGTGTATTCTATCGTGGTTCTGAATTTGCTGCCAGAAAAGGGAGATTTCAAACATTTTTTTTTGCCGTAATTAAGGGCACATTACTGGGGTATCGATATCGTTCCCGCTGTCTGCTGAAGAAGACGTGAGCGTCAGTGCAGCGTTACGGATTGAGATCGCCAACGCCTGCTACTTGAAACATTAGAGTGAAGTAGGAATATAGGTTAGTCTAGAAGACAAAGCGATGTCATAACTTAAGCGAGGCAGTTGAGGAGCAGATGACAACCATTCCTGTAGTATGGGGCTCGCTATAGCCTATGCGTCCGTGTCTGAAATTACCGAATTAGGGCGACAAAATGCAGCTCTGTTGTCGAACGAAATGGCTTTTTGTGATACCCCGGCCATTTTTGTTGCAGGACGTGTTACGCCAAAAGTTTCAAAACACTAAGGAAACCACTAAGCTTTAAAAGTTTGAACTGTCTTCGTGTTCTAAGGTGCGCAGACGAATGCAGGAACAGGGCTCGAATTTTTAAAGCTTACGGTAATGAAATCGCAGAGTTTGCCGAACAGGGCATGCAAGCAATCTACTTCAATATAGAAGACACTCCTACATACCGCGTCTAAAACCACCCCTTCAAAAAAAAAAAATAACGATAACAAAACTACTGCCTAAAACGTTCCTGAAATAGCCTGAAACAGCCTGACGTGAACGTTCCTGAAATAGCCAGATCGTGCAATTCATGTCGCATCGAACCGTATATTCCTCACTATGACAATTTACCCCTCACCTTTCGGCAGAAAGAAAGACAATGCGAGGGAGAGGAAGCATTAAGATATAGGCTGTTTCGCGCTCACACACACCAAGGTTTACGTGTGGCGTGCTCTCATGAAAGACTGCCGGCAGTTGGACGACGAAAGGTTTCGTCAACGCAGAAGGGTGTCGCTAATAAGGAGCAGGCCGATGAATTACTGTTTCTCTCTATGGCCTGGCAAAGTCATTACGTCGACAAGAGGGTTGGGTTGCTTTAAAAGCGTGATGTTACCTTCCGGGGTGTATTCGCAAGTTCTCACTTTCAATCGCAATCTCCGCTCAGTTTGCAACCATGCTGCGGCAAGTTCCTCGTGCTAGCGATTGCTCTTGACATTTCACAAATATCTTGGGAACATGTGGCACAATTTTTACAGGCGCGTTTTTGGCAGTGCTTAGCTGGTATTAATTGATTGTGGGGTTGAACTGCGTCGACGCTACACAGACGATGGGGCGCGCCGTAGTGGCAGGGCTCCGGGTATTGATTTTGACCACCTGGGGATCTTTAACGTGCGCCGAACTCTCGAACACACGGGCGTTTTCAATTTTCGCCTCCATCAGAAAAGTGGCCGTCGCGGCCGGGAATCGAACTCGCGTCCTTGGGCTCAGCAGTACAACGCCATAGCTTAGCTGGTAACTGCACTGATTTGAAACAAAGTTCTTCGTTACTAACTCCCCTTAATATGAACAGGTACACAACATATGCGGATTTTTGAGGTAGTCTTAGGCAAAAAAAAATAACATCGGCGGATTGCTACGTTTTTTTTCAGTTCGTATAGCTCGACAATGCTGTGAAGACCTGCACTTGGTCTTACAAGGAAAATGTAGATGAAGCATCAAATAACGGGGGGGATGAGGGAGGGGGCGAGGATAAGGAGGGTCTCCATCGATATCACAAAATGCACCCAGGAACTTGCAGATGTTATGTCAAGGGAATGTTGAATAGTCGTCAAAAGGTTGCCCCGACAACAAAAGCTCGCCAAATAGGGTTTTCAGATAGGGGCCAAAAGATATTCCAGAAATTCCGCATCGTTCTAATGATTCGGACAGAATAGAGTCAGGGCTTCCCTCCAAGGACACTGAGGGTGCCATTGATTTTGAAAAAGTGAGGTTTTAAGCACCCCATGCGTATCTATTTTAAACAGAAATGATGTGTTCACTGACATAAAAATACAGTACCGAGCTGCGTCGCTTCCGTCATGTAGTGGTAGCGTGGTGTCAATCCGTGAGCAATCAATCCCAGCGCAAACTAATTGGCTTTTTTGCATGGCGAGAGACGAACAGCGACGATAGAGAAGCAGCGCTTTTACGGACGAGCTTACAGCATGGCTCGGACAGAGCAGCGCTGCTGACGGAAGCCCGATGCAGTCTGAACTCGGTCACTGATTGATTGATTGTAGGGTTTAACGCGCCGACGCAACGCAGGCGATGAGACGCGCCGTAGTGGAGGGCTCCGGATTAATTTTGACCACCTGGGGATCTTTAACGTGCGCCGAAATCTCGTACACACGGGCGTTTTTGCTCTTTGCCTCCATCAGAAAAGCGACCGCCGCGGCCGGGAATCGAACCCGCGACCTCGTGCTCAGCAGCGCAACGCCTTAGCCACTGAGCCACCGCGGCTGGTAACTCGGTCACTGAAAGCGCTGAAGTTATGCACATAAGCGGCAATGGTTTCGCTGCCTCCCGGGACATTGCACACGGCACGAACAAATTACAGAAGCACAAGAACACTTTCTCGCGGTCTCGTCAAAGGCAGTGCACGTTGAGTTCGAGATAGGGGGAACGAGAGATCTCTGCTAATCCTTGCTGATGCACGCCTCAACACGATCCTTGGTAGAACAGTTTGTGATTCACCGCCAGCGTGGAGCCGCGCGGCGGATGCACTCCGGCTTGTCGAAACGCGTTGGAAGAGGGCGGCTTTACCGCAGAACTTAGAGGTTCACCGCAAGTACACCAAGACTTGCATCGCGTGCGCACAGCGACATGGTGCGCTAGAATCGTAACACACACAGTGAACCCTCCTTATCAAGAAGTTCGTGACATAAAACGGGCTGTGTTATAAGAGGTACTTCGTTAAAATCAGATACAATGCGCTCTCTACTCACTGCAGATGGAGCGATCGAAACACTTGCAATAAAGCGACATTTCGCGTAAAGCGATTTCGTTACAACGAGGGACTTATTTTCTAGAGCTGGGTGCTTTTGGTTTATTGTATTGTTCACCTGTTTTTTTTTCTTATTTCGTTACGCAGGCAAAACCAGGACTGATGATGAACATGCTCTGCTCCCTGGTTGAGACGGCCATGATTCACGCCCTCGGCATTTATGTGTTCGGGCTGCAGTCATTCCCCGACTGGGCCCGAGACAAGGATTTGGTATCGAGCACTTCTATTTTGAATACGACGGACGATTCCACAATTGGGCCGCCCCTTGTGACGCCATTACATTAAGCGAACTTGATTTTTTTATAATTAAAGCATCACGTTAATACTGAATGTGACCTAACTTTCGCATGCTTTTTATACGGCTTTAATTTATGCGCTTTGCCGATACCATTGCGGTCATTATCATCATTGTCCTCGTCTCGGACGTCACCACAAAATGTGTGCCAACTTCAGGGTGGGAGAGTCTCCCTGTGGCTTCCGCTCCACGTCATCGCAACCCAACTCTGACTACGTCTTTTTGAAGACAACCTCTAGTGTACTCACTGATGCCGTTGTACGCCAATGCACCCTGCAGGAAACCCAACTTTCTCTGATGATGATTATGAATGATCGTGGGTGAAGTGAAAGAAAAAAAGTTGCGTTTGATCACTCTTTCACAGGAATCGGTAAAACACGAAAGTGGAAGGTGTCTTCACGGAAGCAGTTGAACGTTCAAGGAACTTTCATCGTGTGCGAAGGGTTCGCGAACGTTACCCCTACAGAGGAAGTGACGCCGACACGCAAGAAACAACAAAAGAAATAGCTGGTTATTTCCGGGACAACAAAACCAAAAAATAACCGGTTTATTCCGGGACAACAAAACCAAAAATGACATGCACAGAAACAGCAGCTTGAAACACAACGGTCATGGGAACAACGCCACAGCGGAGTGTGCCTCAATTCACGCGCGTTCCCCGAACACGAAGGCGCTAGCATCGAGACGCCAACTATCGGCGCTCATTATCGTCATTATGCGCTACTTCCTTTCGTCTTTCCTAGATGACAGCACCATCTGAATGAGTCATCGGCTACAGTCTACCATTTCAAAATCTCACAAAGTCGGACGAAGAGCACATCAACGCCATAATACGCACAGCGTTCAAAGCTGCCCTCAACCTACCCCAGTTCACCTCCAATGAGAAGCTCACTCACCTTGGGCTCAAGAACACCATGGAAGAGATAAAACACGCCACCCTTCAAGCACAACGAATACGACTAGAAAAGTCCCGCACGGGGAGGGCGATCCTATGGCAAGTAGGCGATCCACCCGATCGCAGACGCCAAGAGCAGGAAACAGACCTAAACCCTGCACAACGATCCCACATCAAAGCGCTGCCCCTTCCAAAAAACATGCATCCTAATATCCACGTAGAAAGAAGAAAGGCCAGGGTCAATTTCCTGCAAAAAAACGAGACTATTCACGATAATACGGTGTACGTCGATGCAGCGAAGTATGACGAAGAAACGGCGGCATTAGTGGTGACCACCCGTGAAGGGGACATCATAGACTGCATCACCATGCGAACACCACCAAAAATCACGGGGCGGAGTTTGTGTTCGCGATTCTGGCAACGGCCGCGGCCAAGGATTGGCATCAGCACTTCATTTTAAATGCGGCGATTTGGGAGACCCTTGGACCCAAGTATTCCGGAATCCCTCTTTTAAATTAAATTCGTGACCCGGACACGAGGGACTGCCGGGTAACGAGGCGGCGAACAGGCGAGCGTGCGACTTCACTCACCACCTCCCTGTGACTGACGCCTTACGAAACCCTAGCACCACTACGTACGGGAATACCTACAAAATACCAGAAAAGAGCGGGCTACATATTCAATCCCGCATCGCGAACAACCTCAAGTGAAGCCCAGATGCTACGTAAGATTCAAACAACACCTTCATACATAAATCTCGCTGGGCGAAGATTTTCACAACGGCACCCTGACTACAAACAGAAACTGCAGGCTATGCGGAGAGACTGCTACCCTCTTCCATGCCACGTGGGCCTGCCCACACCTCTGGGCAGGGGCCGAACACCAAAGGAACCCGCCACTGACTACCGTGTTAATCATGGGAGGCCGACCATCGCCGGCCCGACTTACAGATCCAAAAGGACCTAATCAGCGGGCGAAGACGGGAGCAGAAGCACACTGGAGCCCTGGGCAAAGGGTTCCACCTATGATTCTTGCATCTTTTTCTCCCCTTCCCCTTTCCTCCATCTTTCCTTCAATAAAGTTTATTCAGTCAGTCAGTCATAGCGAAGGACATAAGGCGCGTTCGTACAGCTGCCCACCTCTCCGCTCATAGCGCAGTGGGTAGAGTGCCACGTGCCTCCCGTTGTGGCGAGAGGGCTCGAGGGAGCATGGGCTCGAATCCGGGCGCCACAGCGTCAATGGCAGTTTTTTCTGGCGTGGTCACTTCCGTGACGGATCTCAGGTAAGTGGGATCTCCATGTACCCGGGAATAAAACACTTTCGTGTTAAAAAAACGTTTCCCGTGGCCGGAATAGAACCCTCACGTAATGAAGCCGGCGTCTATCCAATTGCTCCATTTTGACGTGGTCGAAGTGAACGCCAAGCTGCGGGTACAAATTCTCGCTGTAAACCCAAAACGTTACGCCTACGGAGCGCACACCCGAGAGTTGATGTGGGCATTCTAGTAAAGTGGTGCGTACTTCCAGAGTAGCACATACTCGCAGTGTGGGATTGGCCAACCAAAGAACCCATCACAGAAAAGCTTCGCGCTCAGCCATCGTCGTTGTTAGACGGAAGGATAGTCGACGTTTTAAAATACCTTATCGTCTTTCTGGGCTACCTAAACGCAAACATTTTAGTCTGCCTGCCTGTCTGTCTGCTGTCTGTCTGTCTGTCTGTCTGTCTGTCTGTCCCTCCGTCCATCCGTCCGCCCCTCAATTAGGTTGCCCGGCCAAAATTTACAAGCATACTATCGAACAAAAAGTATGAACTTGCAGAACCTTTACTTACAGAACCTTTTCCAACATTGAGTCAGCAAAAGAAATCATTGGGCACGTTCGAAGCGAAACACAAACTCATAAGGTTATGTATTTGTGTTTATACGTCTAGTAAATTTTTACTTGAAGGGTTCTGTAAAAATTAATAGACGACCTTAACTTTTGGTATAGCCAATGAATTAACGAGTTAAGAACAATACAGTAATCCCTCGTTAACTCGAAGTCGTAATATCAGTTGAAAAGTTTAAGATCAGCGGAGTTCCGAGTTAAGCGAAAGCCCAAAATCTGTGGCCAGGTCACTGACATTACAGCTAATGTTGGTAATAAAAGCTGCACTGCACAGGGCAAATTTTGTAATAAAGGCAAAAAGGTTCGCAGGAAAAAAGAAATTTTATTATGGTGGAAGGTGTCCATGTTTGTGCGGAACCCGGTTTGTGCAGGGTGAAAGAAGCTGGTGGACTCTTCCAGATGGTGGTTCAGACGATTGACACACATTCTTTCAATGAGTTTGCATATGGTGGGGGTCAACGAAACTGGCCTCAAGGTAGTTACTGTGCTCGGATCTTTGCCTGCTTTAGGAATCGGCGTGATGACGGCATGCTTCAGGTGTGGTGGCAAGTGGCCAGTGACCCATATGTGGTTGATCGATTTAAGAAGGGCTTGTTTACTGTCCTCAGAGAGGTTTCGAAGAGTTGTCCATGTAATACCGTCTTTCCCAGGTGCACTTCTGACCCGGACTTGATCAAAAGCACGGACTAATTCGGCCATCATGAACGGACTCTCTAGAGGGTTAGTTTCATCTACATCAAGGTCCAGAGCATAGACAGAGTCAGGAGGGGGTGAAGCGGGTTGAGGGAAGAAGGCTTGTGCGGCCTCGTGCGTGATTTCCATGATCGATTTGTTTTGCTTGAGTGCAATTGTGCGAACGAGATTGTGAGTCTTTGTCTTTCCCTGCAAAGCCTTGAAGGTATTCCACAAGGTATGTAGTCCCGTCTTGTTGCTGAACGATGCACACTGGGTTTGCCAGCGGTCTCTTGCGACCATTTTAGCATGCCGTCTTATCTGTGCAGTTTTTTGGCGCACTTTCAGGAGTTCTTTATACCTGCAGCCATTGGCAAGAATAATTTCGCAGTGAAGTTGTCCTCGTGTCTCCCATAAGTTTAACATGTGTTTGTCTGGGGTGGAAGTTCTTCGGGAAGGTCTATTTCTTGAGTTGCAAGAATCATCGCTTGCTGCATAGCCTCCATGAGTGCACTGATCTCACTAGAGGTGGAAGAGGGGTCGACTAGATGCTGCCGAAAAAGATCCCAATCCGTGCAGCGGACTTTGCGTTTACGCTTTTTAAGCCGTGTTTTTAGCGATACCCATATAGGGTAATGGTCACTGCCCCATGGGCTCATTTTCACAGGACCCACGAAGAACAGAGATTATGCGATGTCCACGTGAGATCCGGTGTGTACCCTTTTGACGAGAGTGCAGTGCCGTCCTTAGTGGGAATGTTAAGATCGCTTAACCAAGGTAAGGTCGGGCTGCTTGGCTTTCATGCTCCAGCTGAGCTCCCCTGGGTGTATTTCGAGGGTAGCCCCAGAAGATAACGTTAGGCGCGTTAAAGTCGCCTCCAATGAGGATGGCGGTGCCACCGGGAAAAAAGGGAGCGTAGATGCGTCCTCCAAGTGAATCACCCCTGTTGGAGGCGGCCCGTTTTGTGGTACGTAAGTATACGGACACTGAAATTATCTTTTTTGTGGCGAGTTCAAGTCAATGCGTACTGCTACGACTTCTGGAAGGCGTGCAGTATGCTGAAGTATCCAGCTGACAGTGCCGAATATTTCTTGCTGATAAAATGCCGCATGTGCCTGTGGGTTCGAAGTTTTCCATCATGAAGAATGCTTGGCTGGAAGTAAGCGCGGTATCCATTTATACTGTGGTGTATGACCCCTGGTGTTGTTACCGGTTGTTGTACCCATCAATCAAGATATCATCAACCTGGTTGCCAAGAGCTAGCTATCGCCTTAGCCCTCATACACACGAAGTACCCAATCATTATCACGGATTCCCAGCTGCCTGCCGAAGCTTCTTAGCCAGGGAGGGTGGCCCCTTCTACTTTAAAGCTACTATTACCACATCAAGCCCAGCCGGAAAGTTAATATCATTTGGACTCCTGGGCATTCCTCCCCTGACGGGCAACAACTTTGATCATCAGCAAGCCTGCGCCCTCTCTCCCCAGGCTTTCTGAGGAAGACAACATCGTCAATCCCCGCTCGTACGTATCAAGACATCACGCAATATTACCGGCCAGACAGACAACACTTCCCTTCATCCTCACCCTGCCACTAAGCACAGGGAAGGAGAATCGCTGCTCCGCAGACCACAAACCACTACCTTCCTCACCCCTTCGCCTGGATCATTGTTTCCAACTCAATACTCTGCTCAATGCCAGTTTTGTTCACAACCCGGAACTCGAGCCTCATATTATAATGCAGTGTGGGTGCAATCCCAAACTTTCACCTCTCCGATCCCCTCTTCCCACCCCTGAGCTGTGGAGAACCTGGTGACCAGCGACCATCTGGACGTACAGCAGCTCATGGCATCCAGAGCGAAGGCTCTCTGCTGACTTCATGGATTCCCGGACTAGGAAACCACTCCAACTTTAGAAAGCTCGAATAAACGTTTTTTTCTCTCCTCTCTCCTTACTTAAAAATGATCCAAAGACATACTGCTTATGTAAATTGTCTGTTCACTCTGCACATCGGCGTTCGTCAAAATGGCACCTCTGGTTCCCATCGAAGAAGGCTGTAAGATTATTCGCTACGAAGCTGTCATGTACACCTAAAGCGTGGTGATGAGATTGCCGATCTTTTCTGAATACATTACCTCATCATCATGGGCGTAAGCCCTAATGATGTATTTTGAAATATAGCTGTTAACAATACCAAGAGGATGTAGCCAGTCTTTTCTTCGTTTTAAATTCGGGAGAGCAAACTTTCGCTAAACCGTGAGCGCGTCCATTCAAGTTGCAATTCTCCAATGGGCTGTCCACGGTTCGCCAGAGGGGAGGTCTACCACAACAGAGGAAGACAAAAACGACTGGTGCATGCACTCGCAACCGCACCCGCCACGAGACCACGATCGCCACCTCGAGCAGCCGATCGATCGGCGCGTCCCTTCGTAGCCTTCGCATCGCTCACACAGCTCTCCCGCCGCCGCCTGACTTTCCAACATCCCTGGTTCGCGAATCGGCCTGCCCTGACAAGCAGGCTGTCCCGATCGCGAGAACGGCGGGAAGCCGTGCCCGCATCCCGGCACCCCCTTGCACGTCCTGGACAGCCACCCGTCCCCCGCCGATTTGGACGTCATCTGACCAGACACCATGGAAGAGAGTAAGCCGGGCACCACTATTTTTTCCTTCTCCCTTTGGCGGAAACGGTGTCAGGGCCGCGTTTTGTAGCAAGCAGAACAGGAAACTTATATATTAGCTCCGAATTTTCTCGTGTTCCTTTCAACTAGCGTGACCCTACTTTTTTGGTAGTGTCTATTATCCCGGTCAGAACAGGATACCCTCGAAATCTCTCACGGCAGTCGCCTCTCATTGGCTAAGCACGCTATGCGGAGATTCCATGGGATAAACATTCCCTAAACAGACGCGTTCGCAGCTGCCCCTGCCGCACTGTGGTATAGTACTTGGTATTAAACGAGAAGGCTCAGGTTTGAGTCCGACATTGCGTTGTTTTTTTTTAGCTTTCAGAATTTTTCGGTCATCGTGATTTTGTTAATAGTTTTTTTACTCTGGTTTTTACTACATCAAGAGATCGACGCGCAGGAATCCTAGAATGGGTTTAACATAGGTTGTGTTCTGTGTCGTTGGGCTGGGTTAGCTTAGGTTTGTTGCAGTCGGGCTGGAGCTGGGAAGGTTATGATGCGTTCGGTTAGGTTAGGCTAGGTTCGATGAGGTTATGTTATGTTAGGTTACGTTGGGACGTAATATTATTCAGAATATTTTATGCCAGACAGCTTTTATCGAAACTGCCATGAGAATTTCCCGGAGGTGATTCTCACGGCTGCCGTAGAGATTGGAGGTAGCCTACTTTTTTCAGTACGTCGTTGTGAGCCCAAAGAACGAAAATGCGCGTTTTCGGCTGAAGGGACACGCTTATTTAGATGGCGATTTCGGAAACTTGTCACTATGTCACTCCGGAGGTCACGTGTGAAGTCTTTATCAGCTACCCAAGCCGCAGTCTAGCGAGCAGCATAAGAACACCACTGGAAATATAACAGTCGTGCACACACCCTTACGACCGGTCATTGTGTACTTTTGGGATAAACCTATTTTAGTTAACTTTGGATGGGTTGAGGAAAGGCTGCTTTTGCGCGAGCAACAAATGCGTTTTCTATTAGTGCGTTATCCAACGAAGTGCTTTTATTGAATCGATTTGGAAATGCTCGAGCATGCGACCAGCTGCTATATACATTCTCAACGCATCCCCCTGCCCCCAGTATTACTCGCGGTCGATTACGTCCCTTAACTTTGGAAGCGAAACTTGCGCGGCACTTTCGCTGGTGTTGAATACTATGATAACAAACTGCGATACCGCCACACCTGTAACGGTGAGACAGATGCGCGTCCGTGCTCCTAGCGGTGTTTTGTCCGCGCCGTGTGGTCGATGCTATTCTTTCCAGTATAGGCGGCTCCACCCCCTCCCTGGTTCGCTTTGGCCTACATCGGGGGGGGGGGTCGACGGGACGCCTCTAGTACCCCAACAGTGCCCACATGAGGAACTTGCTGAAAACATACGCTACGCCGCATATTTAGTGCTGACAAATTTATGCAGCTCAATGCTGCCCTGACCGGGGTAATCCAGTTCAAGGCTGGGACTTTCTATCTAGGCCTCTGCGATAACTCACAAGTCCCTCCATATTTTTTCAACCGGTTGTACAAGTGCTAACAACAAAATCGTGTCAACACAAGGCAGGCAACCCAGCCCAAGCTTAAAAAAATCAGGTCTTACGCACAGAAGGTTAACGTATGCTTGAGGAACTGGGTACTGAAAGTGATTCAGACCACGAAGTATTCCATCATGCAGCCGTTCGGTAGATTTTCAGTTAGGCAAATACTGAAGTGGGTGACCCTGCAAGCGCGTACGCTCCAACCTAAGCTTGCATATAGTCTTGTTTTTTCTTACAGAACGTGCTCTATGTCAGCTACAATTTTGTCAGTACGTAAGAACGTGGTATACGCCATGAAGACCACGCCACCACTACTATATCCCTTTCCAAAGGTTATCCAGCCCAAACCCACGCAATTTCACGCCGTGAATCGAAGCGCATTTCGATAATTTAACGGATACTTTAACACGAAAGTGCTTTATGCCGGGCCCACCAAGATCTAACGACGTCATATTCGTCACGGAAAGGACATCGCCAGGAAACTTCCGATTGACGTGGCCGCGCCGGGATTCGAGCCACGAACTCTTTCACCGCAATGGAAGGTACGAAACGCGGTCCTGACTGCGCTATGAACGGACGGCGTGAATAGGATGACAAACGCGCCTTAAATCCTTCCTTTCGCATGGTGCTTGCAATCTAGGAGAGCGAAGCAAGTAGTGCATCATGGACGCTAGTGAACGCCGACAGTTGGCGCCTCGCTGCCTGCGCCTACGTGTACGGGGGACTCTCTGCCTAAGGTGCGGAGAAGCCGATTTGAGGATATCGCCCTCGTGAAACGGCCAGCTGCTCCTTTCGCTGCAAATGCTGCAGCGGACCGTGTGTTCACCAAACGATTTGCTGACAACCGTTTGGTTTCGTTTACACGGACGGTTTGCGAGCGCCTGTGGTTCCCGTCTGATTTACGCAATGCTCCGACGCGTGCAATCCAGTGTATAACGTTGATGCGTCTAAAGGTGCCATACCGACGAAATACAAACAGCAACGTGCAAGTTCATATCGATGCACGATAAACATTCAACTGCTCCTGTGAAGGCACATTTCACTTTCGTGTTTTACCGGTTCCTATGAAAGCCGGAACAACCACATTTTTTTAGCGTTCCTGGCACCTAATGTATACTAGTACGGGCCTATGAGGACAAACCTGAACGCATAATTATCGAGGAGGACAGCGCTACTGGGGTACTGTAGGAATCTGTCAAAGGCATTAGTAATGTCATGACGAGCCTATATTTGACGCAAACGTAGAAGTAGGTTTTGAGATCTATGAGGGTGGAGAAACCTGGATATTAGGGAATCTAGGGAACTGTACCACGTCGACATGGGCGCTTTTGTTAACGTCTGGAATTGTGCGATAAACCTCGCAGTGTCAGAGCTGGGGTAAAAGTTTAGTTGCGAGGTTCCATGAAACTACACGGTTTAAAAAACTTGCGCGGCCGAGAGTGTTATAATTGCATCTACATCAGAAATGGAGACACCACGCGGCCTTATTTAGTATGAACTTACTACCAATTATATTTCGAAACGTCCCTCGACAAAGTGGCTGGCTATACCCCGTACAAAAGAGACATAAAGGACACAGACTGGAAATTCTTTACCCACCCATAGGAACGCCGCAATTAAGTTGCTTTTCCCCGTGATAGACAAAAGCGCGCAAAACTCGTTACGTAATTAAGGTGAATAAATGTGGTTTCCAGTGTCAGCGTCAAAAAGGAGCTTTCACACACATACAAGTGGCATGCAGCCGCTTTCCTATTGCTCTTGGTTAGACCACAAGCGCTGCTTGTAGGAGTGTCACTAAAGGCCCCCCCCCCCCCGCCGCCCCCCCCCCAGTAAAACGTTTCAAAAAGCAGCCGCGGGGTCGCTCCGGCCGGGCCCCCAGGCGGCATTCGCGGTTTCGAGTTCGCCTGCATTGGCACGCAGCTACCTTGTTTGCTGAGAACGTGTGCGTGACGAGTAACTACGCATGGGACTTGAACCCGGGTCTCCAACCCAGAGCAAGAGTTGAGTGCGCTACCATTGCGCTACCCGCGCGCAATGGCAGCTGCGGTTTCGTTCTTCGTGGCACATACCCACATGGGGCATTGGCCAAGGATCGGGAGCTTTAACAGGCTAGTGGGACCGGTTCACAAAACTATAAATTAGAAACTTATAAGATAGTGCGCTCCGCGTCACACGTGAACGTGATCTCACGTGACCAGAACAGGTGCACACCAGCCGCGCGAACGCCGATCTTAGGGAAGGCGTGGCGTGTTCCAGTCTGCTTGTGTAAGAAAATCATCATGGGAAAGTATCGCCACGCTTTCGCCTTCATAGCATATCAGGATACCTAAGTGCCCGAGGGATATTCCTTACCGTAATAATTTTGTTAGACCTTGGTCACAAAAGCCGTTGCTCCGCAGACGCCGCGGAAAGGCGATCGTAGATGGCGCCGCTGTCGCGGCTCTCAATAACAAAGTAGGCGAGTACAAGCATAGTGTCAGCTTATTACGTTGCAAAGCTTGCAAGTTAACAGTGAAACGTGTGGAGCCTAAAATGGCATTTTTATGCGTATAAGGTGGTTGGCCTTGAGTATTCTTGTCACGCAAGCCACTCAACTTTCTGTGAACTAATCTCATTGTGTCCACTTTTAAGTAAAGTCAACATGGCACGTCTGTTGTTCACTACGTATGCAACTTATCGGCAGTTATTTTAGCTTTGCGGAATATGACAAGCAGGATACATGCGAGAAAGAATATAGCTAGACCTCCTACCGAGTAATTTTCTGAGTTTTTTGTTGTTGTTGTTTTGAAGTAGACACCACGCCCTGAAATACCACGCATAATCTTGGCACTTTTCTGACCCACCAAGGTACTATAAGGCTAGTTTAGCGCGCTCACATAAAGGGTTACTTTAGGCATTATTTCTCGTTTATAAAGTGTCTTGTGTATTTTATCATTTCAAACATTAAATACGAATCGTTTTCCTCTTTCAGGTTATCTTCAAAGCGATCCGAGTTTCGGTATGTTATGAGTTTTAAGATCATTTTGCTCGCGCGTGAGCACGGGGTCCTAGTCTGGCAAAAAATTATCCCCGTTTCACGCTGTGAGCGTCGTCGGGTAACGAGGCGAAACGGGTGCACGCCCCCGCACGAATGACGGGGGTGCAATCTGAGACGAAGCCCAGTTGTTTCTTATAGGAGATTTATCCCACTTTTGAGTAAATTAACTGGATGAACCACAGTTCAACCCTAGAAGACAAGTTAACTAGACGAACTCCGGTTTGGCGCTAAAAGACATACCTGGGGCTGAAGGGTCGATAACTGGGTCCAGTTTGTATACATAAATAATGAGAGAATAGCGCCAACTGCAGACGGGACGAAGAGAAGACAACACAAACGCTTAACACGGGGCTGTCTGCTTCGTAATGGCTCTATACTGCTGCAGTGAGTTAGGAGCGGCGTCTTCATGTTATTAGAATCGAAATGCGACTGAAGGTTTTCCATGATGCGTGCTCAGATGAAGCTTCCCAGCGTTAAGCAGTCGTTTAGGTAGGCTTGGATGGACTAAAGAAAAGCTGCTTATGCGCGAGCAACGAATGCGTTTTTTCTTAGTGCGTTATCCGACGAGAGAGAGAAAGAGGGAACCACTTTATTTTACAACTGGGATTTAGGGGGAAGGGATGGCCGAAGCCGATACGGCTTCGGCGACCTCAAGGGCCCGTGCGGTTAGAGTTTCCTGAACCGCCAGGTCCGAGCTGACGAAGTGCTTTCGTAGAATCGCTTTGGAAATGTTTCGGCACGTGACCGGCCGCTATATGCATTCTCAACGCATCCCCATGCCCCCAGTATTACTCGCAGTCGAATACGTCCCTTAACTTTGGATGCGAAACTTGCGCGGCACTTCCGCTAGTGTTTCACAGCGAAGCACGGCGCTTCCGCTGTGACATTAGCGGAAGCTAATGTCACAGCGAGACAGAGATGTACGTCAGCGCTCCTAGCGGTGTTTTGTCCGCGCCGTGTGGTCGATGCTATTCTTTCCAGTATAGGCGGCTCCACCCCCTCCCTGGTTCGATTTGGCCTACATCGCGGCGCCGACGGGACGCCTCTAGTACCCCGACAGTGCCCACATCAGGAACTCGCTGAAAACGTGCGCTACCCACATATTTAGTGCTGACAAATGAATGCAGCTTAATGCTGCCCTGACCGGGGTAATCCAGCCAAAGGCTGGGACTTTCTATGTAGGCCCCTGCGATAACGCACGTCTCTCCAAATTTTTCTCTGGTTGTACAAATGCTAACAAACAACAAAAAAAGCGTGTAACACAAGACAGGCACCGAAGCCAAGCGCAAGCTTCAAGTTAAAATTCGGGTCTTACGCACAGCAGATTAATATATGCTTGGAGAACGAGGTACTGAAAGTGATTCAAACCACGAAATATTCCATCATGCAGCAGTTCGGTAGATATTCAGTTAAACAGATACAACAGTTGGTGTCCCCATAAGCGCGGGCACTCGCTCCTAAGCTTGCATAGTTTTTGTTTTTCCTTACAGAACGTGCTCTATATCCAGCTACAATTTGTCTGTACGTACGAACGTGTGTATACGCCATGAAGACCCTCCACAACTGCCATATTCCTTTCAGAGGTTATTCATCTCAAACACATGCGGCTTCACGCCGTACATCGATGCACATTGCGGTAATACAAGGGATATTTTTATAGCGTGCTGCACGCACGCGAGTACACCTGCCTCCACGGTGGGCTTGATTTCAAACGCTGGATGCCCGAACCCTAGCAGTTCATTCAGCGGGGCTCTTTTCGTTTTCCCGCTTCCAAGAGGCAATACCACTGTTCCGTTTACGTACGCCTGCTTGTGACAAGCAAATATAATGGAAATAAGATTTTCCAGGCATTTCCGCTTTACCTCAATCGTGCTTCTGGTGCCAGGGGTAAAAACTTCGCGAAAGACAAAATAAGGAATAAGGCGGTAAGGGAACACACTCCCCCTTTTCTTGTTTTATACAGTCACACCCGATTATAACGAACCCGCATAAAGCGAATTATGCTATATATCGAACAAAAACAATTCAGTTACGAGACTGCACGCGAAACATATTCCTTATAACGAAGTTCACATCGAATGTATCGAACTCGGCGAACCTAGAATTGCCGCCGAAATGCACGGTCTCGCAGCGGTAATTGAGATGTTCATTGGCCGCGGTTGAGACGTTGAACCTCGCATGGAGCGACGTGACGCCCGAACCTTTTCGTAACTGAAGCAGCGTGGAAAGCCAGGCTAGTTGAAAATGGTCCACGACTGCAACTTCGCACAACAAAACGGCACCATAGAATTCCTTCGGGGATTTCCTGAGTGTCGTCGACGACCAGGTTGACGTCACTGTGAGCCCCTCTGACGCAGACACCATCGCCGATGTCATGGCAGCTGGGGCTGCTGAAAGCTCAAAGAGGCAGACGATGTAGCGAGTGAAAGCCGCCAAATGCTTAAAGGGGTCCTGAAATGCCTTCCGCCGATGCATGGATGTACATGTAACCAAATAAAGCAATGTATTAGCAATCTCCTCCTGCAAGAATTTTGTTAAAGCGATGAGTATTAGCTGAGAAATCGAAATAAAAAACCGCGAATTATCGTCGCGCCGTATTTCTCCTCCTTTCAACTGTTTCTTCGCTGTTGGCCTCCCCTCCCATGAGCTCCGCTCCTCAGCGGTGACGTACTTCCGCTATTGCGCTCCCACAGACTGCCGTCCTGCTACGGGCCAGCTCTTTCGGCTTTTCAATCTCTGTAGACACCAGGGACACAGGCTGGAAAAGGAGCGAACGAATGACCTGGCCGCTGTGTGCGGCCTGGCCTTGCCCTTTCGCGGTGTACGTAGCTCCAGGGCTGCAGCAGGCTGCAGTTGGTATCGGCGGCGAACTCGCAGCCGCGTGGGGAGAATCGTGCGCTCGTTCCCTTTGGTGCACCGCGCACTGTTTATCCAAAAAGCGCGGTCTCAGATGTGGCCCCGCTGGTTGCCGGGTAGTTATTTTGCGGTGGTTGTAATTCCTACTACCGGCGCAGAGTGTGAAAAAAAGACATTTTTCAACCGACACAGAACCCGTGCACAAAACGCGCCGGATCGGATCGCTTTATCAGCGGCGATGAACGGTGAAGGCGAAGAGCAAAACCAACGCTGCACTCGATCAGCGAGAACCCGTGTTCTGACAAGCTGCACCCAGTGTTGTTGCATTCAACACTGACGGGAAAAGCGTTTTGTTTGCTACTTGTTTGGATAGTCGTAAAATGTCCCAAACACTCCGGCACTCCGCTAGGCAGATCAGCCGGCGAGACATTTCGGAAAAACATTTGACAGATGGCGCCGGTATGCATTAGTGTGTCCGCTACGCAAAACTGATGAGACGCTCTACTAAAACTCCCATCGCGCGGTGTCACGTAGCGGGACGCAAAATTTAGCGTTTAGCGTATGCAAAGGCCACAAGCGCTGTGACTAAAACTCTATTAGCAGCAAAATAGCGTGCGTATGTGAAACCGCTTGCGTTTACGAAAGCTGCACGCCGAGCGCGTACGTTACAAACCTAGTGACATAATTTAAATACACTGGCAAGCCACAGTGTAACGTAGTCAGATATCAACCGTATGCTCAGGCGACAAGCAAGAGCTTGTTTTATGTGGGGCGGAGATTGCGCATAAAGGCCCGTTCGCACTTGCACGAAAGCGAGTGAGAGCGGCAGGAATTCCGTCGCCTTGGTAGCGCGAACGATCGTTTTTGTCGAATGGTCGGGACAAATTTTGGTTGCGCGACAGAATTCCCGTCGCTTTCGCTCGCTTTCGTCGCAAGCGGGAATGGAAAGTTCTGCCGCTGCCGTCTGCTACGCAGCTCGGAGGTAACCGCGCGATCTGCTCGGGCCGGATGAACGCGCACACTCCCGCACGGCAGCGCCCCAAGCGGCAGACGGCCGCGTACATCGCTCCCGGCGCCCGCCTGGAGCCCGTCCTCGGCACACTAGCCAGTATATTTCAGGCACTATAATGGAGGAAAGATTTTTTGCATCCGATGAACCTAGTTCTTTGCCCCTGTGTTTTTAAATACGTGAAGTGGTTAGCACGTCGTCCTCACGCAGCTCTGTATCGTCGTAGCATCGCTGATTGTCCGAACGAAGCTTGCAGCTAAGCCAATGCAGCGACCGAAGCTGTGTGTGTGTGTGTGTGCATCGCCTCCTGTGTGTTGTGAACGCGTTCGTTTCGCGATGAAATGCGACATTGTACTTCTGCGGGTGGATAGGTCTTCCATGGTCTGGATATCTTTCTCGAACGAGTACCACTCAACCTCGCATGGGGTATGTGCAGTGTGCCTGGCTAAAAGCCTTCCTCGCTTGCGGCGCCGAGTTGTGACTTGATGCTCGTCCCCGCAAACCGGGTGTGAGGTGAGTGCCGAATTTACGACGGGCAGAGGAGGCAACTCAATCGTCTGTCAAATCGCGGTTCAAGACTTGCAACGCATGTTGTGACGTTGCGTTCGTTCGAAACGCATCTCTGATTGTTTGAAGTTGAATAAAATGTACGCGTCAAACCCGGGCATTCGGCTCAGGGTCGTTCTCTGCGATTGCCACCAAAGAAGTGCCACGGGACTTTCTTTATGGTACGTACTCACGTAAGAATAAAATCCACGTCGTGTTATGGCCGTGTTGCATTCAATACAAACGGTTAAGCGTTTGTTTACACTTGTTTCGTTTGTCGTAAAATGTCAAAGCACTCCGGCACTCCGCTGGCAGATCATTTGGCGAGCCGACGCTGAGCAGACGACTCATCTCTTTGCCGGAAGTGCGTGAAAAAGCCGCCCAATAGCAGGATGTCTAGCTCATGACGAACATCTGGGAATCGATGATGTAGACATGTGAAGATGGCGGCGTCCAAAAACACGAAGGAAAGGGTGAGAAAAAAGCGACAAACTTTGCAACAAAAGTGTGAGCTTTCCGCTGCGCGTAAAATAGTAATACTTGGCACAGGTGACGTTGGCGACCCAATCTAGCGATTGCGCTAGTTCATTTAGTGTGCTCAAAATGCCTTTCAGGGCCCCTTTAATGAAGCGCTTTCGGCAGTTGATAGGCTCAAACATTATTCCTTCGATATTGAAGGACGCGGACTCCAATGTTGTGCTAGTTGACTCCGCCAAAATGAAAGTGACAACAAGAATTACCTCTTTTTTTGCGAAGTAGGCATTTGAGGCGGAAAGTAGCCTTATTGCTTGGAATGTTTTGTGTATGGTAACGATATACTTCATTGTGTTGGTTTCCGCTTGCGGGGATGGGGGTGTCCTCCGTATAGCGAACTCATAACAATAAACTAGTTATTGGCGGGTTTCACTATATCGAACTCTCGGATATACCGAACTAATTTTGGCGCATTTTACAGTTCGCTATAACCGGGTTGACTGTATTTTGAGTTTTTTCTAGCATTCCTGGGACGTAATGTTGCGACTCCTCTTCAACTAAGCGAACTACTAGTACGGGCCTATGAGGAGGTATACCAGCAATTTGCGTCGTAAATATAGCTCTAGTTCGGAATTTTTTGTTAGCTTTGCTGGATCTGAAATTAAAACTCAAGCAGAATGCGTTCAATTAAAGCGGTATTACGGTTACACCTTGGGTACCGGTGCCCTATGTATCAATCGGGGCAGGACGTTTCTGATGGGGCTCGTATACTTCACTTCACACACCATAGTTTAATAGTTTACCTTCGGCGTGAATTTTGTTTTGTTTTGTTCAAATCGTTCTAATCGAAGACAATAATTACGAACCGTTTTCTTTTCTTTCAGACCAATCGGAACCGGATTATTACTCGGGTATGAGTACCAATTTTTTTTAATGCGTAGGATTCTTTGGCGAGAACTCCCCACCCAGGACCATGTAACGCCCTGCTTTTCCACAAAAATGACATTATCGCGGAAATTCCGCCTGTAATCGCTATAACGGCGTAAATGGTGACAACTGGTCGCATTAAATTTTGAAAAACTAAAAATAATAAAAATATAAAAAAATACTGAAAATGACGAAACGTGTAACGCCTTACACTTCCACAACAATGCACATACAGAAAAAAATCCACCTGTAATCGTTATAATAGCGTAAATGGCGATAACTGGTCGAACGAAATTTGGAAAAACTAGATTTGGAAACTAGATTTGGAAATTTGGAAACTAGAAAAACTAGGAAAAACAAAATAATTCCGCAAAATGGCGAACCCTGTAACGCCCTTTATTTCCACAATAATGCAGACTTCACAAAAGTTCCAAATTTAATCATTATAATAACGTAAATAGCGATAATAGGTCGTAGAAAATTTTGAAAAACTAAAAAATAAGAAAAATATTTACAAACTGCGGGAAACGGCAAAACGTACAACGCATGGCATTTCCACAATAATTCAGATTTCTTGAAAGTTCAAGTTGTAATCATTACAATAGCGAAAATGGAGATAATTCATCGAACTAAATTTTGAAAAATAAAAATATAAGAAAAATATAAAATATTTACGGGAAATTGTGAACCGTGTGAAGCCCTGCATTTCCACAATACTGCAGAATTCGTGAAAGTTCTAAATATAGTCGTTATAATAACGTAAATGGAGATAATTGGTCAAACTAAATCTTGAAATTCTAAAAAATAAGAAAAATATTAAAAATGACCGAAAATGGCAAAACGTACAACAAATGACATATCCACAACAATGCCGATTTCGCGAACGTTCCAACCGGAATCACTATAATAGCGTAGATTGAGATGATTGGTCGAACGAAATTGTGAAAAATTAAAAAAATAAAAATAAAATGGCAAACCATTAACGCCCTGCATTTCCCCAAAAATGCAGATTTCGCGAAGGTTCCACTTCTAATTGTTATAATAGCGTAAATGGAGATAATTTTGTCGGACAGGGCTTAGAAAACCCCCCAAAATTAGCTGAAAAATCTCCCATTCAAGACAAGCGGCATAAGAACGCTACGCATTAGTAGATAAGTCTCTGAATTTCCGCAGAATTTCTTTTTTGCTCGTAAACTTACGATTGTAGAATAATGCAACGAGAAATAAAGCCCCCTTTTTAAAAGGAAGATGTTTAAAACGCGAAGCTCTTTCAATGCAAACTGAGTCAAATCAAAGTCCGAAATCTAAACTGACCAAAGTCCAAAGTCAGCGTCCGCGCAACGAACCCGAAGGAAACGGTGAGCGACCGCGAGGCGATTATGGCGCAACCGCATTTACGTAGGCTTCATAACGCGTGGCACCGGGGTTAGATTCCGCCCCTGTGAAGCGTTTTTCTTGCTTCATCATAATCACCATCATCGTATGTGCCCTCCCATTACATTAAGTTGGCTTTCCTGCAGTGCGTTACGGTTACGACATCGCCATCACTGAGTCCAAAAAAAAAAAAACTCCGCTTTAAAACTAAAGGTTAGCGCTGCTTTCTCGTCCTGCCTTAGTTCTGTTTACAAAGTGTCTGCAACATTAGTTTAGGATATTTTAGTTCGATCGAGCTCATCTGACTCACGCGTTAACCACCACCGTATTGGCAAGCATTGGCAAACCACTAGCGATGGCACGTTCCCACAAAACGCACTATTGTAAAAACTGGCCAACCGAATTGACTCGCCTATTTTTTTAACTTTGCCTGAAGTAAAACTGAAGCACAAGTATGATGGATTCGATGAAATTTTATAATGGTTCGACCTCGATGTCCGGTTCTTCTACACAGTAATCGGGACAGGAAGTTTTCTCGTGAAGCTTACACAACGTGCCAATATACTCCACCTCAACTCCACGTTGTTTAACCCGCTAAGGAAATATAAAACTTGTAGCTCAGCGTGGTCACGTAGCGCAGTTTACCTTAACTATGAGTTTTATTTTTTTCGAAGCATTGTCACTGACTTATTTACGAAACATTTTTTTTTCTTTCAGACGTATCCTTTCGGGATTCCCAAACGGGTATGAGTTTCAAATTTCTTTTGTTCTCAATAAAACACAGGTCTGTGGAGCCCCTTGGTTTTTATAACCGTAAGAAAAATGGTTAGATTGTTCTAGTTTATTGAATAAGTTATATTTACGAATAATTCTGCTGAATTATTTTAGAACATTTAAGTTCGATTGTTCTCATCTGACTCACCCCAAAAACCACCTAGGTGTTGGCAAGCAGAACGGTCACTAGAGATGACCACTTCCACACAAAACGCACTAGCTTTAGTCTAGCCATGACTTTGACCATGAATACCAATTCCGGACTAGCATCGATATCCCACAACTTCGACATTGCAGTGGCTGCTTTGTTCATCGCTGCCTATAGCAAAGGTGGTCATACCTTGTTCGCAGCGTTGGCCTTAACGTTGATGGTTTGAGACATCGGCTGCTAAAACCTCTAGACAATAGCAAACGCTCACCGAGTCCGAATAGCATGACTACTACGGTTACTTATAATTGAGGAGGCTATTACATACATCATTTCGAGACCTTAGAAAAAGCAGCGGAAATGAAGTGCCTCTGCCAGCGCCACAAATTATAGCATGCCTATATTCATAGCGGATGGTCTACTTCGGCGCATCTTTAAAAGGGCATTCATGGCGTCGCAAGTGATATTCAGCCATGGGCATCGGCAGGATTTTGTCTTTAGCGGGCAAAGTCCGATGCATCGCAGGGTGGAAGGGAGAAGGCAGGAGGGGGGCAAGTGCTGGTGTGGCTTGAGGGGGGAGGCAAGCGCCCCTTCTGCACCCCCTGCCGACGCTTACGCTTAAGCTGCACGCAAGCTGCACCTTCCTTTCCTATCGCCCCGATCGCTCGGCGCATCCCTGCTGCGGTACCACGTGACTAGCAGAGGGTGAAACTGCTGCTTAGCCTGCGCTTGATCGCTCATCGGCTGGGCCTTCTTGGCATGAGCTTCAGCGCAAGCGAACCACGTGACTAGTCGAGGATTTAACGGCTGCTTCTCCGACGCTTGGTCCCTCAGTCTGGCCATCAATTGGGCCCGGATGGTATGTGTGTGTTTGCCCTACGGCTCAAGCTGAAAGCTGAACCCAATTATCCAGATGCAGCTAGACGGCAGGCTGCGAAATCTCAAGCAAAGGCAAACCTTCACGATGTGTGCATAGTGTTCGCGTTCGCTCGGGAAAACTATGTCGGGAAGTGTTAAGACTGAGCCCTTTCTTATTGAGATTCCTTATTATCATTTTGTACCTATATTGTATAAACACGAGAGGTGGCAAAAAAGTGAGTGAGGGAGAATCAAATAAAGAGGACGAGAAGAAGATCAGACCTACGGTCCAGTGCGACCACCGGCATGAGAAGTGATCAGCAAATCAGTGGCATTTATTAAATATTGTTGACATTGATATGGGAAGGGTAATGTTGATTCGGCTGTGACATCGGCCGTGAAAACTGTCTAGTCAACAGCAAACGCTCTTCGAGTCCGAGGAGCGTGACTAGTGTTGTTACTTGCAGCCGTGGATATTCCCGGATTGGAGCAGCCAACCTTCAGGCCAACGTGTTTCTTTACCAGCTTTACAGGTTACAGAACTGAAACTGAAGCAAACTACATCTGCAGAAGGAATATATGGTTAGACCTCGTTACCAGCAACATTTACCAGATCGAAGCGTGCCTCTCCTACTCCTGGCTGGGCTAAAAATCCCTTCGTGCTGATAAAACTTTTTCGAGGGTCTCGGTCCAGATTTCAGGTTGTTGATTCGAACGCTGGTGTTGGTTCGGACAACGTGGCTTTCTGTAATTATTTCATTGGAAAAAGCAGGCAGGTACACCATTTCTTTACCGCACTGACCTCTGAGCTCGCTTTGTCTGCAACTTTGACCACCGTGCAATACGCAGTGTTGTTGGTAAAGCAGCGTGACCAGTTTAAATACAGTGATGGTCCAATTCCTTTCTTACAGGAAACCTTGCATTGGAAAGTAACCGCCACATGCAGCATATCACTCTTCCGCAAACCGGGGACAAATCACACGGGTGCCTTAAAACCGCCGGCGTGGTTTATTCCTCACACGCTCTCCTGTGATTGACTACGCGCGCGCAAACGTCACGAAAAACGGCCCGCGAAGCCAATCACACGAGATCATGTGAGAAATCAACCAAGCCGGGAATTTTCCGACGTCCCATAGAATTTGCCCCCCGTTCAGAACGAAACATAAGGTGCAGGCATGTGTCAAGCATACCCCGGTTGAAGAGAGTTACTTGGTTTCCGAAGTAACTCGGCGCTGAGTAACTTACTTCTGTCAATTGCAGACCTGGCATCGCGTAAGTACCATTAAAATTTTCATTGTCAGCGATTAAAACCCGCGCTCCCCGCGTATAGCCTGCTCTGCGCCTTTCGCTGCTGCCTTGAGGCACTACCATCTCCACGACACACTCTTAAGGACTGTGTCGTGTCACGCTACTCCGCTCATTGACTCACTCGCTAGCTCTCACTCACTCACTCATTCACTTGCCCACTCACTTACTCGCCCACTCGCTCTCTGTACTCCGCTCACGCACTCGTTCTTCACGACCCATGTGAAAATGCTTTCATTTGATCGCATGGAGCTGCGAGCGCCTACATTTGTTTCTAGCGTGAAAATTAGTGTGCGCGGCGACGGTAGGTGAGGGTGTCACAGAGCCATGCTGCCTTCTTATGGTGACCCCGGTATGATAGCGGAACTCTCCTGAAAATGGTATGCTTAAGAAGTACCACTGTCAAGCAGAAGTACTAAAGGGGCCACGAAGATATAATCTGACAGAGCCAGCCTTTAGTAGCTCACTCAGCTCCAGGCCAACCACGAAGGAGGTCTTTCCAACCGAAAGAGATGCATAGTGAACAACATTCAAATTTCGCGCTACAGTGACGTGTTAGCGGCAGGGGTGACGTAATGTGGGCCAGCGCTTAGAACACAGCTATCAGTGCGTTACCTGCAGGTTAGCATTCAAGTACCATGATCAAAGGAAACTTAAGAAGCGACCACGATCACCCAGTCATGTTTCTTGGTGCTGTCTCAGGCCGGCGCCCGCCAATCGCACAAACAAAATTCTCCGACGTCAATGAGAAAGAAATCGCCGGAAAGTGACTGGATCGTCGCCGCTGCCTAGTATATTTGCTTCAATTTCTCGAAAACGCCTTTTGAGTTCGCACTGAAATTTGTATTGCTCTTGTCGGAACAAAGCAGTTGCTTTAATGAACCAAAGTTGAATTTCATCTTCATGGCCCCTTGAAGTGAGGGCCATTTCGGAATCGGAACAGCTGAGCGAGCCACAGATGCAAGCAGTTCGGCCGGCTGGATGCCAGCTGAGCGTAACAATGCGTCGCGAACACGAGCTGTGAGATACGACGAAGTCTCTCAGCTAGAACTGTGGTTTGAGCAACGCGGCACCCAATCCTTGGTTAGAAAAGACGATTTAAACGTGGCTGGGTCAATGGCCCGTTAACTTCGAAGACTAGAAGCGCTGCAGCCACACTAGGCTTGGTAGCGAACGTAGCGAAGTGTGGCTAGCTCTAGACTATTCGTGTCATTTGCTTATCCTGCGCCCCCTTCCTTTTGTCGCCCGCCGAGCGACGCGCTATTTCAACGAAATGAATACTCACCAGCTCGCCCTGCTAACCATCTCACTCTTGGTTACTAGTAATCGCAAAAATGTAAACCCAGTGTAAACCCAGTGTGAAACATGTTGAAACAGCGGAGGTGTGGGTTGTCTTTACGTGGATTTCGTTTAGGTTCGGTTTCCTTCGTGTATGTAATGTTAGATCGTCGTAGTGGATAATTGTCATGTAATTTGTTTCCGGATAGTTCCGGTAAAACAACACTTACAACCGTTTTCTGTAACCTTACTCCCTCCGTAGATAGCCGTGTGTTGATAGCAAATTTTTGTAACGTTTGCAACTTCAGTGTGGACTCAATAATTAAGACAAGTGAATAAATCTCGGCGTGATGGCAGAGTCATCTTGGCCACTAATTGTCGTATAATTTTGGGGAGATACTCTTGATAGCACAAGGGTTAAAGCCGTTTTGTATAATCATACCCCCTCCGCAGAATACCATGCATCAATATGCAACACGCCGTGTGGGAAAGCTAGCCTTCAAATACCAAGCTAACAGAGATCTTCCTAAAGTCGGTTTCCCTTCTGGGAAGACATTCTTTTTCAGGGGGCAATATAAGCCATTTTATACCAACACACGAAGGCCCAGGACCATATTTTATTTCTTTTATGAATTTTATTACTTAGCATTTTTTGCGAGTACCCCCCCTCCCCCCTCCCCCCCCCCCCTTCCCCCCCCCCCCCCCCCCCCCCCCCCCCCCCCCCAGCCAGGCCCGTGTAACGCCCTGCGTTTCCGCAAAAATGCAGATGTCGCGGACGTTTCACATGTAATCGTTATAATAACGTAAATGGAGGTGACTGGTCGACCAAAATTTCGGAAAAATAAGAAATAAGAAAAATCTAAAAGAATTACGAAAAAGGCCGAAACAGGTAACGTCGGGCATTTCCACAATATTACAGATTTTGCGAAATTTCAACCTGTAATTTTTATAATAGCGTAAAAATGAGTACAATATATAAAAATTACGCCAAATGGCAAACCGTGTGACGCCCTACATTTCCACAAAAATGCAGATATCGTGGACCTTTCACTTCCGTCTCAACACCTCACAGCTGGACGGCAAGCACTGTTCCTATTAAAGCCATAAATATAAGCTTTCATCGATACGTCGAAACCCCTTTAGAGTTCAGCCCAGATATATTACCTCGGAGGGGCGTGCGTGTGCGTGTGTGTAATTTCTATGTATTGGTGCGTGTCATCCATGCGCGCAAGTCATCCAGAATGAACTAAGATGTGTGTTTTACATCACTATTGTTGTGCCACTTGTTTTATCGAATGTACATCGGGAACCTGCATAATTTTTGCCTTCCTGCACGCAAAAAAAGTCGCGGTAAAACGATTGGCGTTGCTTAGTTAAGATGCATCGCTTTGCATTGAAACCAATCAATGTTAAATATAGACTTTCATCGATACGTCAAAAGCCCTTTATACTTCAAAAGTAAGAGCATTACACGTTTAAGTGTACAAAGACTTTGTTAACCAAGTATTGATACTAAATAAGCCAGAAACGAACGTATTACAATCAAGTGCCAGTTTATCTTCAGGACGAAAACAAATATAAGAAACACTATAGTAATTGAGAGCATTTTCTTTGCGCAACGAACAAACATCGAACGTAAAACGCATCCAACGAAAATTTTCATTCATTTAAATCATCAGGCTCCTGAAACATTATACGAATACGAACGGCCGGGAAACAAGATTCTTAGAAAACTTGTCATTCGTCACAGCACACACGCTCTAACAAGTTTTTGCCTGGTTTTCTTTTATTCCAATAGACCAAAAGTAAGTCACGTGACTCATGTCCAATCGCACCTTTCTTCTCTAAATCATACCAACGAAAGTAACGAACTTTGTCTTTATTCTTCAAAGTGTCGTTTTCAGTTTGACGTGAGCATCGCGCAAAGAAAGTTTGCTGCGTAGAATTAAGCAGTAAGGGGGGCTCACCTGTTCTTAACAATTTTACGGGACTTCTTACTACATGACCCACGGACTTAAAAACCATCGCGCAACAATACGAAAAGCTTTACAAATACATATCAATGCTCACAACGGCCTAGTTTGTGTGTTTTAGAGATGTGTCAATTTTGAAATGAAATAAAGAAAAAACTCTTGCTTGCTATACTGCTAGCGCCATCGAGTAAAAAGTGGATAAACCAGAATGTGGTTGTTGTTTATTTTTTATAGTCGGCAAATAAGTGGAATATTTGTTGAATAAGCAGACCGTTAGGAACGTTTCTATGAATTTGTAAAACTTTTCGAATCAGTACATGATGTTTTTTAACCCCATGGGTCATGGACTCATGAATTAAGTATCAGAGGATTGTGATGAGGCGTGTCCCCATAGGAGTGAGTGTCTAGCAATACTTTCAGTCCCTGTGTGCCGCTTCAGTTTGTGATACAAAATATGCTAATGCCGCGCTCGAATTCAAAGATTGCCTATTTAGCCAGTGATATTTTGGGTGACACCGTGCGGCCAGTGTTTAATGGATTTTCCGCACTATCGTTACTCGATTGATTGATTCATTGTAGGGTTTAACGCGCCGATGCAACGCAGGCGATGAGGCGCGCCGTAGTGGAGGGCTCCGGAGTAATTTTAACCACCTGGGGATCTTCAAAGTGCGGCGAAATCTCGTGTACACGGGCGTTTTTGCTTTGCGGCTTCATCAGAAAAGCGGCCGCCGCGGCCGGAAATCGAACCCGCGACCTCGTGCTCAGTATCGTCACTCGCTTAGACATTTGCTGTTGGTTAAGCAGAATGGGTACGCAAAGGTAAAAGCCTTGTAATGCAAAGTAATCGACCCAAGAAACATTTCAACGGCCTGCATATGCAGAAAATGCATATTTGACATAGTTAACCAACCCAGTCATTGTGATAACGTAGATGTAGATTATATTTCGAAGAAAGTATTTAAAACAAATACATCCTGAACTTAACTCTCAAAATGAAAGGTTCCAATCTTATATAAACAAATCCTGAAGTTGACTCACAAAATGAAAGCTTTCAGCTATAAAAATTTAGCTTGTACACGATTACTATAACAATAAAAAAAAACACACTGAAATAGCGTTCCGCATCTGCACAGAATCTACAATTGGGGAAGTTAATCTACGATTGGTGAGTCAGCACATTTAACCGTTATAAAAGCACAGAGACAATTTCTGCAAGAAAATTTTAAAACTAAGCACAATAACTACAAACATTTAGAAATTAGCTAACAAATACAAAAATATGTATCCTGTATATCGCCCTTAAAAAACGGTAGCAAGAAATTTGAACAATTGCCGCAGAAAAAAATCAGCGCTTAATCACTAATACTATACACCATTGACAAAAAGAAACAAAGGAAGACTACAAACAATAATTCCCTAACCTATTGGGCTACCCTTGGCCAGCTCTGGCGGCAAAATCAACAACGAAGGCAAGGGTCGCGAGAAGACTGCGTAATAATCAACAACTCTGAAATTCTGCACATTTTTTTCCGATTGAAGCTGGAGAGGCATACACTCCAATCCAATCCAAACCCAATCCAATGCTCCTCGCGCTTGCGCGGCACGGCCCTTCAAAGTCCATGCGAAACTGCTCAACCTGGGTCAGTGTATCTTACGCTGCAAAATTTTCCGCAGTGCCGACGACAACGTGTGTACCAAGGTCATCCTGGCGCTCCTATTTATCGGATGCCTTGCGATCACCCTCCTGGCTCTTTTCGCTCTAAGTAAGTGCACGTTGCGAGCATTCCTCAGACGGACCCAATTTAAATTCAGCCCACGTGGTTAAGTATAGAAAACGTAGCAGTACACCCAAAATGTGTACCATATGCGGTTCTTTTAGAGCGAAAGCTCTACCACAACTTATGTCGCAAGGTCATTCATTGTGTCGCAATGACCTTGAGCCTCCCGAACACAAGTCTGGCGTTACACTACGTGATTCGCTGCGGAGAGGCAACACAGCTGCGCTCGCTTGGAGCCTTGCACTGCGGTATTACGTAAATAGGCGAGGGTTAAACAGCTGCTTCGCCGGCGCTCGGTTCGCTAAGTCGCGCCATAAACGGCGCGTCAGCATCAAAACAAAATCGGGGCAGATGTGACCTAACTTTGATGAAACACTGTGTGCACAGTCCTCGCAATGCTGAGTTAAACGTACCTTTCGCTCTTAAAACCAGGTTTACAAGCATTAAACTCGACCCATATTTTCCGCTTCAGTCCCTCGTTCAATCATTGCAAAGTGGATCAATTTACTCACCCAGACATTTCTTCCCGCCGGAGCATCGATAGCCTAGACCGCACTTCATCGCTATCGCTACTTGAGCGGAATATGTGGTAACTGGGCCGCCAAGTGCTCGGCGGTAACAGCCTGTCGACCTTTTCATTAGCGAACACTTCGAGACAGCGCGTTTTATGTAGGTGTGTCTTCACATCTTTGAGGAAGCTACGCGTACTAACATCACAAATTTCCCTGGCCGAGTGTCACAGGTTTAGCTCGTTAGCTCAGACTGTTAAAAAAAGGGGGGGGAAGTTGAAGCCTTATTCGCTCACGGTTTTCTTGTTGTGTACTTTGTGAAGCACATTTCGGCCGCATCCAACTCCCCTTGTAGACCGTATCTTGGCAGGAGGCATTCGCGACGCAGAAACTGTTTCACAACTTCCTGTTTGGAAGTTATCTACGTGTGAAGTAAGACGTTCGATATGCTGGATGGCTCCTTAAATTCACCGTAAGATTTTCATTTGGAGGTTGCTTAGCTGCCGTTGTTATACGGCGGCTTCATTACATCCACTTCAATCTATATCAGCGATTTCTAACACCGCCAATTTTGGCAATTTCTTTTAACAGCAGAGCTATGTGCGCTTGTGCTTTGTCCGGTGGCGTTGGGAAAAAATTACCGAGAAAAAATACCGGCGTCGTCAAGGATTGCGCAATGTGATGAGTCCCCGCCTTCCTCGTCGTCGCTTTGGGCGCGGCGGTCGCTACAGGGCTCCCTCTCCTCCGTCCCCCCCACGACCCTCCAAGAGCCGGAGGCCATTGGGTTGCCCTCGTGATGTTTTTCGTCGGTTGAGCTTGGGAGTTCCGGGTCGGTGTCGTCGAGACGGGAAAGTCCTGGGTGGGTCGGAGGGAGGCGATGTAAGCGGGCTTTACTCCTACGGCGGCGACGACGTCTTGGTGGCCGTTAAGGTCGAGGGTGACTGTCTTGCGTTGCCGCTCGCCGTAGAAGGAATCCGCAGAGACTTGCTATTACTGCTCCCTCTCTCCTGGGACCTGCATTTCAGTGTAGGGATGAGCTAGGTCGACCTCTGGGCTCTGCTGTTCCCTCCAGCCTTGAACCACCAGTGCGAGCTGCGGCAATTTTTTTTGTCCACAAAAATTTATGTTCAGACTTCATAGACTTCTGCACACGACATACACGGGGTGTTTGGGATTATGCTAGTCTTATTGGGTCATCCACTCACCCGCAAACAAAATAGGATGACGGCCGTTTACCAAGTGCGCGTGCAAAAAAAACAACCCTTTATTTTGGTCAGTTTGAGCTGGCCTTTAAAGCAGCCTTGGAGAAAAAATGCAATTTTGTTTCATTTAAAAAAACGGCCCTGTTTCAGTAACGATGATACCAACTTGGTCGTATACTTGATAATGAAAGAACGCGTGTGAAGCAGTGGCAATTCCAGCCTCCTTCGGGCTAGGTGTCTATGACGTTACAGAATCTTGCTTGTGCGATTGGCGGCCTCAGAAATCAGTCACCGCCAGCAAGCACTGGGAGATTGTAGTGGGGCCTCTAGTTCTGCTTACGTCCAGGCCACACACTGGCGTCTATTAGTGCCGGCCCATATTACGTCCCTGTAGGGCTCAATTTCAGTTTCAACAGAAGAGGTGTTTAGGCTCCAGTTGGGTTCGTTGGCGCTCGCAAAAAAAAAAAAAAAATACCAAGGGGAGAAATGGTTGCGGCTTAGCTAAGCTAACCTTGGATATTAAAAAAAAAGAGGACTAGTCTGGCTTATTCTTGGTTTCGCTTGGTTAACCTTTGATGTAGCTGTATTTCCCACCGCTGCCCAAAGCCGTTCGGTCCCGTCCAACGCTCACAGGAGGAGGCCCAGCCTCGCTTTCATTCTGGGCGACCGCGATGTTCCTCTTTCACGCCGAACGCGGCGCAAGATGAGTCACGTAGCCCGAGACAACCCGGCAGCGCATGCGTGGGAGGCTGTGCGTTCGGTCGGCTTCCGATCAGCTGAGCTACCGCTCCAGTCGCACCGCCGCCGCCGCTACGTGAGCAGAACTACTTAAAACGGGTCCTTGTGCGCAGCGCCGACAGCGGGCCCGGCGAATCACGCGATGCGCTTTGAGGGGTGTGTCGCCGGGAGGAGGAGGGGGGGAGGGGTGTCTCCGGTCGAAAGGTTAACTTTCGCATCCTCCGCGAAAACGGTGGACGAAAATAGTAAAGCTTTGCTTTAAAAAACTCATCCGCGCACGCCGCCTGGCGCGACATTCCGCCCAGCGGCGTAGGCAGAGCCGAACCTCGCTTAGCTATTACGTCATCGCGCGCGCCGGCACCGATCGACCTTCGGGGACGCTATGCCCCGCGTTCGCGGCGTGTTCTCTCACGTGCTGTTCTCCTTGTCCATTCACGTGCATTCGCCCCTGAAGTGGGGAGCACAGACGCCGAGTTCGCGAAGCCGGTTGCAGCGGGTTCTAACGTGCTAACGCAGTCCACTCTGGGAGAGATGCAAAAGGCTGCGGAAGAAACGATCCGGGCCTGCCAGTCATGGAGAACATTCAGCGGCAAGTTCGGAAATCCATGTGGGGTGCAATAGCCGGGTCTCCGACGAAGGGAGAGGGGCTGCCGCCAGCTCTGCTGCTTCTCCAGCCTTGCACCGCTAGTGGAAGTTGCTCCAATTTATTTCAATATTCTTGCACCGTTTTCGTCAAAAATGTCCCTCGTGGCTGAAATGTGGAATAGTGAGTTGGCAACTGCTACTTCTTCCAAATTGAACAAAGCTGTATTTTGTCGACATGCTTTCCGACTTGTACCAATCTGAAAAGTGAGCGTCCTTAGCATGTACTGAAAAAACTGGCCCTGTGAAATGAATTGCAACTTCTCCCCCTCCAAACCCACGCCAAAAAAAGCTCACCTTACGGCTACTCCGCTTTACGGTAGCAGTGCAGGTGTTTCGTTGGGGAGGCAAACAAACCCCTGCAGCACGGAGCAGCTTTACGGTCTATGCAGTTTTCTGCTTGAAGTCTTGAACTCTCGTAGACTGCAGGCTCACGGCCCAGCCGCATAAAATGTTGGTGATGACGCAGGGTAGGAGACCAAGTTGCAGCAGTTATTGCATTAATGTGGGCTAGTTTATTACGTGAACTGTGAAAAATATTTAAGAACCCTGGAAGGACTGAAACCAGAGGACACACGCCGAACGCTGGACATCAAAGGCCCAACAATAGAGCATTGTGTGTTCTCTTCCCACGCGCACTCAAAAAAAAAAATCGTAAACTAAGCGACTAAAACCCCGTTCAGGATACCTACTTTGTGTTGCTTGGAAACATGTAGGCCCATTGCTCCAATTTTTTGTGAAGTTCGATGTCAATTATGGAGCAGCGTATACTATACGTGTGATAAATATTCTCATGGATGCTTGTTTTCTTGTTTACAGCGATTGGTGAAGACGGTAAGGATCTGAGCTTTCGCTATTTAACGCAAAGAGTCTTCCTTTGGATACTTGAACGCAGTTTTGGTCTGTCTGTCACTCGATTCAGCCTCCCAGCCAAAGTTAGACAATATACCGAACAAGACGTTAATCTGCCCACAACCATTTCTAAACATATAGATTTTGTGGGAATGTTCATGCTTGTCGAAATCGTTGAGCAAGCTTGACAAAATACTCCGTATATATTAGGCAACACATCGATATATAAGTGACATTTGCAGTGGTTCTTTATGGAAAATTACGTGGATGCTTGACTGTTGCGACAGCAAATAAAATAGTACAGCCCCAGTAGCAAAAAAAATTTGCTGCACAAAGAAACGGTCGCGTATCTGCTCCTTTCGTTGCAAATGTCGCCGAAAAACGATAGTCGAGTGCCGCCCCTGCGAAGTAAATACCTCCCCTTCCTTTCCCACCCACCTCTCATGCTGCCCCTTTCCGACTCGTTCCTCCCTAGATAGAGGTTTGTTCAGGTCAATTTAAATTTACCGCACTCTACTTCCCCAAGTCGGGTGTCTCGATGCCAGCGCCGCCGTACGGCGGAGACGCGCGTGAATTGAGGCACTCTACTACAACATTCATAAAACCACGATGCCCTGCTGCACCAGCGTTCCAAGTGGAACGTCGATTTCATCCAGTGGAACCTTTCGTTTCTATCGCCGTTCGGTCCCTAAATGCCGCCGGGAGGTAGCACTGGCAACAGCAGACGACGGCTTTATGCCGTTGAGTTTCATTTGCTATCACAAAAACCAAGCATCCGTGAATTTTTAAAATAAAGGAACACTGCAAATATCACGTATATGTTGATTTTCTGCAATATATTTTCCTAATATCTTGTTCTTGTTCAACAGTGGTGACAAGTATGAACACTAACACCGGAGTTAGACGTTTAGATTTGGCTGTGAGCATATAAGACAATCCCGCAGATTTTATTTCACTTTGGCTGGGTGGCTGAATCGAGTCACAGACATACAGACAAAAAGTTCTGCGTTTAAGTAGCCCAAGAAAGGTTATCGTCTTTAAAGGAGCCATGAAGAGAAAATGCAAGTTGGTTTTATTCGAAAGATTTCGTGTTTTATAGTGCCCAAAGCGCTTGTCCGGATACAAACGGTGCTTTATTCACTGAGAAATTAAACAATATGATTAAAATTTTGATTTTCCCGCTCAATCGTGCGTTTTCGTGGTCCCAAATGACATCACAGGAACCGACCGCTCTGCAGCCTAGAATACTTTCATTCACGCATCCGCCGTACAGGGTAGAGACACGTATACGCTGGCACCGCCATTTTCGGTTTCTCGCTCGCCGCCGAAGCAAGTCATTGTGTCAAAACCGCGCTAAAATTATCGCCGCAACGCGGTTTACTGATGAAGTTTGAATCATATTGTCTGTTTCGCGTTGCTAGGTCTCGTGGAAAACAAAAAGAATAACGCGTTGAGCCCGTTGGCCCAATTGCGGCGGCACGGGACCGTTCAAAAGTTGTCTCCACCCTGTACAGCGGTGTTGGTTTGTTCCCGCGTTTCTTTACGTTCCGTAACCTAGATGGCGCCACCATACCGTGGCAAGCGTTTGGTATGTTTTTGCCCGCATTTAAACCTGGCTTGTTTTTGTTCTGGGAGAAAATATTCGTTCCTTGAAACAGTGCTCGCTCGACAAATGGGGTCACGTAAGACACCGTTGCTTGCGTCAATCGGCCACTGTCGTCTGAGACAACCCCAAGCCCCGTAGTGCTGTGCAGCTAAACCAAGCATGCTGTGCGCAGTACATGTGCTTTCGTAACTTCCACTGTTTGTCCCATCATTCTTATTGCTTTGTAAAGAATGTGCCCTAAATTTAAGCGCAAATCGCTCGTTCGTCTAGTTTGTAAGCTCTACCTAATTTGCGTCTGCTTCTGCCAGCCTCCGCCAATCGCAGAACTTAGCTCATGTGACATCATAGGTTCTGTTGCGGGAAATGAGCTGGTGGGTCGCATGACCATTCCCGTTTTTCCTAATTATGTAGCTTATTTGAGCGAAGGTTACGTTAAAAGTGGTGTCAGTATGATTCTAACGAGACAATCTTTTGAATGAACCAAACTTGTGTTTTCTCTTCATGGCTCCTTTAAAAGGCGTCATCGTGGAATTGGTCCTGGGAAAGCAAGCGTGTGTTTCTAAGGGTCAGTGCCAGGTGGCTCCGCTGTTCTCAAAACAAATATCTCCGTCAATGCGTTGCGCGGTTCATGTTTCTTGTCTCCATACGCGGCGTCGAATTTCGTTGTGTGCGGAGTGCACGTACCTCGGGAGAATGCGGGGCCAGAAGCCCGGTTTTCCCATCCTTCAGCGACCGTGGCAGCGGTGATGAAGTCACAAGTCTAGACGCGAAGACGTGCCCACAAGATGCAAGGAAAGCGCCGAGGAAACGACACTGCTAGGGAGGAGCGCCGGTGCTCTCGTTGCTTGCAGGGGACGTCTGCGGCTCAAGCGAAATTCTCGACAAATACTGTCACCATAATACGAAGAAACTGGGTCGTGCGCTGTACCACGCTAGGCATCCACTTCTTCCGACAATTCGATCTTCCAGCTGTGGTTTTTACTTCGGGGAAAAAGCAACATAATCTTGCTACGTTGCTTTAACTTCAAAGGAAGTGAAACAAAAAATGAGTTACGCAATACAATTGAATTAGCAATCTCCCTCCCGCCTGGATCCCATGGACTCGTACAGCCCTTTTGCGGTGATCACGGATCAGACACGGCGGTAGTGAGGGCTCTTGGTAGATAACATCGTGGGTCATTTCATAAAAATGGCGCGCCGACAAAGCATCGATAATACCGGGTCGGCTTTGGCGATGCATGACATGTAATGTCATCGCCTTAATGGTAGTAGTGTCACTGCATACTAGTGTCTAGTGACACTAAATGGTACTATATACCCAGTAGTAGCTTTCTCAGGGCACCCTTCGTTGGTCCCAGCAAATTTTAACCCACTTGTACGACCGCTACGTTCGTAAGTCATTCTACTACTGATTCTCTCCGCGCCTTGACTGTGCATACTAATGTCAGTTAGCGCGGTTATAGTGATGCATTGATCTTTGACACTACCGGCTCGTTCAAAAGCAGGTTCCACTGTAAAAGTGGGTCACAAAGTTCCGCAGCCAAGCCCCGATAGATGATTAAACTCGGTCCCCACGTTCAGTATCGCTCGAATCGCATAGAGTAAAAAATGCCCGGTGGGGTAATCACACTTCTACTACAGGTGGCGATTCGTGACCCCGTTTATTTTCAAGGCGATAGGCTTTATTGGGTCACTTAAACGTGAAAATTTTTGTGTCTGTCTGTCTGTCTGTCTGTCCGCCCCCGTCCGTCAGTCAGTCCGTCCGTCCGTCTATCCATCCGTCCGTCCGTCAGTCTGTCTGTCTGTCTGTCTGTCTGTATGTCTGTCTGTCTGTCCTTAAGATTCAGCCGCCAGGACAAATGTTAGAATTCTGGAGCAATAAGTATACATAGGAAAAACCTTTCCAAACCACGAAAATACGGCAGTATACTTCATACTTGTCCACACTGTTCTGCAAAAAGAAAAAAAAAACGAAAAACAGGCACATATTGGCGGAAAAAACATAGACATCACTGATACTAGCAGTGTTCTTGTAATGAAAAATAGACAAGAGCTTTATTTTCGCTGTAGCAAACAATAAACGTGTTAAAAGCAATACTTTCACACGAGGGGACTTCTCAGTCCCAACAGCAACAAAAATCCCAGCAGATGGCGCCAAGCATTGCGAACACGGCGCTATTTGATTCGGTGAAGCAAATCTCCATCGAGTTGATCGCGGGAGGGGCCAGACAGGAGGCTAAGAGCGTGACAGGTGGGCGGGGAAGAGAAGAGATGGGGCAGTTACGGGGCACAGGAACGCCATCTTTCGGCGACGTTTGGAGCGAAGCGAGCAAAGACGCAGCCAATATTTTATAGGGCTATGAAGACAAAATGCAAGTTTGGTTCATTCAAAAGATTGCCTCGTTAGAATCATGCTGACACCACTTTTAACGTGAACTCCGTTCAAATAAGCTGTATAATTAGGAAAAAAAGGGAATGGCCATGCGACCCCCCAGCTCATTTCCCGCAACAGAACCTATGATGTCATACCAGCCAGCTCTGCTATTGGCGGAGGGCGGCAAAAGCAAACGAATATTAGGCACAACTACTTACCTTGCCGAACGAGCTATTTGCGCTTAAATTTAGGGCACACTGCGCGCGCTATGCTTCGTTCAGATGTTCAGATGCACAGCACTGCGGGGCGTTGGGGTTGTCTCCGATGACACTGGCCGACTGAGGCAAGCGACGGTGTCTTACGGGACCATATTTGTCTAGCGAGCACCATGTTTCACGAAACGATTATTTTCTCCATGAACAAAAACAAGCCAGGTTTGAATACGGTCACAAACCAAAAGCAGAAAACAGGTTGCTGCGGTGTCGTGGCGCCATCTAGGTTGACTAACAGTAAGCAAGTCTCCGCTCCCGTGGACTCCGCGATTTGCTGCCGGCGGCGCGCCGCCGGTAGCCGATCGCGGAGGCCACGCCGCTCCACACCAAGCTTATCTGAAAGACCTGTTCCTATGATGCCAATGGAAACGTCGTTCAAACACACGTTTTGGCGCTATAATCAAAATTTTAGCTCAAATTGAGTAATTTTGCAGTGAATAAAGAATCGTTTGCTTCCGGACAAGCGCCGGGGGCACTGTAGAACACGAAATCTTTCGAACAAAATAAACTTGTATTTTGTCTTCATGGTCCCTTGAAGGATTTCTCTGGCACGGCTGCTCGATGAAAGGCGCTGCGTTTTTAGGATATCTGTGCTGGAACGTGCAATCCCGCTGCTAATTATGAAAGGTCTCTGTGTTCACCTGTACATATGCCTTGGTAATTATATTTGGCCTAACTATGCAAGGTTAATTATGCCACTATACACAATGCCTGAGCGAGAACAGGTGGAAAAGTTTACACGGCTGGTTTAACCTGTGTTTTGCTTCTTTCTAAAGGGCGTAGAATGACGATGTCTGATCCATCCTCCCCCCCTGTAAACCCTTTACGTCTGTGTGGATGTGAAAAACCCCGCAGCTCATTTTTGTGAAGCGTTGCTCGCCGTCTCACGCAATACCTTGAAACATTTCTCGGTTTATTATGACTCTGGTCAGTTCGCAATTTCTGTTCAAGATTACATCGGTCCTACTCCCCATCCTGTCTTATTTCCTCCACTGCACCTTCATTTTCAAGGCGAAAGCCTTGGAACTCTGTTTCATGGAAGGCGTTGTGAAGTACAGAAAATCGGAAGATTGTGCGGTACACAAAATAAGAGGCGCGTCAGAGGGTTTTTAGAAAGGGCACCCCGCCGCGGTAGCCCACTGGCTAAGACGTTGTGCTACGCGGGTTCGATTCCCGGCCGTGGCGAATGCTTTTCAGATGGACGCGAAAAGCGAAAACGCCTGTGGGCTGAAATTTCGGCGAGCGCTAGAGATGCGCAGGTGGTGAAAAATCATCCGCATCCCCACTCTACGGCACGCCTCAAAGCCCGGGTGAAGCTTCGGCGCCTTAGAACAGCATAATCACTCAGTATAATAACCGTGCTACACGTACACGAAAAATAACATTAAGTGCTTAAGGCCTTAAGTTTTAATGTCATTAATCCGCTGCTACACCCGAAAATCCACAACCGTTCGCTCTACTGTCATTTTTGGTTTAAGGAGTTCCGCACAACTCATTCGCCTTCACGAACGCCTTAAATCTCGAACGCGACGAGCCCCGAATGGAGCCAACGAAACTCTCAGCACCAGAGTGTTGACGCGGAAACGTAGCTGAACTTCGAAATAAGACGATGTTTTGTGCAGTATTGGTGGCAAAGTTCTGTAGAAGACGAATTTCTCTAAAACAGCTGCAAAAGACAAAACATCGTGCTACTGGCCATTTTTAATTCTTCGGACTTGGATGCCGCTGGCAGGCGACGACAGCTGATGAAGGCGCTTTTAGAAACGGCTCACACCATTTTTTTAGAAAACACTATTTTCACTACGTTTTCTTTCACATACAAAAAAAAACATTTTTAACCTTTCTAAGACGCTTCTCTACTTTAAGAACTTCTAAATATAGACTGTATTTGCCTTTTTGGCCACTATCACCATCATGCCTAACACATTTAATGCCTTTGCGTTTTCGCGTGTAGCACGGCCCGCCCAAATGTCATTAGGTATCTTAAGGCCCTTAACAATTAATGTAATTTTTCGTGTACGTGTGGCACGGGTAATAGAAAGGGCGACAGAGCGGGCCTCAGGAGTGGGAAATAACAGGGCAGGAGGAAGGCAGGCTGCTTCCGCACGTGCAATACGAGCCGCCTTGAAGAGGAGGAAAAAAGTGTATCTAAAGTTCTGAGCCCAAGGGAAGAGTCCTCATTCCAGGACCCCTTGAGTCCGTCCGGCTTCTTGGGCTCTCTTCACCAGCAAAATCTGGTCGTCAGGGTCCGAGCAGGACAGTGCTCTCTCCCAGTGCTCAGGGGAAAGGAAGGGCAGAGGGGGATAGGTTGGGGTTCTTATCACAGCCACACATGATATGGGAGAGGGTTCCCGGAGCCTCGCAGAAGCGGCATTGTGAGGGGTACTGGGTGGGGGCCAGAATGTGGCCTCTGGTGAGGTGGGGAAATGTGTTTGTTTGAATGCCTCGGAGGTGGCGCTGTTGTTCTTTGATGAGGCTTTTGTGCGCAGGAGGATATAGCGTTCGTTCCAGACGGTAATGCTGAGTGATTCCGTGGAATGACAAGAGGTGGCAGGCCTGCCACTGCTCGCCGAACTACTGGCTTGCCCGGTGGGTCATCTCTCGGGCACGCTGGTGGGTAGCTTTGTTGTCAGACACGGCGGAGTGGGCTGGAGCCCAAATAATCCTTACGGGATGTCGAGGAGGATGCTGGAGAAGAATCGTTCTGACAGGACGTGATATGCAACCACTGGAGAAGGTTCTACATGCTTGTTGGCTGTCTGTGATTATTATTTCTGCACAAGTTTCTGCAATCGCTAGGGAGATGGCCGCTTCCTCCGCCTGCAGAGAGTGGATGGTGGGAATAGATGCACATGTAATGAGGTCCCCCGTAGTAGAAACCACAGCGGTCATAGCTTTTCGCCCGGGATATGAAGCGGCGTCTGTATAGACCATGGCAGAGTTTCGGCCGTATTGATTAAGAATAGCTTTCGCTCTGGCTTCCCTACGAACCTCGTGATGCGTCGGATGCATGTTGCGTGGTCGTGGGGCCACATCAATGAACTTGCGACCATCGTCGGGAAGCTGAGTCGCATCCGCCTGCGGGTGTTGCAGAGGAGAGCGCAGGTGCAGTTTAGACAGAATGGCTCTACCGATTGGGGTAGAGCTGAGGCGTAAGAATTGGCGGAGATGCTGGGCTTCCAATAGTTCATCTAAGGTATTGTGGACTCCCAACCGCAAGAGTTTCTGCGTTGAGGTGGTAACAGGTAGTCCTAATGCTAGTTCGTACGCCTTGCGTATCAGTGCTTTCACCTTGTCCTTTTCGGTCTTGGAGAGTATGGCGTAGGGGAGGCAGTAAGTGACCCTAGACACGACGAAGGCTTGAACCAGCCTGAGTGCATCCTCCTCTCGCATACCACTCGTTTTGGTACTAATCCTGCGGATCATGTGGGATGCTTGCTCTGTGGTGTTCTTAAGTCTGTTGAGCAGTTGGATGTTCGAGCGATCCGCTTGGAAAAGCATGCCGAAAATTCTGACCTGGGGAGTCGGATTAATTACATGGCCGTCCACGTATAGGGAGATGGTTGGCGACCCAGGAGAGAGTTTCCTCCTTGCCGAGACGATCAGCAGCTCCGATTTCTGCGGCGAGAATTCTAGGCCACACTGCCTTGCATATTGAATGACTATGTCCAGCACCTGTTGTAGATTGTTCTCTATGTCCCCTACTGATCCATGAATGGCCTTGAGGAAGTTACCGACGTGGCCTGCTGGCAATGGTGAGCTAGAGGAACGGGGGTGCTTTCCAGGGAGCTGATCAAGCAAGCAGCAACGGGTGGAACCGAAAAATTTCAACAGAAAGTTCAACAGCACATCAACAGAAGGACCAACTAGGCTTTCGCCTTCAAATTTGTAAGACGTCTTAAGCATCGCCCGTAATTTTCGCAGTTCCCTCCGCGGCTTTGCAGTTGATTGCTCATTTATTTGTTCAGCTCTTGGTGGCCAAGGCTGGAGTGGATGCATACTTGCACACTTTTAGCGGAGTAACACAGTAGAAAATGCACGTACAGTTCACGGTAGAGAAGAAATACCAAAATAAAATAACCACATAACAGGCTTTCGTAGGACATGTAAGTGTTTGGGCTGCACGAGCGCAACAAGTGTGGCATCGAGATGCAATAAGCTTCTTTATACGGCGCGGACTGGTAAACCATGATAAGTACAACTGGAATCTTCGCATATGCGACGGCAATTTTAACAGCGGGCTGCTGAAGCTTTCTTCTGTGCGGGCGAATCGTTAACAGAAAACTATCACCGGCAAAGTGGAGAGGGGGAAATGAACGCTAGGTGAAGTGGGAGGGGAAGTGTGAGGAGAAGTGACTTTTAACTCACTTTGCGTGGAGAAAGCTTCGCTTTTTAACCACCTTAAGCTGTAGAAAGTGGCGACCCTAAAAAAAGTAACATTAAAGCTAGTTCATATCACCAGCTCTGCTATTTCTTTAATATTCGCCTCCTAATTGCAAATGTGATTGAATGTTCTTAGTACACACGAGCAGTGACAACTGATAAGGATGCGTTTGGCGCTACAATGCTGGTTACATCATGCGGCAGTGCATTCCAGTCCTCGGAAATCGTTCGAGGAAAAAAGAATGTCGCAGAGAATTTGTTTTAGTAATCGCATTACTATGGTTTGAAGGAACCTCCTTCCTGTGGGAAGGGTTCGCGTGCCCCAGCCTGACGAAGTGAAGGTGACACGAAAAAAAAAAAAAAGAAATCATTCGTTTATTCTGGGACATTATAAAAAAATATGTGCAAAAAATTTCCGCTTGCAACAGAGCGGTCATTTGAGCAACGCGTCATTGAAAAGCAAACTACCCCGGCAGTGCGCATAATAAGAAAGCGCTTCCCCGACCCTCACAAAGATGTCCGAGTCCATTGTCCCAAGCAGCACCGTCCCCGCTAACCACACGTGCTGGCTATAATCCGGGCTGGCCAAGGGTCGCGGTTGCGGTTGACCGCCTCCCTCCGCTCCCATCCTGGCCATCCGCTGCGGCCGGGCTGTATCGGCTTGCCACAAAGTCCTCGCTCTTAAGCAACCTGACCTCACCCCAAAAGCAAAGCTCTAGTACCCTTAGAATTATCGTGGAGCTTCTACTTTCTGATATGACACCTCTCTTCCCTCTACATACCTAAAACACTCACGATTTCTTTTTTTTCAATTCGTTTCCAACTATTTTGCCTAATTATAGTTACCTGGCTCATTTTGCTTGCTCGCTGTTGGGAACATATTTCTTCGTTAACCTTTTAGCCATTTCTCGCCACTAAGTGCCCCGGCTTTATGCAGATATACCTGAACACTTTGTCTCCACTTACGGGGATTCATAGCTCTTATTCATATCTTATCATTGCTCTTATCATAAAGATTCTCGGAGTATCTGCTTGCTTTCCTGCAAATGTCGTGGAAAGACGATAGCCTTTTGCCGCCCCTGTCCCGTAACGGCAGGTCTTTTTTTTTGCCTGCTCAGAGCAGCTCTGAGAAGCTCCAAGCAGCGCCATACTTCTCCCGCCATAGACGTTCTATGGCCAAATAAAACACGAAACTGCTTGGAGCGGCTCAGAGCTGCTCTGAACAGGCAAAAAAAAAAAAACCTGCCTTTCCATTTGGCCCCTACCCCTCCCACGCTCTTCATTTCCTGTCCAGCTGCGACCATGATAAGCAAGCACAACGGAGGTTTTCTCTTTAAATTTCCCGCGTTCGCTTTTTCGAAGCTTTTATTTGCCCTTGCAAGAACGAAGTCCGCGTGCATTTTTAATTAGAACAACAGGGCAAGTATCAGTCACGCATTTGTTTCCTTCGAATACGCCTAAGGGTTTCTTTTTGAGGAACAATGTTGACAAATGCGAAATACGCTACCAGATTTAGAAGTTCCGGAAGGTTTTCATTACACATACTACTTTGCTCCAGAATTTACCTCTTCACCACGTGGCTGAATCGAGTGACAGACAGACTCTGGCTAGGGAATCCCCACTGCTTTGTATGTTTGCTTTTTTAATCAACCAAGCTTGCATTTTGTCTTCGTGGCTCCTTTAAGCGGCTGCTGAAGCGTTGTCAACAAGTGTTGCACATGCCTGCGTTTGAAATGCATTCTTGTTACCGGATTCCTGGCCGCGACAACGCTTTCGCTGCGGCTCACACCATTATCGGGCGGGCGGAAGAACACATTTTTCCTCTTCTTGGCATTGCCTTTCACCACGTCTTCGCCATCCAATTGGAAGCCGATCCGCTCTAGCTTGCCGCCTGTTAGACAAAAGTCGATGCCAAGAAAAAATTCTGTTGAGGCTGGGGTACTGAAGAGCTCCTCAGAACTAGGACACTAATGATGGTCAGAATGGTGCGGGAAGGCCCTTTCGAATGCAGGCTAGTGCGGGGCATATTTCAAGTGGTCGAAAGGCCAGACGCTTTGATTCTACATGAAAAGGTGGACCCCGCATGGTTTTTCAACTCCGGAGTGGGATGAACAGTGTCTGATCGTGGGCGCGATGGGTACGCCACCGTTCTTTATGCCAATTTTTACTTTGGCGGGAATAGGACAAAACATTACTGTTCCTGGCACCAATGGCCGTATTCTGAGACTGTCCTTTACTCCAGGGGTTTCCTCCATTCAACTGAATGGTGGACACCGCGATGCATTTGCATGCGAAAGTCGCTTTCAAGGATCTTCTTGACTGGAGTTTCGACTGTAGGACGGATTCAGAATACGGGTACAAACGATTACGTAACTCTGAGTAGGGCTTTCTTAATTCTTGTCCTTCTCTCAATGTCCTCTCGCGCTCTCGCGCAGTTGCGGGTGACGATGGGGAACCGACGACCGCCACCTACATTCAAGTCCCTGTGGACCATGGTGGCCAGCCCAAGCCAACCAGTAAGTCGACAACACTGCCACCGTCAGTGCGACGTACCGATCCAGGTGAAGGGCGTACGACGAGCTAGTGCCTCCGCCTTCTACTCGTGACCAGCAAACTAATCAACATAAATATGGATACGTCAGTAGAAATTATCGAAAGCATCGTACTTTTCTTGACACTCTCATTGCGGAAACCAATGGCGACCCCGTATATGTGCCATACCTAAATCCGCAACGTCATTTCAGGCCGTAATAAGACTCCTTTTCTAAACTTACGGTTTCCAGAGGGTACACAGTATATGTGCTATGCCTAATTCGCAGCTTCATTGAAGGTCAAAACACCGTACTTCTTTCCAAATTCCACAATTTCCAAATGTAACTCCGTAATTTGCGCCATGCCTAAATCCGCAGCTTCATTTAAGGCTAAAATACAGTACTATCCCGTTAACTCGAACTCGGATATCTCGAAATGTGGCTTAACTCAAAACTTTTTTTCGCCGTGCAAATACCTCCCATAGGCGCTATGTATTTCCCCCCTCTTTATCACCAAACGTTTTTTGGGGCTACCACGGATATCTCGAAATGTACTGGGCGCGGAAGCTCAAACACTAAAGCAAATCCAGACAATCACGTACCCAAACAAGTCTGACTATACAAAATGTTCCCTCGAACACACACACACGCTTGAAATAAATGCGGAACCCTCCCCCCCTCCCCCCCCCCAACTTATTTCATGCGACGTGGGCCTGCCTAACCATCTGTCCTTCAGTGAACACCACCACAAATGCGGTGGTGCTGTGGGAGGTAGCTCTGGCCAGCTACGACTTGGGTATTCCCAAGGACTTAATTCCAAGGAGCAGAAGAGTCTGGGGTTCTCGAAAAAGGGCACCACCACTAGGACAATCGCGACACCTCGTCTTTTTTAAATAAACTTTTCTCCCCCCTCTCTCCTCTCTCTCTCTCTCTTCTCTCTCTCTCTCTCTCTCTCTCGGCAGAGATGACAAAAGGCAAAGTCCGTTTACAGGCAGCCGATAAGGTCTCCATTCGAACGCTTATCTCCCAGCCCGCGCCGAACGCTGTCGTGAACGGCAAATTTACGGGAAGTGCACGCTGTACGAGTCCGATGTACCCGTTTTACGAGAATGCGGTCCCACACCTATTGCCGTTGAGCACGACCACGGGCGGAGCTGCGAAGCTCACGTCCGTGACGTCGGCTTAGGGACTCTCGGATTTGTTGTTTGCTTCATTCGGGCTCGCTCTTCCTGCTGTTTCTTTACGCTCGGTTGACCTCTGATGCTTGGCCGTACCAGATTTTCGCGTGCGCGTAACTTTTTATCATAATAAGGCACTTAAAATCGCATGCACTATCTCAAGGCGTTATTTAAATTACGGTTTTTTATACCGCTCCAGAAGAAACATTGCCGGCATTGTCCCATTCCTTGCGAAGCCGGTCCTGTGTGGAGCGCGAAGAGTCGGAGCTAGGTGTCAGTTTCCGTGTTCAGCAATCTTTAGAACAAAGGTAGCGCCGAGCTGCTAATAATCGACAACAGCGAAAATGCAAGACCAAAAATTCCAAACCTTCGGAACTGTCGGCTTTGGCAGAAGGCATCACAATTCCCGATAATTGTAAAAAAATTTTTAGAACCTTGCCGAACGATCGAAAGTAATTGTATCACACCACTTTACGTGGTTGTGACATGAAAGTATGCCAGCATGCACGATGGGCTACAAAGACTGCAGGTTGAGTTTTAAATAACACATTGTGTAACAGGTGCGTGCTGGTTTTATACCAGGCTTCTAACCAGTATGGAGGTTTATTGAGCGTGTCGGGAACGCGACAGTGAGGTGAACCGAGACACGTCCGAATGCTTCGACGTGCCCCCAAAAACTGGGGCCCCGTTTTATTCCACGCTCGTGGCGTTCGTGGCTGCTTGCGCACCGGCGCAGCGTCGCCCGTGCTCATTGGTTGTCACTCAGCCCCAGCGCCATCGCCGTTGGGGCATAGCCCCCTCCCCTGGAGACGGAGTCTGGAGGAGGAGTCCTTGTAGAAAGCGGCACAGCAAAACGCACAGTTTTTGCGTTGCGAGGTTCACGGGTGATGGTGCGAACGGAAGGAAGAGTGGTGGTGTTCAGGATGAACTGATGGTGGACTGGAGCACAAGCGGGGCAGCTTCGGTGAAAGTGGGCTTGCGGCGATCGATGGAAACTATGGTGTCGCGGCCGTTGACGCGAACTGTAAACGTCTTGTCAGAGCGTGAAATGACGAGATGAGGGCCGGTGTATGGTGGTTGAAGTGCTTGGCGGGTACTGTCGACACGGATGAAAACGTATTGGCTTACAGAAAGGTTTGGAGGAATAAAAGTGTGCTTTGTGGAACACGACCGTGGTAGTTGGGGACGGGTATAGCTGAAAAACCGGGTTAAATAGTTTACGTAGCACAGGCCAGGGGAGGAAAGGTTGTCTTGCGGCTGCGGAGGGACCAGGAAGTGTGCCAGTAAGCGCAAAGACGTGCCATAGGCCATTTGAGAGGCGGCCCAATCAAGATGGTATTTGATGACAGTGCGTAATCCTAGCAGAACAAGAGGAATGTGAACTGTCCACTGTTGAGGTGATTCGTGAGCCATCAGTGCGGTCTTTAGCTGCCTATGAAACCTCTCGACCATGCCGTTGGCTTTAGGATGGTAGGCCCTTGTTTCAGGTGAGTTACACCGAGTAGGCATGTCAAACGGTGAAAGAGAGTGGACTCAAATGGCCGGCCACGGTCTGTGATAATCTGCGAAGGCACGCCAAAACGGGCGAAACACGTGGACATAAGTGTGGAAGCAACAGTCTCAGCCGTAATATCGTCGATTGGAACCGCCTCCGGCCAGCGAGTAAAACGGTCGATCGATCACTGTCAAGATGTAACGGTAGCCCTTAGATGGTGGTAGCGGGCCAACGAGGTCGACGTGAATTGTGGAGAACCTAGAGACCGGCAAGGGAAAAGGGGCCAGAGGTGATGTGGTATGCCGAGAGACACTTGCATTGCTGGCAGGAAAGGCAGGAACGAGCCGATGCGCGTACGTCAGTATTCATGCCAGGTCAGACGTATTTCTCGGCAACCAAACGCCGTGAGGCACGAACGCCAGGATGAGAGGGACGGTGAATAGAGTTGAAAGCAATGCGCCTGAGAGAAGCAGGAAGGTACGGCCGTCTGCTGCCTGAAACCGGGTCAACGTCGCAAACGATGCTGATTCCCGAATCAGGGCAGTAATGTCCTGGAGTTGAAGAGAGGAACTGTTTGAAGAACGCTGAGTGCGCAGCTCCTCGTCCTCTCGTTGGGCTTGAGCCAACTCCTGAGTACTGAAACCGGAGCGTTGTATGGCCGAAATACGGCTAAGGACGTCGGCTGGGGTGTTAACTCCCTTGACATGCTGAATGTCTGTCGTGAACTCTGCAAGATACGCCAAGTGTCGCGTCTCTCCGGGAGAATATGTAGTCTTCGATGACTTGAAGGCGTTCGTAAAAGGCTTATGATCGGTGAAGATCACGAAGCTGCGGCCCTCAAGGAAAAAACGGAAATGCTTAACAGCGAGGTATGCCGCCCGAAGCTCCCGCCCGAAAGTGCTGTAGCGTTGCTCAGTTGGAAAAAGCTTCTTCGAAAAGAAACCGAGCGGATGCCACCGTGGTTGGAGACGAATGTAATGTGGTGACTTCCATTATCTTGTCGGCGTGCGCGGCCAATTGTGGCAAGGGAAGGTCAGAAGCCGTCGCGAGGACCATCTGCAAAGACGAAGGAAGCCGTTGCAGGAAAAAGTTCCTTCAGCAAGCGGGAGTCCGTGGCAGAAGGTGTCGCCGAGAAGGATTTCAGTTCGCGAAGGCGCTGCGAAGGTCGACGATCAACCAACTCCTCCGCAGAAAGCAGCCGCTGGAAACGCTGCCGTTCCGAAGGCCTCGTGCGGCTCAAAATGGCAGCCTTTAATGTGTCGTAAGGGTTCCTGGTAGGTGGGTTTGCGAGGATGTCGCGAACCTCGACGGCGATCTCAATAGTTAGTTAGTGACTGTTGGAGATGGCTGAAGCGGGTCTCTTGCGACGTGATGTGGCTCACTCGGAAACTTGCCTCGGCTTGAAGGAACCACACGTCGGGGTGTTGAGCACTGAAGGGGGGCAAACGGCAGGCGACGGCGGAGATGCCATCTGAAGAGGCAGCGGAGGACGCAGAATTACCACCGGTGTCGCGAGGAGGGTCCATTCTGGCTCCTTGACCCCGCTGCAGGGTCCGGGTCACCAATGTCGCTGAACGCGACAGAGAGATGAGCCGAGACATGTCCGAACGCTATGACGCTATGACATTTTATTCCACGCTCTTGGCGTTCGTAGCTTCTTGCGCACCGGGGCTGCGTGGCCCGTACTCATTGGTTGTCACTCAGCCCCAGCGCCATCGCCGCTGGGGGCGCCGCCACAAGCAAAACTAGTCACGGACAACGGTAAAGATACAGTAACACTGTTTGTTCAGACCTGGAGGGATGTTTAGGTACTAAAACGTTGACGGGGCTAAGTTTGTGACGGTGCAGAAAAATTAATGCATTGGGCACAGAAAAAAAGCATTGATCTGATACAAGCCAATAATATTCGGGTATGCGTTATAGGAAAACTGCCCTGAAGAGGAGGAGCAGGAGGATAAAACTTAACAGGAAAATCTAGCTACATTATTGGGTCGGATCCTTAGTCCAGGACAAGAGAGTAAGAGTAAGTTTCTTCAATTGATACAACGCCTTTCTGAGTAAACCAGGATTTGTTCGTATCGCCCGGAAGGGCTGGAAAACAATGAAGAGCTGCTAGGAAATACTCACCGGTTTTGATTCTTGTGATATGTGCCCTCACACTACTTATTGCGTTGGTTAGCGAGTTTATCACATCATCAACACTGTAACCATGTCATAATTGTTTGGGTTGAGAGTTGAGAGTCAGTTCGTTATGATAACAATGGTTACGAAGAAATTCGTGGCACAAAAGCCGTCTTCCAGTGCTCTGGACAGCGGTTGTCTGGGACTCGATCGCGGTGGCGAAGCTCGAACTTTTCCATTGTATTTGCATGTGAATAAACAACGAATGCTGCCTAGATGCACCTTCTTGCGCGCAGCCACAACAAAAGCTAATTTTTGAAGAAGGGAATGTATGTCATACAGCCTGAAGACGATATCCACACCATCTTTGTGAACTTCCCGAACATCCCCAAACCTACTACTAAGACGTCTGTGACGGTGCAGAAAAATTAATGCATTGGGCACAGAAAAAAAAAAAACATTGATCTGATACAAGTCAACAGCGAAAGATATAGAAGACAGCCGCTTTATTTCTTGCTAAGCAATGCACGTGTAGGGGCCCGCTGCTTGGTACGTAGCATTAGACTGTGGAGTCTTCTCGAAAACACTGTAGGGAAGCCTACGCATTTGGAAAACGTATCGAGGAGCTCTGAGCGCTGAACCTCGCGAATAAGCTAGAAATGACGAGTTACACACGATCTTCTGACCGATGCTCTAAAGGAAGTTTTTCTCTCTCTTCATGTGTTGCAGACTTGTGGGGCATACACCTTGGAATTATTCAGATATGTCAGAAGCTGGCAAAAAAAACTGAATTACTAGAACTGCGCTTATTAATGCGCTACAACATGAAAGCGGATGATATGTAGCGCAGGCAATGCTGTTCTCACAAGCGGAGTCTAGCAGCGGCGCGAGTCCCTAAGCCGACGTCAGAGCCAAGGGGCGCCACTAAAACAGGGACCGGAACGTGGAGTTTGCCTGGCGACACTAGCGCCACTTTTTTGCGTAGTGGCGGAAAGCGGAAGTTGTGGACGGGCAGTTGGCCGTTTCACCTGCAGCTGGCGGCACGTTATTTTTTAAATGCGAATGCATTTCTTAGTCGAGCCATGTCAGGCGCCGTGCGGCATCCACGCGCCCGCAGGTGTTATCTCTCCGCTCTCACCCCCTCTCCCATAAAAACAGCTGCGAGCGCGCGCGCTCCTCCTCTCCCCTAGCAACCGGAGCAGGTGGTGCGGGCGGATCAGCGGCAGGCCAATGCTACTTTTTCTAGTTTCGGTTCTATTATTGCGCGCCTAGAGGCAGTGGCGCTGGGGAAACACTCCTCCCCTTATTTTTTTTCCCGCTTCTCTCCGGCGCGACTGGGGCGCGCATGCGCGATAACGGTCACCGCAGTTGCTGCTTGCGCACGGCGAGCAGCGAGGCCGGCGCGCGTCTCATGTAGTGGGCGATTTCTCGTATTTGCTCGATGTGCTCCCTCGGACATTACGGTGCTGCAAAAGGTACCCCAAGAACACCAGGGTGAATCGTACCGCGAAGACTCATTGAGTGCTGTTAGCAAAAGGTGAGCACGTCGTTCGTATGCCGTACGTGAAGCTGAGCTGAACAATAGGACTTGTGTCGAGCGTGTGCTGTGCTTGAAGACAGACAACCTTGTCTGTGTTGTATTGGTCATCGGTGTTTCTCGCCGCACGTTGCGTTCGCGCACGTAACGCGAATAAAGTGTTCAAGTGATATTCGAGCTGGCGTCGTTACTGCTCAAGCGGCGTGGCTTCGTGCCGTCAGAGCGAGGCTTGCCCGTTGGAGGCAGCGGAGTGGGAAGGGGGGGGACATGGGGAGGGGGGAAGGAATCCAACCGGCATGAGAGGGGAGAGCATTACCTCTCCCCCACGCAAGCTGCGCGCCCTCGCATTGTTGCCATGGCAATTATAGCGCCTTCAAGGCCAACATGGCGGTGGCGTTGCTAGGGCAACAACAACGCAGTGATGTTTCCCCAGGCTCACCAGGGGAGAATATGCCGCATGACTCGCAATTAGCCCGGACGCTGGGTTGAAGGCTAAGAGTCCGCCTCCTGTCAGCGGCGAGTGAGTGGAGAGGAGGAGCGCGCTCGGGCGTGTGAGGGCGCTCGCATCGCGGGAGCTCGCCGGAGCTCCCGCGTGTGTGGGAGAGTGTAGGCGAGGGTAGGCGTTGTGCTTCGGTGCTTCCCCTCTCGACGCTCGCCCCACTCTCCCACGCCCACATGCTTCTCAAAGACCCTTTGACTGTGCACTTTACCGACCACAAGGCAGTGATCGTGGCCGTCAAGTACAACGACAACACAAACAGGTGTTAAATAAATGGTTACGCTACAAATCACCGTCTCCTCATTAATTATAAATTCCGCGCACTCTCGGGCAAAAGAAATGCATTCGCATTTCCTCACGATTGCCTTCGGGGAGGTGGGGTGAATTTTTTTGTTTTTGTTTTCGAGAGCGCGGTCTTCGCTCACCGGGAGTTCTTCCCGCGGCACTAGGGCCCGAACGTTGGACAGGTGGCGCTGCTTTTGCTGCTGCTGCTGCTGCTGATGATGATGATTAGAGGCGCCGTTCAACAGCGCCACCCGCGGAATAAAATCGCAAAAATGGGCGGGAGTAGCACTGCGTGTGCATGTGGAGCACGCGTGTTTCCGTCTTGCTTAAAAGTGCAACTGTTCGTATACCGGGGTTATGATAGACATTTGACAAGCACATTTTCTTTTTTAGAAAATTAGGTTCGTGCGAGGAGCGTTTAGTATAATTACGTAATTTAGGTTATTTAGTTAATATGGCTTAGTCAGATTGGGTTGAAAGTGACAGTAATGCAGTCATGGGCACGTTACCGAAAAAAAGTAAGTGTTACAGTTACAGTTACCTAACCCAAAAAAGTAACTCCGTTACAGTTACAGTAACTAGTTTCCAAAAGTAACTAGTTACAGTTACAGTTACTCTAAAAAAGTAACGTTACTTTTCCGTTACTGTAGGAAACTAATTATTAGATAACAAGATTTAGCTTATTAAATAGAAACGTACGAAGGCATGGGGGCCCAGGCAGCGGTTGCACTTGCTCTGTGTCGACAGAAATGGCTGCCAAACATTTAGAAAAAGTACAAACACGGAGGCTGAACTTTAGTACTATATCGAGCTTGAGGACAAAACAGACGAAACAATCAATGACAACTAAATTTATTTTCACCTACAGTGTTGTCGCTTGACCGCCTTGCATAGTGAGGGCGAAGGGGAAAGAGGGGATGGGGGTGGTGGATCGCCGGAAGGCCCTTTGGAGGAAAAGGGAAACGGATGTGGGAGTACTTCGGTTGTCCAGGTGTTTTTGAAAGCTACTAAAAAGAAAGCGCTGCGTTAACATTTTATTTCGTACTTGTCGTCGGAGACGGAGACCCATTTGAGCTATTGCTGAAGCGACGTTTGTCCGTAGGCCCTCGGAGTCGTCCTCCTTCCCAACCCCACCACCCTAACCCCAGAATAAGCCAAGGTTATTTCCAAAGGGATTAGAAACGGAACTGGACGCTTTACTGTTTTTTCCTGCGACCCCTGTCCTCACAAAAGCGATTTTTGTCACCTCGACCGAGAAACACTGTTCTCCCAATCCCAGCCTTTCACAGCAACTACGTCCCCGATCCCAGAGCCCGCTTCCTTCGTTTGCTTTGAGGCGTAGGCCGAACGAAGCTCGCCCAAGTATTCTTTGCGCCCAACATTCAGAAACAGATGTAGCTACAGTATTCGTTTCTGCCCCAGCTCTGGAAATGAAGTCGCGAGGCTTTCCAAGAATATTTCCTCGTGCAGCGGCAGTGTGGTCAGGCGTCTTACCGGCCAAGATGCTGGGTGGTGTGTTGGGGTCGTCGTATGTGTGAAGGGGCGTGTAATTATTTACTTCCTCGACCTCGTTCGGGCACTGTTGACAGCTTGACGAGGGGTTTCAAACACGTGGTCCCAAACACGGCCAGGGGTCTCAAAAGCGCACAATGGTCGCAAGCAACTGCGACTTGTGAATCGAACACTCTACAGTGCGCACAGGGCTGGACGAGCGCGGGGATGCTGAGAGACTCCCCGCGGCGTTTTATGACCCCACAAACGGGGCTGCACGTCGCTAATGAGAAAGTGACGCATTGACTGGAGTTTTCCAGGCTTCCGCGAAAGTGCAAAGGCTTCAGTGCGTTGTGCGGTGTTTGTGGATGTTTTTTTGTTTTTTCCTGTTCGCCTTTGTGTCAAACACTTTTACTGCGCTCCAGATGTGGCGAAAATGGTGCAGCCGCGCATCGTACTCTGTGGTGTCAACATGCGTCCACGTGCGCTTAGGTGCGTGTCTCAGCGTTATTTATGGTCTAGGTGAGAGCGAAATCGCGCTGCTGAGGAAAATGCTCCAGCTTAGACTTAGAAACTTCGAGCCCTTAGCTGACCGCGTGGGACCCCACGCACACGTGTACGTCTAAACATTTATAGTCCAGCTGTTTTTCGCCCATGTGAAGGGAGTGAGCTGGCATACAGGAAGTAGGCGCAGGCTCTGCAGAAGAAAGTCCGAAAAAGTTGAAAGCGCGAACTGTACATCGGCCGTTAACGAGTGTTGCTGTTGGATACTTTTTACAGAAATGAAGTAACTGTAACGGTATTTATCGTTACAGTTACTCCATAAAAAGTAACTAGTTACAGTTACAAGTTACTGAAAAAAGTAACTAGTTACTGGTAACGCGTTACTAGTAACTAGTTACCGCCCAAGACTGCAGTAATGCCACTAGGGCTTGCAAGGAACCAAATTATAGGTCTCGATGAGGGAAATCAGGTGGGACAAATTTTGCTTCCTGGTTATAGTCATGAGATAGTCACGTGAGTCATAAATCGGGTTAAACGTCAAAGTGATGCCACGAGGGCTTGTAAGGTATCAAATTAAAGGTGTCGATAAGTGGAATCACGTGGGACAAATTAAAATCGCTTCCTGGTTACAGTGATGAGATAGTCACGTGAGTCATAGATTGAGTTAGAATTCAGTGATGCCACTAGGGCTTGTGAGGTATCAATTTAAAGGTCTCGATGAGTGGAAGCACTTGCGGCAAATCCGAAATTGCTTCCTGGTTATAGTCATAACAGTCATGTCAATCATACATGGAGTTAAAAGTGATATTGATGACACTAGGGCTTGTGATGTGTCAAATTAAAGGCCTGGATGATGGGAGTCACGTGGGATAAATTAAAGATCGCTTCCTGGTTATAGTCATCAAAAAGCCAGGTAGGTCATAAATTGGGTTAAATGTCAAAGTGATGCCACTAGGGCTTGTTACCGCCTGCCGGAATGTAATAACAGCTACACATGCGAGAAAGGGGATGATGGTGTGTTGAAAAATTGTGCTACGAATGTGTGTTCGCGCTGGTAGTGAAAGCAACGATCCAATATCTGCACAAGATCACTGCACCCGAAAATCCGAAGTCGGCCATGACTCGTTCGGCGAAAACTCCTTTCTAAAGAACGGCGACGGGCAGACTTGTTCAGTTTATGCTTCCTTCAAGCTCACCTATCCTAAGGAAAGATTTTGAGTCTTACATTTTCCAAGTAACTGTATGGATCGTATCTGAATGGGAACAGAAGGAGCTCTTCAGGCCGAATGGTCACTGCAGCTCTTAGGCTTCCGAATAGGACGTTATCTACCGCAGCCCGATCGCGAAAGGCAGCCAGGGGTCTGACCGCGACCCGGAAAGGGGTCATTAGCTTTCATGAAAGAAAGGCAGTTTGTGTGTATTTTCACAAGAAATAAACATGTTTTCCGAATCCCACCGCCAGGAAAACTAAATGAATGCTCCCAACAAATTCTTTTGAAAAGCTCTTCAGCAGCCCTTTAAGAGCATGTCGAGATTGTGATATGTTTGGAATGGTCTTTAATTTTCAATACGTTTCTAAAAAAACACGAAAAGAAGCTGTTTTATTTCACGCCCTTCATTATTTCATGGAAAGTTACATCTCTACTGAGATGTACCCGCCGCGGTGGCTCAGTGACTAAGGCGTTGCGCTGCTGAGCATGAGGTTGCGGGTTCGATTCCCGGCCGTGGCGGCCGCTTTTCTGATGGAGGCGAAAAGCAAAAACGCCCGTGTGTACGAGATTTTGGCGCACGTTAAAGATCCCCATATGGTCAAAATCAATCTGGACTACGGCGCGCCTCATTGCCTGCGTTGCGTCGGCGCGTTAAACCCTACAATCAATCAACTATGCCATCCCCTTGCAATTGTTCTGCCAAGGACGCATTACTTTGGGTACAGAAGCGGCTGTCCCAGAAACGCTTCACCTGATCATTATCATTTTATTTCATGAGCAACAATTTGAGACGACAATCGAAACTTCGTAGCATAGTAATACCACTCTCACGCGGCCGATCAAATGATATTTAGAGCGAATGAAATTTGGTCTAAATGTCATTAATTCAGCACTACAGGACAACACAGAAGGACATTTGAGGCGAATGACATTTAGTGGCTAACAGAGGTTCGGGAGCACATTCAGCGGCGAAATGAATAGCCTCAAAAGCAGAGGCGCGTCACCAGGGAAGACAATTTAGTAATAAACCAGAAAATATGGTTTCTAAAACCTTTCAGCAAACATATTTTCCCCCTCATGTTGTTTTTAAAATAACGACAAACGAGTATTAACTAAAAAGCAAATCTCGTCCAGAAGGCGCGCTCTACCCTAATACGCGTTTTCGCGTACTTGCCTCAGCTTTATGATGTCTACTGATGTTACCTAAACTGGTGATTTTTCTTATTTTTATTTAAAAATAATCCTTCATCTTTTCAACAAATAGTTCGTATGAAAACATTCTAGATCGAGACCTTTAATTTGATACTTCACACGCCATAGTGCCATAGCTTTGACATCTAACCCAAATATGACTCATGTGACTGTCTCATGACTATGACCAGGAAGCAATTTTAAATTTTTCCCACGTGATTTCCATCATCGAGACCTTCGATTTCATACCTCACAAGCCCTAGAGGCATCACTTTGACAATTACCCCAATCTATGACTCACGTGACTATCTCATGACTATAACGAGGAAACACTTTTTAATTTTTTCCACGTGATTACACTCATCGACACATTTATTTTAGTACCTCGCAAGCCCTAGTGGCACCACTTTGACTTTTAACGCAATCTACGACTCACGTGACTATGTCAAGACTATAACCCGGAAGCAATTTTAAATTTGTCCCACGTGATTACCCTCATCGAGACCTTTAATTTGATACCTCACAAACCCCAGTGGCACCAATTTGACTTTTAACGCAATCTATGATGACTCACGCGACTTATGTGTATAACCAGGGTGCAATTTTTAATTTTTCCCTCGTGTTTCCCTTCATCCTGACCTTTAGTTTGATACCTCACAAGCAGGAGTGGCATCACTGACTTCTAACGCAATCTATGACTCACGCGACTACCTCACGGCAATAATCAGGAAGCAATTTTTAATTTGTCCGCTAGCCCTAGTGGCATTACTTCCACTTATTAACCTAAATTAGGTGAAGAATTAAACTACACGCGCCTCGCCCGGAGGTAATTTCTGACAAAAAAAAAAAAACGATGTGCATGTCATATGACTAATATCATCACGGTAACGAGCGGTTGCACTTTTAAACAATACGGAAACACCCCTGCTCCACGCCACGGAAACACGCCAGTACACACTCCCAAGAAACACGCCAGGGCATGTCCCGACCATTTCTGCAATTGTCTTGCGCGGTTGGCGCTGTTGAATGGCGCCAGCAGGGCCACCTGTCCCACGTTCAGGCCCCTTATGGAAGACGCAGCTGATCATGCGGACGGCGAGTAGCATCAAGGAGTCCTTACAACGGCGAAACAAGAAACATGTTGCGGCCGCTTCGCAACACGGTAGAATGTAGCGGTGGCGACCAACAACCGATGCGATGCGTTCAGCAGCTCAAGAATTACGGGGAGAGATAGGTGAGGAGGGAACGGAGACGCGCGCGGGACCCATGTCGCCACCTGACGGAGGAAGGCGAGGAGGCCGCCGCCACCGCAGCGATGAGCGCGCTCCACGAAGAAAGGCCAGGAGGCCCAATGCAGTGAAGAGCTGTGTGCAATAGAGGAAAGCGAACATCCGCCTGTGGGCGTTCGTACAATGGCGAAGCTTGAACAACGCCGTTAGGCGAAAAAAGATGGTGAATAAACAGTGTATTCTTTGAAGACATGCTTGCATATCACCGCAAAACCACACCTCAACAATGGGCGTATCCCGGACAGTGAAGTTTTCGGTATCAACAAGGATTAACCAGAGCTAAAAGCACAGCAATTTTTTATGTCACACGCGCTATCTTAGCTGGTAGGGAAAGTGTTGTGCCCCGACGTCACTAGACTAGAATAACCTACAAACCCGCACAGAACATGCACTAACAGTCAGTTTTTTTTTCGCACCACCGGTGATGAGATTACCAAGTTGCCTTGCAATCGTATATAGACGAGCGACAGAGAACAAAGTGAACAAACATGATCTTGCACGTTAAACACCAATTTACTGCGCCCGAAAGTACGACCGTTAGCGTTTGAAAGGCCTTTGAAAAGCTCAAAGGTCGTTGGTAGTGCTCCTTTGACTCGAATGACATTTTAACCAAAGGCCTTTGCAAAACGCTGTACAGCAGCTCAATGGTGTATTTTAGTGAAATGACATTCGACTCAAAGGACTTCGAAACGTACGTGTAGCACGGGCATAACAAAAATTGGCGACGCTTGCTATAATTCGCGCAAGGCTTGAACCATAGAGAAGCTGGAGGGTTTCTTTCTATGCAAGCACTGAAAGACAACCACCACGCATTGCATGAGGTATGGAATCATCTACCTGTTCCGTCGTCGCTTTTCACTGCGGTAGTATTAGTAATCGCCATAGCCATCTATATTGTCGTCTTTCTCATGTATGACTGGCGGGACCGGATCGTTTCGTCTGGAGGCCTTCACATTTCTCCCAAAGTGGATCAACACGTCAGCACGCGCTAGGACCGGCGGCAGCTGTCTTGTGCTGCCCTCTTGATGCGCGGACGCAGGTGAACTGTTTTCTTGGTATTATTTGCGAGCGCCATACGCAAGCCTGGGCGACGCCGGGCGCTCCTCGTGAGGCGCGTGCTTACGTGCGCGGTATACGGCGAGAGTAACTATAACCAAGTTTTCTGATGGCGCAGCACACATTACGGCCAGCAGAAGCAGCGGCTTCGCTGCTAAAATAAGTGCAGAGTGTCGCTTTCCCACCACCGACGACGACGACCGGGAATTCTAACCATGACTGCCATGGTCGCTTCTATAGATCGCATCGCCTTGTAGATAGACCGCTTTACCGCCTGTTTGCCGTGGTCTGTGTCACCTTTGTGCTGCCCCCGCGTAACATCAGGTTGGCTGGGTCCCAATCACAGCAGTGCGTTTAAAAGAGCGGTTTGCCAGTGCACCCCCATCCTCAAAAAAAAGGGGGGAGGGGGGGTTGCTTTGCCGGTAGGTAGTCCAGCAGATACAAATTTGACCTCTGAAGCAAGTCGAGCCGAACAAAAACCTACACAACACACGCTTCCGAAGAAGAAAGACCCGCACAGTGTTGCTCGCTTATACAGTTTCTCAACGTTAGTTAATGACTTGTAGAAAAGTTGCAGCAGTTGGTCAGGTCACATAATGTGCAAGTCACGAAACAATCATGGCGCCTACGCCAGCATACCGCAATTCTTGTGCCCAATCAGCGGAGGCCAATTTATCGATTTCCACTACTCCGTGGAAGCTGTTTGGGATTTGGGGTAGATGAGGAGGCCGGCCAGGGCATGGCACGTGGCGAGAGGGAATGACGTGCTGTCATCTAAAAGGGGATCCGTGCAGTATCGCAGGTTATTTCGAACCGTCCTCTTAAAGGTAGCAGCGCTAATCTGTATACACTAATGGCACAAAAATTTGTCGCGAACCTAGCCCATTTTCTTGCTCAAAAGACGCACATTTTGATAGTCATCTTTCTACTCGCAGCGACGACCACAGTGGAGACTTCGGCCGCAACCGTGAAAAGCCCATCCAGTACAAGACAAACTACGAGACAAACCACCAGTACAAGAACAACTACGAGACAAATCACCAGTACAAGAACAACTACAAGAAAAACCACCAGTACAAGAAAAACTACGCTTCCTACGACGACTGCCAGACGAACCTCTCCCATAACGACGACACTGAAGGTAACCACTACAAGACCAAGACCAACAACAACCACCACTAAATCCACTACGACGACGACTACCACCACGACGACAACCACCACTACGACGACAACCACAACTACAACGACAACGACCACGACAACGACGACAACGACGACGACGACAACGACAACAACCACGACAACGACGACAACGACAACAACCACGACAACGACGACTACCACCACAACGACGACCACCACAACGACGACTACCACAACGACGACAACAACGACTACTACCACAACGACGACAACTACCACAACGACGACTACTACCACACCGAAGCCTACCACAACTAAAAGTAAGTTTTTCGTTATAACGGTCATATATACTGCGATCTATTCAAGGCTGGACTGAGTGCTGTCGCGCAAAAAAGTTTCGTAATCTTCCGCAAGCCACAACTGTCCGAGGTACATACTTCTCTTGATCAGGCGGGCATAGTTAGCTTTGTAACCGTTTGCTTTAATGACTGTCTGAAGAACGATGCATCAATATAGCTAAATATTATTAGGTTAACGCTATTCTACGAAGCCGCACCATTCCCCGCTTGTCAGCCTTAAGATTGAATTTGTTTTGAACTCGACCATAGAAACAAAAAATCACTGACGAACTGACTTTTCTTAAGATTTATTTGAGCGAAAAATAAAGGCTACCGAGTTAGCGGCGCCGTTTCGCCTCATTCAGACAGACTGCAGGAAAAAAATGGCTGACGATTACTAAACTCCCTCATGCGAAATGTATGTGCAGCGCACTCTTCTCGGTCACGGTGCGTAGCTGCCTGCGTCTCAGAAAGTGATCGCATGATCAGCGAACACACGGCGGCACGAGCTGCTTCTGCCCTAATCTCCCAGCGCGTCACCGCCGCCGAGCGTGTTGCTGTAAATCGTGTTACACTTTCGCCGACTTTCCTCCTCCGTTTTCCTTCTGCATTCGGTGTCCCCTTCGCTCAGTTACGAGGCCGGCGACGTCGTCAAACCACAGTAGCGGACACTTAAGTGCTGCGCCCTAAAAAAAACGGTAAAGGGGGGGGGGGGGGGCACGGAGGAGGTGTTGACACACGAGGCGGGAGGTTTGAAGGCGGGAAGTTTGTCGCACTATTGCAGACTACGAGTAGTGAAAAGCGCACACAAAGCCAAATACAAGGACGGCTTGCCAGAGCAATAATCTTGCCATTTGCACGAGCCTCCGTGACAATTTTCTGTTTTTCAAATTTCTAGATTGCACGTAAACGTACTCATTTCTCGAAGAATTCGCGAAAATCAGGACCACAAGTGTACTCGATACTTTCCGTATGGGTCGAATAGTTCATGCTTCTCGGTTGGAGTTTGATATTAGGACTCGGTAATGGCTTCGACCGAACATTCGGCCGTAAGCATTGCTCGGCACACCAGACAGCTGTCCGTCCGTCCGTAACACGTGACACGATGCCCTCCATAGGCAGATATGGGCCATAAAGAGTGTTTATAAAATGCCATAGGCGCATTGAAAGGGAAGCCTAAGTGCCCTATTGTGCGAAATTCCGACGTTGTCCTGTCAGTAAAATAGCCACCGCTGTAAAGAGTAACTAAAAAATACATTTGTGTTTGCATGGCATTTCGAACCCACGGCTCCGTGGTCGGAGCCCGATGCGCTACCACTGCACCATCTTTTTTTCTTTATTGTCTGGTTGGCGACAACACAAAAGCTCACTGTACAGTACACAAATTAAAACCACCAGCCTCCAGTCTGCTGAAGAAGGTGGCTTAAAACTGCGCTAGTACAGTAAAAACTCGTTAATTCGAACTCGGTTAGTTCGAACCCACGGTTACTTCGAACTGACGCCCTGGTGTCGGCACAGCCCCGTATAATTCAAAGGGGGCAAAGTCCCGATAATTCGAAGGCGTCGGTACCTTCTATAGAACGGTCAATTCGAACTTGGACCCCATGGTTTCCATAGCTCCTCGCAGAAGAAGTCAGCCCAGGGTGATTACAATGTGTTAAATCCAAACCAAACCAAACTTCTGGAGATGCAAAACAACGAAACCGAAAAAATAACTAACTGATCAATTATTTTGCTCGCTGTTCGAGCTTCATGAACATTATGTAGGAAATCACCTGCCACGAACTTGCAGTAGCGCATAATAAGTGATAACGAGTTCAGAGGTGGATGGCTTCTTGCTTTCGAACATTTAAGCACGAATATTACTGCGCACATTTTCTCGGTATACAAGATATCAAGGAGAATAGCAGGGCAAATATTTTTGACATTTTGACAGATCTCCCATTATTGACAAAAAAAATGTAATGGGAAGGGAAAGGCAGGAATGTTAGTCCTAGAGAGCGAAATGCATGATAGACAGCCTATGGATTGAATACTATATGCTATGTTTTAGTAGGCTGTTTCTTTATAACTGCGTGATTTCAGCTTAGCTTATAGTAGCTTTTTTTTCTGACCACCGTGGTCATAGAGTTCTTGACGTAGAGGGGCCACACACCAAGCAAAAGAGAAATATAGCAGGTTGTCGTTTAGACAAACTCGGTTAAGATGATTTAATGGTTAAGACGAAAATTTTTGCTGTCTTGTAATAGACAGAATACAAAAAACGTGCGCTCAAGAAGAATTTTCTGATAATAGGAACAAATTTTCCCGGTCACTTCGAGTTCAACGGGAGTTTGCTGTCCTAAAACCGTTGCAACCTTGCCGGGATATTTGAACTTAAAGCTCGCGCGTGGATTGCTTACCAACTGAGTCTGTTTTAAATTGCAACTACCGAGGCTGGCGACAGTTGTTTAGTAAGCAAGGAAGGATCAAAGCATGTGCCTCATAAAGCTGCCGACCGCTCTCCTCATAAAGCTCTCCTTAGCTGCGGACCACCCCAATCTTGATAGTATTTCTCCCTTGGCTTTTCTTATCGCATCGCAGCTACAGGCCCACGGAGGATTCCGAGGGACAGGGTGTGGTGTGTGGTCGGAGAGTACGCGAAAGACCTATCCACGGAGAATCACCTATCCAAGATCGACTTCGACGGGTATTGTGACTTTGCCATGCTGACAATGATTTACGACGGTGGTTCAAGTAATTATTTCAGCAACAATAAGTATACCTGGTTTCTCGATAAGGCCAGAGACGCACAAAAAGCGTCCTTCGCCCTCGTCACACCTGAGAGGTGAGTCAACAATGAATGGCAGGTTTGTTTTCGGGTCACCCCGCTCGGGTGGCTACCGTTGCATCGGTGGTGCATCGATATAAAATGTAATTAACCTTTCACTACGACAGGGCGGAGAAAACATGCGCAGCGCTAGTCTTCTGTGGTCGTATCGGAACGCACATCGTATTACATCCTCGAAACGCACGCACACACGCACGTGCACGCACGTGTGCGCATGCACGCACGTGTGCACGCGCGCGCACACACACTTTCTCAGCCATTTCGCGACCCGCAGTGCCGCATTTCAACTCCCTACACCGAGCACTTTGCTATACGCCTCATCGGCTCTAAAATCCGCGCACAATTGCACTCAAGACTAGGATGTCGCGGCGTCGGCGTTGCTCTGCCGTTCCAAAGTGCAGAGGACTCGGAAGTGTTTTGAAGGTTAATAAGCTCGAGACGATCACTTAAGATGATGATGATGACTGTCAGGTTCGAAAGACACGCAGTCCCCTGGATGTCTCATCATCTCCACCCCCCGCCGAACCGCGTGTACTGCGACCGGGTGAAGGACGGGTTGCCCATCGGCTGACCATGCGACTACTACTGCACTGCGTCGATGGGTCGTTGCATTGTTGTGGGGTACCCGCGCAACCACTCTTTGGACATCTGCTTCTCCCAGGGAAGACAGAACCCGGCGCAACCGACAATGCCGGTGCACGATGCGAAGGGTGACGCGTCTCCCGGTGAGTGCGCCACGTTGGCAAACTGCTGTCACGTTGCAGGAGCCTTATGCCCTCAGCCGTGGACCTCCGGATTTCCAAGAGAATGGGCAAATATTGTAGGGGCGCAAGGGTCGCCGTGGAAGACGCGGTTGTGCGCCGGGTAACTGGCCAAACGGAACCCGGGCCGGACGTTTCCCACTGCGGGCGTTGAACCGAGGGAAGTATATGCTGCTTCCTGACTGGGCTGCAAAGAGCGCTTTGTGTTTAAGACTTTCATAATAAAACACCGTGGAAATAGGTTGTAAATGGAGCCTGAGACGCGGTAAAAAAACGTCCTCTAATCCCACATGTAACAAGGCGCCAGCAGATCAAGGAGTTCGTCTTCGATCCCCACGAAAGCAGCATCCAACGGCTGGTCACTAGCCAGGAGAATGAGCAAAGTAGGGAGGACCTGACTATAATGATGATATTTGATTGATTGATTGTAGAGTTTAACGCGCCGACGCAACGCAGGCGATGAGGCGCGCCGTAGTGGAGGGCTCCGGATTACTTTTGACCACCTGGGGATCTTTAACGTGCGCCAAAATCTCGTACACACGGGCGTTTTGCTTTTCGCCTCCATCAGAAGAGCGGCCGCCGCGGCCGGGAATCGAACCCGCGACCTCGTGCTCAGCAGCGCAACGCCTTAGCCACTGAGCCACCGCGGCGGGTATAATGATATGATATGATGATGATGATCATGATAGTATTTTAACCGACACGAGACCCTCTGCTCGATTCCCATTTTCCTTTTACTTACACTTTATGCGCCCCAGTCATTACTTTTTAATGCAGAAGCCTTAGGTGCCTTATTCTGCGAAAAACCGTCGTAGCGTTGATGTTGTCCGGTCAAGGAAATAGCCGCCGCTCTAAGGAGTAAATAAAAACACGTAATCCGATGGTATTTGAGCGCGGGCCTTCAACGTAGCAGCCCGATTCGGTTCCACTGTGTCATCTCCGCACGTTCGCAGCAGTAGAACAAGACTTCCGCTGAAAATCTAGCGGAAGCATTACGATGTACTAGAACCTGCTTAAGCCGCGGCGAGCCGTCGTCATCTTGAGCGTGATTCGACCATTTGCTCCCAACACAGGTCCCATCCGTGGTCCCGGAGTGTCGCGCTTGTTACGACAGGTAGATGAGGCGAAATGTGAAAAAGCCTGGAAGACAAAAAAGTTCGCTTTTATCGATTACAACCTTCGATCGGAACGCAGTTGGCGCCCTCAGCGAGCAACACTTACCCTGGCCATTATATAGTGTCTGTGAAATCTTAGCGTTATATTTTGTTTCGCGCTGCTTTAACAGTGAAGTTGATTACCCGAACGTTACATTTTAGACCAACGCAGCGCCGCTACTGAAAGGCCGCCACAGAAGTGAAGTTCGTTACTTCAACAAGTAATTAAATCCTACATGTGCTTCGAATCGGCTCGCGCGTGGTTAACGTAGGGATAAGCAAGAAATAAACAGTAAGGGCGACCAAAAAATGTTACGTCACATATGCTGCCAAGTGAATTCTTTAATGCAAAATATAAAAAGGCAATAAAGAATTCTAACGGCAACAGTTTAATGTTCCAGCTGTGGAAAAGGACTCCATGTGCTAATAAACCTTGATCACTCGATTTGAGATTTTGAAACTTCACTGGACGCGCTGAGTGTTATTTCGCGATTTGTGCACGAGATTGCTTCACATTCATTGCCCCACACATGCGATTTTTCCGTCCACTGTGTGCGCCACACGGCGGTTTCAACATGTCTATCTATGTAGCCGCAAGCGAACGCAACGAACAGGCCACAGTGGATGATGTGTAACAGGTATACAAAGCTCACAGATGACGATTTTTAAATGGTGCAGCTTTTTCATCGCATGCACAAACACGAAGAAGCAGTCAAAAAAAGCAGAAAACGTCCATACCAGATGCACGGTTCTTTCTTAGAGACTTTCATACTCATAGAATCGTGCATCCACGGCCAACCATTTTAGCATACGCGGGCAGGGAAAGCCGGTGAAACGAGATTTAGAACAATATCAATACATGCAGAAATCTGTCGTACTGCATACAGTTTCTGCCCTGAGGCTTTGCTGCTGCAGGAGAGTACGTGGAAACGAGAGAGAAACTAAAGCCGTCGCTGAACTTCACGTAGGACGAAAGGCTTGAACAGGAAACTAGGCGACGGAAGCCAATCAAAATCAAAACAGCCCTCAAATAACGTTTATGTTTGATTTTTAACGACTAGGTAATCCCAAACATGGGTATACACTACCTAGTCGGACGTTACGACTCCGTTCATAGCAACATTAAAACAATGTCCAATTCGCGCGTCAGGCCGCGCCGGCGTTCGCCGATGCGCACGGGCAACCGCGAAGGTCACGGCGAGAAACGCTTTCTAGAAGGCCACCAATGGCGGATGACGTCACGTCATCCAACTTCGCCGCGCCCAGGGCGCTGGGCTGTAAATGGTCTACAGCCCCCCATCATGAACCTCCGGATACTGCAAGCGTTAGAAGTCGAAGTATAGCCAGACCTGGCATCGAAACCAAAGAATGGCAGAGTCGCCCCGAAAGCACTCTGTTGCTTTGGTACGACTAAATTGGTGGCATATGTGCCGAGAGCACGGTCAAAGGCACCCTTACTCCCAATATCAAGCTTTCTTTGGCTTTGCTCTGTACTGTTGTATTTATAGGAATCCCAGCAATCCAGTCGAGACCGGGGTGATCATTTAGAATACTGGTTGTGCCCACTATAGTCAGAACTATACATAACGAAACCAGATCTTACGTAATTTTCTCGACCTAACGAACGAATTCAGGTTGCCCCACAGGTGCCTATACGGTTCAATGCTTTCGTGAACTCGGAACTAACGCAATGGGTTCAGCGCCATTCCCGATTTAACGAAGTATTTTGAGAAAGAGACAAATTTTAAAACTTCGAATTTGTTTAGTCGGAACAGCATAATGATTATTGCGCCAAGTCATCGTCGACTGCTTCAATTAGGCACTCCGGCATCGTAGCGTCCCCTGCCAAGGCTGTATCGAGTTCCGCAAGCCCTCAACACGAGCAAGAGGAGGCCATCTCATGGAAACAGCTTCGTCATCATAATGAGGTGGCAGCAGATTTGAGCTTCCGCGACCATCTGAGTACCGATGCAGGCGCTGACACGACGGCAGATTTAAACGACGAAGAAGCCGTACAGTTTTCGGCGAACGAGAGGTGTCAGAGGATGGCATGGTGCTGACGACCTAGGAACTGGTGAAGCCACTGTGCCCGCTCCAGGCCAGGTGATGGACGCTAATGACTTTCTCAGGCGCTTTGCTGGGGCGCACGAAGCATCCGAGGGCGCGTTGAACGCGCTTGCGTGCTAAGAAAAATCTGTCCGCCCAATCAATGCTAACGAAGCGGACGCCGGCGATGATCACAGGCTTTTTCACCATGAAATAAATTCGCTTCCCCCAGAACCTCTAGCGCCCCATTACAGCAACGCTTTGGTACTTTCGTCCAGCGATTTCACGCAGGATGCGCAGGGTGACTTTTTGACCGGACACACACCCCCGGCGACACACCCCTCCCAGCGCATCACGTGATTCGCCGGGCCCGCTGTCGGCGCTGCGCACAAGGCCCCGTTTTAAGTCACGGTGGTGGCCGCTACGGGAGCGGCCACTCAGCTGATCGGCAGCCCACCAAAACCGCCACCTTCCACGCATGCGCCGCTTGGTCGTTTCGGGATATGTTACTCATTTTGCGCCGCGTTCGCTATGAAACAGGAACGCCGCTCAATAATAATAATAAAAAAACAGGAACGCCGCCTTCGCCGAGAATGAAAGGGAGGCCGGGCCTCCTCCTGTGAGCGTTGCACGGAACCGAACGACGTCGAGCCGTGGTCGGCAATACAGCTGCACCAAAGATTAACCAAGCGAAACCAAGACTCAACCAGACTAAGCCAAGCTTTTGCTTTGTATATCCAAGGTTAGCTGAGCTGAGCCGCAACCATTATTTTTTCACAGCGGATTTTTACCACATTGTTAAATTTATTTATTTATTAACAGTACCTTCAGGGTCATAAATCATTGGAGAGAGGAGTGGTTACGTACAGTAAATTGATGACAAAACCAGTAAAGTAAAAAAATGGTTACAAAAATAGGAAGTATACAATCGTAGCTGGCGCATAGTAAGACAAGTAGAAATAACAAGTTTGTTTCTAATTATACAATATTAGCTACTGCATAACAACATCACAAGAAAGAAAAACATACTCTATAATTACACAATGTTAGCTATTGCAAATGACTCAAGGTAATTAATGGCAGCAGCTGATGCAGGATGGCGGTTCCATTCGACTGAAGTCTTTAGTATAAAAGATTGGAAAAATGCATTTGTTCTTGACAATGGTATTCCAACTTTATTGGCACGATAAAGTGAGGAGGCAAAATGAGCTAATGATGTAGTGTTGGGTGATAAAATATTTTATGGAATAAACAGAGACGGAAAAGTTTTCGGCGACAAGACAATGGAGGCAGTTGAAGGCTACATTTCATCGAAGTTATGCTAGAAGTACGATTAAAGTTAAAAGAATGAATCGAGCAGAGTAATTTTGTACCAGTTCTAGTAAATGAGTTAGAGTATCACCACATGGGTCCCACGCTGATGCCGCATACTCGAGCTTGGGACGAATCAATGTTTTGTACATTTGTAATTTGAGTGATGGAGGGGCTTTTGAAAAGTTGCGTCGGAAGTATCCTAACGTGCGGTAAGCACTCGCAATTACCTCCACGGTGTCAGTGGTTCATGTGCAATCGGCTAAAATGTGAACACCAAGACATTTATAAGATGACACATCATCTAACCTGGAGTTGCTAATAAAGTAGGCAGGTAACTGGTGAGCTGTTCTGGTGACATGTTAATGCTTACATTTCTTAGCGTTCAGTTCCATGAGCCAAATTTCGCACCAGGAAAAAAAAATAGCGTTAAGATTGAATTGCAAGGCGGTTATGTCATCGTCACAGGTTTGCCGTTACACAACACAGTCGTCGGCAAATGAATGAATGTTTGAAGAAACGCATGAAGGCAAATCGTTAATGTAAATAAGGAAAAGAAGTATACCCAGCACGGAGCCTTGAGACACACCGAAGTTGACACGTGTTAGCTCAGAGTTAAAATTTTTAGCGGTCAACCAACTGTGAAGGGTTAGCAAGAAAAAACTCAAGCCAAGAAAAAAGTTTGGAATCAAGGTTAAGCTGATGTAATTTAAACAATAATTTGTGCCACCGTATCAAATGCTTTAAAAAAGTCACGGAACATGCAATGAGCAGCAGAGGACCGGTCAAGAAAATTATGCAGTTTGTGAGTGAACAATGCAAGCTGAGTTTACATAAGTACGTTTTTCTAAAGCCGTGTTACGACAAAAAAAAATTTAGAGTTGGATTCCAAATATTAACTATATTAGAGAATAATATGTGTTCAGTTAGTTTGCATGGAAGGCTAGTAAATGAAATAGGGCGGTAGTTAAGGGGTCAGTACCTGCTACCTGAATTGTGGAATACAACTTTCACAATTTTAAATTGAGCTGGTAGGACCCCATGGTCAAGCTACTGCTGAAAAATGATTGTATTATAGGATAATAGAAAATTGTACTGATAAAAATTGAGCTGATCAGGTCGCACCAGATGCATTTGATGCTTTAATTACCTAATAAATTTTTTCTACACCAGAACAATGGATGGTAAGAGGCGGCATGTACCTATGATTGTATTTGCCATGTAAGGGTAGTAGGACGTTATTAGTTTCCGACATGCAAGGGCTTTGAAATTATAGGCAGGCGAGTGCCGCAGCTGGCGCAATTACGATGTCGTGGTAGCTGACGTCGGATGCGACTCCCTTTAGACATGAACTGCTTGTAAAATGTCATGATTTTACGAATTTCTCTATTTAACGAGATAATTCGGGGATCCTGGTGACTTCTTTAGGTCGCGTTTTAACTGTATTCCTACCACACTCTTAAAAAAAAGGTCGTGGCACTTACTCACAGAGCACTAACCAGTTGCTTGTCACAGTATTAACTAGGTACTTAGTACTCTTACTAACTGACCTTGCATAACCCAGTAAAAAGATGTGCGTGACAATGTGCATCGGCTGAGCGCCCAGCATGGCATAGACACATTCAACACGCAGATATCACACTTAGACAACCAACAAATAAATTGAGCAAGAAAACCAACAAAATGCAGGAGGAGAGAGAGTATAATTTAGTTACCTTAGTAATAAATGTGCCCTTATGGTTTTTATAGCTAGCAGCGGAAAGTCCTCCGGTAGTTGTTGGTGGGCTTGTCGCAAAAATCAAATATTTTAGCGAAAATTGTCGAGTTATGCATTTTAATGCGAGTATATACAAATCAGCATGTGGATTTGCAAAGCCTTTTTGCAGTGCGAAACGTGGTGTAGCTACAAAGTAAGATAAGTCATAGAAATTTATTACTATCAGTGAATGTTAGTATCAAACAAGCAGCTGTTACTAATTGCAAGGGCTAGACTAGTAATGGTTCCACGCTTAGTGGCAAGACCTACGTACCGTTCTGGAAGGTAATAAAATTCGTAAGCAGTTTCTAAATACTGCCGTTTACGAGCGTTTTTGTTAAGAGTGATGTGTTTTGAGTTACTAGGAGGAGATTTTCTAGGTCATGGAAACTGCAGATGCCGTAGCGCGACCTAAACATGGTGCATCATGCGCTGCTAACGCTTGGCACCACTGCACCGTTACCCCTGTAGAGCCTTTTCGCTGTTCTGTTTTGTTGTGTAGATCTGCCAAGATTGTGGCAAACGACTTAAAAAAAGCTGCTGGACAAGATGCGCTTAAACGTTACTGGAATGAGAGAAAGATACGGCACTACGGTGTGCTCGACCTTGAGCAAAAACCGTGGAGTGGAGAAAGCGTTGTCAAGACGGTTAAAAAAACATTCGACCTGCTCAAGGCAAGTGATATTTAATCTACCGTGAATTCTCACTAAAATCAACGCAAACGAACACCAGGCGCCTGCCTTAGTGCACAAGCCGCAATGCGTTCCCCAATTTTGGATTTATTTTTGTGCGTGTGTCTTGTAGGACTTTTGCTCCGAAGCCCTTAGTTGATTAATTTTAGGATACACTTTATGGTTTAGAAGAACAGCGACGACGCGGGTGCGTTCTTCAACAAAATGTGTTTTTATTATTGCGTTAAAATGTTCAAAAGGATGCGTATTAAGCCCCGGATTTCAATGAGAAGGGGCTACTGGCTTATTTAATTTGGTCAAATGTAGCGCTGACGAAATATGGGACACACCGTCGAGCGCTACAATTCGTGCCATATGTTTCTTCTGGGCTACATTTGACCACTAGGAATTACCAACTAGCCCAGTCTACAGTTTTACTTTATTTCCGGGATTCGCGAAGCTTTCTCTTACGTCATATATGTCACGGAAGTGACGCCAGTAAATCGAAGCAAGTGGCCTGTAAAGGGTGCACCCCTGCACACAGGGTCTTCTTGCGGGGAAGCAACGTTTAGTACTAAATAGATCGATTGATTGATTGATTGTGGGGTTTACCGCGCCGACGCAACGCAGGCGATGAGGCACGCTGTAGTGGAGTGCTCCGGATTAATTTTGACCACCTGGGGATCTTGAACGTGCTCCGAAATCTCGTACACGGGCGTTTTTGCTTTTTGCCTCCACCAGAAAAGCGGCCGCCGCGGCCGGGAATCGAACCCGGGACCACCTGCGGAGCAGCGCAACGGCTTAGCCACTGCGCCACCGCAGCGGGTAGTACTAAAGAGTACGTTTCTTATATGGCTGTTGGTTTTCGGGTTTTATATTTTAACACGAAAGTGTTTTATGCCGGGATACACCAAGATTTCACTGTTATATCCGTCACAGAAATGACGCCAGTATACCCTTGCCGAAGCGACCCGCCAGCAGGACGTCGCTCGCCAAGCACGCCCACAAGACAGCCGCCGACCCGCAAATTATGCTCAGCTGCAGATTTCGCTACACATTTAACTTTCGTGTTTTACCGATTCCTATGACGGAGGAATCAGCCACAGTTTTTTTTTTTTGCGCCGCGAGTGCTGTAGGTGCTGTTTACCAACAATTACGCGAGCGAGTTTTGGTCAGGTGAACTACGGAAATATGGCGCTGTAATAAGCAAATGGGAGTGACTGCGTCCTGAGTGCATGCAAACGGCCGCGCGTTTCGCGGATGAGGAGAACGTTCTGCTTATTTGGGAATCCCGCCTCGAAAGACGACGACACAGAACACGGGCGTTTCCAAACGAAGCTCCCTATGCCTCGACGTCCAGAACACACGGCCGGAAAGCTGACTTTCTCTGATGATGATGATGATGGTGAGTAAAGTGAAAAGTGGCTGAAACGCGAAGCTTTCTCTGGTTTAAAGCTGATGTCTTAAAAGTCCAAATTCCACAGTCCAAATCTTTACTCCCGAAACACATTGCACGAATACCAATTACACAAAGGCTTTCATCGGCCTCAAGAAAAAAAAACGCTTGGGGCGGTAGGAGTCGAACCTGGGTCCTTCGCGTTATGAAGCTGACTTCAACCCGAATGCGCCATTCTTTTTTAAATGCGAATGCATTTCTTAGTCGAGCCATGTCAAGCGCCGTGCGGTGTCCACGCGCCCGCAGGTGTTATCTCTCCGCTCTCACCCCCTCTCCCATAGCAACAGCTGTGAGCGCGCGCGCTCCTCCTCTCCCCTAGAAACAGGAGCAGGTGGTGCGGGCGGATCAGCGGCGAGTGAGTGGAGAGGAGGAGCGTGCTCGGGCGTGTGAGGGCGCTCGCATCGCGGCAGCTCGCCGGAGCTCCCGCGTGTGTGGGAGAGTGTAGGCGAGGATAGGCGCGGTGCTTCGGTGCTTCTCCTCTCGACGCTCGCCCCACTCTCCCGTTCGCTCGGTCGCAAGTATATATAAATGGAATGTCTGCCGGCAACGGTACCTCGAGCAAGAAGTGTAATACAATCCAGTTCGAGCATTACACCTCTCGCTGGAAATGCATTCGCACTTCCTCACGATTCCCTTCGGGGAGGTGGGGGGGAATTTTTTTTTCTTTATTGCCGGCCTTCGACAGTGCAACACAACGCAAAGGTACAACGGAAAACACACAATCTACAAAAAGGTCGCCATGCCATGGTGGACTGGCGTTGTCATTTAAAATTCCCTAAGCATGGTGAGGGGTTCCATCCTTGGCAACCACTCAGGAACAGAAAACGTAGCTCTCTGAACTTCAAGGAACTGGGAAACAATTTCGCGGAAATATTGTCTCGTCGGTCGCGCGTCTACCCCGCAGTTGAGCCATGCCATGCGCGACCGCCAAATACATCGCAGGCCCAACCACATGACGAGATCGTACGGCACCCCATCCTCTCGCTCTATACATAAAAACCGTATTCCATGGGGGTTCAGTGGAAAGTCCTTTCGAAGTGCCCTTCGGAGGACATCCCATAGAAACACTGCTGCCCAACAATGGAGAAAGACATGCCTCAACGTTTCCGGTTGTTTGCAAATGGAGCAGCCAGTTCCCCATGGCATAGAAATTCCCTTATTCTCCATCCATGTTGCAACTGAAAGTGTGCCCGTGTGCAGTTCAAAGAATAAAGACTTCGCTCCTGGTGATACTTCCATTCGCTTAACCCTTTTTAAGACATATTGTCCTGGGTCTGCACAGTATAAAACTCTGTACATTGGTACAGGTAAGACCACATCGCATACATCCTTATATAATTTTTTTTCGTGTGGCATTAGCCAAATAGTGCATCGAAAGTCGAGCAAAGAAAAAAACGGGATGATACAACAATCTCTTTAAAGTATCTATGGATGCCCTCCGTCATACTACTCGTAGAAACTAAGAATTGGGGCAAAGCCGCATTAGCCGCACGTGAAGTACTGTGCGCAGAAAAGGGTCTGGAACGTCCCGCAAAAGCAAAAATCGATTCACGAGCTGTCTTACAAACAGGTCCCTAAGCCGCCATCGCGGGTTCTTCGAAACAAATTCATTGTACTGGTCCTCTCCCAAGTAGAAGCCCATACAAATACAGCGAACACGCGGTGAAGTCGTTGTATATTCACCCGGGAACAATGCAGCGCTTGCATAACATACCATAATTTGCTAGCCAGAAAAATGTTGTACACAGTTGCCCTAGCAAACATAGACAAACTATTGGCTCTCCATTTATTCGCTTTCTCACGCAGCTCCTGAGCTTGCGCACGCCAGTAGGGCTCCCTGTCTCTGTAAAATTCTAGTGGAATACCCAAGAATTTCACTGGATGGGTGACCCAAGTGACATTGGCGAAAATGTCTGGGGTTGTCAGCCAATCACCACGCCAGAATCCCACACACTCTCCCCAGTTTACAAAGCTACCTGTTGCAACACCGAACCGTTTCACGATTTCTACGACAAGAGTGACACTTTCCTTGTCTGCACAGAAAACTCCAACGTCATCCGCAAAAGCGAGAAGCTTGATTTCAGAAGAGTGTACACGAAATCCTCGAACCTGGTTGTTTTGTAGGATGGCTAAACACAACGTTTCTATGTAAATACGAAAAAGCAGAAGGCTGGGGGGTGGGGGGCAACCTTGACGCACCGAACGTTGCACGCTAATGGGCGCTCACAATCAACCACGTGGTGCACCTTCACTACGCCAGGCCAACACCCTCACTAATGACAGATCGCAGATTTACATGTTCAAGAACAGAAAACAGAATAATATGGGACACGCAATCAAGCGCCTTTTCAAGGTCAAGCTGGAGAAGCGCGACGGCGTCTCCAGCTGCGTCGCAGCACTCAAGCACGCATCTCGCCATGTGTACATTCGTTGTGATTGTGCGACCTTTGATGCCACACGTCTGGTGGGGCCCTACAAGAAGTGTGATCACAGTTTGTAACTCTGCGCTAACACCTTCATCAATATTTTGTAATCAACGTTCGACAAAGCGATTGGCCGGTACGCCGTTACAAACTTTAGTTTTTCCCGTTTCTTCCGTTTTCGGTATCAGAACCGTGTGGGAAGACGAAAACGACGGTGTAAGGCATTTCAGACCAAATGCTTCCAAAAACATTGCCGTTAAAACCGGCGATACGTCCTCTTTGAAGTGCTTATAAAAGGCCGCGCTTAACCCGTCAAAGCCGGGCGACTTCCCTGGGTCTAAATTATCAGTTGCTGTCTTGACTTCTGCGATAGATATGGGCTGTTCTAAGTTATCTTTATTTTCATCCTCAAGGCTTGGAATACGGCTGAGGTACTCTTTTATAAAGCCTTCTACATTACGCGGGCGGTACGCAAACAAAGACTGGTAATATTCAAAGAAAAACTGGGGGATGTCGTCTATATTAGTTGACGCGCGTCCATTCCATTCGATTTTGTCGATCGTATTTCGTCGAGCACGTGCCTTTTCGATTCCAAGCGCCCGTTTGGTTGTCGAAACAGTTTGAATTTTGGATGGCATTGGAGAAATGTGTGCGCTTGAACCACCCTTCTCTTGAAAAAGGCGTTTTGATTTTTTTATTCAATTGTACGAACGAGGTTCATAGTTGAACGCTTTGGACTAATTGTAGAGAGAGTTTGCGTTTTATGACCAGAGAGTAATGTTTATGCTCTATTACTCCACTCCATTTCTCGTCTGAAAAGTTATGCTGTTTTGGGAGAGCGAGAGAGTAACAGAGAGAGACGAGTGAGTGAGTGAGTGAGTGAGTGAGTGAGTGAGTGAGTGAGTGAGTGAGTGAGTGAGTGAGTGAGTGAGTGAGTGAGTGAGTGAGTGAGTGAGTGAGCGAGTGAGCGAGTGAGCGAGTGAGTGAGCGAGAGAGCGAGTGAGCGAGCGAGCGAGCTTGCGCTTTCAGTTCTGATTCTGAGTCAGCAAAGCCATAGCGATCGCAATAATTATCATTTTAGCCAGAATGCGCGAGAGACCTCGCCACACTTCTGCGGTGTACAAGAAGATACACATTTGGATAGAACTTGAATTCTGAAATAACATGTAAACGCCCGCTTTCAGAAGACTAAACTTTGTTTCTTCGTAAGTCGGAAGTGATTCCCAGACAAGGTAAACGTGAAAATTCTGTCTACGTCAGTCAGTCTCCCGAACCAGCAAGAAACGCTAGTGTTGGGTCTGCTCTTTGGGTTTAAAGACTCACTAGAATTTTGTGGATTTTGGCCCCAGTGGTGACCAATCACTGGCCCACTCATGTGTGGATCACGTGACCCGGGTGTTACATTGGCGGAAGGCGTTCAAGAATGGCCTCCGTCATGCCGAGGTAGCGTGGTGGACCAGCGGCTTGCAGGGGATCGTTTAATCCGTTTCTACGATGAAGAACCAAGAGCAAAACTTAACCTGTTTAATGCATGGCGAGTACAGTACAGCGGAGCACTGGTATGCTTTCAACGTGACAACTCGAACGGGCACAGGAACGTTCTCAGCAAGACCCAGGACGAGCACTGACTGACTCGGGTAGGAGCGAGCGTTTATAACCAGAATTCCCAACGGTCAAAACCGGCGTTCGACGTGTTCCGCATGTCACGAAGTGTGAAAACCCACAAAACACCCTCCACAGGTCCCGTGATAGAAAGCCGGTGCATGCTGCGCCGGAGAGATGACGGGAAAGGGGGGTCCAGCGCACGTTCGCCTCTGGCAACCTGATCCTTCCGACTTTCGCAACCGCCGTGGCAGTGAATCATCGCCTCAAGGAACCACGCAGGGCGGACGGACTCCGGAGTGTCGAAACTTGTTCAAGGCGCGGGATGAGCGGTGTTCACCGCCACACACGGAGCTTCCCCGCACTGTACCAAACTTCTATCACGCGCGTACAGAATAACGGCGAAGCGCATCGCGGTGAAACCTAACACGAGGGAGGGAGCTGGATAAGGGTAGGCGGAAGGAGGAGGAAGAAATGCAATGAAATTGGGAGGGAGGAGAGGGAGGACAGGGCGGGTGAGGAATAGAGGGAAAACAAAGGTATGAAGGGGGTAGGAGAAAGGAGCAAGGCCGGCGGAGTGGGGGATACAGGCAAGGAGAATGAGAGAAGCTAGGTATGGTAAGTGTAAACGGGGCCGACGGGCAGAGAGGACTGTTAGAAGCACTATCGTATTTCTACGCCATTCACAGTAAAGCAAGGGTGTTTATATAGCATGGTCCAATTTTTTGTATCCCCTAGGGAAATTATTTTGGGCATGTATACGGCTTTAGATGCAACCAAATTCGCCACAAAGGAACGCTTGTCCACATTAGAAACAACGACTATGAGGCAGGGCAAACAGGAGCGATCTATTGTAGCGTGCGTAATGACAAAGATGCTGCGCCGGTGCAGTGCAGGGATGAACGCCATTTCTCGAGCACGGGTACACCTATCGTATTTGCGATAAGCGGTGCTTTTCCGCTCGGAACAGACATGCCGTTTGAGCAGTAATCCCGAGCACGTGGGCCTTGCGGCCCTAGACAGTCTATGGTCACGCGGTACATCCTAAAAAAGTAGCGCCCTCCTCCCCAGATACGATGCAGACATGCTTTTCATTAAAGGGGCAGGTAACCGATTTTTGTGGATTCCATGTCCTTTAGGTCATATAAAAGCCATCGTTTTATTTGTTGGGGTTACCACAAGGAATTTCTAAGCAACTTGGCGGAAATAATTCCATTTGAGAACTTGAGTTTCTGAAATATGAAAGGTGGCGCCACGTAGTTTTTAAACGTGACACTACCGCACGTACACAAAGAGCGCCGTCGGTTTCGATGCGTGATTCAACAACCGCATTAAGGAATACAGATTATACTTTATTATTGTTTAAGCTGGGCACAAGTTTTTGAAAACCTCTTTTCATCTCACGTACAGTTAAAAACATTGAAAGTACTCGTTCTGGTACATTATAATTTAAAGCGTGTTGCCGCTAGGTTCACTTTCATGGTTGACCCCATTTGTTTTGGTCACATAAGTTTTCCTTGGGCGCTATCAGAAAAACCGTTTTGGTTCAAGGTGTTTCAGATGATGCCATTTCATTTGGAATAGAGAGCATACACATAAAAAACAGTCGGTTCTCTGTCCCATTGAACATTAATCGTAGTTGAACAGTTTCAGGTAGAATGTTGCTGCGTAGTTGTATTTTAAAATACTTGCCTCTACAAACCTTAATCTTAGTGCTCTTGAAACAAACGTTTCGCCGCTATTTTACACACCAAGCGGGCATCAAATCACTTCGTGGAACATCAAGGGCACACTGCAGTATACATGCATCACCGTGCATCACCGGTCTTCTCTTTACTAAGCTGTCCCCCAGCTGCTAGATGATGCCAGTTATGCCCGGACCGGGACATAAAGCTGAACAAATCAAAGCCGTCAAAAGCGCTGCTATCTTCTTGCGGGGGGACGGTACCCCGTCGAACAAAAGTTTCGCCATTGGTGGAGCGATCGCGCCTTTTCTCACGCGCACATTATCGCTTCCATGGGGCACACACACGCACGTGCGCGCACGCACGCACGAACACACACACACACACACACACACACACACACATAGGCGCACGCACACGCACGCACACACGCGCACACACATACGCACGCACGCACATGCACGCGCACACACATGCACACACGCACGCATGCACGCACACACACGCACGCATGCACGCATGCACACGCATGCATGCACACACATACACTCACGCACGCACAGGCACACACATACACACGCACGCACACACACATGCACACATACGCACGAATGCACATGCACACACGTACGATATCGCACGCGAACACGCATACACACGCACCCAAGCACACGCACACACATACACATTCACGCACACGCACACACGCACGCACACGCACACACACGCACGCATGCACACACATTAACACACGTGCAAACATACACACACGCACGCACGCACACGCACGAACACGCGCGCACGCGCGCACACACGCACGCACACATACACATACGCACACACATACACTCACGCACGCCTATACATAAAAACACGCACGCACGCACGCACACACACGCACGCCCGCACGCACATGCACACACATACGCAAACACACGCACATATAAACACGCACACGCAAGCACACTCACACACGCACACATACACACAGACACACACGCACGCACACACACACACGCACGCACGCACACACACACATACACACCACGCACGCGCCCACGCACGAAAACGCACGCACACACACGCACGAAAACGCACACACATACACACGCACGCACACGCACGCACACACACACGCACACACACGCATGCACGCACACGCACACGCACCCACGCACGCACACGCGCACGCACGCACCTACACACACGCACACACCAACACACATGCACGCACACACACACACACGCGTACGCACGCACACGCACACAGACGCACACACACGCACACACGCACGCACGCTCACAAATGCACGCATACACACACACCCTGCTTCTTTTGACCTTCTGACGACCGTAGGTGAACGCGCGCTAGGATGTTAATTTTTGTCTTTGCCTTATCTGCGCTCCGTTTTTTTTGCCGTGTTAATGGCGCATGCCGTGCAGCGACCGTGCCATGCTATAGAGGAATTAGAATCCTGCTTTTCTGAAATCTCGATTTAAGAGCAACCCCTGACAGATTGCTTGGTAATGTGATGCAGGAATTTTGGGCCTTATGTGGTACACGTGAAAGTTGCGTAATTGTTTGTAACTTGCGTAATTTGTTTGCTGTTGTCCTATCATAAGTTTCAACTGACATAAGATAATAAAAGGTGGATCGTAGCAATCAAGAGAGATGAGAGACAATGTTTTACTGTCCGCAATGGAATGAATGTTTGTTTGGATCATTTCGTGGAGACAAGAGCAGTGCCTTTTACATATTTATTTTATTTATTTTTATTTTTTATTTATTTACTCTCAAGGCACATGGGCATTACAGAGAGGAGTGGGGGGTCAAACACTCTACAGGCAATGCAGCAGGAGTTTGGTTACACATAAGAAACATATTTACATATTTGGAATATACACATCAACTAGTAATATAAACAATAACAGAAAAGGAAAAATCAGAGGGTTGTTAAAACCTTCTCCACACTCGGGAACAACATAGCAGGATTTACACAAAATCGCGGAATTCACGGAAAAACAGCATGAGAAAGAAAGATAATTCAAATAATATGGCCACTAATAGCCACCTTGAAATTGACTGGATTAATTATTGAAGCAATGCAGGTGGGGAGGTGGTTCCAGTCAGAGCTGGTTTTAGGAATGAATGATGCTTTCATCCTATCCACGAATCTTCTAAAAATATGAAACAGACTCAACGAGCGCCCGGCAAACAACAGGGTCCTCATAGTCCGTTCATAGCAGCCAGCCACTACTACCATGGAAAACAGACAAAATTAGAACTCGATGACTTAGAAACTAGGCAGCACTAAGGCTGATCGTTGTTAGTAACAAATCCTAGATTCGTTTGCTGTTGTTTGTCATGATGGACGACAGTTCAAAGCAAGATTTTATGCTGAAACTGTAGGAACTCTCTGAAGATCTGTTAGTCAAAGACCTCGTCGAACGAAAAGTTGAGAATATGCTGCCATTTTAACAACAAAAGAGCAGCAAGGTTATATACAGCCAGTTATGAGAAAAAGCACTTTACGGGTTGCGCATGCCATTACATTGCCACGGCAGACAGTTGCTGCTCATTGACTGCAGCCTTCTTGCTTCCTTCATGATGGCACGTGCAGCGAGTGCACAGTGTTGCCACAGTGGCTTACTACCCCTCCGCTAGCACTAGGGCCATTCTGGAAAAGGTCTATGATTGCCTACATTTATGTAGCTGTCTGACACCAGTGCCATTTTCACCGAGACGGTGGGAACACATGACGCAAGTCAAGAAAACCTACCTTTGGGTGTGTTGGAGTAACTACAGCGTTCCCCTCTTCTACTCTTTTGGGGATGGCTTTCAGATGTTTCACCAATTTGTACGACTCTGGAAATATTGAAGGAATTGAAAGTTTTAGGTATATGTAAACTGTGAGAGAAACAATGCCTAACAGTTAACAAAACAAAATTTATTCATTTGTAGAATCAGGAGTTCCAGGAAATTACCAAGATCATTTTTGTGCATCCTGTCTTTTTTTCTCTAAAAAACTTCTTGCACAAATCTCAGCATTCTGAAAGGCCTTACTGACATTTCAGTTGCAAGGAACAATGTTACAAAATCAAGACAGGTGTAAATAAAGTGAAATAAACGTGGAGAATCTACCCAAAAAGTTCACCTTTGAGGACGATTTTTGATAGCTGATCATTATGTTCAGGAATATGTCGATTCCGTGACACTTGCATGGTCAGGTATTTACACTCATCAATGGTAAAAGACATGATAGCAATCATTCAAGCGTGGCATGTCTTTTCGGACGTTTCCCTTGACACGTCAACACAATTTCATTAGCTGGCCAACAACAGCGCACATCATAGATTGCAGACAATAACTTCAGATCTTGTGTGTTAGGGTTATCTGTATAACATATGGCTTCATCTTAGTCGCACATTCAGTAAATTTGTTGGTTTAGGGCGCACTAAAGCTAAAGAGAGCAAGATAGACAGATTATGAATGAGGTGTCCTGGGTGAATGGGTCAATATCTTAACGTCAATATCGGCCTGTGCACAAGCAGACACCTAGCCAGAGGCAAGAGTTAAGGAGTGCAGCCTAGCATGAAGGACAAAACTGTCAGTGGAAACACTGCTGGCAGTGGGCCTGACAGCGTAGGTAGTAGGGCAGTGTGAGGACTAGTATCCCAGGGAAATTAAGCAATAAGTGAACATCAAGCTCAGCATGAAATTGAAACGACTGACGTGCATGAAATGCTGGTGCAAGTGTATGGGCCGAAAGCCTTAACCAAAAACTGTATTTTTATTTGGATCAAATGCTCTTGCAAGGTAAAAAAACTAAGAATGAACCATGTTTGTACCTGATGTTAACAAGAGCTCCACACGACTGAATGAGTGGCACCACTGTTTATATGTCATCGGCAATGGATCAGTCAGGTAGAGCTGCATCAAAATTTTATGTCGTATAAGGCTCTACCTGCCACATTGGCCACATCTGACAGTCGAGCAAATTTACGACACGTACTCCCATCCACCCTAGATGGCACTTCTCAACGCGTCTCTCGTTTGCATTGTTACTGTTGAGATATGCGACCATTCAACAAACTTTTTTAACGCCATCTCTCTTTGTGCTTGCCTTTTTCTTGACTAACACTTTTAAGAAATCTCTATGAATTTGATTTAAGTTCTTATTTTGCCAAAAATTTTGACAAAGCTACTTATCTTGAATGATTTTCCTACATATTGCATTCTAGTATCACTGTAGGTTAAAATTGCTAGCTTACCTCGGTAGTTTTGCAGTTCGGCCACCTGGAGCTTCAAAGCATCGCTTTCAGCCTTCAGGGCCTCGTTTTCAGCTTGCAGCTGGCACAGAAGTTCTGCATCGGATGCCCCTATACCGAGAGGTTGGCACTGGAAAATTTTTTTCAGGCAATGTTGCAGTTGCACTTAGTATGATCCATGCACACGCTGTACACTACAGAAAAACCCACCGAGCCCAAATAATTCAGTAGGACATAACTGTGTACCTTAAACAACCTAGAAAATTAACCACAAAAAGTCCGAAACTACAATAGGGTGTGTTCAGGTAAGGACATCGAAAGTTGCGCCATGACCATTTTTTGTTTCAGATGAAACTTTAATGTTGTGTAGAATATTGTACCTTCACCATGAAACCGGCATTAGTTTAGTGAGAAACACCATCGTTGATTGAATAAAAAAATATTTAGAACACTTCCGGGCTGGGCTGCTTTCCACATTGCTTGGTGTGCCAACTTTGGGGACCTGTAAAACGAAGCGAAAATTTTTCCAACAAGTCCTAATTTTTAAAAAAATATTTGCAAACTCTTCTGCTGAACTCTCGAAAATTGAATTTGCAGTATTTATATTTTTTGAGAATATATTTCTCAAACTTAGTAGGGAGAGAAATGTCGTACAAAAGTGGAACTTCAAAAAACTTCTTCACACATCGGCCTAAAGGCTAAGCAGTCTAGTTTTTTAGGCGTGTTTATGAGGGGCTGCTGAACACCTGATACTCTGCTCAGTGCTCTAGAAAGAAAATTTGTCAGAATACCGCTTCGTAAAGTGCGAGAAAAAATGAGAATTTCGAAAAACGGCCAACTTTTTGACGTCATTAAAAAAACCACGGCGATATTTTGGTGATATTTACACGAAATGGCCCTCAATTCCTGAGTATTACAGAAAGCGAGAAAACTATGCATTTTTGTTCCAACTTGGACAAATGAGGCCACATTCAACGCATTTTTTGATGGCCGATCAAAGGTTGAGTAGCAGTTCGGAGTGGAAAACGACAAATAAGTATGGCTGTTTTTAACATATTTAAAAAAATAAAATGACTGATACAAGGAAAACTGATCATAGTAATCATATTTACCCTTTGTAAACTTGTTTTTTGTGGAAGGCGTTTAAATAATTGTGAGGTCTCTTAGCTTGTGTTTCCCACCAGAGTAAGGCTGCCATTTTAACCGTATTTCTTTATCGCCTCGACCTATCTTTGTCAGAAATCCATATGTTTAATTTCAGACGCTGTTTAACCGCACATTATTGGTAATTTATCCCATTTATAAGCAAGTAACCCCGCTGATTGCACTGAGAATATTTGACATGCGATCGTCATGGTCAAAGGTGTATTTCCGTTCTACCTGGTACATGCAAAGTGCTAACTGCAAAACAACTTCGGCTTCCCAACTGTCCGTATTTGAGGCTTCCGGGGATAATAAATACATGTTATTCTTGAACATTTCCTTTTTAGTTGTTGGAAAGATATTATGCCACTACAAAATCTGCCAACGTTTACCTGGGACACTTCAGGGTTAAGGGGAAGGTGCAGCTTTCTAGTTACAAGGCCCTTCAAAGTGTCGACAAGCAGAGGTGACAACCTTTCTGCCTCTCCGAGTCCGAGTTGGATGTTGTGTACCTTCAATTTATTTTGTTTGATTTCACTATTTCCGGGAGGATACGCGATGCGAAGTACCGGTGGAACATTTTTGCTTTTCTCTTTCTTCTCATCAAATGTGGCGAGATCGCAATGAAGATATAGCACGACGAAATTCACTTTTCCAGGAAACTGTCCATGAACTATTTCTTACTTTGTGCGGCTTCGCTTGAAGGTGAACGCAAAATATGCACAGCAGCTTGATGTTTCACAAGGCCCACAACGCCGTCGTACGCACTTTTGTCATGTCCGGTTCCAGAGAAAAGCCACTTGGTCACCCTACATTCGCTTCTGTGCACGTCAGGGAACTGATATTTGTTCTTAAATTTCGAGGCACCACCAGTATTTCTATTGTCACGTGCCAAACTGTGGGATCCAAACTGTTGAATGACAGCGTTATGTAGGACGGACATGCTAATCCCCCGACTGGGTATGTTCCGTGTGATGCGACACAACAGCTAGCTAACGCGGTCTTTCGTCGTCCTCTGCGGTGTCGCATCAAAGGGAACGTACCCAGGCGGGGGATTAGCATGTCCATCCTACATAACGCTGTCATCCAACAGTTTGGATCCCACAGTTTGGCACGTGACATTACCCCCTCTCCTCAAAAGCATCGACTCGATGCTACAAATATTTGTAGCCTCGACTTGATGCTACAATTTGTGATTGGGATAAATTGCCTCAGCATGGCTTCGATATGCGTTAGGTACGAAGTCATGGGAGTCCGCGACCAAATCTGACGACGGTGTTCTCCTTTGTAATTGGGAGTGACGTCTTCGGGAAGCGCTCCACCCAGAGACTCATTCTCGTAGCATACTTTGGCTGAACTGCGAGCACGCATAACCTAACGAAACAATATCAGATAGATTTTGTCCAACGGTAATCGGGAATCAACTGCATTCAGAGCGCCCAGAAGGGCCTTCGCATCGATCCGCTTTTGGACACGAGCGCGAGTTGTGCTTCTAGGCAGACTTCGGTGTTGTGGTCGATCATCTAGGAGAAAAACTTGCGCGCAGCCTCGTCGACGAGTGCAGTAAAGGTTTTCATTTTATGCAATTTCACACGCAGGAGTACAGGAATCTACAAGACAAGTTGTCGGGATCCGGACCGAAGCTTGGCTACATCTTCCTGGGCATTCGTATTTGGCCGGACAACCAGGCGGTCATTTTTAAAAGAAGTCAGCGAAAATCTCAAGTGAGTAAATCCCTTATGAAAACCGTGTTCGTTCGCAGGATAGTTTAAGGAAAGTACAGACAAACCACCAAGCGTAGTCAATTCAACGTTTGGTTTGACAATGTACTATTTTTCTGGTTGACAATACGCGCGAGGGAATTTATAAACGACACCGAACACGCAAGCAACCCTGATAGCAAGGTTTTTTGTGAAACTCAGGCATATGCTTGTCTAGCGCCAATTTAAGGAAACATGGAATTACCAAGGCTCGAAGTAACCTCGAACTTACGCTTTGAAGAGTTACCAGAAGACGCCTGATTTCGTTAATTTGACCTTCAAGCTCAACCAAGGTCACGAGATCATTGTGCGCTTGCGAAGTGAAAGCGTCTGGTCGCTCGTTCGTTCCAAGGGGCGGGGTTCGGAAAGGGAGATATGGGGGAAAGCGCAAGGCCGAGCTCCGGCAAAGTTGAGCCAACGCCTCCTTCACTTGCGCAGTGAAAGTGTAATGGCTCGTTCGTTCCAAAGGGAGGGGTGTGGAAAGGGCGACGAGGGAACCAGTGAGGGCGCGTGCCTTAAGCGGGATTCACACGACGGATAAACTCTCTCTTTTTGGCCCGCGGGACCCGCTCACGTGACCGGTTTTAGGCTCCGCCCCTCGGTGGGGATAGCCTACGGTGGCTCCGCGAAAGAAAATACCTCCGCATGTTTTCGCTCGACGGCGGTGGCCCTCGGCGGGGAATGGAACCTGTTCCACGGCGCTGTCGTCTGCCAGAGTTACTCAATATAGACAGTTGCGAAACTCCGCTTCAGAATCCGGGCGGCGCTAGCCCCCCCACTCCGTGGAAGCTGAGGGGCAAGTCGACGCGCGCGGCACCTAGGATATAAAAACGGAACTTCGCTAAACTATTATTATTCAAAATTTTTCTGTAAAATAAAGATTACTTTTTAAATTAAAACACAATAATTACGTAAAATTGACTTGTGTTTTTGCGGCTTTTCTTTTTATGACTTACGGCAGCAGCCGCAAGCGTTTGAGTACTGCTTCAACGTCCTGCCGACAGACGACAGGCTAGTCAACTTGCCCCGTGCTTGCCCCGGCGCAGGGGGGCAACCGAAGACCGGCTTTCGATACATGGGGCCTATGGGGAGTTTCGCAACTGTCTATATCCAGTAACTCTGGTCGTCTGCTAGCCACTCCGCGTAGCTCCGCACGTGTGGATGCGCCGCCAGGCCGGATAATCCGGTCACGTGCTATTGACGTCACATATCCGTTCGCCTCCGTGAGGGGTTTCTCCGTCGTGTGAATCCCGCTTTAAGAACAAAATTTGTTTATACCTTTCGCCTAAACTCTGCTTACTCTATGTCGCATGCTAAAAGTTCACATGGTCAAGTAGTGCTGTAAAGACGGGACAAAAGTAGAGACCACACAGGACTAGCGCTAGTGTGGTCTCTACTGTGTGGTCTCTCTGGTGTGGTCTCTTTGTGTGGTCTCTCTGGTACCTGTGTGGTCTCTACTTTTGTCCCGTCTTTACCGCGCTACTTGACCATGTTTCACAGTTCGAACCAACTAGCTCACATGTACGCTTTGACAAGTAGTCTAAAAGTTTTGCTGCTCCTTCAGCTCCGCATAGTGGAAAAGCCTCCCAATTTTACAGCATAGCAATCTTTGCCGAGCACCCCCCTCTCTACCCCTCCCCAACAACCCCGAACCGTGTGACGCTTTGCATATGTGCAGAGATGCATAACTTTCAGAGTTACTGCATTTAATTTCTCTAACAGCAGAAAAAGAGATAATTGCTCAACAAAATTTTTAACACACAAAATATAAATTTTAGAATATAGAAAAACAGCGCTAAAACAGGACAAAAGAACGTGACAAGACTGGGCGCTGGATAGTTGGGCGCTGGATTGGGCGCTGGATAGCGCCCAGTCTTGTCACGTTCTTTTGTCCCGTTTTAGCGCTGTTTTTCTATATTCAGTTATGTACCAACAAGCCCGCACCAACACACTTTTTCAATAAATTTAGAGACTAAAAAATATTAAATTAAACGTACTATATCCAAAATATGAATCTTGCACACCGCTCTAAGAAATGAAGAAACAAATATTCGAGCCCTGAAAAGAACGCCAAAAACACGAAAAAAGAACCCGTGAAAACGTAACACCCTGCAACGCCCTGAATTTGCACAAAAATGCGTAACTTAAGAATTTCCTGATTTTGCACAAAAATGCGTAACTTGCGAACTTAACACTTTATCGTTAAAATAGCGTAAATGGACAATGAAACAATAGAAAATATACAAAATTATAAAAGCTCACTTATGAAGAAAAAAATTTTGATCTTACACACCTCCCCCTAAAACGATGACAGAAATAAAAAAAAACATTCCCGGGTCATCTCCACTAACGTAAAGACTGGAGAGGGGCGAAGCATGAGTGTACAAGTGGATTCTCGACGGCTTTGCGTTTTTGCCCAGGCATATGACCATCGGGGGGTATAGGTATGCAGCTGTAAGTCTCGTGCTTTGAAGCACGAAGCCTTCTAGCGTTAGATGTTGGAAAATGAGTGCCCGGTGTTTTAGTGCCGTGACCATATGACACTACGTCGACATGAGACGACAACGACATGAGACACCGACTGCCCGACCCTCTAAGGGGCTTCGACCCTAATAAAAAAATCCGGAAAAGAACGACGGAAACACGAAAAAAAATCGTGAAAACAGTGCGGACAATGTAACGAGCGACAATTGTAACATGCATTTCCGCAAAGATGCGTAAATGGCAGAGGCACTACATTTAATCTTTATTATAGCATAAATGAAGGTAATTGGTAAAACAAAACAAAAATACAAAAACTAAAAATCAAAAAACAATTCTACACACCCCTCCAAAAACTAGGAAAACAAAGCCGAAAAAAAATACCAGGGACACGAATAAAGCAATCGTAAAAACTGAGCGTAATTGACAAAGTTAACACTCAATCGTATAATAGCGTACGTGTAGATGATTGGTGGAACAAAATGTAAAAGAAAACAAAAATACAAAAAATAACAATTGAAAAATTATAAAATTATACAAGTAGCCTGAACCAGAAAATAGAATACCGGATTCAAATTTCAAGTTTCCCAGAGCGTTAGTTTTGTATAGGCAATGAGGGAGTAAACGGTACTAAATCTGGGTTGAGATATTAAAAGGTAGCCAAAAAAATTGAAATAATTCAGGACTGAGAAAAGAATCCCAAATAAAACTCCAGGCAATCCCAAAATAATCGCGCTGTCATCGTCGTGATTGTGTCAACGGGTTTCGGGAGCGTATATCGTTGGAGCTAATTGTGTTCGCTGAAATGGGCGGCCGTTTACCCTTTTTTTTTCTCCTTCCGTATCAGAAATTTTTCTGTGGACGGCTTCGTCGCATGGACCCACTTCAGTGAAGATGAGTTTAAATGGCCCCAACGAGGCTGCGTGATCACTGGAGGGGCGCCACTGCAGTGGCGACAAAATGCCGCGGTGAAGAACAAGAACATCTTGAATATGGTGAGCGCCACTTGCTCCGTAGTAAAGAAAATCAAGCCAGCGATCGAGAATTTCGAATGGCCAGCAGGGCGAACGTAAAGGGGCCGCCAAGACAAAATACGAGTTTGGTTCATTAATTAAAAGGACTGCTCTGTCCTGATGACAATCATACCGATTTTATTGTGAACTTCAAACAAGTGATGAAGATATTCAGGAAAACAGATGAAACAGTGGTGATCCCCTGTCACTTATTTCCGGCAACGTTTCTATGACGCCACAGAGTTTTGTTGTGATTGGCTCCCACCGATTAAAAGCCACCGGCCCACCGCCAAGAAACGACTGGGCTACTGCACACGGTTGTGCGACGAATTGTGGAACGCTTTGAAAAATATCCCGATCCTCACTGTTCGCGCTCAAACTTCACACGACGATCGCATTTTGTGGTCTAATTTGTTTGAATCCCGAAACAACGACGATACTTACCTGTTTTACTGAAAATAAATAAAAATGATTTCCACCTATGGAAAAATGGCGGCCGGCTTAGACGAGCGAGCCAGCGCAAACTGATGATGATGATGATGATGTGGCTATCCCCTTTGTATCGGGTGGGCACAACTTTGGCACCCTAGCCGTCACTTCAAACTATATCTATATGAAGGAAATTATCAGAGGGAAGGGAAGGATAGGCATGTAGGGCCGGTAGTGTCTGCACAAGTCACGGGGTTCCCTGTGAGTCAGTGTCACCGTGTGCACCACTTTTGTCTCTGGGCCCTGGTTGCCGGGTCCGCACCACCACTGGCGCAGTCTCTCCTTGGCCGTTGTCACCAACGCGGATCTGGTGGCGCTGTCGCAGGTCTCGAGTCCCAACGCTCGTGGTAGAGGGGTGCCCTCTGGGTGGGTTGGCGACAACACAGCACCCTGGGTAGTCACGAGCTCCGCACTCTCCTTTGCTTCCCCGCAGGATCGGCAGATGGCACTTTGCATTGCTAGGGAGTTGGCTGGGGATTAATATTTCTAGGGACCATAGGATTAGAGTTCCTCTATATAGCTCCCGCAGGGAGCTTAGAGTTGCGCGACTGCCCGCCATCTTGTTATCCGGATTGCTGCGGGAAAGCCGCCCGTCGCGGGTGTAGGAGTCACGCCACCGCGCTTCCGACGGCGGCCGACGCGTGGTGGGGGCGCTTCGGTCAGCGGCTCCTTACAGGGGGGTAAAGCGAGCTTCGAGACCGTACGAATCGCGGGCGCTGACATGATACAATTCCATTGGTTGCCACATCAATTCTATTCAGCATTCTAAAAAGTTGTTCCGTAATTATTTAACTAAAACAAAGAACTGAAGCAAAATAATTGCAAATAATTGCCTCAGCAATTGAAACTGGCTCTATAAAAACTTTGTGTAATTAAGCTCTAATCAGTGAACAAAGAGTAAGTGCGTAGTTCAGGTTTGGATTCGATTTTCTTTAAGTGTGCTAGGAAGTGGCCAGGCCCTTGCGCCTGACTGGCGCAGTGTGTGTGTGCAGTCTCGAGCTCAGATATGCGGTGCGTGCAAAACGTGTACAACTGGTACAGCTCGGATGCACGCGCTGAGCAAGTGCCTCCCAGGGCGCTTGCGAGGCTGTCATTAGTTTCTTCACATTAAGCACCCTATCTATTGTCCCTGAACTGACGCCCAAACAGCGATTCCGATCTGAACTTGACTACCGCAAGTTCACTACAGGCTACGGAGTGGCAGCCAGCGATAGTTCCAGTTGGAAAAGAAATAAAAGGAGCTTTTATAATCGTTCGATTTCAGTTGTTTTATTCATGGTAATACTTACACCTCTCCGTGCTTCGAACTTTCGCGCAAACGTTCGTGAAGGTAGAACCAAAAATGGGTAACGAAATGCGGATTCTTTTTAATCATTCACAATAAATCAATGTTCTCTCTTTGCGCGCTCTGTGCGGCGAATTACTGCCCATTCAATACTGCCCATTCAGCCCCGCAAGATTTCCCTTTGAAGGGGTCGAAAGCAGCTAGAACTTGACGAATACGGACAAAAAAGAAAACGGTACACGCCGCTGACTGTATATCGCATACTACCTTGGCATGCATTCTGCCACTCCGTTGGCCTGCGATCGACCGCGCTCTTTCGTTACAGTGCTTCAAAGGGCCGCGACTCACCGGCAATATCAGCGTTGGCCCATGCGATAACAATTTTTTTGGTGTCAATAAAGGTTTTACATTCAGCTAAAGCCACAGCTCACTTCACTTCGTTTGAAAAGCATTGAGCGACTCGCAAAATGTCACCGAATGGCAAATACAGAGGAACAGCGCAAAAATGCACGGAGATTATGACGGAGATTCATTTTTCTGTGCGCCCCAGTACGGATCAGATGATTCCTCGGCGTCCTCGCGCATGCGGTCAGTCGCATTCGAGCTCACCCGCAAGTGTTGTGTTAGCATTGCCACATCTTGCTCAAATAGTCTCAGTACATACAAGTCAGACGCTAAACCGAAAACACCTCGGTTACCTACCCACAGGTGATAAACTACGCAATACTGTCGACGCCGCATACACAAAATCCGCCTGGCCAGTGGTCCGCCTTGTTACAATTAATCCCGGCATGCTTTGCTAGCCGGACGCGGAAACGCCACAGTAGCAAATTGCCAGATTACAACCCATCGCTCACGCCGTTTTTAGTAAGCAAAAGCTCAGGTCGCAACCTTCAAATCGTTGTATCATGTCTGCCACTGTGTGTCGTGCGGTTCCAATGCATTGGCTCAGCGGTGCGCTTTCCCTCTAGAGTCAGTATATCTCTATGGCGCCTTACAGCGGCTACGCTGGATTCCTGCGATGTCGCTCACGCTGCTGCTGCTGCTGCTGCTCCTGGGCGAGGCGCGGTGCCGCCCGCGTCGGCGGCTGCGGCGCAGCCGTAGTGGGGGCTTCTCTGCGGGGCATGGATAACCGGAGTGACGTCATAACAGCGGCGCGTGGAAAAGGGTCGCGCAAATCTTAGCTCCCTGCTATATAGAGGAAGTGTATTGGGGATGAGTCCAAGCGCTGACGGTAGAGGAGTGTGCGGAATGCTCCCGCGCGGGCCTCGAAGAGCAGTGCACTTCCAGTGTCGTTGTCGTAAAGCGTTTCCGCTGCTGGGGTGGACTTGTAGGAGCGATACAGAGCCAGGGTGGACTTTGAAAGCATGGCCGAGCACCACTGGCCTGTTTCTACCTCGCGCACACGTTTCCGCGCCACGTGGCTCAGCTTCTGGGCGCCTTATGACTGTAGCAGCTCAGCAAGAAAGCCGAACTTGCGACTCAAAGTGTGTACTCTGGAGGTCCACACAGTCTGGGTGTCATTGAAGCCCAGGTACCGGAAGACACGTCGCCCCCACCGCTGATCGTCCATGCACCGCAGTCGAGCCTCGAAGGGTAGCTTGCTGCTTGCCTCTCGAGCCTCGAAAGACGACCATCCTAGGTCACCCTGGATGGCCTCAACGGCCACGCGACCATGGCAGCTGAGCGCCACGCGCCACACATCGCGCTGGCTACTCTCCAGCCATGCTCGGGTACTGGAGGAGGATGAGGAGGAAACAACTTTTATTGTCAGACAGAGCGCGTTAAGCGCCCGATGGGGTGGCTCCCTCTTCACGGGTTCCATATGCTTCCAGGGCCGCCTGGCCCCTGTGGATCAGTCGGAGCTGGTCTTCCAGGGCGGGGCTGGATAGCAAGATCTCCCATCGCTCGTCAACGGTGAGGATAGTAGGGGAATTACTTATGGGTATAGGTGGGGGGGGGGCGGTCTTTGGAGAAATTGTACTCTCCTATGACGTGCTGGAGAGTGCCTAGTACATTGCAGTGAGGGTATCTGTTCTTGTAGATTTCAGGGTACATTTTATTATGGAGGCAGGGGTGAGGAAAGGAGCCTGTCTGTATTTGCCTCTATATCGCTTGTTCTGCTCTAGTCAAGGAGTGGTGGGGGTGTGGGAATGTCTTCCTACCGTCCCTGTAATATTTGACTATATCTGTGTAGCTGGTGATGGGTTGCCATCCCCTTCCCTCCTCCTAGGTGGCCCGGGAGTTGAGCGCTCGGGCCTGTTGATGAGCATATTCGTTGCCCTCAACAGAGGAGTGGGCCGGGACCCAAACTAATTCGATCTTTTGTTTAGGCGGCCTAGCTTTTTCGAGGAGTTTTAGAGCCGCAAGGGACACCCAGCCAGATCTGTAGTTCTTGTACGCAGCTTGTGAGTCCGTAACGATCTTGGTGACGTTAGGTTGCAGGAGTGCGAGGGCTATCGCCACTTCTTCTGCTTCCTCTGAAGATGGAGTGCTGATCGATGCGCAGGTGACCAGCTTGTCCAACCCGGTGACCGCGACCGTTGCCCTTGTGGAGTGTTTGGGCAGGGAGGCGTCTGTGTAGAGGACTGTGTCGTCTTCTGTGTCGTCTTCCAGGGTCCTGGAGAGGGCTCTGGCCCGGGCCACGCGCCGTCCGGCGTGCCTTGTGGGGTTCATGTTGCGCGGCAATGGTTTGCTTTCCATCTTCTCAGTCCACTGTTCGGGTAATTGGCCGTGACAGGTATAGTGGGATTCCTGCCATCCGATCTTGCGGAGGACGCTTCTTCCCGCCTTGGTATGCCTAAGGCGGACCTTTTGATTGGACAGGTGGGCTTCTATAAGCTCGGCTACTGTGTTTTGGACTGCCATTTGTAGTAATTTTGTTGTGGAGGAGTTTGTGGGAATACCCATGGCCTGCTTTGTGGCTTTTCTGATTATTGTGTCAAGTTGTATTACATCATTTTTCAGGAGTTTCATATACGGCGCTGCGTAGATAATTCTTGAGGTAACAAAGGCCTGAACGAGGCGCAATGTGTCTGATTCTTTCAGACCCCTCCGCCTGTTGGCCACTCGCCTGATCATGCTCAAGATCTGGTCTGACGCGAGCTTGATTTTTCTGATCATAGCCGTTGCCTTGCCGTCTGCCTGGATCAAGAGGCCTAGGATCCTGAGTTGAGGTACCGGAAGGATGCGGAGCCCTTCCAGAGTGATTCCAATGGTTTCTGATCGTTTCCCTGATGTACGTGGTCTAACAATGGTCAGCTCCGACTTTTGAGGCGAACAGCAGAGGCCACAGGCCTTCACATAGCTGTTGACCATCTCAGCTGCTTTTTGGAGCGTGTCTTCGATCCATCCATCCGATCCTGCTCTCGCAGTCCAGAGGGTGATGTCGTCGGCATACAATGCAAGTCCCAGGCCATCAATGGACTCGAGAAGCTTGGGCAACGGCAGGAGAGCAATGTTGAACAGGAGTGGGGAGAGAACTGAACCTTGCGGTGTTCCTCTATCCCCCAGGAAGATCGGTTGGGATGTCTTCTCTCCTATTCTGATCATGGCCGTTCGGTTGCTAAGAAAGTCTCGGATATAGTGGTACGCTCTCACTCCGCAACCCGTGTTGCGTAGGTTGCGGAGGACACTATCATGCGTGACGTTGTCAAAGGCACCTTTGAGATCGAGCGCCAGTATCGCTCGGGGCGCCTGTTTCGTTTCCCGCTTGATTAGTAGCTCGTTGAGTTGTATGAGAACATCTTGGGTGCCTAGGTGTTGCCTGAAGCCATACATTGTCTCCGGCATCTAGCTGCAACCTCTTGTCGCTGCAACCTCTTGAGTACCATACGTTCCATGACCTTCCCCACGCAGGACGTGAGGGATATCGGTCGCATGTTGTCAATGTGAGGTGTCTTCCCAGGCTTGGGTATGAAGCGGACTTCTGCCTCTTTCCATTCCGGTGGGAGTTTGCCAGTCTCCCAGACTTGGTTAGTGTACTCGAGCAGCTCTCTGCGGGCCTTGTCCCCGAGGTTGTTGAGCAACTTGTGGGTAATGGTATCGGGTCCTGGCGCGCTGGCCTTATTACTCTCGGAGATTGCCGCGACCAATTCGGTGTCGGTGAATGGTTTGTCTATTGCTTCGTTGGTAGGTCCTGCATAGTCCTGAGGTGCGATGTCTCCCTTCTCAGTTTTCAGGTACTTGGCCTTCAGGTCGTTGATGAGTTCATCGACACCGCCAGTATAGTTGTTGAGGGTGCGTATGAGGCTTCGATTAGTGGCGCTTTTGCTGCTGAGAGGGTCGATCAGGTGACGGAGGAGAGACCACGTCTTCCTGGTAGACAGGGTGCCCTGCAGACCGTCACACACGCTCAGCCAGTTCTCTTTGCGCAGCTGGGTCGCGTATTCAGCAGCTTGCTTGTTGAGCTCATGGATGCGTCTGCGAAGTTTCCTGTTGTGTCGTTGTTTCTTCCAGCGTCTGGTGAGGCTGTGTCGAGCTTCCCAGAAGTGGGCAAGCCTTGCGTCCACAAAGGGTGTCTGTAGTGGGGTCGCAATTTTCTGGGTATATTTCTCTACCAGCTCGATTTGCTCCTTGGCCCATTTCCCATACGGTCTGGTGCTGTTCATGTTCTTATCTTCGTCGGCTGCTTGCCTTTGTCGAAGCTTGTCCCAGTCAGTTAGCTTTGCTGTTCCCATTCTTGCCTTGAACATGGGCCCCCTGCTCGTGATGTTTAGTATATCGTGGTCCGAACCCAGGTTTACCCCCGTGTTCCGCCACGACACGTCTGAAGTTCCACTCAGCAGGGTAAGGTCTGGAGTGGTGTCACGGGACGTACTTGTACCCATGCGGGTGGGAGTGTCTGGTTCGTTTAGGAGGGCTAGGTTGTGCTGCTCCATGAGGTTCACCAGCATCCTGCCTCTCTTTGAGCAGAATTTGTAGCCCCACATCGAGTGAGGCGCATTGAAATCTCCTAATATCAATAAAGGCCGGCTGCCCGCCTCTCTCTTGCTGTCGAGTAACGTGCCCTCTATGTCTAGGTCCTTCTTAGAGGGCCGGCAGTACGCGTTGAGTATAAAGATGTTGTCTTTGCTTCGTATGCTTCTGCTGTGGATTTCCAAGAGAACATGTTCACACCCTCTCTGGCCAGTCATGTGTTGCGTAGCAGCTATATTGCTTCGAACGAGGATTGTCGTGCTTTTCTCACTGGGATAGGTGTATGTGATGTACCCAGGGAGCTTCGGTCGCGAATTCGTTTCTTGTACTGCAAGGATATCCGGCTTGTCTTCCGCATTATATATGTACTGCTGCAATTCCCCTATTTTGTCCTTTATTCCTCGACAGTTCCATTGGACCAAGGTCGTTGTATCTCCCTTCCTGTTCTTACGACTGTCCTCCATCTTGGCTCAGGCTGGTGGTCGTGAGACTACTTCCCATGCATGGTTTTCCATACGGCGCTCCCATTTGGCTTTCTGGGTAGTTAGAATCAACTGGTTGACATTAGCCTCGAGCGTGTCGAACTTGGCCATCCTGGACGTTACCAAGCCGAGCTGGCTGGTAAGCTGTGTGACCATCGCTGTGAGGGCTTGAATGGGCTCGGCCCACGCTGGCTCCTCCGATGGACGCGATTAAATTTTCTCTGCCTCCATAGCTGTCACAGGGGGCTCTGACTGAGCGTCCCTCTTGGCAATTTTGCGTTTTGTGTCATCCTCGCTGCTTTTTTATTTTTCTAACACCTCCATGCGCGCAAGAAGCTCGCTGATTTGCTGATTCTGCCTAACTATAAGCGCTTTGAGTTGCGTGCATTCCACACAATCTTTCTTAGGGGTACTGGGAAGTGGAGGGAAATCATTGTTGCTAAGAGCGATAGGAGATCTATCTGCCCAGCCCACCTGTTTAGCGGCGTTCTTGGCCGGCGTCTGTCCCCGGGTCTTCGACCTTGAGCGCGGCTCCCGGCGGCGCCCGCTGCAGCTGCTCCCGGCCACGTCACCCGGCAACGACGCTCTCGAGCCCGGCCTTGAGGCACAGCTGTCGCTCCGCCCTTTCCTGTCGTCACGGGATAGAGAGCGGCTCCGGTTCCCTGACGTAGCTGGTCTCTCCTGACGTGGTGGTTTGGAGGCTTCTGGTGACGTGTTGGCGTTCCTCCGCTCCCACTGACGTTTCCGTACCACGTACGGGATCTTGAAGCGAGCTTTGCACACCTTGTCTGCGGTCAAATGTTTGCCTCCGCAGAGGTCACACTTGGGGGTACACGTATGCAGTTCATCGGGATTTGGAGCCCCGCATCCTCGGCAAATCCGGTCTGTCGGATTCGGGCAAACATCCATGCGGTGACCAAGGCGACCACACTTGTAGCAGATATCTATCTGCTTCCTGAACAACGAGCATTTGGCGAGCAGGCCCCCGTATCGAACGTAATTCGGCACCTTGGGTCCATTGAAGGCGATCACCACAGAAATCGTATTGGCGATGCGGTTGGCCTCTACAGCAGTGGGATTAAATTCGTTGCGTTGATTTCTTGAACCGTGTCTCCGAGGGGGACGCCTCGTATGACTCCCTTGCTCATGCCGTGTGGGGCCGATTCATAGGCGCTGACCTCGTGCATGTTGCCTTGGACGACAATTTGGGTGACTCTCACGTATCGGTTAGCGTTTTCTCTCTTCGAAGTACTGATGATAACGATGTTTTGTTGGGAATTCAGACATATCACGTCCCGGATCCGTTCTTCTTTAGAGAGTCCCGCCGCAGCATAAATGGCTCGGCCAATTTCCACATGGCCGACCTTGCTGATGTTGAGACCCCCGCGTGGCCTCACCACATTCTTAGTATCGTCTCGCGGCAACGCAGGCATACGCGCTCCCTCGATTAACTTGCATTTGGCATTCTCGGGACCACGACCAGTACTGGAGGGTTCTGACTGAAGTTCTTTGGGCAGGCCTATAGGTCTCGTTGACGCGGGCGCGACTTGCGTTCACCGGCGATGCGCCATCCCAGGGTCCTGGTGACTTCTTCGGGGTTAATATCCTCCCCCTCTACTTCAACACTCATGGAAGTGGCCATGATGCTGGTAGATTTCGGAACAATGTCCGTTCCAGCAGCGACCGCCCGTCGGCGCAGGCGCGGGCGAAGCCCAGCGGCCGATGGAACACGTCTAGGCTTAGCAACGGCTCGGCTCGGGTGAGCACGAAATTGTCCTTAAAGTCCTCAAAAATGGTCCCCTACCTCAAAGGCGGCTATCCTCGTGGTCCTGATGATTTCACGGAACACTTGGGGCAAGCATTTTTGGTCCACAAAGTGATAAGCCGGCACAATCATCGAAAAACTGCGGACCCGATGTGAAGCGAGTACCACCGGTGATGGTGATGATGATGATCCTCTCTCGGGTGCTGGATGAAACGCACACCACTGCGCTGGCGAAGGTCAGTGCTGGGACATGGACCGCTTTTCACAGCTAACGAACGAGGGTGTATCTGTTGCACCCCCACAGTGAAATCCGGCGTAGCACACCACTGGCTCTTCGGCAGGCCTGCCTGAGGTGTTCTTCATGAGGCCCTAGATGATCCGATGAAGAGGAGAGTATCACCCCAAGGTACCGGTACTGGGTCACCCAGGGGATGGTGTCGCTGTTTGGAAGGAGCACGGTGTTCACTCGTGGACTTCCGGTGAACTGGAGCACCGCGGATTTCTTGGGGTTGAAAGAGAGGCCAAGCAGGGAGAGATGTGTGGCACTCAGTGTGATGAGCCGCTGGATGTCAGGGATGGTTTCCGCCAGGAGCACCAGATCATCCGCAAAAGCCAGTCCTGGTACCACCCAAGTATGTGGTAGTCCCTCGTACAGGAACTGGAACGGGAATCCTAGTCCAGAGTAGATCAGCCTTCGCTCCAGCCCAGGAACGTACAGCATGTTGAGCAGGAGGGGAGCGGACAGCCCTGCTTTAGAACCCGCCGCTTTTCACCACAAGGGTAAAGAGGCGGTACATTACACTGGTCACCGTGATGGGTCGGTAGTCCCGTATGTTGCCAGAATGCCCACCTTTCTTGCGGACGAGGCGCATGCGGCCGCACTGCCAGTCGGCTGGAACTGGCTCCTCGGCAATGATTGCGGTGAAAATAAGGGCCAGTGTGTCGCGGGCCAGATTCCCTAGGCTTTTCACCAAGCCCGCCGGTATTGCATCCACACCCTGGGCCATGCTCCAGCTCATCCCGGCAGGTGCGCGGTCCAGCGCACGCTGAGGCGCCAGCCAGTCGCACTCGTAATTGTCGCGATACTGCAGTGTGGAGCGGACTCTTCACTTCGCTCTTCAGTTGCATTGGGCGGCAAGGGATCGTATAGCTGCGCAATGTGTCGGGTGAGGTGTTCCACGATGTCCCTGACGGGCGCGGCTGCTTTATCCCGGTTTCGGTCAAGTGTTGCCACATACGCCCAAAACCTCTGGCTCTTTCGTCGCCCAGCAGTAGTTATGGATTGCAGCTTTGCGTGATCGTGAGCCGCGATTTTTCGTTGTACGACCTGCTGCATGCTCCGCTTGCAAGCTAAGTACTGTTCCCACAGCATTTGGTACTGGATTGTGGGGAGTGCTGCCGTCACCGCGGCCCTGTGCTGGCGATTGGCTGCTCGACGCGCATTCAGAGCCGCCCTCACCTCATCGTCCCACCATCCTTTCCGCTGCACCCTCCCTCGCGAGTTGGAGCGAATCTCATAGGCATGCGTGATACGCCGTAGTTCCCCCACGTATTCTTCGTAGCTCTTTGGTGGTGTAGCTTGTATATGCAGCTCAAATTCCTGCGCTACAGCCTCGTACGCTGAAGCGGGAAGAAACCACCGGGAAGGCTCACGCTGTTCCTTGCGCCGCTCCCTCCAAGCAGATGTGGTGAAGCTGACCTTTATGCGGTTGTGGTCGCTGCTGGTGCTGAGCTGTCCCGCTTCATCGATGTGGACGTGCTGAAGGTGTCGCGCCAACTTGTGGGACACTAGCGCGAAGTCGATGCAGCTGCGGCTGCTCCTGGCGCACCACATAAATTCACCCTCGCAGTCCGGTCGCAGATTGAGCACCTCGAGTCACAGCTCCTGAGCTGTCTGGAGCATGAGGTCCCCGTTTGGATCTTGTAAGCCGTCCAGGGGCTGGATGTGGCCGTTGAAATCACCCAGCAGCAATACTTCTTTATCGTTGCGCTGCTGAGCACGAAGTCGCGGGTTGGATTCCCGGCCGCGGCGGCCGCTTTTCTGATAGGGGCGAAAAGCAAAAACACCCGTGTGTACGAGATTTCGGCGCACGTTAAAGATCCCCAGGTGGTCAAAATTAATCCGGAGCCCTCCACTACGGCCCACCTCATCGCCTGCGTTGCATCGGCACGTTAAACCCCACAATCAATCAATACTTCTTTATCTGCTACCCACCGTTCGACATCCTCTCTGATGCACTGCATAACTTGTGCATTCCCGATGTTGTGGCCGCGGTCGACCGCAAGGTAGGCTGCTCCAAGCAGGACCGGGAGGACTAGGATGTCGCCAGTCACCCACATGTGTTCATTGCGGGGACAGTCGAGCCTGGTCCATTTGGTACCAGCCTTCCACAGCAACCCGATGCCGCCGCCTTTGCGGCCATTTGGAGCGCGGTTCAGCACTGACCAGTGCCAATGAGGGTGGATCGGTGGCTCTTCATCGCCAATGAGGTGCGTCTCGGGGCCAGCATACACCATCATATTTTCGTCGTCCAGCGCCCTGTAAAGCTCCTCCCACTTTCCGCATTTACACGCTTCATGTAGGTTTCGGAAGCCAACATTTTGCACAGGTTTACGTGCGCAGCGGGTGCGGCGATGTCGGTTTCGGTGTCTACGAAGTCGTTTCCTGTTTGTGAGTTCACCTGCATGGTCCGTCCACCATTGGCTCCTTTGCCATTCGGCAGCCAGGGTGTTTCCGAAGGCTTCCGCGACGCGTGCCCACCCCCGGCGGAGCTGCAAGGCTACGCGTGCGCTTGTGCCGGGTTTTGCTACTAGGGAAGGTGGGCGGCCCTCATGAGATGGTGACGCACCAGTTCCTCCACAACACTGCTGAGCGCTGGATGTGGGTTCCTTAAAGGGACCCAGAAAATCTTTGTGAAGGTGGCAATCAAATGCATTCAGGTGGTAGAACCCATAACGGGGGATTTTTGAGCCAAGTGTGAGCCTCATACGTTGTACGGATAATTTGTAAACAATTTTTGAAGATCGCCTTCTCAGCCGAGGAGCACGACGCCGCAGCGAGCCGACCGCGGCAGACGCAACGCCGGTCGTGGCTGACGCAATGGCGGTCGCGGCTGACGCAACGGCGAGGCGCCCCCCTGATTCGGCCGATCGTCGGCCGCCGGCAACGTCACTGCCATCGGCTTCCGGCTGCTCTTCCTCCTTCCTGCGCGATCCCGAGGCAAAGGCGGGCCCGCAGCGTTTGACGCGTGCCTAGGCGCAGGAATGTAGCTAGTGGAGAACGGAAGTCGAGCGTCGCGATGTCACATGGCTATTCCCAGTGTCTCCAGCTGCTTTGAAAGAAGCAGAGAGGGAGGAGGAATCGATCGGCAAGGGGGGAGAGGTGCACTTAATTGCTTCTCGCGCAGCTAATACAGAATGTAGATCAATAATTCCAACGGCATTGCATCGCTATATTGGTACTATGCGACAATACATGCCTTTTGTAACTTTTACAAAAGGCTTTTCTGGGTCCCTTTAAAGGAGCTTGCCCCCATGCTGGTAGCAGTTGTGCCCGGTGTGGCGTATGGAGAAACTGCGGCGGTGGAGCCGCGGTTGCAGGTCCCCATGGGAGCAGCACTTGTGGCGGGGATGGTACTTGAGGAAGTTGCAGCGGCGGTGTACTGGGTGCTGGCCACTGCGGATGCGGTGGCAGTCTGTTGCACCTTCTCTCCGTTGGTGCCGTCTCCACGCCGCTCGGTTCCAGCTGGACCGGCGCTGTCTTGGATTTTGGCTCGACTAGCTCCTGCTGATGATAGTGCGGGGAGCGCTGGCCCAAAAGAGGTTTTGCTGCCTGAGCAATCTTCATCGCAACGAAGGTGGTACCCCCCGCTCTGTACAGCCGGCCGTCCCTCTCCATCATGCTTGCCTCCCAACCCTTGCTGAGGTTGAGAAATCTATGTCACGTACGCTTGCACCACCTCTTCAGCCTTGCATTGGCCATCAGGATGTCAGCTCATGTCTCTCCACCCCTGGTCGTAATTCCAGGGATGGAGCATACAATGAGCTCACCCCGGCAATTCGCGAAATTCGCTTCGGGGCTGCGCACAATCTCTTCCGGTGCTCGACGAAGGACGTCTGTCAGGCCCACATGGAGAACGTAAATACGGCGAGTAGGCTGAGCTTTGCGCTCGTAGGTCTCCACATACCTGATGGCTGTTGACGCCGTCGCTTTCTTGCCATACAGCAGACCAACTGCCCCTCGTGCGCCGATGGCCTTCTGGGCGTCTGCCACAAACTTGCCGACGTTGGCGTCTCCTACCAGGATCACCTCTCTGGCAGTGTTCGTGGGAAAGGTAGAACCATTTGCCTCCCTTTCTGCCTGGCTCTCTGTCTTGCCTGGTAGGCTGACTGCCCGAGTGCTCCACATGGCTTGTCCGGCGAGTTCCCGGCCGCTTGTGCTGAGTGCTGGGAGCAGGGGCATCGTCACTCTGAGCTGCTGCATCCCGCAGACTACCTTTTTCCTTAAGAGTGGGTGTACCATTTCTTCGCTGCGCCGAGTATTCCCGGCCATCTCCGTGAGGGCGTCGGAAGCCTTGTGGAAGTACTTCGTCCTCACAACGTTCTTTCCGGGCTGTGTGAACCTCCAAAGCACGCGTGAGCGTTGCCCTGTTTTCGCATGTCGTAGCTACTGCAGGGCTCGCTGTGCCGAGTACAACCACATGGTCTTTCTCAGGCGTGTCCATGGGGGTTTGTTCCGGGTCAGCCGGTCTCTCTACACTTGGCAAGGTCTGTGCTGGACTGCCCAGTGCCACATCGTCACCGCTATTCCCCGCTGCGTCGCTCTCTGAGTGGGCGATGACCGATGTCAGCTCATGTGCCTGCGAAATTTCCGGCTGATGGCTGCACTTCATTTCCTCTTGCATTGTGTCGTTCTCAGCCGCACTGGAGGTCACGTTGAGGCCGAGCTGTGCTGTTACCTTTAATAATTGATCTTGCAGGTGCGTTATCAGACCTTGAAGCATTGTCGTATCTGCTTCCAGCGCTTCCAGTTTTGCGGCGGATGCAGTGTCCGACACGCAGAGCGTGCACACGAAGTCGCTCGCAGCTCGGGCTTCCCGGAATGTCTTATAGCCAGTCTCGTCTAGGTAGGCCCACCGGTTGCACTTGTCGCACTTGCCTTGTGGCTCGTCAACATCCTTTCGGCGTATCGTACCTTTTGCCATCTTACCGCTGTCGTCGGCGCGGAGGCAGTGGAGTCGGCCCGCAGGGAGAACAGGTTTGACGGAGGGCGATGGGAAGTGAGGGGAAGCCGACGGGGAAATTAGTCCCCGACGCCTGCACTCTGCAGCAGAGGCTTTCGGCTGCACAGCTAGGCCTACTGCCTCTGTGCCGCGGTCACACAGACTGTTTGGCAAGAAAACTCATCGTGAGTGGCCTGGTGGTGCATGGCATGGCTCAAAACTCCCGCCGCTAGCTCTACACGGCAAAAATAGATGAATAGCGCGCACATTGATTTCAGCGCCGTGCGCAGGCCTCGGAGGCGATGGGCGAACCCTTATCTCGGAACGACGACGCCAGCTGGGGTATGCAGGGCGAAACACACGTTTGGGATTCACGATAGGAAGGAGGCAAATGGTGTAGCAGATGGTCAGAAAATGTGAAAGCAGGTTTTCTGATCGTCTGCTACCTTATTCGGCTTCTTCCACTGTAGGGAGACGCTGCAGTAGCGCCAGAGCGAAAGATCACGTTTATTTCGTGCTTCAGAGGAAAGCCTTACTTCATGGTTCCCGTCCTCGGACATTTTTGTGGCTTTCTACAATCGGGGAAACTGACCTTCCGCACACGTGAGGAAAATTTCGCTCTTTTTTGCGCACTCGTTGGGCATCATACGCAACTTTTCTTTCGAGCGTACACAGCCGAACCAAAGCTAACCCTAACGACAGCAGTGGCGGCAGGGCCGCCTACGGCGGGATGGCGTCGCCATCTATCGCTGGAACTGGCAACTCCACACCTGCAATTTCATCAGGCGACTTCACGTCATACCCGCCCGCTGCGCCACCCCGCGGAGCGGAGCCAGCGGAGCTCATGGAGGTTGCGCTGGACGGCGCACCGACGACGGAAGGGGAGCTACGCATGCGCCGCAAACCATCTGTAGCGGCCGCTGACGGCCTAACTACGAGAACTAGAACTGACCGCCGAGAGCAGCATGACAGAAAGCGACGGCGAACGGAATCCGAGGACGCCGGTGAAGCCACATTACGCAAAGCGGCAAGTTTCCAGGCCGACTGGTGCAGCCGAGACCCGGAAGATGGCGCTGAAGGGGGCGGACTTATAGAGCGCGCAATACTCGCGCCAAGCGAAAAGCAGCGCTACAGCGCAGAGGGACGTCCGCAAAATCGGCAAGAGCCACTGAGCGCACCGAACTCGGCACCTTAGTGTTGTCAATACGACCCAAGGAGCGCTGTAGTATCACATCTCTCAACGCTCATGAAGTGAGACGGGCTATCTGTGCCCTTTCGCGCTACCAGAGTTAGCGAAGCACCAGCTTCTGCGCTTCAACAAGGTGTCTAACACCCTCACTGTGCACACCTGCGACGAGAAGCAGGCGTCGGCATTACTTAGACTAAGTGCGTTAGACACTCCATCGAACTCATCCTTTCCCGTGACTGTACACCAGGTTCCCAGTGATGGAATGTCGCGTGGCGTCATATACGACTGCACTCCAGGCGAAACATCAGAGACGTTGGTTGAAGCTTTGGACTCTGATAGCGTCCAGGTGCTGCAAGCCCGTCCCATGGGAAAGAAAGGGGCGGTGTTGATCACGTTTGCGGCGCGTGATCCACCCCGGTACGTGAAATACTGGGATTTTCTGAAACAAGTGAGCCCGTACGAGTCGCGATCCGTGGCGTGTTTTCGTTGTCACGGACCAGGCCACAAGCAGGATGTGTGCCCAAAGGAGAAGGCAGTGTGTTCGCAGTGCGGTTCCTCCCACGAGGAACCGCCTAGAAGCCTGCCCTCAGAAAGACAAAAAACACTGCGCCAATTGCGGGAAGGATGGTCATCTGGGAACCGACAAAAAGTGCCCAGCGCGTAGGCTGAAAGTCAATAAGAAAGTCAAGGAACCGACGCAGGAACATCAGTCACGCAGCAAAAGTCGACGGCGAATGGTTTTCGCACCGTCTGCCAGCCGGGAAACCGACACACTAAACGGCAAAAGCACGAGCCGAAAACCGCAACGCGGCCGCTCGCAACGCCTAGCAAAAAGCAAGTTCTCGGAGCCCAGTGACAATCAGTCGCTGCCTCAACCTGACGCATTGTCATACGCCGCGGTAGCGTCCGGAGTCCAAATATCAGCCAGCAAGCCGGGATCATCCGGCTTCAGTTCGCGTTGCAAGGAAGAAATCGAGAGTGAGCTGAAGCAACTGGACAGTGAAACAGAAGTCAGCACTAGGATTTCGAGAACACCCTGGCGCGCCTAGAGAAACAGCTTTCGGAAATCCAGCGCTCCATAGACGTGACTCGTTCAAGGTTCCAGGAACAGCTCAACGCGCGAAACGAGCAAAAACTGGTTCTTCAGCACCGACTGAAAGAATGGAAGGAGGAAAGGGCGCGCATTGACAAGGCGAAGTCGAGGCAGTCCCCATCGCCAAGAGAGCCCTAGTAGCCACTCCGCCAGACGCGCAACAAAAACAGAAGGCAGCAGGCAAGTCTACAACTGCAATTACTACTGCTCAGCAGACGACTCTACAAGAGCAGCAGTGACAGCAAGCACTGTGGAAGAAAGGAGTCCGAAGCCGCCGTAAAAGAAACAATAACTCTGCTTACATTACTTCTCTATGAATGCCCATGGTGTCCGATCATACTCGTTTTCTTTCTTCTCGTCTGTCGGCTCATAGCTTTCACTGTGACTCATCCTCTTCTTCATAAATATACAACATCCTGCCCGCCCCGACAAAGAGATGCAGTTAGCCAGCTCCGAACGTTGATCCGTCATTATAGCCTTTCACCCGATTGCCACTCGCCTGGTTCCTCCGGCAGACTCTGCCGACCTAGGTCATCTCGTGGTAAAATTTGGTTTTCAGAAATCCGTCGTTACTCTGAGCATCCCACCACTCTTGAACTTAGTTCACTCGCTTGTGGTTTCGTGAGACAGATACGCCATCATCTGTCCTGTTCCGTGATGGGTTAAATGGCGCTCCATCGTGGCTAGCCCCATGTTCTTTGGCGTTTGGATGATAACGTCCTCTATTGAGTTTTTCACTGCTCCAATCTTGGATCACTCTTTGTGGGGAGCGTTTGTGCCGGAAACTCTTAGACTCTACCTTTGAAGATGATGTACCTTGGTGCCGGTAAATTCCTGCAAGGTTTTTACGTTTTGACCTAAGCCCTGTGAATTTTGTTGTTCGCTCTTGGTACTCGATAGTGTCGGAGTCTGTTGCAAGCTTGATGCCGTTTTCGCGGAGTTGCTCCACCGCTGTCGTCACCTTTCCAGTGTTTGGAAGATACGCTCATTTTCTTTTGGTCATCTGGTGCTTTTGCTTCAGAAATCTCTAAACTGTCAAGAGGCCACAATGGCTCAAGAACTTCGCCCGCAGCCTTGTACTTGGTGCTCACTCGCAACACGCAGACATCCGATGCAACCAGCGATGAACTGAGTACAGACAAGGGCCCGTGAAACATCCAACCGAAGATTGAGTTAAGTGCAACTAGACAGTTGTTCCTGGGGTGTCGACGCAATTCTCCTGTCATGACTTTCCAAAGGTGGTTGGCTCCAATCCGAAGACTAATCCCAGGTACAGAATCCATGCCCGGCCGGAGAAGTTTGTCCGCAATTGGCTCACCACTGGTTTCGATCGAAGTAACAAAGTCACTTTCCGTGGGTACTTTCACTATGTCATGGCAAATGAAGGGAACTTCAATTGCCTCTATAGGGAACACATCGTCGCTGTACTGACTCCGTAAGAACACTTGCACAATACGGCATTTTTTTTCGATGAATTATCGTTACCGAACGCATGAAGCTGCAGGCTTGTCTTCCCAAGCTCTCTAAGGCGGAGGTTACGGGAGACATCTTCGCGCATGAAGCAGCGCTGACTCCCGCCATCCACTACACCACGGATGTACGCGCACTGTTCAGTTCCTGTAATACAGAGCCTGTACGTCTGCAGCAGTACAGCCGGGTCGACAAGGGGACGAGTTTGGCAGTGCAGGTTGCTAGTGTCCAATTTCCGTATTCTGTATGCTGCGCTGCGTTGCCAGCCAGGATAGCCCACCGATGTCACATGTCTGCCAGTGCAGTCCCCGCATTTGACGTCAAGGACTCAATCTCCAGAAAGATGCCCTGTCCTGGTGCAACGAAAACATCGCCTTTCGCCTACCAATCTTCGCAACCTATCCTGATGGCTGTTACTTCTATCACACAGTTCCGTAGAATGATTGCCTGAGCCACAAAATAGGCACTTTTGCTTGTATGAGAGGGTAGAGGAAGCACAGCTGCGCTTGGGGGCGTCTCCAAACTTTCCCTTGCCTCGTTTAGTATGGTGTGAGCTTGTTTCTTTCTGATTGCTACCGCACTTCTCTCTCTACACTCCAATTCAATCTGAAGATGCGCCAAAAGGGCATCAATCTCGCCATCAAAAGACGTGGACGATGACGTTGTTCCGTCTACGGACGACGCTTCCCCTTAGGTACTTGAACTCTGCGGAGTATGGGCCATTTGTCGGTGGTAAGCAAGGACAATATCCGACGGTAAGGATCTCAGAAGAATGTCCGTCATCATAGCAGAATACGTTGCTGAAGAAATCTTCAACGCAGCCAGTCCCCGCACGTGACATTGCACGTGGTCCAGGAGTCGCCGAAGTCCGCCGATATCGTTAGAGACACTACCGAAGGAAGCGATCAAAGCTGTCCCAGATGTTCTTGCACAATTCGGCGGGTGTCCCCGAAGCGTCGAGAAAGAATTTCCACGGCGTTGTCGTAGCAGTCGATAGAATCAGCTGCTGGGCCACTGAGAAGAGACTGAAGACACTGAAACTTTTCTCCTTTGGTTAGGCAATGGTTGTGATGCACGGAGGCTTTATACTGCGTCCAGAAGCTGAGCCACTGGCACAACTCGCCGATGAACGTTTGCAGCTGTAGAGTGGGGAGCTTCACCGAGCTTTTATGGCGATGACACTGATTACAATGACGGATGATCCACCGGTAGAGGCGCTTGGTCTGTCGACATCTGCCGGCCTTGTCCACTGCGCAGTGTGGCCTCCTTAGCCTTTAGCTTAGCTGGCCCAGCATTCCTTTGACGGCGTCCTCGTATTTCATCACCGAGACAAACTCTGCCGCAAACTCTTCTTCTGGTATTATTTCAAGCTCTGCGTTCAGCTTGCTCAACTCTTCATTGCTGAAATGCAGCCGTTCTGTGAGTGCGCCCAAAGTCTCCAAATCGGCAGTATCCAAGCCGGCCTTGGCTTCATTGATGAGCCGTGTGCTCTGCTGCCGCCGGGCCGTTCTCTCTTTCTTTTAGCTTGTGCATGCTATACCGCAGGCTCGGTCTACTTGTAGCACAGTTGCCGCTTTCACTCAGCTTGGTCTCTGATCCGTCGGCTCGGTGGCCCCGACCTTTTCCTTCCCGGGTTTCCAGGCACCATAAGATGTGGAAGAAAGGAGTCCGAAGCCGCCGTAAAAGAAACAATAACTCTGTTTACATTACATCTCTATGAATGCCCATCGTGTCCGATCATACTCGTCTTCTTTCTTCTCTTCTGTCGGCTCATAGCTTTCCCTGTTACTCATCCTCTTCTTCATAAATATACAACAAGCACCTCCCGTAGCTTACGAAGCTCCTGCGTGGGTCACACAATTCCTTCAAGAAACAAGGACACAGTCCATGCGATTGCAAGCGGAAGCACAAACACAAGTGACAGCCATAATATTACAGCATGGCCAGCCAGCCCGTCATAAGCCAGAATAAACCGACTGTGCGGACGCCAGACGTCCTGCAGTGGTATTGCCGGTCACTCAAGTCCTGCGCTGCCGAGCTTGGAGCCGTTTTCAGACACGTAGGGCAACCGGCGGCCCTTCTACTACGGGAGACAAGAGGTACTAATCCATGCATCCAGGGATACGAAGGGCATTTTGAACCTACGATTGTGCACACACAGACAAACAAGAAGAAGCAAGGTCAGCAGCCAGACGAGGTAGTGGAAGCACAGGCGGCAATCTTCATACGTAGAGATGTTCCGCACGTCAAACTCGACACTGGGAAGTACTGCAACAGAATACAAGAGGTGGTTGCTGTGCGATGTGAGCTTGGCGGTCGCTAGACCATCCTGGTGTCTGCCTACCTACGTCCCGAGAGCAGTTGCTACAGACAGGGCAAGTCGGAGACTGCAAATTTCGCTTGGCTACGCGAACTCCGACATCGGTACCCCGAAGACCGGTTCCTGGAAGGGGGGACTTCAACGCTCGACACAAGAGTTGGGTATACGGCAAGGAATCACAGAGGGGGCGCCGACTTAACGAAGAGGCTGAAGCGGCAGGACTTACCTTGGCCAACGACACAGACTACCCTACTCGTCATGCACTTCACTCCAGGCAGCGCGACACTATTCCAGATTTGACTTGGACAACGTCCAGGCTTGTAAAGGACTGGAGGTGCGGTCCCGACGGAATGGGTAGCGACCATTATCCGATCTGGATTGAACTTGAAGTACGAGCCACAGGGCGGAAAAAACGGATGACCATAGCTGTCGACTGGGACAGGTTTCGATTCGGCTTTGACGCTTACGACGAAAACGTCCCGTTTCTTCAGAAGCTTTCCAGTGCTGCCTGGGAAGCCACTAGAGAGATTCAGGTGGATGAACATCTAACTACACCCGACAAGCACCTTCTCAGCCTTTGGGACACCCGTAGCCAGCTGCATCGAGTTTACCTCGACGGGGGAAAACGGCATGTCGACCTTGTCAAGGTGCGCAATAAGACCGCACAAGCGCGCCGTTACGCAAAAATGCTCTCTCGGGAACGGTGGAACAACCACTGCTCCTCGTTCAATGAACGGACTGGCAAGCGGGCGGAAGCTCTGGCAGGCTTACAAGGCCATGTCAGGCAACCCCAAGACTGGGAACACAATCAAAAACGTCAGGCTGGCGACCGGTGACTCGGCATCCGACTTCGAAAAAAAGGCAGTAGAGACGCTCTTCCCGCAGCCAGCAGTGCCACCAGACCCCAGAATTTATCAACGCACAGCACCTACTTCCGACAAAGATATTGAGTCGCTTTTCACAATGAAAGAATTAGTGATGGCTCTCGAATCCGTCTACGCCAAGAGCGCACCAGGAAAGGATGGCATCACCTGGCAGATGCTGCGCAACCTTAACGAACACGTGAAAATGCAGCTGCTTGAAGAAATTAACAAGGCGTGGCTGTCAGGCGAAATTCCTGCTGAATGGAAGCACTCCGTGGTGAGCCCCATTCCCAAACCAGGGAAGCCAGCCATCAGCATCAGTAGCTTGAGGCCCATCTCGCTTACCTCAACACTCAGCAAACTCTTGGAGCGGATGGTTCTCACCCGGCTTAACTACCACCTTGAAGAGGCACAGAAAAAACCCTACTCCGACCCGGGCCAGGCAGGATTCCGACCAGGCCTCCGCACACAGGACAGCCTTTTCTTGCTCCGTCGTTGTCTTCAAAAGCGGAGAGGAAGAAAAAGCCGTCGACCTGCGGAAGGCGTTCGATACCGTAACTCACGATGCAGTAATCGCCGCACTCGAAGACACGAAGCCAGGAGCCCGCATCCTCAACATCGTCAGGTGATTCCTGGAGGGACGCACCTTTGAGATTCGGAGTGACATTAGGAACCCTAAGATTTACAGCAGCAGCATTGACGTTCCCCAGGGAGCCATACTGTCGCCCACGCTATTTAACCTGGTGATGCGAGGGCTGGCTACACGTCTGCGACGAATTCATGGTGTGCTCCTCACCACGTACGCCGACGATGTGACGCTGTAGACGGAGCCCGGTGACCCTCTCAGAACAACAGAAGACGCAGCCAACGCTATGCAAGACGCCATCAATACTTTAGCCGAGTACTTGAAGAGCACGGGAATGGAAGTGTCTCCGGTAAAAAACAAAATACATCCTCCTGGGCGGCTCCACGGCTTAACACGAAAAGGTCAAGCTCTGCCTCGCCGGCAAGACACTCGAGATAGCGTCAGACCGGCACATCAAGATTTTTGGCATCCTGATACATGAAAGCGGAGGTGCGGCAACGTGGCTACGGCAGCTAGAGCCTAAGTGGAAACAGCTTATGCATCTTGTAAGACGCATAGCCCACAAATCCGGAGTAGCCAGCACACGCACAGCTCGTACCCTCACAACGGCAGTACTTACGTCAAAAGCTTGCTACGGAGCTGTGTGTTTTGACCTCAGCCTGGTCACCCATGATGTACAGCAGGGCGTCGAGTTGGTGTTCTTCAGGCTGGGCACTGAGGCCAGAAGAGGTGCGAAAACGTTCGAAGTGCTTCTTCCATTTCGGCCACTCGTTGGGCGACGAGAAGCAGAAGGCTTCCGGAGGTTGTATCGCGAACGAAGCTATTGACGCTGGTGCTGAGGTGGGTGCCGTGGCAGTCGGAGTGCCTGCCGTTCTGTTTGCTGCGTTGTCCAGGTTTGATGCCGTTCCAGGTGGATTCCTCCAAGCAACTTGGCTTAGGCCCGTGGAGTGGTCGGCTTGGTTTAGACAGAACTGGCCTTCGCTCGAGTTGTCTAAACGTTTCAGGTGGTATCACCGTCTCGTCAGCGCCCCTGTCAGTCTTGAATTTCAGGGGACGCCCTTGCACTATTACGGTTACTTCCCTGTTTTTTGCCGATGAAGAGCTCACCGTGCCCAGGAATCCACTTTCGGTTCCATCATTGCATTTCTCATTCGGTGCTGGGCAAGCAGATCATGGGTGACTTTCTCGCCCGCACCAACGCAAAACTTGTTCACATGCTTCTTAACAAGCGGAGTTGATGATCTAGTATTCTTACTACTAGAGCCAGAGAAGGGAAGAGGTGAAGCCTTTCTATCAATTTCGCCATCAACTAAATGTTGAAAATGACCTCCTTTTGTGCGGAACAAGAGTTGTAGTCCCAGTCGCCTGCCAGGCTCACATTTTGCGCCTGCTACACGAAGGACAGGCGCAAAAACCCTTGCAAAGGCCAACAATACGGTTTGGTGGCCGGGCATATCAAGGGACATCGAACAAACTGTCCGTACTTGTCGGAAATGCGTGGAGACAACAACAAACCGGAAAATGCCGCTTCAACCTACACCTTTCCCGGAAAGGCCCTGGCAGCGGGTGGCTATGGACCTGTTCTACCAAAGCAACAAATGGTGGTTGATAATCGTCGACTACTACTCCAGGTACCCTGAAATCGCGCTGCTGAACAAGCTTACTGCTGCTGAGGTGATCAACCATTGCAAGACAGTCTATGCACGCCATGGGATTCCTGAGGTAGTTGTCTCAGACAACGGCCCGCAGTTTTCCCGCGTAAGAGGATCCGAGTTCGCAGACTTTGCGCGAGACTATGGTTTTCAACACATAACCTCCAGTCCCCACTACCCACAGAGCAATGGATTGGCGGAAGCTGCCGTCAAGATCATCAAGACATCTATGTCCAAGACGCAGGACCCGTATATTACCTTGCTGGCCTACAGGACTACACCATTAAAGAACGGATACAGCCCTTCCCACCTCCTCATGGGTCGCCGCTTGCGCACCAAGTTATCTGAGGCAACCAGAGCATTACTTCCTGCAACGCCCGATACCCTCGTAGTCCGGAAGTTCGAAACAGAAAGCCGGGAAAACCAACGCGAATATTACAACAGTCGTCACTGTGTCCAAGGATCTAGTTGATCTTCTGAACGGCGAAGAAGTTTGGGTGAGTGACATGCAGAAGAAAGGCAAGGTAGTGGACACCGCCTCTGAACCGAGGTCTTACATCGTGGACACTGGGGATAGCATTGTACGTCACAACCGCACTCACTTGGTACCCTTGCCACGAATGCAAGAGTTTACGCCACCTGCGGAGCAAGAACAAGAAGAAGCCGGTGCAGTGACGCATTGCCAAGACACATGGCATGGCCACACCCGAAGCGGTCGCTGCACCATCCCGCCGAAAAAATACATAGCCTCTGTCCTTTCGACAGGAGAACCTACATAGCCTCGTTTCTTTCGGAAGGAGATGTTGTACAGCCGGCCGCCGCGGCGCTGCTACCACGCGGCTGGAGAAGGGAGAAGAAAACGCTGAGTGGTAATAAACCGTGTTCGCTGTAGCTGGAGTCACCCGTCTGTTCGCCTTTGTGTACACCAGTCGAAGTCTTATTAAACATACGACAAGCTGGAAAGAATACACCGGGAATGTCTTCGGGTAATAACGGGCCTGCCCCGCCATGCCCGGGTCGAGGAGCTGCACCGCTACTCTCGCATCCCGCCGCTCACAGACATCATCGCAGAACACAAGGCAAGACATGATCGCCGCCGTCCCTACACGCGAGCGGGCCAGTCGCTTTTAGAGCTGGACGGGGAACAGCTGGGTGAACAGATAGTTCTCCGCATGATCGCTACCTGGGGCGACGTTCAGGTTCGTGTCACGAAGCCAGCCACGCGCCGACTGGCTCGTGATCACACGGCCCAACGAACCGCCCTTGCTGAGAGGGCTGACTTCCAGGACAACGCCATCTTCACGGACGCCGCCTGGGATCCAGATACCTTCTGGGGAGCGGTAGCTGACGTCCGAGGACAGCAGCGGGATGCGCGGGCGTTTAAATACTGCCAAGAGCAACCTGTGAGGTCACTTGAACTGCAGGCCATCCTTTATGCGCTAGAGAAGTTCACTGAATGTGCAAGGACCAGCCCACTTAACTGTGCGAGGACAAACCTTCACCGTTTTTACCGACTCATTGGACGCCCTCAAAAATCTGACGAAGACACCTAGAGCCGGCACTTTGGCGCACAACGTGAAAGTCGCCTGCGCAACCCGTCACGAGCTCTAGAGCTCTACGGCGTGACGGTGCGGGTGGACTGGGTCCCGGGGCATGCGGGCAGCATCGGAAACGGCGCCGCCCATGAGGCGGCGAGCGAGCTGGTACGTTTCCGCTCGTCCCCACTTGACGTAGTCCTTCAGGCTCCGTTGCTATTTGACCCGGACGAGGAACTCGAGTGGATAAAGGTGCAAGCCAAACGAGAACTGAGGGCGAAGGTGCCGCACAATCCCCACCCACTTCCCAAAGGGCTTCTGCGCGGCGCGGAAGTGCTAATCAACAAGACTAGGACAGATGCTGCCCTTACGGAAGATATTCTGGCAAAGTGGCGAGCACACGCTGCATCCAAAAGAGCTCGTGGCGGTGACCCACAGGCGGACATCACCGATCAGAACGAGGAGGGCGACCAGGCAGCCACTGCGACGTGCTGCACATGCAATACCGGTGCCTCTCCAAGGTTAAGGCACCTACTGTGGGACTGCCCCGGCCTTTCACCGCTGAGGAACAGGCACAAGGGCGCCGGTGTTACATCATTGGAAGAATGGACAACCCTGCCCCCTCACTTGGACGCCGCGAGCATGATCCTTTCCTTGTGGGAGTTCGTGCGAGCGGCAGACATGACCGGACGACTCTGACGGCCACCCCACTCCCTTTCTCCTCTTCGCTCTTCCCCAACTAGGCTAACAAGCCCCCCCCCCCGTATCATTAATAAAGTTTCATTCATTCATTCCACTGTAGGAAGGAGCCAAATGAGGTAGCAGACGATCAGCAAATGTAAAAGCAGGTGAGGAAACGAATCCAACGTTTATTGGCAACGATGAACCGTGGGTATATTCTATTATGATTGGTATCAGCTGTTATGCAAGTATTTGTGATTATCGTAAACTAGGGACGAAAGAGATTTTCTGATCGTCTGCTACACCATGTGGCTCTTTCGTATCATGAATCCCAACATGGCCTCCGCAATGGGCTGCCTGCGGTAGTATTAACTCTATGGCCTGCGGTAAAGCCCCTCTAGCCGGCGGCGCGCCGGTATAGTGAACTAGAATCAAACATAACCATCATGAGCAAGTATTCTAGTTCACTATAGCGCCGCCGCCTTCGGCAGTTGATCTCCGAGGCCATGCTCCCAAACGTGCGTTTCCCCCTGCATGCCTCAGGTAGCGCCGTTCCAAGATCAGTTTGCGCTGGCTCACACGTACAAACCGGCCGCGATTTTCCCGTAGGCGAAAATCAGATCAGATCAGATTAAACTTTATTGTTGCCACGGGTGGCGCCGTTTTCAGGTCGACTTTAGTGTCCTTCCGGCGACGGCAGGATTCATGTAGACCTCTGCGGCGTTTTCGGCCATCTGGGCTAGGGAGACCTCGGTCATAGGGTCTGTGCTGAGCAGCGCGGCCTCCCACTGCTCCTCGTTCGTAATTTGTAATAACATGGGGTGCTTTTTAGGAGTTTGAGGGGATTTTTCTTCACAGGACGAAATCACGTGTGTTAGGTCTGCGTATTGACTGCAAAGAGGGCATCGGTTGGAGTGCAATTCGGGGTAGTAGAGTGATGGGAGGGCAGGGGTGGGAGATGTGGATGTTTGAAGTTGGCGCCATACAACAGCGTGGCGGCGGGGGAGGGAGGGGTCGGGCGGTAGGAAGCGAGCTCTGGACAGTCGGTGGTGATCGAGTACCGATCGGTAGGCGAGAAGGCGGTCCCTATGGGAGACGGGTTGAAGAGATTCTGCAGCGTCACTGGGCTCTCGGATTACCAGTTCTCGAGCAACCTCGTGCGCCAATTCATTTCCTGGGAGGTCGGAGAGGCCCGGTGCCCAAACAGTATATATTAAATGCAGAGCATTTCAGTAGCTCACGATGTCATCCGCGTTCTCCCGTCGTAGTCCGCACCGTCGTTGTCCGCACCCCTCCTCCTACACTATATAAAAGAAAATACTATCCGGCGCCTGGTTTCGATCCCTCGAACCTGCGGGTGCTCTACCCACTGGTGCTCTACCAACTGCGCCACAAAGCCGACACAGAATGGGACGCTACGAACGCGCCTTATATCGTTGACTCATTCAAATTACTGCTGACGAGCTCTCTCGTCAGCAGTTGCGACAAGTGCAACAACATTAACGTGACGCAAACTTCTTAACGTCGTGCGCCCCCGGAAATGCTCTGCATTTGATCGTGCCCCTCGTGAGGGGGATGTTTCACTGCGTCGCCATGCGAACAGTTTGCCACGCTTTAGTTTCAGTTCTTTCTTTGCTGTGGTGCCGACGGGCGGCGCCACCTCCTCGCACTTCGCCGCGGGAGGATCCGCGGCGGGGACGAGAAATGGCGCTGGCGTCTCCGCGGCCGCGTCTGCGGCCTCCGCGGGCACCGGCAACGGCGAGGGGTCATCTTTCCAGCCTTGTAGCACTTTTTATCTCCAGCGGGTGCAACAAATTCGCCCGAGCAAATTCGCGTGCACGCGACGCGGCGGCGTAGGCGTAGCGGGTGGCACACAATAGATATTCTGTCCTCTTTCTAAGGTCGTCGCTGTGTTATTTCCTCGTGTACGCGCTGTGTGGCGGCGGTCTTTCAGGCTGGGCTCTGTGCCAAACTATGACGTGCCGGCATCGCGCGCTTCTGCGGGCGTATCCCGCGCTCGTGGCGGGCCCTTTTTAGTTCTGCGTGCTTCGGAAGCTTTCCCGGCTGCGGCCAGCTGGCCTTTGATCCCGGCTCGTGCGAGACGGCAGAACGCGGAGCGTCTCGGCGAGGCGCAGTCGCTTGCGAACGTGCTTTGCAGCGGCATCCAGGCGGATGCGTGCCAATGCGCTCGGCCGCGGAGTTTGGGATGCCAGTCGGCGTCAAGACGGACCCGTTTTAAATGCAGAGCATTTCAGTAACTCACGATGTCATCCGCGTTGACGTCCGTAGTCCGCACCGCACCCCTCCCTACTATATAAAAAAAAGCCGCCTGCATCTTCCCACGGGGGAAACTCGAGTAAATGCGTCGCATCTACTCGAGTCAAGCAAAGCGTCACGTCAAGCGAAAGCCAAGCAAAGACGCCCTTGACTGAATTCCGAACGCGCGCTCCGCCGCTTATATACGTTGAGGGGACTGCGTATGCCGGTCCCAGTCCACGACGTTGGCGTACTTGTAAAGCGGCGTGGACTCTAGGTGTTTGAGCCAAGCGCGGATGTTGCTGCGCCGGAGAACGCACAGCGGTTATATGCGCAGCGCGCCCGAAGGAGAGGAAACCGCGGAAGAGCGAGTACTGCACATGCGCCGGCCCCAGCGCGTCTGCCGCGGCTATACGGAACGTGCCGCGGCTATACGCAACGTGCCGCGGCTATGACGCAACACAATCCAACACAATCCAACACAATCCACTTTAATCCAATCCAATCCAAATCCAATCCAATCCAATCTAAGCTAAGCCAATCCAAGCCAAGCCAATCCAATCCAAGCCAATCCAAGCCAATCCAATGCCCCTCGGGAGAGAGTGTTCGAATCCAATCCAATGCCCCTCGCGAGAGAGTGTTCGCTATCGCCTCGACTCAACGCGCATGCGCAGTGAGCGTGCGGACTACGGACGCCAACGCGGGTGACATCGTGAGTTACTGAAATGCTCTGCATTTAAAAAAATACTATACGGCGCCCGGTTTCGATCCCTCAACCCTGCGGGCGGGACGCAATGTACATGCATGGTGCTCTACCCACTGCGCCACAAAGCCGACACAGAATGGGACGCTACGAACGCGCCTTATATTGTTGACTCACTCAAATTACTGCTGACGAGCGCTCTCTCGTCAGCAATTACGACAAGTGCAACAACATTAACGTAACGCAAACTACTTAACGTCGTGCGCCCGCGGGAATGCTCTGCATTTGATCGTGCCCCTCGCGAGGGGGATATTTCACTGCGTGTTCTCTCGGTCGCGGGACCCGTGGCGCCATCTGGAAGGCGCGGCAGAACTCGTAGCGCTTTCTTTTAAAAAGCGCCTCGAAAGCGCGGCAAATATGAAATAGGCATGACGCGATTTTTCCTCCTCGACCAACACTTTCCCTGCTGTGGCATGCCGTCAGCGCACGTGCCTCGAAGCGTCTCTTTCCCTTGCCTCCAAGTTCCTCATGCAAGCCGGGTTCCGATGGCTGTGGTTGAAGCGAACCATTCGATCAGCCGGGGCTCTGAACGTGCAGACTCGCGGGACATCTTGATAGGTGGCGGTCCGTGATAGTATCGCAAATTCCTCCAGCCGTGCCGCCTTTTTTTAAATGCAGAGCATTTCATTAAGTCACGATGTCACCCGCGTTGACGTCCGTCGTAGTCCGCACCGTCGTTATCCGCACCCGTCCCCCTACACTATATATAAAAAAATACTATCCGGCGCCTGGTTTCGATCCCTCGACCCTGAGGGCGGAACGCAATGTACATGGTGCTCTACCTACTGCGCCACAAAGCCGACACAGAATGGGAGGCTACGAACGCGCCTTATATCCTTGACTCATTCAAACTACGCCAAGAAGCTGCTGATACAACTCATTCACTACCACCAAACTCAAAAAAAAGTGGCAGTGCAACGCCAGCATGCGCGGGAGGGAAAACAAGCACAAAAAAAACAGAACTCCTGCTGGCGCAGTTTCAGGCAGGGGGCGCGCCAGCACTGCGAAGGCGGGAAATTTGAAATGCGTCGGGTGGTAGCAGTGAGCGGATAACGGCGCTACAGCCCATTATGGCGAATCAGTGCTCTGCATTTCCGACAGTTTTCACGTAGAGTGGAACGGCTGTAACTTTTTTCGTTTCGGGAATTTCGGTGCCTGCAGGAGAAGGCGTAAAGTTCGGGGGTCAACTCGCCCGTTGGAGCAATTGGTAATGGCCGATTTGGAGTCGCTTATTATAGTAGTAATCTTAGGGTTAGAAATAATGGCAAGAGCGATAGCCATTTCTTCGCCTACGGTTGGAAATTGAGCAGTGAAGGAGAGGGCGGCCAGTGTTCGGTGAGATGAATCAACTACGACCGCTGCCATGGCTTGGCGTCCTGGGTATTCTCCAGCGTCTACGTAGGCCACTTGTGGGTTGGAGGAATGTTGCTTGTGTATAGCCTGTGCTCTCGTTTGGCGCCTTTCCTCGTTATGAACCGGGTGCATGTGTTTAAGGAGGGGGTGTATTACCAATTGGTCTCGAATGACTTGGGGAATGTCGACGTGGGTGTCAGTAATAGTGGGGTGACTGTGTCACTCCTCGTGAGTAGCTCAAGTTGCGAGGCCCGTTGGGCTTCGATAATTTCGGCTAGTGTATTGTTAAGACCGAGCGAGAGTAGTTTGTCTGTTGAGAGTGTAACGGGGAGACCTAGAGCCTGTTTGTATGATTTACGTATCATAGCTTCAATTTTGTGCGTTTCGCTGACTTTGAGGTTTAGGAAGGGAGTGACGTATGCTATGTGACTGATGACGAAGGCTTGTACGAGACGTATTAGATTGTTTTCTTTCACTCCTCGATGTTTTGTAGCTATGCGGGAGATGAGTCGTGTAGTTTGGTAAACCCCTTTTTCTAGGGCACGGAGAGTATCTACATTATGTCCGTTTGCCTGTATACGGAGACCTAGAATCTTGATGCAGTCAACTATTGGGATGAGTTGGCCGTTAGAGGAAATGATTTGGATCAGGGGGAGTGGGGAAGGCGGTTCTTTTCCTGGTCTTTTAGGCCTGTATAGAAGAAGCTCTGATTTTGTTGGGGAGCAGGACAGACCACGAGAGGCAGCATACGCTTCGAGAACATCAGTTGCCGTTTGGAGGGTATTTTGGATGTGATTCTTAGATCCTCTAGAAACCCACAACGTGATGTCGTCGGCGTATATGCTGTGGTGTAGGTCGGGGATGGCGTCGAGGAGCAGGGTAGACCTCGTAGGACCATATTAAAAAAAAGGGGGAAAGGACCGATCCTTGGGGGGGGGGTACCTTTGCTACCGAGGGGGATGGGGGGTTGAGTCAATTGTCCACGGGTGAGTGTGGCTGTTCGAACCGTCAGATAAGTACACATGTAGTGAAAATAGTTATTTTCAGAATAAACACATAAGTACCATCGTTGTGAAGTACCTCCGTGTGAAGTTTTAGCGCGAACAGAGCAGTGGTTCACTCCGGAAAAAATTTCAAAAATGTCCCAATTATCGTCACATCACCTTGTATACGTGGGGCCTGTAGTTTTGTTGGATCGTATCGCCTTGGTGCTAAGGTGCACTGCACGCACGGATGGTCGTTTTTAGAGCTGGTCTCTCTTGCGTACCCCTGCCCATATTAGAGCTGTGCACGGGCCGAAAATGTGGGCCCGAACCCAGCCCGGACCCTGTGCTTATCGCACTAGGCCCTGCCCGACCCGACAAAGAAGGCTGACGGGGCCCGGCCCGGGACCTTAACCTTATGGCCCGGGCCCATCCCGGCCCGGCTGCGTGTTTCCAATCCAAATACCGTAGGGGCCCGGGCCTGATTGGGGCACGTTTGAAAGCGAAAACTACCTAAAGGTGGTAAAATGCATCGTAAGGGAAATGATAACAGGCAAAACCAACATTAAACGGGCCAAGCAACCCCAATTAAACATAACAATCATGCGCATATCCCTACCGCAGCTGTCGTTCGCTCAGCTGCATACGAAAGAATTGTAAGGTGACCGAACCGCGCAACCTAAAATAAAAAGATGAACCAAAAACCCCCCCAACCACGGACAAATTCATGGTAATATTGAAAAATATCAAAGAAAAGTAGCCCAAACCGAAATGGCCCATACCACTTAAAAGTAAAAAAAAAGAGCTGGAGCTCACCTAAAGGGAACAAAACCACCCGGAATTTTGTGTAGAATTTCATAATGTGCCATAAGGGAAATAAAACAAGCAATTAAAAATAGAATGGCACCTTGGGCATTTGAACCTGATTCTTGCGATTGCTATCCAGAAATTGAACCTGTATGCCAGGGGACCAGCCGGTTCGTGTTTTTTTAAACAGGGTGTGTACTTGCTTTGTTGTTTCGTCCGTATACGTTTCCTTTTCTCAAGAGTATATAGGGCTTTCGGAACTCGGTCCCTCCTTCTTATCGAGACGCAAAGCACGCCCGTGGATTTATGCACATTTTATCGTTGCTGCTCCACTACGTTCTATACCGACTCATATCGCTTATCTATGAAGTTTCAATCATATTAACTGTTACTGTTCAGGCGGCTGTTGGCGCATTTCAACCACCCTACTTCCCTGCTGCGCTTTTCCTTTCGTCTTCGTCTGCCGGTCACGACGCCCGAGGGCACAGGCCACCTCCTACCACCAGCTACGCTCACCACGATGTTTTCCCGCCGAAACAAAGAGCAAAACTAAAGTTTAATTGTCACCTCAGTCTTTGACAGTTGATAGCTTCACTTTTGTTGGCTCAGAGAACGGAACGCAACTCTGAATAGGGCACTGCTACAGAAACAGATGGAGACGCAGGTTTCTCTAGCAGTGTTAGCAGTTCAAAGTGTTCCATCTTGAAAATTTGTTTTCTCCCTAACTTAGGGGTGGAAACTAGTCATGCTGAATTGTTATTCGTTGTACTTCCCTAGGCGGTATGTCGCTGAGCCGCATGTGTTGCTACGTTCATCCCAAGAAATGCAGTTGCAGATCTCTCACACTTACCGGCTTGCCATACCTCAGGGCCTAACGATAAGTCCCGTGGAATGTAAAAAGAATCCTGACACGTGGTTTTACCGCGTCAGCAACATGTAGGTTCTGTAATACCATAGAAAACCTAAGTATTGCTTTACTGTGCCGGGCCAGCCCGGGCCGTCAGGATGGCCCGGCCCGTCAGAAGCATTTACATTTCGGGCCGAGTCCGGCCCGGGCCCTTGTGAAATGTAAGTCGGGTGGTCCGAGCCCGGCCCGCAGGCTTGGCCGGGCCCGGGCTTTTGGGTAAGCCCGAGCCCGTGCACACGTCTAGACCATATTGCGTCACTGTATCGCTCAAATGGAGTTTCGTTATCAAAATGTTTCGCATTTTTTTTGTTTAAAACGCCTTTTGTGGCTCGAATGGAGCGGAGTCAGTTACCAAAAGCTAGTCTTTTTCAATCTAAACAAAACTGCATATTGTGTTTGTGGCCCCTTTAACAAGCGGGACACGAGATAAAGAGATAAGAAAACTTTATTTAGAAGGCCGGGTTAGAAAGGGGGTAGCGGAGGAACGAGCTCGAGAGGTGACCAAAACTTCCTTGGACTCCTCGGAGCTGCCCAGGGCCTGCTCCCAGGGTAGTCAGGAGTATGGTTCAGCAGAACACCTGCAAAGAGAGTGATACAGTGTATCCAGCTGGCCGCACTTGTGGATGTGGGGTGTGTGAAAATGATGTGGATGCGTATGTATTAGTTGAGTACGGTGATTGAACATGTGTATTTGTAATATCCTCCACATAAGGGCAGCTCGGGGAATAGGTGTGGGTGTGGTGGTAGGGAGAGCACGGCAGAGTAGTCAATAATGAAGGGCAATTTCCCTGAACCCAAGGAGATCCTCGGAGGTCTCCTCTTCGCGAGGCCCGCATACAAGGTGTACGAGAAACAGTGGCCCGGAACGTAGGAGCTTCAGCATGTCCGTTCGCTGCCTCGTTAGCACCTACGCCAGTATGGGCGGGGGTCCACACCAGTTGCACGGAGTCGGTCGGGGTGTTTGGAGAAGAGAAGACATTTGAGGGCTACGGGGGATATAAAACCCTTGGTGAAGTGTCGGATGGCCTGCTGCGAGTCTGATAGGACGGTAATTGGTTGCGACTCGGGGAGAGTGCAACGGCAATGTCCGCTTCCACCGCCGTAGCTGCACATGGGGTGGGGATGTGTGTCAGGGAGTTGATAGTCAGGTCCGGTAACCGCGAGGGTATGCATAGGCCGGTTTGTGCTCGTATTTGGCTGCATCTACGTACAGGGTGTGTTTGGGAGGGAGAGGAGTTTTTCAGGGCGACTTGCACGAGCTGCTCCCGGTTGGTAAAGAATGTGGGGTGAATGTGACGGGGAAGCGGTATGACGCGGATAAGAGCTCGGACGATGCGAGGGGTGGGTTGCGGGGTAGGGGTTGTTCTGAACGGTGGTAAAGACCAATAATCTATTCATGTGTTGATGCGGTCACTTATTTGTACTTTCTGCGATTCACCCGAAGGTTTGCCCATCTCGGATTTTTTTTAGTATCTCCGCAGTTTTGGTTGGTGGTGTGGACACTTTTTTGTAGTTTTTCGCTCCTGAACCGCAATTTTGGAAACAAGCTTTCTTCCCCTTGCCCTTGCCATAGTTCAACACCCCGAACCCACCACCGTCCGCTCCGACTCCCAGCATGCCCTCTCCAACTGCCTTAAAGGCCGACTACAAAAGAGAATACTCAACTTGGGAATTGAACAAAAATCTAGTACATTGTTTAGGAGAGGAGCAGTTTCGTTACCTTTCGCACTTCGCGAAGACGACGGCCGATATTTGTGCGGATCTTTTGTTACTACGAGAAAGGCTGATTTTGGTTCACTTACCGAGTGAGGCAAAAGCCTCACAAATGTTTATACCCGCGTTTACAACTCTAGCTAGGTCGTCAAACTTTCGACAAGGTCAAAAGAATGGAGGTGGCGTTGGGCACGCCCAATATGGCAAATATTGGACGCGGAAGTGCAAGGGGTCAAGAATTTCCTTTTTCTGTGGTGAATGCAATATTAGGAATGACAAATGTAAGGCGAGTGCGCGTTTCGGGATATTTTTTCCTTCGAGTAAAAATATTATTTTCAAGGAGGAGGTGGAAAAAACGTTTATTGCCCACATGAACCGGGAAGAAAGGAGCGCGGGATGATTGTCGGTCATCTATGGTGGGTGGCGTCCCTAGTCCGGGATGTCATGGCCAGCTGCAGCTCGAATTGCCCTGGTCACCAGGCCACGCTGGTTTTCCAGGACATCGCTTGTCAGCAGGACCTCCCACTGCTCCTGTGTCGGTGCGATAACTCCTGGTAGTTCGCCTTTACACTCCCACGCCATGTGGCATATATGGTGTTGGGCGTCCAGAGCAGAAGTTGCAGTCGTAGTTGAAGAGCGTGGGGTGTATATGGGACAGCTGCATGCGTGGTGAGCGGAAATGAATTTGTCGTCAGTCTGCGGCATTGTGTGGCTTCTTCTTTGGTTAGCTTCCGGTGGGGCAGCTAATATCGTCTTCATGATAGCCTCTAGTGCTCTAGTACGTCTCTGCTGCGCTTGGGGATGGACCGTTGGGGGTTGTCGGCAGAGTAGGGAGTGGCCAATGAGGGTTGAAGTCCTGTGTGAGTGGCCCCGGGCTGCGGTATCTGCCATTTCATTACCCCTTAAGGATTCATGACCTGGTGCCCAAATTATATAAATGTCCAATGGAGTTTTCCTTGCTTTTGAAGACTTATGTCGTAGAGCAAGTGCCACCGCTGGGATACGGCCCTTTTGAAAATTCAGGCTGCTTGCGAGTCGGTGATGACGGTCACCCGGCCTTGGGTATCTGGTACTGTGACTGTGGGAAGCACGACTGCTGTCTCCTCCGCAGAGTCGGTGTCATCTGCATTGACCGTTGCTGAGCACAAGTCAGCTCCTTTACTGCTTGTCACACTAACCGCGTACGCCCACTTCGTTCTTGCCGCGTACCTCGCAGCATCGACGTATCTTGTTGAGCTATCCTTGCTGTAGGCTTTGCACAAGGCCTTGACCCTGGCTTCCCTTCGCTCCTTGTGGTAAACCGGGTGCATGTTGCGTGCGACGTTTTCAACCATGATGCATTCCCTCAAGGCATGGGGGATGCGTCGTTTTTGGTTTTGGGGCTCCCACGCTTGACTCGTAACCGAGGCGGTTCAAGGTAGCTCTGCCGGTCGGGGTAAGCTTGAGTCACTCCATTTGGCTGGCAGTCCCAGTCCTAAGTTGTAGATTTGACGAATTAAAATGTTGAGCTTCTTTATTTCAGCCATTTTTAGGCCCAAGTACGGGGTGCCGTAGGTGATTCTACTAATTACCAGGGCCTGTAGCATTCTGGTTGTGTCCTCTTTTTTCAACCCGTGTTTTTTGCTTGTCACTCGCCTGATTAGGTGGGTGGGTTAACTGGGTGACAGTGTTTTGTAGTTTCTGGACGGTGGCAGGCCTTGCCCCGTTTTTTGTTTGAAAATTTAGACCCAATACTCGGAGCCTTTGGGATGGTAGCGCCTTGATGCGTCACCTTTGGGTCGGAGTCTCGGCGGGAGGTCTACCTGTTGTTCGCTTCTTGAGTATGAGAATTTCGGATTTTTCAGGTGCAACAGAGAGCCCACATCTTTTCGGATAGGTTTCCGTACAGTTAACGCCTTCCTGCAGGGCGTCCTGTTGTAAGCCTGCTGGGCCTTTGGTAGTCCAGAAGGTCACGTCATCGGCGTAGATGGCGTGCCTGAGACCTGTGACGGCATTTCGCTGGTAAGGTAGGTGCATAATTGATAAATTGAATAGTAATGGCGAGATGACCGAACCCTGCAGGGTGCCCTTCGCGGTGGCGTCGAATTTGTCGCTCCGTAATTTGCCAAGTCCCACCGTTCCCATGCGGTGCGAGAGGACGTCCCTGATGTAATTATAGGCTTTCTCTCCGTATTGGGTAGTCCTCATGTTTTCAAGTATAGCCGCGTGCGACACGTTGTCAAAAGCTCCGTTGATGTCGAAGGAGAGGATGGTGCTTGTCTGTGAGGTGTTTTCAAGTAGAAAATGTTTGTCTCCCTGCAAAAAGTTCACAAGCGCGTGGGTAGTTTGTAGGCTTCTATAATCTATTTTATTGCATTGAAAAGAATGGCCGGATGAAAAAGAATGGAGGTGCCCGGCGGAGCGCCGTGCAAGTCGCCGGAGAAGCGCGAGCTGCGCGGCACAGGTTCCTCAGCCTCCGTTAAAGACCGCTCGGAACTTGTTTCGGCGACTCTCCGCCAGGTGCAAACGTCGACTGCTCGGAGCTACTTTGAACGATTTCGCCATGGTGATTTTAAAGGCTTAGACTACTAATTTGGATCAAATTTGGACAAACAAAATTGAGTGCGGTTGACCTTTAAGGGCCGTATCTCTCCACAAGCTCTCCATATCATCGTCCGACACCCTCCCCAGGATCCTATGGAGCTTCTGTGGACTCCGGCCCACACTGGCTTAGGAGGCAATGAGGCAGTACATTCACATGCTCGAGAACTTGTTACCCGCGCTTCCACTTCTTTTTCTCCTATCCAGCGCACCCCCACGCCCTGTACGCATACACCGACATTGCACCCCCCCAGACTTAACCCTCGGACGCTCCCCCCCCCCTCACAGCTCCCTATCAGCAGAGGAGGCCCGTGTGTGGCGCGTCATCCAAGCGCGCACGTTCCCTCACCACACGATCCTCCAGCACTCCCCCCCCCCTGTTTCCCCCACCCCGCTTCCCGCACTGTGGTGCACTGGACATACACTTTCATTCCCTCTGCCAGTGCCGCAAGGGGGGGGGCAGTCTTGGAGATGTTGGGTGGGACCGGTTCTATAGAGCAGTGTAAAATGGGGAGAGTATTGCCTTGTAGACTTAATTCGCCAGTTAGGATTTGGTGGCTTGCAGAAGGGGCGCGCTATGCGGTAGGGCAGTCTGCGTAGCGCTTGGCATCCGGTAAGGTTTCGTCTGGAGGTGGGTCAGGGTATGTACGTGAGAGGGCGCGGGCGGTGCGCGCGCAGCTTGATTTTCCGGGAGGGTTTCGTGACCTGGTGTGCGCACAGTTCGGTATTAAATCCTGCAGCTGGTAATGCGGCATGTCGACTGAAAGTCGGAGACCATATGTGTACGTAAGCGTATGTCCCAGCTGAATGTGGAAGCAGGCCAAAGCGATTTCTTTTGAAACTTCTGTGAGGGAATTCTTGGCCATGGTATCGATGGTATGGCCTTCTGAGTCGACGACTACCACCATATGTGCCGGACGGGTGGGCGTACAGGGAGTTTGTCTCCTTGCGAAGACGGCGTTGTATAGCGCGGCCGCGCGCATCATGATGCCATGTGGTATGCTTGTCCAATGAGGAGCGCGAGTCGTGGAATGGGAGCGACACAGATGTTTCGCTTGATAGCGGTTGGTATGCGTTTTTGTGTCTGGTGAGTAGGCGTGGGACAAGGAACGGGATATCTAAGCCTTTGTAGTAGCCACAAGCAGCAACCATTCTCTTAACTAACGTGTTGGCTCTCTAGTAGCTCAATCGTGTTATGGATACCTACCTGGAATAGTTTCATCAGCGGAGCTGTTGTACAAGCCGTAAGTTCGGCGACGACTGAAAAGGACAGGGCGCACCCCTTCGCCATCTAGCTTCCTGGAAAATGTTTCTCTCTTGCGCGGAGTTGCAAAAAAAATTCCAAGAAAATGATAACGCTCGTGAGCGCGTGTCCCGCGGCAACCACATAACGTCCCCGGCACGCGCAGTGGCTATAGCAAAAAAAAGGAAAAAAAACTGGCAGAAACGCCGAGGAGCGAGCAAATGCCCAGCGCTCGTGAGCGCATGCCTAAGCAGCGACCGCCGATGTCCCCGGCTCGCGAAGTGGCTTTAACATAATAATAATAATAATAATAATAATAATCAATCAATCAATCAATCAATCAATCAATCAATCAATCAATGTTTATTAGAGTGCCCAGGAACAGCCGAGGCCTTGGTTCTGGCGCACTGATGAAGACAAAATGCGGCACTAATATACAGCAGAAACTCACAATATAAACAGTCAACGAGAAGAACGAGCGAAGAAAAAAAAAGAGCAGTGAAACCCTAAGGATAATAAAAAGGTATTCCAACCAAAATTAGACGATTAAGAAACTCTAATGGTAGATCAATGGCAAAAGTATGTGGAACAATGGTCACAGTAGTTAGGGTGAAGCAAGCAGACATAAAAACGTATTCTCAGATATAGGCGAAAACACAAAGCTTCAATTAAACATGAATGTATGAAACAAAATACAGGAACTGATTTATGAAATTACAGCAACAGAAGATGGAAAGTAACAGACACATCATTGTGGCTCCTCGCGGCACAATAAATCGGGTGCGATGGAAGGCAAGTAGCATACCTTGATATAAGACAAGTCGATGAAGCAGTTACAGCCACAAAGTCACGAATATATAGGACTTACAAACAAGAAACAAGAACTATGAAGACATTGCACACATAATAATGACAAAAAAAACGTGCCGAAAAGAAGAGTAATTATTGTATCACAGCTAACAACCCAGTCAAAAACTCCCGAAGGGGACGTTGTAATATGTCAAGTTTCCCCGAGTGACAGTTATAGAGATGCTGCACTCTTTGAAGGGGGGAGTGGGTGTTGAGTGCTGTAGCATTATGGAAAGGGGGGTAAACCTTGTTGTTTTTTGCGAAACACGAAGGCTGACTTGTGCAAGTAGTTCCTGGCATGTGATAATACCATGAAGCAGTTTATATAGAAAAAGAAGGTCTAGGCGGGTTCGCCGACAGTTCAGAGAGACAGGCAATGGGAATCTGGATACTGCTAAGGCAGTCTCGGGAGGCCCAGAGGAAAAACGATGCCTGTATATTGATAGAAATTTGGTCTGAACACGCTCTATACCTTTGCTGTTAGAATGACAGGTTCCATTCCACACGACAGAGGCATATTCTAGTTGAGGAATACAAAGTGTTTTGAATAGTTTCAGGAATGAATTAGGAGACCGAAAGTTCCGTGAAAATCTGCATACAGCACCAAGAGAGCGAAGAGCCCGCCGAGTAAGTTGATCGACATGGGGCGAGAAAGTTAAGGCGTTGTCAAAGAGCACTCCAAGGTCTCTGATACCATCAACTCTAGACAGGGGGCCGCCGTCAATGGTGTAAGGAAAGTAAAGGATGTTTGTTTTTCGGCTATAAGAGATGACCTTTGTTTTCTTGGATTAAGATTTAATCTATTCTCTGAACACCATTTAGAGAACGAGGACACATCTTTGTTTAGGGAAACACAGTCCTCAGCAGACTTAATACGTTTGAATATTTTGATGTCGTCAGCATAGATTAGGAACGAAGACTTCTTGATTGCAGCCGACACATCGTTTATAAAAATAGAAAACAACAGAGGGCCTAACACAGAGCCTTGGGGGACACCACTTGTTGTCCTGTACATAGCGGACTTCCTGCCGTGAACACTCACATAACAAAACCGATTGTGTAGATAACTCCACAAGAATGCTACGAGTGGTGCATCAATACCAGACAGTAAAAGCTTATTAAGTAACAACGAGTGGCAGACAACATCGAATGCCTCGCTCAGGTCGCAGTATACAAAGTCCAACTGGCCCCTCTCTGAAACTGCTGCGGAGGCCTGCTCCATGAAGCAGGTGAGGTTTGTTGTTGTCGACTTTCCCGATATAAAACCATGCTGGTTAGGTATCAGGACGTTTTGTACAGAACTTGATAAGACTTTGTGAAGCGCTGTCTCAAACAGTTTGGAGCAGGCACAAAGGAGAGAAACAGCCCTATAATTTGTTGCGTCAGACGTCAGGCCTGTCTTTAAAATTGGACGCACTCGAGAGATTTTCCACGTGCGGGGGAAGACTTTGTTTTAAGACAATTATTGAATATAGAAGTTAGAACAGATACAAAAATACTGCCATAGGTTTTAACAATGGCTGGAGGGATTCCGTCAGGGCCACAGGACAAAGATGGTTTCAAGCGCTTTAGGCTCTCAAGAACCAGGTTTTCGTCTAATAGTATAAGGCTTGGGCCTTGTACATGGTTTAACAAAAGGTTCATTACCGTCTCATCGCGCTGGCCATATTTAGCGCTAAATTGCTGCGCAAAATAGTTGGCGACGTCATGCACCTGTTCCCCAGAGGAATTAACCAGGCTGATGCGATCAGAGGAGTTGTTTTGACGAGACCGGATATACTTCCAAAATTTGGCAGGCTGGAAATTCATGCTGCTCTCCACGGAATCTAGATAGGAGCGGTCGTCACGCTCATATAGACTTTTACATATTTTTCGGTTAGAGCAAAATTCCTCCTTCCATTTAGGAAGTCCAGTGCTCTTTGACTTTCTGTGGGCGCGGTCCTTTAATTTAAGCGCGGTACGAAGTTCTGCGGAGAACCAATAGGGGTACTTTGAGCGGCTGGGCTTGAACTTGGGGATAAACTTGTCCATACCGCTTTTGACAACCTCAGTGACCGCTCGACCTGCGCCTCACAATCAGGAAGATCTTTGAATTGCAGACCAATCAAATGTACAAAAGAAGTCATACAAGCCAATGTAGTCCCCACGAGCATAACAGTAGCAAGATAATTCGTTATTCTTCGACGAGAGACATTACGGCGTTGAAAAGAGATTGGAGTAGAAACTAAAAGCGGAGATGAAACTTGTCGGGTTTAACAAGAGAAATACCAGACCTCGATACTCGTGCATTCTGAATGTTTGAAAAGCATGAGGTCTAAGATGTTGTCGGAGGCTATTTTTTGATTATTATTAAGTTGCATTATGGATGTAAAGGCTACGAAGTCTAATAGCATGCTGGATTTCTGTTGCACGTAATAGTTGTAGTGTTGAAGAGTAAGGCTATCCCATTGCACACCAGGTGTATTGAAATCACCCAGAATAACATGCTGAATAAATAATAATAATAATAATCATCAATCAATCAATCAATCATGTTTATTTACGTGCCCAGGAACAGCCAGAGGCCTGAGTGCTGGCGAAAGGATAGTTACATAAAACAAAAACAAAAACATATTGAAGAAACAAACAAGGACAAGACACACACAAATTGAAGTAGCGAAAATTACAGAAATAAAGCACAGGCGGAGCCGGGGTACAGGTAAAAAAAAAAAGAAGATGCCTTGGGCTCAGCTTATTGTAATGAATACACAACAAGCAGAGAACAAATTTTAACAGTAAGACGACAAAAAACAATGACAAGAGTAAGAGAAAATGATAAGACAAGCATGATAAGTAAACAGTTCAAAAACAGGCAACTATATTGGTTAACAAAACCCAAACAGAGAAACCAATTTCAGCAATAAAAAAAAAAAAAACGAAGACAGAGATATCATAGATGTTTAACATACTGTGTTCAACAGCGCAGACGGTAAATTGTAAAGGACTTTGAAAATGTCAAGGCGTTCAGAGAAGCGGTTGTAGCAATTCTGTATTCTGCGCACAGGAGAATGATTGGAGTTGCGCGCAGCGGTCAAGAAAGGGCGATGCGACCTGGTGGGCCTTTGTGGAACACTAAACTCTAAACAGTTAAGCAGGTCTGCGCAAGAAAGGTCACCATGAACAATTTTGTGAAGAAATGTAAGGTCTGCACGCATACGTCTGCGGGTCAACGAAGGAATGGAAGGAACTATGGGTAAGCAGAATCAGGACCCGGACTGTGATTGTGATGACGGTGCTTAAATATGGATAAAATCTTCTGCACACGTTCTTTTAAATTCACTACTAGTTTTGGGAGATGCCGTTCCAGCAACAGAAGCATATTCTAACTGGGGATACATATTGCTTTTGTATAGCATTAGAAATGGATCTGGAGAAGAGAATTCCTTTGTAATCCGACACACATTTCCAAGACTTCGGAGCGCTCGCCGGGTGATGAGCCTAATATGAGAAGAAAAGAGAGGGTACTGTCGAAAAGAACCCGAGGTCCCTAATCTCCTAAAACCTTTAAAGGAGCTCCCTCTATACTGTAGGAAAACAGTAGACGATGGGTTTTCCGGCTGTACGTGACAACCTTTGTTTTAGCTGGATTTAAAATTAGACAGTTTTTGCTGCACCAGACCGATAATTCCGACACATCCCTCTGCAAGGCACAGCAGTCCTGAAAACTGCTAATGTGCCTAAATAGTTTGACATCATCAGCATAGAGAAGAAATGAAGATTTTGTTACACTGTTGACACATCATTGATAAAGATAGAAAACAATAGTGGACCCAGCACAGAACCCTGAGGTACACCACTCGTTGCAGTGTAAACACTAGACCTTTTGAAGTTTACATCTACGTAAAAGGACCGGTCAAGGAGATAGTTGGACAACAAGGCAAAAAGGGCTTGCATCAACACCGGACATAGTAAGCTTGTTAATTAATAATTTATGGTTCACTACATCAAACGCCTTACTGAGGTCAAATAAATAACATCCAACTGGCCGTTTTCAAAACTGCAGCCGAAGCCTGAGTCATGAAGCTTGCAAGATTTGTAACCGTCGATCGACCCGAGAAAAAGCCGTGCTGATTTGGTATCACAACGTTCTTGACGCAGGCAGCAAGAACTTGTGCAGAGCTGACTCAAAGAGTTTTGAGGCGACACAAAGGAGTGAGATGGGCGATAGTTGTAACGGCTGACTTATCACCAGACTTAAATATTGGAAAAATTCGAGCAATCTTCCATGCACGAGGAAATTTGCCGAAAGAACAGTTATTATAATGGAAGTTAAGACAGGCACAAAAATGTTGCCGTAAGCCTTCATGAGGGCTGCTGGAATTCCGTCTGCACCACAGGAAAATGACGGTTTCATCCGTTTAAAGGGTATCATTGACAGTTTTTCATCGAACATAAGTGTACTAAAATTAGACATTTATTAAAAGATAGGCGTTCGTCGTGACCATCTGGCAGTTGAAAGACAGATGAAAGTTTCTGAGCAAAGCTCGTGGCGACATCCTCAACCGTTCCCCATCGGAATTAACAGGCTAATGTGTTCTTTAGACGCCTTAGAACGGCCGCGTACATACCTCCAGAAGTCAGCCGGTTTCTGAGACGCAGAAGCCTCTAAAGACTCTATATAGAGCTGGTGGGCACGCCGGTAGAGGCTTTTACAAAGTGAGCGATACCGACTAAACTCCGCTTTCCACTTGTCAAGCCCCGAACGCTTGGCCCTTTTTTTGGGCGCTGTCCTTAAGTTTAAGCGAACTTCGAAGTTCTTTAGAGAACCAGTGGGGAAATTTGGAATGAACAGGCTTATAACAAGGGATGTACTTTTCCATGCCACTCCTGACAATTTCGGTAAAACGTCGAACCTGTTCGTCAACATCATTGACATCAAAAACACTAGACCATTCAGCAGATGAATAAAAGTGATAGAGCCCAACATAATCTCCACGCTTGAAAGCATATCGCGGGACTGCACAATCGTCAACACCCCAAGCAATGCTGGGCGCGACAGAGACAGAGAAATAAGAGGGGGGTGAAACTTGTCGGGGGGTACAAGGATATTTCGGAGGCACACACTTGTACGTTTTTCAAGTTCGAGAAGCACACATCTAGGACATTACCACAGAAGTTTTCTATGTGGCAGAACTGCTGCAAGGAGGTGAATGATTGAAAATCTAATAACATGGTGCATTTCCCGCGCTGCATAATGGTTTTTATGCTGAAATGAAAGACTGTTCCAGTGAATACCTGGGGTGTTGAAGTCCCCAAGTATAATTAGCTTATGGTTGGAGTGTGAATTGGAAACATTTTCAATAGATGTGAGCTTTCGATTATATTCAGCAGGTAAAATATCCGGGGTTATATAGAATGCACCGAGAGCAGCTTCTCGCCCCTCTGAGGCCTACCTCAAGCCAGACTGATTCCTCAGTCTCGAGGTCTGCACGCCGCACGCATTGCACTGAGCGATCGATGGCAATGAGAACACCGCCACCCTTTGCTTAGGCCCAGTTAACTTTCTGTCACTTCTAAAGAATTTCATAGGTCGGAGGAAAAAAGTCGGAAGATGAGATATCATCGCAAAGCCAAGTTTCAGTAATAACAATAGTAGAAAATTTGGAGCACACAACATTTCTAAGAAATTCGGAGGACTTAGTACGTAGACCCCGAGCATTTTGATAATAATGTCGAAGTGTCGTTCTTACTGGTCATTCTCAGAAGTTTCACAGCTGTGCACCATGCCAGGGTGGAGTGCCTTGGAACGGCTTGAAGAGGCAGCCCTTTCGCCACATAGGGCGGGTCGCACAGGGCCTTGGAAACACTTCTGCTTCTTACCGACAAAAGGAATACGGGCATTTTTTTTTTAAGGCTTTGCAAAAGAAAATGGCTTGACTTGCAATTCAATTTTGGGCCAACAGTTGCCCAGATGTCGTTTTAGCCGCAACTTCGAAACAAAGTGGCCCCTGGAGCGTGGCCCTCGGCGCAACCACAACCAAAACTCCCAGAACCTTTCGATGCACCCAACCAGGAGGGCTTCTTTCTTCACTAAGTTCACCCATTACTCCAGTGTTCGGACCGTAGAGGCGAGGAAAGGGCAGTCCGAAGGGGAAATCAAATCACTCAACAACCGCACCGGGTTGAAAGCGGAAAAGGGTTTTACGAATGCCAAACGTTCCGAAACAAGGGGCCGCCTTGCCGGCAACCCGGCGGCGCCGCAAGACGCCTCCATGGGGAACCGGGGTGGGGGTGACGTCACCCGGTAGCGTTGGAAAAGGCAGCAGGCTTCGGGGAAGCAGGCCGGGAAGGGCGGCGGACGGGCGAGTCCCTCGCAGGCAGCGAACCTCCTCACGCAGGGAAAAAGACGATTCAGCTGATGGCAAGCCCAGCCACATTGTCCCGTGCAGAAGCCGGTTCTCTCGCGCACTCGGTGACAACATCCCCAAGCCCCGGGGTGTGGAAGGAAAGAGGTGACTGATCGTCGGAGAGCGAGAGCAGCTCCTCGAAACTTGTTCGGGGTTCGCCTCTTTTCAACCTAAATATCGGGGCCTGCCCAGCGCGGACGTTCTGTAGGGGCCCCCGTCTTTTCGGTACAGGACGTTTCGACGGGGCCCTTTCCGGACGGTCTTTGGGAGGACTTTTGGACACAATGCGGGACACGGCGTTGGCGAACTGGGCGTTTCGGGAAACACGGATTTCCGGATAACGGTTTTTCGGTACAAAGGCGATTTCCAACGCTTAGGGGAGCCGTTGCTTTTACGGGGTGGTTGCAAGCAGTGGGTTTATGAGAATTCGATTTGGGGGGGCCCAACTCGGTGGATGTTTGGGGGGGGGGGGGGTTTGTATCAATCCTAGGCCGGGTGCCTTTGGTTGGAACTTTTTGGGGGGGTGGCAAGTTAGGGGGGGGATATATCAACATCCCCGGTTGCACGTGGACTTTATTAAGAGGCGGCGATTCTGCGAAGGCAGAGGCGGTTTAGCCCGCTAGAAAAAAAACATTGTTTATGTCTTAAATATTGGCGAGATATGTGTAGGGACCTTAAAAACATATTTTCCACATTATTTTGTTTTAGTGACGGTATTTCCATTATAACTTATTCACCAAACGACAGACATTGGTTTACTTTTTGACGCTTGCCCTCCCCGTTTTTCTCCCACATCGGGGAAAATCCCAGAAAATTTTATTATCCCACTTTGCCAGGTCCGCATAACGGCTGCGTAAATGAGTGCCCGCACGATGGGATGAACCTGTGTTTATAAGTTGACGAAGATGCCGTTGCAATTCTAGGTAGTCTGCTGTTTGGTGCCCCCAGTTGCTTCGGTGTTTTTATTCCGCAGAAACGCATTAAGTACTTATGCATTATTAGCAAATGCATTTATGGAAGGCACTGTATTTACTGCGCCTGGCTTTCACGCTGACCGCCAAAACTGCTTCCGATAAATTAGGCAAGGAGGACGTGCGGCGGTTATCTGTGTTTCGAATCAAAAAGTGGAAAAGTTGGAACACCCTAAACAAGCCGGTTGTTTGGGTGGGTCACAACGGTCCTTAATAGAAATTTGCTGTTTGGAGATGGGTGTATTTCCCGATATTTTCTATGGGAACATTGTTGGGGTTGAAACAATGAATGACAGATACTGTCGAACTATTAAGTAAAAATATTAGAGAACTGAGTTGGTTGCAATGTTGCAAAAGTAAAAAGGGGAATTAAAATAGTATTTGATTCATGTGTTTTCGAGTCATGTTTGAATTAAATTGCCTGTAAGCCTAGCAGTGACCAATAAGGGAAAAGCATGACACCGAACATTTTTATACGTGATAATTCTTTGCAGAGTGGCTTCTTCGCAAAAAGAAGTGAATTAACATAAACTTCTCATGGCAGCAGATGGAACCCACATACGTGAGGCTTCGGCTTAAACCAAATCTACCCCAGAAGTCCCATAAAAACCTCTGCTTGCCAAAACAAGTTCATAAAAGTTTGGTTGAAAAAGGGGGCCCTGTCACGCCCACGAAATCCAAGCGCTCATCGGGCGTTGAGGGGTTTCCATGCCCTTGGCTACCGGAAAACCGCGTGCTGACCCCGTTCGAGCTACGCGCACCTACGAAACGGAATTTTCCGGCAAGCGAACCACCAGTTTCGCCCGGCGCAAAACCCCCGCCCGGAAGTCCTCTCCTTTTACACCGGTCCCAGAAAAGAAAGGGGGTGGGCAGGCTTCGGTAGGGTTTTTCAAAGCAGCTACCCTGCGGTAGGTCCGCCGAAGGGTTGAAGCGCTCCGACAGGGGACCCACTCGTTTGGGCCCGGGATTTTCGCTGGCCACCGTCCCTTCGCTGGTTTTCACCGGGGTCCTAGGCCTGCGGGGAGCCCAGCCAAACAGATTGGGACGAAGGCGCCCCGGAGGGTCAAACGCTGCTTCCTCGTCCGGGGAAAAAAAGCCTTTTCCCTGCGACGGCTTTTTACGGAAACATCAGAAAACGCCTCCGCCGAAAAACGAGGCAGCAGAGGAGGACTTGTCCTTACGGCGCCACCAATTACGGGCGCCATTTAAAATAATTAAAATTAATAATAAAATTAATAATAATAATAATAATAATAATAATAATATAACAACAACAAAATACAACCGACGCTAAATGGAGAGGTCACCGCGGCCGCCGCATTCTCAGAAGCCATTATGGATAATTGGAGACATCGCCACGAGTGTGCAAGTCCTTACCGAGACGACTTGCAGACCCCGCCTTCGTGGCCTCGAGTCGATGACGAAGATCTGGTGGAAGTCTACAGAAGACGACCTCTTCAATGTATATGACGACGATTTCTAGTACCGAACCTATGCAAAAAAACCATGATTGAAATCTCGCGTGTGAGTGCAAGCTTCCTTGAATTTTTTTCAGTACAAGCATATATAGGGGGGAACGCCGAACGCCGCTTTATAGGCTTTACGGATAATTTCGTTGAGAGTATTCCGAAGGAATAAAAGAATGCTGTAAATTATACATACGGGCGATGAGCGTGGTGGCCTCACCAGGTGCGCAGCCCGTTGGAAACCCGAGCATCACGAAGGCAGGCTGCGGGGCTTCTAAATTTGAAAATCGCTGTTATTCTGCTTTTTCCTCAAGACACGCTTCCACATAATAGCATTTGCAACTAATTGAAAACGATTAACGTTCCCGAAACAACGAAGTACATAAAAAGTGGCGGATCCTACGCAAAAGTGGCCATTGTACGCCGTAACTGGAAGCTTTCTTTCATTACTGCGTCTACGTATACGTGGGTTGAAATAAAGTGGTGTTTACGTGGGACATTGTTTAGTGTTCTTGTGCTTGGCGTAGCTGCTGGTAATTCATAACTGTGAGCTGTGGTGAGCGTGTCGACAAATACGAGACGTACGGAGAAGCGTTGAAACTTTCAACCTCCCTGGCGAAGACGCCACCAGCTCTATGCGCAGAGAACGTGACAAAAGATTTCCCCCCGCCACTGGAGGTTATCTAGCGTAGGTGATGTAGGGTGTAAAATAAAGCCAAGCTGCGCACGATGACAGAAACAGCAGAAGCAGGCAGCAGCATGCCCCCTCCAAACCTGGCTGAAGAGCCAGAAAGCTCCGCTTTAAAAATCGTGTCACACACTAGGTTGGGCGTGTGACGTACGGCCTCAATGACCCCTTGGGAATAAAAATTTGTTGCCCTGATTCTATGTGATCGCGTACCCGAGCCATTGGTGTACTGCTGGTACTACTGTATACTACTGGTGCACTGCTAATTAAATCTTTTCCTGTTCTTCATTTTGCTCTTGACTTAGTTCGAGGTGATGGCATGGGTCAACAGCGGCACAGCGTGGAACCAGCAACCATCGCTGGCCATTTCAGTTGATATGTGCATGCGCATGTACTACTCAACTGTGCACGTCAACGGCCTGGACTACAATTGCACAAAAGCCAATCCTCATACCCCACCGGGCCCCGTGGGAAAGGTGAGGACTTTGTATGCGGGCAGCGCGCATGCGCACTGTAGTGAGGTAGCTGATGATGAGTGAGAACCGTTGAGTCAATCTTCGCCACTTGCGGAGCTATCGGGTCTTCTCCAGTAGTGAAAAGACAAACTCCACTAGCAGAAAAAAGTGTAATCTGAAACCTAGGGTTAGGCGGTGGTGTCAGGTTAAAAAATCTGTTGTGGCCGCAGCTATCTAAAAGTGATTTTTGTTGGCTTTCACCCTCCAAAAATTCAACTGAAGTTTAGTTGTTTAAACTTCGGCAGTATGTGCGGCATTCTCTTTCTTTAGAGTAGAATATCACCAATACGCGTCTTCCTCTGAGGAAAAAAATCGAGGCATTCCGCCCTGTGAAGGCACAAAACCCGCGAAACTTTAGCCCATGATATAGAAATGAGACGGAACTTCCGTGAATTCGGTATGAGCCGATTTTAATCGAGTCGAGGAATTCTCCTAGACAGGGACGCTGACGCCGTCCGCTGAGTATAACGGTGGGTGAAACTTGCCTCCGAGCGACATTGCCACCAACTCGCCGTGTCGAAGGCGTATTGGTAGTGTCAAGGGCTACATGGTATACGGGGCTCATGGAAAGCAAACTGCGCTCCTTTTTTCGGTAACTGTGGCCCCCAGGAACTACCATGTGGCTGCGACAGGCACCAGCACGTTCGGAGAATGGATTTCATGATAGTGGGTCGTTGATGGCGTGGCCTTCAGCATAAGAGGCTGCATCTGCTGTGGTGTACCACATCGACCAGGTCATCGTGCTGCACGTGAGGAGTACTATATACAGCTGCGAGGATAAAGTTGAGCCCTGGTGTACATTCGTACACAGACGGTTCCTTTACCACATCTGCCGGTGCAGCGTTCCCTGTGCTCAGCTCGTCTGATGAAGTTTTGGTGACGCAAAGGTGTTGAATTTTGCCACCGGCCAGCTCTTATGGCGCAGAAGCTGTTGCCTTACACCTGCTTGTTCCTCTACTTCAATACCAACAAGCTCTCCTGTCCTGTTTTCATTTATTCTGACTGTCTGTCGTTGCTTTTGGCTTTAGGAGATCCTTTCAACCCCCCAGAAACTGTTCATGAAATTCAAGTAAACAATCAATGGCTTCTTCCGTTCCAGTCTCCCTCTTCCACGTTCCCAGCCACTCCGGTGTGTGGGGCAACGAGTTCGCCGATCTCGTCGCTACGAGTGCGGCAACTAGGGGTGCAGAAGTGGAGGGGCGTACTTGGAAGCGAATTGTAAGAGTACGGCTCTTGAAGGCAGGTCGGCTGGAGTGGCAACGCAGGTGGAGCTCCGACAACAGACACTGAGTTGTTTCGATGGGTACCAAGTGTTCTGGCCATACCTCCATTCTTTTCTCCGCCCCGAAGACTCGCCCAACTTTTAACCGGACATGGAGGGTTTCCCCATTATTTCCACCGGGTTGATCTGCTGCATAATAACATGTGCTTCTGCGCACTCAGTGCTCCTTCCGTCAGCCTCTATCTCCTGGAATGTGGAAAAACAGTTCCCTTTGTGTCCAGATTAAGACGCCTCGTTCGCCTCCCACTGGAACCTCCTTATTTGCGTCAGGCACTGGACAACGCTGAATCGGTGAAAATTTTAATAGGACTGGTGGAGTTTGTCGGTAACAGCATGCCGGACATTTCGCAACAGTAGCCGATACCTGTTTGCTCTGCACATGACATCTGCCTTCCCCTACGACCTTTTGGGCGAAGCCTGAAGGCAAAGCCTGTGAAGAAGAGGGAACTCAAGTTTTACAGCTTTTTGGGACGTTCGTGGAGTCAACTGTGTCTGTACAGTCATCCGCTGCGTAATTCTTCCGCGCTGTGCTGCTGCCATGTGGTCAAACAGTGTGTCCCGTTCCCGATTTGACAGTGGTGTTCCCATGCATTCGGATGGGCACGGTAAGATTGGTGACCCACTCGTTTCCTAGTGGCATGTTTTAAGATGTTTTAGTGTGGTTTAAGCTCACGTTTCGTACGCGTGTGGACGGGCCGGTGGACATGCGTGGCCGCGCGGGTATGAACTGGCCGAACTGCTATGAACTGGCCAAAAGTGTACCAATATGTGGGTATATTTAATTTTGCATTCTACAAATTCGCTTTTTCTACAAAAGTATATTTGGGTTATAACCCCTGTTCATTTATTTTTGATTGGCTGCAGACCTGCCATAGCGTTGCTGGAGCGGGTATTGTTCCCCAGGTTATTCTTTTTATTTTTGGGAGGGGGGGAACATGAAAAAAGAATTAGAATTGGTACTCCCCATGTATAAGGGGAATATCGCCTATCACAGCACCGCCAAACGCTGTCACAAGCCATGGCAGAGCTGTGCCTTCGACGCCTGCAGAAAGATAGGGAGGATGTTTATTGGCCTGCATCGGGGCTACTCAAGCCCGCCGCGCTCGGTAGTCCTTTACAAGGCAAAGCTTTACTACTTTCGTCCAGCGATATCACTGCGGATGCTCAAATTTCCATTTTAACCCCAAACACACCCCCCTCGAAGTGCATCACGTGATTCACCGGGCCCGCCTTTGGCGCTGCGCACAAGGTCCCATTTTCAGTCGTTCCGCTCAACTGATCAGTTGAGCGGCGCGCGGTTGCGGGCGCTCAGCTGACCGGCAGCCGACCAACCCCGTCGCGTCCCACGCATGCGCCGCTGAGTCGTCCAGGGCTACGTGACATCTTGCGCCCAGAGAAGAGAAACACCGCGTTCACCGCGAATGAATGCGAGGCTGGCGTCCTCCTGTTAGCGTTGCACGGGACCGAACGGCGTTGAGCTGTGGTCGGCAATACAGCTATATAAAAGGCTAACCAAGCGAAACCGAGACTCAGACTAAGCCAAGCTTTTGCTTTCCATATCCAAGTTTACCAGAGCTAAGCCGCAACCATTTTTTATTCCATGTTCCCCTTCAAAAACAACAAAAATGGTGGGGAACACAACGTGCTCTAACGAAGCTATGGCAGGTTAACAACCAATAAAAATTAAAAAAATGGCAGAAGTCGAAACTTATTTTTTTCTAAAAATCCAACCTGTACATGACAAAAGAAACATCGGACGCTAGGCACTAAGAACAAGACAAAGAACAAATAGCGGCGATAAAGGGAACAGGTGAAGAACCAATCAGTAACACTAAAAATAAAATAACGGCAGGTACAAAAAGACACAATAAAGCTGGCGTGGCTCCACCACACCAGTTCTGACAGTATCACGTTCGCCGCAAATGCTTCTACTGCGTGCAGCTCAAATTGTGGCACCTGTCATCTTCAGCCCCGCGTGCCGCTACATCGGAGGCCTTTTCTTCCGCACAACTTAGACTACGGCACCGACTTGCACATCGAGCACTGACACAGCAGCAAGCGAGTGGGCCGAAGACGTCGTTTGCACGATTATCTTAGCCAAAGCAAAAGGCCACTGCAAGCGCAAGCATACGCATATACTTCACTCTGACTGAAGCCATGTCTGAGGCTTCGTTTGCGACACTTCTTCCTGCATGGCACCCTGTAGTCTCCCTATCGCCTTGTGCTTAGCACAACACTTATTCTTGACCACTTGGAATGCAGTACATATCCCAGACGCATGTGGCCATTTATCTGGACCGCATTCTTTACTCCTTCGGTGACAATTCCACTCGTTTAGCGCCCACCATTCCATAAGAACGGTGGCCGCTACAAAACAATGGAACGATAAACAGTAAAACCCCGCTGATACGTCCCCCGGATTTATGACAACCTGCTTCTTACGACGGGTCACCTTGATCCCGGCAAACTCCCCATAAAAACAACGCATTATAAACCCAACTGGTACGACACTCGGGTGCACGCGGTCCGCTTCATGCGACGAACGCTGGCGCGGATAAACCGGCGTTTTTCCCATATTTTCTACCACTTCGCCGCGTCGTCCTTACCTTTCTTTATTCGTAATCCCCGTTTTACGGTGCTTAATGTGCAAACAGATCCGCATGCGGGCCAAACCACTTGCTTGAAAGACTCAAGCAATTAGGTGGGTACTTTTAGGTGGGAGTTAACTTTCGACGGCCCCACACGCAGCAGTACGCCAACGCCCTAATCGCGAGAAGTCGAAATTCGGGTGCCAGGTGGACCGTGACTTTGAAGCGAAGCTCCCGTCGAGACGCGAAGGAACGCAAAACACGACTCAAACCAACGGCGGTGACCGAACACTCGCTTTCTCCGCCCGCTCGATTCAAGTTTCTTCCTTTCACGACGCTCTCTCTCTCCCTATATCTCTGCTCTTTGCTTATCAGTGTCTTTTCAAGCCGCATTGTCCTTTCTTTGCTAGTGTGCTTCAATACACGCACGTCCGCCGCAAGGGTGGAGACACGTATACGTTGGCACCGCCATTTTGGGTCAATTGCTGGATGCCGCAGCAAGTCACGGTAGCAAGACAGCGGTAAAATTTTCGCTGCAACATGGTTTACTGGCGAAGTTTGAACCATCTTATCTATCTCGCGTTGCCGGGTCTTGTGGGAAACGAAAACAGCTATGTTTTCGTTGAGCACTTTGACCCAATAGCGATGGCACGGCACCATTCAAGGGGTGTCTCCACGCTGTACGGCAATGCTGTTTTTTCATCTTTGCCTAGCATTATCGTTCATTTCGCTTGGCCTTCTCACATTTTCCCCTCTCTCTACCATTTGCTAGACCACGTAAGCCTCATCTCGCGCGGACAAGGCGCGGTGAGCGCCGGATGACACCGGTGTGGCTAGCGCGCGGCGCGTGGCTGGCGGCTAGCTCGGATGCAGTGGTGGGGAGGGGGCATAACCTAGGCGTTGCTTTATTTTTAAACACGATAGTTTTTCTTGGGCTACTTCAACCCAGAAATTTTGGTCTGTCTGTATGTCTGTCTGTCTGTGAACCGATTCAGCCACCCGGCCAAACTAAAACAAGGCCTGCGCAATAGTCTTATATAGTCACAGCTAAATGTGCCCGTCTAAGTCCGGTGTAATGTTCATACTTGTCAATATTGGTGAAGAACAACAAGACATGACGCAAATATAAGACAACAAAGTAATACAGAAGTGATATTTGCAGCGTTCCTTTATAAAAAATCGTACATGTTCGATTTGTGCGAGATTAAATACTCCATCAACTGCACAAAAACAAATCCCTCCGCCGTCGCCTGCTGTCGCCCGCGCAACTATAGCTTCTGGCGGCATTTTGAGAAATCAACCGGCAGCAGTTACGAAAGGTTCCACTAGATAGATTCCACTCTCTCCTTGCAACGTACGTGGAGTAGAGAAACGCGGTTCTATAAACGTTGAAGTAGGGCGCCTCGATTCACGCGCGTCTTCGCCGCACGGCAGCGTTGTCATCGGGACACCCGATTTGGAGCAGTGAAACGCGGGAAATTTAAAATGATTTCAGCAAACCTTTGGCGTCTTTACTTTGGGAGGAGCGCGACGCAAGAGGAACAACATGAGAGGTGAGCGGGAAAGCGAAGGGAGGCATTTACTTTACAAAAGTCGATAAAGACTATCGTCTTTTGACGACATTTGCAACGAAAGGAGCAGATACGCGGCCAATTTTTTAACTTGGGATTTCCGCTAAATGTCCGCAAATCACGCGAGAACGCGCTCAATATAGTAGTTTAAAAACGTTCTTAGCCCACCTGTCGCATGAGACCGTCTATTAGGCCGGGATTTACCCGCCCCCCGGTCGTACACCTCTGTGATACGACGCTTTCTCGCGGCCACTTGAAAGTCGTATTATCGGGGTCCACTGTATTCGCATGCAGGCATGTGCACATGTAAGTACGAACGTACCTATGTATGTATGAATGTATGTGTGCATGCGAGTTTGCAAACATGTTGCACGGTACATGCAAATGTAGACCACGGCACATGTAGTGTACATGCAAATGTTGTAAACATGTTGCATGCAGGGGTGAGACAGCTTTATCAGATTTGGGAGCAGTTTCTGGAGCAGCGAAAATTTGATTTCGGAGCAGAAGAACGTCATTGATTCTCATCTTAGGAGTATATAAAACTCAATTTTTGGCAACTCGGGGGGGGGGGGGGGGGGGGGGGGGGAAGGGTGAAGTGCACTTTTTAATCGGTTTCGAACGTACATAACACTGAAGCGGCTTTCAATAAAGTTTTTTTTCCACCAGAGTATCGCAAGGTACGAACTACACTACTTTTTTACAAACCACTTTTAAATTCTTAGCCTCTATGCATACATGGCGTTGAGTGCCGTTTAAAATATCGAATTGAAAAACTTAGGAATGGAAAGGCATTTTTATTAGCATGTGAATGCCGAAATCATTATCTTTGTAATCCCAGACTCGGCTTTACGCACAAGTGTAGACTCAGCACGGCAAAAGTTGCGCAAAACGAGGTGACAGTCGTCGCACCCCACCAGCCCTTCCATTTAAATGCCCAAGGTGCACGTTCACTACGATCGTAATTTCAGTAACGTTGGTATGTTTAGCCACCTCCCTTTTGGCATTAAACTTCACTTCAGATAGAAGAACCATTATTACTAGCGTGGAGTCCCGCCATCGAACACTGCCAGAACATTTCCCGGCGATGTAGCCTGCGCCGCCACTTATGCAGTGTCGATCGTCCAATTCCCGCCGCTAGCAAGCTCGCTGTCGAAGGCAGCAATAACTCCGCGTTTTATAAGACCGCAATGAGTCCGAAATTTTACTTCAAGAGCACACCGCGCCTAACACTCAAGGCCGAAACACGGCGAATTTGCGGGTACCACGTTGTTTTTGATGAACTCCCGTCTTTCTAGTCGCGCAACCCCCCGCAACAGATCAAACGACTAAATGTAAACCCAGCCAACCCAAGAACTAAAACCACGGTAGAAGTCGGCGCAGAGCACCCTGCCTGAACCACGAGAAACTGCTTCGCCCGGCGGCCATGTTTTCCAATCTTCACCACGCCAAGATGGCGGCGCCTAGTGATGTCGATCCTTTTGGAGATACGGCGTTCCTAAAATTGCTGTTTTCTCATCCCCGGCCTTGCCCAAGTCGTTTGCCGCGTCAATACACATAAGTACTTTTTGTACAGGACTTTGCAGTGGTTTTCGATGGGAAAACTTTAAAAACTCACAGAATATAACATGTGCAACCCGACATTACGACTATCGCAGAAAACTGTCAGGGACCATTTTATGCGGGGTTTTTATTGAATGATCAATCCATTAAACCTTTACAAACAGCCTCACCTTGGAGATTCTGGAAAAGCCCCCAGTAAGCATTTCCCTCACTAAAACTGAGTGGAGCGTAAAAATCCTTGGCTCTCTCAGACCGTTTCCGAGCAGTTTGGCGCAAGTTTTGCAATTTTCAAGCTTTTGGAGCAGCCTGGCGCAGGGAAACAAATGTGTATCAAATCTGCGCAATATGCGCAGCTGTCTCACCCCATGCATGTGCACTACACTGGAATCGCAGGAATCTCTGCTCTGGTGCTGTGCAGTGCTTCTGAGTCGAGTCCAGGTTTAGTCCAGGGTAACACTAGGGTTTCTCTATATACCTATTGGTCAGGAGATCGCCCTATAGGTGGAACCGCTTAAGTTAGGGGACGCCACGGTCAAATTTCATTAGAGGGGAAACAAACGACAAAAATACTTGGGTTTCTATAGGGCACTAGTCGGTCAAGCAAGATTCCTTTAATGTGCGGGGAAATTATGCGCAGCGGGGCAGTGGAAATCTACGAAATACACATCAGGCATACGCCTTCATTGCTTTCCGCAGCCGGAAACCCAACGCAAGCTCTGGATATCAAAGCTAAAATTTTGAAGGAACGTTGGACTTAGTCTGTAGTGCACTTCAGCGCAGAGCGTTTCAGGCACATCTCAGACGGAAATGGTAATAACAGCACAGAAATCGCCACAGACACGAAAAGTCGACCCATAAGGCTTTACAATCATCCGCGGTGGTGAAATGACTGACTTTTTTAAAAAGAAAGCTGTTCCGTTGGACAATTTACCTGTGGTGAACACGACAAGCCGCCGAAAGTTGAAAGTTTTTGGAGAATTCAAATTGAACGTTCCGCCTTACCGGGCACCAAAGAAGTTTTGCTCTAGGTCACTTTTGATGAACGCTGTGTGTACATAGTAAGTCCATACCTAAGAATTGAGTCACTAGCCAGTGCGGCGATTTATAAGGCCCTGCTTGCGAAGACAATTCATACCCCACATTCCACGCTACACCGAAATGAAGTTGCTCTAAAAATATTTTTTTTGCTGGCAACCTTCACTTCAAAACAACGCCCGCAAGAGTGGTCTAAAAACACGTTCATTTTATTAAAAAAAGCGTGCAAGTAACATCAGCGCCGGTCACCTGCAACGCTCACGCCGCAGGCCACCGTTAAAACAAGCTGATGTTTCCAAGAGGAAAGCGCTGATGAAGAAATGCCAAGATACGGCTCCGCGAACGAACACACACACACAAAAAACTGACTATATCACAATAATACAGAACGATTTCTTTTTAATTTCGCACCTGTTGTGCAACAGTCAGGACCGCGGTACTGACAGGTAGCAACGAAAAACACGCTCCTAGCGCGGACGACCCGTAATCCGCACAAAATAGGCAGCAGTACACGTACCACGCACTCTGTTGTGTGAGTCGATATTCAATGGTCATTAGACGCCGTCGCACGGAGAGCCGGCTGCGCATATAAGACGGGCGAGCTGACATGCAGACAGTGATGGACCAAGCACATGAATTGAAGGCAAACGACGAGATGTACACAACACAGAGTTTCATAACTCTATAGGACACACTTTTTGCTAGTTCCTCTTTGATTTACCTGCTCCAAGTTGCAGCGGTGCTGTGCAAGCAAAATGCTCCTCCTCCTCTCACTGATTTTTCCACTCTGCCTCTTCCAGGCGCGACTTCAGGCGCGCATGCGCGACAGCGGGATAACAATCCTCCCTGTTCTGTGATAACGGTCGCCGCAGCTGCCGGAGCAGCAGCGGCGGCGGTGCGCGAGGAAAGCCGCGGGACTCGCGTGCGCGTCGTAGCATAGTAGAAATGTTGTGTCAGCGTTTTGAAGACCACAGAAGAGCGGTTATATGCCCCTTCACAGGGACGAATCGCAGCAAGAAGTGATTTTGCTTCTTGTTAGCAAAAGGTGAGACACTCGTTCATAAAGCGTGAATTTAATCTGGACGGTGCAGAGCTGTCCAACTACGTGTACCGTGTTCGATGTCAACTTAAGCTATGCAGTGTCGTACATCAGTGCTTATCACGGCATGTTGCGTTTGTGCTTGGTCGTATTTTCGTGACATAAATAAAGTGTTGAAGTGTTGAAGAAGTCCGTCCGTTCCGTTCGTTACGTTGCTACCGGGTTTACCGGGACTGGTCTGCGCCTGCGCGCGTGGAAGGGTCGAGGAGGCGCGGACATGGCCAAGGCAGGCCCGTGGAACTAATCCCCCTATCGTGACGAATGCCCAAGTGCCCAGACGGGTCCCGGTAAACACGCTAGGTACGCACGCCACGGAACGGCCGGACTCCTAAAACTCTCTACTGTCCGAGCTGCGTACGTACGCCTGCATAGAGGCGCGCCGGTATTGCTGGTATCGGCGAGGCCTAACGGGGCCAGCACCAGAGCGGCGGGAGAGGCGAGGGGAGGAAAAGCATCAGCACACCCCGCCCCCCATTTTGCGCTTCCTCGCAGTGTTGCCATGACAGTTAGTACGCCTCCAGGATCAAGAAGGCGGCGACGTTGCTATGTCAGTTACAACTCACTTTTGCCCGCCCAGGCTCGCCAGGGGAGGATTTGGCGCTACGACCACAATTAGGCGGGACGCTGGGTTGAAGGCTAAGATGCCGCCGACTGGACAAGCTAACTCAACGAGCGATAAGCGCACATTTCCCGCGCAACCTTAGCACGTCGAGAAAACCAGTACGTTTGAAACAGAAGCTGCCGCCGCGACACCAACACTCACTGGTCTAAGCAGTCACGCGACCCGTGGCTGTCTGCAAATAAAAGCCTACAAAGAAAGACTAAGTTGACGTTGAGGCAGGGAACGATACGGAGGGGGAATCTGGCCGCCGCCTCCACGACCCCCTTCTATTCTTTCCCCAGCACTCTGCGCTTATTGGGTGGTCGGAATGAATACACACAAAAATGCGGAAGGTCACTGCTCTTTTTATTACCCTATCCTGAACGACAGCACGCGAAGAAAGCGCGGGCAGCCGTTAGGGCAGTTCGGTGGGTCTTACATCCACGCGCGATTAGTGAACTTAGTGGAGCTTTTCATGGGTACATAACCAGGTTAGTTTCAAGCGTATATGCACGTGTATAGCGTGCGAAAGCCTCTGAAGGTATTATAACTCTGCCGCCTTCTGTGTCTACTGTGTGGGGCTATATTCAGTGGGGGAGACAAAATTTTGCACCTGTCGGGGAACCAGTACACCGACGCGAATGCAGTTTCTTACCAATCTGGAATTTCATTCGAACGCTGAGAACTAAACAACGTTAAAGACTTTGCTCCTCTGTTTCTTCTTTTAGTAACTTTTCTCGTGCAACAGTTGTACGGATTCTCATAGCCATGGTAAGAATGACTGCGTGCGGCAGCTCTCGTAGAGGGACGGCTGAATGTTAGGTAAGTGGGGTTTTAGTTAGGACAAAACGCTGTAAAACTGCGAGCAAAATCTTCTCGGGAAATGTGTACAGTTGGAGTGATTCTTTCAGATCAATATATACTCAAAAATTCCCGATTTGGGGAAATGGAAATAAAACCGTTTCGCCGAATTACGGTACGTTCGTCGGCCTGTGCAACCGCCTGCGTCTCTCTTTCTTTCCCCTGTATTCAGTTCCCCGCGTTGGCGCCGCTTAGGGGCGCCAAATCAAACCCCGCTACAGAGGAACTATAGGGCATCCCAGAATAGGGACCTAGTTATTTGAGCGTCGCCTCGCCCACCTTCGGTAAATGGAAGACGGAAAAGAGGTTATTTTGAGGAGCCTGCGGACGCCGACCGCAAGCCGCCGACGGAAGGTTGCCTCGCTTAAGTAAGTGCTCCTATGGATAAATGGCTAATATCGTTCTCCAGAAATATACGGTACGTCGTCGGCCATGTGAAAAAGCCTGTGTCGTCTGCTTTGTTTCCCCTGTGTTCAGTTTCTCGTTGGCGCCGCTAGGGGCGCCACTCTAAAATTTCCTCCCCAATACAGAGGAACTCTAGGCATCCCAGAATAGGGACCTAGTTATAGATTTCGCCTCTCCACCTTCTTGGTAAATGATGAAGACGAGATAATGAGGTTATTTTGATGCTCGAGCCGAGAGGACGATCTCGACACGCTAAGATGACCGACGTCCGATGCTTGAAGGGATGAGGACGGCTTTTCTTGCTAGATATTAGCTTTATTTACACTATTTACATTACTCATGGTATTTACATCAGGACAGAATGACGGTTACATTGTCACTCTGCCCGCAGCATCCTGTTCGGCCATGATCTATAGTGAACTAGATCCCTATCGACCGACCGACCCCGTACGAAACCCCACTTTCTGGTTTAGATACCAAAAACCACGCTTCCAAATGGGGCCTTCAACATGGCCTTTTCAACATGGTTTACATGGACCAGGATTGGTAACAAGAACCAACCAATTCTAAAAATGTCCCTACCTGCAGTCACATCACCCAACATTCTCTCATGCACTCATAGTACGTTTCCCGCGCATATTATTGCAACCGACAAGCAAATACAAAACATCTGCCACATAAAGTCACTGACCGCGCGGAGTGGTCACACCATTACGTTAAGCAGGCGGCACCTGCACAAAGCGAAAGCCGAGCGCTTACAGCAGTCTTCGCGCGGCAAACATCTTACAGTGTCTTCGCTTTGCCGCCTCATCTTCGTCCCCAGCGCGCGCTGGTACAATGAGGGAGTCGTGGGCCAATCCCTTCCCCAGACCAAGGGACGCCGCTGCCCGCCGCCTGACTGGTAAAGAGCTGCTCCAAACCCAGGCGAGCATTCTCGAGGCAAATTACCCATAAACGAACAGCACCAACACCAGCTTCGCAAAATTCTCAAAGACTACGCCGTGCGTCTTTTCGACATTCAGACAGTATCCTTTCGCTTCCCGTCAGCTGTCAACCTTGACGGACGACCGAGCCACCTGCCAACGTCAACAAGCCAGAATAGCGGCATGCGCTCTGTACTAGAGAGAACAACTCGCCAAGAACAACTCGCCAAGCTCACCGCATAGCAACACAACAGAAGTACTCGGGCTAAGCACCGTCTTTTGCCAAACAAAAGGAAGGAACATAAAGCATACCCTCAGCGGCCGCCGACTTGGCGTCCCTGCGGCTGCATGAACCGACCGGAGCATGGCAGCTACAAGCGGAGGTAATGCCGATGCCTGAGCTACCGGCGGCTTTCATTAATTGAATGAGGAGCCGAACTTAACAGACCTCACTGGGCGAGTGCCCTAACATGTGCCGTGAAACTCGATAAATGAAGATTTACTGATCATCACTTCATGGTCGTTTTGCGCTGAATGCAGCTGGGTAAGCAAATGCAGCCGCCGTCATGCGGTAATAATGGGCTCTTACGTTAGCAGTCTCCCCTCTGTGCAGCTTTTTCGAAGTCGCTAGGTCGAAGGAGGGCGTACAGAAAATCCGCAGAAAGTAGACCCACGCGCGTCGTCTTCTTGAGCAGACTACGTGGCCATGGATGCCTTGGATGGCATTCATGTCCACGGATGCCTACGTGGCCATGGGGTAGCAGCAGTGGCGGGCGGCCGTCACCCCGGCTCCAGAAAAAACGTTTTCGTACACCTGTGCGACGAAGATTATAATGACTCACCCGGAGCACATGAAGCAACCAGGACCCCTGAAGAAGAACTCGTTTTGCCAGGGAGCCCCAGGAGTACATAAACCCAGCAACATAAACAAGTAAGGCGGCCACCAAGCCTTACCACCAAATTTAAAGTGGTTACGGGTACCAAACTGGCTTCCATCGAAAATTGTGCTTTCGAAAAAACCGCATCGAAATCGACCAGGAATGACAATTGCTACTAGATTTCGCTCTGATGGACTTGAGTGACTCCTGCAAGCATTACACTACTTCGGAATTCCACTCTAAAATATCATCTACCAAGAAGTCGTTCTCCATACTACACGTAAACTGTAGAAGTATATAAAAAAAAGTTGTTAGCATCAGCATTTTCTTGCAGTCGTTATCAATAAATTTTGATATCTGGAACCTGGATTAGGGATAACGCCGATGTACCTTATTTCCGGGCTACCGTTTCGAACTTCTCTGTCGACAAAAAAAGAAAGGTTGAGGACTCGCTATTTATTTTAAAGATAATCTAAACTATGAAATAGAAAATTTTTCTCTTATCAATCTTGACGCGTTTTGGAAAGACCACAATCAGTCTGTTGTACAGACCACCGCATGGACATAAAACCAAGTTTCTACAGTTTTTAGACAAAACAATAGCATCGGTCACTTTTTGCAATGCTTCCTAAATGATTATTGGCGACATAAATATCGATATGAAGTCGGGTGACCCGTTCAGCCGAGAATTTTAGTTATATCAGTTTATGGGTTTACAAGTCATACCACTTTACCTACCAGGCTCTCCAATCTAAGTTTCACTCTCCTTGATAATTGTGCAATAAATATAAGCTCGGATAGCGTTACAAGCGGAATAATTTAGTATGAGTTAAGTGACCACCTTCCGGTATTCTGTGTTCTTCCGTCAGCACCTAATCAAGTAAAGTCCGAACTTGGACCCTCCTTGTACGCAAAAAAAAAAAAAATACCGAGGCCCATGAACACTTTTACAGATAAGTAGAAGCGCATGACTGGAGCTGCGTTTATAACCAAACCGATCCTGATGATGCATATATGTTTCTCGGGTTCTTGCGTACAAGCTACTATGCAGCTTTCCCTTTATAGAGGCTCTCCCACCGGACCATTAAAAGTTGCCGAAAGCCATGGATAACCACTAGACTTTACGAGAGAATTAAATCTGAAATTAAGTTATTTCATGACTTTGCACGTTCACGAGAACCTGCAGCATTTTTGAAGTACAAAAAATACAGAAATACGCTGACGTCGGTCCTAAAAAAGGCAAAGAAACAGTATTACCAAAAGACCTTTGAAAGGATCTACGTTAACCAAAGCAAAATCTTGGAGGTAGTGAACGCTCTGACTGCAAAAGTACTAGTAGTGGATTTATCCAAAAAATTAACAGTAAACGATGGAACTCTTGCAGGAAAGAGATTAGCCGATTCTTTTAACGCCCACTTTATAAATGCGGTCTCGTACAACAGACCAAGCATTAGCGCAGACAACGCGCTATGTGATGGCCCCGGTGTGCCTAAGCCCGTCTTTGTGCGATCAACAGACGCAGTTGAGGTTGGAAACTTAATCCGCAAGCTTAAAACTAATGTAGCATCTGGCATAGATGAAATAGGGCCCGCAGAGTTAAAACTGATATCACCAATGATATCCGAAGTTTTATCCTTCATTATTAACCTCACCTTGACCACAAGCATTTTCCCACACAGCATTTTCCCCAAAGTCACTGCTATATTCAAAGATAGTGAACGTAACAACCTGTCCAACTATCGTCCTATATCGGTGCTTCCAACTCTATCTAAAATATACGAAGGCGTAATCCATGAGCGACTCCTTTTTTCGACAAGCATCAAATAATAGCAACCAACCAATACGGCTTCCAGAAGCATAGGTCAACTGAGGAAGCTCTGGAATATATGAAGGAAACGATATCGCAAATATGGAAAACAGAAAATATACTCTCGGCCTTTTCTTAGATATTCAAAAGGCATTTGATTCAATACATTTTGATTTGCTGTTAAAAAATTATTTAGCTGTGGAATTCATGGGATCGCATTACAAATTCTGCAAAACTACCTCCATGATCGATATAAAATAGTTGGCATCAATGACATATTATCTGCCGAAATGACATTGAAACAAGGTGTCCCACAAGGATCCCTACTTGGCCCGTTATTACTTCTTGTGTACGTAAATGATATTATTAAAATACCAGGTTCTTCTGATATTATTATGTATGCAGATGACACGAATATTTTTTCTCATTAAACAGTTTAACATTTCTGGAATCTATTGTAAACGAATATGCCGGGTTTCTTTCAAACTGGTTACAACAAAACAAGCTGCGATTAAATGCCACAAAGACAACCTATATAATTTTCTGCCCAATCAATAAGCCCTTAAACGAAGATATCAGTCTCAAATACGAAGGTCATGTTATTGCACGGGTACATGAGCAAAAGTTCCTTGGTGTTTGGTTCCAAGAACAGTTAATTAAACTGGTTAGTACAAGTAAATTATTTATTTATGGCTCTGGCGCGAACAGTTGGATGCCTTTATAAAATAATGCCGCGAACCATGTATGGGTTTGTTTATTTATTGTTTGTTTTTACTGCCGGGCCACGCCCGGCTGTGTTATCTGCGTTCATAGCAAAGCGCGTACTCCATTCTTTATTTTTATGCCGCACGGGCCATCACATTCAGATATGCAGACTGTTTCGCCCTAACGTCGCTAGTCCAAAACAATCTTCTGTGATCTACAATGTTGTGAATGTGAATCGACGGTTCCAGAAACACTCACGCCGAAAGATAAAAGCCTGCAGAGCAGACGCCGCAGCATTCGATTCCACGACACTCACCTGTGCAAGTCACTTTGTTGACCGCTGTTTCGCCGCCTGTGTATTCATTTGAGTTGTTAGGAGCGCACAAGTTCGGTCCAGTAAACTTGTTTCTCCTTCAAGACAATCCCAAGTGCGTCGTCCTTATCTTCGTGACAATATCACACTTACTACCGCTATGGCTAAAAAGAAACATGTATTATTTTCCATTCTATTCAAAACTAACGTACGGAATCTTGGTGTGGGGAACAACTTCATAAAATAATTAAAATAAGCTTGTTCTCCAGCAAAAAAAAGATATAACAGCGTTTCAAAATTTCAAGGGGAATTCTAAGACCTGCCAACTTTACCTTTGTTTTTAAAACACTCAATACTTAGAGCTGACCAGCTGCATTACTTTAAACTTCTCCAGATGGTACACAAAAACAAGTTATATGTAGATGGTGACGCAGAAACCTGGCATTACTTTTGTACGGCGTCCAATAAGACGTACACCTAAAACCAGGACTAATTACGGCAAACAATCGACCACTTATCAAGTACAACATGTCTTGAACATCCTAGCGGATAATTTAAAATTTAACACTAGTGCAACCATATTTAAGACTGAAACCAAGGTGATGTTTGTAGGAACGAAAGTGAGATATGACAATCGCTAGGCGTGTCTCATTTCAAGGAATTTAAACTGTATTGTGTGAAGACGTGAGTTTTTCATAGACATGACGAACAATCAGTCAAGAAATGTGTCGTGTTCTATTGTATCTGTTGGTAACAGATATTGCAGAAAAACGTTTGATGTATATTGTATACCTTTGGATTCTCATTATTGGAAATGTACGATTTTTTGTATTTTTCCTAATTTACTTATTTTTTTCTCCCTCTACTGTTGGATCTTATTTCTAAGCACGCATATTTGATTTGAACATGTCCTCTGCTGTGAACTCTGTTGTGAACTTCAGAGGATCAGGAGCCCCCGTCAGGCACTCAAACCCTTTAGCTCCTGCCCCTTCAGCAGGAATTGTGACAACGGCTGCTGAAAAATAGTCTTCTTCTTGAAAAGACATCCACTGTGCGCCTGCTTCATTCAACTGCTGAGGCAGCTGCGACTGCTCTCCCAATCGTCTGATGATTGCTGATGCTTTGCTAGCACTGCGCGAATATCATGAAACGCAAAATGGAGCCCAATGCAGTCATTCTAGCTAAGCGAGAACATCAACAGCACTTATCGATGGTCTTTGCAACAATTCAGTGCCCCTTGAAACAACTATTGTGCCTAGCATTTTTCCCGTTGAAATGCCGTGTAACCGTCTTTTTGTCGACCGATACAAGCAGGTGGAATTGAGTAGGGAGCAATAAACATCTGTGCGGCTTTGCCCACACAATGTAATACTGCTACTGCACACTAGCGAACGTATTTGTACGTAAATTTTCACAATATATCAAGTAATATCCGTCATTTGTGTGCACGCTAACACGTGTTCAATTTGTATTTGCGCTTGCAGTACTGCCGTCACCCCCGCCTTTACATGGACAAATTCAAAGTTGACCAAGAGAATTTTGTTGGATACACCGATCCCACTTACAAACAAGATAGGTGGAGTGATTCTTGGGTAGCAACCTTTGAAGCTATAGTTGGTGTCAAGAACAAGGTAATGCCATCTGCCTGTTTTGGCTAATCAACTCCCGTGAACACAGCTACCAGTACTGAGTAGCAGTGGTGTACGCTGGACATCATTTCTGGTGGTATGAGATGTACCTTCCAACACAATGGCAGCGTGAAAGAAAAAAATACGGGCAACAAACAATAAAAAGAGAGTAAGAATAAAAAAAGTAAAAATCAATTCAGAATTTAACAAACTTTTCTTTTCAAAATGGCTGCCCATCGTGGTGAAAGCATAGATTCAGTGAATATAAAATGTGTTGTGGACATTGTTTATGCTCTATTAAAGCATATACCGTATTTAACACCTTTATTTCTAGCAGAACTTTCCCTCATTGCTTCAAATAGCAAAAGTTGTTATACAGTCAAATGCCGCTACAAAGGCTACTACAGCGAACTTGCCTGCTTGACAAAAAAATTCTTTGCGTTCACAATCGCTGAACTGTTGTTTAATAACAAATACGCCTATCTACGCATGTGGCTAAACTGGATCACCGTGAGTCATCCAGTTCAGTCATGGAGCTGCGGGAATCGGTAAACCTGTACGCTACGTGTTGCTAGATAGCAGCAGTTGGGACAGCCGAAGATTACGTCTCAGTGGGCGATCAGTCCTGGTTTGCTCTGACCTTACAAGTGACATCACGGAAGCCATCACAGCGTAAAGGGACACAAATGATCAGGCGCGCCATGATAAAGAGCCTGCACAGGAACCAAGCGTTATGACTACCCGTGAAGCGGCAGCGGCCTGTGACGCGCTGCAGATATACATCTCGTCACTCACTGACCTCACGCCGCAGCACGCCGTGAACCTTGACAGCTTCAGGTCGATGGTTGATGGGCATTCAGTTCGTCATACCACAGTAAAACCTCGTTACAAGAGACACTCTTACAAGAGACACTTGGTTATAAGAGGCATCTGTTTGTTCTCCTACGTTCGACATGTTAGCAACATCGCATACAAGAGACCTTGGTTACAAGACACGTTTATCTGGTCCCTTGAGTGTCTCTTGTAACGAGGTTGGCCTGCACTGTGAAGAAAATTGTTGACCATTTCTCGCTTATCGGAGTTTAAATCCGATGTAAATAATTTTTTTTTGTCTCAATATTCTCACTTGCTTTATAGGGGGTCAGCGAAGCGTGCGAATCCTATAAATAACGAAGTGACGTATATAACGAACAGTTATCGCGGCACCACACACTTTGGTATACAGGCGTTTGACTGTATATAAAAACAAGACAAAAACCATCTTGGGAATTTCTATTTCTATTTTGCCAACTTTGTTTTCTGAAGACTTGGAAAAAACATCTTTTATGGATAACAAGCATTCATTAACAAAATCCCAGTACGGATTTTTCAGGAATTGTTCTAATGAACTTGCGTTTTGGGACCAAAAAAAATTTGTTTTTAAAGATGTTCCAGGCAAAAAATACTTAGAAAAGACTATGCAGGACACAGCGCACAACATTATCCGATCTTATCTCAATAATCGTATCCAATACATTTCATTAAATAATCACACTTTGTAAAAATATTTTGGTGTCCCACCGAGGAGTATACTATTCTCTTACTAAGAGTATTTAACATCTATATAAATAACATTGTTCAAATGAGTTCCTCAGTGAAATTCGTAATGTATGCAAGTGATACCAGCCTATTTCGGATAATAAACTTGGTGAATGGGGATCGTGTAATGCACTAGCTCTTAAAACTGACAAAATAAAAGCTGTTATATTCTGAGCAAAAGGTAAACAGCTGAACCAAAGTGAAGTTCTTCCCTTTCTGAATGGCTAATAGTAAACAAAAAAGATAGTAAACAATTTTAAGACATAAAAAGTAACCTATTGCGAAAATATGCTGTGAGACTTGCATGTAGATCAAGTCGTGACCTAAATATCAAGTGTCACAGGTACACTCTACCATCACCAATACTCACTGCCAGCGAAATAATAGTTAACATATCAATCACTCTTCTTTCCTTACGTTACTGTTTTCTTCTATAGGGTACAATTCTCCAACGTTGTCCCTGAAAACTTCATGCATCCCTTGTTGAACAAGTTTAACTTCATTAGCACTTCAGGGAAGACGCGGGTCTTAGAATCCCGAAATTTGGCCAAAAAATCGTTTTTCGAAATCGCCATTTTCGGAAAGTAGAGCTATTTTTCTCCCGGTTAGCAAAATATCCCGACCCGGGAGTGCGTATTTGAGCCATAACATCAATTCAGAGCACCGACGACCGCTAAAATCGCCCATGATCCAACGCGAAAATAGTATCTTTTCGACGACTCGCCGCTCGGGATCTACATGCGCCACGGCGTCCATCTAGGTCTAATTTGAAAGTGCGTCTTTTCGTTGTCAATTCCCCGCCAGAACCGCTACGTTTCGTCCCTCGGTTGCAAGTAAAAGCGGGGTAAAAAAGACACGGAACGCGCCGCAGAGTTGGCTACTGACTGCACGTGACCGCAGGGCGCAACTTCATTAGCTGGGCGCCGTGGGTCGTCTGCTCGACACTCTCAGCACAGTGCAACGGCTCATGTATTCGTCTATGCGAGGACCGGAAAAAGCCCCGCATGGCGCAAAAATAAAGTAAATCTGTCTATCGATAACTGAAAGGAAGAAGCTGTATTAAAAGCACCTGCATCTGACGACGACTTAGCGCGAGAACGGCGCCGAGACGGAGGTAGGATTAGCGCCCCCGAGGGCTGCCCAGACGATAGCGTTAGCGATATGATTACGCGGGCGGGCGCACTAAGGTGCGTTTATCTTTCGATCAGCAGCAAATAGAAATAAAATAAATGATAACGTGGAGGATGACGCAGTTCGACATCGCAAGGTAAGTGTGTTCATTCTGTTATAAACTATAGCGCAAGGCGGGTCGGCCCGCACTCCGGAGCGCGCTTCATCGTCGGCAGGTTACCATATAGATAAGCGATTTAGGAATTATAAATGCTCGCACTGAGCACAGTTTGCGTTGGTGACGTGATATACGGGTATATTAAACCGAAAACGTGGTTATCCCACCTGGCCAAGCGCATGCATGTTACAGAACAGTGGGGTGCTTTCCGTTACCAGCCCCTTCCTTGCCACTCATTTCACGCGATGTAAATCCGATTTGATATACTTGATTGCTACAAATGAAGCAGTAACATAACAAAATAAACGTTTACAACTGTGGTGCACGATCGGCACCTCAGCCTTGGTCGCCAAAGAGTGACGCCGTGCTGCCAACAGCGTGCTAGAAGCATGTACGATTGGTACACGCGATTCGCATGCGACTGATCGTTACGACTGTCGCCACAACTAGTCGCACGCGTGGATTTGAGACACATGACCCGGTGCGCGCATGGGATGCGTCGTCGGCGTCGCTCCGCCCACTGTTTTAAACGCGGAGCGTGTCTTAGTCGCACGATGTCCCTCGACCGTCGGCGGCGGCGTCCACACGCTCACTGCGCATGCGCGTCGCGGCGAGGCGCAGGTGCGCGTCTCTTCCCCGTACCCTCCTCGCTCTCAACAACAGATGCAGCGTTGTTGTCCGTCCGCACCCGTCCCCCTACACTATAAAAAAATAGTTACCCGCGCCTGGTTTCGATCCCACGACCCTGTGGGCGGAACGCGAGGTACATGGTGCTCTTCCCACTGCGCCACAAAAGCGACACAGAATCAAAGGCTACGAACGCGCCTTATCTCCTTGACTCATTCAAACTACGTCAAAAAGCTGCTGATACACGGCAGCAGTTGCATCGATCTCGGTTTCACCAGTTGCTGCAACGCACGACCACTGCTTAAAGACCCCTTAACAGTACAATTTAGTGACCACAAAGCCGTCGTTCTCAGCGTCCAATACAACGACAACAGCAAAAAATAAATAACGACTTACAACAACCTACTCCTTGCCTTCACTTCTTGCGTCACAAAAAAAAAGAAACATTGGGCCCATCTCTCCACGAGGGGGGACTCGAGTCGCAAAATCACGAAAGTAATAATTAATATATGAAAGAAATAATAATTATTAATAGTAATAAGCAATAATAGTTAACACATTCACTACCACCCCACCACCACCCCCCAAACACTAACGTTAACGCAATACACCCACCCCCTACACGCCCAATTTTTTTGCTCCATGGCTCAACTACGACGATCGCTGAGCTTGTAGATTCCGCGCGTTTGCTCGCAAGAAATAGATAAACCAGGCAATCGTGAAGCGTTTATGCCTTCGGAAACAGTCCGCGCACACGCCGGCCGCGCCTGCCAGCGCGGCACACTCAACGGCTCGATCCGGCGCAGACCACGGTAGCAGCCCCGCTTGTCGCTGCTCTTCTGAATCATTCTAATCGCTAAAAAGAAGTTCCAAATGCGAGAAAGTAGGTGTTAGTGGGAAAATTGTGCTAGGGATTGTTGTCAGGGCTTATTTTAAAAGCGGCGATCAGATATCTGCCGCGATGCAAGCCTACGCTGACCAGTCGCCGCAGTGCGCAGTGCGCCGAGCGGCCGAAAAATGGCGATACCTGCGCAGGAGCATCGAAGCAGGCTACGCAGATGTCTTTGTCACCGATCGCTCAAACGGCAGGTATAGCAAATAAAGTTCCATATGAGAGAAAGGGGATGATAGTCTGGTGAAAAGTTGTGTTACGGATTGTCATTCGCAGTTACACCGATAGCGGCGATAAATGGCCAACTGTTCGCATGGCGACGCAGTGAAACATCCCCCTCGCGAGGGGCACGATCAAATGCAGAGCATTTCCGGGGGCGCACGACGTCAAGTAGTTTGCGTTACGTTAATGTTGTTGCACTTGTGGCAACTGCTGACGAGAGAGCGCTCGTCAGCAGTAATTTGAATGAGTCAAGGTTATAAGGCGCGTTCGCAGCCTCCCATCCTGTGTCGGCTTTGTGGCGCAGTGGGTAGAGCATCATGTACGTTGCGTTCCACCCGCAGGTTTGAGGGATCGAAACCAGGCGCCGGATAGTATTTTTTTTATATAGTGTAGGGGGAGGGGTGCGGACTACGACTACGGACGCCTACGGATGTCAACGCGGGTGACATCGTGAGTTACTGAAATGCTCTCCATTTAAAATATCCGCCAGGATGCTAAGCCTAAAGTTCTCAACTCCAGAGCCGACCCGAGCAACGCAAGCCGGTTGCGGGCGGTTGGACTCAGCCAGCTCTCATTGGCTGTGGCCTCACGACGATCGCAACGATGGCACGACTGCATCTGGCTTGCCAGTAGCACGTCGCGAGCCTTATCTCACCAGCGAACGACGCAAAACAGGTCCTAACAATCAATCGTAACGATCAGTTGCATGCGAATCGCGTGCACCAGTCGTACATGTGTCCAGCGCTTAAAAATTGAAGCAACGTTCTGGCTTTGATTATGATCAGTTTTTCTGCCAAGGGGTGTATACAGAGGATTTTATAATTTTCTCAACTGATTTCAGCAAACTTGGTATGCGCGTATTGAGCGAAAAGCGAGCTACGTTCTAAATTGTTTTTTTTTCATATGCTCAATAGATAAAACTCTCACTTGTAGCAGAGTCCTTCAATGCTTTACTGGTCACGAAACTGCTCCGCAACTCAATGGGAGAGCTTCATATGCTGCGTTTGGCCGCCGCGCGTTGGCGCCACCCTCTCACTGAGGTCACTCCTCGGGCGGCGTTGCGCTGGCTCGAACGGCGGAACCGCAGCGAGTTGTGTTTGTTTCGTGCGGGAAAAAATGTAAAGTGCATATCCCGCTCTTGTGATGCGACTTAAGTAGTGCAACGACGATGCCGGGATGTCGTTTCTTGAACAACGACACCACAGAAAATGTTTCCTTGTTCTGTTGACCGAGCGACGGGCAGCTGTGTGAGAAATGGAGGGGCACCATTCCAAGGCAAGCAACGGGAGATTTCAGCTTCGATTATAAGTGTGCGACAGTGTGTGGAAATGCACTGTGTGTGAGAATGGAAAAATTGCGCCCACCTCCCCGTGAGGGGAACCATGTGTAGATGCGACGCATCGTGGGGTTCACTTGGTGTTTCCGTTGGATTGATTCTGAAATCGCGTGAAACGTGTCGGGAACGCGTATGATTATGATGTTTTATGATTATTATTATGTTTTATTGGCCAATCTTCGTCAATCTCTCTAAGTGGTATGCTTGGGGCTTCGCTGTCGCAACGACCTTTATTCCATCATTGTTGCTGTAAGTGGGAGCTTCTTTTCTTTTATTGCAAGTGTTAATCATTGCCCCATCATGCGTTGTATCAGTAGCTTCTTGACGTAGTTTGAATAAGTCAAGGATATAAGGCGCGTTCGTAGCATTTGATTCCGTCTCGGTTTTGTGGCGCAGTGGGAAGAGCACCATGTACCTCGCGCTCCGCCTACAGGGTCGTGCGATCGAAACCGGGCGCCGCTAAGTATTATTATTTTTTATAGTGTAGGGGGAGGGGTGTGGACGAGAGAGGGGCATCGGAGAGGAGAGGGGGTGAGCGGCGGAGAGCGCAGCTCGCGCGGAGAGGGGAATGGGGGAGGGGCGGACGACAACAACGCCGACGCTGCATGGACAAGGCGAGTGAATGAGATGCAGTAGCATCTAAAAGCAATGTACTCTTTTGAGAGCATCGTGGGTCTAGAATTGTACAAGGCTAACTTAAAGCCAGATTTTTGTCATATCAGTCAGGTTGTAGCGGTGCTTCATTACCTGTTTGCAAACTTGTATTACCTAGCGCTCAGGCTCGCGTGTAAAAAAGCTTTGGGACATCCTTGTGCTTTTACTTTTCATATTTCCGTGAATTATCCCTTAGGGTTCGTTTTGTTTGTTTTGTAATCGCGCGTGGCCGATTCCGGTTTCTCATCTGGCGTTTCAACCGGAGCGCCCGTTTGCTCTTTTTGTCGTACGTCCCGTCGGGCAATATTGTTTGATATGGAAAGGGTGCCACCTTGTCGCTAACTTGATTTTTTGTTTCTTCGACAATGTTCTCGATCCTATTTCCGTGGATCTGAAATTAATAACGTTCCAAGAGTAATGCATGCACTGCAAACGCCGCGCAACTCACTTTATCGACGTTCATCTGTGCCCATCACACTGCGGACAGCTTCTTAGACGTTTGTGTTTCATTCTAGTCTTTTGTAGCGCAGGAGATCGCTAGCTCGCTGCGCTCAGAAAAGCTTTGCGTCGTTCTTGGCTACGTGGCAATATTCTGTTTCCTCCGTGTGCTGCACATCGCAGCGCGAAAAAATAAATTTTTGTACGCTGGACCACGCTCTTTTGTCTCCCTTCGTAACATTGAAATTTTTTGTTGCGTGTGATAAAATCAGTTTCATTGTTCTTTTTTCGCTTCCTGTTTTTGCAAGCATTGCAAAGCGTGGAAGCAGAAAGACACATGGAGTAACATATATCTCTTCGTGTTTTGATCCTTCGCGTTTCTGCAGCGTTTTTAGATGTTCTCAAGTATGTACCCACTCATCGAAACGACAATACTATTGGGCTATCTCTTTTAGCGTTCTGTGCATTCCAGAGCAATCAACGGATTCATTAAGCGTAGTCTGAACGACGCGTACTTGGTTTCTTTCAGTTTTTTTTATTGCATTATCGATAGGCCCGCAGCAGTCCGTGACTACACAGCTACCGTATGTGTGGTATTTACAACTTTGCTTTAAGAAAAGAAGCAATATAGATTTAAAAATCCGTAAACACGACGGCGCAGCGCTTGTTCCAGAGCACGCAGAAGCCGTTGCCGTTCGCGGCCGAAGTCTACGGTAACTTACTTCGAAAAATAAAACCCCATTGAAGACAGGTGATAAACACAATAACTGGACTATTCAGCGCTAACTACTACAAAAAAAAACACACTTAATCAGCGCGCAGACACCAAAAGCAGCGAGCGTTTACACGCCAAGTGCTGGCCAATACGCCGCACGCGCGGCGGCTGGATGACCTTCGTGCGGCGGTGGCGCCTGTAGTGGCGCGTGCGGTCCCTATATGAAGCGAGCGCCGAAGTTTCGTGACCAGTGAAGCATTGAAGGACTCTGCTTGTAGTAAAAGTTCAACTGCGATTTTCTCAGCTTCCTTTTTTTTGAATATGTGCCTAGCCTTACAGAGGTTTTCAGCTTGTTCTTTTCAAAGGAATTCTGTAAACGTTACGCCGTTGAATTCGGGATGAAATGAACTGCATGCTGATGCTATTTTAATTGGCTCAATGTGCCGGAAATAAATGTTATGAATAATAATTGGAGCTCATCAGGTTTTCATAGAAATGTACTTGGCATAATCAGAATAATTTTATCCAATCAACTATCTTTACAGGAATATAAATAGCTGCAGCATGCATGGAAGGTCTCATGCTACACATCCATACCATATATTTTTAAAAATTTTGAATAAAAAGTTTTTTAACGGCCGGTAAGAGATTACTTAATTAGGCTCCAGTATTTTCTTTGTAACTCAAAAAACATTTGTGCCACATGATTACTAGTTACATATTTGAAATGAGGAAAACAAAACACATATGCACACTGATGTTCATGATCATAGACCAATTAATAAAAAAGTTCATCTCAAGACCCATGTTTCAACTTAAAAGCTTGAAGACAACCATCTCTCTCAGATATAACAATTATAATATATTATAGCCTTGGTTGACGGGACGCGTGTCCTAGCAAAATGACTCGAGTGTAGTGAGCTTTGTGCTTTGGACCACCGAAGAGAGTATTGTATTTTTGGAAGCCTTGACTTCCATAATCGTGCTAAGATCACGTGGGGATATAGCCCCTTTGTTTTGACAACAGGGGGTTCAAGAACCTCCCTCCCTCCTTCTGGGGCCCCTGCGTGTGCGCAAAGATAGCAACTCCAGCTCACAATCACATGGTGCCACGTGCAGACACTGTCCTTAATTTTCTTCAGATTTCGTGCTCCTTACTTGCCGTGCTAATGCAGTAGTATGCAATGCGGTAGTATGCGGGAAATCTTTTCCCGGGGCGTCTTGATTCGCAATTGCACCTACCGATCGCCGACCGCTTTCAGTGCAGCTTTACATTAAAACTTCTGTTCTTCCTGTTATTTTTCGCCCCACTATTCCAGCTCTGCCATGTCAAGCGCAAATACCCCCACCTGGACATCAGCTTAGCCCTGTTCAACGTGGAGTGTGAAGATTGGACAAAAAACTGCACGGGCTCGACTACAGCCATAGCAGGAATCAAAAGAATAGAGTCAATCTACGACTACGCACACAACTTAACGTACGAGAAAGTGCAAAGCCTCTCCAAGTGCCCGTGACGACGACGTGATAGAATGCAGGACGTTGACGGATATTTGAAGGAAAGCCGCCGGTGTTTTGTTTCGCTTTTTGTCTAGGAATGATGGTGCCTCATGACTGTGCACGTGTATGTGAATTATGGTGGTTCAATGAAGGTACTTGGGACCACACAAGATTTCGTCAAACTTTATATACCCTTCGAAGGCGACAGATTTATATTGCAATACATGATTATTCATTTTTCTGGCTCCCATCGTACTCTACCATAGCGCTCCTTTATGGCACTCGTGTACCCTACGGTGCTTGATCATACTTTACTTCAACTGTTTGCACAACCTTCTCGGCAGAAGGTATGATCTGTGTTTTTTGTTAAGGTTACCTGTGTGCATTGTGCGCAAGAAATCAACTATTTTTGTTTTCGGTGCAAAGTATTGTGTCCGGGAAAGAAAGCATCCACTTCCTGCCGTAGAACAAAATCATCATCATCGAAGAATAGGAAAAGCAGTCAGGGAACATATTGGTGTCATTCGCACAAGCACAGCAGCTCGTGCGATGTTGAGCCATGGTTACCCAACAAAAGATGCAGATTTGACCACACGCGGCAGCGGGGCACGTAGCGTACAGGATCTCTCTATCGTAGCACGAAGGACGTCGAGATAAATGTGCAGGACAAAGTACTGCATATCCTGCTTACTCATCTTGATGTCTCTTGTTCAACTTATTCAGACAAATTTACTAAATGTCATCGCACTCGCCCAATTGCAAGAAATGCTGTGGGATCCGAAGTTTCCCTGAACTCTGCCTGTGACATACTGCAACCGATTTGGAAATACTGCCATGTAACCGGTAGTCGGGAAAACATGAGGGAATGAGGGAAAAGAAACATGGAAGCAAGCTCAGCTGAACGTTTCACAGAGAGTGATCAAAGTTTTTTGCGTCCGCTTTCGCCCCAATTACACATGCCGAAATATGGCTACCAGCTATAACTCCCTCTTCCAAAGGTTGAAAAACATTTCCCTTCACCAGCTTCTTCAAAGCTATACTATCTGGTTCTTCAGCTGCATCTGACTTGCACTACGTTAGCTTGATCGTTAAGCGTCATGTGAAGACTACAGGACTCAAAAATAGCACAGCCGCTTTACATTGCGACATAGTTTTTTATTCTGTGTGGAAGTAGATTCGTAGCCTAAGTGTTTTCGTTTTGAGAGGCACTTCTCTTATCTTATCCTATTCCCACCACTCACTCCACCTCTTTTTTGACACAGATGTAGTCTTCTCACAAATGCTCCTTTTCGGTTTCTTTGTCAGTGACTTCGACACGTAGTTTGATGCTGCCAGAAAAATTGTGAAAATGTAATATGAAGGGGCAATTTTTTAGCTGAGCGATAAAAGTTTTTTTATTGGCGCTCACAAACACTGGCATCTGCACTTGGCTGCTCGTGCGCATGAAACCTGCTGTGGCTACTAGCTCAAAGCATCCTCGATAAACACGCACCGGTGTTGCCCCCAAATCCAGCGCGTTGCACAGTGCCCCACGACGGTGCGTACCAGCACGGAGCATTGATCGAGGACAAACGGAGCGGTTCCACCCAAGCGCCATCTCTTAAGCTAGGAAAGCAACTCATAAAAACGTTCACAAGTGGCAATGCAGCGCTGTAATTAGACACAGCGCTATTAGGAAGGGATATTTATTGAAGGCCAATGACTATATGTACGCACAACCCATATCTTTCACACATGTGCGACAATGTACCTCACCGCTTCCACTAAACAGCTATACGCAAGGGGCTTCTCATCTTCATTTGAGCCAAATTGTGAGTGCCTGTTTTGTTCCGCCCTTCCGCCACAGCAAAGGTCCAGGCCCTACAGTGACAGTTCATGATAATTCAATCGAACGAAACGAATGCCAATCCCCAACTGGCTGGCAGCCTTTTTTGCAGTACGAAGTTCTCGTCCTCATTTACGATCTCTGGCCGTTGTTACCCCCCGTTCGGAGCCTGTCGTATTATTGCCTGGTGAATTCACAAGCAAGTCACCCTTGTCAGCAACAATATACAGCTCCTTCCGTCTTGAAATGAGTGCGTCGATGCGCCATTGCTGCAGCAGCAGTCGGAGGAAGCCACTTCTCCGGCGTAGTTCGCGATGTATATTGGGATTGCACCATGCCGCCCCATCGACTCTCTCGGTGCGCAGTAGTGCAACCAAAAATTGCCTCGCGACGGTGTACACCGGTTTATCGAAGGCAGACGGTGCACACCGGTGCGGTTTATCAAGGATAAAAAGGTGCACAGGTGCGCCCCGGTGCGGTTTATCGAAGATGCTATCAGTGGTGCGTGGCTAATGTCATTAATAAAGGCATACATTATTTGCTGGCAATGACGTATGCGTTCCGCAAATGTGCGCTGGGTTACATATAGTATTCTTAGCCGAGGTGGCTGCATTTATGGGGGTGGTGATAAACAAAAGCGCCCATGTGCACAGATTCTAAAAACCAAGCGTTGTAAATTTATTCGCAATCCACTACAGCACAGCTTATCCCTGAGGTGCTGCCCCAGTGCATAACACCCAAATTAAAATTTGAATGGCATGGCCAATCATGGGGTTCTGCCATCTATTATATTGTCACCTGCCAAAGGTGACATAGTTGTCTTCAAGAAAAAACAAGTTGATTGCAGCAAACTTGTGCTCCCCTAACAACTCAAAGAAGGCAGAGGCGGCGAAGCAGCAGTCGACAAAGTGACGTGCGCAGGCGAGTGTCGGCGAATCCAATAGCGCTTGTGCTCTACGGGCATCTCTCAGCGAAAGTGTTTCTCGAACCGTCAAATTGAATCCAGAACACTGTAGATCAAAGATATTCATCCCTTCGCAGCAATGCAGCGGCTCACGCTCACGCCCGAGATCTTGCTCGCCGGGCACCGCAAGAGGACAATGAGAGGACCAGACACCCACTTATTACATACAACGACATCACCCAACACTACATGCTCACACGACGCATCTTCCCACCACCGGCAGAAAAATTAACAAAAGAACAACAAGTCATCCTCCGACAACTTCAAACAAACACACTTCCACATCCCACACGGCTACACGCCATTCACCCCACATTACACTACTCCCTGTGCAGGCACTGCGGCAGTCCAGCAACGCTCTTTTATATGGTTTGGGCATGCCCTTCAAACCCAGACCTTGAAGCAGTCCCCAGTCCTACATACGAGCAGTGGGAGAGTGAACTTGCCAGCTCGGACCTAAGTAAGCAGCTTTGGCTCGCTGAATGGGCGAAGACGGCAGGCCACACCAACGGAGTTCTGGACTGAGGAACCCGCCCACTTACAAGCTCGATCGCATTGTTTAATAAAGTTTTCTCCTCCTCCTCCTATTATAGGCCGGCGACGTTAGTTCGAAATTTTTCGCATCAAAGAATATAACACGTGCGGCATAAAGACTGGAACACGCAGTTCACTTGGCCCACGGATAAAACATAACACAGCACGGAGCAGCCGGCCGGCAAAAACAAAACATAAATAAGCAAACCCAATGCATGGTTCGCAGCAATATTTAGTATGTATTAATTGAGGAGCCGGCGCGTTCAAGTATACTAGCATCCGGTTTAAAATGATAGGCCTTTTTCCAGCATCCAGGTTTCCAAAGTGACTGTGTACAAGTTAAAAACTCTTCGCCACCTGTGGTAATAGCATTTTCGTTACACATTGTAAAGCATTATCCTAGGCTTGCGTTAGGCATCCATACAGAGAAAGTGGTAGCCCAACATCAATAACATCTTTCTGCGATATTTTATAGGAGACAGCATTCAGGAAACTCCCCCACCCTTATATAAAAAGAAATGAGGGCTGGTAGAGAAGACAGGATACCTTTATTCAGGTACGCCTTGGCTCTTCCAAGCAACCACAAGCCACAACAAGAGCAGGCAACCATTGCCTAAGTGAGCTACAGCAATGTATGTGCCAAAATCTATCGTAGCTAAATTTTTCATGCAAAATCAGTCCGTATTTTATTGAACTAGTGTGTGCAGAATTAGGTTATGCAATGCAATCGTGAAGCTACAAGTTTCATTTTACAGCGAAGCTATTAACCTCTCATTGGTCAGAAAATGTCATGTCAAACAAAATAAAATTCAGTGACACTTGCACTCACGTGTAAGCCTTGAATGGCGAAGCTGTTGTAGGCGAGCATTGCCGGACACATAGTTAAGTTTTAGTATCATTGTTCAAATTTGCATAGTTGCAGTGCTAGTAATCGCCCCTGCATTGAAGAGGTCGCCGTCTTCGCGGAAATTGTGGTGGCTGTAAAGTCATCGTCAGCACTGTAGACTTCCACCAGCCCTTCGTCATAGAGAGAGAGAGAGAGAGAGAGAGAGAGAATAAACTTTAATTAATCCAGAAAATGCTTGAGAGAGGCGTCCTCATTCCAGGATGCCTTGAGCTCGGGCCGCGTCGACAGCCCTTTCGATCAGGCGCAGCTGATCTTCGAGGCCGGAGCTGGCCAAGGCTCTCTCCCAAAGCTCTGTGGAAAGGTGGATGTTAGGGGGGCCTAGGGTGGACTTGTCGCAGCCGCCCACTATGTGTCTGAGAGTTTCGGGCTCTCCACAGAAGCGGCAAAGGGGAGAAACGTGTGTCCGGTCAAAGAGGTGTAGTCTGGTGGGATGCGCGAAGGTGTTGACTTGCAGGGCACGCAATAATCTTTCCTGATCTCACGGTAGCGATTTGTGTTGCCTATAGTGTTGTGTGATTTCCTGGTAGGTGACAAGAGGTTGCATGCGCTCGGGCTCGGCTTCGGATTCGCCAGCGCTGGCTCGGCGGGTCAAATCTCGAGCCACGAGGTTGGCGATCTACGTTGCCGGGGATTCCGCTATGAGCTGGTGCCCATACAATCCTCACTGGTCTTGATTGGTAGTCTGATTGATTAGTCCAACTCGATCGAGGCAGTGGTGGCGGGATGTGCAAGTGACCTCAGTAAGGATTGGCATACTCGTAGCCTTTTTTGCAATTATCCATAATGGCTGCTAGGGAATGCGGCGGCCGCGGTGACCTCTCCCAAGCAGGGTCTTTTCAAAAAGCTTTAGGAATAGCGCTGGAGTTTTTTTACGTACATGGTAGAGCTTGATGACAGCAGCGCAGATTTTTTTTTTTTTTGATAAAGCCATTGCATGAGCCGGGAACTGGGTGATCGCTGCTAACGAGCACTCGGCATTTTCTCACGTCTCAAAATTTTTGCCCGCTTTTTTTCTGCTAAGGCCACTGCTCGCCTGGCGGTCACCGTGACGGACGCACTCATGAGCGCTCAGCATTTTCGTGGTCTGTTATGATGAAACGATGAACCTGCAGCCAGTAAAAACACCTCCGTTGTTAAAAACAGAGTGGGGACCCATGCAATTGTTCTCGCCCAAGAAGCCGAGCGCATGAGCCAGGATAATCAGGTGTGCAGCAAATCAGGTGTGCACCATAGAGCCTCAGTATTTGTTCCAATAAAGAAAACTATGTAACAAGCATCAAAACGCATGAACGGATGATTAAGCCCTGTCTGCAATGGGAAAACCCTCCCATGCGTTCCTGGTAAACATTAGGTTGCAGCTGCTTTTGAAAGGGCAGTCTGACGAAATTCGAAGCCCTCGTTTAAAGTGCAAACCGCATAAACTCATTGAGTTCATTCGAAGACTTTCATGGGCAGACCACGAAATGCCGTCGGCATGTGTGGTCAGGTGCAGGCCGTGACTGAATGAGATTAACCCTGGTATTCTAAGTCCCTCCTCCACGCGAGCCCCCAGTGGAGGAGATCCTTAAAATCGATTTGCCCATGCATAAGCATTGCGGAAGCCTCCTTTCATCCGAGTGGAGCGAGCAAATGGAGTGGAGGAGAGACTCAAAATACGGCCCTAAGATTCTTGGCCGGGGCAGCGGAGATGTCGTGCGTGAGATAAAGGAAGCCTTCTTGATAAAGAATGCGCACAATTGCATGAGTGGCACATCCTTGGCTTTGTATAATAGAGTTTGATTTTTAAAGTCTTGCTTGTAGGGTGTGACGACGAACATGTTCTTTCTATGCGTTTTGCATATGTATGTTCAGTGCATGCACCAAGTCTCATATTTGAGGGCGTAAGCCCTTGAATAAATCAGTTGTTAGTTGCGTTCGTCCTGTTGTATCCTCTTTGCGTCGTCCTTCCACGCAATCCTCATGGCTTTTCAAGTCCAGCACCCATAGGAACCACTGTTGGCGTCGACTGGAAGGTAAGCAGCCGGGGATCACCAGCCATTAGCATTCTTTCTTGATTGAATGCCACAATTTTGGCAACTGTCACTTCCAGGAGGTGTTCCAAAGATGGTGCTAGTGAGACAATGTAAAATCGCAGTTCAGACGGTGTCTTGATGGCCAGGTCATTGAGCTGGATCACAGCTTCGAACTGCGTAGCATCCACCGTATACGTGGTGCAAACTCGCTGTCAATTTTAACAAGGCCGGCGTTGCTAGCGAAGAGCTGATTGTGCATTCCAGATGGTTTCATAAAATCATTTTTATCGTCAAGCATGCAGCAAGCCTCATTTAGCTGTCTCACGAGTCGGGGCATTCAGGCCGAATGCCTGACCTTGAGATACCAAGATGCTCCATCATTGACCAGTTTCTTCTCGATGTTTGCACGTCGCGTTCAGAGCCGCACGTTTCAGACGATTCCTGCCTCACTCAGCAGTGCGAAGTGGCGGAGTAGAGAAAAAATTACGCCCTAAAGTGGGGCAAAGAGAAGCGAGGCAGAAGGCAGCCATTCCGAACAGCTGCTACCCTTTACTTGTGTACCCTCCACGTATTTTTTTCAAATCTGTATACAAGGCAAGCATGATGCACAAGTACTTCAAAATGACAGCTGAACAATGAACTACGGGAGAGATGGTACCATATGGTAAATTACAAAGTCACCGCGCATACCCTGATGACCAAGCCTAAAGTGGCATAAAAAAGTGCTACCGATTTCGGCCACAAAATGTCTTTCTTTTTGTCATTTATAAAATGTCTTGGTTTTAATGCGTATGCCCTAAACCAACCCGTACTGTAAAGCTCCAAGTATAACACCATACTTCCACGAAAACTTGTGTCTCACTGTCGCAATTGAACTAAACAATTTGTGTTCACGATCTTCCCACAGTGTCACAAAGTGCAAACAAAGGGCAAACGATATTTCCTTCATTATTTTTATTAGTGACAAAATACTAACCTCTCTTTATACAAAAGAAGCTGATTACCAAAGGAAATGAGAAACTAAACATTGAAATGCAATGAGTGTTGTAAATTTTTGGCACGACAAAAAACAAGAAAATGCCATGTTGATGATTAGATGTATGTGTTTTAGTGAGGCACATACATAAACACACATACGCAGAGAGATCGGATATATAAGCACACATTAACGTGACTAGAAAACTGAGACACAGATGTGCCTGTTGAGCCATCTCAACCTCTCGCAAGTTATTAACTGCTAGCTTCAGGTTCACAAACCGTCGTGCAAACAATGAATTCACGTTGCAATGCAGTTGCAAGCACTGCCGTGTAACATGTGATAGGGCAACTTGCTGGAACATCAGTGGGTTCTTGCGCGAGCGGGTGGTACACTGCACACTGCGACTTTGCATGTCGACAGCAGAAGGCGAAGACGTCCCTGCAGTTCGGCACCAAGTCGGCCGTTGTACACTCCTGACAGGAGCTGGGGGCAGAGAAGAAATCAAGGAGATGCTGACGTTTTCCTTAAAACTGCATGAACTTCAGCAACACATGAGAAAAAAAAATACGAAGAGAAAAATTAAATCCAGTTCCACCCTGTGTTAAATCTGTTGAAACAGCTGAGCTCTGGGCTGTCTTAATGAAGATTCCGTCAGCGTCTTTCTTGTGTGTAATGTTAGTGTCATCTTAGCGGCTAATTGCCTCTATAATTTGCTTCTGTATGGCTCTGTTAAAACAACAGTTATAGCCATTTTATGTGAACATACTCCTTTTGTAGATAGCCATGCTGCACTACGCAACAGGCAAAGCGGGAAACCCAGCTTACAACGACCAAGATTACACAAATATCCTTAATGTTGGCTTCCCCTTGAAACCAGAATGCATTACTGAGAAGACTTTTTCAGGGGCAATATAAGCCTTTTTATATTAAAATATTGCCGCGAACAATGCATTGGGTTTGTTTATTTGTGTTTTGTTTTTTACCGCCCGGCTGCGCCGGTCTGTGTTACCTCTGTGCCAAGGGAAGCGAGTGTTCCATTCTTTCTTTCTGTGCCACATGTGTTATCTGTTTTTATAGGGAGAGCATTCCGATCTAACATGAACAGCCCAGAATAATCCTATTGGATCTACAATGTTCTAGATGTGAATCAACAGTTCGAGAACCACGCGCGCCGAAAGATAAAAAACCTACAGAGCAGACGCCGGGTATTCGACTCTCGACGCTCGACTACGAACGTCCCTGTCTTGACTACTGTTTCGCCGCCTGTGTATTCTTTGAGTTGTTAGGGGAGCACAAGTTCGCTCCAATAAACTTATTTTCTATGAAGACAACTGCGTCTTTGGCTTAGTGACAATATGAAGGCCCTAGGGCCATTTTTTATCGGTTTATGAATGTTTTCTATACTATACTATACTATTTTCTATGAAGACAACTGCGTCTTTGGCTTAGTGACAATATGAAGGCCCTAGGGCCATTTTTTATTGGTTTATGAATGTTTTCTATACTGGGCAACGGTTTTTGCGGAGTGGAAAAATTTGCCCCAGAGGGAGCGTGACACGATACCAGCAGAGACTGTCGTCAAGCAAAGCACTAGAACATCTCCAATGTTAAAATGTAGCGCCCTTCCACTCGGTGAGGAAGGATGACCAGTAAAGCTGGTTGCAGTTCTAGAAGTGCATGAAAGAAAACATGTTCGTAATTTGCGATTGAGCTTACTTCCTAGATAATCAGCTGAATGAAATTCTGAAGAACTGTAGTGTTCTAGCAACTGCCCGTTTCCCTCCTGTAGGTGCCCGCGTATTGAGGGCACACAGGAACTTCACAATATTTACGACTTCACTGTGAACTATGCGAATAATTGCGAAAAGTAAATGAAACTCCGGGTAATGTTGCAGTTGTATCAGAGGCTATTTTTTCATGTAGTTTCCTTCGGGATAGTTTTAACTAAGCAAGAGTTAGTCGTTTTCTGTAACCATACTTCCTCCATTGATGACCATCTACGATAGCAAACGGCCATTCAGTGAAGTTCACAACTTCACTATGAACCCACTTACTGTGACAAGTAAATGAAACTCGGCTTAATAATAATACTCATCCTAGCAGGTAATTTCAGTACGATTTTTTTCCAATACACGTACCTATCACGACGTCAAATGATATGGCATCTTGTACCGTAATTACAAGCTTTCCACGGGCAGAGCGTTTAAAGAAGTCGTCGTTCCAAAGGAACTGCGGGAGCCAATCCTTCGAGTGGCCCATGAGGGCATCACGGTGGGGCACCAAGGTGTATGAAAGACGGTTGACTGTGTTCTGCAAGAATTTTACTTGCCTGACCTACATGGAGACGTACGTTTCGTAAAACCTTGTGACATGTCAAAGAACAATGCCTGGAGGAAATGTCAGGGTTGCGCCTTTGGTGAGCGCGCCAATAATCAGAACACCATTTGAACAGGTTTCTGTAGACATAATCGGTCCATTCTCCCCCAAGTCCCAGAAAGGAAACCAATACGTGCTCATGCTTATCGCCTTCGCTACCCAGTACCTGGACGTTGTAGCTCTCCCAGCGGTTGACTCAGCACACGTCGCCGAGGCCCTGATTGAGATATTCTCCCGCATCGGAATCCCCAAGGAAATCGTCACCGATCGAGGGGCAAGCTTTACATCATAACTTATGCGAGAAGTCAACCGTTTACTGTCAGTCAGGCTTCTCCGCACTGGTCCCTATCATGCCATGGCAAACGGGCTAGTAGAAACGTTTAACGGGACCTTGAAAACCCTGATGAAGAGACTGTGCCAGGAGAAACTCAGGTCGTGGGACCGATATCTCAAGCCATTTTTTTAAGTGCGAATGCACTTCTTAAGCGAGCCTGAATCGTCCGCCGCCGTAGTCCGCATAGCAACAGCTGCGGGTGCGCGCGCTCCTCGTCTTCGCTAGCAACGGGGGGAGATGGGCGCGCGCTGCCTGGCCGCTGATATGGCACATACCCACGTGGGGGATTGGCCAGGAATCGGGCGTGAGAAGGGCTAATGCACCCGCTTAAAGGAGTACTGACACGAAATTTCAAAGCTGAGATCCGCTCTAGCAATCAAGTACAACGACAACACAAATAGGTGTCTGTGAATAAATGCATCTTTCTTTCTTTGTAGTTGTGTGTGTGTGTGTGATCTCTCTTTCGCGAACATTACCGAACCGCGCAAATTCAACTCGTGCATTCGCACTTTCACATTCTTCCCCTCGGGGAAATGCGGGGAATTTTTTCGCTTATACGAGGAGTGCCCCAAGCAAGCCTGGGCTTATCCGCCTTTGAACTTATCAACAGACGACATGTACGAGGACCACTAACCGTACTCAAGGAGCTTTGGACGAAAGATAACATAGACGGTGAAGTCCGGACTACCTATGGATACCTCGTTGATCTGCGAGACCGACTTGAACAGGCGTGCCAAATTGCCCATTAGCAGTCAGAGAAGGCTCGAGAAAAAGAAAAGAGTTAATACGACAGGAAAAGTAACCTGAGAAAGCTGAGAAAGCTCTCTCTTGGAAACAAGATCCTTATCCTGCTTCCAACTGATTTGAACAAACTGCTCATGCAGTGGGCCGTTCGAGCTTACCAGAAAGAAAAATGACGTCGACTACGGGATCAGCTTGAGCGGCACAAGGAAAGTCTTCCACATAAACATGTTAAAGTTGTACAAAGAATGGGAGCACTCACCATTTCCGCAAGCATCAGTTGCCACTACAATTGATGGCACCACAGATACTATGGACGATCTTGACAACAAACCAATGGTCGACATCCTTCTCACACTTCCGCTTCATTAGGCGCAGTCTTGCGGAGACGTCAAGTATTCACCTGATCTCAATGCAAACCAAAGGGCTCAAGTCAATACATAATACATCAGCGTGGAATGACCTTCTCAGACCTGCCGGGAAAAACACCCTGCACAGTGCCCGTTGAACCTAACATCTGACAAACCTGTACACGTTCCGCAGTATCCGCTCCCGCTCTCAACTCATGAGACGATGTTGGAGATGGGCATCATTGGGAAATACTAGTCTCCCTATAAATCCGCCAATGGTGGCCATAAAGAAACCTGACGGCACCCTCCCGCTTTGCATTGATTTTAGAGAATTCAACAAAGTTCTCTTCCGTGATGGCGAGCCGATTCCACGCATGGCGTCGAAAATATTATCCAGGTTCGACTTCGCAAAAGGCTATTGGCAGGTTCCGATGACTGCTGGCGGCTGCAGGATGACTGCTTTTTCGAGCTTGTCAAGGCTGTACCATTTCTGGCATATGCCTTTTGGTTAGGCTTGTGCGAATATCCGGGGGCTTCGAATATTCGAACGAATATTACAGTATTTAATTTCGCTTCGACTCGAATTTAAAATTTCCGACATTTTGAAGTATTCGGGGTGAACGAATATCAAAACTGCGTTCAAGTATCTCGGTTTCGTTAGGCAATCCCCAGTGCCATTGACATCGGGCCTACATCTTGACTACATGCGTAGCCAAGACAAGCTAAGCCAGATTCAGAACGTTGTTGTCGTAGTGAACCCGCATGGAGCGTTTTCTGCCCGCGAAAACGCACCGCGCACGCCACAGGCGCGCTGACGCTGCCGCGGAACCACCTGCACGCTGCACACGGCGCGGCCGGCGGAGGGAACATGGCGGCGGCTTCGGACGGTGGAGTCGGGAGCTCTAGCGACCGCTTCTAAGCGCTCTCTAAAATGGCGCTCTAGACATGCACGAAGTTGCTTGTGCGGTAAAAGAGCTTGTAATGTGGGCTTGTAATGTGTAATAAACATAATTCGCGCCGCTAATGAAAGCACCTATGCAATATCTGCCGGGGTGGTAAGCATAAAGATCTCTGGCGGAGCCAGCCGGCTGTCTCGAGCGCTCCTCCCTATTAGCGCAAGTCGTCAAGCTCCTCCCATTGCCGCGTGCGACGCGCGTCATTTTCTAAGCTAGGCAGAAAGCGTGACCCGCATGACGCGTTTTTGCACGCGATTCGGGCGCATCGGCGCTGTGCGTGCGATTTTTTGACGCCCACATGGACGATTCTGCGCGCGCGACATCTTCTGCCTCGCTCAGCAAATGACGCGCGTCTAGCGCGGCAGTGGGAGGAGCTTGACGACTTGCGCCAATGGAGAGGCGCGGGCCTTATGGCGGCAGTTTTGAAGCGCTTGAGACAGCCGGCTGGCTCTGCCAGAGATGTTTAGGGTTACCACCCCGGCAGATATTGCATGTGCGATTTTACTAGCGGTGCGGCTGATGTTTTATAGTACCGTTTTCGCCCACATTATAAGCACCTTCACAGCACAAGCAACTTACTGCGTGCCTTGAGCGGCAATTTTAGAGAGCGCTTAGAAGCGGTCGCTCGTAGAGTTCCTCTATATAGCTCCCGCAGGGAGCTATATATAGAGTCGTCAAGCTCCTCCCACTGCCGCGCGCTACGCGCGTCATTTTCTGAGCGAGGCAGAATCGTCCCCGCGGGCGTCAAAAAATCGCACGCGCAAGGCCGACGCGCCCGAATCGCGTGCAAAAAGCCGCCCATGCGGGTCATGCTTAAGCGAGCAAGCGACGGCGACGTACGGGCTCTATCAGCCCGCTTTGTCGCTATTTCTCCAGGAACGGCCGGGCTGTTGTTTTCTGCTCGCGAACATGCCGCACACGTCAAAGGCGCGCTGACGCGGCCGGGGAACCACCCGCACGCTGCGGGTGGTTCCCCGTTAAGTTAGTGAAGGGTAGGGCAAACAATTCGAATAACACAGGCAAGCAGGTCGATGACAACCGATGTCCCGATACTAAGGGCACGGCCTCTAATCATCATCATAATCATCATCATCATCATGTCAAGCTGTTTTCGTAGAGAACCAGCATAAAATCTTTGACCTTTTCAAACAAATGATTTGAATTGACTGCAAAGTAAGTCTTTAATGAGTTTCTCCCAGAATATTACATTATTAACTGCCAGCTTGGTTTGCAGAATAGTAGCCGTAACTGTTCTCGCAGAGTCAGTGAAAAGAACAAGCTTTATTTGTTATTTCTCTACCTTTAGAAGAGGATGATTTATTTTATAATTATACAATTGCACATTCTTCTTCGCGTTTTTCTGGCATTGTATTTGAATTTACGGCCGCTAACAAGTTTCAATCCAAGCCAGTGAAGAAACTAAGGCGAGCGCACGGTATAATGGCGGCCCATGATGACACAGACGGCCTCTAGTGAATATAGTAAGGAACTCTATATGCACTCTCGCTATGTCCAGCGCATATATTCATAGATCGCCCTGGCAAAAAGTTTTGTCCGCTCCGCCCACGGCTTTCGCGCTCCATTTCACTTATGAATCATCTGTACAAAAGAACGCTGGAGCAAATTTGCCCAGCTGTAATTTTTGACTGCATTACTTGTGTTTAATCCCTATAATCTCTTACGTCTGTACACTACCGCGTTCAGGTCGCCATACACAGTCCGGAAAACAGACAGAGGGAACGAGGGAAAGGGTGGGCTCACCGCACATCTCCTTTGCTCTCCTCAAGGAGGTGCTGTTGGTCCAATTGCCCCATTTTAGGTTATATGCGACCTGAAAGAATTCAGGAAGAACATTTCGCGCACAGATTTAGAACTGTGAAGGAAAGGTGCACACTAAGCACAAGGAAGCTGGCTCCAGTCTTCAAGTGCACTAGCTAACACTCGTATTATGGCAGCATGTTCGCAAGAAATATTTGCATAGAGGTGCAAAGGCTTAGTTTCCACAACGACGTATCAGACACCAAGAATAAAATATTTTTGTCAATGAATTTCTGCCCATTCCACAGATAAGCTTTACAACACGACATTGCACAAGTATTTGCTGTTTAGGCATTAACTCATTCACAATAATCGGCAATCCTTACAAGGATTGTTGATTATTGCCCCCCAACAGCTTTGCAAGCCTAATTAGTGTCACTCGATAAGGTTAGAGAGTATCGACACTCTGTTCTCCTATTGTTCCGTGCCGCCGCCGTGATCATTGGTCAATTCGCATCACGTGACATTTGTTTACACTGCGACGGTTGATGGGCACCGCCATTTTGTTGCTTCTGCGTTTTCTGTCGGTCAACTGTGGTATTCTCAGCTTGCCATCTCGGTTCTGCGGCTGCGCGCGACTGGCGTCGTTCCGAACGCAAGTTAAAGATAACGCGATTCGCAGCATTTGAGCTGCAGAAGTGTGTCCGAAGATGCCGTGTTGCTGCGTCTTCAATGTGTGTGTTGTTTACAAGCGACCTCGTCAAAGTGAGCGCTGAAGCCGCAGAAGCGGCAATCTGGCAACACTGATAAACACCAAAATGGCTGCCGTTTTTCACTTGCATGCCTCAGTGACGGTACTCTGTAGCTTATCTAGTGACACTAAGCCTAATGACATAGCAGATTGATAGGTTCAGGATTCAAAACGGACTTTCCCGTGTATGCACCGCAGCTATTGTTGCGGGGCTCAAATTTGACGTCTCACGACGGACGAAGGCAAGACAGAAATAAGTAACATCTTGTGGTGCTGGCATGTAATTTTGCAAGAGCTCCCTATGCAGCTGCGGATCGCGAAAAAAAAAAGTGGTAGCAGCGGTGGGCGTCGGCACCGCTGGCACCTACAGGGAATACAGCGCGGTCATGTCACACTCTTCCCTTCTCGCCATGCTCCGCCTCTCCGGCGTCTGGGCCAGCAGCGTGCCGCTGGAAACAGTGAGCGGCATGTCGGCTGGAAGCTCAATCCTGACCTTTCACCGCTTCGTGAAGGCCGAGTGTCCTCCCGTATACTGAGCTCTGAAACCGCTGAAACTTCTCCGTCAAGGCTGTGAAGGTGGCAAGGGGAGTGTGACATCCATAGACATTACACCATCTTCCCCTGGGGAACCCTGATGAGGATGCGAAGCATCGCGGCGGTTCCGTGTGGTTCCATTGTGTTGCCGTTATGTTGAGTGATCTGGTTTGTACTAGCGCCGGAGGGAATTCCGCGTCCGGGTCCACACCGGTGGCAAAAGCACGCAAGTACTGTTGTGTTACGGTGAGTAGGCGGTGGTTCTCGAGGCGCCGAAACTCGTCCATCATTTCTTGTCGATGTTGTCTCTGTGGTAAAATCGGTAGTCTCCGTCAGCGTTGGTGAGGTAAAGGTTGTTGACATTGGTGCACCGGCTGAGAGCAATGTACACGCCCTCATCTTCGCTGCTTTGTCTTCTCCTTCTTCTTCTTCGGCGGTTCCCCTACGGGAAAATCACGACGGTGGTTGAACGCGAACCTATCTCGTGATGGATTCTTTGGTTGGTCAATCCCTAGGGGCATCCTGCCACAATCAGCATCAGAGGCGCTGCGGACGAGGCTGGTTGAGCTGCAAGGCGCGTGGCGCTTACCGCCACAGCTTTCCCACGGGAAATTCAACATCCTCCTCTAAAGTTTCCAGTTCGTCGTTTCCGTTGACGTTCAGCTTCGCGTGCCTTCGTTGTATCAGTAGCTTCTTGACGAATTTTGAATGAGTCAAGTACATAAGGCGCTTTCGTAGCACTTGCTCCTGTCCCGGATTTGTAGCGCTGTGGGAAGAGCACCGCGTGCCTCCCGTTGCGGCCAGAGAGTCGTGGGATCGAAACCGGGCGCCGCTAACTATTTCTTCTTTTATAGTGTAGTATCGCGCAGCTGTGGATGTAAGGAGGAGAGTTGCGCATACGCAGCGTGAGTGCGGACGCCGACGCGGGACATGCCGAGACCATAAGATGCTTTCGCATCTAAAAAAGTTGCCTGTATCATGCACCCATACCTAAACTTCAATGTGGCCGGAGCAGTTTGCCAAGACGTGCCTTCGCAGGGGATTGTCAACCATACTGCGGCACGAGATGCACTGTAAATAGGCCGTTTGCTTGAAAGCTTTTCTTCTTGATGGCCGCAGAAATACAGTTCGGACACTGCTTTTCAGTTGTACCAATTAAAGTATTCACTGCAATTAAGCGGTACTTTTCAGGCAAGTGTTAGTTAGGTGGTTAGGACCATAAGAACGCACAGAAACTAAAAACGAACTTACCGAAGACTGTGGCATGTCGACGGTGAAAGGCATCCGGTGGTGGCTAGGCGCACTTATGGCCACGGCGAAAGCAACGTGCGGTTGGCGACGCGTTCGCAAAGATAACGATTGTTCAGCTCGCACAGCGTGTTTCATACAACCCTGTTCGAATCGCCAACGTCTCTCACACCACGTAAGCTTCACGACTGCCGCGCCGCCTTCTGGCACTTTTCCGCGGTGCGTGGCTGTTAGGGGCTCATGCGGGGTCCTAACGTTTTTGCCTTCGTGTGCTCTAGAAAAAGTTTGGGTTACTTTTGTAAGCAAAGAATACAGGCGGCCACAAAAAAAAAAAAAACGGGCAACGCAAGCCGTGCGCGAGAACTGTTGTCGCGAAACTCAGCGGGTTTTCTTGCTGGTAAATGCATTTAAGTTTTGTCGATTGCGACTGCAGAGATTTGTTCTCCTGCAGGTGGCACCGGGCAGCGAATTTCGCCGAGCGAGCTGCACAGCCGTCATTATTATTGGCATTATGGTATTTTTGGATGTAAAGCAAATCGGTGTTCAAACAAAACGATGATAAATATTCATCCTTTGTCGTCGTTGTATGGAACCCTTACCAGACCTGGTATGAGGCGAATAGAAAAATGGTATCAAGCACTGATCACAACCACAACGGTTTATGCGCTCCAGAAAAAGAAAATAGAAATAGAAAAGCGGGCTTTACGTAGTCAGGCCGTACTATGTGACTAATGGTTAACAGCTATGTTACTGCTGCATCGTATTTTCGTCTCTTTCTTCGTTTGAGTTTCTTTGTTTTTGGCACAGAAATATGTCGAGAGGCGTTTGATCTGAGGCACAGTATTTGCGCCGCTTTCTTCGGTTTTGTTTTTGCGTCTTAGGGTACGAATTACGTTAGCACGTACACTGGCCACGCGCCACAGCTTCCCTTGAATCCCGGTTCTGTCTGGCTGGTGGCACTTGTTTCACTCACGTGCCATCACGTCCTGATGTGAGGCGCTATTCTACTTCTTTTACTTCTTCAAATATTAGTGTCTCGAATTTCATGAAGTGCGCCCGTCAGCCTCTCAAAAGATGCCAATTCCTGGCGAATCCACCAGCTGGGTATGTGACACGAAGAATTCAACAACAAATTTTATTCTACCGAAGGCGACGTGCGGGGTGCTAACGTATCGACGCTAACGCAATGATGACCCACAGAAGCTGCGTGGTTGCTTACTTCTTTTTACTGTGCACTCTACTACGCAACCTGTAATTCCTGTCCCCGATTGTGCGTAAACCCCATTTCTTACCCCAAACTCCCTACCCAACCTAGGAGCAGGGCGGGCTAGCTGGCCATTTCAGACTGCTCAGTCCATCGTAGCCTGGTAGAGGGAGTCTGCACCGCCAGCGCGGACCATGGTTTCCCGGACTCAAGGAGTCTCTCTGTCTTTCTCTCTCTCGTCGCCACCATTACATCGCAACATGAAGCTCGTGGAAGCAAAGTTTGCTCAATCACCTGAACGGACGGGGCGGGAATTTTTAAGGTACAGTTCCGTGCAGAAGTAAACGGAGGACAGGAGCGATGTCCAAATTGCTTCGCTGCGCCGCGCCGGAGCACCGTCGGGAACCAAGGAGCGGCGTTCTGTGGGCTGTTACGATTCATGGCGCAGCTAACTTCTGCGCGCGTGCTGCTTCGTGTAGTGCGGGGAAGCCTCGTGTGCTTGAAGGCAGAGCCCGCCTTCCCCTAACATGCTACGACAGGCATGTTCGCAGGCATGCGTTACCGCCACGCAGACGCTTTCTGGTGTGACCGACGCCCAGGGAAGTTGCCAAATAGAAAACAAACTGTTATGTGTGGAGAGACTTCAAACTGCCCGCGGACACTGCTCAACAAGATGTTCTCTCCACCTCTCTGACTAAACGTGCGCCGCTACAGCCGCTATCACGAGACCGAAAGAAAGTGTTCTTGTGCGTCCGTACAGTGTTCGAGCCATGTGCACAGATGTTTCACAGCTGGCGCTTCGGGTTCGAAATACGCATTTACATTTAGTCGACAGCACCTGGTCCTGCTGTTGCTCTTTTCAGGTGCTACTCTAAGCTGGCCCGAAAGGGTGCTGTTCCTGTATCGTCGCTGTTCACCTCTCGCCATGCAATAAAACAGTTAAGTTTGGCCTTCGGCCCTTTGTCGTCAACACCAAGGCATGCGCTCGCGCCTGGTACACCGCGCTGCCACTACATGACGGAGGCGACTAAGCTTGGTAGGGGGACGTCTTCGCCAATGTAACAGGGTGCGTTCGCGCTGCCTCTGCCGCCTTGTCTGATACGTTTAATATTCGCTCTGCTGGCGTGTTAGACTGGGTGCGACAATTTTCAAATGGCAGCTATAGGCTTCACCGTCGCGCTCGCATCCATCAGTGGCGACCGAATTCGTCGCTCTTAGGTTCGAGCAATCGGCGCGGGCTCAGATAAACGTAGTTTGTTGCTCTTCATCAAGTGTTGACGGGCGGCACAATGTTCCTGCCTATCCGATATCTCGCACGTGCTCTCGCGATACAGGACACTGCAAAAAACAGCAAAATGTACCTGAACAAGCACATCCCAAGAGTGAATCTCTAGGGGAGTTATCCCCATTTAAAAAACTGCTGAAGCTTGCACTAGGTGTGCAACACTGGAGAAATGTTGACCAGACGATTCCAGGAGAGAAGAAGAAGAAAGAGAAAGCCTATGGACGCTCTTCGTACAACGAGCGCCAACCCAAGATTGTCACCCTCAACATTAACGGACGGCCGCCAAGAGGTCGTCGCCGCCGACGACGTATTCGCGTCGATCTAGTGAATATGTTGTGGCCCCCGAGTTTAAAATATGCACTGAGAGAGAGAGAGGAGAGAGAGGCACACAGACAGAGAGAGAAAGCTTGAATGAAAACTAAAGACCGTAGTCCCAAAAACGGCGATGTTGCTACTCCTGATCAGAATGAACATGGTGAGGCAAATAAAGAATATAAGCGGTAAAAAGTATAAAAAGAATGATTAAGAGGGAGAATAAAATGAAATAAGGAGTATAGAAAAATATTGCCAGATCAAAACGTGTGTTGAGGCCTACATAAGCAATTTTAGCATGCTAGTTACGAAATAGCCGTTAAGCGAGCAGCGAAGCTCTTTCCCTTAAGTGCCTCTGCCTGGCAATGCGAGACGGGGTATGCTGTGCCAGTTTTATGCAGGTAACACCATCATGTGGCATTATGACAGAAACGCGCGATGATGCGGCACTGCCCAAAACGCTGACAAGCGGCTATAGTGTGAACACGGGTACGCGACGGTCTAAGGTTAACGTTACGCTTTAAGCACTAATGTCATCCCATGCCAATATGCAACATTAGGTTGCATATGGGCATGGGATATGCAACATTGGCCAATATCGCCTAACAAGGGTGATATTGGCCAAAGCTTTCAGACATAGTAACGGGCAGATATCATAGTAACTAAGAATGAGAGTACACGTTTTGCCATGCGGCATATATATGACATCAAGAAGTGCCTTTGTTTCGCCTTCAAGGCAATCATATCAGGTTAGCTGCCATGGGCAGCTTACCTGATGGGGTTCTCTGTCTTGGGGTTCCCTGTCTTGGAGTTACTGCAGAATGGTGGCGACCTGATGCCGTATCATTTTCTTCGTTATGCACTATACTGCGCATGTTTCTACAAGAGCTGTGGCACAATCCCTTAAAGCGAGATTCAGTGCAAGAAGTGACAAGATCGCCTTCACGACTCAAACCGGTGGAGAAAAATTCAATCACTGCTGCGTATACAACAGGCTACAACGGGGGTGCTCCAATGTTCGAAAAGGAGACAGATCAGACCACATGGAGTCACTACGTTTTTTTTATTTGCTCCTCATCGTGGCAAAGACGGGGTTAGCAGATCAATGTTGGCTTACTATTTTGTCAAAGGATAAATCAACTGCAACGAATGGCAGCCACACAATGTCAAATGGGATAAAAAAGATTGGGGGAGTGGGGAAATATGCAAAAATGCTTCTGCAGTGGAAGCAGCAATGGCTACGACACAACTAAAAATATCAAGATTTAAATATAAACAAATACACACAACTATATTATGACAGGTAATTAGCAGCAATGCCATTACCCAATGCACCTTAACTGCTCCATGAATGGATAGGTCATAATTTAAAAAGTACGTCTGCTGCTGAAGGAACACAGGATTACGTTCACCGCAGCTTCCTGGAAAGAGAAGAAAAAGACGTACATCGCAGTGGCGTGATCTCGGGTAGGATACAATGAAAGCTACTAAGACAAAGGCAGGACTAAAATAATGCAAATTTATTTTGTTACTTCCAGCTGTTTGCTCTATGCATCGCATGTCACGCCCAACCATAGTTTCTTTAAATTTGACCTGGAGAGCATTTTACACGACATTACCACCACATTCTGCCAGCCCACTCCTTTCTTTGTTGCAGGTGAAAAAGCCAGACATTCCAGAGTCGAGACTAAAACACGAAACATAAAATTACTGCGCACAAATCAGCCTTCATGTACCCAAGCATCTGCAGTATCACACCCTTGCAGTGTCAAATAAAAAATATCAACTTTGTGGGTTTTAGACGCTCAAGCTATCAAAACTCTTGGTGATAACTTATGAAGTGCACTGTAGTGCAAGGCTACAGATTTAGACCACCCGGGGGTCTTTGACTCGTACCGAATTATTGACACACGAACGTTTTCTTTTTTACCCTCGATCAGGGAAAAATGGTCAGGATCGAATCCCACGTCCCTGGGATCAGCAGCAGAACGCCAACCATCGCAATTTCAACTCAGTGCACATCACTTGTTCATCCACACTATTAGTATTCACAATAAGGGCTGGGCGAGGATTAAAAATTTTAATAAGATTGGTTAGCTGTGTTTACTCTAATTGATCGGTTAATGGGTTGGGGTAAGATGAGAGGGAAGAAAAAAATAACAAAACCACATTTTGGTATCGGCCTCCTTTTTGTTCTCCAGGGAGATATAATAGACCATCGCGTGGTGTGGATGTGACTGGATGGCATATTTAACTGGCATATATCTCGAAGGAGCGAGCCCTTTACCTTTGTCACACCAAGCTTGCGGTTCTAACGATTGTACATAAACGCGCTGTTGCCGTGTAAGTCGACGCCCTTAGATAACCTTACGTAGAGGTTTTCGTATCTTGATATCTGGGTTACTGTGCTTGCGCGAGTTGAAGCGAATAAAGGGTGAAAAAATTTAATCGCGAGAAATGCATCAGTCAATTTAGGCAATCAGGCAATCAGTCAATCAGACAACCGGTAGGTCATTCGATCAATCGCCCAACCCTATTTACTATACGTACTATTACTACAACTGCTCTGTGCATAAGCAAAAGCACATTGCAAGAAGGACAAGTACCTCACCACCGCACCTTTCCCTCTCCCCACGCCAGATTTTGACCATCAGCGCAAATAAACGTCTACCACAAACCCATCTTGAAGAATTGGCAATGACCGATAGCCGATTGGCGCCCTAGACTGTCAACAAGCACACTTTCTGGCTTGCCTTCACACCGCTTGAGTCCTCCTCGTACACTGAGCCCACCGAACTTTGTCCCCCCAAAAGGCGAAAGTAGTTTCAACTTACACCCTTAGGTTCGCCTCCTTGTAGGTAGGGCACTTTGGGGGGCCACGCGATGGACGCCCCGACGGCCTCCGAGGCAGGATTCCTTCGCCTACCACTGAATGAGAAGATGCAAGAGGTATCAAAGGGGAGCACTTGCCCTCCAATTCACCACTGTCTGGGACGACCATTTTGTGGCAGCTACGGGAGCCCTGATTCAGTTGGGGTTCTTTCCTCTTCCGATCGAAATGGCCAGAGCACAGAGAATGGCAATGACAGCACTCATGGGTGTGTCCATTTGCGTACTGGCACACCCGTGAATCCAGACTACAAAACGCTTCTTCCGTGTGAAGCAATACACGGCGCCTGCGCCAATCCAGTCTTTTAGGTCATCCTCATTCCACTAGGTGACACAAGACTGTTCCTTGATACTGTCGGACGTAAGGTTGGGATGTCCACTTCACTTCCTGAGCCATGAAAAGTGGAGCAACTAGGACTGCGAAGCTGACATTTTGCAGTACATGTCAAGCGCGAATAGTAGGGGATTCTTTGGCGGTCACGTTAAGCAGAAAATGATCTTCCTAGGAACTTTAGTGCACGAAAAGTGACCCAGCCATCCGAGTTGCGCTTTGGGAATGATATGCCAACTATACTTTCATACACAACAGCTCGACTAACAAGATTGTCCATGCAGCATGCGCACAGGGAAGTGCAAGAACCCGTGAAGAATAAAAGGAGCAACGCAGTGACTGAAACACGAGCGACCGCTAGCCGCTATATTTGCTGCGCGCGCAGTAGAGGGAGAGCAGTACGGGGGGGAGAGCGCGCATGCGCAAGCAGCCGCGCCCTTCCACGACCCACCGCGCTGCTATCAAGCACCTGTTAGGCCGAGCCGCGACGGGAGCGAACGGGCTGACTACGACGCATGCGCGCGCCAGCTGATGTTGAGAGAGAGGAGGGAAGGAGAGGCGCACCTGCTGCGGACGCGAAACTGTTGACACCGTCCGACGCAGGAACACGCGAGGCTAAGAAATGCTCTGCATTTAATAAGTGCTCACACGAAGAGGGGCCGGCAGCCACGGGTTCCTCCAGGGGCAAGCAACCATAGAGCCGAGGGTCAGAGGGAGGGAAAGAAGGGTCGCCAGGTTGGGGAGGAGCAGGTTCCTTGGCGTCTGCGGTCTTAGTCCTCATCCATGACTTCGTGGCCTGTGGCGGCTTCTTGTCGTCGCAGAGGTCCTGCCTTGGCTGGAGGGCAGAGTTCCCCTCCGGGCGAGGGCCCGCTACGTCGAAGGTAGCCAAGCATCGCGGAAGTTGCGTGTCGCCCCCTCCCTCATCCTTCTGCTGTCGATTGGCGCTCAGGGCAGGTGGGATGGCCACGTCGTTTATCGCGTCCGCTGCTGCGTCTCCGTCTCCAATCGTCGGTCGAGAACGGGAGGGACCAAAGAAGGGTTGGTGTGCCGCCTTTCTTAGCTGCGAGGACAAAAGGGGGACAGAGGGTGTACCACAGTTGTTCTCAAATGCGTCAGCAAAGCCCTCCTCCAAAGCACTTCCGGAAACCTCCCACCCCATTCATTTCTTCTTTTTGCTTACCCTCGCTGCAAATGCGAGAAGTTGGCTTCACTGCATGACTTGTAAGCTCATTTCTCCGCGTAGCCCATGTTTTAACGATGGCTTTTTGCACGACATTCAAGCTATTTGGAAAAGCCAAACAGGCAAAAGGCTGGGTGACTCTTGGCTGAACGAGCAAATTATTCGGCAATATTACGTGCATGAGGATCCAAGTCAGACATAACCGGCGGCCATTGAATAAGTATGTTGGCAACTTCAGTTGCAAGTGCAAATTGTTTGACATTATGACGCAGTCGACATTAGTTCGTCGTAGTGCAGGCGTGTAGCAGGGCCGGGGGGAGCGGAAGGGGGTGCCTGTGTCGATATACCCACTGAAATTTTCCAGTCGCCGCATCTCCCCCATTGTCTTTTTTTTTCATATGTACACTCAAATGCTTTATGACAGTAAACGCGGGAGGGCGTGTCGCTCAGTACATGCAGATCGGTCTAGCGATGGCATGGCAAACTGTCGCAGTTCGTACAATTGGCGGATCCACCCCCTGACAACGGTTGATTGCGCTGCTGCGGTAGCTACGTTAGATATCTAGAAAAGATTCCAGGGAATACATGCGCCGATGAGGGGCTCTTTATTCAGCGCGAAAAGGGGCGACCAAATTGAAACTTGCTTTTCGCTGCCTGATTGGGTGATAAAAAGCGTGTTACTCTCCGTGACGTAACCAATCCAGTGGGCTGACGCACGATAAAGCGCCTTCAGGGAGTGCGTCCGCCAACTCCACAAACTGCGAGAGCACGCCACCCTCTCACCAGAGCGCTCTGCATGTATTAAGCGGCACACGCTCCCGTGTTTACTGTGATAACGCTTTCGACTGTACACGCCAAATCCATATATTGATATGTAAAAACGAAAATAAAATTGACAAGGATGAAATACCGCTGCGACAAAGTTCAGGAGAGGCTCTCTTTCGTTTTTGTTTTTTTTTACCGGTGGCGTATACCCCCCTCTCCTCCCCCCTCATCACCCCTCATTTCCGAAAAATATATTGGTTTCCCATCCCTTCTCGAAGCCCGGAAGGCGTTCTCGGCACGTTCATGGGGTACCAGACCTATTGTCCTGCATTCTTCATAAGCTTGGAGGTTGATATTGTTTCCGTGCCTCACATAAAAGAGATCCGTTCAAATATTTGTGCGACTTTTCGTTAGAGCATTATGCCTGAAGCCACCTGACGGCATTTACAGCTTCCCTTGGAGCATTTCCTGCCTACCTGTGGAGATGGCGAGCCACTGCGCCGCAAGTTGCCTCTACCATTGTTGGGCCAATAAAAAAACTGGCCGCGTATCTGCTCCTTTTGTTGCAAATGACGTCAAAAGACGATAGTCTTTATCGGCTTTTGCGAAGTAAATGCCTCCCTTCGCTTTACCGCTCACCTCTCATGTTGTTCCTCTTGCGTCGCGCTCCTCCCAAGGTAAAGACGCCAAATGTTTGCTTAAATCATTTTAAATTTTGCGCGTTCTACTGCTCCAAACCGGGTGTCTCGATGCGAACGCTGCCGTACGGCGAAGACGCGCGCTAATCGAGGCGCCCTACTTCAACGTTTATAGAACCGCGTTTCCCTACTCCACGTGCGTTGCAAGCAGAACGTGGAAACTATCTAGTGGAACCTTTCGTAACTGTTGCCGGTTGATTTCTTAAAATGGCGCCAGAAGTTATAGTGGCGCGGGCGACAGCAGGCGACGGCGGAGTGAATTCTTTTTCTGAAGTTGATGAAGTATTTAATTTCGCAAAAGTCAAGCATGTTTGAATTTTTATAAAGGAACACTGCAAATATCACTTCTGTATTGATTTGTTGTCACATATTTCCGTAATGTCTTGTTCTTCTTCAACAATGTTGACAAGTATGAACATTACACCGGACCAAGAAGGGTAGATTTAGCTGTGACTATATAAGACTATTGCGCAGGCATTCTTTTGCTTTGGCCGGGTGGCTGAATCGAGTCAGACAGACAGACGGACAGACATACAGACATACAGACAGACCAAAATTTCTGGGTTTAAGTAGCCCAAGAAAGACTATCGTCTTTAAAAGTTTTCTTTTTGAACATCACAAGGTAGCGAACTCGCATTCCGCAAGTTCTGTCTAGCAGTGTCGTGTGCCGATAAGCAACGGCTGTTTGCGCCGGAAATTAGCAAAAAAAAGAAAGAAAGAAAAGAGAGAGAGAGAAAGAAAGAACGAAAGTAAGAAAGGGAAGAGCCAACATGCAGCCTGACAACAAAAAAAGTAAGAAAGAAGCTGCGGCCACAATTTAGAGAAACAGAGCAGCAGCAGCAGCTTGTGTCAAAAAATTATTTTTAACATAAAAACCAGGCCGTATGCTTGAGTGGTGGTTAACAAAGAATTCTTGAAAAGCAGTTGTGCTAGTGGCTTGGTATGTACATGCTTTGATTATAGTACAGAACCCCACACGTGCCAATTTTTTCGGCTCCCATAACATACGTTAAAGTAGTCTGCACTGCATTTTGAAAGCAACAGGTCGTCACGACTACTTTGAGCTGAAAAGAACAGTTTTCCCCCTGGTGGAATTCCACGGAATTGGATTTCCGCAAAATATTTTCTGCCTTATTTTGATGTTCATGCAGGCTAGGAACGTACAGAATACCCCGAACAGATATAAACAAGTGTTCATATATTCCTAAAGGCCCTAGCAATGCACACACGACTCTGCACTCGAAGAAATCCCCGTAGAGCGATCTCGTAACAATGCTTTAGAATGAGCAGTCGAAGTGGCCTATTCGATGTGCGAATTCGATGAATGACGTGGCCGAAAATTCAATTTGAGTGCAGAAGGGTATCTGCGAAGGGACATTGCGCAATGAAAAACGCCATTCACGCCTTGCGTGTTCCCGTGCGAACATAACTTTTATTCAGATGATATGAATGGCTTCATCTTTCAGCAAATTTGCACACTTGGTCGCTTCAATCGTTAATTCTGGAGCGCTGTGGTGTAGACGACTTACGGAAACTTTTTAAAGGGCTTCTTATTAACAAAATCGGCTCACATTTCGAGAGAATTTGCAAATCAGCCCAGTTTACTCAGAGTAGGACGTAAGAACGTAGGTTGGGACTTGAATCTAGGTCAGCCTGGAACGCTCGTCACAAAAGAAGCATGAATATGACAGACATGAGGGGAGGAGTTGCCTGGCTAGTGCCTTACGGCACCATGAAGCCAACCTACAACTTTGCTCCAATCACTCGAAGATTGTCTGATCAGAATAACACTAAAGGCAATTTTACTGCCAACTTTATTCCCGGCGAAACAGAAAGGGTAGAGACTCCCTCGGCTCGCTCACTGAACTTGCGATGCTAGGGATTTATAATTTCTGCATGATCAGCTGATGCTGAGCGAAATAGTTTTGGGGACTCACAGTAGTAAATTAGGGCGTTCCAAATAAAGAGTGTTGTTATTTTGTAGTGAGAAGGTGACTAAAAAAAGACAACAGTGCAATAACGTGGGGAAAATAAGCAAATCGAGTGAGAATGCTACAAGCAGCTTTATATAGCTGTTCCATATTTCTCGAGTGGATTTAGCAACAGCGGGCCAGATTTTGAAGTCTTAAAATTTTCAAAGCACATAGGGTTAGAACAAGCTCAAGTTGTCCAATTCTAGCCGCTCTCACTGCCCGAAGGAAAAACAAAGCTCACGGCTATGCCACCTGCGGCATACACAACCAGGATGCCCCGAGAGGTTCTACAAGGTGCGATCAGCGATTCAAACCTCTGTTTATTCATGACAAGTTTCAAGTCAATATACCAACTCCTTCCTGTCCCCCCCCCCCCCCCCCAATGTTTGCCAACTTGTGTTACAGCAGGTAATTCAAAATACAAGCCATTTCAGGGGCAAACATCTTCGGGGCTCGTGCTGTCAGCATCTCCTGTCGTCGTCGTCTCCTGTCATGGTACTGAACCACAGGGACACTCGTTTTAAGACGTATCGCGCTAGAACGTATCACGTACTAAAATAACACTCCCAGACACTTGTTTTCTTACGTGTCACGCTGGAACAATTATCTCCGTGGCAAAAACTTGCACTGAAAGAGCACACCGGTACACTGGTTTTCCAAAACCTCGCGATAGAACGCTTCTTCAAAGACACGAGACTTTACAACAAAGCTGTATACCTCTATCTCCTAACGCTTTCATCTCCGTGGACAAAAACACCAAGTCGCCAAGAATACACTTATACACTGCATGCTTCGCCCCTTCCCAGGTTTCACGTTAGTGGAGATGGCCCGGGATTTTTTAACATTCAATTGCCCCACGATGGTTGCACTTTCTTTTGAACAAACCTGCAGCAAGGTACGAGCTGCCCAACTTTTTAATACAACAGAGGTGCACGATGTCTGCACGGTACCTTTAATTCCAGGAGTTTACCAATCACATATGTCACAGAGAAAAGCACTAAATTAATAGGGTGATTGTCGATCAACAGCAAGATTAGAGCAGAAAAATAATGTCCAAAAACAGGCGAGCGACTTTCCGCTTGCATTTGTTTCACAGACAACTTTGAGAAGTGCCCGAGTACAGTTTAGGCGATTCCGAGGTTTTGTCCTGTTCGTGCAAGTGCTCAATCTGCAGCCGCTCAGCACACCCTCCGATGGTCGTACCTTCAGAGCTGAACGCCTGGGTCGAGTTTTTGCCTCGGGTGGACCGTTATCGTCGACCCGAAAGCCGGCCACCTTCCCTGGCGACTCGGCCAGCTTCTCTGGTGGCAAGGTGTTCTTACTGATGACCTGGTTGGCCGGGGGGTCTCCATGAAGCCAATGTCGAATACGCAAGGGGGGGGGACAGCAGCGAGGACTCTGTCACCCCTGGGCTGCCCTCGTTAAGTGGCAGGCTCAATCCATGGGCCATGGCACCTGCCGACAAACAACAGACGGTGCTTAGGATTACCAGATGAAAGAAAAAGGGTATGAAGAGGTTGGGGTGATCGGTGCACTGGAGAGGAGGGTTGCCATTTTTGAAGTAATGTACGGCATTTTTAAGTCGCACCAAGCATTCCGACGCTGCCCTCTTAACTGGAGAGAAAAATGGAAATGAAAGGCGTGTACAAAACTTTGTCCCATCCATGTATTCAAGCGCTACCCCACAGTACTGCTCATGCGGCAGCACAAAATACAAAAGCTACAAATAAGTGCAGCATTGTCTGCCATATCATAGTCTGAGTGCAAAATAGAATTCAAAGTGCTTGCACATTTGACATTCACCAGGTGTGCGATGCCGAAGGAAGCCACAGCAAGCGTATTTTATAGACGTTGTTGCGACGCTAGTTACCAATTCGCCCTTCTGAAACTGCGAGTTGCAACGTAGCGCCTGCAACTTTATAAAAACACCCTAAAATTGCCTTCGAATCCGGTTCGGAGGCACATAGAATTTGCGAGAAATTGGTCGTGACTCACATTGCCTTGCTCAGTAAACGAGAAAAGAGCTAATCTCGCAAAGAGTTCTCAGCTTCAGTGCAATAAAGAGCATTCACCACGGCAAGTTCCGGCAGATCTTGCAAGCCGAGTAGACTTGCATTGAGTGGTACATGAGCAACAGGGACCAACAACGCTAGTGGCACCACTGCTTAGTGCATTACAAAAGGATAATAATTATCGGGTGTGCTTGAGTTGCGACGAGGTAGGATGGCGCTTACTGTGGGACAAAGTGAAGGAGAACACTCAGCAACAACGCAAGCGCTGCAGGAGTCAGCACAAATGGTAGTGTAAACCACTAGAGAAGACAGCAAAAACACTCGAACTGCCGACAGCGGAGACTGGCCGCATACTAAATTCAGTCTCACCAAAGCTAAAGGCCGATCCGAGTCATCCACCTATTAGATTACCCTTTTGCGAACCGAGGCACCCCAGTAGGCAGCCTTTGGGAGTACCGATTACACGAAGATGTCAAGCCAAGGGTTTTTGCACAGATGGTGCTGAGCAAAAGGGCAAGCGACACCAACCGGGTATCGCAGGCGAAGGTAGCCTTCTGTGGTGCACCCGCATCGCCGCACGGCTTGAACCCGAGTCTTCAAACCAAGAGTGAAACCTGGCACCCTCCTTGGCTGCACGGCACGGGGTGCGTGCTCTTGGGCAGGTGAGTAAAGGCCGGGCTGTACTCGTGTACGCTGCATGAGGCGGGGTGACAGGGCAAGCCGTCATCTATGTGCACCGCGGCTGCTTGCACCCAAGACAACGAGCTTTACACTATTAATTACTACGCCATCACGATGAGTTAAAAAGAAAAAGGCTCTGAGAACAGGTGTGTGCATACATTACACAGCTTTGTTTCAAGGTGTCCATTAACAGGATGATTTACAAGGGTTTCTCGTTTAGTGCAAGAAGAATAATTGCACGAAGCGAAATGTAGAAACAGGGGGCGGGAGGGGGCCTAGTATCCCTCCCCGGCTCACTAGCCAATTGGGTCTGGCAGCAGGATTAACGTTGGGTCAGGAGACTGATACAAAATAACGCCGCCACTCACTAGTGATAAGAATAGGTGTGCCTACATTAGAATAATCGAATACTTTACAGAGTGTTTGGTATTCCAATCGCAGCGAAGTTGGCCGCCCCTTTGCCCAATAAATATTCATTGACACACAATCCGAAGCAATCAAATTTAGCTCCGCCACACGACATGAATACTTTCAAGCTTCACTGCAATAGTCCTCTTTTGGGTTGGCTTTCTTGCACTACGCATAAGCCGAGCAACGAAGCATAACACGTGCAAGACGCAAAAAAATGCATGATGAACTATCGTGCTTATTAACTGAAGTGATACGTTACTTGCACCATTCAGGTAACTTTTTTGGCTTGTAAATTTCACAGAAGAGAAGAATCGTTATTCATCGGCTTGCATTAAGCTAATAGCAGCCACTAACATGCGTAGACCTTCTATAATGACGCGAGGGGCCGGTCAAATATACCGCTCTCATTCAGAACATGTTGAGAAACTTCTGTTAGTTTGCCTTCTTGTCTGAATCTCTGATTTGTACCATTATATTATCAAGCACTAGTTCATGTGCACCCAGATGTGCCGTGTGCCGACTGCTTAAAGTTGTCCTTTTTGTATTTATTTTTGAAGCTGTATACACAATACGGGAAAGGTACTTGCATCTGAAAATATTCGATTTCATTCTTAAACAGTTCTCACTATTTGTATTCGGTCTGCAGTCCAAAATTTGATATTCACATACCTCTAGCAACCAGAATGCGGTACACGTGACCTAATAACTTTGTTCACGTGCATGTGCACACAGACACGAGTGCAGCTGCATTTAAAATCGAAGCCCACTGTCGCAGCGGCTGCTTTCACTTTCTTGAAAACGGGATAAATACTTCGTACGCTATCATTAATTGCGGCGCGTGAATTCTAAAGACATCCAACGCTTGTTGTCAGGACACTATTTTTTTACCGCGAACATTTACACTAAGCACTAGAATTTGAGTTTCTTTGTGTTAACATTGAAAATTTGTGACAAGTAAGGCAATCTATCAACATGTACAGCAGACAACTGCTATTAGTATGCGGATCTTTGTTTGGACCGAATACTTAAAATTCTTCAATAGTCCAAGCATGAGAAAGAATGCATAAGATTGTTCAGACCCTCTGCACATAGAGCATTGGCTCAGTTTCTGTGAACATGTAGAAGAAAATACTGCATTTAGCACAGGGCGCCCCGGAAATAATCGCAATGGCTGAAGGAAAAGAAATTACTGAGATTAAAAGTGTGCCCATACAGATGCAAATAAGTAGACATTTGATTGGGGTTCGAATTGAATTGCACTATTCAAAAATTCTTAATCTTTTCGAAGTATGAAAAAACTCCGAATAGCAAATTGGGTATTCTGTCAATAAACTCGTACACGCGGTGATATATTTCCTGCCAAAAATAAATTGTTCGCTAGCGACATGAAAAATATATTCTTTAAAACGAGTTAGAACTAGTTGTGCACTCGCTATGTCGCACTGAGCTTCTGCGATTGACTTTAGTGCACGTGCAATGGCTTTCTTGCTAGCAAAAACAGGCTTTTTTACAATGCAGCGTGAATGTGCGGCTAAGCGGCAAGAGGAAGGTGGTTTTGTGGAGTACTCTCCTAGGCATTTCTTACATCTCCTAGGTACTTACCGAACTCTTCTTTTTGCGCATTCTGACAATGTGGACTCGCCGAAGCTGTCCTCGCCAACACTATCTAGATAAGAAAGCTCAGCTGCGCTATTATGTAGCTCAAGGTTTTTCTAATTAAATGACCCGCTAAGTGGATGTTTACCTGCAATGTTCCTTTTATTTCTATATCGGGCATAGGAAAGATGGTGATCTTGCAAGCTTCGTAGTCCTACAAACTACAATGAATCTTTAACCAGAAGCCCTTCAACACTGCTCAGTGGCGATGTTAGGTTGCGTATCGTGCATGTTGATTATAAGCACGTGCATTGATTTTGTTCTCAGTCCCTGTTATAGCTTATATCATGGATGAAATGTGCTCCTTATAAACTGGGTATTTCAAGACAGTTGTGCGTACGGTGCAAGTGTGTTTTTAGAACTACAGTTCAAGCGTCGGCAGCGCAAGAATACGGACCCGTGAGCATATGGTTGGAGCGGGTGCATTATATCCCACCGCGAGAGAATGTCCGAGGCCGTTTGTAAACCGGACCGGTCTTTAATGCCTTGCGTTGCCCCGTACGCGTAGTAAAGGGTTAACAGCGCACAAACACGACGACACACAAGAAAAAGAAGACAGGACAAGCGCTGAGTTTCAGCGCTTGTCCTGTCTTCTCTTCCTTGTGTGTCGTCGTGTTTGTGCGCTGTTAAGCCTTTATGATGCTACACCAACTAGCCCACCAAGCCATCCTCGTACGCGTAGCTTTTTTTTACAGCTGGCACAAAAGTTCACAGAACTGACATTTAGATTTCTTTTTCATACGCAAACTGTGTTAATCATATAACTTGTCAGAGAATAGTTATATCCGATTATACTAATATACTGAAGCACTTGTGGCTGAGGTCACGAAATAGGAGAAATTTGCTGCGTATAAATTGTATTATCAATAAAGCCAAAGCAGCGGGATAGCTAGCTTTGCATTTGGTTTGTGCAAGGAAAATTTCAAACTCTTTTCAACAGGCTTTAGTAGCACAGCACAGAGGTTACAATCCTGATTATTTATTCAAAGTCGCTAAATGTTCGATTTGTTTAGACATTATTCAAACAAAATCGTTATTCTCGTCATATCTGCTTCAGAATCAGAAATCTCTTCTCACATCCCTACAACTATTCGCCACTGCACTGTAAGAAGAAAAAGGGCCCATCTCCCCGCGAGGGGGACTCGAGTAAATGCGTAGCATAGGGGGTGGGTGTATTGCGTTAACGTTCAGTGCTTGGGAAGTTGGTGGTAGTGAATGCGTTGTATCAGCAGCTTCTTGACGTAGTTTGAATGAGTCAAGGATATAAGGCGCGTTCGTAGCCTTTCATTCTGTGTCGGTTTTGTGGCTCAGTGGGAAGAGACCATGTACCTCGCGTTTCCACCCAAGGTAGTGAATGCGTGTATCAGCAGCTTCTTGACGTAGTTTGAATGAGTCACGGATATAAGGCGCGTTCGTAGCCTTCCATTCTGTGTCGGCTTTGTGGCGCAGTGGGTAGAGCACCATGTACATTGCATTCCGCCCGCAGGGACGTGGGATCGAAACCAGGCGCCGGTTTTTTTTATATAGTGTAGGGGGAGGGGTGCGGACCTGTTGTTGAGAGCGAGGAGGGTAGCGTGATGCGGGAGAGGAGGAGTGGGGGAGAGGGCGCACCTGGAACGGCTGTTGCGGACGCCGAGGCACGCCAACGCCGGGTGACATCATGAGTTAAAGAAATGCTCTGCATTTAAAAGTAACGTTTTTACCTGTGGCCCTCGAGCTCTTCTGGTAATGGCACAACCACATTCTCTGCACCGGTGACGTTATCCTGCCCCGCGACTTCTGCCACGAGAATTCACGCCATCTGTGTCAACGTCTGAGAGCACCAGAGAAACACAAAAGCATAAGGCCTTTCCAACGTGACGAAACAATTCAAACCGTACCGGAAGGTCAGACGCTTCTCCGCACAAGCAATTTCTGACATCTGTAGCCTCAGTGCTACAACCTTTTCACTTTCAACATATTTTAGGACGCGGGAAAGTGATATTCCATCAATTTATTTTGCAATAAAAGATGCAGAACTTTCTGATATTGTATAAGTTAAGCTATGCTAACATAATACAGAACTTGCCTGCAAGGAGGGGGTGGCAGAAAGAAGGTCCTGCAGTGCCGGAAGGAATTTGCTATTAAACTGCAAAAGCCAAAGCCAAACAAAATGCCAGGTAGTATTAAAAAATACGATTGGCCTAAATCTGGCCATTCGCATTTTTTAATGCGAATGGCCAGAATGAACTGCGAAAAACTCTTAAATAATGTAAGAAGTAGAAGTTTGCTGTAACGATACTGCAACAAAAAATGCCCGCGCGACTACTGAAAAGAGCTGTGAAAACTTAACCTCACTTCACCGAGTTTCAAAAGAATTCACCCACAACAGAAAATACTCAAAACATAAAACTGCGCCAGTGGACACATGACAATAGGTAACGCCACCAAAAGAAAATAAACCCAGTTCCAGCCAGTGTGAAATCTGCCAAGCAGCTGCCGGCTCGAACGTCAACGTGTTCTCGGCTGAGAACGGCAGAGCCGTCACCGCGCAAATTCTACGGTCCGCGCAAAGGAATCGGCAGCTAAACGTCACCAGTGGGGGAGCTCCCTCCCCCTCTTTCCCGTAGTGGGGTGGGGGTGGGGGATGGAGAGAGGAACTCGTCCCTACGAGACCACTGCTCCTTGTATCGGTGTGTGTGGGAACCTGCTCCTTCCCCTGCGTGACGCACGACCCACAGCAGACGGACGCAAAGGCCCAATCTACAATAGCATTGCTTTTGAAAGACTGTGGCCGATCAGTGCTCAGGCTAGTTCTTTGAGTCTGACATCTCTTGCATACCGCCCGGCAATATGCCTGTCCTAACATGCAGGCAACGGCACACGCGTGGGTGGGGAGGTCTTCGCTACACCAAGATCAGACGGCTGGGGCGCAATGAACTGAATGAGCGCCGACATGGATAGTGACACACCCCCTGCTGGTCAGTGGTATTGCCCCTCCCCCTAATTCCGGTGTCTGTGTATTTCTGCAAGCACGACAACGTTGCGGCAGCTTGCTAAGTGACAAAGACTGCAATGACGAAGGCCTTTTTAGTGCATTGAATGATCCTGTGTTGATAACAATGACATCGATGGTCAAATTTGTTTAAGAACAACTCTGGAATTGGCCTGTCTGCGTCTCTATCATTGTCCTGCGTTTCTCCTATACTCGAATTGCTTTTCCACTGGTTTCATGTTTTTTCTGATTTTTTTAGTTTATAGACTACGCACCGGCAGCTGCTGGTGCAACCGATGGTGGATCAATGGAGGCAAGCAGAGGATCTTCTGGAAGAAGGCTGCGGCGACGGCCCGAGCGACTGCTGTTCTTGCGGAAGGTGGCTGCACAGAAAAACGGAAACTACTGCTTGCTTGAAGCAATTTTCGCAACATGCAGAGCATAAAAGCGCGATTCCTCGTCCATTATATATAAACAAAGAACAACACCTGCTGAATCAAGTTATCCTAAGCGAATATAATTGCATTACGACAACAGCTAGCCGACTTGCGACGGATTGTGGTGGTACAACAGGCCAACTCTTCTTGGACAGTCAGGTGCAAGCGCGGTTTGGTTGACACGTTGTCCCCCTGTCACATGGCAGGCTAGACAACTGAGCAAAAATGAGCTAAAAAATGACAGCAGTATCCCCCCTGTGTGCGCTGATGCTTGTTCTTTAGGTTAGCCATTTCAGACCACGATGCAAAGTCTTGGACAGACTGAAGTTTCCTTTCACTTAAATTCATTTATTGGATCTTCAAGGCCTTAAGATGTTAGAGGTAGGAGTGGAATAAAATACAGAACATGTACACAACAAAGGTTATCGAAAATAGGAAATTAAGAAACAAAAGATGCGGATTAACAAAAGCATTTCCAACAGCAGTTCCAAATACAGATGGATAGGGCATGTTAGCAGCAATTGAGGTCAACAGGTGGTTCCATTCATTAGGTGTTTTAGCAAAAAAATAATAAAAATATAGGTTCTTGCGACAACGTGGAACGCTCAAATAATGGAGATGATCGGTGCGTGATATACACGAAAGTTGGGAGAAAAGTTTCCTTTTTAATACAGGATTGCATTAATAAATTTTGTGTTGTAGTGCTAATAGTGCTGACTTCCTATAGGGTGTGAGCGGAGAGGAAGGTAAAACGCAGCCGGCTTTAAGCTAACGGGCCATGACGGTCATGAAGTACTCAGAGCAGCGGTTTTCAAATGGGGGTCTGCGGACGTCAAACGGTTTATCAATGTATTTCAGTTTGTCTACGAAGCGTACTGAAAAAGAAAATGCCGCGTTTTTTCTCCTAACCATAGCCTCGGTGCACAAAAAGTTGGCTTTCCCGCACGATGGTCACTCTGGCTCAACTGTTCAACATATATATGTGAAGCTGGGAACAGAAGCCTACAAACCACAGACAAAGCACATCGCTTGCTGTGCCATACTACACTTCGACGGTGCACACTTTCCATCACATATTACGGGACACCTCTAGGCAAAATGTTAGTTTTAAAAACGTAGTGAGACACTAGGTCGACAACATGTAGGTCACGCTTCAAGTATTCCCGGTAAAGTGCGACGTGACTGTGATGGCGGGTGTGGTGGCCATGAATTGTGCAAGGTCTTCTCTTTTGCCTCCGATTAGAAATGAACCTAACCTCCACGGTTCCGCTAAACAGCGGCCACATCGTGGATTTAACGGGTGAAGCGGTGCAATGTAGTCCCTAAACACATTTCGACCAACGCACTGCTGTCTCCCTCCCTGGGGAGGCCCAAATGTATAGTTGAATGCATACCTCTCGAAAAGCGCCCAATCTCCGGTTCCGGCTGAAGTGTTTCGGCAAGATCGTGCAGCGGCGCCATGATATCCGTCTCGTACTTCTCATTCTCCTCGAGCACCACGGACATGTCGCGGTCTCGGCCATTGTAGCGGCTGCCTGGTGGGTGCGGGGAGACCTGCCTGCGCGCAGGGCAGTGTGGGGGAAGCCCGGTAAGTACTCAAATTTGCAACACTGAAAGTTTTAAGGTTTGGTTAAAGGAAGGTCAGCAAGTTTGTAGATATATGCTAATATACAAACCCTTATGTTTATCTTTCTCAGTACCCCCCTCTACAGTGACAGGTACAGCCACAACATTGCCCCTTATAAGTTTGGCTAGGAATTTTGTGGGCGTAGTAAAGTAATGCTCGGCCGATGAAAGCCTTAGTAGTACAAGACTGCTGATTAGGCAACCTAACACTGAAAACCATACGCAAGGGTGATTGTTTGGCGGCGTTTCATTTTCATCGGATTTCAGCATGCAACAGCCGCAGCGTTGTATTCCCCTTCTCTTTTTAGGATTCAGGTTCCGATCCCTCACCAGATCCCTCACCTACAGGCGAGTGGACAAGTGGGAGAGAGAGAGGAAGAAAGAGAAAGGGAGAAAGAGATAGAGAGAGAGGGCAAGGGATAGAGGTACGGGACAGTGTAAAAACTAGGTCTCTTCAATTTGGCCTGCACTTTCTGCATGAGTTCAGAATGAGTTCAGCCAGTTAACCGCAGGCGCCGCCACTGCGGAACCGGTCCTGTACTTTTGTCGTTTGCTTCTGCACCTCCTCCCTGGGAGGTGCAGGGAAAGCTGTGAACTCATCCTGCGCTCTCTACACCATCGGAAAATCGAAGAGAAAAGTGCAGGCGCCACGCGCTGCACTCGAAAATCGAAGAGGCGAGTGCTGCACTACCTCAATGAGTGCAGCGAGTGCAGCAAAATCGAAGACATCTACTTTCTCCCTGAGTGTGCAGCAACAAAATGGCACTGCAAAGCCCAGCTGTTGTAAACTACTTGCTTTTTTGCAACTATCCATGCGTTATATTGAAATCATACCTTCCGCGCAGATCATGTGACGACCTGAATTTCACAAATGAGAGGAACGGGAAAGCTACAGATTGTAAGCATTAGTTTCTCGCCATGTTGATGCGCAACCGATTGAACAATCTATTACATCTGCCATACAATGTCTCATGGGCCTGCCAATCAACATTATAGTAAATCTGGGGGCCACAAACCAGAAATTAAAGGTGTGTGCACCTTCTATTTACGAAAAAAAAAGAACATCTCAACTTGTTTTTGTAAAGAAAATCCCGTTTGCGACAGTCATTCCAACTATTTTTCTGCGTTATGATAGCGCCAGAACATTTAAATAGAAGGTATGTAAAGTTTATTCCTAAAGGTAACGCAGCACACCAGCACACTTATTCTCAGTAAGGTAGAAGTGTGCCAAAATTGTGCAGAGATCCTTTTTTGAACGCTGCGGCAGACTCTGGAACAATACAGATGTCAATCCCTGACAACAATTATACATTCACATATTTATTTTTTTTGTGTTGAGCTGTTTGGCAAGCCTCCTCGAAGTACTCTGTGAAATGGAACAATGCAAAGGGCGACGTGGTGCAAGGTGAGAATACAGCTATACCCTTTTCGTGCCCCGAATTCAGGGCTGAACAACGAGCTGCTGTTCATAGTGTGTTCAATATATTACATGTTATCTGACGTCATCAATTCATAGAGTTGGTTAACAGTACATGTACTTCCCCTATCCTACATTCAAAAACCTGGGCCCCAAGTGAACTTTAAACCACGGCGGAAGGGGCAGTGCCATAGATGGACACAATACAGAACAGTTTTTTCTTCTGCCTTGCAGTCTTGGGCTTAGCCAGGTGCAGTGCCAAGCTAAAGTGGTTCCAACAATATGGTCAGGGTGATTTCACGTGCAGGGATTGCCGTTAAATGGTTCAAGCAAAGAAAATCCGCGGACAATATTGCATCACGAGGCGAGATGCAGGTGCGGCCATGCTATCAGAAGTGGGGGCAGCAAAGCTGCATCCCAATGGGCCAGTTTTGTGTCAATGCGCACATTTCGAACCAGCCATACGTGAAGTCACGTGGTCTACAGAAACTACTCTCTATAGCCCTGTGACAACGTGAATACATGGAGCTGTGGCTAAACAAACACTTCCGTTTTTGCGGCAAGAGATGAGCGGTAGAAAGGAGGCAGAACCGGAGGGTAGCACTTACTGCTCATCTGGAGGCTCAGTGGTTGACTTGATCATGAGGTGTCGGCAGCTGTCAGGGTGACGTTGGCATCGGGGGTGAGGAGGCCCTTGACATGCGTGGTTGCGCGCACGTGGTTTTCAAACAGTGCCCGGATGTGGTCCAGGTCTGCCTCGAGCCACAACTGCAGCTGTGAAGGACACATAAAGGGAAACGTAACCGCCACACGCCTCGCACGACGGGTGGTGGCTCACTACGCGATGTTTGCGCGATTGCACAACACGTTGCGGGCTACGTCCTTACAGAGAGGGAGCGCTCTAGGGGTCAAAACAAGGTGCGAACCAAGACGGGGCAGGGCGCACGACAAGTCTGATATACAATGCAACACTACATGCTCTCTTGGGTGAATCTGATGCTTGCTTAAAGTGGTGATGTATAGCCACAGGCTTCGATCACACCTCTGGGTTTGGCTCAATCACAATGGCATTGGGTCCACAAGTTGCCCATTCTTTTTTCAATGCAGCTGAGGAACATTTCTCTCGGGTCTTTCTTGCCACACAACTGCGCAGCACATAATAGTTGCACTCGCAGAAGCATCGCCTCCTAATTCATTGCCCCTAACCAGTTACAGGACAAAATGTGCGTCATGGTCTTGACACATTGTGCTGCAGTGACAGGTTGATGGTATCGGAATAGACCCCCCTGGCAAGAGAATAAAAATGTTGATGTTTCCAGATGTGACGCAGCATTGGCTTCCTGCGGGAAAACAACAAGCACTCGTCCTAGGGCAGTAGAGGTCCATGTTATGCATCAAGAAAACGGACGGTACACGACTTTTGGCTTTAGACGTGGTTCCCAGTCTTCGAAGTCATGCCTGTGTATGAGTTTACAAGTGAAGCAGATTTTAAAAAATCCGGTGTAAGCTTGGTGTTGCCTAGTCAAATAAAAATAAGCCACAATAGCCGCAAACGCTACAGAAGGAGACCACCGAAGATGATAGGAATGCGGACGCTAAGCGTAAGCGCAATGCCCGTATTCAGAACCCCGAACACCGCGATGTGGAAAACACAAGACGTCGGCGCGGCTACAATCCCATTGAACTCGGCGCGACATCGCTGTTTGAGCCCGAGTTTGTGGACCACCGAGATACCACAAACAGCTCCGCTGCTCACCCACCTTCACACAGTGGAAGGGCACTGAATTTTTTACGAGCCTCTATTGGTCCCATGGCCGATGTAATTGACGTTATCGGTAACTTCACCCGTTAGTAAACGGTTTTGCTATAGAAAGTAATGAATCTTTTAAATGAAATAATTGACACTTCTTGTTTTTATTGTCCCGACTTGTAGGTCCTTTTTCTCGGCATGTTTCCAAAATGAAGAAAGGTCTCTCGGTTAAGTTTGTTTACTCTGTGTTATAAAGGCAGTTTGTGCTGAAGTAACATGGTCTCCGATGTGCTCACTTGCTCAATTTTGTTGAGACCCTATATTTTGTATAGTAAAAACAATTGCAATACCCGTGAGCAATTATTTTATTTTTCGGGCAGTTCTGCTGGCGGGTTTTGGGGCAAATTCAACCTATAGAGATGTCTCCAGATTTCGCCCTCAATCGGGGGGTTCTGGGTTCTCAGAACCCAGTGGTTCGGAGAACCCACTTCTCAGAACCACTGCACCCTCTGTCGGTGGTTCGAGGAACCGGTTTATGGAAGGCCATGTGCGCGGCCGCAGGGGGGTGTGGAAACCTTGGTGGAAACCTTCTGAGTGACCGCCATCAGACGGAAACGAAGGCTCTACCTACAACATCTCCGCTGTTAAAAAACATTATTGACACACAGAATCTCGCAGAGACTAAACTGATTAAGAGTCCTCGATTACCAAGTAGAAATTAACACAGAAAAAACAACATTAATTTCCTGCCGCACCCCATACGCACTATCGCGCTCAATCTGACTCACAACACAGAAGTCGCGGCCGGAGTTGCTCTCCAGGCGGCGGTGCAACAGCGAAGCGATAAACTTGATCGAGAACTAACAAGAGAGGAGGTGCAGCTTTTAATCATCAGCACCCACCCGCCTTCCCTCCCCCCACAGGTAACGTCTGCCTTTGAACTAGCGAATGCGCAGAATGGAATGCGCCCGATGTAGTTCAGCGCAGCCTTGTGCAGCGTCTCAAAAATGGCGGCGCAGGGGGGTTTGAGTTCTATCATCGGGTGAACAACTGTAGCTCGGCTATTACACGTTTTTATTATTTGAAGTGAACCTAAACCCCTTGAACCGAGCAGTGGACCGTCAGTGATACAATTGAACGAGAAATGGCTCCTTTCATATCCAGAAGCATAGCAAAAATCTCACGAACCCACAAGTAGGAGCCTAAAGCAATGAATATTTTTTACCTGCAGTTAGCGATAACAGCAGCCAACGCGACATGCGTCACACTTCCTGAACCTATGTGCATAACTGGGCGCATTAAACCTTTGCGCGTTCGCTAGTTGGATGGCAGTAGTTGCCTGCAAGGGGAATAGTAGTAGTAAACGTTTATTGGAGCAAAAGGGAAAGGGAAAAGGGTGGTGGTGAAGCGTCCCTAGTCCAGGATGCCTCTCGACCGAGCCGACTCAAGGCCCGAGAAACCAAGGCCCTTTGGCGGGCCGGGTCCGGGCTGGTCAGCTCAGTCTCCCACTGCTCCGGGGTGGGGAAGGGGGTGGGTTAGGGGAGTGGGGACAGGAGTATACGAGATGGAATGTGGTGAGTGGGGTGTCGCAGTGTTGGCATTGACGGGGGTAGATAGTGGGTGCGATCTGGTGGAGGATGACGTGATTGTAAAAGGTACCGGTCTGAAGGCGACGATAGATTATGGCTTGCTGGTTGGTTAGGAAGTGGTGGGGAGGGTGTAGACCCGGGGAGTAAGGGTGTAGTGGGACAGAAGGGCATTGTACGTATTATCAATAGGAATTTGGAGGAGGTCGTGGTCATTCGTGCGGGGTGATGGGATCACCTGACCATCGGTGGAGAATGCCCGGAAGTGCAGAGCTCGGGCGTCGGCGTGGGCCGCTTCATTCCCCGGAAGGCCGGAGTGTCCGGGAGTCCAGACAATGTGTCTCGTCAGGTAGACGCTGGAGGAGTGGAATGGCCTGGGGTGGGGCTAGACCTGCCTGGTAGAGGCGGCATGCCTGCTGTGAGTCGGAGACTACAGTGATGTGCGGATGCTTGGCGTGGGTGGTGGCTGCGAAGGCGATTGCCAGAGCTTCTGCCATCTGTATTCTGTTGGTGTGCGTGGTGGCAGCCGTGGAAATTCGGCCGGCGTGATTCAGGGTAACCAAAGTTGTGCGTCGAGTGCAGGAATCATAGGCGACGTCAGTATAACGGACCTGGGGGTCATCCGCTAGCTTCTTCATGAGATAGCGGACCCGCGCTTCCCGACAGCCTCGGTTGAAGGTGGGATGCATATGGCGCGGTATAGGGGAAACGTGGATACGGTGCTTGATCGTAGTTGGGAGGCGTTGTGGTCGGTCTTGATTTAGCGGTGTAGGGTAGCCGAGCGTGCGGAGAACGGAATGGCCAGTTGGCATGAAGCTGAGGCGTTGAAGTTGGGAGTTTCGCTGCGCCTCCACAAGCTCGCCAAGGACGTTGTGTATGCCCAGCTTCAGCAGTTTGTCCGTAGAGGTGTAAATGGGGAGGCCAAGAGCTGTTTTGTATGCTTTACGAATGAGGGCTTCAACTTTAGCGGTTTGTTGTGGTCGAAGATAAAGGTACGGTGTGGCATAGGTGATTTTGCTGATCAGGAGAGCTTGGACCAGACGACAAATTTCCCATTCTGTGAGGCCGTGATGTCGGCTGCGGATTCTGCAGATAAGATGGGTTAGGCGAGTAATGGATGTCTGGAGTTGCGGTTAAGAGCGCTGTACCCGTGCCGTCCCGATGGAAGGGAACGCCGAGGACGCGGAGGGTGGTCACCGAGGGGATAAGTTCGCCTTGAGTAGACACTTCAGGATCAGGTGTGGGAGGAGGAGGGCGGCCGCGTGATCGGGCCCGCAGGATGAGAAGGGCTGATTTGGCAGGTTCACAGGTCAGGCCCCTGGGACGCAGGTAGTTGACGGTGGTGGCTACAGCTTTTTGGAGGCCGTTTTGCTGTTCTCCACTGGAACCAGAGGTAGTCCAGAAAGTAATGTCATCGGCGTATATGGCATGATGCAGGTTGGGTATTTTGTTCAGAAGAGTAGGTAGTTCAAGTAATGCGATATTGAAAAGTAGGGGGGATATTACAGATCCTTGCGGTGTGCCTTTAGGGGGTGTTCTGATGATGGGCGAGGTTAGACTTCCGAGCTTGATAGTAGCCGTGCGCTCTCGGAGAAACGCTGCAACGTAGTTGAAGGTGCGAGACCCACAGTGGGTCTCGCACCTTGAGGTTGTCTAGAATCGCTTGGTGAGTAACGTTGTCAAATGCGCCTTTTGCGTCCAGCGCAAGGATGGTGCGAGGCGTGGTACGGCTGAGATGGTCTAGCACCTGCTCCTTAAGTTGTAAGAAAATGTCCTGCGTGGACAGTTTGGTGCGAAAACCAAACATCGTGAGTGGGTATAAATTCTTTTCTTCGAGGTAGTCGGTGAGGCGGTGATGTACAAGACGCTCGAACAGTTTGCCAATGCATGAGGTAAGGGCGATCGGACGTAGTGATGTTAGCGAAACAGGTTTGTGGGGTTTTGGGATTAAATTAATTTCCGAATGCCGCCACTGCTCCGGAAGGGTGCCATTCGTCCAGTGAGTGTTGAACAGTTGCAAGAGGGAGTCGAGGTCAAGGATGTCGAGGTTACGAAGGAGGCGGTTTTTAATGCGATCTTTGCCAGGGGTGGTGTTACGTTTCAGATTAGTTAATATGGCCTGTAATTCTTCCATGGTGAACGGGGCGTCGGGTGCAGGGTTGGGATTGCCGGTATAAGTCTGGGTGGGGGGAGAGGGGTAGGTTGCGGGTGCGCCGAAGAGGTTCGTCTGAGCTGCATGGAGCAAATCTCTCGGGTGAAGAGAACTGTTTCGAATAAGCCTCTGTATTTGATGGTTACTCTGGGTACGGGACGGGGTGGTGTCAAGTAGGTAACGAAGTAGGTGCCAGGTACGTTTAGAGCTTAGATGATTATCAGAAGAGCTTAACCTCCTCTCGTCAGTTCTCGAAAGGGTCTCTGCGCGGAGCCACCGCCGCCCGAGGAGCAGCTCCAGCCGTCGCTCGCGTGTTGTAAGTCAAAGAAAGCGCATAGTACACTCGCCCAGTTTTCTTTTTGTAGCGCAAGCTATAGTACGCCACCTCGGGCAGTATTCGCGGGGTGACAAGTCAAACCCCATCCCTTTCTGCAAGAGCCCGGAACGGAGCAGCGGCCTGATGGCGAGGACATATAGCTGAGAAGGGAACGCCTTCCTCCTCGCCTTCCTGGCGGAGGAAGGCGAAGAGGCCGCAGCCGCAGCGATAAGTGCGCGCCACGAAGGTAGGCCGGGAGGCCACGTGCGGAGAAGAGACGTGTGCGACGGGAGAAGACGAACATCCAGCTGTGGCTGCTCGTACAGCGGCGAGGCTTAAGCGCTGTGATGCGGAAAAGACAAAACAGCCTCCTGTTGCGTACAGCTTCGCTACCCTTCAAGCCTTACGCATTAGCGCGAGCTTCATTTTTTCCCAGTATCACGGGAGCGTCCACAGTTCGGTTAATCCGCGGCACCGTATGACGGAGCGACTCGGCAAACACGACGAGAGTTGCGGCATGAGCAGTATGCACTTGCCGTGGCAGCCATGGTCTGCTAGGCTCTCCCAGGAGCTGAACGCAGCCCCAGATCGTTTTCTCCGCTTAGCACGCTGCTTTGCATACAGGGTGCGTTGCGCCAATACTTCATAAATGGCTAAGAAACGCACATTTTGAGATTTGCTCGTGTAATGCTTAGGCTGCTGGTATTAGTCACTTTCACTTGCTCTCTTTGCACCGTTAGGAGATGTTCGGCGGGCAGTGTGAGAGGTCAAGCAAAAAAGCGGGGACAGCATTCTGCTATTAAACAGCCTAGGAGACGACGGCCGTCGCAGCCAGCGCTTATTGCGCATGCGGCAACTCTCACCGCGTTTGCGTGTCACTCCGTCATACGGCGCTGCTCAAACGAGTGGTCGACGCTACCGTGATATTGAAACAAAATTGGGCGGGTGTACAGCCTCCCAAAGTTTTAATAATATAGCGGGAGCGACGACTGATCGGCATGTCAGCGCCTTATCACGGTGTTCATCGGAGAAATAGGCGAGGGTACGCGCTCGCGCATATGGCTATGTGCTGTATGAGTGTCGTCTGGTACGCTGTTTCCTTGAGAGTGGTACACCCCCTTCCACTCCATCTGCATAACTTTGTGCCCCAAGCTGCTAAGATATATTTTTGGCGGTAGCGAAACGGCCTCGCCAGATAAGAAAAGCAGGGGATGTGCTGCCCTGAGAAGAACAGCGGAGCAGACGACGGTCCAACAACAGATAGTTCGATGCGCGTGCGCGTACCTTCGCATATTTTGCCGGTGAACACCGTGATAAGGCGCTGACATGCCGATCGGTCGTCGCTCCGGCTATATTATTAAAATGCGGGAGGCTGTACATACAGTCGCGTGCGATTTGAAGGTAATCGCGTGAGCTTCGACCGATAATGACGATAACGCCCCCGCGCGGCATTTTTCGGTGCGCCTGGGACCTAGTTTATGCATTCTCCTCTCCCTCGGTTGCTGTTCCTTCAAGCAGTCATCACTACCGCGGCTAGTAAACCACCCTTTTCGCTTTGTGGTGCTTTTGTGTGGTTGTAGTCACGTGTGGGCTTTCTTCTTGGTTATCGTGAGCAGTGATAGCACCCATTGGTATAAATGTCCGGTATTTGCCGACAGTGGGTTTGTGCGCACCTTTCGAGAACTGCTGTAAGATACGACAATTGGGATGTCTTCTCTGGGTGCGCGATAACAAATGAGGAAGGGGTTACTGGTTTTGCCGCGGGAGTGATGGCCGCTTGAATAAACAGCGACCGAGAGAGAGATGAATGCTTAAACAAGGAACCAGGCGCAGTAAAATAAGCCGCGTGGGAGCGTTATCGTCGTGGTCGGTCGATGCTCGCGCAATTACCTTCAAATCGCACGCGACTGTACATACATTTAACGGTGAAGTGCTGGACGCATTGCCTAACGTCTTTCGAGGGGTGGGGGAAAAGGTGTTTTCATACCATAGGCAAGTACAGGCTTTCATTCTTGTCCCACCGGCTGGCAACCTCCTTGAAGTATGCCAACTCCGTCCTGGCTGAAACAAGGGCCCGCACGAGCACCTTGTTCTTCTTAAGCACGGACCGCACTTTCTTCTTGAATTGTGCTGCAGACATGAAAGCAACTGCTAAGCATACTGGGCCAGTGGAAATCCGAAAGCGGCACCAATACGGCAAACGCGCAAGCACGACAGATATAAAGGTATCCCCGCCTCTAACCATCATTTTTTACCGCTAAATCTGAAGATTTTTTTGTCATTCAACATCCCGCCCCTAGTATTGTGGTAATAAAAGCGCTCAAATGCTATACAGTGAAAAGCGGCGTATCATAAAACGAAAAAAAGAGCTTGACTTATACCGTGTTTACGGAACCCAAAATCCACAAAATACAGTAAGCATGCGAGTAATGCATTGAGGTAATTATAGGGCCATGAGCATCTGAAACATACACAGAATTTCGGCCTGAAAAAGTGCACGGGGAGGTTGTAAAAACGAACGCTGCAGCAAATTTGTCCAACTGACATTTGTGGCCGAATTACGTCTGTTTCACTCGTATAATCTATTGCTTCTACACTACTGCATTCAGTACTGCTCACGCAGTGTGAAAAAAAAAGTCAGAGGCAACGCAAGAAAGGGTGGGCTCACCGCACATCCCCTGCGCTGTGATGAAGGAGGTGGTCTTGGTCGTATTGCCCCATTTCAAGTTATACGCGATCTGAAAGAATGCAGAAAAAAAAACATTTCGCTCACAGATTTAGAACTGAAAAGCAAAACTGCACACTAAGGGGCTCCACTCTTCATTGCCTTAGTTTACACTTAATACGGAAGCATGTTGCCAAATAATTTTCGCATAGCAGTACCGGCGGTGACAGTAACACATAGTTCCCACAACGGATTAGCAGTCACCCAGCATATTCCACTTTTTTAAATGAATGTCAGGTCATTCCATACATGTGTTTCACAACATGAGTTCTCTCAAGTGTTCGCTGTTTAGACATCAACTGATGCCCAATATTCGGCAGCACCTGCAAAGATTGCCCAATATTGCCCCCCCCCCCCCTTAACCATTAACCGGTTTTACGAGATCAATTCAACGGCAGATGTAGAGGTCGAAAATCCCGCAACGACCTGCACGATTATGCAAAGCAGCTATTGCCGGCGGTTCGAATTCGCCCTCTCACGACGGACGAAGTCAACACACAGAAATAAGCCATCTTTTGTGCTGCTGACACAATTTTTCAAGAGCTACGCATTTAGCTGCGGATCCCCAAAAAAGTGGTAGCAGTGGTGGGTACCGTCACCGTCGGCACCGCTGGCGCAGTCACGCCTTCGCAGGGGACTGTCATTCATTTTGCACGATATGCACGATATGCATGCCTTCCATTGTAAATTTGCCGCCTGCTTTAAGACCTTTCGTTTTGGTGGCTGCCGAAATATAGGTCGGACGCTACGTTGCACTTGTAAGAATTAAGGTATTCACTGTAGTTAAGCATGACTTTTCTGGCAAGTGGCGCTTCCGCGATGAAAAGCATAACAACGCACACAAACAAAGCACGAACTTACCGAAGACTGCGGCATGTTGACAGTGAAAGGCGTCCGGTGGTGGCTAGGCGCACTTACTGCTTTGGCGAAATGCAACGTGTAGTTGGCGACGCATTCACGCAAAAAAAGGATTGTTCAGTTCCCACAGCGCGTTTCAATGGAAATTCTTATCTAATCACGAGACGTTTAGGAAAGATGATTTAGACCGGTTTGAAAAATTTGAGAAAAAAGGGAAAAAAAATCCTGAAAAATCAAAGCGAGGGTAATCATAAAGAGAATCATGTTGAATTTTCAATGTAGCGCAGGAAGGCAGAGCATACATCCCGGCGGCAGAACCCCGTTTCGGATGCCCCGAACGATAGAATAGCCGGCACTGTTAGGGATATCCCCAAACTGCAAAGCGGCACCTCCAGGGACTGACGTCTGAGTCGGGAAAAACGTCGGCATGTGAAAAGGTAGTGATCGACAGACTCGTCTTCGTTGCAATAGCTGCACAGAGCTGTTCAAGCAGAAACGTCTTTCACGCCACGTGAGCTTCGCGACTGCCACGCCGCCTTCTGGCGCCTTTCAGCGCTGCGTGGCCGTTTTGGGGTTCGGGCGGTGTCTCGACTTTTTCTCTCTTGCTTTCTTTTTTTTTTTTTTTTTTTTTCTTTCACGCCCTCTAGGAAATTTCGGGTTTAAGCAAATAAAACAGGAGGCCCCAAAAAAAAGTGGCCAAGCGAACGGCGAGTGAGAATTTTTGTTGCGAAACCTTCCCTTCCTTTATGCCTCCAACACAAGGGGTTTTTTGCTGGTCAATGCAATTTCAATTTAGTCGATTGTGGCTGCATACATTTGTTCTCTTGCATGTGGCACCGGGCAGCGCATTTCGCTGAGTGAGCTGCACAGCTGTCAATATTATTGGCATTATGGTATTATTGGCTGTAAAGCAAATTGGTGTTGGGGTATGCTGACGATAAATATTCCCCATTTGTCGCCGTACTATGAAACCCTTACCAGACCTTGTATGAGGTGAAAAAAAGCTGGTATCAAGCACTGAAAACAACCACGACGGTTCATGCGCTCCAGTAACCGAAAATTGAAATAGAAAAGCGCGCTTTAAGTAGGCAGACAGTACCACGTGACCATATATTTAGCAACTATCTTACTGCTGAATCTCATTGTCGTCTCTTTCTTCATTTGCGTTTTCTCTCGTTTTGAGCGCCGGAATATTTCGGCCGCATTGTTATCTGCTGCGCCGTGCTTACGCCGCTTTCTTCGCTTTCGTTTTTGCGTATCACGGCACCAAACACGTCAGCCCGTACTACCTGTGTCAAATTAAACGCGAACACCAAAATATAAACCAGAACGTACAAAATTGAACAGTACAACAGTACTGTTTGTAAAGTTCATATAATGGCACGCTCTTGGTATATTTGGAAATCGACATTTACCAACTATGTTTTTGTAATTAAGCCACGGTTCATTTTGGCTTGCATGGAAAGAAATCGCGCTATTTGTGTGTTCAGGATATTTTCGTGTTCGCGTTTCATTTGACGCCGTAGTACATTGGCAGGCGCCACAGCTTCCCTAGAATCCCGGTTATGCGGGGCTGACTCACGTGCCATCACGTCCTGATGAAAGGCGCTATTCTACTACTTATACTTATTCAAATAATACTGTTTCGAAGTTCGGGAGGTGCTCACGTCAGTCGCTAAAGGTCCCGATTCCTGGCCAATCCACCAACTGGATATGGATCACGAAGAACGGAATTCAACTGCAAATTTTGTTCTACCGCAGGCGACGTGCGGGTTGCTAACGTATCGGCGCTAACGCAATGATGACCCACAGAAGCTGCGTGGTTACTAACTTCCTTTTACTGTGTACTCTACTACGCTACCTGTACTCCTTCTCCCCGATAGTCAGGAGACCCCATATCTCTTACCCTAACCTCCTTACTCAGCCAAGAGCAGGGGAGGGGAGGAGGTGGAGGGGAGGGGGGGGGGGGGGGGGCTAGCTGGCCAGCACCGACTGCTCCGTCCATCGTAGCCTGGTAGGGGGAGTATGGGCCGCCAGTACGGACTAGCGCTTTCCGGACTTCAGGAGTCCCCCCACCCCCATTTACATCGGCCCATGAAGCTCGTGGAAACAAAGTTTACTCAACCACTAACTCAATCACTTGAACGAAAGGGATAAACATTTTCGAGGTACAGGTCCGCGCAGAAGCAAACGAAGCAATTTCGCCACCGCTCCGGTGGCCAAATTGCTTCGCTGCGCAGCGCAGGAGCAGCGTCGGGAACCAAGTGGGCGCATTCTGTGGGTTGCTACGATTCAGTTCGCAGCTACCCTCTGCGCGCGTGCTGCAAGTTTCGTGTAGTGCGGGGAAGCGTCGTGTACTTGAAGGCATAGCCCACCTTCCTGTAACATGCTACGACAGGCACGTTCGTAGTCATGTATTACCGCCACGCGGACGCTTGCTGCGGTGACGCACGCGAACAGCAGTTGCAAAATACAAAACAAAATGTTACATGTGTAGGTACTTAAAACTGCTAGTGGGCACTGCTCAACAAGATCTCCTCTCCCCCTCTCTCAAACTGAACGTGCGGCGCTACAGCCGCTATCACGAGACGGAAAAAGAGTTCTTGTGCGTCTGTACTGCGTTCGATCCGTGTGCAAAGGTGTTGCACCGCTGGCGCTTCGGGTCTAGGCATGATTTTCCAATCAGATTGCGCAAACACCACAATGATAAGGAATTTTGAAAGCACGGGTAGACAGATTGCTCACATTCTTCGTCGGATCACGGTCAAAGGAAGAGGCATGAAGGAGGCTGACACACTTCGACTCGTCCAGGCATTTGTCGTCTCAAGGTTCACCTATGTGACGCCCTATGCTTTACTAACGAAGACTGAGAAGAACAAGTTGGATACGCTCTTGCGAAAGGTGTACAAACAAGCGCTGGGTTTGCCATCCTACACCTCCAACGAGTGTCTCCTCAAGCTCGGGCTTCACAACACTGTGGACGAGCTTATTGAGGGCCACCTGCTCAGTCAGCGCTACCGGCTATCAAGGACGGATGCGGGCAGGGCCCTTCTACTGAGACTGGCATGAACATCCCTGATCGCCCTCTAGAATCGACGGAAAATATCCCTGGTGAACTACGCCATAACATCACAGTGGCCCCCTTGCCAAGAAACATGCACCCGCAGTTCCACGAGGGACGGAGAGAGGCGCGAGTTAGAGCCCTGGAGAAAAAATATGGCTCCAACGAAAATGTTTTTTACACGGACGCCGCAGAATATGCAAGACGCAGAGTCATGCTGGCGACCGTAACGAAGATAGACAGCCACGTCAGGAGCCTCACTCTCACGAAAGTAACGACGCTACAGGCCGAAGAGGTAGCTATAGCACTGGCGATAACGCAAACACCTGCGGAAGTAGTCATCCCGGATTCTCAGTCAGCGTGTAGGAGCTACCTCCAAGGCTGCATCTCACACACCACAATGAAGATCTTGAGCCAGAACCCTCCAAAGAAAAGGGTATCGGTTGTCTGGACACCAGCTCACACTTCTCTCCGTGGCAATGTCTTTGCCCGCGAGACTGCTCGAGGTCTAACCAGCCGAGCGCCGCGAGAGAGTTGGCTAGAGACGGCCATCCCCTTGACATCATTCCAGGAGGTGACGCAATACTACAGGCTATCCCGGCTCACTCTTCCCCCTGCACACCCCTCTCTCAGCAAGAAAGAGGAGCGCTACTGGCGTCTCCTGCAAACGAACACCTTTCCCCATCCTACCAAGCTGCACTTTATCTGGCCTACGCAATACGACCCGCAGTGTCGATTCTGCAAAGCACCCTGCACTCTATACCACATGGTGTGGGAGTGCCAGCTCAACCCCTCACTTTCCGCGATTTCTAACCCCTCGGTTGAGCAGTGGGAAGGAGAACTGGCCAGCTCGAGCGCCGAAGAACAGCTTCGGCTGATTCACCGGGCTGAGACGGCTGGATGCTCCAACGGGGTCCTGGACTGAGGAAACCGACCCCTTGACTTTTTTTTTCTTTAATAAAGTTTACTCTCTCTGTCTGGCGCTTCGGGTTCTAAATACGCCTTTCCTCCGAGCGCGTTTTCAATCGGTCAACATCACCTGATCCTGCTGTTGTAAGCTCGCCGGGAAGGGTGCTGTGCCTGTATCGTCGCTGTTGACCTCTCGCAATGCAATAAAACAGTAAAGATTGGCCTTCCGCTCTTTGTCCTTAACACTAAGGTTTACGCTTGCCGCTCATACACCACGCTACCACAACATGTCGCAGGCGACGGAGCTTGGTATACGGGGACGCCTTCGTGAATGTAACAGTATGCGTTCGCGCTGCCTCTGCCGCCTTGTCTGGTATGCTCAATCGTCGCTCTGCCGGCGTGTTAGACTGGGCGCAACAGTTTTCAGATGGCAGCGCTAGGGCTACACCGTCAAGCTCACAGCCATCAGTGGCGACCGAATCAGCCGCTGTTAGGTTCGAGCAAACTACGCGCGCTCAGAAACGTAGCTTGTTCCTCTCTATCAAGAGTTCATTTGCGGCATAGTGTTGCCTGTCTATTCGATATCTCGCACGTGGTTTTGCTATAAAAGACATTACAAAGAAACAGCAAAATTTACCTGGACAACAGGGAGCGGAACCCATCGGCTCCTGCTGTCATGCCAATCAAACGCAGCGTTAATTTGCAGTTACCGCGGTATACTTGGTACCAAAGTGTGCCGAAGGTACGAGGCATCGACCGATACCAGTTGTTACCAAGTGGTACGTGCCTTTCTCGATTTTCCGACACTTTTCTCTCGTGCAACGTGGACTTTTCGCTAAGCCTAACGTAGGCCTACCCCGACGAGGAGTACCACTAAGATGGCGACCGCAATGGACGTGGGCATGTCAACGGAAGACGACAAGACGCCAGCTCTGAACATCGGTAGCTTCGGCGGGAGGACGTGCATAGAAGTTCAAGGAGAAGAAATTACACCCGAGGACGCCGAGGGCTGGACGGCCTCCGGCAGGCACGTCAAGCACATCACCACCGAAAGTACTACGGTGAGTCCACTGCCGTCACTCGTCAGTCTCGACCAAGAGATAGGGCCAGCTTCGCAAAGCGTGTGGCTACCCGGTTACGAAAGCGGCACAAATGCCGTCGACTATGCCGAAGCGTAGAGGATCGGACCATTAGCACAAAATTCACGGCAAGGTGCGTATTGGATGCTACGCCTGAAAATTCACTTCGTGGACGATCGGAACATTAGCCCAAAATTCAGCGCTCGATGTCGATTGGATGATACGCATCAATATTCACTGCGTGGAGACCTCCTGAAGGGAGGTGCGTGGGCTCTGCCTGGGAGGCCTCCATGTGGTGGCGATGGACACTTAAGTAAAATTCACCGCAAGGTGCGGTATTCGATGCTACGCATCAAAATCACTGCGTGGAGGATCGGAACATTAGCCCTAAAATTCACTGCTCGATGTCGATTGGATGCTACGCATCAAAATTCACGGCGTTGAGGATCGGAACATTAGCCGAAAGTTCACCGCTCGATGTGGATTGTATGATACGCATCAAAATTCACTGCGTGGAGACCTCCCGAAGGGAGGTGGGTGGGCGCTGCCTGGGAGGCCTCCATGCGGTGGCGATGGGCCCTTACGCAAAATTCACCGCAAGGTGCGTATTGGATGCTACGCATCAAAATTCACTGTGTGGAGGATCGGACCATTAGCGCAAAATTCACCGCTCGGTGTCGATTGGATGCTGTGCATCGAAATTCACCGCGCGGAGACCTCCCGAAGGGAGGTCGGTGGCGCTGACTGGGAGGCCTCCACGTTGTGGCGATCGGCACTTACGCAAAATTCACCGCTCAGTGTCGATTGGATGCTACGCATCAAAATTCACCACGCGGACCTCCACGCGATGAATTGTTACTCAATGTTACCCAGCTTTGTTACCCAATGAGACAGGGTGCCGCGTTATCGACAACGAAATGCCAGCGATATGAATCGCGAGCCGTCATTCATCTTGTTGTTTTGTATGCTACTTGATCACTGAACTTATCTTTAAACTCGCTTTCCGCTTCCGGTAAAGTAAGCGATTCGCAAAGTTCACAAAGGAAATTATCTCGTCTTTGTTACTGTCTGCTTCCTTACTTACAAGTCGCCCAGTCGTAGGATTTAAAGGGACACTGAAGTGATATGTAAACATTGCGGGATTACTAGCGCAAATTGTAGTCCGGGGTCCCCAGGCCATGTTTCGACCACTCTGGGCGCGTTTACGCGATTTTATTTAGTAGAAAAATTAATTCGAAAATGCTGTCCTCCTCTCTTTACGCTCGCCCATTTTCTGTGGCGTTTTCGTTTGACGTCAGGAGGTGCTGAGCTCGCAATTGGCTGCCCTACTGCACGGCTCCCCGGCCTTCAGACAGAGTCAGTCGGCGCAGCGTTTCGTCCGCCGGCCGCCGACGGGTCGTCGCAATTCGTTCGCTCAGTTGAAACGAAGCCAGGACACGTTTGTGAATGGAAGAATGTGCCTTTCTTTACTTGGTTAGTTTGTACACTGTATCTAGCTCCAAGTCAAGGTCGCTTCACACAAGCGCTGCACAAGCGCACATGCGACGCTTCGCTGACTGGTACGCCAGTAGGAAAATATAAGGCCTCTTGAAGGCGGGAGAAGAGTCAGCGAAGTCAATATAGGTACTAAGGAAATAAAATCAACTGATATTTTTCCCGTACAGCGTAAAACTAGGGTGCGGGAAGCACTTTTTTGCGCTGGGCGAACAACCACAGCGGTCAGCAGCACGACTACGCATCTGCGAACGCTTTTCCGTCTACGAAATGCAATTGCTAGACGTGAGCTATTGTGGAAACTCGGGGTACGCTTACTGCACGAGCGCAATACAACAAATAGTCACCTAAGCTGCTTGAAATGCCAAAACTAAATAAAAGTGCAAACGTGTTGTACAATATATACCTTATATTACCAAGGTCGGCTGGGCCGGTTTCGTCGCCTAGTGGTCTGGGGCGCTAGGTGTGTTGTCGCAAGTGTTTTGCAAGTCACGAGTTCGAGTCCCCGCGGGTACGTGCTTTTTTTTTTTGTAAGTTAACTTTTTCGTTTTCTGCCGATGTTTTCTACATTGAGTTCACCTTTTTTTTGGGCCGCAACGTTCATGGCTCTACGAACTAGTTCACAGAACGCGCGCAGGCTGGCACTGGCGCGCTAGCGAGTTCTCGTTGGCGTGCTGTTGCCATAAGCACCGACTGCTTGCGGGCAGTGGGCACAGGCCAGAATGAACAGACCCGTGGCCTGGTGCGAACACGCTTTTTACGGTACAGGCACGAGTGAGGCAAGCTCCAAATATGGGGGAAAAGCGCATGACATTTGGGCGTCTGCGGGTACGCGGAGGGCGTCCATGCACTGCGTAGGCCTCGGCTAGGGAATGCTACGATTCCAAGCCGTCCTGGGAGGCTTATCTTTATGCATTTTCACAGCTGACAACATGGCAGAAGCGCGGTACGATGATTACTGAGTTATTGAGAATGCCCATCCAACAACGCCACCAGTTGTGTTTTACAGAACCGAAACCGAAACCGAAACTTGTTTGGTTGCTCACCTTGGGCATCGTCCAATCACGGTGACCGCTCCTCCTAACGTCACAGCTTTAGTTGGTGCGGCCGCCGCAAACCGCGCATGGTAGTTTTTCTTCTTTCGCGCTTTGTAAAATAATTACCGATTTGTCAACCGGATAAACGATGAGAAGTGTGCTAATTTGAGCCAGTCTACGCAGTCCAAGCAAAAACGGGAGCTTGACAAATTCACTTCAGTGTCCCTTTAATGGCTTCACCCGACACCGAGTCCAACCAACCAAAACAAGTCAGCTGGGCCCCAGGACTTATCCCAGTACTTAACCCCAGTACTTATCCACAGCCTCTGAACAACAATCCGAGAACCCAACTGCCTGTGCTGAATGTGAGCGCCTTACTCAAATTTTGGATCATCAAAACACTTTAGTAGCCTCGCTCCAAGCTCACCTTGATGCCCTCGAGAAAGCACACTCCACTGGTAGGGAAAAGCTCCAGAAACCTAACTCTCCTAGTCCAACGCCAGAACCGTGTAACTCACAGCCCCCAAAATTGACCCAACAGCCACCGCCACCACCACCACCGCAAATCCAAGACATGTTTGCCACACTCGCTACACAGCTGGCCGCCATAAACCAAGACCTTCAGAATATTCTGGGGAAGAAAATCAGAAATTGCAGCAAGAAATTGCATCACTTCACACGGAATATAGCCCATTCAGGAAAGACGTCACCTCAATCAGCACTCCATCCAGTTCACTCGAGCACAACTATGAGCTCGGCACCATCCGGCAGGAGAGGACTACAAAAGGTTCTTTAAGGACCCACACCCGTGCCGTCCCATACGCCCGAAACGCCGACAATGCCATCCCAGCCTCCTTACCTGATGGCGTGGAGACAGCCTAACCCACCTTCAATACACTCCTATAATGTAATTGCAGAGCCTTCAAACAAAAAGCCGCGGCCCTTACTCAATACATCACCACCCTTGATTCTAAACCAGCGGTCATTGTCCTCCAGGAAGCGAATTCTCACATCAAGCTCCCCGGGTCTATCCCATACGGCCCGCCAAATAATTGCTCCACCCTCACTTATTCGCAACACCATATCTGCACTTGCAGACGCCACCCCATAACGGGGATATAATCATGTGTTCACCCAGCTCCTATCTCCATCGACCAAACGTAAATCAAGCCTCTACTTTCTGAAGATTTATTGCCGCCCAACTCAAAATGCCCCCAATATTTCATTCTCAATATGCGATCGCTAAAACCAGGCCCCTCCTTATTCTTGGCGATTTCAATGCTGCCAGTAAAGATTGTTGTGGTTCGTTTCCCCGAAGTCCGTTGTCGATCAGGAACCCAATCGCCCGGGCTCCGGTTGATTTGGCAGGAGGCTGGCAGGGCGATGGTGTTGAAGTTCTTGGAGATGATGGTCGAATTGACGAACTCGAGGGCGTTGACGTTGATTAGGTTGAAACGGAAGCTTATATACAGCTATTTACAGTAGGATAACTGGGTACATGAGTAGTAAAAGGAAAAACTTCAAACTTCCGCTAGACGCTAGCTCCAAGTGCGAACAAATCACTTGAGCTTCTCAAATTCGTCTAACTCTCCTATCCTCGGAGAGTACACAAACCGCTCGAGAAACGACGGCCGAGACTCTGTCTCGCCGCAAGATCCGTCTAGTTGCCCGGTACGGCGCTGCACCCTAAACTTCCGACGCGATCTTAACCTCTAAGCCTAGGGGGCTCACAAATCCCAACCAAGCTTAACGGTCGAGACTCCTGTCCCGCGGGGAAACTGCCCCAGCTCAGCACTCAGGCAAAACGATTTTCTAACGGCAAAGTTCGCCTTATAACACCCTCGAGATCACACCCTCTCGGGAACGCCCCTTGTAGCGTTCGTACACGCGTAAGGGAGTGCCCAAATTCCCCGTAGACAGCTGTCACTCACCCCGCTACGGAATATTCATGAGGCGCCGCCATCTTTGGGTCAACGGCACGCTCGCGGACGAGCAAGTGCGCGCGACCCCCCGCGGGGTGGAGAGCGATAGGCGGCGACAGTGCACTGTGCCACGAGGCGCGTTAACAATAGTGTCTGGCGCGGCGCGCGCTCCGACTCCGGTTCAATTCCACCTCCCTCCGCGCGTCACGTCGACGATTCTCGCAAACCCGGGGGCATCTGCGTTCTCAATGGGGATTATCCCCGTGGTATTCGATGGGCCAGACAATCCGTCTCCCGTGCGCGCCGTGACGAATTGGCGACACCTGCGGCGTGGAGTCCACAGTGTTGAGCCCCCAGACAGAGTGGTGGGCTCTCACGCGCAGCCCGGGCGCCTGGCCGCTGGTCTCATAAGTGGACCTTACACTGCCCATCCCCAATGAGGCTACACGTACAAAACAAAAAAGGGGCGTCCTCCCGGCGCAAGCAGTTGATTTTCAACTCCTGCTGCTCAATCAGCCCGGCTTACCAACAAGAACGGGAACCAGCACAGCGAGGGACACTTCTCCAGACCTCCTTTTCCTTAAGGGCACCTTGGATGTATTATGGTCACCAACTCACGAGAACCTTGGATCTCATCATGACATTATCCAACTCACCATTCGCAATCATAATTATAACGTCAAGACAGGGGTCATCCGCGTCACCAACTGGGATGCTTTTCGCAAGGCCAATTCATCACGCCCCATAGACCCGGACCAACCTTTGGCCGGCTGGATTGATGACATTATTCAAACAGCCCGAGTGAACACAAAAACCATAGCCACTTCGTTCCAGAACCCTAGCGTGGATGCTAAACTTCTACATCTCTGGAAGCTCGTCGTAGCTTAACCAAACGACGAAAACAGCAAAGACGTAACCGCAAACTCCGCCTCAGAATTGCAGAACCTAACAAAGAAGCCACTGAATACGCCAAACACCTCTCCAAAGAGAATTGGCTTCAGTTAGGCGACAGCCTCCAGGGTATCCTCATCACTCGCTGAACATGGTATTTGCTAAGTGTGGTGTCGCGTCGGCGACGGCCCCGAAGGGCAAAGCAGGAGGCAAACGCTCGATGAAAGAGTCAACCAAAAGAGAGGAATTTCTTTAGTCACGTGAAATATATACCCAGGGCTAACCCCCTGCTGGTAGAATCAGTTGACGTCAAAACCGAAACCGAAACTGAAAACCCCCGGATACTGCATTTTCCCTCCCTTAAAAGAAAAAAAAAGAAACGAGAGGACCTTTACATAATATTCACAATCAGAACACACTAATACCAATAAATCTCTATAACCCCAGATACAGTGACGAAAGTAATGAGAGACCTGGGGACCCTGCGCATGGCAACAAACACAGCAAGACAAGTGTCAGGGAAGAACCACACCTTTTCCCGCCTTCTACCAGCAAGCGTTCCCTGGTGCGTTCTGACGCCAGTCCGACGATGAGTTTGTCGACTAATGAGGATGTCTCGTCTGCGCCGAAATTGCACTGCCGACCCACATATTGCACCCGGCGCGCGAAGTCGAGTGCTGATTCTGCTTGTGCTTGACGTATGTTTCGGAACTGTATACGGTTGGCTCGTTGTGAGGTAGAAGCCGTCGAAATGAGCCGCGAGGCCCTGCACAAGGTACTTGTACTCGTCGTCATCGCTGGCGCCCGCCGGCCTGGCTGACTCGATGATGTGGGCGATGCGATCTGCTTCCGTCCCCGAAAAGGTCCTTAAGAGTGCTGCCTTGCGTTTCGGCGTGAATTAGTCGCAGCCTGCTGCGAGAAGATGTCTCAAACGAGCGATGCCAGTCGCGCCATGAGCTGGCCGGCATCCCCGTGTCCGGCAAAAATGGAGGTGGCTTTGCGGTTATGTCAGCCATCTTGTCAAGATAATGAACGAAGTGGTGCCGCTCTACTGCTGTTCTTGATGTTTATATAATCCTGGTGCAATAAATACCTCGTGCCCGTTGGCGATATCTTGAAGTATTACCTGCTCCTTACATACTATTGGATGGATTTGCTGCGTAGCACTTGATGAAGGCCGATTTCGGACCGATGCCGCCGGCCGCCGTCTTCTTCCCGATGCGGTCGACCGCGTAGGCCTAACGCTCTACCGAACTTGACTGAACATTTCAGCCTAAATAAAGAAATGAAAAACTTGCGGCCAGTACGGCGGCTTATCTGTTACTCAAGAGATGTGGGGTGCTTGCATTTTTGCTGGTTCAAGAGTCGGCTGCGCCATTGTGGTGTCGCGTCGGCGACGGCCCCGAAGGGCGAAGCAGGAGACAAACGCTCGATGAAAGAGTCAAGCCAAAAGAGAGCAATCTATTTAGTCACGTGAAATATATACCCAGGGCTAGCCCCCTGGTGGTACAATCAGTTGACGCCAAAACCGAAACCGAAACTGAAAACCCCCGGATACTACACTAAGGTATCTTATGGACCCGCTTTCCAGCAAGAATGAAACTCAACGCTCTATTACCCGCACCCCCTAGCTCATTCAACGGATCGGCCACGGGGGTGTGGGGGGTGGGGTGTGGGGGGGACCGCACATACACGCGATCCACGGCACTAAATACCTCAACACCTCCCGCCACTTGCACCCACCCACCGACACGAGGTCGACAATGACCTAAGATAAGGACTTCTGATTGAGTTGTATTGTGGGGGTTTAACGCGCCGGACGCAAGGCAGGCGATGAGGCGCGCCGTAGTGGAGGGCTCCGGATTATTAATTAAGTTTGAACCACCTGGGGATCTTTTATCGTGCGCCGAAATCTCGTACGCACGGGCGTTTTTGCTTTTCGCCTCCATCAGAAAAGCGGCCGGCCGCGCGGCCGGGAATCGAACCCAGCGACCTCTGTGCTCAGTAGGCGCAACGCTTCTTAGCCACTGAGCCCACCGCGGCGGGTAGATAAGGACTTCAAACTGTACGAACTAGAAGCAGCTCTTTCCGAGTGCAACAAAAATAGTCCTCCTGGTCCAGAACAAGCCACCTACCAGCTTCTTGCCAATCTGGATGGCGGCTCTCTAGATTATCTGCTCCGCCACATCAATTTATGCTGGGCTCAGGCCAACTCCCTCCCCAGTGGAAGACAGCTGAGATCAAGTTCATACCCAAGCCTAATAAGTCCCCTCACCTTGATAACCTTCGGCCCATTTCTCTAACCATGTGTGGGTAAATTGGTTGAACGATTATTACTGAAGCGCCTTCAAACCTTCCTTGAAAACAAGGGTCTCATTCCCAACACCATGTATCGGGTCAGGAAGCATCTGAGTACCCAGGATATTCGCCTTCGAATTAAATAAGAGGTCCTTGCTCCGGCTACCAGTCACTCCACGCGAGCCGTTCTTGCCTTAGATTTGAAAAGCGCATTCGACAATGTCTCGCATTCATCCATACTATCCCGCCTAAATCAAACAGACTGTGGCCACCGCGCGTACTCATACATTGCTGACTTCCTAACAAAAGCGCCACGCTATTATCCGTGTAGGAGACGTTCAATCTCAGCCTATTGCACTGTGTTATCGGGGCACGCCTCAAGGTTCCGTACTCTCTCCACTACTTTTCAATCTGGCCCTCCTGGACGTACCCCATCAACTCGACACCATCCCGCACGTTCATCACGCGCTTTACGCCTATAACATCACAATATGGACAGACACTGACTCCATAGGAAAAATCCAAGACTCATTTCAACAGGCCACGGATGTCGTTAACAAATATGGCTCATCAGTCGGGCTTCAATGCTCACCACAAGAATCAGAACTTATCGTCGTACGTAAACATCCCCCTGCTTCGCACAAAGAACCGATTAGTGTCCACCTCGACGGCGTTACCATACGACCCAGCTCCCCACTTCGAATTTTAGGCCTTATCATCGAGGCCAACACGCGTAATGATCAAGCTTTATTGAAGCTCCCCATGTCTCCAACATGCTTCGACGCGTTTCGAACCGCTGCGGGGCATGAAGGAGAAAGATCTCATTGGACTGGACAAGCTCTCCTGATTTCACGAGTTACCTATGTAACACCTTCCCTTAGCCTCACCAAAAGTGACACAGAAAGCATTGATCGCTTAATCTGCAAAGCTTTTAAGCAAGTATTAAATCTACCTATGAACACTTCAACGGCCCGTCTCCTGCAACTTGGCCTCCACAATACGGTATCCGAGCTTATTGAAGGAAACCTATCAAGCCAACGGCTCCGTTTAACACAAACACCTACAGGGCTAGCCCTCTTAAACAGCCTCCATATCACATGCCCGCAATCTGCTGTCTGTCATCCCCTCCCTGACCATTGGAGAAGTAACATCCAGGTTCACCCTTTACCCAAAAATATGCACCCTGACTCCTATCCCGGCCGCCGACAAGCCCGAAGCCAAGCACATGCGAATATTTATGGAAAAAGAACATATGTCGCTGATACGGATGATAGTACCTACCCTAATGGTCAACACAAAGTAGCCGCAGTCACCACAAAGGGCGCCCTCATTACCTGTGCATCAATCAAGACATCATCAACCTGGGTTGCCGAGGAGCTATCTATCGCCTTAGCCCTCATACACACGAAGTACCCAATCATTATCACGGATTCCCAAGCTCCTGCCGAAGCTTCTTAGCCGGGAGGGTGGCCCCTTCTACTTTTAAAGTTACTATTACCACATCAAACCCGCCGGAAAGTTAATATCATTTGGACTCCTGGCCATTCCTCCCTGACGGGCCACAACTTTTCTCAACAGCAAGCCTGCGCCCTCTCTCTCCAGACTTCCGAGGAGACCACATCGTCAATCCCGCTCGTAACAAATCAAGACATCACGCAATATTACCGGTCCGACAGACAACACTTTCTTCATCCTCACCCTGCACTATCCAAGGAAGAAGAATCGCTGCTCCGCAGACTACAAACCACTACCTTTCCTTACCCAGCTTTCCTGGATCATTTGTTTCCAACTCAATACTCTGCTCAATGCCAGTTTTGTTCACAACCCGGAACTCTACCTCATAATATAATACAGCGTGGGTGAAATCCCAATCTTCCACCTCTCCGATCCCCTCTTCCCACACCTGAGCTGTGAGAGAACCTGGTGACCAGCGACCATCTGGACGTACAGCAGCTCATGGCATCCAGAGCGAAGGCTATCTGCTCACTTCATGGATTCACGTACTAGGAAACCACTCCCACTTTAGAAAGCTCGAATAAACGTTTTTTTATATCTCTCTCTCCTTACTTAAAAATGATCCAAAGACATACTGCTTACGTAAACTGTCTGTTTGCTCTGCCCATCGGCGTTCGTCAAAATGGTGCTAAAAATTATTCGGCGCTAGAGCAGGGACGAAGAAACACGTAACACACAACACGGTATTACATGTTTCTTCTTCGTCCCTGTTTTAGCGCCGAATAATTTTTAGCAGTATGTAGCAACTCGCCCACATCCTGCTTTTGTTACGTCAAAATGGCACCTCAGGTTCCCATCGAAGAAGGCTGTAAGATTATTCGCTACGAAGCTGTAATCTACACTTAATGCGGGGAGGTGAAATTGCCAATCTTTCCTGAATACATTAACTCATCATCAAGAACGTAAGCTCTTTTGATGTATTTTGAAATATAGCTGTTAACGATACCAAGAGGGTGTAGCCAAGTCCATAGATAGTCTTTTCTTCGTTTTAAATTCGGGAGAGCAAACTTTCGCTAAACCGTGAGCGCGTCCATTCAAGTTGCAATTCTGCAATGGGCTGTCCACGGTTCGCCAGAGGAGAGGTCTACCACAACAGAGGAAGACAAAACAACGGAGTGCATGCACTCGCACCGCACCCGCCACGAGACCACGATCGCCACCTCGAGCAGCCGCTTCGATCGCGCGTCCCTTCGTAGCCTTCGCCTCGCTCACACAGCTCTCCTGCCGCCGCCTGACGTTCCAACGTCCTGGTTCGCGAATTGGCCTGCCCTGGCAAGCAGGCTGTCCCGATCGCGAGAACCGCGGGAAGCCGTGCCCGCATCCCGGTACCCCCTTGCACGTCCATGGACAGCCGCCCTTCCTCCGCCGATCTGGACGTCATCTGACCAGGCACCATGGAAGAAGAGAGTAAGCCAGGCACCAGTATCTTTTCCTTTTCCTTTTGGCGGAAACGGTGTCAGGGCCGCGTTTTGTAGTAAGCAGAACAGGAAACTTATATATTAGCTCCGTATTTTCTCGTGTTCCTTTCAAGAGCGCGACCCTACTTTTTTGGTAGTGTGTATTATCCCGCCGCCGTGAGAATTACCGTCAGAAATCTCTCCCGGCAGTCGCCTCTCATTGGCTAAGGACGCTACGCGGAAATTCCATGGGATAAAATTCTCTAAGCAGGCGCGTTCGCAGCTGCCCCTGCCGCACTGTGGTATAGTACTTGGTATTAAACGAGAAGGGTCAGGTTCGAGTCCGACATTGCGTTGTTTTTTTTAGCTTCAGAATTTCTCGGTCATCGTGATTTTGTGAATAGTTTTTTACTCTGGTTTGACGCACAGGACTCCTAGAATGGGTTTAACATAGCGTGTGTGCTGTGTCGTTGGGCTGGGTTAGCTTAGGTTTGTTGCACTTGGGCTGGAGCTAGGAAGGTTATGATGCGTTCGGTTAGGTTACGCTAGGTTCGGTGACGTTATCTTATGTTACGTTACGTTGGGACGTAATATAATTCAGAACATTTTAGGCCAGCCAGCTTTTATTGAAAATGCCGTGAGAACTTCCCGGAGATGATTCTCACGGCTGCCGTGAGACTGGAGGTAGCCTACTTTTTTCAGTACGTCGTTGTGAGCCGAAAGAACGAATATGCTGCAGTGCACCGTGCGTTCACCAAACGATTCGCCGACAAACCGTTTGGTTTCGTCCACGCGGATGGTTTGCGAGCGCCTGTGGTTTCAGCCTAATTTACGAAATGCTCCGACGCGTGCAATCCAGTGTATAACGTTGATGCGTCTAACGGTGCCATACGGACGAAATATAAATAGCAACGTGAGAGTTCATATCGATGCCCGATAAACATTCAACTGCTCCTGTGAAGGCACATTTCATTTTCGTGTTTTACCGGTTCCTAAGATAGCCAGAACAACCACATTTTTTTAGCGTTCCTGGCCCCTAATGTTGCGACTCCTCTTCAAATAAGCGAACTACTAGTATGAGCCTATAAGGACAAACCTGAACGCATAATCATCGACGAGGCAGTGCTACTGGGATACGGTGGGAAGCCTGGCAGCTGAAGGAATCTAAGGCATTAGTAATGTCATGACGAATCTACATTTGACGCAAACGTAGAAGCAGGATTTGAGATCTCCTATGAGGGCGGAGAAAACCTGGATACTAGGGAATCCAAGGAATGGTCCCGCGTCGACATGGGCACTTTTGTTAACTTCTGGAATTGTGCGATAAGTCTCGCAGTGTCAGAGCTGTAGTAAAAGTTTAGTTGCGAGGGTCCATGAAAGTACGCGGTTTAAAAGAAATGTGCGCGTGCCGAGAGGGTTCTATATGCATCTACAACAGAAATGGAGACACCACGCGGCCTTATTTAGTGTGAACTTACTACCAATTATATTCCGAAACGTCGCTCGACAAAGTGGCTGGCTATACCCCGTACAAATGATACATAAAAGACACGGAATGGAAATTCTTTACCCACCCTTAGGAACGCCGCAATTAAGTTTCTTTTCCCCGTGACAGGTAAAAGCGCGCTAAACTCGTTACGGAATTAAGGTGAATAAATGTGGTTTCCAGTGCCAGCGTTAAAAAGGAGCTTTCACACATATACAGGTCGCATGCAGCCGTTTTCCTATTGCTCTTGGTTAGACCACAAGCGCTGCTTGTAGAAGTGTCACTAAAGGCCCCCCAGTACAACGTATCAAAAGCAGCCGCGGGTCGCTCCGGCTGGGCCGCGGATTCCCAAACCATATACCGTAGGGGCCCAGGCCGATCACACCCCCTTCAAACGCGACGCCACAGCGTGACGTCACTTTCTCTTCGTGCGCGGCTTCATGCAACATAGATTTTTTTTTTTTTTTTCGTTTTGGCCGGTGGCCGATGGTTTCGCTCCGTGCGCGAGGAGGCTGGGGCTGCGCGGCGTTGGGGAGCTGACGCACAGTTAGTAGAAAAAAAGGCCCAACTGCATGCAGCGTGCTTTCGGCGTTTTCTCGCGTGGCGACGCGAGCTGACGCGCCAGCAACGCCGATGTCTACGCTCTACAGATATCGGCGTCGACGCAGCGCGAGAAAGCAGCGGAAAGCTGGCAGCAGCGGTCGAGTTTCACGTCCTTCTCGGGCTTTGGGGTCATTTCTTTCAGCAGAAGAGAATCAAATTCTTTTTAACTTGCGGTTATCGGCTACCTTGAGACAAATTGCAAGCTATTTCTGTTCGAAAGCGCTCATTCATTTGTGGCTTGTTTGGTTTCCATCGGGGAGATCGGGTATTTGCGATAACTGCCCTCGGATCCAAGATGAGTGCGTAAGAAACAAGCGCTACAATGGCTCAAATTTCTCGAACACGACCAAAGCAAATCACTCGACAATATTCGTTGGCAGCCTCTGTTCTGTTACGGTACCAAATTTTTGGGACCCGTGTTGCCTCCTGGCGTGGTCGAGCGGTTGCACGCTTGTGTGCTGGTGTTTTGTTTTGAAAGTCCGTGGTTCGAATCTTGCCAAACCCTTTTTTTTTTTTGTAAGGAGGGTTTCACCTGTGTTTCTTTTTTTAAAATGCAAAAACAACGGGGGCCAGAGTGCCTTGCCGTTTAACCTACAAGTGCCGTTCGACGGTACCCTCAGTATCAAGGCAGCCCCGAAATATTCTTTGCTCACACTTTGAATTCATGAAGCTGCAGTCGGTACATAACATCAAGGTTAAATCAAGTAGCAAATAAAGTTTTGCGAAATGCGTCTTCGTTCGTCATCCTACCTTATTTTGCGCAGATTTGACGGTAATGACTTGAAATACATTTCGCAAGATGTCAATGTTTGCCCGCAAATATTTTTTATAAGGCTAGGGTCTTGAACAATAACTGTGCATAAATGACTTCAACTAATGGCATGTTTAATACAAACGTGTCCAGCAGCGCACCGACGCGGTGGCTAGCGCGTGACTATACTAGTACACTATAGCGTGACTTCGCCGGTCTCATGCCCCTGTGACACCGCAGTTTCGATCGCGATCGAGCTCGATCCCGCTCGAACTCAATCCTGGTTTCTCAAGCGCGATCGAGGCTTCCAAGCGCGATCGAACGAAAGCGGCGACTCTCTCACCCCCGCTCAATAATGGCACAGAAGATGGCAACTTCAGCTAACGCTACAAATTGTGTCAAATAACTTCACCCAAATGAATGTGCGGTAGCATTTGCATAGTTACGTATAGCTACGGCCGCGCGTAGTTACCAGACGCTGGCCGCAAGTACATTGTTAGCGCCATCTGGCGTACACGAGTGCAATCGGTGAAACTTCTAGATCGCGATTGAAACGTTGTAGCAGCGGCAGTGCGTCGAGCGCGTTCGAAACCTCTATCACGATTCACTTAATCGCGATTGAAAGTGCCCGTGTCTGCACGCTGCCGCCGAACGACGCCGACGCTCGAGTGACGCGTGATTTCGCGTCCATGTGGTTAGGACTTTAACCTTTTCCTACCTATACGTTCCGGGAAGCACTCGCGTTAAAGTAAAGACAAAAATTTGTTTTGGTCTTTTGTGGTGGCGCTGCTTCGCGGCGGTCGGTGGTTTCGCTCCGTGCGCGAGCATGACGTACGCGCTGGGAAGCTGGAGCACGAAGTATACCTCTGCATGCCTGTTCTCGCTTCTCACTCTCCGCACTCTCTTGCGAGCCTGCAGACGCTCGTCTTCCATCCTGTTCCTAGTTAAACTAGCGCTGGGCGCGGTGCTCTAAGTGCGCGCGCAGGCGGGCGCTTTTTCACATACATGTGGTCATTGTTTACGTTCCTGAAAGCGAACACTCTCGATCATTACAGTGAAGACGAAAATGTTTGATCTTGGGTGGTCTTTTGGATTCCGTACTGAAGCGCAGAACGTTTGCTGCCAATCGGTGGAAAGCACACGTGTACGTCGGTCGCTCATCTGCTGTTAACATCAGCGGGCGTGTTGATCCGTATTTATAATTGTGTCATTACCGTCAAATCTGAACAAAATAAGATAGGGTGATGAACGAAGACGCACTTCCCCCAACTTTGCTTGCAAACTAGATTTAACCTTGATGTTATGTACCGACTGCAGCTTCATGAATTCAAAGCGTGAGCAAAGAAAATTTGGGGCTGCCTTGATACTGAGGGTACCGTCAAACGTCAATTGTAGGTTAAACAGCAAGGCACTCTGGCCCCCTTTGTGTGCCTTGAAAAAAAAAGAAAAGCAGGTGAAACCCTCATTGCAAAAAAAGAGGTTTTGCCAAGATTCGTACCATGAACATTCAAAACAAAACGCCAGCACACAAGCGCGCAGCCGCTCGACCACGCCAGGAGAAGCGGATACCAAGCATTCCGTACCCTAAGACAGGCTGCCAACGAATATTATCGAGTGATTTGCTTTTGTCATGTTTGAGAGATTTGAGCCGTGGTAACGCTTGTTTCTTACGCACCCATCTTGAATCCGAGGACAGTTATGCGATTACTACAAGCGATGCAACCACATCCCCCTTATTTGAGTAAAAAAAAGCTATCGCAAAAACCCGGTCTTCCCGACGCAAGCCACGGTAGCAACGAATGGTATGGCATGCACCGCTAGTATTCTGGCGTTGATAAGGCTTGGTCGTCACGCACCAATCTTGCAACCAAGCCCCATCATGCTAGTACTACAAGGGACGTAGCCAGAGCTCCCTTATTTAACTGAAAAAAAAGCTATCGCAAGTATACCCTGCCCGATGAAAACCATACAAGCCACTAATGAATGAGCGCTTTCGAGCAGAAATAGCTGGCAATTTGTCTAAAGGTAGCCGATAACCGCAAGTTCAAAAGAAATTGATTCTCTTCTGCTGAAAGAAATGACCCCAAAGCAGGAGAAGGACGTGAAACCCAACCACTGCTGCCAGCTTTCCACTGCTTTCTCGCGCTGCGTCGACGCCGATATCTGGCGAGCGCAGACACCGGCGTTGCTCGCGCGTCAGCTGGCGTTGCCACGCGAGAAAACGCCGAAAGTACGCTGCATGTGGTTGTGCCTTTATCTTCTACTAAATGTGCGTCAGCTCCCCAGCGCCGCAGCCCCAGCCTCGCGCACGGAGCGAAACCATCGGCCGCCGGCCAAAACGAAAAAAAAAAAAATCCACGTCGGATGAAGCCGCGCACGAAGAGAAAGTGACGTCACGCTGTGATGTCGCCGTTTGAATGGGGTGTGGTCGGCCTTAGCCCCTACGGAATATGGTTGGGGAATACGCGGCCGGGCCTCCAGGCGGCATTCGCGGTTTCGGGTTCCCCTACATTGGTACGTAGCTGCATTGTTTGCTGAGAACGTGTGCGTGACGAGTGACTACGCATGGGACTTCAACTCGGGTCTCCAGTCCAGAGCAAGGGTTGAGTGCGCTACCATCGCGCTACCCGCGCACAATGAGAGCGGTGGAACGGAAGTTGTTATGGTTTTTCTTTGTGGCACATACCCACACAGGACATTGGCGAGGGATCGGGAGCTTTAACAGGCTAGTGGGACCGGTTCACAAAACTATAAATTAGTAACTTATAAGATAATGCGCTCCGCTTCACACGTGAACGTGATCTCACGTGACTAGAAGAGGTGCACACCAGCCGCGCGAACGCCAATCGTAGGGAAGACGTGGCGTGTTCCACTCTGCTTGTGTAAAAAAATCATCATGGGAAAGTATCGGTAAGCTTTCGCCTTCATAGCACATCAGGATACTTGAGCGCCCGAGGGATTTGCCTTACCGTAATAATTTTGTTAGCCCTTGGACACAAAAGCCGTTGATCCGTAGACGCCGCGGAAAGGCGATCGCAAATGGCGCCGCCGTCGCGGCTCTCAGTAACAATGTAGTCGAGTACAAGCATATTTTGTCAGCTTATTACGTTGCAAAACATGCAATGTAACAATGAAGCATGTGCAGCCTAAAACGGCAGTTTTATGCATATAAGGTGGTTGGCCTTGAGTATTCTTGTCACGCAAGCCATTCATCTTTCTGTGAACTAACATCATTGTGTACACTTTTAAGTACAGTCAACATGGCACGTCATTGTTCACTACGTATGCAACATATCGACAGTTATTTTAGCTTTGCGGAATATCACAAGCAGGATACATGCGAGAAAGAATATAGCTAGACCTCGTACCGAGTAATTTTCTGAGTGTTTTTTTTTTTTTTTTGTCAAAGTGGACAGCACGCCTTGAAATACCGCGCATAAGCTTGGCACTTTTCTGACCCACCAAGGTACTATAAGGCTAGTTTAGCGCGCTTACATAAAAGGATTACTTTAGGCATTAGTTCTCGTGAATAAAGTGTCTGGTGTATTGTATCATTTCAGTAACATTAATTACGATTCGTTTTCCTTTCTTTCAGGTCATCTTCAAAGCGATCCGGGTGCCGGTATGTAATGAGTTTCAATATCATTTTGATCGCGTGAGCATGGAGTCCTAGAGTGGCAAAAAATTATTCCCGTTTCACGCTGTGGGCGTCATCGGGTAACGAGGCGAAACGGGCGCACGCCACCACACACGAATGACGGGGGTGCAATCTGAGACGAAGCCCAGTTGTTTCTTATTGGCGATTCCTCATACTTCTGAGTAAATTAACTGGATGAACCACAGTTTACGCTAGAAAACAAGTTAACTAGATGAACTGTGGTTTAACGCTAGAACGCAAACATGGGGCTAAAGAGTCGATAACTGGGCCAGTTTGCATACATTATAATAAGTGAATAGCGCAAACTGCAGACGGGACGAAGAGAAGACAACACGAATGCTTAACAATGGGCCGTCTGCTCCACAACGGCTCTATACTGCTGCAATGAGTTTGGAGCGGCGCCTTCATGTTATTAGAATTGAAATGCGACTGATGGTTTTCCATGATGCGTGCTCAGATAAAGCTCCCCAGCGTTAAGCAGTCGTTTAAGTAGGCTTTGGATGGGTTGAGGATGATTGATTTTATTGATTGTATCGTTGAACGCGCCGACGCAACGCACGCGATGAGGCCCGCCGTCGTTGAGGGCTCCGGATTAATTTTGACCATCTGGGGATCTTTATCGTGCGCCGAAATCTCGTACACACGGGCGTTTTTGCTTTTCACCTCCATCAGAAAAGCGGCCGCCGCAGCCGGGAATCGCACCCGCGACCTCGTGCTTAGCACTGCAACGCCCTAGCCACTGAGGAGTTAAGGAAAAGCTGCTTTTGCGCGAGCAACGTATGCGTTTCCTCTTAGTGCGTTATCCGACGAAGTGCTTTCGCAGAATCCATTTAGAAATGTTGGGGCACGTGACCAGCCGCTATAGACATTCTCATCGCATCCCCATTCCCCCAGTATTACTCGCGGTCGACTACGTTCCTTAACTTTGGATGAGAAACTTGCGCGGCACTTCCGCTAGTGTTGAATACCGATAGCAAACTGCGATACGACCACACATGTCACAGCGAGACAGAGATGTACGTCAGCGCTCCTAGCGGTGTTTTGTCCGCGCCGTGCGGTCGATGCAATTTTCTCTAGTATAGGCAGCACCACATCCTCCCTCGTTCGCTTTGGCCTACATCGCGGCGTCGACGGGACGCCGCTAGTACCCCAACAGTGCCCACATCATGAACTCGCCTAAAACATACGCTAACCCACATTTTTAATGTCGGCAACTGAACGCAGCCCAACGCTGCCCTGACCGGGGTACTCCAGCAAAAGGCTGGGAATTTCTCCCTAGGCTCCTGCGATAACTCACAAGTCCCTCCAGATATTTCTCTGATTAGACAAGTGCTAACAACAACAGCAACAAAGAACGTGTAACCCAAGGCAGGCACCCAAGCCAAGCGCAAGCTTCAAGCTAAAATTCGGGTCTTACGCTCAGCAGGTTAATGTATCCTTCAGGAACGAGGTACTGAAAGTGATTCGGACCATGAAGTATTTCATTATGCAACCGGTAGGTTTTCAGATATGCAAATACAAAAGTGTGTGACCAAATAAACGCGTACGCTCCGTTCTAAGCTTGCATAGCTTTTGTTTTTCCTTACAGAAAATGCTCTATGTCCAGCTACCATTTGTCTGTACGTACGAACGTGTGTATACGCCATGAAGACCCTCCACAACTGCCATATTCCTTTCAGAGGTTATTCATCTCAAACACGTGCGGCTTCACGCCGTACATCGATACACATTGCGATAATTCGAGGGATATTTTTACAGCGTGCTGCACGCACACGAGTGCACCTGCCTCCATGTGTGGGCTTGAATTCAAACGCGGGATGCACGAACACTAGCAGTTCATTCAGCGGGGCTCTTTTCGTTTTCCCGCTACCAAACGGCAATACCACTGTTCCGTTTACGTACGCCTGCTTGTGACATGCAAATATAATGGAAATGAGATTTTCCAGGCATTTCCGCTTTACCTCAATCGTGCTTCTGGTGCCAGGGGTAAAAACTTTGGGAAAGACAAAATAAGGAATAAGACGGTAAGGGAAGTTCACACTCCCCCTTTTCTTGTTTTATATTTTGAGGGGTTTTTTTTCTAGAGTTCCTGGCACCTAATGTTGTGACTCCTCCTCAAACAAGCGAACTACTAGTACGGGCCTGTGAGGACAAACCTGAACGCATAATTGTCGAGGAGTCAGTGCTACAGGGGTGCTGTGGGAATGCTGGCAGCTGGAGGAACCTGTCTAAGGCATTAGTAATGTCATGACGAACCTACATTTCGCGCAAACGTAGAAGCAGGTTTTGAGATCTGCTATGAGGGCAGATCAACCTGGATACTAGGGAATCATGGGAATGGTCCCACGTTGATATGGGCACTTTGTTAACGTCTAGCATTGTGCGATAAGTCTCGCAGTGTCAGAGCTGTAGTAAAAGTTTAGTTTCGAGTGTCCATGAAAGTACATGGTTTAAAAAATGTGCGCGGCCGAGAGTGTTCTAATTTTATCTACATCAGAAATGTAGGCACCACGCGGCATTATTTAGCATGAACTTAGTACCAATTATATTCCGAAACGTAACTCGACAAAGTGGCCGGATACACCCCGTACAAATGAGACATAAAGGACACAGACTGGAAATTCTTTACCCACCCTTAAGAAGACCGCAATTAAGTCGCTTTTCCCCGTGATAGACAAAAGCGCGAAAAACTCGTTACGGAATTAAGGTGAATAAATGTGGTTTCCAATGTCACGTTAAACAGGAGCACTCACCAATTGGCAAGTGGCACGAGAGATTCGCTGCCAAATTCAGACCTCGTTTCAACAAAGCAATAAATAAATAAACAAGCCATTTTCCTATTGGTCTTGGTTAGACAACAAGCGCTGCTTGTAGCATTGTCACTGAAGGCCCCCCAGTGGAACGTATCAAAATCAGCCGCGGGTCGATCCGGCCGGGCCCCCAGGTCGGCATTCGCGGTTTCGGGTTCGCCTACATTGGCACGCAGCTGCATTGTTTGCTGAGAACATATGCGTGACGAGTGACTACGCATGGGACTTGAACCCGGGTCACCATCCCGAGCAAGAGTTGGGTGCGCTACCATCGCGCTACCCGCGCACAATTACAACGGTTGAACGGAAGTTGTTGTGGTTCCTTTCTTTGTGGCACATACCCACACAGGACATTGGCGAGGGATCGGGAGCTTTAACGGGCTAGTGGGACCGGTTCACAAAACTATAAATTAGAAACTTATAAGATAGTGCGCTCTGCGTCACACGTGAACGTGATCTCTCGTGACTAGAACAGGTGCCCACCAGCCGCGCGAACGCCGATCGCAGGGAAGGTCTGGCGAGTTCCAGTCTGCTTGTGTAAGAAAATCATCATGGGAAAGTATCGTTAAGCTTTCGCCTTCATAGCACATCAGGATACTTAAGTGCCCGAAGGATTTTCCTTACCGTAATTATTTTGTTAGACCTTGGTCACAAAAGCCGTTGCTCCGCAGACGCCGCGGAAAGGCGATCGCAAATGGCGCCGCTGTCGCGGCTCTCAGCAACAAAGTAGGCGAGTACAAGCATAGTTTGTCAGCTTATTACGTTGCAAAACTTGCAATGTAACAGTGAAACATGTGCAGCCTGAAACGGCATTTTTATGCATATAAAGTGGTTAGCCTTGAGTATTCTTGTCACGCAAGCCACTCAACTTTCTGTGAACTAATCTCATTGTGTACACTTTTAAGTAAAGTTAACATGGCACGTCTATGGTTCACCACATATGCAACTTATCGACAGTTATTTTAGCTTTGAGGAATATGACAAGCAGGATACATGCGGGAAAGAATATAGCTAGACCTCGTACCGAGTAATTTTCTGAGTAATTTTTTGTTGAAGTGGACACCAGGCATTGAAATACCGCCCATAACCTTGGCACTTTTCTGACCCACCAAGGTACCATAAGGCTAGTTTAGCGCGCTCGCATAACAGGATTACTTTAGGCATTAGTTCTCGTTCATAAAGTGTCCCGTGTATTTTATCATTTCAAATATTGATTACAAATCGTTTTTCTTTCTTTCAGGTCCCATTGAAGGCGATCCGGGTTTCGGTATGTTATGAGTTTCAAGATTATTTTGCTTGCGCGTGAACATGGGGTCCTAGTGTGGCAAAAAAGAAATTAGTCCCCGTTTCACGCTGTGAGCGTTGTTGGGTAACGAGGCGACACGGGTATCGCGGAGAGGACCGAGCCGGGACCACGAACGAGAGCCGCCGCTTTAATGGGACAGGATGGGACACTAATATACAATGCTGATGATTCGAGAGGTATGTTGAAGGGACCACTTCTTCCTCCTTGCCGTGATTTCCAACGTCCTCCCGACCACGAAAAGCATAAGGTACTAAACGACTAAGTCAAACAAGCGTTATCGTTCCAAAGTATATGAATAATTCAAATACGAGCCGGTGATGTTTTGAAAGTAGTCCGGTGCAGCCCCAGTGCACTTGCTTCGCCATCGGTGCTTGTACCGTCTGCCCAAACGTCGGAGTGTGGAGTTGCACCACGTGAAATGGGGCACATAGGTCGCTGTGTTAGCTCCACAGGTAACAGTGGTATCCCACCGAAAAGGATTCTCCTGAAAGCGCTGAGACATCCTCAGGCGGCGTGGAATCGTGCCTGTACATCGTTGCTTGCGAGGTTTCCCCGTTGTATGTCTCTACATCTTTACTGCCATTTGAAGAGCGTCTCCTCTTTTCCCACATGAAATTATGAAGGCACTTCTTTTCAGGCTTTTCACCGGGAGGTTAGTACGTACCTCTCCGTTTCTTTCCTTCTTTAGCCGTTCGATGCGCTCTGCATTTCTTTTGGTGCGTTATTTTCGCACACAGCGTACGCTCTTCTACGTTGTTACTCGTTCGAGCCTCTTGGTTGACGTTCACAGGAGAGACCGCGCGGATTCGCCTTTTTTGGGCATCGCCGTCATTTTCCGCCTCAGAATCCGGATGGCTGCATTGAAAGGATTCTGTTGGTGCTGAAGGCAATGACGTGCTGTTCGCAAAATAACCGATGTCGGAGTCTTGATTACGCTTCAGTTCTGGCTCGTTTCTGAAGTCGGTGATGCTCTGCTTGTTATGTTTCGTCCGTAATGCCCATCAGTGACGTAGCGGATATATCGGGAGAAGTGCCCTCCCCATTTGAACAGTAACTAGTGAACGATGTTACGTCTAGATGGTTCATATTGCGTTTGATTCGTTGCCGAACTGACTTTTTAAAGACTGCCTTAAATTCCTCATAACCTCTTGTATTTTCCACTTCATCGTTACGATGGCATTGGCCCATGTTTCAGCACTTTCGATCTCCTCGGCTGTTTTGTCTATGGCAATGAGGTCTTCGACTTCGCCGTCCAGTTTCTTTAGAGCTTGTTCTTTCTCTAGCAGTGTCCTACTCCAGCTAGACAGCATTACTAGCGAAAGTGAACCAGATGAAAGATGTTTCTCCACTTGCCTAATAATTGTGGAGACTTTCGTCACGTAGATGGAGCCGTTGGCTGATAAGTTCTTCCATTTTTCTCCTCGGCGCTATCAGTCCATAAAATCGTTGGTAGGTATGGTATGGCCACGAAGAAGTACACCGTCGTTACAACGTATGAATGTGGTGTCTTCATCGTGAATGCATGTGCTTGAAGCTCGTTCCCCTCGGGTTGTTTTCTTGTGCTTCAAGCTCGTTCTGCGTCAGGTTCAACGGTTCTCTCCCCGAGGCTCACGTTGTCGTTGGTTGGTAGCCCGCTCGGACCTTCCACAGTTGAGTTGCGCTAGCGCGGCTCCAGACGAGGGCATAAATGCACCGGCGGAAACTTCTTCTCGAAGGTCGATCGAGCCGGGGCTCGTTAGGATGTCTCACGTCTGCGAAAGCCGCTTTTCCCTTGGGGTTTCGGCACCATATCACGGAAAGCACCGAGCCGGGACCATGAATGGGAGCCGCCGCTTTAATGGGACAGGACAAACACTAATGTGCTATGATGATGATTCGAGAGGCATGTTGAAGGGACCACTCCTTCCTCCTTGCTGTGATTTCCAACAACAGGTGCATGACGCCCCACATGACTGACCGGGGCGCAGTCTAAGAAACGAAGCCCAGTTGTTTCTTATCGGTGATTCATCATACTTTTGAGTAAATTAACTGGATGAAGCACAGTTTAAATCTAGAAGACAAGTTAACTAGATGAACCGCGGTTTAACGCTAGAACGCAAACATGGCGCTAAAGGGGCGATAACTGGGCCAGTTTGTACACATTAATAATGAGAGAATAGCGTAAAATGCAGACGGGACAAAGAGAAGACAACACGAACGCTTAACATGGGGCTGTCTGCTCCACAACGGCTCTATACTGCTGCAGTGAGTTAGAAGCGGCGCCTTCATGTTATTACAATTGAAATGCGACTGAAGGTTTTCCATGATGCGTGCTCAGATAAAGCTTCCCAGCGTTAAGCAGTCGTTTAGTAGGCCTTTGGATGGGTTGAGAAAAAGCTGCTTTTGCGCGAGCAACGAATGCGTTTTCTCTTAGTGCGTTATCCGACGAAGTGATTTCGTAGAATCGCTTTGGAAATGTTGGGGCACGTGACCAGCTGCTATATGCATTCTCAACGCATCCCCATGCCCCCAGTATTACTCGCGGTCGAATACGTCCCTTAACTTCGGAAGCGAAACTTGCGCGGCATTTCCGCTGGTGTTGAATACTGTTATAGCAAACTGCGATACGGCCACACATGTAACGGCGAGACAGAGATGTATACCCGGCAGCAAAATAAGCCGGGGCACGCGAGCGCGTGGCAAAATGCAACGCCGCGCCATCTGACGTTGCATTTCTGGTGTCGAGACATCCATGTGCGCCTGCGCGTCTAACCACACTCGCTGCCCTGTCTTTTCTTTCACTTCGAGCAGCCAAGCTGATCAGATTCAGCGTTCGGCCATAGGAGTCACTTTCTTCGCAAACATGCCTCGCTCGCACACGCTTCGGCGGTGAAGTGTGCGTTGCTCGCTTTGACCCGATACAACAGATAACATGTCTTGCCCGTCTCGGTGACGACCTTACGCCACATAGATCCCGTCGCATCTTTGTATTTTTTGCCCAAAACATGCAGTTGGTTGGTAAATAAAAATAAGCACACCCAACACGAAAAAAAATTAGGGCAAGAAATAGATCATTCGAATAAGGTGTAATGAGGTGTCACCTTGCACAATTTCTAAAGCAGGCATTGAGGGGTAAAACGCGAGCAGAGATCGGCGTTGTCGTGCGGTTGACAACAAGAACAAAAATAGTAGGAGGTTGCAATACACGTTGAATTGATTGATAGACACAGACCAAAAGTTTCACGGACTGCCAACAAGCATGCAGAACATTCTCGAGCGGGTTCCTCTCAATCTGCGCCACACAAATTCTAGTGCAGCATCCTCCACAACACCGTGTAAGGATTATTTGGGCTCCCGCCCATGCCGACGCCCCCGGCAACGAAGCTGCCCACCCGCATGCCCGAGATTTGACACACCGGGCTAGTCAGGAGTTCGGCGAGCAGTGGCGTGTCTGTCCCCTTTTGTCATACACAGAAATCATGCAGCAATACCGCCTGCAGCGAACAATGTACCCTCCTCCACACAAAAACCTCACAAAAGAGCAAGAACACCCCCTTCGATGCATCCAAACCAACACCTTTCCCCACCCAACTAGAGCCCACATTCTGGCCCCCACCCTCTACTCCTCAGCAATGCCGCTTCTGTGAGGCTCCGGGCACGCTTTACCACACTGTTCGGGGCTGCGATAAAAACCCTAACCTACCCACCCTGCCCTTTCCCTCCCCTGAGCACTGGGAGAGAGCACTGTCCAGCTCGGACCCTGATGACCAGCTTTGGCCTGGTGAAGAGGGCTCAAGAAGCCGGACGGTCTCAAGGGGCCCTGGAATAAGGACTCTTCCCCAAGGCGAACTGCTTTATAGGGACGTTTATTCCTCCTCCTCCTCCTCCTCGCGTTGAGACGGCGAAGCAAAGGATATTGCCTTTCAAACTAAGATATCGAAATCTCGTTGCAATGCATCCTTTATCAGAGCCAAGCAGATAGAGCAAAGCAGGCTCAACCCATGCCGTCTGCCGCCCAGCGTGTCCCAGCGAGACGTGTTGAGCAAAAAAACTTACCCCTAGCGCCAAGTGCTCAATGCTTTCAGCTTTGCCGTTTTAAGCGAGAAAAACGAAAGGGTTTGTACACATGGATTGGACGCACACGCGCACATCGATGTCTCGACACCAGAAGTGCAACATCAAATGTCGCGGCGACGCATTTTGCCACGCGCTCGCGTGCCCCGGCTTATTTTGCCGCCGGGTGTACGTCAGCGCTCCTAGCGGTGTTTTGTCCGCGCCGTGTGGTCGATGCTATTCTTTCCAGTATAGGCGGCTCCACCCCCTCACTGGTTCGCTTTGGCCTACATCGCGGCGTCGACGGAACGCCTCTAGTAAAGTGCCCACATCAGGAACTCGCTGAAAACGTACGCTTCCCCACATATTTAGTGCTGACAAATGAATGCAGCTCAACGCTGCCCTGACCGGGGTAATCCAGCCAAAGGCTGGGACTTTCTCCCTAGGCCCCTGCGATAACACACAAGTCCCTCCAGATTTTTCACCGGTTGTACAAGTGCTAACAACAAAAGCGTGTAACACAAGACAGGCACCCAAGCCAAGCGCAAGCCTCAAGCTAAAATTCAGGTCTTACGCACAGCACGTTAACGTATGCTTGAGGAACGGGGTACTGAAAGGGATTCAGACCACGAAGAATTCCATCATGCAGCCATTCGGTAGATTTTCTGTTAGGCAAATACTGAAGTGGGTGACCCTGCAAGGCCGTACGCTTCATCCTAAGCTTGCATATAGTTTTTGTTTTTTCTTACAGAACATGCTCTATATCCAGCTACAATTTTTACGTACGAGCGTGTGTATACGCCATGAAGACCCGCCACCACTACTATATCCCTTTCAGAGGTTATCCAGCTCAAACACATGCGGCTTGACACCATGCATCGATGCGCATTAATTTCGATAATTAAACGGATAGTTTAACACGAAAGTGTTTTACGCCGGGGTCCACCATGATCTAACTGACGTCATATCCGTCACGGAAAGGACATCGCCAGGAAAACTTCGACTGATGCAGGGGCGCCGGGATTCGAGCCTCGAACTCTTTCGCTGCAATGGAAGGTACGAAACGCGCTCCCGACTGCCGTATGAACAGACGCGTGAATAGGATGACAAACGCGCCTTAAATCCTTCCTTTCACATGGTGCTGCGATCTAGGAGAGTCGAAGCAAGTAGTGCATCATGACGCTAATGAACGCCGACAGTTGGCGCCTCGCTGCCAGCGCCTACGTGTACGGGGGACTCGCTGCCTAAGCTGCGGAGAACGCGACTTGCGGATGTCGACCTCGTGACACGGTCCACTGCTCCGTTCGCTGCAGATGCTGCAGCGGACGGTGTGTTCACCAAGCGATTTTCTGACACACCGTTTGCTTTCGTTCGCACGGACGGTTTACGAGCGCCTCTGGTTTCCGTCTGATTTACGCTATGCTCCGACGCGTGCAATCCAGTGTCTAACGTTGATGCGCCTAGCGGTGCCATACGGACGAAATATAAACAGCAAAGTGCAAGTTCATATCGATGCACGATAAACATTCAACTGCTCCTGTGAAGGCACATTTCACTTTCGTGTTTTACCGGTTCCTATGGAAGCCGGAACAACGACATTTTTCTAGCGTTCCTGGCATCTAATGTTGTTGACTCCTCTTCAAATAAGCGTACTAGTACGGGCCTTTGAGGACAAAGCTGAACGCATAATTATCGACGAGGCATCGCTACTGGGGTACTCTAGGAATCTGTCAAAGGCATTAGTAATGTCATGACGAGCCTATATTTGACGCAAACGTAGAAGCAGGTTTTGAGATCTGCTATGAGGGCGGAGAAACCTGGATACTAGGGAATCCAGGGAACTGTCGCGCGTCGACATGGGCACTTTGTTAACGTCTGGAATTGTGCGATAAGTCTCGCAGTGTCAGAGCTGGAGTAAAACTTCAGTTGCGAGGTTCATGAAACCACACGGTTTAAAAAACGTGCGTGTCCGAGAGTGTTATAATTGCATCTACATCAGAAATGGAGACACCACGCGGCCTTATTTAGCATGAACTTAGTACCAATTATATTTCGAAACGTCTCTCGACAAAGTGACACAAATGATACACAAAGGACACGGACTGGAAATTCTTGATCCAATCTTAGGAACACGGTAATTAAGTTTCCCCGTGATAGGCAAAAGCGCGCAAAACTCGTTACGGAATTAAGGCGAATAAATGTGATTTCCAATGTCAGCGTTAAACAGGAGGTTTCGCACATTGAAAAGTGGCATAAAGATGTTTTCCTATTGCTCCATTGCTCTTGGTTAGACCACAAGTTCTGCTTGTAGGAATGTCACTAAATGCCCCCCAGTTGAACGTTTCAAATGCAGCCGCGGGTCGCTCCGGCCGGGCCCACAGGCGGCATTCCCGGTTTCGGGTTCGCCTACATTGGTACGTAGCTGCATTGTTTGCTGAGAACGTGTGCGTGAAGAGTGACTACGCATGGCACTTGAACCCGGGTCGCCATCCCGAGCAAGAGTTGAGTGCGCTACCTGCGCACAATGACAACGGTTGAACGGAAGTTGTTGTGGTTCCTTTCTTTGTGGCACATACCCACACAGGACATTGGCGAGGGATCGGGAGCTTTAACGGGCTAGTGGGACCGGTTTACAAAACTATAAATTAGAAACTTATAGTGCGCTCCGCGTCACACGTGAACGTGATCTCACGTGACTAGAAGAGGTGCACACCAGCCGCGCGAACGCCGATCGTAGGGAAGGCGTGGCGTGTTCCACTCTCCTTGTGTAAGAAATCGTCATCGGAGAAGTATCGTTAAGCTTTCGCCTTCATAGCACATCAGGATACTTAAGTGCCCGAGGGATTTTCCTTACCGTAATAATTTTGTTAGAATTTGGTCACAAAACCCGTTGCTCCGCAGACGCCGCGGAAAAGCGATCGCGGATGGCGCTGCACTCGTGGATCTCAACAACAAAGTAGGCGAGTACAAGCATAGTTTGCCAGCTTATTTCGTTGCAAAGCTTGCAATGTAACAGTGAAACATGTGCAGCCTAAAACGGCATTTTGATGCGTATAAGGTGGTTGGCCTTGAGTAGCCTTGTCACGCAAGCCACTCAACTTTCTGTTAACTAATCTCATTGTGTACACTTGTAAGTAAAGTCAACTGTTCACCACATATGAAACTTATTGACGGTTATTTTAGCTTTCCGGAATATTGCAAGGAGGATACATGCGAAAAAGAATATAGCTAGACCTCGTACCGAGTAATTTTCTGAGCAATTTTTTGTCGAAGTGGACACCACGCTCTGAAATACCGCCCTTTGGCACTTTTCTGACCCACCAAGGTACCATAAGGCAAGTTTAGCGCGCCCGCATAACAGGATTACCTTAGGCATTAGTCCTTGTTCATAGAGTGCCCGGTGTATTTTATCATTTCAAATATTGATTACAAATCGTTTTTCTTTCTTTCAGATGATATTGAAGATGATTCGGATTCCGGTATGTCATGAGTTTCAAGATTATTTTGCTCGCCCGTGAACATGGGGTCCTAGTGTGGCAAAAAAGAAATTATCCCCGTTTCACGCTGTGAGCGTTGTCGGGTAACGAGGCGAAACGGGTGCACGACGCCGCACACGACTGACCGGGGCGCATTTTAAGAAACGAAGTCCAGTTGTTTCTTCTCAGCGATTCATCATACTTTTGAGTAAATTAACTCAAAGTTTACTAGATGAACAAGTTTACTAGATGAACTGCGGTTTAACGCTAGAACACAAACATGGGGCTAAAGGGTCGATAACTGGGCCAGCTTGTATGCAATAATAATGAGAGAATATCGCAAGCTGCAGACAAGACAAAGAGAAGAGAACAGGACCGCTTAACATGGGGCTGTCTGCTCCATAATTGCTCTATACCGACAGTGAGTTAGGAGCGGCGACTTCATGTTACTAGAATCGAAATGCGGCTGAAAGGTTATCCATGATACGTGCTCAGATAAAGCTTCCCAGAGTTAAGCAGTCGTTTGTGTAGTCTAACACCATACAATTTGTTTCGGCATAGTTCCGATAAAACACGAATCACAGCAGTTTTCAGTAACGATACCCCTTAAGTGGAGGAGGAAAAACACCCAAGGGTTCAGGAGAGGGGGGTTGGCGGAAGTCCACAGGGCCTTCGCGACTTCCAGGGCCCGGGTGATCGCCACCTCCGGGGCGGCTAGATCCTAACTCCCCAAAACGTACGCCCACTGGGAAGGGGGAGGGTGGGGGGGAAGGGGGCATTTAGACGTTCACATAGGGAGTGATAGTGAGTGTCCAGTGCACCGCATCAAGGGCAGCAGCGGGAGGAGGACTGAGGCGGGTATGAGTGTACGAATTGTTGTCTATGAGGAAAAGTGTGTGCCAGCGAAAAAAAAATGTCCTGTGACACAGCAACAAGCGGCTTCTCTCTACAAAGTTGTTTCATTTCTTTCTAGTAGTTTGAATGCTCTGTTTACAAATTGCACTGCGACATCGTTTCCGAATTTAAACTCAATCGAGCCTATCCGGCGCACGTAAAATTGCTAGCGCGTTCGGATGCAGAAAGGTCTTAAGAGCCACAAATGCGCCGCAATATTCCCTCTTTAGTACAAACCCCTTCCGTGAAGCCATATGCGACACTTGCGCTTTCTAAAGGCAGCCTCGCTGACCGTGTTTCGGATAGCAAAAGCTTAGTGAGTGTTTGGTAATGCTTTGCTACAAACAGGGTGACGCGTGTGATATATCAGCACCCAAAGCCTGCTAGTCGCAGCAGATCTATGGCAAAAACAACCAACTCTCTGTATGTTCAGGGACGCAGGGGTGTTTAATTGAAACTCGCCTTGAGCGATGAAGTCCTGCCCGCGGGAGCGTGGCTATCGTGGGTGTGGTGAATATCGTGGGTCGTGGGGGCATAGCTGGTATACCCGCAATTTACGTCGTAAATACAGCACCGGTTCGGAATTGTTTGCCAGCTTTGCCGGATCTGAAATGAAACTCAAGCACAATGCGTTCAATTAAAGCGGTATTACGGTTATACCTTGGGTACCGGTTCCCTAAGTAGCAATCGGAGCAGGGAGTTTCTTATGGGGCTCGTACTTCACTGTAGTCACACACCACAGTTTAATAGTTTACCTTCGGCGTGAATTTTGTTTTGTTTTGTTCAAATCGTTCTAATCGAAGACAATAATTACGAATCCTTTTCTTTTCTTTCAGACCCATTGGAACCGGACGATGACTCAGGTATGAGTTCCGATTTTTTTTTAATCCGTAGCATTCTTTGCCAAGTACTCCCACCCAGGACCATGTAAGGCCCTGCTTTTCCACGAAAATGCAGATGTCGCGGAAATTCCGCCTGTAATTGCTATAGTGGCGTAAATGGTGATAACTGGTCGCAAAAAATATTGAAAAACTAAAAAAAATTAGACAAATATAAAAAATGACTGAAAATGACGAAACGTGTAACGCTCTGCACTTCCACAATAATTCAGGTACAAAGAAAAATCCACCTGTAATCGTTATAACAGCGTAAATAGCAATAACCGGTCGAACGAAATTTGGAAAAACTACAAAAACAGGAAAAATAGAAAGTAATTCCGGAAAATGGCGAACCGTGTGACGCCCTGGATTTCCACAATATTGCACACTTCGAGAAAGCTCCAAATTTAATCACTATAATGACTTAAATGGAGATAATTGGTCGCACAATATTTTGAAAAACTAAAAAATAAGAAAAGTATTTTAAAATACGAAAAATGGCAAAACGTAAAACGGGTGGCATTGCCACAATAATGTAGGTTTCTTGAAAGTTCCAGTTGTAATCATGACAATATCGAAAATGGAGATAATTCATCAAACGAAATTTTGAGAAATAAAAATATAAGAAAATTATGAAATAATTACGGCAAATGGCGAGCCGTGTAAAGCCCTGCATTTCCATAATACTGCAGAATTCGCGAAAGTTTCAAGTATAGCCGCTATAATAACGTAAATGGAGATAATTGGTCAGACAAAATCTTAAAAATCTAAAAATAACAAAAATATCAAATATGACAGAAAATGGCAAAACGTATAACGAATGGCATTTCCACAATAATGTCGATTTCGCGGAAGTTCCAACTGTAATCGTTATAATAGCGTAAATTGAGATAATTGGTCTAACGAAATTGTCAAAAAAGCAAAAACTAAAAATAAAATGGCGAACCATGTAACGCCCTGCATTTCCACAATAATGCAGATTTCGCGAAGGTACCACTTCTAATCGTTATAATAGCCTAAATTGAGATAATTGGTCGGACACGGTTTAGAAATACCAAAAAAATTATGTAGGAAATCTTTATTTCAAGACAAGCGGCATAAGAATACTACGCATTTGTAGATAAGATTCTTAATTTCTGCAGAATTTCTTTTCTGATCGCAAGTAAACTTACGTTTTTATAATCATGCAACGAGAAATAAAGACCCCTTTTTAAAAGAAAGATGTTTAAAACTCGAAGCTCTTTCAATGCAAACTGAGTCAAATCAAAGTCCGAATGCTAAACTGACAAATTCCAAAGTCAACGTCCGCGCAACGAACCCAAAGGAAACGGTGAGCGACGCGAGGCGATTATGGCGCAATCGCATTTACGTAGGCTTCATAACGCGTGGCACCGGGGTTATATTCCGCCCCTGTGAAGCGTTTTTCTTGCTCCATCATAATCACCATCATCGTATGTGCCCTCCCATTACGTAAAGTTGCCTTTCCTGCAGTGCGTTATGGTTGCGACATCGCCATCAGTGAGTCCAAAAAAAAAAACTTCGCTTTAAATATCAAGGTTTGCACTGCTTTCTCGTCCTGCCTTAGTTCTGTTTACAAAGTGTCTGCAACATCAGTTTAGGATATTGAGTTCGATCGAGTTATTCTGACTCACGCGTTAACCACCACTGTATTGGCAAGCATTGGCAAACCACTAGCGATGGCCACGTTCCCACAAAACGCACTATTGTAAAAACTGGCCGACCGAATTGACTCTCCTATTTTTTTAACTTTGCCTGAAGTAAAACTGAAGCACAAGGATTCGATGAAATTTTATAATGACCCGCCGCGGTGGCTCAGTGGCTAAGGCGTTGTGCTGCTGAGCACGAGGTCGCGGGTTCGATTCCCGGCCTTGGCGGCCGCTTTTCTGATGGAGGCGAAAAGCAAAAACGCCCGTGTGTACGAGATTTCGGCGCACTGTTAAAGATCCCCAGGTGGTCAAAATTAATCCGGAGCCCTCCACTACGGCGCGCCTCATCGCCTTCCGTTGCGTCGGCGCGTTAAACGCTACATCAATCAATCAATCAATCAATCGATATTTTATAATGGTTCGCCCTCGATGTCCGGATCTTCTACAGTAATCGGGGCAAGAAGGCTTCTCGTGAAGCTTACACAACGTTCCAATATACTCCACCTCAACTGGAGGTTATGTAACCCGTTAAGGAAAGATAAAACTTGTACCTCAGCGTGGTCACGTAGCGCAGTTTACCTTAACTATGAGTTTTATATTGTTCGAAGCATCGTCACTAATGTTAGATCTTATAACTTATTTACGAAACATTTTCTTTTCTTTCAGACTCAGACCTATCCTTTCGGGATTCCCAAATGGGTATGAGTTTCTAATTTCTTTTGCTCTCAATAAAACGCAGGTTTCTGGAGCCCCTTGGTTTTTATAACCGTAAGAAAAATGGTTAGATTGCTCTAGTTTACTGCCTAAGTTATATTTACGAATAATTCTGCGGAATTATTTTAGAGCATTTAAGTTCGACCGTTCTCATCTGACTCACCCGAAGATGACCACCGTGTTGGCAAGCACAAAGGTCACTAGAGGTGGCTGCTTCCACACAAAACACACTAGCTTTACTCTAGCCTCGACTTTCACCATGAATACTAATTCCGGACTGGTAGCGATATGCCACAACTTGTTGGCAGCGTTGGCCTCAACGTTGATACGTGTGAGACATCGGCCGCTAAAGCCTCTAGTCAATAGCAAACACTCACCGAGTCCGAATAGCATGACGACTACGGTTAATTATAATCGAGGAGGCTATTACGTACATTATTTTGAGACTTTAGAAAAAGCAGCGGAAATAAAGTGCCTCTGCCAGCGCCACAAAGTATAGCAAGCCTTATTTTTTATAGCGATTGGGCTACTTCGGTACATCTTTCAAGGGCATTCATCGCGTCGCAAGTGATATTCAGCCATGGGCGTTGGCAGTATTTTGTCTTGAGGTGGGCAAGCCCGATGCATCGCAGGGGGAAGGGAGAGGGCAGGGAGAGGGGGGCAAGTGCTGGTGTTTCTTAAAGAGGGAAGGGGTAAGCCCTCCCTTTCGCCAGCCCCCTGCCGACGCCCATGCCTTAAGCCGACCGCGCAAGCTGCACCTTCCTTCCCTATCGCTTCGATCGCTCGGCGCCTCGCTGCTGCGATACCATATGACTACGCGAGGGTGAAACGGCTCCTTCACCTGCGCTTGATCGCTCATCACCGGCCGGGCCTTCTGGGCACGAGCTTCAGCGCAAGCGAACCACGTGACTAGGCAAGGGTTTAAAGGCTGCTTCTCCGGCGCTTGGTCCCTCTGTCTGACCATCAATTGGGCCCGGATGGGCTGTGTGTGTTTGCCCTACGACGCAAGCTAAAAGATGAACCCAGTTATCCAGATACAGCTAGGCAGCAGGCTGCGAAATCTCAAGCAAAGGCAAACCTTCACGATGTGTGCATAGTGTTCGCGTTCGCTCGGGAAAACTATGTCGGGAAGTGTTAAGACTGAGCCCTTTTTTATTGAGATTCCTTATAATTTTGTACCTATATTGTATAAACACGAGAGGTGGCAAAAAAGTGAGTGATGGAGAATAAAATAAACACGGACGAGAAAAAGATAAGACCTACGGTCCAGTGCGACCACCGGAATGAGAAATGATCAGCAAATCAGTGGCATTTATTAAATATTGTTGACATTGATATGGAAGGGTAATGTCGATTCGTCTGAGACATCGGCCGTGAAAACTTTCTAGTCAACAGCCAATGCTCTTCGAGTCCGAGGATCGTGACTAGTGTTGTTACTTGCAGTCGTGGATATTCCCGGATTGGAGCAGCCAGCCGTCAGTCCGACGTGTTTTTTTACCAGCTTTGCAGGCTACAGAACTGAAAGTCAAGCAAACTACATTCGCGTAAGGGTGATGCTGTTACACCTCGTTACCAGCAGCATTTACCAGCACGAAGCGTGCCTTTCCTACTCCTGGCTGGGCTAAAAAAAAAACCTTTCACGTTGATAAAACTTGTTCGAAGGTATCGGTCCAGATTTCAGGTTGTTGATTCGAATGCTGGTGTGGGTCCGGACAACGTGGGCCTTTGGTAATTATGTCATTGAAAAAGCTTTGTCTGCAACTTTGACCACAACCCGGGGACAACTAATCGCGCTGGTTCCTTAAAACCGCCGGCGTGGTTTATTCCTCACACGCTCTCCCGTCACGAAAAACGGCCCTCGCGGCCAATCACGCGCGACAACGTGAGAAATCAACCACGCCGCAAGTTTCCCGGGGTCCCATAGGATTTGACCCCCGTTCAGAACGAAACAGCACGGGCAGGCATGTGTCAGGCATTCCCCGGTTGATAAGCGTTACTTGGTTGCCAAAGTAACTCGGCGTGCAGTAACTTACTTCTGTCAATTGCAGACCTGACACCGAGTAAGTACCGTTAACATTTTTATTGTCGAGCGATTAAAACCCGCGCTCCCCGCGTATAGCCTGCTCTCCGCCTTTCGCTGTTGCCTTCAGGCACTCCCATCTCCACAACACACTTTTAAGGACTGTGTCGTGTCACGCTACTCCGCTCACTCACTCGCTGGCTAGCTCTCACTCACTCACTCCTTCACTCGCCCACTCCCTCTCTGTACTCCGCTCACTCGTTCTGCACGACCAATGTGAGAATGCTTTCATTTGATCGCATGGAGCTGCGAGCGCCTACATTTGTCTCTAGCGTGAAAATTAGTGTGCGCGGCGTGGGTAGGTGAGGGTGTCAGACCCATGCTACCTTCCCATGGCGACCCCGGTATGATAGCGGAACTATCCTAAAAATGGTATGCTTAAGAAGTGCCATTGTCAAGCAGAAGTACTAAAGGGGCCACGAAGATATAATACAACTTTGTTTAATCTGACAGAGCCAGCCTTTAGTAGTTCACTCAGCTCCATGCTAACCACGAAGGAGGTCTTTCCAACCGAAAGAGATGCATAGTGAACAACATTCAAATTTCGCGCTACAGTAACGTGTTAGCGGCATGGGTGACGTAATGTGGGCCAGCGATAGAACACAGCTATCAGTGCGTTAACTGCAGGTTAGCATTCAAGTTGCATGATCAAAGGGAACCTAAGAACACACCACAATCACCCAGTCATGTTTCTTGATGCTGTCTCAGGCCGGCGCCCGCCAATCACACAAACAAAATTCTCTGACGTCACTAAGAAAGAAATCGCCGGAAAGTGACTGGATCGTCGCCGCTGCCTCGTATATTTGCTTCAATTCCTCGAAACTCCTTTTAAGTTCGCACTGAAATTGATATTTCTGTTATCGGAACAAAGCAGTCGCTTTAATGAACCAAAGTTTAATTTCGTCTTCATGGCCCCTTGAAGTTAGGGCCGTTTCGGAGCAGCTGAGCGAGCCACATATGCAAGAAGTTCGCCCGGCTGGATGCCAGCTTAGCGTAACAATGCGCCGCGAACACCAGCTGTGAGATACGACGAAGTCTCTCAGCTAGAACTGTGGTTTGAGCAACGCGGCACCAAATCCCTGGTTAGAAAAGAAGATTTAAACGTGGCTGGGTCAATGGCCCGTTAACTTCAAAGACTAGAAGAGCTGCAGCCACACTAGGCTTGGTAGCGAACGTATCAAAGTCTGGCTAGATCTTCCTGCGCCCCCTTCCTTTTGTCGCCCGCCGAGTGGCGCGCTATTTCAACGAAATAAATACTCACAAGCTCGCCCAGCTAACCATCTTAATCTGGTTACTAGTAATCACAAAAAGGTAAACCCAGTGTAAACCCAGTGTGAAATATGCTGAAACAGCGGAGGTCTGGGTTGTCTTTACGAGGGTTTCGTTTAGTTTTGGTTTCCTTCGTGTATGTAATGTTAGATCGACGTAGTGAATAATTGTCATGTAATTTGTGTCCGGATAGTTCTAGTAAAACAACAGTTACAGACGTTTTCTGTAACCTTACTCCCTCCGTAGATAACCGTGTGTTGACAGCAGACAGTAATTTTGTAACGTTTACAACTTCAGTGGGGTCTCAATAATTATGACAAGTGAATCAAACTAGGCGTGGTGGCAGAGTCATCTTGGCAACCAGTTGTAATGTAATTTGTTTCGGGATACTTTTGATAACACAAGAGTTAAAGCCGCTTTCTGTGGTCATCTTCCGCAAATCATCCTAAAGTCGGCTTGATTTCTAAACGGCAATGCACTGCTGGGAAAACGTTTTTTAGGGGCAATATAAGCCATTTTATACCAATATATGAAGGCCAAAGGACCATTATTTTTATTTTATAATAATTTTTTTATTCTGAAAACCGCTTCCTTGCCATCTGGACCCCAGAGCTGGGATCCAGATCCAGATCCAGCTCTGTGAGCGTGACAGCGGGCGATTGGGACGGAGGACATAAGGGGCCCCTAGACAGCTCTTCTGTTCAAAAGCAGCACCTGCTTTGCTCCTCCTCCACACCATTCGTTGGTTCTCCGGATGTACGAGCCTTTATTTAATCATTATGGAACATTTTGCAACTGTTTAACAAATTCATCTGGCGTTGCCGTTTTTCGAGCGTCGTTTTCATAGCGGTGGTGATGCAGACAATACGACCAAGCAAGTGGCAATTAAGGCGTATCGCAGTTTGCAGCTATTTTTAACTGTCTACTAGAAGCTTAAAAACAGCCGTCGCTACGAAACACCACATCATTTGCTGTATTTTTAGTCTGTTTTGCAGCTGCGTATAGGTCGGCGCAGTTTTGTCGCTCTACTCACCCTATTAGCAGAACTCAGTTAAAAGAATCTCCTTTCGCTTCGGGACTATGAGCATGGACACTGACATTTATAACATGCTCGGTCCATGACAACTTGCTTTATTAGTTTCACTTCGTGGAATATACGAATGGTTACTAAACTTGATAGTATGCCGGGACTGTTCCACCTTAATTAACAGTTGGCTCCTAAAACTCTCGGTAAATCTTCTCGTAGCTTTGTTCACTGTTTTATTCTCTCTACATCGGGCTTATTTCGTTCCAGCCCTAAATTTCAGCCTATTTTCTTTCTTTTCCTGATGGTAATTTAGACAGATTGTCTAGTTGTGCACTACGGATCGTTGCTTCCCCGTACCGTCTCAACACCTCACAGCTGGACGGCAAGCACCGTTCCTCGTTCAAAACAGCCCAGATGTATTACCTTCGAGGGGCATGCGTGTGCGTGTGTGAAATTTCTATGTATTGGTGCGTGTCATCCATGCGCGCAAGTCATCCAGAATGAACTAATGTGTGTTTTGCATCACTATTGTGCCACTTGTTTTATTGAATGTACATCGGGAACCTGCATAATTTTTGCCTTCCTGCACGTCAAAAAAAGTCGCGATAAAACGATTGGTGTTGCTTCGTTAAGATGCATCGCTTTGCATTAAAACCAATCAATGTTAAATATAGACTTTCATCGATACGTCGAAAGCCCTTTAGACTTAAAAAGTGAGAGCATTACACATTTAAGTGTACAACAACTTTGTTAACCAAGTATTGATAATAAATGAGCCAGAAACGAACATATATTACATTGAAGTACCGATTTATCTTCACGACGAAGACAAATTTAAGAAACACGTTAGTAATTGAGCGCGTTTTCTTTGCGCAAAGAGACCACGAGTTAAAAAAGTACAACGAAGGAACATCGAACGTAAAACGCATCCAACGAAAATTTTCATTCATTTAAATCATCAGGCTCCTGAAACATTTATACGAATACGAACGGCCGGGAAACAAGATTCTTAGAAAACTTGTCATTCGTCACACCACACACGCTCTAACAAGTTTTTGCCTGGTTTCTTTTAATTTCAATAGACCAAAAGTAAGTCACGTGACTCATGTCCGAATCGCACGTTTCTTCTCTAAATCATAGCAACGAAAGTAACGAACTTTGTCTTCGTTCTTCAAAGTGTCGTTTTCAGTATGACGTGAGCATCGCGCAAAGAAAGTTTTCTGAGTAGAATTAAGCAGTAAGGGGGGGCTGACCTGTTCTTAACATTCCTACGGGACTTCTTACTCCATGACCCACGGACTTAAAAATCATCGCGCAACAATACCAAAAGCTTTACAAATACATATCAATGCTCACAACGACCCAGTCTGCATGTTTTCGAGATGCGTCAATTCTGAACTGAAATAAAAAAAAAAAAACCTCTTGCTTGCTAGACTGCTTGCGCCACCGAGTAAAAAGTGGATAAACCACAATGTGGTTGTTGTTTATTTTTTACGTCGGCAAATAAGTGGAATATTTCTTGAATAAGCAGACCGTTAGGAACATTTCTATGAATTTGTAAAACTTTTCGAATCGGTACATGAATTTGTAAAACTTTTCGAATCGGTACGCGATGTTTTTTAACCGCATGGGTCGAGAACTGGCAATATTTTCAGTCCCTGTGTGCCACTTCGGTTTGTGATACAAAATATGCTAATGCCGCGCACGAATTCAAAGATAGACTGCCTATTTGGCCGGTGATATTTTGGGTGACACCGTGTGGCCGACGCACGCAGGCGATGACGCGCGCCGTAGTGGAGGAGTCCGGATAGATATCTGACCTCCTGGGGATCTTCAACGTGCGCCGAAATCTCGTACACACGGGCGCTTTTGCTATTCGCCTCCATCAGAAAAGCGGCCGCCGCGGCCGGGAATCGAACCCGCGACCTCGTGCGCAGTATAGTTGCTCGCTTAGACATTTGCCGTTGGTTAAACAGAATGGGTACGCAAAAGTAAAAGCCTTGTGATGCAAAGTAATCGACCCAAGAAACATTGCAACGCCCTGCATATGCAGAAAATGCATAATTGGCATAGTTAACCCACCCAGTCCTTATGATAACGTAATGTAGATTTGTTCCAAGGAAGTATTTAAAACAAATATCCTGAACTTAACTCACAAAATGAAAAGTTCCCATCTTATGTAAAACAAATCCTGAACTCGGCCTCACAAAATGAAAGCTTTCAACTATAAAAAGCTTGTACACGATTACTACTAACAATAAAAAAACACTGAAAACCAACAAAAACAGAAAATAAAAAATTGTGAGAAAGCACCAAGGTATAGCGTTCCGCATCTGCACAGAATCTACAATGGGGGAAATAAATCTCCGATTGGTGGAGTCAGCACATTTAACCGTTATAAAAGCACAGAGAGAATTTCTGCAAGAAAATTTTAAAAGTAAATACAATAACTACAAATATTTAGAAATTAGCTAACAAATACAAAAATATGTAACCCGTATATAGCGCTTTGAAAACGGAGGCAAGAAATTTGAACAATTGCCGCAAAAACAATCAGCGCTTAATCACTGATAATATACACCATTGGCGAAAAGAAACAAAGGACGACTACAAAAAAATATAATTCCCTAACCCATTGGGCTACCCTTAGCCAACTCTGGCGGCAAATTGACAACGAAGGCAAGGATCGTGAGAAGACTGCGCAATAATCAACTCTGAATTTCTGCACATTTTTTTTCGCTTGAAGCTGGACAGGCATACAGTCCATCTGACGAAAACACTCCTCTCGAATGTGCAGGCACAATTCTCTACACACCCGTACTTCAATTGGATTGGATTTCCAATCCAATCCAATCCAATCCAATTCAATTTAATCTAATCCAATTCAATCCAAATCCAATCAAATTCAGTTCATTCCAATCCAATCCAATTCAAACCCAATCCAATCCAATCCAATCTAATGCTCCTCGCGCTTGCGCAGCATGGCCCTTCAAGGTCCATGCGAAACGGCTTCAACCTCGGTCAGTGTAACTTACGCTACAAAATTTCTTTCCGCAGCGACGACGACAACGTGTGGATCATGGTCATCCTGGCACTCCTATTTATCGGATGCCTTGCGATCACCCTCCTGTCTCTTTTCACTCTAAGTAAGTGCACGTTGCGAGCATTCCTCAGACGGATTCAATTTAAATTCAGCCCACGTGGTTAAGTATAGAAAACGTAGCAGTACACCCAAAATGTGTACTATATGGCGTTTCTGATAGAGCGAAAGCTCTACCACGACATATGTCGCAAGGTCATTCATTGTGTCGCAATGACCTTGAGCCTCCCGAACGCAAGTCTGGCGTTACACTGTATACGTGATTCGCTGCGGAGAGGCAACACAGCTGCGCTCGCTTGGAGCCTTGCACTGCGGTATTACGTAAATAGGCGAGGGTTAAACAGCTGCTTCGCCGGCGCTCGGTCGCTAAGTCGCGCCATAAACGGCGCGTCAGCATCAAAACAAAATGGGGGCAGATGCGACCTAACCTGAGACATTTCTTCCCGCCGGAGCATCGATAGCCTAGACCGAACTTCATCGCTACCGTTACTTGAGCGGAATATTGGGGTAACTGGGCCACAAAGTGCTCGGCGGTAACAACCTGTCGACCTTTTCATTAGCGAACACTTCGAGACAGCGCGTTTTATGTAGGTGTGTCTTCACATCTTTGATGAAGGCACGCGTACTAACATCACAAATTTCCCTGCCTGAGTGTCACACAAGTTTGGCTCGTTAGCTCAGACTGTTAAAAAAAACGGGAAGTTAAAGCCTTATTCCCTCTCGGTTTTCTTGATGTGTACTTTGTGAAGCTCATTTCGTGTACCCTATTTTCTATAGCCGCATATTCCAACTCCCCTTGTCTTGGCAGGAGGCATTCGCGACGCAGAAACTAGTTAGCTACGTGTGAAGTAAGACGTTTGGTATGCTGGATGGCTCCTTAAATTCACCGTAAGATTTTCACTTGGAGGTTGCTTACCTGCCGTTGTTATACGGGTGCTTCGTTACATCCGCTTTATTCTATATGAGCGATTTCTAACACCGCCAATTTTGGCAATTTCTTTTAACAGCAGAGCTATGTGCGCTTGTGCTTTGTCCGGTGGCGTTGGGAAAAAATTACCGAGAAAAAATACCGAGTGCTCGTGAGTGTGCGCCTCGTGAGGAGCGCACGGCGTCGTCAAGGACTGCGCAATGTGATGAGTCCCCGCCTTCCTCGTCGTCGCTTTGGGCGCGGCGGTCGCTACAGGGCTCCCTCACCCCCCCCCCTCTCCCTCACGACCCTCCAAGAGCCGGAGGCCATTGGGTTGCCCTCGTGATGTTTTTGGTCGGTTGAGCTTGGGAGTTCCGGGTCGGTGTCGTCAAGACGGAGTGGGTCGTAGGGAGGCGACGTAAGCGAGCTTTACTCGGACGGCGGCGACGACGTTTTGGCGTCCGTTAATGTCGAGGGTGACTGTCTTGGGTTGCCGCTCGCCGTACAAGGAACGTGCAGAGACTTGCTATTTCTGCTCCCTCTCTCCTGGGACCCGCTTTCAGTGTAGGGATGAAGCTAGGTCGACCCTGGGCTCTGCTGTTCCTCCAGCCTTGAACCACCAGTGCGAGCTGCGGTTATTTTTTTGTCCACAAAAATTTATGTTCAGACTTCATAGACTTCAGCACACGACATACACGGGGTGTTTGGGATTATGCCAGCCTTATTGGGTCATGCACTCACTCGCAAACAAAATAAGATGACGGCCGTTTACCAAGTGCACGTGCAAAAAAAAAAAAAAACCTTTATTTTGGTCAGTTTGAGCTGGTCATTAAAGCGGCCTTGGAGAAAAAATACAACTTTGTTTCATTAAAAAACGGCTTTGTTTCAGTAACGATGATACCAACTTGGTCGTTACTTGATATATGAAGAACGCGGTGAAAAAGCAGTGGCAATTCCAGCCTCCTTCGGGCTAGGTGTCTATGACGTTACAGAATCTTGCTTATGCGATTGGCGGCCTCAGAAATCAGTCTCCGCCAGCAAGCACTGGGAGATTGTAGTGGCCTCTAGTTCTGCTATCGTCCAGGCCACACACTGGCGTCTGTTTTAGTGCCGGCCATATTACGTCTCTGTAGGGCTCAATTTCAGTTTCAACAGAAAGAGTGTTTAGGCTCCATTTTGGTCCGTTGGGCTCGCAAAAAAAAAAATACCAAGGGAAGAAATGGTTGCGCCTTAGCCCAGTTAACCTTGGATATTCAAAGAAAAAGCTTGGGCTATTCCGGCTTAGCCTTGGTTTCGCGTGGTTAACCATTGATATAGCTGTATTTCCGACCGCTGCCCAAAGCCGTTCGGCCCAGTCCAACGCTCACAGGAGGAGGCCCGGCCTCGCTTTCATTCTGGGCGACCGCGGTGTGCCTCTTTCACGCCGAATGCGGCGCAAGATGAGTCACGTAGCCCGAGACAACCGGCGGCGCATGCGTGGGAGGCTGCGAGTTCGGTCGGCTTTTGATCAGCTGAGCTACCGCTCCAGTCGCACCACCGCCGCCGGTACGTGAGCAGAACTACTTAAAACGTACCTTGTGCGCAGCGCCGACAGCGGGCCCGGCAAATCACGCGATGCGCTTTGAGGGGTGTGTCCGGGTGGAGGGGGGGTGTGTCTCCGGTCAAAAGGTTAACTTTTGCATCCTCCGCGAAAACGCTGGACGAAAGTAGTAAAGCTTTGCTTCAAAAAACTCATCCGCAGACGCCACCTGGCGCGACATTCCGCCCAGTGGCGTAGGCAGAGCCAAACCTCGCTTACCTATGACGCCATCGCGCGCGCCGGCACCGATCGACCTTCGAGGACACTACACCCCGCGTTCGCGGCGTGTTCTCTCACGTGCTGTTTTCCTGGTCCATTCACGTGCATTCGCACCTGAAGTGGGGAGCACAGGCGCCGAGTTCGCGAAGCCGGTTGCAGCGGGTTCTGACGTGCTAACGCGGTCCACTCTGGGAGAAATGTAAAAGGCTTCGGACGAAACGATCCGGGCCTGCCAGTCATGGAGAACATTCAGCGGCAAGTTCGGAAATCCATGTGGGGTGCAACAGCCGGGTCTCCGACGAAGGGAGAGGGGCTGCCGCCAGCTCTGCTGTTTCTCCAGCCTTGCACCGCTAGTGGAAGTTGCTCCAATTTATTTCAATATTCTTGCGCCATTTTCCGACGTTTGTGGACAAAAAAATAACCGCAGGCTCGCACACGGCCGGTTCGGTTTCGTATGGGCTCCCGCTCTGTGTTCCCGCTACAGCGAACCAAGGCAACTGACCTTCTTGCGACCACTGCCAACCTGTTCCTGGCGTGCTAAGGAACATTTTGACACTTCGTGGACCCTCATCGACCATCTGGATGACCGACAGCCGCCCCGCAAGCTCGCCACCACGCCGCTGCCTTGCTAGGCCTCTGATAAGGCCTAGCGAGCCGAGCGATTTTGCGGCGAACGCGCTGGAAGGCGCGCCGGCTTCACAACCGACCATGACCGCGCCAACCATCAACATGGAGTGTCAATTTGACAGCCTCAGCGGACGCACTCTACCACCCGACAACCCATGGAAGCAAGTTAATCCGCGCCAAAATCAAAGCAACGACGGGCCAGGCTCCTACACCCCCCCCCCCCCCCAAACTGGTGCGCGTAACCCTAATCCTCCCGCTCGAGTGCCCCTGCCACGACTGCCGCAAGAGAACTACACGGTTATCTACCGCCCACACTCGGGGCTCAACGTAGCCACGTGGACCCCCCGCACTCTCGCTATGAGTCTTGCAACGGCAAGTAACCTCCCCTGCCAAAGTTTTCTCGACGAGGTGATCATGCAAGCACAGCCTCGAAACAACCTACTTGTGGCTAGCACCGCAAACGCACATTTTGCGCTCACCCTGAGCCGTATCACTTGCATTCAACTCGACAATACGCAAAACGTGCTCCAGCCGTATACATGAAGCCGCCGCCGATACCTGTCACGGTGTCATACACGACTAGAGAAGAAACACCCCAGAAGCTCTCCAAGAACTCTTAGCAGCGAACAAACCGCTACTGCTCCACGCGCGCATGATGGGCTGCACTACCTCCGCACTGCTAACATTCAAACGGAAGCAAGGTCCCGTTCTACGTGCGCGTAGGCTGCATTCTCCCCCGCTTCCGACCTTTCCGACGGACTGTTCAAGTGTGCCGCCTCTGCGGGGACATCGGCCACCGCAGGGACATCTGCCCGCATCCGGACTCCAGTGAAGTGTTCATCCTGTGGCGTCGCCAATCCTACAGATCAACATAAGTGCGCACCGATGTGTAACACTGTGCCAACAACCGCATCTAACGGCCGGCAAGGACTGCCCGAAACGCCTCGTCCCAACCGCCAGCCCCAAGCAACGTCTTCACACCCGTTTCCTCCACCAGCCGTCCGAGCACCACCAACCCGCAGTCCACTCCAGGTAGGCTGGTCCACTATTGTGTCGCAACCCCCCACCGCTCAGGACTTCCCACCCCTCCCCTCGGGCACCCCAACCTCCCCCCATCCCTCCCCAATCAACCACCGAACCACCCTTCTTCTCACCTCCTCGAAACATTCAACGCCAGCAAACAGAATCATGGCTCGCTTAGAAGCACTAGAAGCCGCCAACACCCCAGACCCCTCCCCTCCAGCTCCAGCTTCCCCCCAGACACCAGGTAAACCCCGCTCCCCTATCCATCCCAAACCGAGATAATCAAATCACTGGGTAAAACGACAACCTTCCGACACAAGTGCTTCCCACTGTCGATCACCGTTTCGACGTCGCCTAACCGAACTCATAAATAAATCACGATTCAACGGAAACAATTCAGCGACTCACTGACGCCCTGACCTCCCGCCTAACACTCTAGAAAAAGCCCTCTCCACAACACCCTGTACCACTACTCCACAAACCAAGAAGTCAAACTGGCCCCCGCACGCGACGATTACTCAGTAGCAATGGACACAGCCCTCCCGGAAGTTAATGCCTAACCCTTCTCAGCTGCACATCTACCAGGGGAACTGCAGGTCCCTCAATAGCAAAAAAGCGCAACTAAACCTTTAAATCGCACCCGAGCCGCCGACGTTATTGCGCTACAAGAAGTGGATACCCCAAAACCAGAGCTTCGCGGCTATTGCTCGTATACACAAGACCCAGGCCACCGAACAGCTGTTCTAGTAGCGCAGCATATTACTTGCGCAAGAACACCTCATTGCATCAGAAATCGCCCACACCTTTATTGAAATTCTCCCTCCCCGCCCAAATCTCCCAAGTGTCTACATCCTGAACGTGTACAGTCCGCCGCTCTCATCCCTGAAGACCGTTGACCTGCTTATTCATGAAGCAAGCCGAAAGTCGCAGCAAAGCCCTCTCATTGTACTAGGGGACTTCAACGCCCCCCATCACTCATGGGGATATCACCAAGCCTCTAAAAAAGGAACTGCCCTCCTCCATGCAGCACAAAATCATTCCCTAACCCTGTACAATGACCTCACCACCCCCACCCGTCTTGGAAACAGTGTTCTCTAGAGACACAACACCTGATCTCACCTTCGCCCGGAACGTTCCCCATTTAAGCGGGTCCCTCCATACGGATACCCTTGACAGCGATCACTATATAATAGAAATCAAGCTGCCCAACCTCCAACGGCTCGCAAAATCGGAAAAGCCCACATAGCAAACTGGGCAGCCTTCCGTAAAGACCCTACACTTCCTCCAATGGAAGAAAAACCTGAAGCCTGGACAGAAGCCCTCGAAAGTCTGGTCCGAAAGCACACCAGCACTGTCCCTTTAACCGACAAAAACCCAGTAGCAGACGCCCACCTACAGCATCTTTGGGCAGCCCGCCACGGTCTAGTTAATCGTTGGAAGAAAAGGAAGCACAACCGGTCCCTCAAAAAAAGAATAGCCGAAATTACTCAACAGGTAGCAACTTATGCCAAGATCCTCTCCCTCCTGGCCCTGATATCTACCGGCAGAACGGTCCCTCCGATCTCTGGATCGACCAACCCCTCCACCAGCCGAGACAACTCCAGCATCTCCCGCAACCTATACGTAGCTTCATCAGAGTAACCCTCATACCGCGCCACATGCACCCAGAGTACAACAAGGGCCGCCGTGAAGCTCGGGTCAATTTACCTCAACATACATTATTCTGGCCAACCAGACAGCAGATACACCGACATCGCGCACTGCATTTTCGCATCTCGTGCCACCCTGGCAGTCACGGATTCTACAGGTGCTATACTCACCTCGACGACCTTACCTAACACCACAACCGCAACAGCAGAAGCAACGGCCATAGTCTGGCAGCCACCACCACTACAAGTACGGGCCACCTTACCATCTTAACAGACTCTCAGCAGGCCTCCCGCTACAACCTCTTGCCGCATTCCCTACCAGGCTCTCAAGATACTTCAATCCCTCAAGACTCCCCCAACCATCCAGATAGTGTGGACACCTGGGCATGCCTTCCTACCAGGGAATGAGGTGGCACATGCTACTGCCCGTGAACTCATTTTCCGGGATTCCCGTCCAAAGACAGACGACTTGGCATCCGCACCATCCCTCCACCCTCTGCCACTCAGATACACCAACCTGCTTGCCCACTACCGTCACACTCGTTTCCACTACCCCCCTCCCCACCCGCCGCTCACTACAGCAGAGGCTCGGACTTGGCGCCGGCTACAGGACAGGCACATACTTCAACTGTACCGTACTGTCGCACATCTCCCCTACCACATTCTCCTACTTCTGCCATTCCTGTAACCTCCCCGCCACAACAGCCCATCTTGTATGGTTCTGCCCACACCATCCCGATCCCCTCCCTTCCCCATCCCCTGAGCGGTGGGAACGCGCACTGACCAGCCTGCACCCGGAGGACCAACAACGCCTGATCAACCGTGCCACCCGGGCTGCGGAAGCGCGCGGCTTCCTGAACTGAGGACGCCACCCACCTTCTTCTTTCTTTTTTTTTTTGCCCAATAAAACGTTTTGCGTCCTCCTCCTCCTTGCGCCGTTTTCGTCAAAAATGTCCCTCGTGGCTGAAATATGGAATAGTTAGTTGGCAACTGCTACTACTTCCAAATTGAACAAAGCTGTATTTTGTCATCATGGTCACTGTAACATTTCCCGACTTGTGCCAATCTGAAAAGTGAGCGTCCTTAGCATGTACTGAAAAAACTGGCCCTGTGAAATAAATTGCAACTTCTCCCCCTCTAAACCCACGCCAAAAAAGCTCGCCTTACGGCTACTCTGCTTGACTGTAGCAGTGCAGGTGTTTCTTTGGGGAGGCAAACAAACCCCTGCAGCACGGAGCAGCCTTACTGTCTACTCAGTTTTCTGCTGGAAGTCTTGAACTCTCGTAGACTGCAGGCTGACGGCCCAGCGGCATAAAATGTTGGTGATGATGCAGGGTAGGAGGCCAGGTTGCAGCAGTTATTGCAATAATGTGGGCTAGTTTATTACTTGAAGTGTGAAAAATATTTAAGATCCCTGGAAGGACTAAAACCAGAGGACACACGCCGAACGCTGGACATCAAAGGTCCAACAATACAAGTACAGAGCATTGTGTGTTCTCTTCCCACGCGCAATAAAAAAAATCGTAAACTGACTAAAACCTGGTTCAGGATACCTACTTTGTGTTGCTTGGAAACATGTAAGCTCACTGCTCTAATTTTTTGTGAAGTTCGATGTCAATTACGGAGCAGCGTATACTATACGTGTGATAAATATTTTCATGAATGCTTCTTTTCTTGTTTACAGCGATTGGTGATGACGGTAAGGATCCGAGCCTTCACTATTTAACGCAACGAGTTTATTACTACAGTCTTTCTTTGGATACTTGAATGCAGTTTTGGTCTGTCTGTCACTCGATTCAGCCTCCCAGCCAAAGTTAGACAATATACCGAACAAGACGTTTATCTGCCCACAACCATTTCTAAACATATAGATTTAGTGGGAATGTTCATGCTTGTCGAAATTGTTGAGCAAAAACAAAACACTCCGCATATCGGAGGCAACACGTCGATACATAAGTGACATTTGCAGTGGTTCTTTATGGAAAATTACGTGGATGCTTGATTGTTGCGATAGCAAATGAAATAGTACAGCAGATACGCGACCAAAGAAACCGTCGCGTATCTGCTCCTTTCCTTGCAAATGTCGCCGAAAAACGATAGTCGAGTGCCGCCCCTGCGAAGTAAATACCTCCCTTCCCTTTCCCACCCACCTCTCATGCTGCCCCTTTCCGACTCGTTCCTCCCTAGATAGAGGTTTGCTCAGGTCAACTTAAATTTACCGCGTTCTACTTCCCCAAGTCGGGTGTCTCGATGCCAGTGCTGCCGTACGGCGGAGACGCGCGTGAACTAGGGCACTCTACTACAACATTTATAAAACCACGATGCCCTACTGCACCAGCGTTCCAAGCGGAACGTCGATCCCATCCAGTGGAACCTTTCGTTGCTATCGCCGTTCGATTTCCTAAATGCCGCCAGGAGGTAGCGCTGGCAACAACAGACGACGGCTTTTCTGCCGTTGAGTAGTATTTCATTGCTATCACAAAAACCAAGCATGCCGTGAATTTTAAAATAAAGGAAGACTGCAAATATCACGTATATGTTGATTTTCTGCATTATATTTTCGTAATGTCTTGTTCTTGTTCAACAGTGGTGAGAAGTATGAACACTAACACCGGACTTAGAAGTTTACATTTGGCTGTGAGTATTTAAGACAATCGCGCAGATTTTATTTCACTTTGGCTGGGTGGCTGAATCGAGTCACAGACAGACAGACATACAGACCAAAATTTCTGCGTTTAAGTAGCCCAAGAAAGACTATCGTCTTTAAAAGGCGCCGTCGTGGAATTGGTCCTGGGAAAGCAATCGTGTGTTTCTAAGGGTCAGTGCCAGGTGGCACCGCTGTTCTTCTCAAAACAAATATCTCCGTCAATGCGTTGCGCGGTTCATGTTTCTTGTCTCCATACGCGGCGTCGAATTTCGTTGTGTGCGGAGTGCACATACCTCGGGAGAATGCGGGGCCAGAAGCCCGGTTTTCCCATCCTTCAGCGACCGTGGCAGCGGTGATGAAGTCACAAGTCTAGACGCGAAGACGTGCCCACAAGATGCAAGGAAAACGCCGAGGAAACGACACTGCTAGGGAGGAGCGCCGGTGCTCTCGTTGGTTGCAGGGGACGTCTGAGGCTCAAGCGAAATTCTCGACATATACTGTCACCATAATACGTTAAAACTGGGTCGTGCGCTGTACCACGCTAAGGAATCCATTTCTTGCGACAATTCGATCTTCCAGCTGTGATTTTTACTTCGGGAAAAAAAAAGCAACATAATCTTGCTACGCCGTTTTAACTTCAGAGGAAGTGCGAAAAAAATGAGTTACGCAATACTATTGAATAAGCTATCTCCCTCCCGCCTGGATCCCATGGACTCGTACAGCGCTTTTGCGGTAATCAGATATGGCGGTAGTGAGGGCTCTTGGTAGATAACATCGTGGGTCATTTCATAAATATGGCGCGCCGACAAAGCATCGATAATACCGGGTCGGCTTTGGCGATGCATGACATGCTAATGCGATCACCTTAATGGTACTAGTGTCACTCATACTAATGTCTAGTGGCACTAAATGGTACTATATATCCAGTAGTAGCTAACTTTCTCAGGGGACCCTTCATTGGTCCCAGCAAATTTTAACACACCTGTACGGCCGCTACGTTCGTAAGTCGTTCTACTACTGATTCTCTCCGCTCCTTGACTGCATACTCATGTCAGGTTAGCGCAGTTATAGTGATGCATTGACCTGCGACACTAACCGGCTCGTTCAAAAGCAGGTTCCACCATAAAGGTGGTCACAAAGTTCCGCAGCCAAGCCCCGATAAATGCTTAAACTCGGTCCCCACGTTCAGTATCGCTCGAATCGCATAGAGTAAAAAATGCCCGGTGGGGTAATCACACTTCTACTACAGGTGGCGATTCGTGACCCCGTTTATTTTTAAGGCGATAGGCTTTATTGGGCCACTTAAACGCGAAAATTTTTGTCTGTCTGTCTGTCTGTCTTCTGTCTGGTCCATCCGTCGTCCGTCCATGTCTGTCGCTGTCCGTCCGTCCGTCGTCGTCTGCCCGTCGGGTCCTGTCTGTCGTCTGTCTGTCTGTCTGTCTGTCTGTCTGTCTGTCTGTCTGTCTGTCTGTCCGTCCGTCCCTTGATTCAGCCGCCATGACAAAAGTTAGAATTTTGGAGCAAGAAGTATATAAAGGAATAACCTCTCCAAACTACAAAGTACGGCAGTATACTTCATACTTGTCCACATTGTTCTGCAAAAAAAAAAAAAAAAAAACGAAAAACGGCACATATTGGCGGCAAAAACATAGACATCACTGATACTAGCAGTGTCCTTTTAATTAAACATAGACAAGGGCTTTATTTTCGCGATAGCAAACAATAAACGTGTTAAAAGCAATATTTTCACACAAAGGCTCGAGCTCGAACTCGAGGTGACTTGTCAGTCCCAACAGCAACAAAAATCCGAGCAGATGGCATTGCGAACACGGCGCTATTTGATTCGGTGAAGCAAAGCTCCATTGAGTTGATCGCGGGAGGGGCCAGACAGGAGGGTAAGGACGTGACAGGTGGGCGGGGAAGAGAAGAGATGGGGCAGTTGCGGGGCACAAGAACGCCATCTTTCGGCGACGTTTGGAGCGAAGCGAGCGAAAACGCAGCCAATATTTTAAAGGGCCATGAAGACAAAATGCAAGTTTGGTTCATTCAAAAGATTTCCCCGTTTGAATCATGCTGACACCACTGTTAACGTAAACTTCGCTCAAATAAGCTGTATAATTAGGAAAAAAGGGGAATGGCCATGCGACTCCTCCAGCTCATTTCCCGGCAACAGAACGTATGATGTCATACCAGCCAGCTCTGATATTGGCGGCAGGCGGGAAAAGCAAACGAATATTAGGCAGAACTTCTTACCTTGCCGAACGAGCTATTTACCCTTAAATTTAGGGCACATTCTTTTTATATCAGTAAGAATGGTGGGACAAATAGTGGAAGTTACGAAAGCACACGTAAGCAAGTACCGGTGCGTACTGCTGTTGCTACTGCGCGCACTATTCTTCGTTTAGATGCACAGCACTGCGGGGCGTTGGGGTTGTCCCAGACGACACTGGCCGACTGACGCAAGCGACGGTGTCTTACGTGACCATATTTGTCGAGCGAGCACCATGTTTCACGAAACGATTATTTTCTCCATGAACAAAAACAAGCCAGGTTTGAATACGGTCACAAACCAAAAGCAGAAAACGGCTTGCCGCGGTGTGGTGGCGCCATCTAGGTTGACTAACAGTAAGTAAGTCTCCGCTCCACACCAAGCTTAGCTGAAAGACCTGTTCTTATGACGTCAATGCAAACGTCATTCAAACACACGTTTTGGCGCTATAATCAAAATTTTAGCGTATATTGAGTAACTTTGCACTGAATAAAGAATCTTTTGCTTCCGGACAAGCGCTGGGGGCACTGTAGAACATGAAATCTTTCGAACAAAACAAACTTGTATTTTGTCTTCATGGTCCCTTCAAGGATTTCTCTGGCACGGCTGCTCGATGAAAGGCGCTGGGTTTTTAGGATATACGTGCTGGAACGTGCAATCCCGCTGCTAATTATGAAAGGTCTCTGTGTGTTCACCTGAACATATGCCTTGGTAATTACATTTGGCCTAACTATGCAAGGTTATGCCACTATACACAATGCCTGAGCGAGAACAGGTGGAAACGTTTACACGGCTGGTTTAACCGGTTTTGCTTCTCTCTCAGGGGCGTAGAATGACGATGTCTGATCCATCCTCCCCCCCTGTAAACCCTTTACGTCTGTGTGGATGTGAAAAACACCGCAGCTCGTTTTTGTGAGCGTTGCTCGCCGTCTCACGCAATACCTTGAAACATTTTGTGATTTATTGTGACTCTGGTCAGTTCGCAATTTCTGTTGCAATATTACATCGGTCCTGCTCCTCATCCTTGCGCCATCATTTTCAATGCGAAAGCCTTAGAACTCTGTTTCATGGAAGGCGTTGTGAGGTACAGGAAATCGGGGGATTGTGCGGTACACAAGATAGGACCACGCCTCAGAGGACGGTTTTTTGAAAGGGGCCCCCGCTGCGGTGGCCCCAGTGGCTAGGGCGTTGTGCTGCTGAGTCCAAGGACGCGGGTTCGATTCCCGGCCGCTGCGAATGCTTTCCAGGTGGACGCGAAATTGCCTTGTGTTGAAATTTTGGCGAACGCTAGAGATGCCCACGTGGTGGAAATCATCCCCGCCCCCCAATACGGCGCGCCTCAAAGCCCAGGCGCAGCTTGGGCGCGTTCGAACAGCATAATCAATGAATCTTAGAAAGGGCGATTGAGCGGGCCTCAGGGAAAGGAAATGGAAGGTAGGCCGCTTCCGCAAGTGCGATACGAGCCGCCTTGAGATGGGAAGCTACCGACGTGGGCTGCTGGCGATGGCGAGCTTGAGGAACGAGGGTGCTGTTCAGGGAGCTCGTGAAGGGGTGACGGGTGGGACCGAAAAATTTCAACAGAAAGTTCAACAGCAGTCCCACAGAAGGACCAAGTAGGCTTTCGCCGTCAAATTTGAAAGACGTTCCAAGATTCCCCGTAATTTTCTCAGTTCCCTCCGCGGCTTTGCAGTTTATTGCTAATTTATTTGTTCAGCTCTTGGTGGCCAAGGCTGCAGTGGTGCATACTTGCACACTTTTAGCGGCGTAACACAGTAGGAAATGCACGTACAGTTCACGGTGGAGAAGGAAGATCAAAATAAAATATTCACATAACAGGCTTGCGTGGGACATGAAAGTACTTGGGCTTGCTGAGCACGAGGACGCGGGTTCGATTCCCGGCCGCGGCGGCCGCTTTTCTGATGGAGGCGGAAAGCAGGAACGCCCATGTGCACGAGATTTCGGCGCACGTTAAAGATCCCCAGGTGGTCAAAATCAACCCGGAGCCCTCCACTAGGGCGTGCCTCATCGCCTGCGCTGCATTGGCGCGTTAAACCTTACAATCAATAAATCGAGTACTTGGGCTACACGAGCGCAACAAGTGTGGCATCGAGATACAATTAAGCTTCTTTGAATGGCGCGGTCGTTAAATCATAAGAACTGGAAACTTGTTGATGCGACGGAAATTTTAACAACGGGGCTGCTCAGGCTTTCCTCTGTGAGGGTGGATCGTTAACAGCAAACTATCACCATCGGTAAAGTGGAGAGAGGCAAATGCTAGGTGAAGTGTGAGGGAGTGGCGAGGAGGCAAGGAGCCCCGCGAATAGGTGTTGGGAGAAAGAAAGGATGTTAGGGAGGTCCCGGGAATCGACCCCGGGATCTTTATGCCGTGAAATGGGTGACCGAACTATTGGGCCACGCCACAGGCCCGAGGTGTACGGGGCTAGCAGCGGCGAGGAACAATGACATGCGCGGTAAACTGGAAAGAAAGAAAAAAAAACGCTTTCCGTGGTCGGAATCCAACGTGGGTCCCTCGTGCTATGAAAGCGGCGTCTATCCGATTGGGCTACCATTGCATTCGGGGCGCACAGCATTTCCTTTGGGTTCGTAGCGCGGGCGTTGTCTTTGGACTTTGGCTAGAGTTGAAGTCGACATTGGCTTCGGACATTGGCAGTTTGGATTTCTGACATTGTGAGTGCGGGTCGTGGACTTTTAACTCAGTTTGCGTGGAGAAAGCTTCGCTTTTTAACCACCTTAAGCTATAGAAAGTGGCGACCCTAAAAAAAGTAAAGTTAAAGCTAGTTCATATCCCCAGCTCCGCTATTTCTTCAACATTCGCATCCTAATTGCAAATGTGGTTGGATTTTCTTAGTACACACGAGCAGTGACAACTGATAAGGATGCGTTCGGCGCTACGATGCTGGTTACATCATGCGGTAGTGCATTCCAGACCTCGGAAATCGTTCGAGGAAAAAAAGAATGTCGCAGAGAATTTGTTTTAGTCATGGCATTACTATGGTTTGAAGGAACGTCCTTCCTGTGTGAAGGGTTCGCGTGCCCCCGCCTGACGAAGCGAAGGTGACCCGCAAAAAAAAAGAAATCATTCGTTTATTCTGGGACATTATAAAAAATTATGTGCAAAAAATATCCGCTTGAAACAGAGCGGTCATGGGAGCAAGGCGTCATTGAAAAGCAAACTACCCGGGTTGTGCGCATAATAAGAAGGCGCTTCCCCGACCCTCACAAAGATGTCCGAGTCCATTGTCCCAAGCAGCGCCGTCCCCGCTCACCACACGTGCTGGTTATAATCCGGGGTGGCCAAGGGACGGTTGACCGCCCTCTCTCCACTCACATCCTGGCCATCCGCTGCGGCCGGGCTGCATCTTTCGCCACATTAAAGGTACACTGAAGTGATTTGTAAACATTGCGGTATTACTGGAGCAAAGTGTAGTCCGGAGCCCATAGGCCATGTTTCGACCACTCTGAGCACGTTTACGCGAATTTATTTAATAGAAAAATCAATTTGAAAATGCTGTCCTTCTCTCTGCACCCTCGCTCATTTTCTGTGGCGTTCTCGTGTGACGTCAGGTGTCTGAGTTACTGGCTTGTCTGAGTTACTGCACGGCTCACCGACCGTCCGGCAGAGTCAGTCGGCCCAGCGTTTAGTCCGCCGGCCGCCGACGGGTCGTCGCAATTCGCTCAATTGAAACGAAGCCACGACACTTTTGTGAATGGACGAATGTGCCTTTCTTTACTTTGTTAGTCTGTGCACTGTATCTAGCTCCAAGTCAAGGTCGCTCCAAACAAGCGCTGCACAAGCGCACATGCGACGCTTCGCTAACTGGTACGCCAGTAGGAAAATCTAAGGCCACTTGAAGGCGGGAGAAGAGTCAGCGAAGTCAATATAGGTACTAAGGAAATAAAATCAACTGATACTTTTAAAAATAAAATCAACTGACACTTTTAACGTACAGCGTAAAAATAAGGGGCACGAAGCACTTCTTTGCGCTGGGAGAACAAGCACAGCGGTCAGCAGCACGACCACACATCTGCGAACGCTTTTCTGTCTAAGAAATGCAATTGCTAGACGTGAGATATTGTGGAAGTTTGGGGGACGCTTAATCCACGAGCGCTTTACAACAAATAGTCACCTAAGGTGCTTGAAATGCTAAAACTAAATAAAAGCGTAATCTGGTTATACACATACCTTATATTTCCTACGATGGCAGCGCTTATCACACCTGTTTTTGCGAGAACTTGTCAGCAGATTTATGTTTCTTCGCGATGCGAGTGATTCCTTTCTTCGCACATTTCTGCAAAGTGTTTTGGCGGGTTCACTCCCGCAGTTTGTTGTGTCTAGTGTTGATGAACGTGACACGTTGAAAGGTTACCTGAAGGAAACCATTGAATCTTTGAGATTTCTCTGTGTAAGGTTTTAATACCTTTCAAGTGTTTCAAGAAAACATCTGTCAGAAGATCTAAGAGATGTTCTTTTTCCACTACCGCTCTACAGAACTATGTACCGCATTGGCCCAGGGAAGGTGTACAGTGTCGCTTCAGAAAGATGGCAGTCCCAGCATGTATGAAAACATTCTTTTTTAAGCTTCATTCGGGAAGTCTTCTAGTCAAAACATGGATGGCTGAAAAGGGTTGTTTGTGCCATAGACAACAGTTTGTCTTTTGTGTAAGAAACCCGAAACAACAGACTACGTTTTCCTAGACTGGTGGGATGCCGTCTTTTTTGGAGACGTCCTTCAGCGTACCCTTAAAAAAGACTTGCCTGTGACACCGCATGGAATCGGTTTCATTCCAGTACACAAATATGAGAGTGTGAATTATGATCTGATAATACTTTTGGGCCTACACGCCATCTGGCTGAGTCGTATGGCGGTGCACCACTCTGATGCTGACGCGAAGACTGTCAGCAAGTACTTTGCTCAGAATGTCAGTATGCTGAAGGAAGTAATTAATATGCAGTGCCCGAAGCTTGCGTGGTTGCCCATTTTGGAGGAATTGTTTTCTTTCGATGTTTATGATAGTTTTCGCCTACCAAAGTTCGGTGAGCGGGTTTTAAACCGACACTGACGTGTTTTAAACCAGCATCGTAGACACTGACGGGACTGTTGCTGGCCGCGACAACGCTTTCGGTGCGGCTCACACCATTATCGGGCGGAGAAACACATTTTTCCTCTTCTTGGCATTTCCTTTCACCGCGTCTTCGCCATCCAATCGGAAGCCCATCCGCTCCATCTTGCCGCCTGTTAGACAAACGTCGAGGCCAAGAAAAATTTCTCTTGAGGCTGGGGTACTGAAGAGCTCCTCGGAACTAGGACACTAATGATGGTCAGAATGGTACGAGAAGGCCCTTTCGAATGCAGGCTAGTGCGGGGCATATTTCGAGTTGTCGAAAGGCCAGACGTTTTGGTTGTACATGAACAGGGGGACACCACATGGTTTTTCTTCAACTCTGGAGCGGGATGAACAGTGTCTGATCGTGGGCGCGATGGGTACGCCACCGCTCTTTATTGCACTTTTTCTTTTGGCGGGAGTAGGACAAAACATTACTGATCCTGGCACCAATGGCCGTATTCTGAGGCTGTCCTTCACTCTAGGGGTTTGCTCCATTCAACAGAATGGTGGACACCGCAATGCATTTGCATGCGAAAGTCGCTTTCAAGGATCTTCTTGACTGGAGTTTCGACTGGAGGACGGATTCAGAATACGGGTACAAACGACGCCGTAACTCTGAGTAAGGCTTTCATTCTTAACTCTTGTCCTTCTCACAATGTCCTCACGCTCTCGCGCAGTTCCGGATGACGATGGGGAATCGACGACCGCCACCTATATTCAAGTTCCTGTGGACCGTGGTAGCAAGCCCAAGCCAAACAGTAAGTCGACAACACTGCCACCGTCAGTGCGACGTACCGATCCAGCTGAAGGACCTACGCCGAGCTAGTGCCTCCGCTTTCTACTCGTGACCAGCAAACTAATCAACATAAATATGGATACGTCAGTAGAAATTAGCGGAAGCATCGTACTTTTCTTGACACTCTCATTGCGGAAACCAATGGCGACCCCGTATATGTCCCATACCTGAATCCGCTACGTCATTACAAGCCGTAATAACACTCCTTTTCTAAACTTACGGTTTCCAGAGGGTACACAGTATATGTGCTATACCTAATTCGGAGCTTCATTTAAGGTCAAGACACCGCACTTCTTTCCAAATTCCACAATTTCCAAAGGTAACCCAGTAGTTTCCGCCATACCTAAATCAGCAGCTTCATTTAAGGCTAAAATACAGTACTACCCTGTTAACTCGGATATCTCGAAATGTCGCTTAAATCAAAACTTTTTCTCGCCATGCAAATACCTCCCATAGGCGCTATGTATTTCCCCCCTCTTTATCGCGAAACGTTTTTTGCGGCTACCACGGATATCTCTAAATGTACTGGGCGCGGAAGTTCAAACACTGAAGCAAATCCAGACAATCACGTACCCAAACAAGTCTAGACTATCCAAAATGTTCCCTCGAACACACGCACACGCTTGAAATAAACGCGGAACATTCTTCCCCCCCCCCCCCAACTTATTTCATGCGACGTGGGCCTGCCTAACCATCTATCCTACAGTAAACACTACCACAAATACGGTGGCGCTGTGGGAGGCAGCGCTGGCCAGCTCCGACTTGGGGATTCACAATGACTTGGGGAGACACAAGGACTTCATTCTTCGAGCCCGTAGAGGAGCAGAAGGGCTCCGGAAGGAGGGCCCCACCCCTAGAACAATCGCGACACCTTGTCTTTTTAAAATAAATTTCTCTCTCTCTCTCTCTCTCTCTCTCTCTCTCTCTCTCTCTCTCTCTCCTATCTCTCTCTCTCTCACACACACACACACACACACACACACACACACACACTCTTTCTCTCTCGGCAGAGATGACAAAAGGCAAAAAGTCCGTATACAGGCAGCTGATGAGGTCTCCGTTCGAACGCTCATCTCCCAGCCCGCACCGAACGCTGTCGTGAATGGCACATTTACGGGAAGTGCGCGCTGTACGAGTCCGATGTACCCGTTTTACGAGAATGCGGTCCGACACCTATTGGCGATGAGCACGACCACGGGCGGCGCTGCAAAGCGCGCGTCCATGACGTCGGCTTAGGGACTCTCGCATTTGTCGTCTGCTTCATTCGGGCTCGCTCTCCCTGCTGTTTCTTTGCGAAAAGATCATGGTTTGGGCCTGTTGGTGATGCATAATGGAAACTGAAAGCGCAAATTAGACACGGACAAAGAAAAGGACGAGCGCTCGTCCTGTTGTCCCCTTCTTTGTCCGTGTCTAATTTGCGCTTTCAGTTTCCATTATGTTTCTTTGCACTCGGTTGACGTCTTATGCTTGGCCGTGCCAAATTTTTGCGTGTGCGTAACTTTTTATCATAATAAGGCACTTAAAATCGCATGCGCTATCTCAAGGAGTGATTTAAATTACGGTTTTTGATACCGCTCCAGAAGAAACATTGCCGGCATTGTGCCATTCCTTGCGAAGCCGGTCCTGTGTGGAGCGCGAAGAGTCGGAGCTCAGTGTCAGCTTCCGTATTCAGCAATCTTTATAACAAAGGTAGCGCCCAGCTGCTAATAACCGGCAACCGTGAAAATGCCACACCAAAAATTCCAAACGTTCGGTATTGTTGGCTTTGGCAGAAGGTTGGCTTACAATTCCCGGTAATTGTAAATCATTTTTTGCAACGTTGCCGAACGATCGAAAGTAATTGTATCACACCACTTTACGTGGTTGTGACATGAAAGTATGCCAACAAGCACGATGGGCTCCAAAGACTGTAGGTTGAGTTCCAAATAACACATTGTGTAATAGGCGCGTGCTGGCTTTACACCAGGCTTCTAACCAGTATGGAGGTTTATTGAGCATATCGCGAACGCGACAGCGATATGAGCCGAGACACTTCCGAACGCTATGACGTGCCCTCAAAAACTGGGTCCCCATTTTATTCCACGCTCGTGGCGTTCGTGGCTGCTTGCGCACCGGCGCAGCGTGGCCCGTACTCATTGGTTGTCCCTCAGCCCCAGCGCCATCGCCGCTGGGGCGCCGCCACATAGGCTGCGTTCCAATTCGCGGACAGCTTCGTAGACAGCCTACGAAGCAGTCTAACTAGACGTCTAAAGGAATAAAATTGGAACGTCGCCGCGGTCGCAAGCGCAACACCAGCGCAGACGACAGCGTCATAGCAGACATGTTGAGTTGCGCAAGCCGCAGGTTTCGTAACTATTTATTACCGTTGTTATTAAAAATGTTACGTAATTAAAAAATTAAGCAAAGTCATCTTCATCACTAGTAACTTATACTAAATATTTAAATAAAGGAACAAGTGCTTTTGTTTTAACATTAATACGCAAAAAGGTGGCGCTGGCGTCACTTATTAGTTTAGACAGGAAGGTAGCCTGCATCGTTGCTGACTTCGATGCTGTCCCCTTGAAGCAGTCTTCGTTGACTGCTTCGTTCGAATTGGAACGGGGCTTAACATGGCGTACTGTCCGCGAAGACGGCAACGAAGCTGTCTAAACGGTAAATTGGAACGCACCCATAGCCCCCTCCCCTGGAGACGGAGTCTGGAGAAGGAGTCCTTGTAGAAAGCGGCACGGCAAAACGCAGTCTTTGCGTTGCGAGGTTCACGGGTGATGGTGTGAACGGAAGTAATAGTGGTGGTGTTCAGGGTGGAATTATGGATGGTGGACTGGAACGCAAGCAGGGCAGCTTCGGTGAAAGCGGGCTTGAGGCGATCGATGGAAACGATGGTGTCGCGGCCGTTGACGCGAACTGTAAACGTCTTCTCGGAGCGTGAAATGACGAGATGGGGGCCGGTGTATGGCGGTTGAAGTGGCCGGCGGGTACTGTCGACACGGATGAAAACGTATTGGCTGGCACAAACGTTTGGAAGAATAAAAGTGTGCTTAGTGCAACACGACCGTGGTGGCTGGGTACGGATATAGCTGAAAAACCGGGTTAAATCATTTACGTAGGACAGGCCAGGGGAGGAAAGGTCTTGCGGCTGCGGAGGGACCAGGTAGTCTGCCGGTAAGCGCAAACACGTGCCATAGACCATTTGAGAGGCGGCACAACCATGTCCGTCTTTTATGACAGTGCGTAATCCTAGCAGCACAAGAGGAAGGTGAACTGCCTACTGTTCAGGTGATTTGTGAGCCATCAGTGAGGCCTTTAGCTCCCGATGAAACCTCTCGACCATGCCGTTGTCTTGAGGATGGTAGGCCGTTGTTTTCAGGTAAATTCCACCGGGTAGGCATGTCCAACGGTAAAAGAGAGTGGACTCAAATTGGCGGCCACGGTATGTGATAACCTGCGAAGGCACGCCAAAACGGGCGATCCATGGACATAAGTGTGGAAGCTAAAGTCTCCGACGTGATATCGTCGATTGGAACCGCCTCCGGCCAGCGAGTAAAACGGTCGATCACTGTCAGGCTGTAACGGTAGCCCTTAGATGGTGGTAAAGGGCCAACGAGGTCGACGTGAATTGTGGATATCCTAGAGTCCGGCAAGGGAAAAGGGGCCAGAGGTGATGTGGTATGCCGAGAGACACTTGAATTGCTGGCAGACGTGGCAGGAACGAGCCGATGCGCGTACGTCAGTATTCATACCAGGCCGAACGTATTTCTTGGCAACCAAACGCTGTGAGGCACGAGCTCCAGGATTAGAGAGACGGTGAATAGAGTTGAAAGCAATGCGCCTGAGAAAAGCAGGAAGGTACGGTCGTCTGCGGCCTGAAACCGGGTCAACGTCGCAAACGATGCTGATTTTCGAATCAGGGCAGATAATGTCCTGGATTTGCAGAGAGGAACTGTTTGAAGAACGCAGAGTGCGCAGCTCCTCGTCATCTCGTTGGGCTTGAGCCAACTCCTGAGTACTGAAACCGGAGCGTTGTATGGCCGAATTACGGCTAAGGGCATCGGCTGGGATGTTGTAAACTCCCTTGACATGCTGAATATCCGTCGTGAACTCTGCAAGATACGCCAAGTGTCGTGTCTCTCGGGGAGAATATGTAGTCTTCGATGACTTGAAGGCGTTCGTAAGAGGCTTGTTATCGGTGAAGATCACTAAGCTGCGGCCCTCAAGGAAATAACGGAAATGCTCAACAGCGAGGTATGCCGCCCGAAGCTCCCGCCCGAAAATGCTGTAGCGTTGCTCAGTTGGAGAAAGCTCTTTCGAAAAAAGAAAAAAAAAAACGAGCGGGTGCTACCGTGGTTGGAGACGAATGTAATGTGGCGACTTCCATTATCTTGTCGGCGTGCGCGGCCAATTGTGGCAAGGGAAGGTCAGAAGCCGTGGCGAGGACCATCTGCACAGACGAAGGAAGCCGTTTCAGGAAAAGTTCCTTTAGCAAGCGGGAGTCCGTGGCAGAAGGTGTCGCCGAGGAGGATGTGCAGTTCGCGAAGGCGCTGCGTAGGTCGACTATCACCCAACTCCTCCGCAGAAAGCAGCCGCTGGTAACGCTGCCATTGGCATCGTGAGGCTCAAGATGGCAGCCTTTAATGTGTCGTAAGGGTTCGTGGTAGGTTGGTTTGCGAGGATGTCGTAAACCTCGACCGCGATCTCAATAGGTAGTGACTGTTGGAGATGGTTGAAGCGGGTCTCTTGTGACGTGATGTGGCTCACTCGGAAACTTGCATCGGCTTAAAAGAACCGCACGTCGGAGTGTTGAGCGCTGAAGGGGGGGAAAACGGCAGGCGACGGCGTAGATGCCATCTGAAGAGGCATCGGAGGACGCACCGGTGTCGCGAGGAGGGCCCATTCTGGCTCCTCGACTCCGCTGCAGTGTCCGGGTCAACAATGTCGCGAACGCGACAGCGACATGCGCCGAGGCACGTCCGAACGCTATGACGCTATGACGTTTTATTCCATGCTCGTGGCGCTTCCCCGAACGCCACGAGCGTGGAATAAAACGTCATAGCTTGTGGCGGCGCCGCTGCGGGTGCCGCCACAAGCAAAAACGAGTCACGTCTGCGGTAAAGATACAGCAACACTGTTTGTTCAGACCTGGAGGGATGTTTCGGTACTAAGACGTTTGTGACGGTACAGAAAAATGAATGCATTGGGCACTGAAAAAAAAGCATTGATCTGATACAAGTCAACAATATTCAGATATGCGTTATAGGAAAACTGCCCTGAAGAGAAGGAGGATAAAACTTGAGGAAAATCGAGATCATTAGTGGGCCGGATCCTCAGCCCAGGACAAGAGAGTAAGAGTAAGTTTCCTTGATTGATAGAACACTTTTCCGAGTATGCCAGTATTTGTTCTTATCGCCCGGAAGGGCTGGAAAACAATGAAGAGCTGCTTGGAAATATTCACCGGTTTTGATTCTTGTAACATGTGCACTCACACTGCTTATTGCGTTGGTTAGCGAGTATATCACATCATCAACACCGTAACCATGTCATAATTTGTTTGGGTTGAGAGTCAGTTCATTATGATAACAATGGTTACGAAGAAACTCGAAGCGCAAAAGCCGCCTTCCAGTACTCTGGACAGCATTGTCTGGGACTCGATCGCGGTGGCGTAGCACAAACTTTCCTATTGTATTTGCATGTGAATAAACAACGCACGCTGCCGATATGCAACTTCTTGCGCGCAGCCACAACGAAAGCCAATTTTTGAAGAAGGGAATGTATGTCATACAGCCTGAAGACAATATCCACACCATCTTTGTGATCTTCCCGAACATCTCCAAACCTACTACTAAGACGTTTGTGATGGTGCAGAAAAATTAATGTATTGGGCACAGAAAAAAAGCATTGATCTGATACAAGTCAACAACGAAAGATATAGAGGACAGCAGCTTTATTTCTTGTGAAGCAACGCGCGTGTAGGGGCCCGCTGCTTGGTACGTAGCATTAGACTGCTGAGCCTTCATAAGAGAATCTCAAAAATACTGTGGGGAAGCCTACGTATTTCGAAAACTTATTGAGGAGCTCTGAGCGCTGAACATCGTGAATAAGCTAGAAAGGACGAGTTACACACGATCTTCGGGCCGATGCTCTAGAGAAAATTTTTCTCTCTCCGTGTGTTGCAGACTTGTAGGGCATACACCTTGGTATTATTCAGATATGTCAGAAGCTGGCAAAAACAATGAATTACTAGAACTGCGCTTCTTAATGCACTACAGCATGAAAGCGGGCGATCAGTAGCGCAGGCACTGCTGTTGTCACAAACGCAGTGTAGCAGCGGCGCGAGTACCTAAGCCGACGTCAGAGCCAGGGGGCGCCACTAACACAGGGACCGGAACCTGGAGTTCGCCGGGCGACACTAGCGTCACTTTTTTGCGTAGTGGTGGAAAGCAGAAGTTTTGGACGGGCAGTTGGCCGTCTCGCCCACAGCTAACGGCACTTTTTTTTTTCTTTTGCGCGAGCTCGGTCTTCGCTCGCTGGGAGTTCTTCCCGCGGCACTAGGGCCCGAACGTTGGACAGGTGGTACCGCTGCTGCTGCTGCTGATGATCATGATGATTAGAGGCGCCGTTCAACAGCGCCACCCGCGGAATAAAATCGCAAAAATTGGTGGGACTAGCACTGCGTGAGCATGTGGAGCACGCGTGTTTCCGTCTTGTTTAAAAGTGCAACCGCTCGTATACCGGGAGGATGGTAGACATAAGACACGCACATTTTCTTTTGTCAGAAAATCGGGTTCGTGCGAGGAGCGTTTAGTTTAATTACCTAATTTAGGTTATTTAGTTAATTATGGATTAGTCAGATTGGGTTAAAAGTGAAAGTAATGCCACTAGGGCTTGCAAGGAATCAAATTAGAGGTCTCGATGAGGGAAATCACGGGGGACAAATTGAAAATTGCTTCCTGGTTATAATCATGAGATAGTCACGTGAGTCATAGATTGGCTTAAATGTCAAAGTGATGCCACGAGGTCTTGTGAGGTATCACGTTAAAGGTGTCGATGAGTGGAACCACGTGGGACAAATTAAAAATCGCTTCCTGGTTATAGTCCTGAGATAGTCACGTGAGCCATAGATTGAGTTAAATTTAAGCGATGCCACTAGGGCTTGTGAGTTATCAAATTAAAGGTCTGGATGAGGGGAATCACGTGGGAAATTAAATATTGATTCCTGGTTATAGTAATGAGATAGGAAAGTTAATCATATATTGGGTTAAATGTCAAAGTGTGTCACATACCCCTCCCCCGAATAATTGCGTCCGCTTGCAAATACCCTAGAAGGGCGCGAGACAACAGTTATTTATATTTTAGCAGGGTGGCCGGCCCGTGAGTTTTCACGTGTGCCGAGATTGCTGGGGTGAATGAAATCACAACGGAGATGGTCGACTGCGTTTTTACTATATAGTTTACTACACGAACAAAAGATTACAGGGCAACGCCCGACACAAGAAAAAGAAGCCTTCACACTGCCATCGGTCTTGTACGCGCAGGCACTATTCGAACGTACACTAAGCGCACGTGCGCGCTAACTAGATAGTAACACAACAAAGGACAACCAAATACACAAGGTTGCCACTACGGGGGCACTCGATCCACCGTGGCCTACGCCGTAACCTTCGACCTCGAAAAACATAACTCAGACAGCTGTACGCGACACGCGAAACACTCTAGAGGCAACACTTGTTACACCTCAGTAACGCAGCTACAAAAAAATACTAACAAGTTCGCAACCCGCATAACACTCTATGGGACAAACATCGTTAACCCCCGACAACAGCACTCACTATAAGAAACATCTAACAGCTCTGCAAGCTGTACGCGACACTCGAAATGTCCTCAAAATCATTACCCTCACCAACAACACTACCACAAACAAGACACCAAAAAGCCAACTCTCAGCTCGTTAGCTACAAGTGGCGCTAGAAAAAAAACCCGGAAGGACGCGGGTATCTTAATCCGAGGCAACAAACAAAATACGGCGGGAAGGGCCTTGTAAAAGAAAGTCTCTACGAGGCAAGGAGAACACGCCGGTTCACAGACGGAAAGTCACGACGAGGTGGAGCCGACCTCGCCGGGCAGCCGCTTACGTGTTTCGGGGCTCCGGGGTGCAGAAGCTGGTCGGCCATGAGACTCGTGGCGACGGGCGAACTCGAGCGCTGAGCCGAGGCGGGGACCGTTCCGTCGCGAGCCTACCGATGTACTTCCGCTAAAGCGCGTCACCCCCGGACCCTTTCCCGCGTAGCACGTTCACGAATCCCCAGCCGACTGCCCCAAGCGACCGCGTGCGCTCCCTTAAATAACTTTCGCCGGCCGCTGAAGTCCTGCTCTGACGTCTTCCCATTGTTCCTCTTTTCCCCCTCTCGGGGCCCTCGGCAACTCGCCACGATCGTACGCGCGCGTCCGAGCTAGCGATCGTGACGTCACCCTCCACACCTGCACGCTGGAATGCGGCAGCTCGCATTGTCCTCGGAGCTGGCAGGGCGAAACAAAGGGCGTGAGCACAAAGCCGAAGGGGGGACCCCGAATTCCTCAGCGAGGCGCAAAATGGCCGAACCCCGTCCGGGAGGCCGTCATGTCGGCCGTCCGAATATAGAAAATAGAGGGCCTAGCCTGCAGTTGGTGACAAAGTGATACACTATGTCTTGTTAGGTATCAAATTAAATGTCTCGATGAGTGGAATAGCGTGCGAAAAATTCAAAATTGCTACCTGGTTATAGTCATAAGACAGTCACGTGAATCATAGATGGGGTTTAAAGTCAATTGATGACACTAGGGCTTCTGAGGTGTCAAATTAAAGGCCTCGATGAGGGGAGTCACGTGGGACAAATGAAAGATCGTATCCTGGTTATAATCATGAGATAGACACGTAGGTCATAAATTGGGTTAAATGTGAAACTGATGCCACTAGGGCTTGTTACCACCTGCCCGAATGTAATAACAGCTACACATGCGAGAAAGGGGATGCTGGTATGTTGAAAAATTGTGCTACGAATGTGTGTTCGCGCTGGTAGTGAAAGCGGCGATCCGATATCTGCACAAGATCACTGCACCCGAAAATACAAAGTCGGCTATGAGTCGTTCGGGGAAAACTCCTTTCTAAAGAACGGCGACGGGCAGACTTGTTCAGTTTATGCTTCCTTCAAGATCACCAATTCTAAGGAAAGATTTTGAGTCTTCCATTTTCCAAGGAACTTTGTCGCTCTTATCTGAATGGGAACAGAATGAGCTCTTCAGGCGGAGTGGTCACTACAGCTCCTAGGCTTCCGAATAGGACGTTATCTAGCGCAGCCCGATCGCGAAAGGCAGCCAGGGCTCTGACCGCTCCCCGGGCAGGGGTCATTTGCTTTCATTAAAAAATGCTGTTTGTGTGTATTTACACAAGAAATAAACATGTTTTCCGAATTCACCGTCAAGAAAACTATAAAGAAAGGCCCCCAACAAATTCTTCTGAGAAGCTATTCAGCAGCCCTGTAGTAAGAGCAAGTCGAGTTTGTGATATGTGTGGAATTTCAATATGTTTCTAAAGAACATGAAAAGAAGCTGTTTTACTCGCGCCTTTTCAATATTTCATGGAAAGTTACATCTCTACTGAGACGTAACCGCCGCGGTGGCTCAGTGGCTAAGGCGTTACGCTGCTGAGCACGAGGTCGCGGGTTCGATTCCCGGTCGCGGCGGCCGCTTTTCTGATGGAGGAGAAAAGCAAAAACAGCCCGTGTGTACGAGATTTCGGCGCACGTTAAAGATCCCCAGGTGGTCAAAATCAATCTGGACTACGGCGCGCCTCATTGCCTGCGTTGCGTCGGCGCGCTAAATCCTACAATCAATCAACTATGACATCCCCTTGCAATTCGAAGTAACGCTTTTGCTTTATATATAAAATAAAGTCATTCATTTGGTTCACTTCCTCGTGGCTGATATGCCATGTGGAACAACGTAGCACGAACAAAATAATGTACCAGGATGGTAAACATATTATGGTGCTTTGAAATTTTATGGTCGTAAACAAATATGCGCATGACGAACCAGCGCGCTGCGGAAGCAGCTTTAGATTTTCGATCATTCTTACGGCAGTAAATGAAAATGCCACCCACTGCAGTGGCTCAGTTATGCTGCTGAGCGCAAGGACGCGGGTTCAATCCCGGCCGCGGTGGCTGCTTTTCATATCGAGGAGAAAAAAAAGACGCTTGCGTGTCGAGATTTCGTCCCGAGTAAAGATCCCCAGGTGGTCAAAAGTAATCCAGAGCCCCCCACTACGTGTCCCTCGTGGCCCAGGTGCACAGCCGCGGCGCGTTAAACCCCCACAATTAAATTTTGAATCGAAACAATACAAAATAGGCTGCGTATCTGCTTCCTTTGCTGCAAATGTAATCGAAATTAGGACAGTAGTCCTCTTCCACCCGTGACTGTAACACCCCTTGTCTCCCCCACTCCCCGCGCTGGTCCCCTCCGCTCCCCCTCCTCCATCACGGATGCAGTCGAAGTTTGCCCAATTCGATCCAGTTTTCCTGCGTTCGCTCCATCTTTTCAGAACTGTTCTTTCTGTGGCTCTTTTCCGCGAATTTACAACAGCCCCAAAAACACACAGCGCCTCAAGAAAGCAAGCAGTACTTGCTGCAAAGTCGTGAATAGGAAGCGTCGTGCTGCTAGGAGGAAAATAAACTCGATCCACCATTCGAGAAAAGAAAGTTGTCAATCACGAGGCACAGGAATTTGAAAGGCAGGTGAAGTCAAAATGTAGCTTTTTCCAGCAGTCCCATGACGCCACCTGATTGCAGTGCCAGACTTTCCAGAAATGAAATTTACAACAAACGACTTCATGCTCTAGAGTGTACGTTGCAAGCCGCCGACGGAACGAGTGACGCCACAGTCACGTGATGCGCCGTCCAGGATGAATTACCAAGAATACTCGCGGCAACATCGCCCTTTTCTTATGCGCCGTGATTTACCCTTCAAGACGTTTTCCAGGGGTTACTCTTTTAAGATAACAGCACTATAACTTTTTCTGCTACTTACTAGTGTAATGGATAACTCGACATACATGTGTCTCAGTACTGAGATAACTGTTTGTGTCGTCTCGCCACAACTCTTCCCAACCATCTAAATACTGGCGCCACCATTTGTAAACTATTTCACCATGAAGATAGGAAAGTTTCGGAGAGGTTGTGAAACGCCATCTCAGGGGTGTTTAATTTTTCTTGTATTTTGAGCCTATTGTCACTTTTATTATTCGTAAGTCGCTTCTCACTTCGTCTTCTCCAACTGCGCCTCTCAACCTGTGGACACTGGTTGGAGTTGCTGCGACGTAGGTCTTCGATTGGTCGCTGCTTCCCCACACCACCATTGCCACAACGCCAATACTATATGCCCGAGGGCGTGAGAAGAAACGCTAATACCTCCAAATTTCTAGCAATACGCCGGATGGATGGGTACTCTCCTAAGCGTTTCTCGATGAGATTTTAATAGCCCATAGCCCGTTCTGCATGGGACGAATTTACTTGTGAATTCGCATATGCGGCACTGCTCGAGCGGGAAAACTACCTATTTTTACCTTCGGCAGTAACGAAAATCGAATCGTTTCAGCTTGTGCAGCAAAACAACATATTGCCGCACTAGCGACGCCGCAGCTGCGAATTCGCGCGTAAATATCACCATGTAGAGCGGGATTGGGGCACCCTACTTGCATTTACGCAGAGCAATAAATCAATTATTGCCACATGTGCAGTTCCAGAACGTGGATATTCATCCTCCCACTTTCATTCCAATACCGTTTGAATTCGAGGCGTCGACAAAGAAATGGTTATGATTATCATTGTGACGATCGTTCTTCTGCAACTCATTAGCTAGACATCTTTTATCTCATCAGATAGCTTTGAGGCTCACTTCATTCGACCGTTACTGCATATACATATATCCAAACCCGAGTTCCTTTTTTTTGCAGTGACTGCGAAACTACCAGCCGGTATTTAGACATAACCCCGTAGAAATATTTTCCGGAGCGTACGGAGAGAAACACATGTGAGGCTCTTACTGTGTTCCCTCCTCGCCCTTGTGTTACTTTACCATCGCGCCCCCCCAACTACATCGGCCAACTAAATCATGTAAGAGGCCCGCGCGAACACTGTGCAAGCCATGTATTGGCACGGAGTGTTATGCCAAGGACGCATTACTTTGGGTATAGAAGCGGCTGTCCCAGAAACGCTTCACCTGATCATTATCATTTTATTTCTTGAGCAAGCAATTTGAGATGACAATCGAAACTTCGTAGCATATGTAATACCACTCTCACGCGGCCCATCAAATGATATTTAGAGCGAATGGAATTTGCTCTAAATGTCATTAATTCCGCACTACACGACAACACCGAAGGAGATTTGAGGCGAACGACATCTAGCGGCTAACTGGGGTTCGGGAGCACATTCAGCGGCGAAATGAATAGCCTCGACAGCAGCGGCGCGTCAAGAGAGAAGACAATTGAGTAATAAACCAGAAAATACGGTTTCTAAAGACTTTCAGCAAACATTTCCCCCCTCATGTTGTTTTTAAAATAAAGACAAACAAGTTATAACTAAAAAGAAAATCTCGCCCAGAAGGCGCGATCTACTATAATACACGTTTTCGCGTACTTTTCTCAGCTTATGATGTCTACTGATGTTACCTAAACTGGTGATTTTTCTTATTTTTATTTAAAAATAATCCATGTTTTCAAGAAATAGTTTGTATAAAAACTTTCTAGATCGAGACCTTTAATTTGATACTTCACAAGCCATAGTGCCGTAGCTTTGACATTTAACCCAATATATGACTCATGTGACTGTCTCATGACTATGACCAGGAAGCCAATTTAAATTTGTCCCACATGATTCCCATCATCGAGACCTTCAATTTGGTACCTGACAAGCACTAGTGGGATCACTTTGACAATTACCCCAATCTATGACTCACGTGACTATCTCATGACTATATCCAGGAAACAATTTTTAATTTGTTCCAGGTTATTACACTCATCGACACATTTAATTTGGTACCTCACAAGCCCTAGTGGTACCCCTTTTTACTTTTAACCCAATCTACGACTCACGTGACTACCTCATGACTATAACCCGGAAGCACTTTTAAATTTGTCCCACGTTATTACCCTCATCGAGACCTTTAATTTGATACCTCACAACCCCTAGTGGCACCACTTCGACTTTTAACCCAATCTATGACTCACGTGAGTACCTCATGGCTATAATCAAAAACCAATTTTTAATTTCTCCCATGTGATTCCACTCATCGACACCTTTCATTTGATACCTCACAAGCCCTAGTGCAATCACTTTGACTATTAACCCAATCTGACTCGTGTGAATATCTCCTGACTATAACCAGGAAGCAATTCCTCATTTGTCCCACGGGATTACGCCCATCGAGACCTTTTATTACGGACTGCCAACAAGCATGCAGAACTTTCTCCAGCGGCTTTTTCTCACCCCCCGCCACACAAATTCTGCTGCAGAATCCTCCACAACACCGCGTAAGCCCCGCCCATGCCGCCGTGCCAGGCAACGAAGCTGCCCATCAGCATGCCCGCGATCTGACACACCGGGCTAGTCAGGAGTTCGGCGAGCAGCGGCGTGACTGTCCCCTTTTGTCCTACAAGGAAATCACGCAGCACTACCGCCTGCAGCGAACCATGTACCCTCCTCCACACAAAAACCTAACAAAAGAACAAAAACGCCACCTTCGAGGTATCCAAACCAATACCTTTCCCCACCCAACTAGAGCCCACATTCTGGCTCCCACCCTGTACTCCTCGCAATGCCGCTTCTGTGAGGCTCCGGGCACGCTTTAGCACATTGTGTGGGGCTGTGATAAAAACCCTAACCCACCCCCTCTGCCCTTCCCCTCCCCTGAGCACTGGGAGAGAGCACTGTCCAGCTCGGACCCTGATGACCAGCCAAATGGCTGGTGAAGAGAGCCTAAGAAGCTGGACGGTCTCAACGGGTCCTGGAATAAGGACTCTTCCCCAAGGCGAACTTCTCCATAGGGACGTTTATTCCTCCTCCTCCTTCTCCTTTAATTTGATACCTCGCTAGCCCTAGTGGCATTATTTCCACAAATTAACCTAAATTCGGGAAGGAATTAAACTACACGCGCCTCGCCCGGAGGTAAATTCTGAGAAAAAAAAGACGTGCGTGTCGTATGACTATTATCACCACGGTAACGAGCGGTTGCACTTTTAAACAATACGGAAACATCCCTGCTCCACGTCACGGAAACACGCCAGGACACACTCCACAGAAACACACCCGGGCATGTCCCGACCATTTCTGCAATTACCTTGCGCGGTTGGCGCTGTTGAATGGCGCCAGCAGCGCCCCCTGTCCCACGTTCGGGCTCCTTATGGAAGACGCAGCTGATCATGTGGACGGCGAGTAGCATCAAGAAGTCCCTACAAGGGCAAAACAAGGAACATGTTGCGCCCTCTTCGCAACATGGTGGAATGTAGCGGTGGCGACTAACAACCGATGCGATGCGTTGAGCAGCTCGAGAATTACGGGGAGAGATAGGCGGAAGGGGTGAGATAGGTGAGGAGGGAACGGAAACAAGCGCGGTACCCGTGTCGCCACCTGACGGAGGAAGGCGAGGAGGCCGCCGCCGCAGTGATAAGCGCGCTCAACGAAGAAAGGCGGCCCCATGCAGTGACACACGCTTCCGAAGAAGAAAGACCCGCACAGCGTTGCTCGCTTATACTGTTTCTCGACGTTAGTTAATGACTCGTAGAAAAGTTGCAGCAGTTGGTCAGGTCACATAATGTGCAAGTCACGAAACAAGCATGGCGCATACGCCAACATACCGCATTTCTTGTGTTCAATCAGCGGGGGCCAATTTATCGATTTCCACTACTCCGTGGAAGCTGTTTGGGTTTTAGGGTAGATGAGGAGGCCGGTCACGGCAGGGCACGTGGCGAGAGCGAGTTACGTGCTGTCACCTAAAAGGAGGTCCATGCAGTATCGCAGGTGATTTCGAGTTTCCCGCGTGATTGAACACTGACACCGTCCTCTTAAAAGTAGCAGCGCTAATCTGTATACGCTTTTTCTTGCGTTTATCGCGACCTAATGTCACGAAAAGTTGTCGCGAGTCTAGCCCATTTTCTTGCTCAAAAGATGTACATTTTGATTGTCATCTTTCTACTTGCAGCGACAACCACAGTAAAGACTTGGGCCACAACCGTGAAAAGCCCGTCCAGTACAAGACAAACTACAAGACAAACCACCAGTACAAGAAGAACTACGAGACAAATCACGAGTACAACAAGAACAACGAGAAAAATAACCAGTACAAGAAAAACGACGAGACAAACAACCAGTACCAGAACAACTACGAGAAAAATCACCAGTACAAGAAAAACTACGACAAAAACCACCACTACAACAAAACCTACGACTACGAGAAAAAACCACCACTACAAGAAAACCTACGACTACAAGAAAAACCACCAGAAAAGCCACCACTACAAGAAAACCGACGACTACGAGAAAAACCACCACTACAACAAAACCTACGACTACGAGAAAAACCACCACTACAAGAAAACCTACGACCACTACAAGAAAACTTACGACTACGAGAAAAACCACCACTACAACAAAACCCACGACTACCAGAAAAACCACCACTACAAGAAAACCTACGACCACTACAAGAAAACTTACGACTACGAGGAAAACCACCACTACACAAACCTACACTAAAACCCACCACTACCAGAACCTACGACTACGAGAAAAACCCACTACTACAAGAAAACCTACGACTACTAGAAAAACCACTACTACAAGAAAACCTACGACTACTACGACTACAAGAAAAACCACTACTACAAGAAAACCTACGACTACTACGACTACTAGAAAAACCACTACTACAAGAAAACCTACGACTACTACGACTACAAGAAAAACCACTACTACAAGAAAACCTACGACTACTACGACTACGAGAAAAACCACTACTACAAGAAAACCTACGACTACTACGACTACAAGAAAAACCACTACTACAAGAAAACCTACGACTACTACGACTACGAGAAAAACCACTACTACAAGAAAACCTACGACTACTACGACTACGAGAAAAACCACTACTACAAAAAAACCTACGACTACTACGACTACGAGAAAAACCACTACTACAAGAAAGACTACAACTACGAGAAAAACCACAACTAAAACAAAACCGACGACTACGAAAAAAACCACTACTACAAGAAAGACTACAACTACGAGAAAAACCACAACTACAAGAAAACCGACGACTACGAAAAAAACCACTACTACAAGAAAGACTACGACTACGAGAAAAACCACAACTACAAGAAAACCGACGACTACGAAAAAACCCACTACTACAAGAAAGACTACGACTACGAGAAAAACCACAACTACAAGAAAACCGACGACTACGAAAAAACCCACTACTACAAGAAAGACTACGACTACGAGAAAAACCACAACTACAAGAAAACCGACGACTACGACTACCACCACGACAACAACCACCACTACGACGACTACAACCACCACGACGACGACGACAACCACCACGACAACTACCACCACAACGACGACCACCACAACGACGACGACGACCACCACAAACGACAACGACTACTACCACAACGACGACTACTACCACACCGAAGCCTACTACCAAAAGGACGACTACTACCAAACCGAAGCGTACCACAACTATAAGTAAGTTTTTCGTTATAACGGTCATATATACTGCGATCTATTCAAGGCTGGACTGAGTGCTGTCGCGCAAAAAAACTGTCGTAATCTTCCGCAAGCCACAACTGTCCGAGGTACATACTTCTGTTGATCAGGCGGGCATATTTAGCTTTGTAACCGTTTGCTTTAATGACTATCTGAAGATCGATGCATCAATATAGCTAAACGTTAATTAGGTTAACGCTATTCTACGAAGCCGCACCCGGCGGATTTTAATTCCCCGCTTGTCAGCCTTAAGATTCAATTGTTTTGAACTCGACCTTAGAAACAAAAATTCACTGACGAACTGACTTTTCTCAAGATTTTTTCGAGCGATAAATAAAGGCTACCGAGTTAGCGCCGCCGTTTCGCCTCATTCAGACAGACTGCAGGAAAAAAATGGCTGACGATTACTAAACTACCTCATGCGAAATTTGTGCGCAGCGCACTCTTCTCGGTCACGGTGCGTAGCTGCTGCGTCTCAGGAAGTGATCGCATGATCAGCGAACACACGGCGGCACGAGCTGCTTCTGCCCTAATCTCTCAGCGCGTCACCACCGCCGAGAGTGTTGCTGTAAATCGTGCTACACTTTCGCCGACTTTCCTCCTCCGTTTTCCTTCTGCATTCGGTGTCCCCTTCGCTCGGTTACGAGGCCGGCGACGTCGTCAAACCACAGTAGCGGACACTTAAGTGCTGCGCCCTAAAAAACGGTAAAGGGGGGGGGGGTGGAGAGAGAGAGAGGTGTTGACAACGAGGCGGGAGGTTTGAAGGTGGGAAGTTTGTCGCACTATTGCAGACTTCGAGTAGTGAAGAGCGCTCAAAAAGCCAAATACAAGGACTGCTTGCCAGGGGAATAATCTTGCCATTTGCACAAACCTCTGTGACAATTTTCTGTTTTGCAAATTTCTAGATTACACGTAAACGTACTCATTTCTCGAAGAATTCGCGAAAATCAGGACCACAAGTGTACTCGATACTTTCCATATGGGTCGAATAGTTCATGCTTCTCGGTTGGAGTTTGATATGAGGACTGGGTAATGGCTTCGACCGAACATTCGGCCGTAAGCATTGCTCGGCACACCAGACAGCTGTCCGTCCGTTCGTAACACGATGCCCTCCATAGGCAGATATGGGCCATAAAGAGTGTTTATAAAATGCCATAGGCGCATTGAAAGGGAAGCCTAAGTGCCCTATTGTACGAAATTTCCACGTTGTCCTGTCAGTAAAATAGCCACCGCTGTAAACAGTAACTAACATACATTTTGCATGGCATTTGAACTCACGGCTCCATGGTCGGAGCCCCATTCGCTACCACTGCACCATCTTTTTTTCTTTATTGTCTGGTTGGCGACAACACAAAAGCTCACTGTACAGTACACAAATTAAAACCACCAGCCTCCAGTCTGCTGAAGAAGGTGGCTTAAAACTGCGCTATTACAGTAAAAACTCGTTGATTCGAACTCGGTTAGTTCGAACTTACGGTTAATTCGAACTGACGCCCTGGTGCCGGCACAGCCCCGTATATTTCAAAAAGGGCAAAGTCCCGATAATTCGAAGGCGTCGGTACCTAGAACGGTTAATTCGAACTTGGACCCAATGGTTTCCATCGCTCCTCGCAGAAGTCAGCCCAGAGTGATTACAATGTGTTAAATCCAAACCAAACCAAACTTCTGGAGATGCAAAACAACTGAAACAGAAAAAAAATAACTAACTGATCAATTATTTCGCTCGCTGTTCGAGCCTCATGAACATTATGTACGAAATCACCTGCCACGAACTTGCAGTAGCGCTTAATTAGTGATAACGAGTTCAGAGGTGGATGGCTTCTTTGTGCTCTGCCCGCGCAGTGTGCGCGATGTCCATTCATTCTAGCACCCGCTCGATAATTCTAACTCCGATTAATTCGAACAATCCTATGGTCCCCTTCGAGTCCGAATTAACGAGCTTTTACTGTACATCCAGAATGGGTAACCACTCAGGTTCTTCCGGCGTGACTTTATCGCTTCTCTTATATAATCAACACTTTCAATGAAATACTCTCGCACTGTGCGGGCATCCTCGTCGCCATGCCAGCGTTGGAACAAAAGTAGCAAATGTAGTTGTCATTGTTGTCATTCGTTTCTTTGGGTCACGTACTCACTTGGGGGACTGGCCAATCAGGAGCTTTGACGGGCTATATGTGCCGGCTTGACGAAACCATGGATTGCAAGCATGAAAGGTTAAGAATGCTGCGTGCCACGTGACACCTAACGTGATGGCGCGTGAGTGGAACTAATTCTCACGAGCCGCTCAAAGCGATCCCTGGCCAAACCCCCAAGTGGGTATGTGCCATAAAGAATATACCAAATACTTTTTTCGCTTCCACATCGTATTTGCGCCTTTATCGCTTTCCTTTCTTCGTGTTTTGGCCCTCCTGACTGCATTTTTTGCCTTCTGTGCTTCGGCTTTGTTGGTGTATTCGAGTGTTCAGCCGCGCTTAGCCACTACAAAAAATGGCGGTACATCCGACGGAATAACACTTTCCATAACGAGGCGCGGCGCCAATTACTTCGAAAGACGGCCTGGCGACACTTGACCATTACTTCCCCAGGATCGGCGTTCCTCCGCCCCGGGTGCTCCCGTTCTCCTCCGGTGCCGTCACGTGCACCTCTTCCCCATCGGCTACGTCATCACACTCCAAATGATGGACGAACTATACACACACGTTTTTAGTCAGTCGGAATTGCTTCGATTCCGTCGCATCGGGGTAGAGTGCTTGCCTCGCACTCCGGTTGAATTCCCATCGGTGCTGAAATGTGCTTAAGTCGCGATTCAAAGCCATGAGATTAATCTGTTCACAGAAACCTCCCTGTGAAATTCGACGCCATCATGAGCTATTTTTAACCTGTTTTAACCCTTTCCGCCGGCGGGTATTTCTGGTGCTACGGGCGGTCGACAACGTCGCCGGATCTTTAGGCTTGTGAGGCATATAACGTTCTCGCTTTAATAAGGCACCACAAACCGCATCCCGCTTCAAACTTCCATGCGGCAATATACCACAGGGCGCTGCAGAGTCGCTTACAACCCCGAGACCCGCGTGCCGTTATTTCGATTACCATCCAGTTCACGCGGTCGCCATCGTTTCTCTTTCCCGCCGTCCCTGAAAGCTTTTGCGAATGTGAAGTTGGAGCCTAAAACACGAATTCCCGCTACGCCAGAATTTGCCTCAACGGGGCCCGGTTAACCATCACCCTCCGACGTCTGCCCGCGGCATGCCGGCGGAAGCAGTATGCCGCGGCAATCGGCTTCTCGCCTCAAATTTACCCAGGCCTTGAATGCAACTTCCGATCGGGGATTCTTTCTCTCAGACTAGGTCTAGAACGCTTCTAGCCCAAGTTTGTCCACAACTAACAGAATCCGAAGTTGCTCGTAATGGCCAGAGTCGGGCAGCGAACCGCCAGTGGTGACGAACGCCGCCCTTTGGGATGTTTAGGGGTGCACTGAGGTTACCGGTAGAAACGTAATTAATCGAGAACCTTTAGCTTTCAGCGTTAATCGGCCTACACTTGATGGAAAATGGAGCATACCGGCGTATGTCCTAAGTAATGGAAAATACACGACGCATGTTGTTACGGCAAGCGTGGCGCCAGAAAAGGCAATGACTGATTACGATGCGATCGTGTAAAGAGAACCGCTTTTAAGGCGAAATCCTTATGCCTCATCTAACGCCAGAAGTGACCGCCGTTGTCATCCGTCAGCACCAGCAGGGGTACCAAAATGGTCGTCGCTATAAAGGGAAAATAAATGAACAAAGAGTTGGCGCAGCTTGCACCAGTGGTGCAAGGCTGGAGAAACAGCAGAGCTGGCAGGCCCCTCCTCTCCTTTCCCGACTGTTTCACCTCAAATGGATTACCGAATCTTGCTGCTGAAAGTTCTCCACGAGTGGCAGGTCCAGACCGCTTCACCCGCGGGTTTTCACATCCGTCCGAAAGTGGATTGCGTTAGCGCGCGCCAGAACCGCGGTCAAGGCCGAAGCCAGCGCCCTCGCTACGAACTCAAAGAAAATGCAGTGCGCACGGAATGCAATGATCCCTCAATCAGATAGGCGCCGGTTTTGATTCCGGCCACGGGAAGCACTTTTTTTTTCTTTTAATTGGCTGCGCATGTTGTTGTACCCCGCCGCTGCTAATCCCGTACCGCTCAGACCTTCCGGTGGAGCAGTGGTTAGCTTGCCGGTTGAACGGTGTGAAGGTCCCAGGTTCGATTCCCGGGACCTCCCTAACCACATTTTCTCTTGGGGCCTCGGGGCTTTTTGGTGCGACGAACGGACAAAGCTCGGCCTAAACAACTCTGCTGTTAGGAACAGATGAGTTCGTGTGGAATTTGTACCCGATTCCCCCTAGCGGGAGCCAAGTGTACTGCTGACCACTGCGCTGACGCGGTACCTTGCCGGAATGGAACTAGAATCAGCCTGATTAGCGGGACACAATTAGCCGCGTGAGAGGTGGATGTTACGGCACGAGGGGCGAGCAGCAGCACGTGGAGGCGAGCTCGGACTGTGGGGAGGCTTCCAAGTGAAGCGAAGCCAGTATGCCTCTCGCAGTGATCCGCGCCAAAACACCAAAAAGCAAAAGCAAGAAAGAGACGCAGTAACGATCTTGCACACAAAAGTCTTTAATAATCGCATGCCTTTCTCCTTCAAAACACCTAAGCAGACCTACGTTCTCGAGGAATTGCAGGCATTGCTTGACGCTCAACGAGGGAAAACGCGGACAAATTGGGAAATTGTGGCACAGCTAGCTTGAAATTACCGACAATTATCGCAGTGCTGCTCTTACCAAAATGGGCAGGTAAGGGGGGCGGGGGTTACGACACCCGCATCGGCGATAATTTTGTAAATGTTTCCTTTTAATAACGATTGGCCGAAAATTTACTCTGCAAAGCTTACGCTTTCGAACATTTAAGCACGAATATTACTGCGCACATTTTATCGGTATACAAGATATCAAGGAAAATAACAAGGAAACCATTTTTGACAGATCTCCCATTCTTGACAAAAAAAAATGGAATGGGAAGGGGAAGGCAGGAAGGTTAGTCCTACAGAGCGAAATGCATGATAGACAGCCTATGGATTGAACACTATATGCTATGTTTTAGTAGGCTGTTTCTTTATAACTGCGTAATTTCATAAGTAGCTTTTTTTTCTGACCACCGTGGACGTAGAGTTCTTGACGTAGAGGGGCCACATGCCAAGCAAAAGAGAAATTCAGCAAATTGTCGTTAAGACAAACTCGGTTAAGACGATTTAATGGTTAAGACGAAAATTTTTGCCCTCTTGTAATAGATGGACTACAAAAAACTTGCGCTCAAGAATTTTCTGATAATAGGAACAAATTTTCCCGGTCACTTCGAGTTCAACGGGAGTTTGCTGTCCTAAAACCGTTGCAACCTTGGCGGGATATTTGAACTTAAAGCTCGCGCATGGCTTGCTTACGAACTGAGTCTGTTTTAAGTTGCAACTACCGAGGCTGGCGACAGTTGTTCAGTAAGCAAGGAAGGATCAAAGCATGTGCCTCATAAAACTGCCGACCGCCACTCTCCTTCGCTGCGGACCACCCCAATATTGATAGTATTTCTCCCTTGGCTTTTCTTATCGCATCGCAGCTACAAACCCACGGAAGATGGAGAGGAACAAGGTGTGGTGTGTGGTCGGAGAGCACACGAAAGACCTAACCCCGGAGAATCACCTATCCAAGATCAACTTCGACGATTATTGTGACTTTGCCATGCTGACAATGGTTATCGAGGGTGGTTCTAATCCTTTCACCAACAATAAGTATACCTGGTTTTTCGATAAGGCGAGAGACGCAACAAAAGCGTCCTTCGCCCTCGTCACACCTGAGAGGTGAGTCAACAATGAATGGCGTGTTTGTTTTCCTGTCACCCCGCTCGGGTGGCTACCGTTGCATCGGTGGTGCATCGATATAAAATGTAATTAACCTTTCACTTCGACAGGGCGGAGAAAACATGCGCAGCGCTAGTCTTCTGCGGTCGTATCGGAACGCACATCGTATTACATCCTCGAAACGCACGCACACACGCACGTGCACGCACGTGTGCGCATGCACGCACGTGTGCACGCGCGCGCACACACACTTTCTCAGCCATTTCGCGACCCGCAGTGCCGCATTTCAACCCCCTACACCGAGCACTTTGCTATACGCCTCGTCGGCTCTAAAATCCGCGGACAATTGCACTCAAGACTAGGATGTCGCGGCGTCGGCGTTGCTCTGCCGTTCCAAAGTGCAGATGCCTCGGAAGTGTTTTAAAGGGTAATAAGCTCGAGACGATCACTTATGATCATGATGACGACTGTCTGTCAGGTTCGAAAGACACGCAGTCCCCTGGATGTCTTACCATCTCCACCCCCGCCGAACCACGTGTACTGCGCCCGGGCGAAAGACGGGTTGCCCATCGGCTGACCATGCGACTACTACAGCACGGCGTCGATGGGTTGTTGCATTGTTGTGGGGTACCCGCGCAACCGCTCTGTGGACATCTGCTTCTCCAAGGGAAGATAGAACCCGGCGCAACCGACAATGCCGGTGCACGATGCGAAGGGTGACGCGTCTCCCGGTGATTGCGCCACGTTGGCAAACTGCTGCCACGTTGCAGGAGCATCATGCCAGCGGCCGTGGACCTCCGGATTTCCAAGAGAATGGACTGTAGGGGCCCAAGGGTCGCCGTGAAAGACGCGGTTGTGCACCGGCTAACTGGTTTCCCATTGCGGAAGTTGAGCCGTGGGAACCATGCTGCTTCCTGACTGGGCTGAAAACAGCGCTTTGTGTTTAGGACTTCCATAATAAAACACCGTGGAAATAGGTTGTAAATAGAGCAGAAGACGCATTAAAAAAACGTTCCGTAATCCCACTTGTATCAAGGCGCCAGCAGATCAAGGAGTTCGTCTTCGATCCCCACGAAAGCAGCATCCAACGGCTGGTCACTAGCCAGGAGAATGAGCAAAGGCGGGAGGACCTGACTATAATGATGATATGATGGTGATGATTATGATAGTATTTTAACCGACACGAGACCCTCTGCTCGATTCCCATTTTCCTTTTACTTACACTTTATGCGCCCCAGTCATTACTTTTTAATGCGGAAGCCTTAGGTGCCTCATTCTGCGAAAAACCGTCGTAGCGTTGATGTTGTCCCGTCAAGGAAATAGCCGCAGCTCTAAGGAGTAAATAAAAACACGTAATCCGATGGTATTTGAGCGCGGGCCTTCAACGTAGCAGCCCGATTCGGTTCCACTGTCATCTCCGCACGTTCGCAGCAGTAGAACAAGACTTCCGCTGAAAATCTAGCGCAGAAAATTCGCGGAAGCATTACAATGTACTGTAACCTGCTTAAGCCGCGGCGAGCCGTCATCTTGAGCGTGATTCGACCACTTGCTCCCAACACAGGTGCCATCCGTGGTCCCGGAGTGTCGCGCTTGTTACGACAGGTATATGAGGCGAAATGTGAAAAAGCCTGGAAGACAAAAAAGTTCGCTTTTATCGATTACAACCTTCGATCGGAACGCAGTTGGCGCCCTCAGCGAGCAACACTTACCCTGGGCACTATAGTGTCTGTGAAATCTTAGCGTTATATTTTGTTTCCCGCTACTTTAAGACTGAAGCGGATTATCCGAACGTTACATTTTAGTCCAACGCAGCGCCGCTACTGAAAGGCCGCCACAGAAGTGAAGTTCGTTACTTCAACAAGTAATTAAATCCTACATGTGCTTCTAATCGGCTCGCGCATGGTTAACGAAGGGATAAGCAAAAATAAACAGTAAGGGCGACCAAAAAATGTTACGTCACATATGCTGCCAAATGAATTCTTTAATGCAAAATACAAAAAGGCAATAAAGAATTCTAACGGCAACAGTTTTATGTTCCAGCTGTGGAAAAGGACTCCATGTGCTAATAAACCTTGATCACTCGATTTGAGATTTTGAAACTTCACTGGACGCGCTGAGTGTTATTTCGCGATTTGTGCACGAGATTGCTTCACAATCATTGCCCCACACATGCGATTTTTCCCGCCACTGTGTGCGCCACACGGCGGTTCAACATGTGTATCTATGTAGCCGCAAGCCAAAACAACGAACAGGCCACAGTGGATGATGTGTAACAGGTATACAAAGCTCACAGATGACGATTTTTAAATGGTGCAGCTGTTTCATCGAATGCACAAACACGAAGAAGCAGTCCAAAAAAGCATAAAACGTCCATACCAGATACAGGGTTCTTTTTTAGACTTTCGTACTCATAGAATCGTGCGTCCGCGGCCAACCGTTTTAGCATACGCGGGGAGAGAAAGCGGGTGAAACGAGCTTTAGAACAATATCAATGCATGCAGAAATATGTCCTAGTGCATACAGTTTCTGCCCTGAGGCTTTGCTGCTGTAGGAGAGTACGTGGAAACGAGAGAAAACCTAAAGCCTCCGGTGAACGAAAGGCTTGAACAGGGAACTAGGCGACGGAAGCCCATCAAAATCAAAACAGCCCTGAAATAACGTTTATGTTGGATTTGTAACGAATAGGTAATCCCAAACATGGGTATACACTACCTAGTCGGACGTTACGACTCCGTTCATAGCAACATTTAAAAAATATCCAATTCGCGCGTTCAGGCCGCGCCGGCGCTCGCCGATGCGCACGGGCAATCGCGAAGGTCACGGCGAGAAACGCTTTCTAGAAGGCCACCCATGGCGGATGACGTCACGTCGTCCAACTTGGCCGCGCCCAGGGCGCTGTGCTTTAAACGGTCTACAGCCCCCCATAATGAACCTCCGGATACTGCAAGCGTTAGAAGTGGAAGTAGCCAGGCCCCGCATCGAAACCAAAGAATGGCAGAGTCGCCCCGAAAGTACTCTGTTGCTTTGGTACGACTAAATTGGTGGCATCGGTGCCGAGAGCACGGTCAAAGGCACCCTTACTCCTAATATCAAGCTTCTGGCTTTGCTCTGTACTGTTTATTTATAGGAATCCCAGCGATACAGTCGGGACGGGGGTGATCATTTCGAATACTGGTTGTGCCCACTACAGTCAGAACTACATATAACGAAACCAGATCTTACGTAATTTTCTCGACCTAACGAACGAATTCAGATTGCCACGCAGGTGCCTATACGGTTCAATGCTTTCGTGAACTCGAACTAACGCAATGGGTTCAGCGCCATTCCCGATTTAACGAAGTATTTTGAGAAACAAATTTTAAAAAGGAGCAACTTCGAATTTGCATAGTCGGAAAGCATGACGATTATTGCGCCACGTCATCGTCGACTGCTTCAATTAAGCACGCCGGAATCGTAGCGTCCCCTGCCAAGGCTGTATCGAGTTCCGCAAGCCCTCAACACGAGCAAGAGGAGGCCATCTCATGGAAACAGCTTCGTCGTCATAATGAGGTGGCAGCAGATTTGAGCTTCCGCGACCATCTGAGCACCGATGCAGGCGCTGACACGACGGCGGATTTAAACGACGAAGAAGCCGTACAGTTTCCGGCGAACGAGAGGTGTCAGAGGATGGCATGGTGCTGACGACCTAGGAACTGGTGAAGCCACTGTGCCCGCTCTAGGCCAGGTGATGGACGCTAATGACTTTCTCAGGCGCTTTGCTGGGGCATAAGAAGGAACTGAGGGCGCGTTGACCCCGCTTGCGTGGTACAAAAAAAAATCTGTCCGCCCAATCAATGCTAACGAAGCGGACGCAGGCGAAGATCACAGGCTTTTTCACCATGAAATAAATTCGCTTCCCCCAGAACCTCTAGCGCATTATTACACCAACGCTTTGCTACTTTCGTCCAGCGATTTCATGCAGGATGCGCAGGGTGACTTTTTGACCGGACACACACCCCCCGGCGACACACCCCTCGCAGCGCATCACGTGATTCGCCGTGCCCGCTGTCGGCGCTGCGCACAAGGCCCCGTTTTAGTCACGGCGGTGGCCGCTACGGGAGCGGCCACTCAGCTGATCGGCAGACCACCAAAACCGCCACCTTCCACGCATGCGCCGCTTGGTCGTTTCGGGATATGTTACTCATTTTGCGCCGCGTTCGCCGTGAAACAGGAACGCCGCCTTCGCCGAGAATGAAAGGGAGGCCGGGCCTCCTCCTGTGAGCGTTGCACGGAACCGAACGACGTCGAGCCGTGGTCGGCAATACAGCTGCACCAAAAATTAACCAAGCGAAACCAAGACTCAACCAGACTAAGCCAAGCTTTTGCTTTGCATATCCAAGGTTAGCTGAGCTGAGCCGCAACCATTTAGTTTTTCACCGCGGATTTTTACCGCAATGTTAAATTTATTCATTTATTTACAGTACATTCAGGGTCATAAAGCATTGGAGAGGGGAGTGGTTGCGTACAATGAAGTGATGACAAAACCAGTAAAGTAAAAAAATGGTTACAAAAATAGGAAGTATACAATCGTAGCTGGCGCATAGTAAGACAAGTAGAAATAATAGGTTTGTTTCTAATTTACAATATTACCTAAAGCATAACAACTTCGCAAGAAAGAAAAACATACCCTATAATTACACAATGTTAGCTATTGTAAATGACTCAAGGTAAATAATGACCGCGGCTGATGCAGGAAGGCGGTTCCATTCGATTGAAGTCTTTAGTATAAAAGATTGGAAAAAAATGCATTTGTGCTTGACAATGATATTCAACTTTATTAGCATGGTCCAAGCGCGGCGCGATAAAGTGAGGAGGCAAAATGAGCCAATGACGTAGTGTTGGGTGATAAAATATTTTATGGAATAGACAGAGACGGAAAAGGTTTCGGCGACAAGACAATGGAGGCAGTTCAAGGCTACATTTCATCGAAGTTATGCTAGAAGTACGATTAAAGTTAGAAAGAATGAATCGAACAGAGTTATTTTGTACCAGTTCTGGTGAATGAGTTAGAGTATCACGACATGGGTCCCACGCTGATGTTGCATACTCGAGCTTGGGACGAATCAATGTTTTGTACATTTGTAATTTGAGTGATGGAGGGGCTTTTGAAAAGTTGCGTCGGAAGTATCCTAACGTGCGGTAAGTACTCGCAATTACCTACACGGTGTGAGTGGTCCATATGCAATCGGCTGAAATGTGAGCACCAAGATATTTATAAGATGACACATGATCTAACTGGGAGTTGTTAATAAAGTAGGCAGGTAACTAGTGAGCTGTTCTGGTGACTTGTGAATGCTTACATTTGTTAGCGTTCAGTTCCATGAGCCAAATTTCGCACCAGGAAAAAAAGCGTTAAGATCGTATGTCATCGTCACAGGTTTGCCGTTACACAACACAGTCGTCGGCAAATGAATGAATGTTAGAAGAAACGCATGAAGGCGAATCGTTAATGTAAATAAGGAAAAGAAGTATACCCAGCACTGAGCCTTGAGGCACACCGAAGTTGACACGTGTTAGCTCGGAGTTAAAATTATTAGCGGTCAACCAACTGAGAACGGTTAGTAAGAAAAAACTCAAAAAAGTTTGGAATCAAGGTTAAGCTGATGTAGTTTAAACAATAATTTGTGACACCTTATCAAATGCTTTGGAAAAGTCACAAAAAATGCAATGAGCAGCAGAGGACCGGTCAAGAAAATTATGCAGTTTGTGAGTGAGCAATGCAAGCTGAGTTTACATAAGTACGTTTTTCTAAAGCCGTGTTACGACATAGAAAAATAAGAGTATAATATGTGTTCAGTTTGCACGGAAGGCTAGTTAATGATAAAGGCCGGTAGTTAAGGAGTCAGTACCTGCTACCTGAATTGTGGAATACAACTTTCCCGATTTTAAATTGAGCTGGCAGGGCCCCATGGTCAAGCGACTGCTAAAAAATGATTGTATTATGGGAGAATAGAAACTTGTACTGATCAAAACTTTTGAGCTGATCAGGTCGCACCAGGTGCATTTGATGCTTTAATTACCTAATAAGTTTTTTCTACACCACAACAATCGATGGTAAGAGGCGGCATGTACCTATGATTGTATTTGCCATGTAAGGGTAGTAGGACGTTATTAGTTTCCGACATGCAAGGGCTTTGAAATTATAGGCAGGCGAGTGCCGCAGCTGCCGCAATTACGATGTCGTGGTAGCTGACGTCGGATGCGTCTCCCTTTAGACATGAACTGCGTGTAAAATGTCACGATTTTTCGAATTTCTCTATTTAACGAGATAATTCGGGGATCCTGGTGACTTCTTTAGGTCGCGTTTTACCTGTATTCCTACCACACTCTTAAAAAAAAGGTCGTGGCACTTACTCACAGAGCACTAACCAGTTGCTTGTCACAGTATTAACTAGGTACTTAGTGCTCTTACTAACTGGCCTTGCATAACCCAGTAAAAAGCTGCGCGTGACAATGTGTATCGGCTGAGCGCGCAGCATGACATTGACACATTCAACACGCAGATATCACACATAGACAACCAACAAATAAAGTGAGCAAGAAAAGCAACAAAATGCAGGAGGAGAGAGAGTATAATTTAGTTACCTTATTTAGTTACCTTATAATGTGCCCTTATTGTTTTTATAGCCAGCAGCGGAAAGTCCTCCGATAATTGTGTGTGGGCTTGTCGCAAAAATCAAATATTTTAGCGAAAATTTTCGAGTTATGCATTTTAATGCGAGTATATACAAATCAGCATGTGGATTTGCAAAACCTTTTTGCAGTGCGAAACGTGGTGTAGCTATAAAGTAAGATAAGTCATAGAAATTTGTTACTATCAGTAAATGTTAGTATCAAACAAGCAGCTGTTACTAAGTGCAGGGCCTAGACTAGTAATGGTTCCACGCTTAGTGGCAAGACCTACGTACCGTTCTGGAAGGTAATAAAATTCGTAAGCAGTTTCTAAATACTGCCGTTTACGAGCGTTTTTGTTAAGAGTGACGTGTTTTGAGTTACTAGGAGGAGATTTTCTAGGTCATGGGAACTGCAGATGCCGTAGCGCGACCTAAACATGGTGCATCATGCACTATTGAAACAGCGCTGCTAACGCTTGGCACCACTGCACCGTTACCCCCGTAGAGCCTTTTCGCTGTTCTGTTTTGTTGTGTAGATCTTCCAGGATTCTGGTAAGCCACTTAAAAAACGCAAAAAACACGCTTAAAGGTTACTGGAATGACAGAAAGATACGGCACTACGGTGTGCTCGACCTTGAGCACAAACCGTGGAGTAGTGAACAAGTTCTCAAGACGGTCGAAAAAACGTTCAACCTGCTCAAGGCAAGTGATATTTAATTTACCGTGAATTCTCAATAAAATCAACGCAAACGAACACCAGGCGCCTGCCTTAGTGCACAAGCCGCAATGCGTTCCCCAATATTGGATTTATTTTTGTGCGTGTGTCTTGAAGGACTTTTGCTCCGAAGTCCTTAGTTGAATAATTTTAGGATACACTTTATGGTTTAGAAGAACAGCGACGACGCGGGTGCCTTTTTCAACAAAATGTGCTTTTATTATTGCGTAAAAATGTTCAAAAGGATGCGTATTAAGCCCCGGATTTCAATGAGAAGGGGCCACTGGCTTATTTAATTTGGTCAAATGTAGCGCTGACGAAATATAGGACACACCGTCGAGCGCTACAATTCGTGCCATGTGTTTCTTCTGCGCTACATTTGACCACTAGGAATTACCAACTAGCCCAGTCTACAGCTTTACTTAATTTCCGGGATTCACGAAGATTCCACTTACGTCATATATGTCACGCAAGTGACGCCAGTACAACGAAGCAAGCGGCCTGTACAGGGTGCACCCCTGCACACCAGGTGTTCTTGCGGGGAAGCAACTTTTAGTATTAAAGAGATTGATTGATTGATTGATTGATTGATTGATTGATTGATTGATTGATTGACTGATTGATTGATTGTTGATTGATTGATTGATTGATTGATTGATTGATTGATTGATTGATTGATTGATTGTGGGGTTTAATGCGCCGACGCAACGCAGGCGATGAGGCGCGCCGTAGTGGAGCACTCGGCATTAATTTTTACCACCTGGGGATCTTTAACGTGCGCCGAAATCTCGTACACGGGCGTTTTTGCTTTTCGCCTACACAAGAAAAGCGGCCGCCGCGGGCGGGAATTGAACCCGCGACGCGTGCTCAGCAGCGCAACGCCTATGCCACTGAGCCATCGCAGCGGGTAGTACTAAAGAGTAAGTTTTACTTATAGGGCAGTTGGTTTTCGGGTTTTATATTTTAACACGAAAGTGTTTTATGCCGGGATACACCAAGATTTCACTATTATATCCGTCACAGAAATGACGCCAGTACACCCTTGCCGAAGCGACCCGCCAGCAGGACGTCGCTCGCCAAGCACACCCACAAGACAGCCGCCGACCCGCAAATTATGCTCAGCTGCAGATTTCGCTACACATTTCACTTTCGCGTTTTACCGATTCCTATGACAGAGGAATCAGCCACGGTTCTTTTTTTTTTTTTGCGATAGCGAGTGCTGTCGGTGCTATTTACCAACAACTACGCGAGCGGGTTTTGGTCAGGTGAACTACGGAAATATGACGCTGTAATAAGCAAATAGGAGTGACTGCGTCCTGAGTGCATGCGAACGCCCGCGCGTTTCGCGGATGAGGAGAACGCTCTGCTTATTTGGCAGTCCCGCCTCGAAAGACGACGACGACGGAGAACACGGGCATTTCCAAACGAAGCTCCCTATGCCTCGGCGTCCAGAACACACTGCCGGAAAGCTGACTTTCTCTGACGATGATGATGATGATGGTGAGTAGAGTGAAAAGTGGTTGAAACGCGAAGTCCTGAGTCGACAGTCGAAATTGTTACTCCCAAAACACATTGCGCGAAAGCCAATTACACAATGGCTTTAAGGGCTTCAAGAAAAATAAACTAGGGGAGGCAGGAGTTGAACCTGGGACCGTCGCGTTATGAAGCCGACGTCAACCCGACTGCGCCATTCTGACACGGTCGAAAGTTTGAATTTTCGACGGCATCCGACGTCAACCCGTCAGGGCCGGGCGACTTCCCTGTGTTTAAATCATCAATTGCTGTCTTGACTTCTGCGATAGATATGGGCTGTTCTAAGTTACATTCGATTTCGTCGATCGTATTTCGTCGAGCACGTGCCTTTTCGATTCCAAGCGCCCGTTTGGTTGGCAAAACAGTTTGAATTTTGGATGGAATTGGAGAAATGTTTGCGCTTGAACCACCTTTCTCATGAAAACGGCGCTTTGATTTTTTTATTCAGTTGTACGAACGAGGTTCATAGTTAAACGCTTTGGACTAATTGTAGAGCGAGTTTGCGTTCTATGACCGGAGAGTAATGTTTATGCTCCATAACTCCTTTCATAACTCCCTTAACTTAATAACTCCCTTAATGTTTATGTTCCATAACTCCCTTCATAACTCCCTTTCTCGTCTGAAAAGTTATGCTGTTTTGGGGGAGCGACAGAGTAACAGAGAGAGAGAGACGAGTGAGTGAGTGAGTGAGTGAGTGAGTGAGTGAGTGAGTGAGTGAGTGAGTGAGTGAGTGAGTGAGTGAGTGAGTGAGTGAGTGAGTGAGTGAGTGAGTGAGTGAGTGAGTGAGTGAGCGAGCTTGCGCTTTCAGTTCTGATCCTGTGTCGGCAAAGCGATAACGACCGCAATAATTATCATTTTAGCCAGGATGCGGGAGAGACCTCGCAACACCTTGTGCTGTGTAAAAGAAGATACACTTTTGGATAGAACTTGAATTCTTAAATAACATGTAAATGCCCGCTTTCAGAAGACTAAACTTTGTTTCTTCGTAAGTCAGCAGTGATTCCCAGTCAAGGTAAACGTGGAAATTCTGTCTACGTCGGTCAGTCTCCCGAACCAGCCAGAAACGCTATTGTTGGGTCTGCTCTTTAGGGGTTCAAATTCTCACTAGAATTTGGTGGATTTTGGCCCCAGTGGTGACCAATCACTGGCCCACTCATGTGTGGATCACGTGACCCGGGTGTTACACTGGCGGAAGGCGTTCAAGAATGGCCTCCGTCATGCCGAGGTAGCGTGGTGGACCAACGGCTTGCAGGGGATCGTTTAATCCGTTTCTACGATGAAGATCCAAGAGCAAAACTTAACCTGTTTAATGCATGGCGAGTACAGTACAGCGGAGTACTGGCATGCTTTCAACATGACAACTCGAACGGGCAGAGGAACGTTCTCAGCAAGGCCCAGGACGCGCACTGACTGACTCGGGGAGGAGCGAGCGTTTATAACCAGAATTCCCAACGGTCGAAACCGGCGTTCGACGTGTTCCGCATGTCACGAAGGGTGAAAACCCACAAAACACCCTCCACAGGTCCCGTGATAAAAAGCCGGTACACGGTGCGCCGGAGAGATGACGGGAAAGGGGGGTCCAGCATACGTTCGCCTCTGGCAACCGGATCCTTCCGGCTTTCGCAACCGTCGTGGCAGTATGATCGCCTCAAGGAACCACGCAGGACGGACGGGCTCCGGCGTGTCGAAACTTGTTCGAGGCGCGGGATGAGCGGTGTTCACCGTCACACACGGAGCTTCCCCGCACTGTACCAAACTTCTATCACGCGCGTACAGAAAAACGGCGAAGCACATCGCGGTGAATCGTGACACGAGGGAGGGAGCTGGATAAGGGTAGGCGGAAGGAGGAGGAAGAAATGAAATGGGAGGTAGGAGAGGGAGGAGAGAGGGTGGGTGAGGAAGAGACGGAAAATAACGCTATGAAGGGGGGTAGGAGAAAGGGGCAAGGGCGGGGTAATGTGGGATACAGGCGAGGAGAATGAGAGAAGGGTAAGTGTAAAGGGGGCCGACGGGGCCGACAGGACTGTTAGAAGCACTATCGTATTTCGACGCCATTCACAGTAAAGCAAGGGTATTTATATGGCATTGTCCAGTTTTCTGTAGCGCCTATGGAAATTATTTTGGGCATGTATACGGTTTTAAATGCAACAAAATTCGCCACAAGGGAACGCTTGTGTCAACCTTAGAAAGCACGACTATGAGACAGGCCAAGCAGGAGCGATCTATTGTAGCGTGCGTAATGCCAATGCTGCTGCGCCGGTGCAGTGGAGTAATGAACGCCATTTATCGAGCACCTATCGTATTTGCGAGAAGCGGTGCCTTTCCGCTCGGAACAGACATGCCGTTTGAGCAGTAATCCCGAGCACGTGGGCCTTGTGTCCCGAGACAGTCTATGATCGCGCGGTACATCCTAAACATGTGGCGCCCTCCTTCCCAGATACGATACAGACATGCTCTTCATTAAAGGGGCAGATAACCGATTTTTGTGGATTCCATGTCCTTTAGGTCATATGAAAGCCATCGTTTCATTTATTGTGTTAACCCCAAGAACTGTCGGGTTTCCGCCCTATATGTAGGGCGTTTTGGGAATTTTTTTCTTGCCGTAGGGCCGTAGGGCCACTCAGCCATTTTTCCGACGAGCGTAGGGCGATTTTAAACTTTTCTGTTAAACTTCCCATTTTACGCCACATGAAGCCGCGAAAATCGGAAATTATGTCCTCATCTCACTGGTTGTAACGCAAATTTTGACCGCTAGATTACGTTTCCGCAACCCGATCTTTCAGTAGAGAGGGAGCAGATGAAGAGCCACGGAGGAAAGAAAAGCTTGTGAAGAGCAGACTCAGCAGAAAGCCACAAAAGATGAAACTCTGGTGTTGCCCTGTGGATTCCCTGTGTCATGCACAGGCTGCTGCATTGCAAAGTTGGTTTTCACCGCTGGTAGGGGGTGTAGGAATAGTTAAGGGCGCGACGGCACAGCCGGGCTGGAGCGGGAAGGGTGCGCGGATTTAAATTGCTACCAGCGCAGCGGTACAACGGTTGCTATGGGGTCTAGCATGCAGGGGGCCTCCATAGTGCTACTCCCACGGTGGAGCGCGTGTATTCGAGCCAGCGCCGCGGCCGAACATGTCGAAACCATTTCGGAACTGGTTTTCCCTTGATAAGGCGCCGATTGGAGACCTTGCAGATCGCGGGGCGCCTGCTACATAATTTTCGACTTTATATTTTCACAGCAGATGTTGAAAACTGCCTTCAGAGAAAAAGGTACCTTTGAAAAACATCCTAGGCCTGGCATGTGACAACGCCAGCGTTATGGTTCGAGAGCATATTTCCCTGGCCCAAAAAATTAAGCACAAGGCTGACAGGAGTTTCGTGATCATTCGCTACATATGACATTCAGCCAACATTGTTGCGAGCAAAGCTGCAATGAAGCGTCCCAGATACTTGGAAGATCTTCTGCGAAATATCTCCAACTATTTTACTCAAAGCAGCAAGAGACAAGCACAACTATACGCACTGCAGGAGTTCCTCCAGACTGAAAAAAGGAAGATTCTGCGGCCATGCGAGACCCGGTGGCTCGTGCTTTATGCGTGTTTTGAGCGTGTACTACAAGAATGGGAAACCCTGCGACTACTTTTCTTGCGAGCCTCCGTGGAAGACCGAACAGTGGCCGCAGAATCCCTTCTAAACCACATGAGCTATAGTTTCACAGAGGCTTAATTCAGGTTTATGAAATTCGTGCGCAAATTTTTTACCAGCCTACGGAAACGGAAGGCAACATGAACCTCATCGGAGAACTCCAGGCAGAGAGAGTCAACGCCTCATCCGATATCTGCTGCAAAATTTTTGTCCACCCGTCTGCTCTGGAGAGGGATGACAGAAATACCATGGGCCCAAGAGTTCTGCTGCCCCTTGAAGAGGTATACCTGGGCGAAGGGTGGTGCAATTCTGCGCTGAAGAAGTGTGCTGGTTCGCGACCTTCGTATTCGCTGTGTGTCTTTTTATCAGACAGCCGCCGTCGAGGTCAAAAAGAGGCTTCCAGTTTCGGGCCTCTTTGTCATGAAGTACCGTTCGTGACCCCGAAGACAGCTCTCAGCACAGAAGCTGGAGGGAAGCTACCTGCGTTGCCGACGCTACAGAACCGCTACGCACACCTACTGCCAGATGCGAGCAGAGTCGAGGAAGAATGGAGAATGCTGCCTTCCTACTTCAGCAAAAATGAGAAGTTGTCATTGGAAGTCAAACCACCTGCTTTGTTCTGGGCCGATCTCCACCAAATGAGAACATTCGGACTCGGAGACAAGCAGGAGTTTCTCAACATCCCAACCTTGGCTCAGCTGATACTATCTTTTCCCCACTCCAATGCCGCTACTGAGAGAATTTTTTCGCACACGGCTGGCGTGAAAACAAAAAAAGCGCAATAGGCCTGGAAATGAGAATCCCAGTTCCATGCTGGTCATCAAGTCGGCATTTGCAGCTAGTGGACGCACTTGCGCTACATGACCGTGGAACACGGACACCGGAAGCTCCACAGCAAGCAGATGTACTAAACGTGATTAGTATATATATATATATATATATATATATATATATATATATATATATATATATATATATATATATATATATATATATAAGCATTGATTCTGTATATGAAGCTAAATAATAAAATTATACTACAAAAATTTTAAAATTAAGAAACAAAACAAAACCGTTAAAACAAAAAAATGCATTTTTTGGCGTAAGGCGGAGGCGTAGGGCTATCGCGAATATTGTGTAGGGCGATATAGGGCTTTTTGAAAGACAGACAAACAAATAACTTTATTCAGGTCCTGAGGAACTGCCTTGGTGAAGTGCGGTGTGGGGCGATCCGGTCGAAATCGGTTGGCAACACTGCCGTCCCATTCGGCGCGGAGCAACGTTTGCGGAGCCAGGCGGAGAGGTGTAATTTTGTTAACTAACTCCTATTCCCCCCGCGAGGTGGCGCCCTTAGCCTTAGGCTGAAGAGACGCTCGTCTTGCCGACGCTGCCTGCGCTTTGAGTTGTAAATCAGCCTTCGTTGTCGCATCTTCGTGCCAGAAAGCTCTCAATATGTGGTCTATGTATTTTGACTCGATCGTACAAGTCAAAGTTGTTTAACGTACGTTGTTTGACACCCCCGATTGCCTTTGCACGCAGCTTTAGTGGTCGTTTGCTTGACAGGCGAATGTCATAGCCCAAGCTTCTGTCATCTCGAGCAGAGTCAATGCCAGCGTGCTGAATTTCTTCCGCTGTTACAGCATTTTTGCGGGATATCGCAGCGCGAAAATGTTTTTTTGCTTTTTAACGAACGCTCTAGGTATCCGTTGTGTGTGTGTGTGTGTGGTGTGTGTGTGCTGTGTGTGTGCGTGCGTGGTGTGCGTGCGTGCGCGTCCGTGTTTGCGCGTGCGCTCGTGTATGTGTGCGTGCGTGCTTGTGCACGTGCGCGAAAACAGCGTAATACCGATAAGCTCTCGTGTATTGTTTATAGGCAGGAGAGTATACGATAGTCAAATAATCTGTTAGGCTTCCACGGGTACGAATCAATCATTTTTTTGCGTTTTATTTTAATATGCTTAGGGGTTTCTAGTACCCACTGCAATATCGCTACCAAATTATCTGCCGTGAGTGAAAATGTCATGGTTTTCCGCAATGCGTTTCACACCGCTATCGACTCTACATGTGTCGTTTTTGGAAAGACTGTTCCTGAATTTCTAGATTTTCCGGAATAATATTCTGTGCATAATTTGTTGGCATGACTTATTAAGGGCATCGTTTTTTTTCGGTGAGCAGTTGCACAACATCGACTGTAAGTTGTTCGGGGTATTAGTGAATAAACACACCAAGTGGAGAACTACCAATCGTAACTCGGGTAAAGATTGTTATGACATCACTTAGACTACGTCCATTTATGGTAGACTGGAAGTCTCTGTGCGTTTGTATATACAAGCATGCCTTCTAATAAAGGGCACCAGCACGTTTACCCTGCCTATTGCGGAAAAAATACCGATAACCATTTGGACAGTATACACTTCTGATGCTGAAATATACCACGTCTCTGTTAATAGTATCGCGGTGAAAGTTGTGTCAAACGTTTCAAGTAGTGTTGCCATGTCATCTACTTTATCTGTCAAAGACCGCACGTTTAAAGGCGAAAAAAGGAAACGACATGGGCCGGGGGTATTTTCGTGTTTACTAATGGTTGGATTTCGGTCGGTTGAATTCCCATAATTTCGTTCTTGCTAGGAACGCACGGAATATGCGTTCCGTGCGTTCCAAACATGTACAAGATTTTCAGAAGTAAAACCGGAAAACGTGTTGTGCTTTGGAACCATGAGTGACTACAAAATACTTCTGTGCAACGGATTCACTTATGCGTCACCCCGCGGCATAGTCTACGTCGAAAATTCAAAGGCACCCGTAACAACTACCTTTCTCCTGCACTGGTGTGCGGTAACTTTTTTTATTATTATTAAACGTCGCGCACAGGCTGCGAAGGCCGAGTTTTCGTCCTCTCCGCCTTCCTGCGCCAGAAAAAGCGACCTTAGGCTACGCGCGCCGCGGTGTGGCGAAAAACGCTGCCACGCCCCCATTAGAACTTACGCTCTCTCCGGGACGGCCGGAGCAACGGCGCGCCGCCGGTAGCTGATCGCGGAGGCCACGCGTACACAAAGAGCTCCGTCGGTTCCGATGCGTGATTCGAAAACCGCATTAAGGAATAAATATTACGCTTGATTATAGTTTAAGCTGGGGACAAGTTTTTGAAAACCTCTTTTCATCTCACGTGCAGTTAAAAACATTGAAAGTACTCGTTCTGGTACATATTTTTAAAAGCGTGTTGCCGCAAGGTTCAGTGTCATGGTTGCCACCATTTGTTTTGGCCCCATAAGTAAGCTTTCCTTGGGCGCTATCAGGAAAACCATTTTGCTCCAACGTGTTTCACATGGTGCCATTTCATTTGGAATAGAGAGCATACACTTTACAAAATCGGTTGTCTGTCCAAATGAACATTCATCGTAGTTGAGCAGTTTCAGGTAGAATGTTGCTGCGTAGTTGTATTTTAAAATACTTGCCTCTACTAACCTTAATGTTAGTGCTCTTGAAGCTGTATATCCTTTTTTAACACACATACGCACGCACACACACTACGCCACACGCACACGCAACAAACGCACGCACGCACACATGCACGCAACACACACGCACAAACATACACACAGGCACCCCCGTACGCGCACACACGCACACACCTACACACCACGCACGCACACACACACACACACACGCACAAGCACGCGCACACACACACACATACGCACACACACGCACACGGATACACACGCGCACGCACGCACACTCACACATGCACACACATACACACAAGCATACACGCACGCACACACATACACACACGCACACACACATACACACACGCACGCGCCCCACACACACACGAACACACATACACACGCACGCAACGCACACATACCACACACGCACACACACATACACGCACACACACATACACACACACACGCACACACATACGCGGGTCGCACGCGCCTTTTTGATTTCGTGAGTGGACTCGCGCGTTTTCGCCTTTTGCTTTTATTAAAGTACCCTTCGGCTGTTTGTATCGCATTGCAACAGAATACCGGCCGTTTGCCCTTTCTTGAATGCCATGGTACGGGACTTCGCGTGCTCGAAGAACAGATTTTTTCGTTGTCCGCAAGATGGCGCTTAACACAGTCCACCGGTGGAGTTGCGACTAAGGCCGCTGTGCAACGCCACCCCTGTTACAAAGGGGAAGCCACTAAGCATTATCATCATCATCATCGGTGGCGCCACCATACCAACGCACGAGGCATGCAAGCATTTGTAACCACCGTTAGAAGGTACTAGAAGCAAAGTTCCAGTAGACCCTACGACCGTTTCGTCGCGTGCATCGGCCTCCCGGGGATCATGCGGAGGGTACGGTGGACTCCGGCCCACACTGGCTTATATGCATGAGAAATAACTACTCTAGAGGGAAAAGGGGCCGCTGAGCCAATGCATTGGGAAACCCTACGACACACAGTGGCAGACATGATACAACGATTTGAAGGTTGCCAGCTGAGTTTTGCCAAAAAAGGCGAAAGCGATGGGTTTTAATCTGGCAACGTGTCTGGGCGTTTCCGCGTCCGGCTGCGAAGCATGCCGGGTTTAAATTTTAACATGGCGGACCCTGGCCAGGCGGATTTTTGTAGGCGGCGTCGACAGCATTGCGTAGTTTACCCCGTGGGGGAACCGAGTGTTTTCGGTTTTCGTAGTGGTTTTTGACTGAGAATTTGAGCAAAAGTGGCAACGTCACACAACACTTGCGCGCAAGCTCGAATGCGCTGATCGCATGCGCGAGGACGCCAAGGAGTCAGCTGATCCGTATGGGGCACAGAAAATGAATCTCCGTATGATCTCCGTGCATTTTCGCGCTGTGCCGCTTTATTTGCCATTCTGTGACATTTTGCGAGTCGCTCAAGCTTTTCAAACGAAGTGAAGTGAACTGTGGCTTTAGCTCAATGTAAAACCTTTATTGACACACACAAAAAAAAAAGCATGGGCCAACGCTGATTTGCCGGTGAGTCGCGGCGCTTTGAAGCACAGGAACGAAAGAGCGCGGTCGATCGCAGGCCAACGGAGTGGAAAAATGCATGCCAAGGGAGTATGCGAAATACAGTCCGCGGCGTGTCCCGTTTTCCTTTCTGTCTGTATTCGTCAAGTTCTAGCTGCTTTTCCCCCACTTCAAAGGGAAAGCTTGCGGGACTGAATGCGCAGTATTGAATGGGCAGTAATTTACCGCACAAGCGCGCGAGGAGAGAACACTGACTTTTGATTTATTGTGACTGATTAAAAAAGAAACCCCATTTCGTTACCTATTTTTCGTTCTACCTTCACGAACGAGCGCGAAAGTTCGAAGCCAAAAGAAGAAACTGTTAAAAAAAAAAAGCTCCTTTTATTTCTCTTCCAACGGGAACGATCGCTGGCTGCCACTCCGTAGCCTGTAGTGAACTTGCGGTAGTCAAGGTCAGATCGGAATCGCTGTTCCGGCGTCGAGGGGGAATAGGGTGCTTAACGTGAAGAAAAAAGACAGCCTCGCAAGCGCCCGGGGGGGCACTTGCTCAGCGCGGGCATCCCAGTTGTATAACTTGTATACGTTTTGCACGCACGCAGATCTGAGCGGAGACAGCACACACACACTGCGCAAGTCAGGCGCAAGGGCCTCGCCACTTCCTAGCACTCTTAAAAAAATCGAAACCAAAACTGAACTACGCATTTCTCTTTCTCGCTAATTAGAGCTTAATTACACTAAAAGCTTTTTAATAAATTAGTTTTTAAATTTTTGAAGCAATTTTTTGTAACTATTTTGCTTCAGTTCTTTGTTTTAGTTAAAAATTATGGCAGAAATTTTTTGAAGGCTGAATACAATTGATCTGGCAACCATGGGAATTGTATCATGTCAGCGCCCACGATTCGTACGGTCTCGGAGTTCGCTTTACCCCCCTGCTTATATGGGAGGCAATGAGACATACCTTCACATTCTCGAGAACTTGTCACCCGGGCTCCTATTTCCCTCACCCCGCTTCTTGCACTGTGCTGCACTGGACACGCACTTTCCCCTCTGCCAGTGCCCCAATTATCCCTACCCGCTCCCCCCCCCCCAAAACCCGGGAACAGGCCTGCAGAGGTACGAGGTTTCGGACCATGTGGTAGCTACCTCCCGAGGCCTCCAGGTCGCTGTGGCCCTGTAGGCAGCCGCGGCCGCCCCATAAGGGACAACTCTTTAAACAAACGTTACTTCTCTCTCTCGGTCGTCACGTAACGTGATGTTCGTTCGCCCGCAACTACGCAGGCTGTCTACCGTGGATAACGAATCAAGAATGAAGTTGACCGCGACCCTGAGAAGTTCGAAGCCGTAAAAGCGGCCCTAGGTCGGCAAAACAGAAGGAACTCACTCAAACTCAATCACAATTTTTTTCATTGACGCTGTACTCAATCAAACTCAGACTCAAAAAACTCGGCTGTTCACAAAATCACTCGTACTCACTCATCAAATACTCATTTGTAATGATACTCACTTGTACTCAAACTCATTTGTTTTCACGAGTATTCGTACTCAATCTGTACTCATGAGTACTCTCTGTACTCATGAGTACTCTCTCTGTACTCATGAGTACTCAATCTTCTGTACTCATGAGTACTCAATCTTCTGTACTCATGGGTACTACTCATTCTGCACTCATGAGTAATCAATCTGTACTCATGAGTATTCAATTTGTATTCACACGCACACACATACACTCACGAATAATACACTCACGAAAGTTACTCACGAATAATCAACTTACCTGCACTATTAGCTAGGTCTTATCTCGAATGGAAGAATAAATAGAAAAAATAAAATGTTAATTGATTAGAAAAACACAGGTTACATATATATCAGGACAGAGGAAAAAAACGTCTGACGCGGTGCACTGTCGTAGGGCGACTTACTGCGCGAAGGCACGTACATGTGAGAGAGCGAAACGGAACGTAAGCACTCGCGTTGCGTCTGGCGTCTCCTCTTGTTTCAGGAATAAAACAACGAATTCTAGGCCGGGTCGGGCTCAGGGGAGCTCGAGACTTGTCGGTGCGGCCGGGGGCCCGTAAACTGCGGTTTCGTGCGTGTCTTCGGGTGGCAGCTTTTGTCGTCCGTTTTCGTTTCCGGGCGCGCTGATACTCTCGTAATCGTGCTCCAAATCTGTGTGCCTGCGTGCCGTTCGTATCCAGATCACTGTCCGCTTATTCACAGATGCTCGACGCTGGCGTTTGTTTTAGATGCAGAGCATCTGATTCACTCGCCTTGTCCCTCCAGCGTCGTCGTCGTCGTCGTCGGCGTTGTCCGCCCCTCCCCTATTCTCCTCGACGCGCCAGCTGCGCTCTCCGCCGCTCACCCCTCTCCTCCCCGATAGCGAACACTCTCTCGCGAGGGGCATTGGATTGGATTCGATTGGATTGGCTTGGATTGGATTTGGATTGGATTAAAGTGGATTGTGTGGGATTGTGTTGCGTCATAGCCGCGGCACGTTGTGTCATAGCCGCGGCAGACGCGCTGGGGCACCACCGACGAGAAATTTGCAAGGCCGGCGCGCTCCTCCCTTTCCCAACAGCCTACGTCACCACTACGGGATGGAATGTATCGGATGGCCGCGCAGAGGGAGCGGCCGGGCTGCGCTGCGCTGTGCCGCGCGCGAGGAACCGGGAGGGAAAGGGGCAGGCGTGCAGAGTCGCCCCCTCTCTGCCTCTTCTAGAAGCGTTCCGGCTTGGCTAGTAGTGTGGCTTGGCCGCTGTATAGTGGGCGTAAAATCGTGTAAAAAATGTTTCGTCTTCGTTTTTATTTTATAGAATTGAAATATTTTTGCGGGAGAATGTTTATTAGCTAGAAATAGCGTTGGAAGTTTCTAACTAGTGAATAATTAATGCAAAGAGAGTAACTTTCATAAGATTTCACGTCTTTTGTCGGATTGCAAAAGGGCTTTGTTGGCAACATCGGACATTTTTTCAATCGTTGGCGGCGTGGTAGCTGTGTTGGTGCGAAGTTGTCACTTCGTCTTGTAATTGCTGGCAATTATGAGGGAACGTTGATCTTGGCAATAGTTATCGTGTGCTGCCCCGCTTGAAAATGCCTGGCTCTTGTTGCGCTCCGAACTGCAAGTCTAACTACGATGCCAAAGGTTCAAGTGTACGCGTCTACCGGTTCCCGACTGACCCGCAGCGGAGAGCGGCATGGACAAAGGCTGTTTGTCGCGAAGATTTTACGCCTTCAAAGCATACAGTGGTAAGCGGCGATATGTGTTTGCAACGAATAATTCTACGTCCTTCGCGATTTGTCTTAACTGCGGCACTTAGCACCTCGCTTATATGATTTTGTGTTTTGCTAAAATTTAGCTCTGCACTCCAGGTACAAAATAACGCCTTCAAATACAGTAAATTGAAAGGTTGTGTTACAAAAATCTAGCCAGTACACATACAATAACAACTCCGAAAGATTTGTGATTTCAACTCGTAAGGCCCGTTCATACTTGCAACGAAAGCGACGAAAATTGCGTCGCTTTGTCGCGCGACGATCGTTTTGGCGAATGGTCGGGACCAATTTTGCTCGCCGCGCGCCGAAGCGACAGAATTCCCATCGCTTTCGTCGCAGTGTGAATTGGCCTATAGCCTCTCCACACAAGTTGATGGTACTTTGACAGCATAAAGCTAAGCGTTTTCTTCTTGGTAACCGATGCTGACGATTATGTATGTTCGTGCGCCTAAAATTATTCTGTGTTTTTGTCTCATTTTTCAGCTCTGCGAGAACCATTTCGTTCCAACAGACTTCGTCAGATCGGCAACGTACACGGATGTGCAGACAGGAAAGGTGGTTGAAGTGCCTTTGGAGCGCGTTCGCCTGAAGGAAACCGCAGTTCCCAGCGTGTTCGCCAACTGCCCCAAGTATATATCGCGCCCTACAGTGCCCGCACGAGAGACACCAGAGGAAAAGAAAGCTCGCTTGGAGGCGGCATCGCTGCGAAAAGCTATTGAACTTTCGGTTGCCGCACAAGAAGAAGAAGACCGGAGGAACCAAGTCAAAAGTTTTTCAGAGTTTTGCAAAGCTCTTCCACACTTCTCGGTGTCAGAGTTCTGGACAGTGATTGTCAAGGATTCAGTGGTCATGTTTTTGGACCTGGCTCTTGACCGTGCTCCCGCTGTGCGCAGTTCAGTAAGAGTGTCAGCTGATCTGTGTGTTGACGTGTTTTTCGGGGAAACCCGTCTTGAGAGCGTTTCTGGTGTGAACGTGCCTTCACAGTTGGAAAACCTTAGGCAACTAAATGAAGTGTTGCAGTGTGTTGAAAAGCTACAGATTTGTTGCGCTACGGATGGCTGCCAAAAAGCTCACCGCCTCCTGGAACTTGTGCTGAGGCTGCTGCAGGATGTTTGCAGTGAGTACGAGCAGCAAGATTTGCATGGATGGCACCTGGAAGTAGTGAAATTTGTAAGCGCCCAAATTGAGCTTCTTTTGAGAAATCCTCTGAGATACGCTCCTGAAATGCTTGTTTTCGCAGCACTGCTGTACACTATATCGCCGCATGCATACAGGTTCATTAGAAGTTCAATGAAGGTAAAATTGCCTCACCCGGCTACCATCAGGCGTCTCTGCTCTTCATATGGAGTGAGCCCTGCCCTCGAGCAGCAAGACGCTTGTTTTTTGAACTATGCAAAAACGATCTTGAACGCAATGAAAGAGCACGAACGAACTGTCACTCTAATGATGGATGAGATCCACATACAAGCGTACTTTGACTACAAAGGCGGTTATGTCACAGGTGCTGCTGCAAACAGCTCGAGTCCGGCGAAAACAGCTCATGTTTTCATGCTGCAAAGCCTCCTTTCAAATCACAAAGATGTTGTTCACATTCTGCCCGTAGCACAAATTGATGCAAAAGCACTGCATGAGTTTCTAAGGAAACTAATCACTGAGCTAGAAGTGCTTGGATTTAGAGTTGTAGCAGTTGTTTCGGACAACAACTCCATAAATCGAAAAGCAATGACATTTTTTGCAAACCCACCTCAGGCAAGCATTGTGTATCCACATCCAGCAGATCCATCTCGGCCCCTTTTTTACATTCTGGACCCAGTTCACGTGTTAAAGTCCGTGAGAAATAATTGGCTAAACCAGCGGAACAGTGGCAAGTGTATTTATTTTCCCGACCCAAGTAGCACTGACCCAAAGCCGCCTATCCTCACAGCATCGTTCAAAGCGTTGGGCGAGTTGCACGAAACAGAACAAAATGAGCTATTAAAGATAGCACCAACATTGTCTCTAAAGGCACTAGACCCGTCGAACATGGAAAGGCAAAATGTTAAGCTTGCTTTGCGAATTTTCAATGAGTCGACCATAGCTGCCCTGAACTCTACCACCATCCAGCATGCAGAAGGTACTGCAGCCTTTATAGCCACCATCGTAACTTGGTGGCGAATTGTAAACGTCAAGACTCCAAGGAAAGGCGAACGCCTGCGGGATGACATGCAGTACCCAGTGTCTTCAGAATCCTGCCCGCAGTTGGAGTTCTTGAAACGGGTACCAGAGTGGCTTGATTACTGGGCCAGCCTTAAGCATGATGCGGGCCATTTCACACGAGAAACGCACATGGCTCTTGGCCACACAAGCCATGCTCTGCGTGAAATTTCTCTGTACTGTTTACAGGAGCTGCGATTCAAATATGTACTGCTAGGGAAGTTTCAGACCGATTCACTTGAAGAAAGGTTCGGAAAGTACCGCCAGCTTAGTGGTTCCCAGTACCATGTCTCGGTTCGTCAGATTTATGAATCTGAGAACAAACTAAGGCTGCAGAAAGTCCTAGACCTTCCCGACTTGGAAGTCATGGCAGTACCCGTGTCGAAAATCACTGCAGAATCAGTTCACGAGCAGTATCGAATTGAAGTGACGAATGCAGATATGGAGAAGAAAGCTTCAAGGATGCCGGCTGTAACGTATGTTGCAGGATATTGTGCACATGTTACATTGAAGAAGCTCATGTGTACGTTTTGCAAAGAAGCCCTTGTGTTAGAACACACAGATTTGGACCATGACGAAAACATACTAATCGCAGGCATGACAAGGGGAGGCTTGAAATTCCCTCAAGCAGTAGTAGTGAATGCAGTGCTCTTCACTGAAATTGTCCTTGACAAGCTGAGAGGCGAGCAGTATGCTTCACAGTTTCTTGCTTTGACCAACCAGAAGGAGGCACTGGTAGCACTGGTGTCTCGTGCTCTCAATAATTTTGAGGTTCTTGACTACTGCGACTCGGGTCATTCCCCACAGGAGCTTATGCATCATATCTTGAGTGCAGCGGCAAACACATTGCTGAACAATATGTGCAAAACGGTTAACAATACACTGAGCATTCCAAAAGGAAAGCGCAAACTGCAAGCAGCAAATGACAACCCAAAAGAAACCCGAAAGCTGCTAACTCTGCAGAAGTAGGAATAATTTCAACCTTCTAAAGGTCTGCATTTGTGCCATCTCTAGTGAAAATCACGTTTTTGAAAGCGTGTGTCATGCTGGCAGAGTGGCATATCTGCCTTATCCATTCTGTGTGTTGCATTCCTTTTTTGTTCATTTGTGTCATCTCCTTTAATAAATCACTTGTGTTTGAAAACCTCCTGTGTAGTGCGAATCGGCTATGCATTTCGCGTTTCTTTAAATGTAAGGTGTCGCCACTCTAGTGACTGGATAAATATTTTGTGCAAGTGATCAGGCCAGAAGCGATTTTACTACAAGTACTGTGGAAAACATTACGTGTGTTCGCAACATTCATCGCGGTGCACACGCGTTAAAACTATTTTGTAGGCGTAGTCCTAATAGTTGTCCTTACGCGACCGAAGCGATGGCATCGGCGGCCTTCGGTAACGAGTGCGCAGTAAACCTTCCATGCGCGCGAGGTGAAGCCGACCTCCAGGCCCATCCCGCATGCGTGACGTCACGGAAGCGCGCGGCGGCCTTGAGTTAGTCTCGGTGGTGGTGGTGGGGCCGGCGCATGTGCAGTACTCACTCTTCCGCGGTCCCTCCTTCGGGCGCTCTGCGCATATAACCGGTTTGCCGTCTCCGCGGCGAAGCAAAACCAACGCTTGGCTCAAACACCGAAAGCAACATCCACGCTTGGCTCAAAACGTGTGTGCGCGCTATAAAACGCGGTCCTTCGCCGCTCCGACTATGCGTCGCATCTACACAGGGGTTCCCGCAGAGGGGAGGGGGGAGTTTTTTAGATGCGGAGCATCTGATTCACTCGCCTTGTCCCTCCGCGTCGTCGTCGTCGTAGGCGATGTCCACCCCTCCCCCATTCGCCTCGCCGCGGAGCTGCGCTCTCCGCGCTCACCCCCTCTCCTCTCGATAGCGAACACGCTCTCGCGAGGGGCATTGATTGGATTGGCTTGGATTGGCTTGATTGGATTGGATTGATTAAAGTGGATTGTGTGGATTGTGTTGCGTCATAGCCGCGGCAGACGCGCTGGGGCCGGCGCATGTGCAGTACTCTCTTCCGCGGTTTCCTCTCCTTCGAGCGCGCTGCGCATATAACCGGTGTGCCGTTCTCCGGCGAAGCAACATCCACGCTTGGCTCAACACCCTAGAGTCCACGCCGCTTTACAAGGACCCCAACGTCGTCATCGACTGGGACCGGCTTACGCAGTCCCCTCAACGTTATGCGCGCTATAAAACGCGGTCCCTTCGCCGCTCCGCCTATGCGTCGCATCTACACAGGGGTTACCGCGAGGGGAGGTGGGAGTTTTTATTGTTCCGGATACTAGATAGAAACTCGTTAAGAGGGTGTTGCGGTTAGTGGCAGACACGTATCATATGGTATGGGCCTGCCAGTATAATCCAGGGTTAAAAGTCAAAGTGAAGCCAACGAGGGAGGGCTAGAAGGCGGCCCTGTACGGCTGCTCGGACCTAGAGTCTCAGCGGGCTCTCGTCCAGCGGGCACGGACGGAGGCCTCGACCAATGGGATCCCGGACTGAGGAATACCACCCACGCAAGAAAGGCCTAACCGCCTCTCCCTCTCTTTAATTATGTCTTGTACATTAAGAAAGTTTTCCTCCACCTCCTCTCCCTTCCTGCTCCTCCTCCTCCTCCACACGCAGCCTCCTGCTCTCAAACAGCGCCGCTTGCAGGGTCCTCTGCCGTTTGGTCGGAGGCCGCCTGAAGTAGCGTTGGCACATTCGTTCGTTTGAAGAGATGGCGACGTTCTCCGTTGTCCTCTAGAAGACGCAAGACGATGTCGTCCTTTACGGCCAGAGCAGGGAAGCCTTCGTAATCGTAGTGCACTCACGAACTGCTGTTTCTTCGTGAAGGACGTAGCGTTCCAGTCAGTGTGTCGACCACCGCTGACGTGGAGTCCGTCGTTGCCCCTCGTCCGCGTGCCGCACTCTCGTAGTCGTGGTGCGGTTCGTCCACGTTGTTCCTCTCTTCGTCCGTTCGTCCTCTCATGGACTCAAATCCTGATCCTGTCGACTGCAACATCTTAGCTAGGTCGTGGCTCGAATGAAAGGCTAAACAGGAAAAAAATAATGTTAACTAATTATGCGAGGCTAAACAAAATATGCGAGGCTAAACAAGGCGTCGCACACGTTCAAATGGATATTATAATGTCCGATTCACAACTCACAAACGTGCTTAGGTGTACTCGGATATTTTATTTCCATTGCTGGGGCAAATTCCACCGCCGCGCCTGTACGGTGGGGCTATATGCTCACTTGTAAATGGCACTGCACGAGACCATAATACTAGCGAACCTGAGCAAAATCAGCAAAATGTTTCAAAACCGGAACCTAATAAAACCATATGGCGCACGTACATCAGCCAAATTGTCGCTTGAATACGCACCGTGGAATGGTGCGCACAATTTCGGTGAGAAACAAACGTTACAAACCACGCAGTCGGTTTGACGCGAGTTACGTAAATTAACTGCGACTGTTGAAATGAGCGGTTCGGCTCACGAAACGACTACACAGCGTGACATGCGTCTACGGAAACTCTGAAGACGGACAAAGAGGGACTTCAGTACGCCTAGTGCGTGCATTGTTAGCAGCCTCCACCGCCTCTCCCCTAAAACAACTGGAAGGGAGCAAGCGCAATGAAGCCGCCACGCGTTCACAGGCCGCGTCAACAAAAATAAGTGTGGCAGTCAACAAGTGCCATAGGAGAAGAGAAACTGCGGCCGCGTTTCCCGCTGGGCCCTCACCCCCTCGTTTTCCCCTCTTCACCGTGACCCCTTTGCGAGCGACCGCCAAGAAACGCTTACAGCGCCATACAGGGACCGGGAAAGGGGGAAGGTGCAGATTTCGTTGTCTAATTTTGCCATCCTTGACTGTTAAGCTGCACAGCGGCACCGCTAAATGTTTGCGACTCGTACATGCGCGTCCGGACTCGAGCTCGTGATAAAACTTGTTTGCACTACTGTACTCACGAGTGAACATACCAGCCTCGCAAAAACAGTATTCATGAGTATTGTACTCATGAGTACTGTGTACTCACGAGTACTGTGTACTCATGAGTACTCATACTCATTAGTACTCAAACTCATGAGTACTTATACTCATGAATACTGTACTAATGACTACTCATAATCATGAGTAGTGTATTCATGAGTACTGTACTCAAGAGTAGTGGACTTACCCCTGTACTCACTCGTCATCATACTCACCTTTTTTTTTCTGGGTTGTGTACCGCTTGCACCTTCGCCCGCAACTACGCAGGCTGTCTACCGTGGATAACGAATCAAGAATGAAGTTGACCGCGACCCTGAGAAGTTCGAAGCCGTAGTAGTGGCAACCCTTGTTCAACAGTTCAGAAAGCCTTCAGCCTGCTGGGCAAGCCGATCTACAGGTGCAAGTTAGGGTCGAACGAATCTCCCCTAATAGAAGACCGAACGTACTACTGTCCGCGCTCGACTTCCGGTGCACTCGCATGTGTCAACCCTTTGTCATGGTCGTTATTCAGCGCAGTCAATTTGTAATTGGGATAAATTGCCACAGCATGGCTTCGATATGCGTTAGGTACGAAGTCATGGGAGTCCGCGACCGAATCTGACGACGGTGTCCTCCTTTGTAATTGAGAGTGACGTCTTCGGAAAGCGCTCCACCCAGTGACTCATTCCTCGTAGCATACTTTGGATGAACTGCCAGCACGCATAACCTAACGAAACAATATCAGATATATTTTGTCCAACGGAAATCGGGAATCAACTGCATTCAGAGCGCCCAGAAGGGCCTTCGCATCGATCCGCTTTTGGACACGAGCGCGAGTTGTGCTTCTAGGCAGACCTCGGTGTTGTGGTCGATCATCTAGGAGAAAAACTTTCGCGCAGCCCCGTCGACGAGTGCAGTAAAGGTTTTCATTTTACGCGATTTCACACGCAGGCGTACAGGAAGCTACAAGACGAGTTGTCGGGATCCGGACCGAAGCTTGGCTACATCTTCCTGGGCATTCGTATTTGGCCGGACAACCAGGTGCCATTTTTAAAAGAAGTCAGCAAAAATCTGAAGTGAGTGAAAGCCTTATGAAGACCGTGTTCGTTCACAGGATAGTTTAAGGAAAGTATAGACAATCGACCAAGCGTAGTCAATTCAACGTTTGGTTTGACGATGTACTATTTTTATGCTTGACAATACGCACAAGGGAATTTATCATTAGAACTTACGCTCTCTCCGGGACGGCCGGAGCAACGGCGCGCCGCCGGTAGCTGATCGCGGAGGCCACGCGTACACAAAGAGCTCCGTCGGTTCCGATGCGTGATTCGAAAACCGCATTAAGGAATAAATATTACGCTTGATTATAGTTTAAGCTGGGGACAAGTTTTTGAAAACCTCTTTTCATCTCACGTGCAGTTAAAAACATTGAAAGTACTCGTTCTGGTACACTATCATTTAAGGCGTGTTGCCGCAAGGTTCAGTGTCATGGTTGCCACCATTTGTTTTGGCCCCATAAGTAAGCTTTCCTTGGGCGCTATCAGGAAAACCATTTTGCTCCAACGTGTTTCACATGGTGCCATTTCATTTGGAATAGAGAGCATACACTTTACAAAAATCGGTTGTCTGTCCAAATGAACATTCATCGTAGTTGAGCAGTTTCAGGTAGAATGTTGCTGCGTAGTTGTATTTTAAAATACTTGCCTCTACTAACCTTAATGTTAGTGCTCTTGAAGCTGTATATCCTGTACACACATACGCACGCACACACACCTACGCACACACGCACACAGATACACACGCACGCACGCACACATGCACGCACACACACGCACAAACATACACACAGGCACCCCCGTACGCGCACACACGCACACACATACACACACGCACGCACACACACATACACACACACGCACAAGCACGCGCACACACACAAACATACGCACACACACGCACACGGATACACACGCGCACGCACGCACACTCACACATGCACACACATACACACAAGCATACACGCACGCACACACATACACACACGCACACACACATACACACACGCACGCGCCCACACACACACGAACACACATACACACGCACGCACACGCACGCACGCACACATACACACACACGCACACACACATACACGCACACACACATACACACACACACGCACACACATACGCGGTCGCACGCGCCTCTTTGATTTCGTGAGTGGACTCGCGTGTTTTCGCCTTTTGCTTTTATTAAAGTACCGTTCGGCTGTTTGTATCGCATTGCAACAGAATACCGGCCGTTTGCCCTTTCTTGAATGCCATGGTACGGGACGTCGCGTGCTCGAAGAACAGATTTTTTCGTTGTCCGCAAGATGGCGCTTAACACAGTCCACCGGTGGCGTTGCGACTAAGGCCGCTGTGCAACGCCACCCCGTTACAAAGGGGAAGCCACTAAGCATTATCATCATCATCATCGGTGGCGCCACCATACCAACGCACGAGGCATGCAGCATTTGTAACCACCGTTAGAATGTACTAGAAGCAAAGTTCCAGTAGACCCTACGACCGTTTCGTCGCGTGCATCGGCCTCCCGGGGATCATGCGGAGGTACGATGGACTCCGGACCACACTGGCTTATATGGGAGGCAATGAGACACTACCTTCACATTCTCGAGAACTTGTCACCCGGGCTCCTATTTCCCTCACCCCGCTTCTTGCACTGTGCTGCACTGGACACGCACTTTCATTCCCTCTGCCAGTGCCCCAATTGTCCCTACCCGCTCCCCCCCCCCCCCCAAACCTGGGAACAGGCCATGCAGAGGTACGAGGTTTCGGACCATGTGGTAGCTACCTCCCGAGGCCTCCAGGTCGCTGTGGCCCTGTAGGCAGCCGCGGCCGCCCCATAAGGGACAACTCTTTAAACAAACGTTACTTCTCTCTCTCGGTCGTCACGTAACGTGATGTTCGTTCTGCTCCTCACCGCTTGCACCTTCGCCCGCAACTACGCAGGCTGTCTACCGTGGATAACGAATCAAGAATGAAGTTGACCGCGACCCTGAGAAGTTCGAAGCCGTAGTAGTGGCAACCCTTGTTCAACAGTTCAGAAAGCCTTCAGCCTGCTGGGCAAGCCGATCTACAGGTTGCAAGTTAGGGTCGAACGAATCTCCCCTAATAGAAGACCGAACGTACTACTGTCCGCGCTCGACTTCCGGTGCACTCGCATGTGTCAACCCTTTGTCATGGTCGTTATTCAGCGCAGTCAATTTGTAATTGGGATAAATTGCCACAGCATGGCTTCGATATGCGTTAGGTACGAAGTCATGGGAGTCCGCGACCGAATCTGACGACGGTGTCCTCCTTTGTAATTGAGAGTGACGTCTTCCGAAAGCGCTCCACCCAGTGACTCATTCCTCGTAGCATACTTTGGATGAACTGCCAGCCACGCATAACCTAACGAAACAATATCAGATATATTTTGTCCAACGGAAATCGGGAATCAACTGCATTCAGAGCGCCCAGAAGGGCCCTTCGCATCGATCCGCTTTTGGACACGAGCGCGAGTTGTGCTTTCTAGGCAGACCTCGGTGTTGTGGTCGATCATCTAGGAGAAAAACTTGCGCGCAGCCCCGTCGACGAGTGCAGTAAAGGTTTTCATTTTACGCGATTTCACACGCAGGCGTACAGGAAGCTACAAGACGAGTTGTCGGGATCCGGACCGAAGCTTGGCTACATCTTCCTGGGCATTCGTATTTGGCCGGACAACCAGGTGCCATTTTTAAAAGAAGTCAGCAAAAATCTGAAGTGAGTGAAAGCCTTATGAAGACCGTGTTCGTTCACAGGATAGTTTAAGGAAAGTATAGACAATCGACCAAGCGTAGTCAATTCAACGTTTGGTTTGACGATGTACTATTTTTATGCTTGACAATACGCACAAGGGAATTTATAAACGACACCAAACACGCAAGCAACACTGATAGCAAGGTTTTTCTGAAACGCAGGCATATGCTTGTCTAGCGCCAATTTAAGGAAGCATGGAATTACCAAGGCTCGAATGCCTGATTCCGTCAATTTGACCTTCAAGCTCAACCAAGGTCAAGAGATCTTTGTGCGCTTGCGAAGTGAAAGCGTCTGGTCGCTCGTTCGTTCCAAGGGGCGGGGTTCGGAAAGGGAGATATGGGGGAAAGCGCAAGGCCGAGCTCCGGCAAAGTTGAGCCAACGCCTCCTTCACTTGCGCAGTGAAAGTGTAATGGCTCGTTCGTTCCGAAAATTCACATGTTCAAGTAGCGCGGTAAAGACGGGACAAAAGTAGAGACCACACAGGACTAGCGCTAGTGTGGTCTCTACTGTGTGGTATCTCTGGTGTGGACTCTCTGTGTGGTCTCTCTGGTACCTGTGTGGTCTCTACTTTTGTCCTGTCTTTACCGCGCTACTTGACCATGTTTCACAGTTCGAACCAACTAGCCCACATGTGCGCGCTGACAAGTAGTCTAAGGTCCTCCAGCTCCACTTAGTGGAAAAGCCTCCCAATTTTACTGCATAGCAATCTTTGCCGAGCACCCCCCTCTCTACCCCTCCCCAGGCTCCCCAACAAGCCCGAACCGTGTGACGCTTTGCGCATGTGCAGAGATGCATAACTTTCGGAGTTACTGCATTTAATTGCTCTAACAGCAGAAAAAGAGATAAGTGCTCTAACAAAATTTTTAAAACACAAAAATATAAAATTAGAGACTAAAAAATATTAAATAAACGTACTATATCCAGTATATGAATCTTGCACACCCCTCTAAGAAATGAAGAAACAAATATTCAAGCCCTGAAAAGAACGACAAAAACACCAAAAAAAGAACCCGTGAAAACGTAACACCCTGCAACGCCCTGAATTTGCACAAAAATGTGTAACTTGCTTAACACTTTCTCGTTATAATAGCGTAAATGGACAATGAAACGATAGAAAATATACAAAATTATAAAAGCTCACTTATGAAATAAAAATTTTGATCTTGTACACCTCCCCCTAAAACAATGACGGAAATAAAAAAACATTCCCGGGTCATCTCCACTAACGTAAAGCCTGGAGAGGGGCGAAGCATGCAGTGTATAAGTGTATTCTCGGCGGCTTTGCGTTTTTGCCCAGGCAGATGACCATCGGGGGCTATAGGTATGCAGCTTTGCTGTAAGTCTCGTGCTTTGAAGCACGAAGCCTTCTAGCGTGAGATGTTGGATAATTAGTGTCCCGGTGTTTTAGTGCCGTGACCACATGACACTACGACGACATGAGACGACAACGACATGAGACACCGACTGCCCGACCACCTAAGGGGCTTCGGCCCTAACAGAAAAATCCCGGAAAAGAACGACGGAAACACATAAAAAAATCGTGAAAACGGTGCGACAATGTACGAGCGACAATTGTAACATGCATTTCCGCAAAGATGCGTAAACGGCAGAGGCACTACATTTAATCGTTATTATAGCATAAATGAAGGTAATTGGTAAAACAAAACAAAAATACAAAAACTAAAATTAAAAATGATTAAAAATGATAAAAGTGACCACAAAATCAAAAACTACAATTTTACACACCCCTCCCAAAAACTAGGAAAACAAAGCCGAAAAAAAATACCAGGGACACGAATAAAGCAATCGTAAAAACTGAGCGTAATTGACAAAGTTAATACTCAATCGTATAATAGCGTAAGTGTAGATGATTGGTGGAACGAAATGTAAAAAAAAACAATACAAAAAATAAAAATAGAAAAATTATAAAATTATACAAGTAGCCTAAACCAGAAAATAGAATACCGGATTCGAATTTCAAGTTTCCCAGAGCATTAGTTTTGTATAGGCAATGAGGGAGTAAACAGTACTAAATCTGGATTGAGATATTAAAAGGTAGCCAAAAAAAATGTAATAATTCAGGACTAAGCCAAGAATCCCAAATAAAACTCACGGCAACCCCAAAATATTCGCGCTGTCATCGCCGTGGTTATGTCAACGGGTTTCGGGAGCGTATATCGTTGGAGCTAATTGTGTTCGCTGAAATGGGCGGCCGTTTACCCTTTTTTTTCTCTCCTTCCGTATCAGAAATTTTCCTGTGGACGGCTTCGTCGCATGGACCCACTTCAGTGAAGATGAGTTTAAATGGTACCAACGAACCTGCGTGATCACTGGAGGGGCGCCACTGCGGTGGCGAAAAAATGCCAAGGTGAAGAACAAGAACATCTTGACTATGGTGAGCGCCACTTGCTCCGTAGTAAAGAAAATCAAGCCAGTGAGCGAGAATTTCTAATGGCCGGCAGGGCGAACGTAAAGGGGCCGCCAAGACAAAATACGAGTTTGGTTCATTAATTAAAATGACTGCTTTGTCCTGATGACAATGATGCCGATTTTATTGTGGACTTCAAACAAGTGATGAAGATATTCAGGAAAACAGATGAAACAGTGGTGATCCCCTGTCACTTATTTCCGAAACGTTTCTATGACGCCACAGAGTTTTGTTGTGATTGGCTGCCACCGATTAAAGCCACCGGCCCACCGCCAAGAAACGACTGGGCTACTGCACAGGGTGGTGCGACGATTATTGAAACGCTTTGAAAAATATCCCGATCCTCTCTGTTCGCGCTCAAACTTCACACGACGATCGCATTTTGTGGCCTAATTAGTTTTAATCCTTGAACAACGCCGATACTTACCTGTTTTACTGAAAATAAATAGAAATGATTTCCACCTATGGAAAAATGGCGGCCGGCTTAAACGAGCGAGCCAGCGCAAACTGATGATGATGATGATGTGGCTATCCCCTTTGTATCGGTTGGGCACAACTTTGGAACCCTAGCCGTCACTTCAAACTATATCTATAGGAAGGAAATTATCAGAGGGAAGGGAAGGATAGGCTTGGCATAGGGCCGGCACTGTCTGCACAAGTGACGGGGTTCCCTATGAGTCAGTATGACCATGTAGAGCACTTTTGTCTCTGGGCCCTGGTTGCCGGGTCCGCCACCACCACTGGCGCAGTATCTCCTTGGACGTCGTCACCAACGTGGATCTGGTGGCACTGTCGCAGGTCTCGAGTCCCAACGCTCGTCGTAGAGTGGTGCCCTCTGGGTGGGTTGGCGAAAAACAGCACACTGGGTAGTCACGTACTCCGCACTCTCCTGTGCTTCCCCGCAGGCTCGGCAGATGGCACTTTGCACCGCTGGAGATTAAGGTCCCTGTATTTACAGGGACCTTACTGGGGATTAGAGTTCCTCTATATAGCTCCCGCAGGGAGCTTAGAGTTGCGCATGGAGGAAAGAAAAGGTTAGGAGAGGCCCTGACGTCACATTTGTGAAGCCGAGTCCCGCCATGACTTGAGCCCACTGAGCCCAGCACTCTATCCCATCATCCTTTGCTGCCTCCGGTTTGATTTGACTGATATGGCGTCGCCCTGCCCTCCCGCTTCGAAGCGAAAAGAGCTTCGTTGCTAATTCCTCGGTGCGATGTCATGTTCTAAGCTGTTTATTTCGCCTTCAATTTGCCCATTCTAACCCTCACCCAAAGTTTCAATCGAAAAACGGCCTTCGTTTTTGAGATAGAACGACGATTCTTCAGCTATTAAGCCTGGCAAAGTAGCGTTTGTCGTCGTCATAGCAACAGGCTCGCGGGGTGGCGAACGCAGACGAAGGGAGAATTGTTTGGGGTCGTACAGCACTGCGGTCTTTGCGCGCTACGTCACAGCAGCGATAAATTTCACTTCACTTCACAGCGAAGAAACACAAAGTGAGCAAAGAACGAACTGTGGCTCTCGCCATCGCTGCGCGAAGGGGATTTTTCCGGCAGGTCGCCGGCGGAAGCAGCGACCTTATTTAGTGACTCTACCAAGCACCTTAAAAAGTTGTCCGTTCTATTCGCCCAAATTGGGCCGCCGCTGTTGTAAACAAGTAAGCAACATTGTCTGTTTGCTCAAGAAAAATCACGTGACTTCCGCCACATTTTTCGCAATGCATTGGGATGCGAAGGGCCTCTCCTGAGTATTCTTTTCTCCATGGAGTTGCGCGACCGCCCGCCATCTTGTTATCCAAATTGCTGCGGGAAAGCCGCCTGTCGCGGGTGTAGGAGTCACGCCGCCGCGCTTCCGACGGCGGCCGACGCGTGGTGGGGGCGCTTCGGTCGGCGGCTCCTTACAGGGGGGCACGGTGTAATGCAGGGGGGTAAAGCGAGCTCCAAGACCGTACGAATCGCGGGCGCTGACATGATACAATTCCATTGGTTGCCACATCAATCGTATTCAGCCTTCTAAAAAGCTGTTCCGTAATTATTTAACTAAAACAAACAACTGAAGCAAAATAGTTGCAAATAATTGCCTCAGTAATTGAAACTAGCTCTATAAAAACTTTTAGTGTAATTAAGCTCTAATCAGTGAACAAAGAGTGAGTAGTTCAGTTTTGGTTTCGATTTTCTATAAGTGTGCTAGGAAGTGGCCAGGCCCTTGCGCCTGACTGGCGCAGTGTGTGTGTGTGTGCAGTCTCCAGCTCAGATATGCGTGCGTGCAAAACGTGTGCAACTGGTACAACTCGGATGCACGCGCTGAACAAGTGCCTGCCAAGGCGCTTGCGAGGCTGTCATTAGTTTCTTCACGTTAAGCACCCTGTCTTTGCCCCTGAACTGACGCCGGAACAGCGATTCCGAACTGAACTTCACTACTGCAAGTTCACTACAGGCTACGGAGTGGCAGCCAGCGATCGTTCCCGTTGGAAAAGAAATTAAAGGAGCTTTTATAATCGTTCGATTTCAGTTGTTTCATTCATGCTACTTCTTACACCTCTCCTTGCTTCGAACTTTCGCGCAAACGTTCATGAAGGTAGAACCAAAAATGGGTAACGAAATGCGGTTTCTTTTTTAATCATTCACAATAAGTCAATGTTCTCTCTTTGCGCGCTCTGTGCGGCGAATTACTGCCCATTCAATACTGCCCATTCAGACCCGCAAGCTTTACCTTTGAAGGGGTGGAAAGCAGCTAGAACTTGGCGAATACGGACAAAAAAGAAAACGGTACACGCCGCTGACTGTATTTCGCATATTCCCTTGGCATGCATCCTGTCACTCCGTTGGCCTGCGATCGACCACGCTCTTTCTTTCCTGTGCTTCATAGGGCCGCGACTCACTGGCAATATCAGCGTTGGCCCATGCGATAACAATTTTTTTGGTGTCAATAAAGGTTTTACATTCAGCTAAAGCCACAGTTCACTTCACTTCGTTTGAAAAGCATTAATCGACTCGCAAAATGTCACCGAATGGCAAATAAAGCGGAACAGCGCAAAAATGCGCGGAGATTATGACGGAGATTCATTTTTCTGTGCGCCCCAGTACGGATCAGATGATTCCTCGGCGTCCTCGCGCATGCGATCAGTCGCATTCGAGCTTGCCCGCAAGTGTTGTGTTAGCATTGCCACATCTGGCTCAAATAGTCTCAGTACATATAAGTAACACGCTAAACCTAAAGCACGTGGTTTACCTACCCACAGGTGATAAACTACGCAATACTGTCGACGCCGCATACACAAAATCCGCCTGGCCAGCGGTCTGCCTTGTTACAATTAATCCCGGCATGATTCGCTAGCCGGACGCGAAAACGCCACAGTAGCACGTTGCCAGATTACAACCCATCGCTTACGCCGTTTTTAGTAAAGAAAAGCTCAGCTCGCAACCTTCAAATTGTTGTATCATGTCTGCCACTGTGTGTCGTGCGGTTCCAATGCATTGGCTCAGCGGTGAGCTTTCCCTCTAGAGTCAGTATATTATCTTTATGGCGCCTTACGGCGGCCATAGAGTTTCATACTAATATATACTAGAGGGAAATCTGGCGCTGCATTCGCGGGCCGTCATGGGCGGCGCCATTGCAGCTAGCGACGTTCTTCGCCTCCTTGGCTTGGTTGGCCACATGGCTTCTTTTTCGTCTTGAAGCCAACAGGGGTAACATTGTTTTTTTGTTCATCTTCCATGAAGCTTTTAAATATTCCCTGACAAATCAATCTTTCTGGAACTTTTATTTTATAATAACAAAACAAATTCGATTAATCTTCTGCAGTAATATTGCTACATTTTTGCAGCCGAAGCCAACTTTTCAGCCTGTTCGTGAGCCATGCCAAGGACAAGTGGAACGTGCCTGCCCGGTACATGACGGCACGCTCACTGAAGCGCGGCTCCCCTAGACAGTGGCGCCAGATTTCCCTCTAGTATATATTAGTAGGAAACTCTATGACGGCGGCTACGCTGGATTCCTGCGATGTCGCTCACGCTGCTGCTGCTGCTGCTGCTGTTCCTGCGCGAGGCGCGGTGCCGGCCGCGTTGGCGGCTGCGGCGCAGCCGTAGTGGGGGCTTCTCTGCGGGGCATGGATAACCGGAGTGACGTCATCACGGCGGCGCGTGGAAAAAGGTCGCGCAAATCTTAGCACCCTGCTATATAGAGAAACTGTATTGGGGATGAGTCCAAGCGCTGACGGTAGAGGAGTGTGCGGAATGCTCCCGCGCGGGCCTCGAAGAGCAGTGCACTTCCAGTGTCGTTGTCGTAAAGCGTTTCCGCTGCTGGGGTGGACTTGTAGGAGCGATACAGAGCCAGGGTGGACTTTGAAAGCATGGCCGAGCACCACTGGCCTGTTTCTACCTCGCGCACACGTTTCCGCGCCACATGCATCAGCTTCTGGGCGCCTTATGACTGTAGCAGCTCAGCAAGAAAGCCGAACTTGCGACTCAAAGTGTGTACTCTGGAGGTCCACACAGTCTGGGTGTCATTGAAGCCCAGGTACCGGAAGACACGTCGCCCCCACCGCTGATCGTCCATGCGCCGCAGTCGAGCCTCGAAGGGTAGCTTGCTGCTTGCCTCTCGAGCCTCGAAAGACGACCATCCTAGGTCACCCTGGATGGCCTCAGCGGCCACGCGACCATGGCAGCCGAGCGCCACGCGCCCCACATCGCGCTGGCTACTCTCCAGTCACGCTCGGGTGCTGGATGAAACGCACACCACTGCGTTGGCGAAGTTCAGTGCTGGGACATGAACCGCTTTCCACAGCTCACGAACGATGGTGTATCTGTTGCACCCCCCCATTGAAATCCGGCGTAGCACACCACTGGCTCTTCGGCAGGCCGGCCTGAGGTGTTCTTCGTGAGGCCCCAGAAGATCCGATGAAGAGGAGAGTATCACCCCAAGGTACCGGTACTCGGTCACCCAGGGGATGGTGTCGCTGTTTGGAGGGAGCACGGTGTTCTCTCGTGGACTTCCGGTGAACTGGAGCACCGCGGATTTCTTGGGGTTGAAAGAGAGGCCAAGCAGGGAGAGATGTGTGGAACTCAGTGTGATGAGCCGCTGGATGTCAGGGATGGTTTCCGCCAGGAGCACCAGATCATCCGGAAAAGCCAGTCCAGGTACCACCCAAGTATGTGGTAGTCCCTCGTGCAGGAACTAAAACGGAAATCCTAGTCCCGAGTCGATCAGACTTCGCTCCAGCCCAGAAACGTACAGCATGTAGAGCAGTGGGAAGTGCGGACAGCCCTGCTTTAGACCCCGCCGTACAGGTACCGACTGCGATTAAGAGTCACCTTGAAAGACCACAACGGTGTTGTTATCATGCAGCCGGCGTAGGCTGTCCACCAGTGTTTGTGGCATACCCAGGGCCGACATTCGGCTGAGCATCAGCTCATAAGGCACGCTGTTGTAGCATGCGAAGAGACTCCGTGACTCCTTCCATGACAATTCAATTGTATGGCTCAAGGTGAACAGATTGTCATCTAGGCGGTGACTGGATCGGAAGCCATTCTGTAGCTCTGTCAGGGCCCCGGAGCACTCCGCCCAGGCACTCATCCATCTTTTCACCACAAGGGTAAAGAAGCTGTACATTACACTGGTCCACGTGATGGGTCGGTAGTCCCGTATGTTGCCAGCATCCCCGCCTTTCTTGCGGACGAGGCGCATGCGGCCGCACTGCCAGTTGGCTGGAACTAGCTCCCCGGCAATGATTGCGGTGAAAATAAGGGCCAGTGTGTCTCGGGCCAGATTCCCTAGGCTTTTCCCCAAGCCCGCCGGTATTGCATCCAGACCCTGGGCCATGCTCCAGCTCATCCCGGCAGGTGCGCGGTCCAGCGCGCGCCGAGACACCTGCCAGTCGCACTCGTGTCTGCGATACTGCAGTGTGGAGCGGACTCTTCACTTCGCTCTTCAGTTGCATTGGGCGGCAATGGCTCGTACAGCTGCGTCATGTGTCGGGTGAGGTGTTCCACGATGTCCCTGACGGGCGCGCCTGCTTCATCCCGGAGCTCTGGTGGGGTGGGTTTCAGGTCAAGTGTTGCCACATACGCCCAAAACTTCTGGCTCTTTTGTCGCCCAGCAGTAGTTATGGATTGCAGCTGGGCGTGATCGTGAGCAACGATTTTTCGCTGTACGACCTGCTGCATGGTCCGCTTGCACGCTAAGTACTGTTCCCACAACATTTGGCACTGGATTATGGGGAGTGCTGCCGTCACCGCGGCCCTGTGCTGGCGATTGGCTGCTCGACGCGCATTCAGAGCCGACCTCACCTCCTCGTCCCACCATCCTTTCCGCTGCAGCCCTCCCTCGCGAGTTGGAGCGAATCTCATAGGCGTGCATGATACGCCGTAGTTCCCCCACGTATTCTTCGTAGCTCTTTGGTGGTGTAGCTTGTATACGTAGCTCGAATTCCTGCGCTACAGCCTCGTACGCTGAAGCGGGAAGAAACCACCGGGAAGGCTCACGCTGTTCCTTGCGCCGCTCCCTCCAAGCAGATGTGGTGAAGCTGACCTTTATGCGGTTGTGGTCGCTGCTGGTGCTGAGCTGCCCCGCTTCATCGATGTGGACGTGCTGAACGTGTCGCGCCAACTTGTGGGACACTAGCGCGATTCGATGCAGCTGCGGCTGCTCCTGGCGCACCACATAAATTCACCCTCGCAGTCCGGTCGCAGATTGAGCACCTCGAGTGACAGCTCCTGAGCTGCCTGGAGCATGAGGTCCCCGTTTGGATCTTGTAAGCCGTCCAGGGGCTGGATGTGGCCGTTGAAATCACCCAGCAGCAATACTTCTTTATCTGCTACCCACCGGTCGACATCCTCTCTGATGCAATTCCCCATGTTGTGGTCGCGGTCGACCGCAAGGTATGCTACTCCAAGCAGGACCGGGAGGACTAGAATGTCACCAGTCACCCACTTGTGTTCACTGCAGGGACAGTCGATCCTGGTCCATGAGGTACCAGCCTTCCACAGCAACCCGATACCGCCGCCTTTGCGGCCATTTGGAGCGCGGTTCAGCCCTGACCAGTGCCAATGAGAGTGGATCGGTGGCTCTTCATCGCCAATGAGGTGCGTCTCGGGGACAGCGTACACCATCATATTTTCGTCGTCCAGCGCCCTGTAAAGCTCCTCCCTCCGCATTTACGCGCTTCATGTGGGTTGAGGAAGCCAACATTTTGCACAGGTTTACGTGCGAAGCGGGTGCGGCGATGTCGGTTTCGGTGTCTACGAAGTCGTTGCCTGCCTGTGAGTTCACCTGCATGGCCTGTCCACCTTTGGCTCTTTTGCCATTCGTCAGCCCTTTTGTCTGTCAGCTCCTTTGCCATTCGGCAGCCAGGGTGTTTCCGAGGGCTTCCGCGAAGCGTGCCAACCCCCCGGCGGAGCTGCAAGGCTAGGCGTGCGCTTGTGCCGGCTTTTGCTACTAGGGAAGGTGGGAGGCCCTCATGAGATGGTGACGCACCAGTTCCTCCACAACACTGCTGAGCGCTGGATGTGGGTTTCATAAAGGAGCTTGCCGCCATGCTGGTAGCAGTTGTGCCCGGTGTGGCGTATGGAGAAACTGCGGCGGTGTAGCCGCGGTTGCAGGTCCTCATGGGAGCAGCACTTGTGGCGGGGATGGTACTTGAGGAAGTTGCAGCGGCGGTGTACTGGGTGCTGGCCACTGCGGATGCGTTGGCAGTCATGTTGCACCTTCTCTCCGTTGGTGCCGTCTCCACGCCGCTCGGTTCCAGCTGGACCGGCGCTGTCTTGGATTTTGGCTCGACTAGCTCCTGCTATGATAGTGCGGGGAGCGCTGGCCCAAAAACGGTTCTGCTACCTGAGTAATCTTCATCGCAACGAAGGCAGTCCCCTCCGCACTGTACAGCACGCCGTCCCTCTCCATCATGCTGGCCTCCCAATTGCTGAGGTCGAGAAATCTATGTCGCCTACACTTGCCCCACCTCTTCAGCCTTGCATTGGCCATCAGGATGGCAGCTCGTGTCTCTCCACGCCTGGTCGTAATCCCAGGGATGGAGCATACAATGAGGTCACCCCGGCGATCCGCCCAATTCACTTTGAGGCTGCGCACCATCTCTTTCGGTGCCCGACGAAGGACGTCTGTCAGGCCCACATGGAGAACGTAAATACGGCGAATAGGCTGAGCTTTGCGCTCGTAGCTCTCCGCATACCTGATGGCTGTTGCCGCCGTCGCTTTCTTGCCATACAGAAGACCAACTGCCCCTGGTGCGCCGATGGCCTTCTGGGCGTCTGCCACAAACTTGCTGACCTTGACCTCTCCTACCAGGATCACCTCTCTGGCAGCGTTCGTGGGAAGGATAGACCCATTTGCCTCCCTTTCTGCCTGGTTCTCTGTCTTGCCTGGTAGGCTGACTGCCGGAGTGCTCCACATGGCTTGTCCGGCGAGTTTCCGGCCGCTTTCGCTGAGTGCTGGGAGCAGGGGCATCGTCACTCTGCGCTGCTGCACCCCGCAGACTACCTTTTTCCTTAAGAGTGGGTGTACCCTTTCTCCGCTGCGCAGAGTATTCCCGGCCATCTGCGTGGGGGCGTCGCAAGCCTTGTGGAAGTACTTCGTCCTCACAACGTTCTTTCCGGGCTGTGTGAACCTCCAAAGCACGCGCGAGCGTTGACCTGTTTTCGCATCTCGTAGCTACTGCAGGGCTCGCTGTGCCGAGCACAACCACATGGTCTTCTCAGGCGTGTCCATGGGGGTTTGTTCCGGGTCAGCCGATCTTTCTACACTTGGCAAGGTCTGTGCTGGACTGCCCAGTGCCACGTCGTCACCGCTATTCCCCGCTGCGTCGCTCTCGGAGTGGGCGATGACCGATGTCAGTTGAAGTGCCTGCGAAATCTCCGGCTCGTGGCTGCACTTCATTTCCTCTTGCATTGTGTCGTTCTCAGCCGCACTGGAGGTCACGTTGAGGCCGAGCTGTGCTGTTACCTTTAATAATTGATCTTGCAGGTGCGTTATCAGACCTCGAAGCATTGTCGTATCCGCTTCCAGCGCTTCCACTTTTGCGCCGGATGCAGCGTCCGACACGCAGAGCGTGCACACGAAGTCGCTCGCAGCTCGGGCTTCCCGGAACGTCTTATAGCCAGTCTCGTCTAGGTAGGCCCACCGGTTGCACTTTGTCGCACTTGCCTTGTGGCGCGTCAACATGCTCTCGGCGTATCGTACCTCTTGCCATCTTACCGCTGTCGTCGGCGCGGAGGCAGGGCAGGCGGCCCGCAGGGAGAACAGGTTTGGCGGAGGGCGACGGGGAGTGAGGGGAAGCCGACGGGGAAACTTGTCCCCAACGCCTGCGCTCCCCAGCAGGGGCTTTCGGCCACACAGCTAGGCCTACTGCCTCTGTGCCGCGGTCACACAGACTGTTTGGCAAGAAAACTCATCGTGAGTTGCCTGGTGGTGCATGGCAGATGATATACCGTGCAGTCGGCCAGCTCCTGACGTCGCTCAAAACTCCCGCCACTAGCTCTACACAGCAAAAATAGATGAATAGTGCGCACATTGATTTCAACGCCGTGCGCAGGCCTCGGAGGCGATGGGCGAACCCCGACCTCGGAACGACGACGCCATCTGGGGTATGCAGGGCGAAACGCACGTTTGGGATTCACGGTAGGAAGGAGCCAAATGGTGTAGCAGATGGTCAGAAAATGTGAAAGCAGGTTTTCTGACTGTCTGCTACCTCATTCGGCTTCTTCCACTCTAAGAAGGAACGAAATGAGGTAGCAGACGATCAGCAAATGTAAAAGCAGGTGAGGAAACGAATCCAACGTTTATTGGCAATGATGAACCGTGGGTATATTTTATTATGATTGGTATCAGCTGTTATGCAAGTATTTGTGATTATCGTAAACTAGGGACGAAAGAGGTTTTCTGATCGTCTGCTACACCATGTGGCTCTTTCGTATCATGAATCCCAACATGGCCTCCGCAATGGGCTGCCTGCGGTAGTATTAACTCTATGGCCTGCGGTAAAGCCCCTCTAGCCGGCGGCGCGCCGGTATAGTGAACTAGAATCAAACATAACCATCATGAGCAAGTATTCTAGTTCACTATTGCGCCGCCGCGCCGCCGGCAGTTGATCGCCGAGGCCATGCTCCCAAACGTGCGTTTCGCCCTGCATACCTCAGGTAGCGCCGTTCCAAGATCAGTTTGCGCTGGCTCGCACGTCCAAACCGGCCGCCATTTTCCCGTAGGCGAAAATAGTTTTTATTTTCAGAATAAAACAAATAAGTACTGTCGTTGTGAAGTACCTCAGTCTGAAGTTTGAGCGAGAACAGAGCAGTGGTTCGCTCCGGAAAAATTTTTAAAAATGTCCCATTTATCATCGCATCACCCTGTATCGTGGGGACTGTAGTTTTGTTGGATCGTATCGCCATGGTGCTAAGGTGCACCTAACGCACGGATAGTCGTTTTTAGAGCTGGCCTCTCTTGCGTACCCCTGCCCATATTACAGCTGTGCACGGGCAGAACATTTGGCCCCGAGCCCAGCCCGGGCCCGGTGCTTATCGCAGTCGGCCCTGCCCGACCCGACAAAGAAGACGGACGGGGCCCGGCCCGAGACCTTAACCTCATGGCCCGCGCCCGTCCCGGCCCGGTTGCGTGTTTCCAATCCAAATACCGTAGGGGCCCGGGCCTGATTGGGACACGTTTGAAAGCGAAAACTACCTAAAGGCGGTAAAATGCATCGTAAGGGAAATGATAACAGGCAAAACCAACATTAAACTGGCCAACCAACCCCAATTAAACATAACAATCATGCGCATATCCCTACCGCAGCTGTCCTTCGCTCAGCTGCATACGAAAGAATTGAAACCGACGTAAAGGTGACCGAACCGCCTAACCTAAAATAAAGATGAACCAAAAACCCCCCAACCACGGACAAATTCATGGTAATATTGAAAAATATCAAAGAAAAGTAGCCCAAACCGAAATGGCCCATACCACTTAAAAGTAGAAAAAAAGAGCTGGAGCTCACCTAAAGGGAACAAAACCACCCGGAATTTTGTGTAGAATTTCATAATGTGCCATAAGGGAAATAAAACAAGCAATTAAAAATAGAATGGCACCTTGGGCATTTGAACCTGATTCTTGCGATTGATATCCATAAATGGCACCTGTATGCCAGGGGACCAGCGGGTTCATGTTTTTTTAAACAGGGTGTGTACTTGCTTTGTTGTTTCGTCCGTATACGTTTCCTTTTCTCAAGAGTATATAGGCTGTCGGAACTCGGTCCCTCCTTCTTATCGAGACGTAAAGTACACGCGTGGATTTATGCACATTTTATCGTTGCTGCTTCACTACGTTCTATACCGACTCATATCGCTTATCTATGAAGTTTCAATCATATTAAGTGTTACTGTTTAGGCGGATGTTGGCGCATTTAAACCACCCTACTTCCCTGTTGCGCTTTTCCTTTCGTCTTCGTCTGCCGGTCACGACGCCCGATGGCACAGGCCACCTCCTACCACCAGCTACGCTCACCACGATGTTTTCCCGCCGAAACAAAGAGCAAAACTAAAGTTGAATTGTCACCTGTCTTTGACAGCTTCACTTTTTTTGGCTCAGAGAAGGAAACGCAACTCTGAATAGGGCACTGCTACAGAAAACAGATGGAGACGCAGGTTTCTCTAGCAGTGTTGGCAGTTCAAAGTGTTCCATCTTGAAAATTGGTTTTCTCCCTAACTTAGGGGTGAAAACTAGTCATGCTGAATTGTCATTCGTTGTACTTCCCTAGGCGGTATGTCGCTGAGCCGCATGTGTTGCTACGTTCATCCCAAGAAATGCAGTTGCAGATCTCTCACACTTACCGGCTTGCCATACCTCAGGGCCTAACGATAAGTCCCGTGGAATGTAAAAAGAATCCTGACACGTGGTTTTACCGCGTCAGCAACATGTAGTTTCTGTAATACCATAGTAAACCTAAGTATTGCTTTACTGTGCCGGGCCAGCCCGGGCCATCAGGATGGCCCGGCCCGTCCGAAGCATTTACATTTCGGGCCGAGTCCGGCCCGGGCCCTTGTGAAATGTAAGTCGGGTGGTCCGAGCCCGGCCCGCAGGCTTGGCCGAGCCCGGGCTTTTGGGTAAGCCCGAGCCCGTGCACACGTCTAGCCCATATTGCGTCACTGTATCGCTCAAATGGAGTTTCGTTATCAAAATGTTTCGCATTTTTGTGTTAAAAACGCCTTTTGTGGCTGCAATGGAGCTGAGTCAGTTACCAAAGGCTAGTATTTTTCAATCTAAACAAAACTGCATAGTGTCTTTGTGGCACCTTTAACAAGCGGGACACGAGATAAAGAGATAAGAAAACTTTATTTAGAAGGCCGGGTTAGAAAGGGGGGTGGCGGAGGAACGAGATCGAGAGGTGACCAAAACTTCCCTGGACTCCTCGGAGCTGCCCAGGGCCTGCTCCCAGGGTAGTGAGGAGCATGGTTCAGCAGAACACCTGCAAAGAGAGTGATATAGTGTATCCAGCTGGCCGCACTTGTGGATGTGGGGTGTGTGAAAATGATGTGGATGCGTATGTATTAGTTGAGTACGGTGATTGAACGTGTAATATCCTCCACATAGGGGCAGCCTCGGGGAATAGGTGTGGGTGTGGTGGTGGGAGAGCACGGCAGAGTAGTCAATAATGAAGGGCAATTTCCCTGAAACCAAGGAGATCCTCGGAGGTCTCCTCTTCGCGAGGCCCGCATACAAGGTGTACGAGAAACAGTGGCCCGGAACGTAGGAGCTTCAGCATGTGCGTTCGCTGCCTCGTTAGCACCTACGCCAGTGTGGGCGGGGGTCCACACCAGTTGCACGGAGTCGGTCGGGGTGTTTGGAGAAGACATTTGAGGGCTACGGGGGATATAAAACCTTTGGTGAAGTGTCGGATGGCCTGCTGCGAGTCTGATAGGACGATAATTGGTTGCGACTCGGGGAGAGTGCAACGGCAATGTCCGCTTCCACCGCCGTAGCTGCACATGAGGTGGGGATGTGTGTCATGGAGTTGTCAGGTCCGGTAAACGCGAGGGTATTCATAGGCCGGTTTGTGCTGGTATTTGGCTGCACCTACGTACAGGGTGTGTTTGGGAGGGAGAGGAGTTTTTCAGGGCGACTTGCATGAGCTGCTCGCGGTTGGCAGGGAATGTGGGGTGAATGTGACGGGGAAGCGGTATGACGCGGATGAGAGCTCGGACGATGCGAGGGGTGGGTTGGGGGGTAGGGGTTGTTCTGAACGGTGATAAAGGCCAATCATCTATTCATGTGTTGATGCGGTCACTTATTTGTACTTTCCGCGATTGTCCCGAAGGTTTGCCCATCTCGGATTTTTTTTTTAGTATCTCCGCAGTTTTGGTTGGCGGTGCGATCACTTTTTTGTAGTTTTTCGCTCCTTACCCGCAAGTTTGGAAACAGGCTTTCTTCCCCTTGCCCTTGCCATAGTTCAACACCCCGAACCCACCACCGTCCGCTCCGACTCCCAGCATGCCCTATCCAACTACCTTAAAGGCCGATTGCACTCAAATTTCCGACAACATAAAAATAATAAACGGCCATTACCGCCGGCCGGACGTGACCTACGTGATTGAACGAAGCGGCTACGCCAGAACCGGCGGCCACTCAGGGCCGTCTTCAAATGCGCTTCGTAGCGTCGCGTTTCTCTGTTATTTACAAAATAACTTCCACTAACGTTTGCCCGGGATAATGTATAGTTAGTCGCAATTCCGGCACCGCGTTGCTATCAGTAGAGATTAAGTAGTGTCCGACAGTAATTTTTTTCCATCAGAATAACTGCTGGAGTAGCAATCCTTGGCATTACAAGTAAAAAGGCGGGCCCTGATTTACAAACCCACCAGCTCGTACGATATCGAAAAGCATCTTTCGTTAGCCGGCGCCTTGGCTATCACATCGGAGGGGAACAAACCGCACACGGGTGGAAATCAATCACTATTTCTACTACACATTACGTAGAAACAGCTTAGTGAATATTGGCCCAGTAATTTTCGCCATCGAGAATCGAATCATAAAAGTGGTCTGAAACTAAAAGCCACTTCCACATCCAAATAATGCACTGAAACACGAACCTATCTAAAAACGTTACCTATCTACCGCCGTTTCCTACTTTCACCAGAGACATATGTGCTGCTGAAAATATTTTACTTTCCAGTAAACTAAATTTAACGCACTACAAAAGCGAATACTCCACTTGGGAATTGAACAAAAATCTAGTACATTGTTTAGGAGAGAGGAGCAGTTTCGTTAGCTTTCGCACTTCGCGAAGACGACGGCCGATGTTTGTGCGGATCTTTTGTTACTACAAGAAAGGCTGATTTTGGTTCACTTACCGAGTGAGGCAAAAGCCGCACAAATGTTTATACCCGCGTTTACAACTCTAGTTAGGTCGTCAAACTTTCGGCAAGGTCAGAAGGATGGAGGTGGCGTCGGGCACGCCCAATATGGCAAATATTGGGCGCGGAAGTGCAAGAAATACCGAGAAATACCGAGAAAAAAAAATACCGAGAAAAAAGACGCAAGCGGTGCCTCCTCGCGAGGAGGGAGACAGCGAAAACAGCGCGCGTCTGCAAAGCGGAGGCCATGCGCTAGCCTTCCGGTTTAGCCTCCCAGAAGGGCTCAACTCTAGTCGGACCCAGCTTCCAGCAGCGTCGAGAGCAACCCTCGCAGCCGGGCTAAACTCTACACGGGGAATGCGCGGCATAAAAGGTCGACTGGCGCAAGAAAAGATAGCGGAGCTATCTCTATTCTTGCTACGTTCTGATATGTTTTGCGATGTTCTTGCTATAGGTTAGGCTAAGCGTTCAGTGGTAAGGCCAAGTTTAGCCGGATTTTACAAGGCTGTTCGGGTCGGTCCCCTACACTATCCCAGTGTGGGTAGAAGCTAGGTCGACCAGCAGTTCCGCTGCTCCTCCAGACTTGCACCACTAGTGCAAGCTGCGGCAATTTTTTATTTCGAGACGGGCAAAGACGCCGCGTTACTTGGTGGGATTTTTCCCTCAGAAGACGACTCTATTGACACTCTTGCAATGGCTTCGAAGTGATCATGAAAACTTCTGTTGAGTAGAGCGCAAGGTGTTGTGACCACTCACCAATGTGGGGATTGTGCATGAATTCTTGCCTTGGCGACCAGGCTCCTCTCGTCTTCAAGGCACGGACTGGGCTGCAGGGTGTCCCACTGCTCTAGGGCTGGGAGTGAGGAGGCTAGCTGGTGCGGTGCTGCATGGGGGGCACGGGCAAAAGCTGCAGTCTTGGAGATGTTGGGTGGGATCGGTTCTATGGAGTAGTATAAAATGGGGAAAGTATTGGCTTGTAGACTGAATTCGCCGGGTTGCTTCTTCCTTGCTCAGTTAGGATTTGGTGGCTTGCAGAAGGGGCGCGCTATGCGGTAGGGCAGTCTGCGTAGCGCTTGGCACCCGGTAAGGTTTCGTCTGGAGGTGGGTCAGGGTATGTACGCGAGAGGGCGCGGGCGGTGCGCGCGCAGCTTGATTTTCCGGGAGGGTTTCGTGACCTGGTGTGCGCACAGTTCGGTATTGAATCCTGTGGCTGGTAATGCGGCATGTCGACTGAAAGTCGGAGACCATATGTGTACGTAAGCGTATGTTCCAGCTGAATGTGGAAGCAGGCCAAAGCCATTTCTTTGAAACTTCTGTGAGGGAATTCTTGGCCATGGTATCGATGGTATGGCCTTCTGAGTCGACGACTACACCAGTAGCGTCGCTAGGGGGGCGGGGGGGGGGGCCGGGGGGGCCCTGGGCCCCGGGTACCAGCCCCGCCTTGGTAGGGGGGGTGCCACTCGTGCCTCTTCAGTGTCTTAAGTGGACGTCGAAAACTGGAAGACGACTGCCACTAAACTGCGGCTGCCTATTCAAATTCTCCTCCATTTTCAGTATAATGGGGAAGGCAAGGAGAATTATGGCATTCAAAAATGCGTGGGGGATTATCCGATAATGTGCGTGGCGTGAAGAGTTACCGCAATGCCGCCGGAGGGTGTGGGGAGCAACCTTGTTCCTTCCCGGGAGGGGGGCGGGGGGGGTGACAGTAAAGATGCGTGTCCCCGGCAGCGCTTTTCTGCGCCGAAATCTCGACTCACTGGCGTTTAGCTTTCATTTGAAAAGCAGCCATCCCAGCAGGGCTTTCATTGTCACAAGAATTCACTTGAAGCCCAGCGCTTCACGGTAACGCAGTGCGTCTGCTGCTGGCCCCGCACGGGGCACCTTGAGTATTCATGGTGACGGTGTTGGCGACACCGCGGACCCCGAGCCCCCAACATAAACTGTAACCTACCGTGGTGATGTGTTTAAAGGTGAAGGGTAGAAGCCTCAAAACGGTGGCCGTCGGAGCCCAGGTCAAGCTCCGGCGGATGGGCTCCCTGTCTGTTTACCAGGCAGGGAGCTCCGGGACCTCTCAGGCTATCAGGGTAAGGTTTGAGAAGAAAGTACCCCCGTCCCCTGCTTCTTTTACATGCCATATGGTAACTCGTAAATCCCCCCCAAACATGATCGGCCCCTGAAAAGGGGCCGCACCGAAGGTTCATTTCCGCCACTCCCAACCCTCAGTCTTCCAAAGCCCGATAACTACCCCCGTTTTTTGGTGTTGGAATCCAGTGACCAAGAAAAGCCTCTTGCATCACAGTCCGTGTTCCTAATATCGAAATTTCTGGAGGGCATCATTGGTGACAAATATAAGGCCAAAAAACAAAGAACTGGAGAAATCCTGGTTGAAGTACACAACCAACAGCATGCAAAGATCCTCCTTGAACAAACTCGCATAGCCAATCTTGAAATCAGGGTGACACCCCACCGGAGCCTGAACAGTACTCAAGGTGTCATCTCTGAACTAGACCTGATGAATGAGACAGATGCTGACCTGCTGGAGGGCCTGAGAAATCAGGGCGTGACAGCTGTGAGGCGCATAACTATGAGGAGGGATGACAAAGTAGTTTCGACCAAGCACATTATCCTTACTTTTGACCGGTCCACACTCCCAGAGTACGTAAATGCAGGTTTTGTACATTGTATTGTCCGGCCCTACATTCCAAACCCGCGCCGCTGCTTTAAGTGCCAGCGGTTCGGGCACGGAACCAACTCCTGCCGTGGTCGTCTGACCTGCGCAAAATGCGCTCAGCATGATCATCCATCTGATAATTGTCCATCGTCAACCCTCACCTGCGCCAACTGCCAGGGACCCCATGCCGCCTACTCTCGAACGTGCGAGAAGTTTAAGCAGGAGAAGGCGATTATTAATGTGAAGGTAACTGAGAACATCACCTTCCCAGAGGCGCGAAAGAGGTTCGCCTCTTTCCCCCTGGGGAGGTACGCCGACGCGGCTCGCCGGGGGGCGGAGCGGCGTCTGGTTTCGGCGGGGACCCAGTACCGCGAGTCGGACTTGGTCCCGCCTCCGCCCCCCCCCCCCCCCCAGGGTTGCCCCAGGCAGCCCAACCAGCCTCTGCACCGCTCGCTCACCCAGCAGCGGCTGTGGTAGCAACAACATCTGTTGGGGATGCCGCTGCATCCACTGCTTCCTCTCCACCGGCCCAAAGCACATGCAAGGGCACGGAGATGGAGACGGAGGCAGTCGCAGCGACCCCCTCCCCCGCCTGACTGCCTGTGCCGTCTGTCGTGCTCCCCACGCCTTCGGCACTGGCAGCGCAGGCAAAGAACACCCGAAAGGGTACCACGCCAAGGGGGCCCAGTCCGCTGGGCACCCCCTTGCCTTCAGATGACGACATGGACGTCGAGCCCTTCCGGCTTTCATCGCAGCGGAAGGAACGGGCTGCGACGTCCAGGTCAGTAGAGAAGGTCAGAAAACCCCTCCCAAGAGTCCAAGCCCCGAAAGACCCTACATAAACAGTCACACTCCAGTAGCTCTGAACACATAATACTGGGAAGAGAAAACATAGTTCAATGGAACTGCAGAGGCCTTCTGAGTAATCTTGACGACGTGTATGAGATTCTGCATACCAAACAGCCGAGTTTAATGTGTGTCCAGGAAACACATCTGAATTCCAAACACACAAATTTCTTGAATAGTTACCTGGTATACAGAAAGGACAGGGATGGCTGCACACACTCTTCTGGCGGTGTGGCCATAATCGCCCGAAAATCCTTAGCCTGCCACCCTGTCACCTTGAATACCGTCCTCGAGGCTGTAGCCATCCGCACAATAATTTTTAATAGGTTGGTAACGGTATGCTCCGTATACATTCCTCCTGATGTTGCACTTACGAGCTCTGACTTCGAGGCGCTGGTTGACCAGCTGCCCGAACCATACATCCTTACAGGCGACTTTAATGCTCACAACTCTCTTTGGGGCTCTTCCAGAACGGATGCCCGAGGTCGCCTGATAGAGAAATTCCTAACATCTTCTGGAGCATGCCTTTTCAACGAGAAACAGCCTACATACCATAACATAGGACACAATACATACTCAAATCTTGACTTGGCTATTGGTTCGGCAATTCTCTTTCCATGTCTTGAGTGGGGAGTGGGCACTGACCCATATGGCAGTGACCACTTCCCCACTTCACTAACATATATAGGTAACGGCCCAAGCAGTTCTTCTTCCCATAATAGGTTCAATGAAGCACGAGCTAACTGGAACACATTTACAGAGACATCGAAACTACACCACACATCCATAGGACACCTACACGTTGAAGAAGCTACCCAACTCCTCACGGCGCACATCCTCGACGCCGCCGAAAAGTCCATTCCCCACGCCTCTGGTGCCCCGCGCAACCAGCGGAGGCCGTGGTGGAATGAGGACTGTAGGCGGGCGCGAGAGGCCCAGAACAAGGCGTGGGGTGTCCTTCGTCGGTACCCCACGTCGGGTAACCTCATTTTGTTCAAACGGGCCAAGGCGTTAGGAAAACGTGTGCGCCGTGAGGCGAAACGAGAGAGTTGGCACACCTTCTTGACATCCATTAATTCATACACAGACACACACAAAGTCTGGACACGTATACGCAAGCTCAAAGGACAACAGACACACAGCCTGCCCCTGGTTAGCACAACAGGGGACACACTTGAAGACCAGGCTAACACGCTTGCACAACACTTCGAACACGTGTCCAGTTCAGCACACTACACGAACACTTTCATGAAACACAAAACATCTGCAGAAAAAAAAGCCCTTACAAGACAAAGACAGATCAAAAACTTCTTACAACTCTGAATTCACTCTCTATGAGTTGAGGGCTGCCCTGAGCTCGTGCAAACCTTCAGCTCCAGGCGCAGATAAGATTACATACACCATGATACAGCACCTACACCCAGACACTCTTGAAACACTCTTACACCTATACAATAAAATATGGCTTTCGGGGCACATTCCACGCTCTTGGAGGGAGGCCATAGTAGTGGCTGTCCTAAAGGAAGGGAAGGACCCTTCCTCTCCCGCCAGTTATCGTCCCATTGCCCTGACAAGCTGCCTGTGTAAGCTCTTCGAGAAGATGATAAACAGGAGACTCGTGTACTTCTTAGAGTACAATGGTCTTCTCGAGAGCTGCCAGGCGGGCTTCAGGGCGGGACGATCTACCAACGATCAACTCGTTGCGTTAGAGTCTTATATCAAAGATGCTTTCCTCCACAAGCAGTACTGTATGACAGTATTCTTTGATCTTGAAAAGGCGTACGATACTGCTTGGAGGTATGGTATCCTCATCGATCTGAAGTCCTTTGGCATAACGGGTAACATGATAAACACGCTTTCCAGTTACATGTCCGAAAGGACGTTTCGCGTGCGACTTGGAACTGCACTCTCTAGGGTGCATGTGCAGGAAAATGGAGTGCCACAAGGTGGAGTTTTAAGTTGCACCCTTTTTATTGTGAAAATGAATTCCCTCCGGAAGGCATTGCCACCGTCGATTTCCTGCTCAATTTATGTAGACGACGTACAATTATCCTTTAAGTCTTGTAACCTGTCTGTCTGCGAGCGCCAAGTCCAGCTTGGTGTTAACAAGCTAGCTGGTTGGGCAGACAGCAACGGTTTTAAATTTAATCCAGGGAAGTGCACTTGTGTCTTGTTTTCCAAGAGGCGTGGCATCCGGCCGGATCCAGACATTCAACTCCACGGTGTCTCGATTCCTGTCAAAAAGGAACACAAGTTTTTAGGTATAATCTTTGACGAAAAGCTCACATTCATCCCACACATAAAACAACTAAAACATAAATGCTTAAAAACAATGAATATCCTGAAGGTTCTCTCGCACATCTCTTTTGGTGCTGACAAACAGCTTATGTTGCGTGTTTTTACCAGCTTGATAGGCTCACGATTGGACTATGGCAGCGTTGTCTATGGGTCAGCCACTAAAACATCCCTCAGAATGCTGGACCCTGTGCTTCATCTAGGGCTCCGCTTGTCCTGTGGCGCCTTTCGGACTAGTCCAGTCGAAAGCCTGTATGTAGAGTGCAACAAATGGAACCTACAACGTCAGCGAGCATACACAGACCTCCTTTATGCTTTTAAAATTTCATCCATGCCTCACCATCCTTTTAAATCAGTTTTTCATGATACCTCCATGACTGAACTCCTTCTAAATCGACCATCGTTCTCTGCGCCCTTCTCTTACAGAGTTAGAGAGGAAGCGTCAGAGCTTGCTGTCTCCTTTTTAGATACCATCCAAAGTTCTGTAACAGATCTCATAGCACCATGGCATCTCCGCCCTGTCTCATGCGACACATCATTCACACATGTAGATAAAAACCGAGCTCCCACATGTGCAATTCTGCAGCATTTCTTGTATTTGCAGCAGAAGTATGAGTGCTCTGAATTTTATACGGATGCCTCTAAGACTTCCACCTCTGTGTCCTGCGCGGCGCATGGGCCCGGCCTTAGTGTCACCAAAACTCTGAATAGTCATACTAGTATATTTACGGCAGAGGCTTACGGTGTACTTCTTGTTGTCAATCATATACTTCAAAGCCACATCCCACAATCCATTATCTATACAGATTCCCTCAGTGTTGTGCGGGCACTGTCGTCAACAATGCCTTCGAAAAACCACGTTGTCAATCTGATCGTCAAGGGTATTATGTCTGTGCATGTACGCAAATTTGAACTGGTTCTTTGCTGGGTCCCTGGCCACTGTGGTATAGCCGGGAATGAAGCAGCGGACCGAATGGCTGCTGCTGCTACACTCACGAATACAGTAGACATAACCACATTACCCTACACCGACGTGAAACCACACATCAGACAACAACTTCGCAAAACATGGCAAACACACTGGAGTGAACAAACAGACAACAAGTTACACGTAATAAAACCACACTTGGGACCATACACCACCGACACACGTAATAGATACACTGAAGTCGCCTTGGCTAGATTACGGATAGGGCACACTCATGCAACGCACTCGCACCTTCTCACGGGGTCTCCAAGACCTCTGTGCAGCAGGTGCGGAGAGGCCCTATCCGTGATCCACATCCTTATACAATGTAAGGCACTTGACACAACACGACACAAATACTTCCCACAACTACACACGCGACATATTCCACCACACCCGTCATACTTCTTAGGAGATGAAGCCATGTTTTCAATCAAACGCGTTTTCGAGTTTCTTACTGACGTAAAATTTTTACATCTCATTTCTTATCATGCATGTTGACAACCTGGCCCTTTACACCAGTCATCATCTTCATTACGTTGTCTTTTACTTGGTTTATTTTTACTGAAATGTTCTACTTTTACTTCCATGCCACTTTCATGTAATCACTATTGTTTGGCGCTCTTTGCCCTTTGTCGGCCTTGCGCCATTAAACTCCAAACATCATCATCATCAAGCGTCTGCTGCTGGGCGTGTCTGCATTCCATTGCGCATGAAGGCACGACGAAGGAGTGCTTCTCCTCTCGAATCTAAGAAAGGGAGACACAGACGTTTCCAATAATTTCTGGGTTGCTGTTCTCTGCCCTCCGTGAGACCTGACAAAGATGTATGCGGGGAAACTTGTGGACTGTAGCGTCGGTGCTTCACCTGCACGTGGAGACACCCCTTTCCCCGTTCCCTCAGGAAAGCGTTCTCAAGGAGAGAGAGGGAGACGTAAACCTTATTTCGACCTCCGGTTCAGGGGAAGTGGAAAATTTCGTTTCTCAATTGCAATGGACCTTTTTCCAGTACCGGTCCTTTTAGCAGCCGCCACGGCGAACCTAAATGGCAGTAAGGTACGCCCCAAGAAATGTTTGGCTTTCGGGGAACCCGTGCACAAAATATCCTGGTCCTGCAATCCCTCCCCCACCCAACGTCACCCGTGCCTTTCACATGAATGTCACAGTAGCAGGCTTCCACTCCAACAGAGACCAACCATTACCACCAAAGGCAAAACAAAACAGCCACGCTTGAGTTTTCACGATGTCAAAGAACATCTTATTACGTCAAAAGAGTTAAAATGTACGCATTGCCCTAACTTAAAAGGAGAGAAGAAAACATTCAGGTGGCGTTATAAATGATGTTGCCAAAATATTTGCATGTCTCTAAATGAATCTTTTTACAAAGCTCGATCTTGTTTCCTTTCGCATAACTGCAGGCTATCAGAAGAATATTTTTTGCTGCTATTTTACACCATCCGCTAACGCGGGATTTTCTAATGACCTGCTCGACGCACTATATGTATTTTATTACAAAATTTCCTAATCGTGCCATGTTTGTTTTTGTCAATTTTAATTTCCCCCACATTACCTGGAAATCCTTTACGACTGTGACAACGCTATCGGAATCCTCTACTTTCCGATCTTTATGCGCCTTTTACTTAACACAAGCGACTACCCAGCTAAACAGGACAACATCTTCATCTCTGTGTTCGACCTAATACTAAGTGTCCCAGACATTGTTTCAAGTATTAGCCACATCGCATGCCTGACATTAGCGATCTCTGTATTGTTTGTATTGCCTTCGTCCCGCTGAATGTTCCGTCCCATCATTCGTCCAACAACCAGAAACAATTTGCGACTATGAAAAAGCCACTTTTGCTGCCACTGGCAACCTGATTCACAAATAAATGTATGAAATTTCTTGAAAATCGTTTGGTTGACAAAAACTGGTACATGTTTAAAGCAGTTCTTGTATATTCCAGAAAAGATCATTTTAATGAACCGTAGTTGGCATTGGTTTAATGCAATATTTACCGCTCTAGAAACCCGAACAAACAGCTTTTCTGTAAGGGTAAATATTCAGGTAATCCACAAGCCTGGATCCTTCAGAGAAAAAAAAAACGAGTTTTCATGAAAAAAAAAAAGATTAAAACAAGCAAAACATGCTTACTTCAACACCATTCTTCCTTCACTATTGCCAAAATATCCCCAAAAGCACTACATCGTGGTTAACTGTATCGAACGCTCCGATGCACCACTTTTTGACTCGCAATCTCAGCCATTTGCTGAATATGACTGCGCCACAACTTGTACCGAAACTTGTCAACAAACATTTTTTTCCTGTTCCCAAGAGACAGCTACCTGCTTTTGATTACTGATCGAACTTTCCAGTTATTTCTACTTGTTATTACAACGGCTTATTGAATATTATTGATAACTTGAAATTATCCTCATCGTCTGGCCTCTATTAGTAACTTCAACTTACTTAAAAACACTAAAATATACTCTGCCCCCATTCCACACAAAATTCTTGAACAATCGCTTTGACTTGACGTGCCCCTGGACTGAAGGATGGAAAAAAAATTCCATTCTACAAATCTGAGAACAAGCACTCATCGGTCACTGATCTCCCCATTTTCTTGGCAAGCATGTGCAGTAAAACCGTGGAGCACATCGTTGTCACTAGTCTTGTTCGCTTTATTGAATTTGGCTCTTTCTTTACACCCACTCAGCACAGCTTCCGTAAATCAATTTTCTTGCACTTTATAACCTTCAAAAACGACATACATGTCATTCTCGGCTGTGGTTCCACACTTCAATGCATTTTTTCATATTTCCCTAAAGCATTCCACAAAGTTTGTCATAACCTGCTCATTTATACTATTGCAATCTAATGTTGGTTGCAATGTGATAGCTTCAGTTGAATGCTTTTTGGTTGGCCGCAGGGATTTATACACACATCCAGCACCCCCCCCCCCCCCCCAAAATGATTCTACAATCACGACCACCCCGCCCGGGGATTGATACACACACACCCAACAGCCCCCCAACACCCCCCCCCCCACCCCACCAGGAGGATTTCGACACCCCCCCCCCCCCCCCCAAAAAAAAAAAATTGATTCTGGATAAACCCCTGGTTGATCGTTTACTCTCCGTGTTTGCTAATGGCTGCAATTCGTCGCGTCTACTGGTAACATTAGGAGTTCATCAGGGGTCAGTCCTACTACGCCCATTGCTATTTTCCACATGCATTATGACTTTCTTAACAACTTCTCATAAATGATAAGTTAGGCTATTTTCCAAATGTTGTGTTGTCTGTCGAGAGGTGAACGCTTTAACGGCATCACAGAAGTGAAATCGTAATGTTAATAGTATCGCAAACAGGAGTTAAAAATGGTAAAATGCCACTTCATGCGTGTTAATGAAGACTTACGCGCCCCTCACTTTGCCACCTCTGATCACCTTACCTACGCCATTACACCTTACATACGCCTACGCACAGTTTCTCCATAAAAATACGTTGTCGTTTTTCTAAACAGAAATTTAACATAGAATGATCGTGCTATTACGCACATCATCTTCAAACTTATACTTAAAGGGACCATGAAGACAAAATACAAGTTTGGTTCATTAGAAAGCCTGCTTTGTCCTGATTACAATGATACCGATTTCATCGCAAACTTCGAAAAAATAACAGAGATATTAAAGAAAACGTATGGAGGAGTGGCGACTCGCTAGCCAGTTTCCGGCAACTTTTCTATGACGTCACAGAATCTTGTTTGGGCGATTGACGGCGGCTGAACTAATCAATCGCCAGGACACATGACTGGACGATTGTAGTGGGGCCGCTAGTTCCGTTTGATCGATTCACTTGAATGCTAACTTGCACTTAACACACTGAAAATTACGTTTTTAGTGTTGGCCCATATGACGTCACTCGTGCCCATAACACGTCACTGTGGCGCGAAATTTGAAACTTCTTAAGTATTTCTTGCGTTTTTATCGGTTAAAAAACGTCTTTCACGGCCGGAATGAAGCTGAGTGTGGTACTGAAGCCTAGCTCTTTAAAGTTCACAAAAGTTGTATTTTGTCTTCATGGACCCTTTAAGTGTGTGTCCGGCAATGCTCACCCACGGCCGCTCGATGGAAACTAGGTTGTTTCCATAAAGCGGCCGTGGCTCACCTATAGATCAGCTTCGCCATTGAAATCTTGCGTGTGAGTGCACGCTTCCTTGAATTTTTTTCAGTACAAGCATATATACCTGGTATTTGTTTCCTTTTTTGGTCATGTTCTTGTATTGTACCACCCCCACTCCTGCCTGGGCTATTCTTAGCCTGCAGTATTTTCTAAATAAATAAATAGGGGGGAACACCGAACGCCGCTTTATAGGCTTTACGGATAATTTCGTTGAGAGTCTCCTTTTCTGACGATTCCGAAAGGATAAAAGAATGCTGTAAATAATACATACGGCCGATGAGCGTGGTGGCCTCACCATGTGCACAGCCCGTTGGAAACCCGAGCATCACGAAGGCAGGCGGCGGGGCTTCTAAATTTGAAAATCGCTGTTATTCTGCTTTTTCCTCAAGACACGCGTCCACATAATAGCATTTGCAACCAATTGAAAACGATTAACGTTCCCGAAACAACGAAGTACATAAAAAGTGGGCGGATCCTACGCAAACGTGGCCATTGTACGCCGTAACGGGACGCTTTCTTTCATTATGGCGTATACGTATGCGTGGGTTGAAATAAAGTGGTGTTTACGTGGGACATTGTTTAGTGTTCTTGCGCTTGGCGTAGGTGCTGGTAATTCATAACTGTGAGCTATGGTGAGCGTGTCGACAAATACGAGACGTACGGAGAAGCGTTGAAACTTTCAATCTCCCTGGCGAAGACGCCACCAGCTCCATGCGCAAAGAACGTGACAAAAGATTTCTCCTTTTTCCTCGCCACTGGAGGCTAGCTAGCGTCGGTGATGTAGAGTGTAAGATAAGACCAAGCTGCGCACGATACCAGAAACAGCAGCAGCAGCAGGCAGCAGCATGCCCCCTCCAAACCTGGCTGAAGAGCCAGAAAGCTCCGCTTTAAAAATCGCGTCACACACTAGGTTGGGCCTGTGACGGTCTCAATGACCCCTTGGGAACAAACATTTGCTGCCCTGATTCTATGCGATCTCGTACCCGAGCCATTGGTGTACTGCTGGTACTACTGTATACTACTGGTGCACTGCTATTTAAATCTTTTCCTGTTCTTCATTTTGCTCTTGACTTAGTTCGAGGTGATGGCATGGGTCAACAGCAGCACAGCGTGGAACCAGCAACCATCGCTGGCCATTTCAGTTGATATGTGCCTGCGCGTGTACCACTCAACTGAGAGCGTCACCGGCATGGACTACAAGTGCACACAACCCAATCCTCCGACCCCACCGGGCCCCTCGGGAAAGGTGAGGACTTTGTATGCGGTCAGCGCGCATGCGCACTGTAGTGCGGTAGTTGTTGGTGAGTGTGTTGATGAGTGTGATGAGTCAATTTCCGCCACTAGCGAAGCTATCGGGTCTTGCCCCTGTCGTGAAAACGCAACAGGGACTCCACTTAGCCGTAAAGTGTAATCTGGAACGTAGGGTTAGCCGGTGGTGACAGATAAAAAAAAAAATCTGCTGTGGCCGCAGCTATCGAAAAGTGACTTTTGTTGGTTTTCGCCCTCCAAAAATACAACTGAAGTTTAGTTGTAGTAGCTTAAAATTCGGCAGTATGTGCGACATTCTGTTCCTTTAGAGTAGAATATCACCAATATGTCTTCCTCTGAAGGAAAAAATTCATGAGTCATTCCAGTCTGTGAAGGTACGAGACCAGCTAAACTTCAGCACATGACATAGAAATGAGACAGAACTTCCGTGAATTCGGCATGAGCAAATTTTTATCGAGTCGAGGAACTCTCCTCGACAGAGACGCTGATGCCGTCCGCTGAGTATAACGTTGGGTGTAACTTGCGTCGAGCGACCTTGCCACTAACTCGCGTCCAAAGCGTATTGGGAGTGTCAAGGGCTACATGGTAGACAAGGCTCCTGGGAAGCAAACTGCAATGTTTTTTTTAAAGACGATAGTTTTTCTTGGGCTACTTAAATCCAGAAATTTTGATCTGTCTGTATGTATGTCTGTCTGTCTGTCTGTCCGTCTGTCTGTAACTCGATTCAGCCACCCGGCCAAAGTAAAATGCTTACTGCGCAATAGTCTTATATACTCACAGCCAAATGTAAGCTTAGACGCTTAGTTATAGCTTAGACGCCCTGTTTATATGTTCATACTTGTCAACTTTGTTGAACAAGAACAAGACATTACGCAAATATAAGACAGGAAATTACTACACAAGGGATATTTACAGTGTTCCTTTATTAACAAATTCCTGTGTGCTTGGTTTTTCGATAGCAAATAATATTCCACATCTACTGAAGAACAACGCGTAGTGCCTGCTGTTGCCCGCGCCACCACCGGGCGGCATATGAGAAATAACGCGGCAACAGCAAAGAAAGGTTCTCCTAGCTATAGGTTTCACGTTCTGCTTGGAACGAACGTGGAGCACGGCAACGCGGTTCTATAAACCTTGAAGTCGGCCGCCTCGATTCACGCGCGTCTCCGCCGTACTGCAGCGCTGCCATCGAGGAACCCCGCCTGTAGCAGTGGAACGCGGTAAATTCAAGTCGCCTTGAGAAAACATTTAGTTTGTTTACCTTGGAATGAGCGCGACGGAACAGGAACAGCATGATAGGTTAGCTGGAAAGCGAAGACTATCGTCTTTTGACGACATTCGCAACGAAAGGAGCAGATACGCGGACACTTTTTTTTCGGTAAGTGTGGCCCCAAGAGCAATACGATGTACAGCGGCAGGCAGCAGCGCGTTCGGAGAATGGATTTCATGGTAGTGCGTTGTTGATGGCGTGGCCTTCAGCATAAGAGGCTGCATCTGCTGTGGTGTACCACGTCGAACAGGTCACCGTGCAGCACATGGGAGTACTATATATGATACTCCCCATGTATAGGTGAGGTATCATCGCCTATCACAGCACCGCCAAACGCTCTCACAAGCCATGGTGCGTAGTGCTGTACCTTCGACGCCTGCCGAGAGATAGGATGTTTATTGACCTGCATTGGGGCTACTCTAGCCTGCCGCGCTGGGTACTCCTTTTTAAAGCAAAGCTTCACTACTTTCGTCCAGCGGTATCGCCGCGGATGCGCAAGTTCACCTTTTGACCCCAGGCACGCTCCCCCCCCCCCCCCCCCCCCCTACCCTGCGACACACCCCACGAAGTGCATCGCGTGATTCGCCGGATCCGCTTTTGGCGCTGCGCACAAGGTCCCGTTTTCAGTCGTTCTGCTCAGCTGAGCGGCGCGCGGTTGCGGGCGCTCAGCTGATCGGCAGCCGACCAACCTCACCGCCTCCCACGCATGCGCCGCTGAGTCATCTCGGGCTACGTGACTCGTCTTGCGACCGGCGAAGAGGAACACCGCGTTCGCCGCGAATGAAAGCGAGGCGGGTCTCTTCCTGAGCGTTGCACGGGACCGAACGGCGTTGAGCTGTGGTCGGCAATACAGCTACACGAAAGGTTAACCAAGCGAAACCGAGACTCGGACTAAGCCAAGCTCTTGCTCTGCATGTCCAAGTTTACCAGAGCTAAGCCGCAACCATTTTTTTTTTAATTCCATGCTTGAAAAAAACTACAAAAATGGCGGGGAACATAACGTGCTCTAGCGAAGCTATGGCAGGTTAACAACCAATAAAAAAACTAAAAATGGGCAGAAGTCCAAAATTATTTTCCCATAAAAATCCAACCTGTAGATGACAAAAGAAACATCAGACACTAGGCACTAAGAACAAGACTCAGAACAAATAGCGGAGATAAGGGGAACAGGTGGAGGACCAATCAGTAAAACTAAAAATAAAATAACGGCAGAGACAAAAAGACGCATTAAATAAAGCTCATGGTTCCACCACACCAGTTCTGACACTATTACGTTCGCCGCAAATGCTTCTACTGCGCACAGCTTAAATTGTGGTACCTGCCATCTTCAGTCCCACGTGCCGCTACATCCGAGGCCTTTTCTTCCGTGCAACTTAAACTATGGCACCGATGTGCACAGTACTGACACAGCAACAAGCGAGTGAGCCGAAGACGTCGTTTGCACGATTATCTCAGCCAAGGCAAAAGGCGACTGCAAGCGCAAGCATACGCGTATACTTCACTCTGACTGAAGTTCTCGTGAAGTTCTCTGACGAAGTCTGAGGCTTCGTTTGCGACACTTCTTCCTGTATGGCACCCTGTGGTTTCCTTATCGCCTTGCGCTTAGCACAACACTTAATCTTGGCCACTAGGAATACAGGAAATATGCCAGACGCATGTGGGAATTTATCTGGACCGCATTGTTTACTCCTCCTTCGGTGACAATTACACTCGTTTGATTAGCGCCCACCATTGCGTAAGAACGGTGGCTGATACAAAACAATGGAACGATATTCAGTAGAACCCCGCTGATACGTCCCCCGGACTTACGACAACCCGCTTATTACAACGGGTCACCGTGATCCCAGCATAAAAACAATGCATTAGAAACCCAAATGGTAGACGCTCGGGTGCACGCGGTCTGCTTCATACGACGGACTCTGGCGCGAATAGACAGGCGTTTTTACCATATTTTCCACCGCTTCACCTCGTCGTCCTGACCTTTCTTTATTCTTAATCCCCGTTTGACGGTGCGTGATGTGCAAACAGATCCGCATGCGGGCCAGACCACTTGCTGAAAAGAATCAAGCGAGCAGGCTGGTACTCTTAAGCGGGAGTTAACTTTCGACGGCCCCGCCCCACACGGCAGCAGTACCCCAACGCCCCAACCGCGAGAAGTCGAAGTTCAGGTGGCAGGTGGACCGTGACTTTGAAGCTCCCGTCGAGACGCCAACGAAAGCGAAAACACATGACTCAAACGCACGGCGGCACAGGGATCAGACGTTGACCTATAGCCCTTGTTTTCAGCTTTATATGAACAAGAATTTCCTTTAAACTGCTGGTACCCGCCTGCAAGAATACTAGAGGATATCTACAATGGGTCTACAGCTACCATCATCCTAAATAGGAAAAGCGGTAAAATACCTATAAGGGTGTCAGACAAGAGAGAGAGAGAATGGTTTAATGATACTGACGAG